>JAYEPQ010000013.1:29184228-30431728 GCA_036321105.1 Dracaena cambodiana
ATGGGATCACTGTAGGTGAGCTGCAAGCTCAGAAAAATTTACGTGAGCTAGCGATAAAATTAAAGTAAACTAATATTTTTTTCTTTAAATTTTTTATAAAATTAAGATCTCTATCTCTTTAACTTTAACAAGATTAAGTTTAATGAAATTTGGAATTCATTCACAGTTTTATCAAGTGGGTACAAAATATTTATTCATTGAAAGTCATTAAATTTTATGTTAACTTGATGGATGACCAAATCAAAACTAAACCCAAGAAATTTGGTATGAGTGAACCTTAAGGGGGTGAGATCATAATCCAAAAGAAATTTTTAAAAAAAATCATTGGAGATAGTGGAATTAAACTGCAGCTGAGATAACTTGCGTGAGCTGTCATCTCATTTTCATCTGTGTGTGTGTGTGTCTATATATATATAATATGTGTGTGTAATATAGTAATCCAATGATTTTTCTTCAATTTTTTTTTCTAAAATTAGGATCTCTACCTCCTTAACTATAATAATGTCGAATTTCATGAATTTTGTAATTCATATATATTGCTAATGGAGCCCATTACTGTAGCGGGTTTCGGTCAACCGAAACGGGTCCAAAATCGGCCCAAATCCATTATGATACAATATATATATGGGGTGTGGTGTTAGGGTTTTGGGTGAGCCGAAAAGGAGCCGAAAAGGGGCCGAAAGCAAAGAAGAAGATAAAAGAAAGGCGGGGAATTCTTTTGGGGTTCTTCTTCGGTGGCTGAAGCAAAGAGGTAAATCACTGCAACAAGAGATTAGGGTTTGATCTCAAAATCTTGTGTGATTTCTTTGTGTTTTCTCTTGTGGTTGAGAACTAGAATTTTGTAATTCTCTTTTGATATAATGGAAGTTTTTCGATTGGTCCCCGTGGACGTAGGCATATTGCCGAACCACGTTAAATCTGCGTGTTCTCTGTCTCTGTTATTTTTCTCTTTGGTTAACTATTTGATTCCGCTGGTTGTTGCATTAGTATTATTCCGCTATCTTTTGCTAACAATTGGTATCAGAGCCCTGGTTCGGGTCAGATTTCACTCAGATCGGTGTTGATTTTGAGTGGGAGTTGTGGCGGAAGATAGGAAGGGAGAAATTGAAAAATTTGACGGGACAGATTTTCAATGGTGGAAGTTGCAGATGAAAGATTATTTATATCAAAAGAATTTACATCAACCACTGATTGGAGAAAAACCAGAAAAGATGACTGATGAGGAGTGGGCATTGTTGGACAGGAGGGCTTTGGCGCAGATTCGATTGTGCCTGACAAAGCAGGTTGTGTTCAACGTCTCCAAGGAGAAGACCACTTCAGGTTTGATGTCAGCGTTGACTAAATTTTATGAGAAGCCGTCTGCTTCAAATAGACTGTTTCTAATGAAAAAGTTGTTCAACTTGAGGATGCCTTCTGATAGTTCAGTTGTTAATCATTTGAACGAATTTAACACATTATGGGCACAACTTGAATCTTTAGATTTTGTCTTTGCTGATGACATTAAAGCTTTGATGTTTATGTGTTCGTTACCGGATAGTTGGAGTAATGTTGTTATGGCCATCAGCAATTCTTCCAATACTGCTCTTAAATTCAATGATGTTGTGAGTACAATCATGAATGATGAATTGATGAAAAAGAGTATGGGTGAGAGCACAGTTTCTACAAGTACTGCTCTGTCGGTTGATAATGACAGACGAAAGGAAAGGGGTAGAAGTTCAAGCAGGGAGTCGAAGCAAAGAGGGAGATCAAAATCTAAGGGAAAATTCAAGAAAAAGTTAGTGTGTTGGAAATGTAAGACAGAGGGTCATATGAAGAAAGATTGTCCAAACAAAGACAAGGAAGGAGCGAATGTGGTGAATCCAAGTAAAGAGTATGATGACTTGTGCTTGTCTGCTCATACAGAATCGAGGTCAGATCTGTGGTTTGTGGATTCAGGGGCTTCGTTCCATTGCACTGCTCGCAGAGAATGGTTTGAGAATTATGTCCAAGGTGATTTTGGACATGTGACTGTTGGTAATGGGCAGGAATGCAAGATTGTCGGTAAAGGGTCAATTCAGTTGAAGTTGCACAATGGTGGAAAGTTGCTTTTACAAGAGGTTAGGCACATACCGGATTTGAAGAAGAATTTGATATCTGTTAGCAAGCTGGATGGCGAAGGTTATCAAATCTCATTTGAAAAGAAATAGTGGAAGATCAGTAAAGGAGCAATGGTAGTGGTCAAGGGTGAGAGAGTGGGAACTCTATATTTACTCTCAAGCTCGGTGGATCACGTTGTTTCTTTGGCCACCGTGAAGAATGAGAAGGCTACCTTATGGCATCAGAGACTCGGTCACTTGAGCGAAAGCGGCATGAGGGTATTGCAATCCAGAGGTATGTTGACAGATATGAAAGATGCTAATTTTGATTTCTGTGAGAACTGTGTGTTTGGAAAGCAGAAAAGAGTTAGCTTTATGAAGGATGGCAAGGAGAAGAAAACCGAGAGATTGGAGTTGGTGCATACAGATGTATGGGGGCCTTCTTCGGCGAAGTCTCTTGGAGGTAATTCTTATTTTGTCACTTTCATAGATGATGCAAGTAGGAAAATATGGGTGTTTGTACTTAAACAGAAATCTGATGGTTTCAAGATCTTCAAGGTATGGAAAGCTCTTGTTGAGAATGAAACAGGTTTGAAGGTAAAATGTCTGTTGTCAGACAATGGTTGGGAATTTTGCAATAGGGAGTTCGATGACTATTGCTCTGCCCACGGGATCAGGAGAGTAAAGACTGTGCCGAGGACACCGCAGCAAAATGGCGTGGCTGAGAGGATGAATAGAACCATTTTGGAGCGAGCTCGGAGTATGAGACTACAAGCAGGTTTGCCTTTGCAATTTTGGAGAGCCGCTGTAGATACGGCAGTCTATCTGCAGCTAGTGCTTTAGATGGAGGAATTCCAGAGGAGGTGTGGTCTGGTAAGACTGTGAATTATTCATTCTTAAAAGTGTTTGGTTGTATAGCATATGCACATGTGGATCGTGAGATGAGAAAGAAGCTTGATTCTAAATCTCAGAAGTGTGCATTCATTGGATACGGTGGCGACGAATATGGTTATCGCTTATGGGATTATGAGCATAACAAGGTAATTCGTAGCGGAGATGTAGTATTTAATGAGGGTTGTATGTATAAAAACCGAACGGAAAGTAAGAGTGAGAAAACAGTAGAGAAAGAGCGCTTGGAGCTGGATGAGCCACAGGATGGGATGGATCCCATGGATAAAAGAAAGGAAGAAATAGCTACATCTGAAGGAGAAGAAATGGCTACACCTGAGAATACACAAGTTTCAGATGAGACCGAACAGGAAAGAGAGCCATTGACAGAAGCAGATGGTTCAAGTACTTCATCAGAGAGTGTTCCCACTTTGAGGAGGAGCACGAGGATAAGGAAGCCAATTCAAAAACTTTGTCTTCCATTATATCATGTTTTGTATACTGATGCAGGTGAACCAGAGAGTTACCAAGAGGCTATGCAGGATAAACTTCATCTTAAGTGGGAGCAAGCTATGCGTGATGAGATATCTTCTTTGGAGGAGAATCACACATGGGAATTGGTGAAGCGACCGGAAAAGATGAAAGTATTGCATAACAAGTGGGTATACAGGGTAAAACATGAGGCAGGAGGGACACAAAGGTTCAAGACTAGACTTGTGGTGAAGGGATACGGTCAGAGAAAAGGTATTGATTTCAATGAAATATTTGCACCTGTTGTCAAGATGACTTCTATCAGAACAATACTGAGTATTGTGGCTGTGAAAGGATTATATTTGAAGCAGCTCGATGTGAAGACTGCTTTCCTTTATGGTGATTTGGAGGAAGAAATATACATGGAACAGCCGGAGGGATATGAAGTTAAAGGAAAAGAGAATTGGGTATGTCGACTGAAAAGGAGCTTGTATGGGTTGAAACAAGCGCCGAGGCAATGGTACTTGAAGTTCGACAAGTTTATGTTGGATTCGGGTTTTGCCAGAAGCAATTCAGATTATTGTGTATATCTACAAAAGTTTAAGGATGGTAACTTTATTATACTTATTTTGTATGTAGATGATATGCTTGTGGCAGGTACATGCATGAAGAAAATCAATAATCTGAAGAAAAAGTTGGCAGGGACATTCTCTATGAAGGACATGGGTGAGGCCAAACAACTTCTTGGGATGCAAATTACCCGAGATAAGAAAAACAAGAAATTGTGGTTATCTCAGGAGGGATACATCAAGAAGGTGTTGGAGAGATTCAATATGGAGAATGCAAAGCCGGTAACTACAGCTCTTGGTGGACAGTTCAAACTGTTAAAGGAGCAAGGTGCTAAGACAGATGAGGAGACAAGATACATGGAGAATGTGCCTTATTCATCGGCCATTGGGAGTCTCATGTATGCAATGGTGAGTACAAGACCAGATATTGCACATGCAGTGGGAGTAGTGAGTAGATTCATGAAGAACCCTGGAAAGGAACATTGGCAAGCGGTGAAGTGGATTTTCAGGTATTTGAAAGGTACTTCAAAATATTGTTTATATTTTGGGGGTGATAACATTGATGTGCAAAGTTTTGTGGATTCGGACCATGCAGGTGATAGAGACAATGGCAGGAGCACCACAGGTTATGTTTTTACTGTAGGAGGAACAGCGGTAAGCTGGGTTTCAAGACTACAATCAATTGTTGCTTTATCTTCGACAGAAGCTGAGTATGTTGCAGCTGCAGAAGTAAGTAAGGAGTTTATTTGGTTGCAGCGATTGATGAGTGAGTTGGGTTTTGATAGAGTGGATTGCAGGTTATTCAGTGACAGTCAAAGTGCAATTCATCTTGCGAAGAACTCGGCGTATCATTCACGGACTAAATATATTCACTTGAGATATCACTTCATTAGATTCTTGTTAGAGGATGGCCAATTGAAGTTGGAGAAGATTGAAGGTAGCAAGAATCCTGCAGATATGTTGACAAACCCGGTTGATGGGAAAAAGTTGAGCTATTGCTCAACTTTGGTGCATTTGTGTTGAATGCTGAAATTGGGACTTTGAACGATCAAGGTAAAAAAAAAAAAACTTTGGACACTAGTATTATCATGTATAGAGATTACATTTTTAGCAATGGTCTCCAAGTGAGAAATTATTACTAATGGAGCCCATTGCCGTAGCGGGTTTCGGTCAACCGAAACGGGTCCAAAACCGGCCCAAATCCATTATGATACAATATATATATGGGGTGTGGTGCTAGGATTTTGGGTGAGCCGAAAAGGAGCCGAAAAGGGGCCGAAAGCAAAGAAGAAGATAAAAGGAAGGCGGGGAATTCTTTTGGGGTTCTTCTTCGGTGGCTGAAGCAAAGAGGTAAATCACTGCAACAAGAGATTAGGGTTTGATCTCAAAATCTTGTGTGATTTCTTTGTGTTTTCTCTTGTGGTTGAGAACTAGAATTTTGTAATTCTCTTTTGATATAGTGAAAGTTTTTCGATCGGTCCCCGTGGATGTAGGCATATTGCCGAACCACGTTAAATCTGCGTGTTCTTTGTCTCTGTTATTTTTCTCTTTGGTTAACTATTTGATTCCGCTGGTTGTTACATTAGTATTATTCCGCTATCTTTTGCTAACAATATATACTTTAATCAAGTGGATACAAAATGTTTGTTCATTGTAAATAGTTAAAATTTGTGTCAACTTGATGGATGATCAAATCAAAACAAAAACCGAAAAATTGGGTATGAATGTACCCTAAAGGGTTGAGATCATATTCCAAAAGAAAATTTTAATTTTTTTTATTGGCAATAGTGGAAATGAACTGCAGCTTAGATAACTTATTTGAGCTGTCAGTTCATTTTCATTTTCCTCATACACACATATGTATGTATATATCTTTATGATCTCAACCCCATAGAGTTTGCTCATACCTAATTTCTTGGGGTTTAGTTTTGTTTTGGTCTCCATTAGTTTATACAAAATTAACGGTTTTCAATGTATAAAACATTTTGTATCAACTTGACTAAAAGGTAAATGAACTCCAAAATTAATGAAATTTGATCTGAAATAAGTTAAGGAGGTAGAGATACTAATTCTAGGGAAAAAAAAAAAAGAAGAAAAATAATTGGATCATTATATTTCGCCGCTAGTTCATGCAACTTTTTCCAAGCTGGCAACTCACCTATAGTAATCCCATATATATATATATATGGAAACGAGAAAAACTATGTTATAGGAGAGGCTCCCTCCTATGACGCTTAGGTGGACCAACAAAATCTTTACATGTGGAGGAATTTTTTGGAAAAAAGCATTAGGTTGAGGGTTTTTTTTTTTTTTTAAAAAATAGTCGTCTTTTTAGTTTATGTGGTCAATCCACATATAAAGATCATATTGGTCTACCTAAGCGTCATAGGAGAGAGCCCCTCCTACGACATAGTTTTTTCCATTTACTCTCTCTCTCTCTCTATATATATATATATATATATATTTCAAGTCATACAATCTTGGTGAGAGAACTTGTAGCCTAGGCAAGGAAGTCTTCACTTTTCATCTTGAAGAGCTACTACAAAGGATCCCCCTTACCCAAGCAAATACACTGCTATATCTGTAGCTGGCCCCATCTATTTCATGATCGATAACAATCCTAATACGTTGTCAGAAATATGTCCTTTCCTTCAATCTCCAAAACGAAAAATTTATATTTAGTCCTCACCCTCCAGGTTCCACTGGTCCAGATGAATCCTATCATTTGACAGGAATCGAAGATAAGGTATACTTCTTCATCAAAGACCCCAAAGAATCAGAGAAGAAAGAGATATGGGCGTATAAGGACCATGCATGGATCCACTAGTTCCAATTTCCTAGTCAACTCCAATACTGTTCCTTGGTCGCAGTGCGAAATGGGATGGGAGGTAAAATTGAGATGCTATGATCCTCAAAGCAACTCTTTCGAGAAATTACTCAAATCTCGGATGATTTTGCTTGTTGCAATGCAGATGGTAATAATTGTTGGTATATTTTTCAGGTATAAATGTAAAGTGGAGGTTACTAATTCTGTGGTTGCAGATTGAAGTATACAGAATTGTTTTAGATTAACACAAAATGACAGATTTGTAGTTAACAGATTTACTACACAGAATTGCTACTGTTATCTTACAGGAAATTAATTCTGTAATTAGGTTTATGTCTATATATTTCCAGTTTTGAAGTAGAAGAAGACTGTTTAAAGAAAAACCATTAAACTGTTCTTCCTAATCAGAAAATTAAGAAACTAGATTATGAAAAACCTGTTTCAGATACTTGCATGAAGACTGGAAGATCACTGGAAGATGACAGGAAGTAGATTGGATGAAAATCGAGGCTAGTGTTGGACACTATCTCCTTAAAATCGATTCGTCCTCCACTGCTTGCTTCTGGATTTCTTGGACGTCGATCTCCCAGGATACAACGATCGATCTGCAGAGGGAAGGAAGCTGCAATCCCTCTGCTCTGGCGAATCTGATAGAGGTTCTCTCTGGTTTATGTTATGCAGGACTGAACTTATTGAATTGATGAACAGAGTTCTTCTGTAGACATAAATTCAGGAATTTCTGTCTGCAGAAGAAGAAAGAGAAGAGAAAACGAAAAACGTGTAGTTTGAAACACTGACCCAGACCCTATTTATATGTTTTCAACAGTCGCAACGGTTGAGATTTCAACAGTCGCAACAGTTGGCCGTTTCAACAGTTGTGACCGTTTAACGGCAACCGTTGACGGCGGCCGGTGACTGTTGGACCGCCGACCGTTGGACTTCAACGACTCTTGACTGACGGGGCGGGTGCAAGTCGAATCCATTCAATTCTGAACCCAATAGAGGCAACCCGAATCCAATAGCACCAAAAATCAAAGGCTCCTCAGCTCCTCGCGACGTTGCGTACGTGCGAAGTGCAAAGTGCGCCTCTAAAGCGCCCAATGCGCCCTAAACGCCCATTCGCCCTCGCACACGCGCGTGCGCTTGCTGGTGCGCGTGCGGGTGCGGGCGGTGCGTAGCACCACCCGTGGTGCTCAAGGTTTTCCTCTTCTTACATAAGCAAAGTAAAGGAGCAAGCTATCATATTTAAACCCACATCCTTACATTCCCCTATCCCATGTGGGACTATCTTTTCATCTTCCCTTTTTGTTCCTTTGCTATGTACTCAACTTTTGAAGCCAATTTCAATTCACTTAATTCATTTAATTTGAACTAGTGAATTGGCTTAACATAAGGTTCAAATTAGTGAATGAATTCAACAATCCCCCACATGAATGAAATGGCTTAGACTCTAATGCAAATAACCAGAGAGTGTAATAGAAAGTTACCTCATCGGGAGAGGTGGCTTTTGGTTTTGAACCTTCCCTAGTGAAATATTATCTAGTTTACTTGCTAACCAGTGAACACGATATTTTTGAACTGTTCAGCTTTTGATGTAAACTAAGACAATAATATTCACACGATTTCTTTCAACTTTATCAGATTCTATGTTGTGTCCATTTTGGCCTTGGACAACCTGGTAATTCTGTGAGTGCTCTTAGAGAACTCAGCCTTTCTCATTCTCATAGAAGCGGCCCCTTCTCACTCACATAGGTGATCTCTTATCAAGAGTATCCTGCCATACTCCACTTAGATTTCTAAGATATAAGGATCATTAAAAGCTTGGCTTATCCTAACACATTGCAGGTAATCACTATTTTACCATAGAAATGAGATAGGAAATATTTTCCTCAGTGATTCTTTTGAGTTCCCCCACAATTCGGTTGTCCCTTTGAACCTAGATCTTGGGATCTTCAGTCAGCTAGGTTGGGTTGCCATTATGGAGTTACTCTTTAGTAGGCTGTAATCCCATTCCCCTCGACAACTTATACACTTAATCTCTAGTCAAGCCTTTTGTTAATGGATCTGCAATATTATCTTTTGATTTTATATAATCAAGAGATATTATTCCGTTTGTAAGCAGCTGTCTTACAGTTTCATGCCTACGACGTATATGTCGTGACTTTCCATTATATAATACATTTTGTGCCCTTCCAATTGCTGATTGATTATCGCAATGGATGCATATTGCTGACACAGGTTTAGGCCACATTGAAAAATCTTCTAAAAAGTTTCGAAGCCATTCTGCTTCTTCTCCAGCTTTATCTAAAGCTATAAACTCAGATTCCACAGTGGATCTGGCTATACATGTTTGTTTAGAAGATTTCCAAGAGATGGCTGCTACTCCAATAGTAAAGATATATCCACTTGTGGATTTGATATCTTTTGAATCGGTAATCCAGTTAGCATCAGTGTATCCTTCAATCACTGCTGGATATCTAGTATAGTGCAACCCATAGTTAGTAGTGTACCTCAAATATTTGAGTACTCTAACTATTACTTTCCAGTGGTTCTCCCCTGGATTACTTGTAAACCTACTCAGTTTGCTTACTGAGTATGCAATATCAGGTCTTGTGCAGTTCATTAAATACATAAGACTGCCAATGATCTGAGAATATTCTAACTGTGATATACTAGCACCTATATTCTTTGTAAGATGTAGACTCATATCTACAGGTGTCTTAGCTATATCAGTATTTTCCTTGTCAAATTTTTCGAGTATCTTCTCGATATAATGTGACTAGGATAAGGTATATCCGTCAGATGTCTTGGAGATTTTAACACCAAGAATAATATCTGCAATACCTAAGTCTTTCATATCAAATTTCCGTGTTAACATGATTTTTACTTCCTTAATTAGAGCCACCGTGCTACCGGTGATAATCATGTCATCCACATATAAACATACAATGACATAGTTGTGCATATCCCCTTTTACATATACACATTTATCGCATTCATTATAGCGAAATCCATTTGACAACATAACTTGGTCAAACTTCTCATGCCATTGTTTAGGTGCTTGTTTAAGTCCATAAAGAGACTTAACAAGTCTACACACCTTCTTTTCTTTACCTGGAACTACAAACCCTTCAGGTTGTTCCATGTAGATTTCTTCATCTAATTCACCATTTAAAAATGCTGTTTTTACATCCATTTGATGAAGCTCAAGATTATATAATGCAGCAAAAGCAATTATTAATCTTATGGATGTTATTCTTGTTATAGGTGAATATGTATCAAAATAGTCAATACCTTCCTTTTGTCTATAGCCTTTTATTACAAGTCTAGCTTTGTATTTATCTATAGACCCATCAGGTTTTATCTTTCTCTTAAAGATCCATTTATATCCTAATGGTTTACTTCCTGGAGGAAGATCCACAAGTTCCCAGGTGTGATTTTGAATAATTGATTCAATTTCACTATTTACAACTTCTTTCCAAAAAGGAGCTTCAGGAGTAGACATAGCCTCTTTATAAGTTTGAGGTTCTTTTTCTAATATATATAGTAGAAAATCCGGACCAAATGTTTTAGTAACTCTGGCCCTTTTGCTTCGTCTACATTCATCCTCATTAGTTTTATTTACAGAATCAGATTCTGTATCTCTTAGAATTTCTTCACAAGTCCTTTTCAGAGAACTTGATTCATGTTCTTTACTACGAAATACATTCTCAAAGAATACAGCATTCCTAGATTCAATAATAGAGTACCTATGTATCTCTGGATGATCAGAGTTAAAGACAAAGAAACGATAAGCACTGCTATTATGCGCATATCCAATGAATATACAATCAATAGTTTTAGGTCCAATTTTAGTCCTTTTCGGAGTAGGAATTGCAACCTTAGCTAGACACCCCCACACTCTTAAGAATTTATAACTAGGTGCTCGACCTGTCCATAATTCATAAGGTGTTTTCTCAAGTTTCTTTTGGGGTATCTTGTTGAGAATATAATTGGCAGAAAGCAGAGCTTCCCCCCACATGTTCTGGGGTAAACCAGAACTTATTAACATAGCATTCATCATTTCTTTTAAAGTTCTGTTCTTACGCTCAGCAATTCCATTTTGCTGTGGAGTGTAAGGAGCAGTTGTTTGATGTATAATACCATGTTCTGCACAAATTTGTGCAAATGGTGACTCATATTCTCCACATCTATCACTTCTTAACATTTTTATCTTTTTGCTAAGTTGATTCTCAACTTTATTTTTGTATTGTATAAATATTTCAATTGCCTCATCTTTTGTTCTAAGTAGATATACATAACAATATCTAGTATAATCATCTATAAACGTAATAAAGTACTTCTTTCCACCTCTAGTTTGAATAGATTTTAAATCACATACATCTGTATGAATTAATTTTAAAGGTTCAGTACTACGTTCTATAGAGTGAAATGGAAGCTTAGTCATTTTTGATTCAACACATATTTCACATTTATTTTCAAAGTTTATATTGAAATTAGGCAACATATTCAAATTTATTAATCTTTGTAAAGTATAATAATTAACATGTCCTAATCTACCATGCCAAATAAAAGGTGACTCAGTCATATAAACAGAAGAATCAATTTTATTGATAATCTTAGGGGCAATGGTCATTACATTTATTTTAAACAGACCATTGGTCATATACCCCTTACCTACATATACACCATTCTTTGTGAGTATAAACTTATCAGACTCAAACACAAGCCTAAAACCTTTCTTACTCAAGACTGAACCAGAGACCAGATTCTTGCGGACATCTGGTACATGAAGTACATCAGTAAGAGTAAGTTCTTTCCCTGAAGTCATCTTCAGTACAATATTGCCTCGTCCTTCAACTTTGGAGGTTGCAGAGTTACCCATGTAGAGTAGTTCTCCTTCCACAGATTCATATGTGGAGAACATCCATTTGTTGGCGCAGATGTGGTGAGTGGCCCCAGTGTCCACCCACCATTCCTTAGAATTGCCACCAACTAGGTTTACCTCTGAGACAACAGATGTACAGTTTACATCTACATTTGTACAAAAATTTTCTTCTTCGGCCAAATGTGTATTAGGATGCTTCTTCTTCTTCTTCGAAGAATCTGGTGCCTTTCGCACACGGCAGTCCTTTGCACGATGTCCAGGCTTGTCACAGTTGTAGCACTTGCCATTGAATCTCTTCGAGTTACCACTCTTAGAGTCTTCACCATTGTGCTTTCTTTTTCTGTCATTAGACTTATTGGAATTTTCCATAACATTAGCTTTAGAAACATTGTATGGATTTCTAATTTTCTTTTCAGAAAGGCGGTTATCTTCTTCAATCCTCAATCGTACAATTAGATCTTCAAGTGTCATTTCTTTTCGTTTATACTTTAGGTAATATCTAAATTCTTTCCAAGATGGTGACAATTTTTCAATTATTGCAGCCACTTGAAAAGATTCACTGATAGTCATACCTTCAGCATGAATTTCATGAATGATCACTGTTCGTCGCAAAAGTTCCTTCGCTTCCTCCCATTGAATTAACTTAAATTACAATGAAAGTGAACAAGATATAAAAAAAACAAACGAGAGGATTTTATATTTCAATCTCTCTCTTTTACAATATTGTGGGATCTGTGGCGATGGGATCTGTCAAGCAGTTCCTTTGGACGATCGGTACGTTGAAATCTTCTCTTTTAAAGATATCGGCCGAACATAGACGATCTTCTCTGGCTTTGATTTGTTCAAGGCTCTCTCGCGTAACTCGAACTTCTCAAGAACTCCAGAAAGAAGATGGTGATTTTCTCTGATCTTCACGAACTCAAGGCTCTGTGCGTAACTTGAATTCTCCAAGATTTCAGAAGATGATCAACAAAGGCTTCAAGGCTCTCTCGCGTACTTGAATTGCCAAAGGATCGATAGGAGGCTTCCGATGCCAAAAAGGAAGAAGACCCCTAGGGTTTCACCAAGAAGGTATTTATAGCCCCAGGTTAATGCAAGAGTTTCTATCTAAATAGAACTCACATTCATCAAGGATTCCAATCAAATATCTTAGTTTTGATGGAATTCTGATTAGACTTGATTCGGGTATTTGGATAAGCCCAGAATCATAATCTCAATCAATTTGAGATTCTGGTTATCTGCTTACGCAGAGCTTTAATCGCATCAAAACGCAACGCTAAATAACCAAAACGCGGAGCTAACGCGGAGCTATTGATCATCTCCGCGTTTTACTCAAACGCGAGGCTAATACAAGCCAGAATGCGGAATCAACGCGGAGCTATTAAACATCTCCGTGTTTTATTCAAACGCAGGGTTAATATAACCAAACGCGGGGCTATTGAATTAGCTCCGCGTTCTGTTGTGGAAAATCCTTTTAACTTAGAAATTTTCACTGCCAACAGAACCCCCTCCAAAGTTTTCAAAATGGCTTAGATTTCAGCAGATTTTGAAATACTTTGGATATCTAAACTGAAACGCGGAGTTAGAATACCAAGTCTATCTCGCGTTACGCTCACTTACGCGGAGCTAATCAGCTTCACTTCGTTTTCAGTGAAATGAGTAATTATGTCATTAATTACCCTGAGTTTCCACGCCGAATACCAAGCGACGAAAATTCTGTTTAAATAGAGCTCCCGGCTCATCTTCTTCTTCATCTCATCCGAAGAATTTCTGAGAACTCGAGTGACTCACGAATGATCTTCAACTGATCTTTGTTCAATTCTCCATAGGATGTCTCTCCAGAGGAGTTTGGCTTTTCGCAAGTTGGCCGGCATTAATGGCAGCAGCCGTGAAGGTAGACGCGACGGCGAACCAGTCTATGCAGCGTCTTCCGAAGGTAAAAACCTCATCTTCTGGTTTTCTAAGAACCATTCTGAGATATTTTGGCTTGGTTTATTCTGGACGATTGCTTATCTTGTTGGCGAGATCGCCGTTTTATTGTGTCGTCCCTGCGCTTGAAACGCGGGGCTTTACTAGTAGTCTCAGTGAATCCGCGAGGCTATCTTTGATTAGCAGTCGCGATGAATTGCGAGGCTATCTTTGATTAGCAGTCGCTATGAATTGCGAGGCTATCCTTGTTTAGCAGTCGCTATGAATTGCGAGGCTATCTTTGATTAGGAGTCGCTATGAATCCGCGAGGCTATCCTTGATTAGCAGTCGCTATGAATTGCGAGGCTATCTTTGATTATCAGTCGCTATGAATTGCGAGGCTATCTTTGATTAGCAGTCGCGATGAATTGCGAGGCTATCTTTGATTAGCAGTCGCTATGAATTGTGAGGCTATCTTTGATTAGCAGTCGCGATGAATCCGCGAGGCTATCCTTGATTAGCAGTCGCGATGAATCCGCGAGGCTATCTTTGATTAGCAGTCGCTATGAATTGCGAGGCTATCTTTGATTAGCAGTCGCTATGAATTGCGAGGCTATCTTTGATTAGCAGTCGCGATGAATTTGAAAGAGAAGGAAAGAGCAGAAAGAAATCTTGTCCCCCTTTACGCGAAGTTATCGCATCATCCTCTGCGTTTAATGCGCGAGGCTATTTTTTTCAACTGTGCGCGGAGTTAGCTTAGCTCCGCGTTTTCACTCTTTTGGAAACTCTGTTCCTTTTGCAGTAAGTTCAATCCTTTCTGAAGAGGAATGTATGTGGGTCCATCGATCTTCATCAGCAGAAGTGACTCTAAGGAAGTCAGAAGCATATGCTTTACAACATAGTTGCAAGTTTCAAGCTCTGGCTCCGAGAGATAAACTCCTGAAGGGGCTGTAAATAAGGAGCTGCAGCACTTGCAGTGCAGAATTGCGCTTCAGTGCAGCACTTTCCTTTCCTCTCGTGCTTCATTTCGGATGACAGATCCTAATTGACATTTGCAGAGGAGATCTTTTGCATGTGAACCAGGGAACTGAGCTTCAACACCCCGTAGAGAAATCTTGAATTTCTTTTGCATGTGAACCAGGGAACTGAGCTTCAACACCCCGTAGAGAAATCTTATTGTTTGGTTATTTGATGAGTTGATCATGTAAAAGCTTTTGGGAGAGCTATAACTCCCTCTTTGTAATCTTTTGCTTCATGAATAAAGATAAATTATTTTCCTCTCTATCTGTTAGCTTCAAGAATTTTGCTTGCTCAACAGACAGATGGTTAATAATTTTGGTAAAATAGTCTAAGGCACTTCTGCGCAACTTAGATGATCGGATAAGGATCATTTTAACTTAGATGGAAGCGCTTAATTGCACTCGTCAGAAAATCTAAGTTTTTCCATGAAAACGCGAAGCTAAGGCACAGGCTATCCTCGCGTTTTGTATAGTTGCGCGGAGTTAATCAACTTCGCTTTTTCTTAGTCGTGCGAGGCTAATAGCTTCGCGTTTTAGAGAGTAACTGATCAGTCACTTTCTCCGAAACTCGCGCCGAATTCCAAGAGGCGGTTCCTTCCATTTAAAAGAAATCTCTATTTCTTATCCTTCTCACTCTATTTGAGAATTTTCCAGAAACTTAGAGATTCAGGCGATCAGAGTTCAGACGACCCAATCCTCTTCCGACCGAGTTTCTCCAAATTTTCAGTCGATTTTTCTCAGCAATGGCACCCAAAACTCGTGCTACTTCTCGAGCGGCTCCATCTTCGGCGACTGGCGCAAGCAGTGGTGGCGGCGGCCAAGGCAGCGACGCGCCAGCCCACATTTCGCCCATCGGGGGTAAGAATCTTTTCATTGAGACTCTTTAGAACATTTCTAGAGTGATTTGGCTTAATTTTAACTGATCAATCAACTCCTTTACCGGCGAGATCGCCGTACTCCTGCCGTAAGGCTTGGAGAAGAAGAAAAGTCTCTGACTGCCTTCTTACGCGAAGTTATCGCGTCATCCTCGCGTTTAAAGCGCGAGGCTATTTTAAGTAGCAGTCGCGCTGAAAACGCGAGGCTATTTTAAGTAGCAGTCGCGCTGAAAACGCGAGGCTCTTTTAAGTAGCAGTCGCGCTGAAAACGCGAGGCTCTTTTAAGTAGCAGTCGCGCTGAAAACGCGAGGCTCTTTTAAGTAGCAGTCGCGCTAAAAACGCGAGGCTCTTTTAAGTAGCAAAATCTTTAGCTTCGCGCGGCGCTAATTTTTAGCCTCGCGCGTCCATACTTAGAGAATTTTTCTGTCTTATAGAAACTTCTCTCACTCTGGTGTTTCTTTTTGCAGTAGGGTATTCGATGGAATCTCTTCCCCACGAGAATTACTTCGGCTTTGTTGGGGGTTCTGATCCCTCCGGCCAATTTCGTTTCATTACCATCCTGCCCTCATACAAGCCAGACCCGAAGGAACGCAAGGAGAAGCTGATCAAGTACCACCCCACTACTGCGCGAGAAATCATAACTGACGCGGCTTTTGAAGATGTGAACAGAAGGGCGATGGAGAAACCCGCTTTCCTCTTTGGAGACCAGATGGATCACTCAGATGAGATCCTTTCTGAAGAGGAGCATGTTTGGTTATATAACTCAGGCGAAATGCTGATGTTTCTGCCTAGAATGGATCGTAGCTATCCTTTGGTCTATCTTCAGAGACTGGCGATACCTCGGGAATTAAAGTGGGGATTGACTCAAGAGCAAGATGGCGTCCCAACAGGCAAATTTGGTGCAAAAGGGGTTTATCAAGACGGTTCCCCCAGATGCATTACTGGCTTGCTTCCAGGCCGATTTGGCAAGGAGCTTCCAGTGGGAGAAGTCCCATCTCGTGCCCGAACTTTCTTAAGTGAGTTCTTGGCGAAGGATGGTCAGTACCCGGCTAGCGACTTGAGGATGCCTGGCTGGGTTCATTCTTCTAACAATATGTGGTGGGCACGCCTTGTTCAGTACATGCTGGATTCCCACGAGCCCATTTTAAAGGATATTGGCTTGTATAAAGCCATCAGGAATGTCCAATTCGGGTTTCCATTCTTGGCGACCTGCAGATGGTAAACTTTGGAATTGAGGAAAGTCAGGCGGCCATCTCTAAAGCCCAGGAGACGATTGCCAGAGCTCGGGCCACCTTGATAGAAAATGAACTCCGATTAGGAGAATCTGTCAAGAAGCGGGAGATGTTGCTTGTCCAGCAGGAGCAGATTCAGCAGGAAGAGATGGCCAGGAATCATGCCATAGAAGAATCTCGTCGGCAACAACTTACAATAAGTGATGATGAGTTGCGTAGGCAAGCTCAGCAAACCGTGGAGGCTTCTCATCGTAGAAATTTGGACGAGACAATAAACCAATTGAGACTTCTGCGAGGCCAATAGTTTCATCTCTCTTTACACTTTTATCTTTCTTGTAATAAGAACTTTGTAAACAGGAGAGAGATAACTTTACTATGTTTCTTTGAAATTCTTTCTGTATCTTCACCTTTTTTAATAAAGATGATTCTTTTGACTCTTTTATTTGCCGGCTTCAAAACAGATTTGCTTGCCCAACAAATAATCTATCGTCAAAATGATTTATCTCGGTACCTTTTATGCTCAATTTCTTGAACCGAATAACAATTAAAGTTTAATATGGGATTTTTAGCAAACCCCTAGCTATTAACGGATTTGATTAGCCTTTACCAACTACCGTTTGAGTTGGGCTAGCCATGTTATTCCCCTCAACATGATGAGTTGTCGAGGAATTCATTTCCTCTCCCCTTTGCCTTTAATCAGCATCGGGTAGTTAATTTCATACTCTTACCCCAGCATGATGGGTTGGCGAGAAACTTGTTCTCTTCCCATTGCCTAGTTGGCGTTGGGCAATTCATACTTTTACCCCAGCATGATGGGTTGGCGAGGAATTTAATCTCCTCTTACCATTGCCTAGTTGGCGTTGGGCAATTCATACTTTTACCCCAGTATGATGGGTTGGCGAGAAACTTGTTCTCTTCCCATTGCCTAGTTGGCGTTGGGCAATTCATACTTTTACCCCAGTATGATGGGTTGGCGAGAAATTTGCTCTCTTCCCATTGCCTAGTTGGCGTTGGGCAATTCATATCTTTTAGGTCAGAGGTGCTTAGTTACACATGCCTAAAAGAAAGATTGGGGGCTGTTCAAACTTGAGAACTGAGCACACCAGGTTTGGGTCAGAGGCGCCAAACTACGCATGCCCAAGAAAAAGACTGATGGTGGTTCAAACTTGAGAACCAAACAGGAGGTGGTTCAAGGCTCTCTCGCGTAACTTGAACTGGGCACTCCAAACACACCAGGTTTAGGTCAGAGGCGCCAAACTGCGTATGCCTAAGAAAAAGACTGGAGGTGGTTCAAACTTGAGAACCAGACACGCCAGAGTTTAGGTCAGAGGTGCACAATTGCGCATGCCCAAAAAAAGACTGATGGTGGTTCAAACTTGAGAACCAAACTGGAGGCGGTTCAAGGCTCTCTCGCGTAACTTGAACTGGATACTCCAAACACACCAGGGTTTAGGTCAGAGGCGCCAAATTGCGCATGCCTAAGAAAAAGACTGGAGGTGGTTCAAACTTAAGAACCAAACACACCAGGTTTAGGTCAGAGGCGCACAATGCGCATGCCTAAGAAAAAGATTGGAGGTGGTTCAAACTTGAGAACCAAACGCACCAGTTTTAGGTCAGAGGTGCACAATGCGCATGCCTAAGGAAAAGACTGGAGGTGGTTCAAACTTGAGAACCAGACACACCAGTTTTAGGTGGGTTAAAACCACCAGAATAGAAGAAGTCCAAGTACTCATCTGCGTAACTTGGATAAATTGGAGGCTTATACTTCCAGAGATATTAAGCATAGTATTTCTTCAGAAATTTGCCATTGATCGGCATCATCATCCTATCGCCGTCTTGATTCATTAAGCGATAAGCTCCACTGGAGTAGACTGTCTCCACAATGAACGGTCCTTCCCACTTGGGTTCAAACTTACCCTTAGTCTTGTGGGTTAGCACCATTGGCCTCTTAACAGCCAGAACCAAGTCTCCTTACTTAAAGGTCCTTGGTTTGACGTTCTTATTGAACGTTTGAGATATTCGGGCTTGATACAACTCAATTTGTTGTTGAGCCCTGAGACGTTTTTTATCTAACGCCTCTAGTTCTTGCAATCTTTGCTGATGGCGCTCTTCTGTCGTCATCTTTGTAGCTAAAGCCACTCTTAATGATGGTATCTGGATTTCAAGAGGCAAGACAGCCTCACTTCCGTAAACCAAAGAGAACGGGGTAGCTTTGGTCGGGGTGCGAACGGTGGTGCGATAAGCCCACAGGCATTCCCCTAGCTTTTCATCCCAATCTCGTTTATTGGAAGAGACGAATTTTCGAAGGAGTTTGATGATCGTCTTGTTAAAGGCTTCAGCTAACCCATTAGCCACAGGGTTATATAGTGTAGAAGTAATATCTTTGATTCTGAACTTGTTGCAGAATCTGGAGAATCCCTGACTGATGAATTGCGGACCATTATCATGAATGATCCGTCGAGGGACGCCAAATCGGTAAATGACATGATGCTTGACGAACTTGATCACATCTGTCGTCTTCACCTCCTTCATGGGTACGGCTTCGGCCCATTTTGAAAAATAATCGGTTATTGCAAGAATAAACCGATGTCCTCTGGATGACGGGGTAGTTATTGGCCCCACAATGTCCATTCCCCAGGCTTCAAATGGCCAGCTTGCGACGGTATTGTGCAAGTATTCTTGGGGTTGATGAATGAAATTGGCATGTATTTGGCATGCATGACATCGTTTAGCGTATGCCATTGCTTCCGTAACCATGCTCGGCCAGTAGTACCCTAGCCTTCTTATACGGTCTTCAAGTTTAGGACCGGGCTGATGAGCTCCACATATTCCATCATGTGTTTCTTTCAGCACTTGTTCTGCTTCTACTTTCGATATGCAGCGTAGCAATAGACCACCTCTTGACTTTCTATACAAAGTCTGAAGTTTATGGTCATAATAAAATCTTTGGGCCTTCCTCTTTATTGAGGTGGCTTCCTTAGGATCTTCTGGTAATATCCCATGCAAAGTATAATCCACAAACGGAAATCGCCAATCACGGGGCTCTAAGTTTAAGCCAATCTGGCATACCTCTTCGGTTTGAGATACCACATCTGGGTGGAGGAGTTCTCTGCTACCAATGGTGATGCTTTTAGCTTCACCTGGCGGGATTGCCAGCGTTGCTGCTAATGCGGCAAGAGCATCTGCATAAATGTTCTCGTTTCGAGATACATGATATATGTAGAATTGTTCAAAATATCCTGCTAGCTCAATAGCTAGCTGATGATAGGGGATGAGGGCTTCATGTCTGACTTCATACTCACCTGTCATCTGATTGACAATGAGCTTAGAATCTCCATATGCCTCTAGATGGTTCACCCCCAGTTGCAGAGCTATTTTTAAGCCGATAATAAGCGCATTGTACTCCGCTACATTATTAGTGCACGGTTCTGTTAATGAGTAACCGTTAGGCAATATATGTTTATGTGGGGATATTAGCACAACCCCCACTCCAGCAGCAGATCGTCTCGTGGCACCATCAAAGAACATTTGCCAAGGTTGTTCTCCGGTAACTGTGTTGACTTCTGATGTCTGCTTTAATTTGGACCAAATTGGATGGTCTGCAAGGAAATCAGCGATTGCCTGTCCCTTCATGGCCTTTTGAGGGACAAAATGTATGTCATAGGGCGACAGTAAGAGCGCCCATTTTGCCAATCGGCCATTCAAGGATCCTGGTTTTGTCATCAGAATCTTCAGGGGATTAACCCGTGATATGACATGAATTGTTTGCCCCGAAAGGTAGTGTCGCATTTTCTGAACAGCAAACACTAGGGCTAAACATTCTTTTTCAATCGGGGTATACAGCTGTTCTGCCCTAATCATTGTTCTACTTAAATAGTAGAGGGCATGTTCATGGCCGTGCTCATTATATTGAGCAAGTAATGCTCCTAAAGCATTATCAATGGCCCTTACATATATAAGGAAGGGCTGCCCCGGGGCTGGTGCCATTAGTACAGGAGGTTTAGTAAGGTACTCCTTGAGGTCATCAAATGCCTGCTGACATGTCTCATCCCATATGAAAGACACTCCCTTCTTCATAAGTTTGGAGAATGGTTGGCATCGTCCAGATAAGTTGGATATGAAGCGCCGAATATAAGCGAGCTTTCCTTATAATCCCCTTAGTTCCTTAAGATTGCGGGGAGGCGGCATTTCGCTAATCGCTTTTACCTTTTCATGGTCGAGGAAAATTCCTTTTGAAGTTATTACGAACCCTAGAAACTTCCCGCTGGATACCCACATGAATGACTTAGTGGGATTCATCTTTAAATGATGTTTCCTCATAAGATCGAAGACCACTCTTAAATCGTGAAGATGATCTTCTTTGTCTTTGCTTTTAACTGCTAAGTCATCCACATAGCACTCTACTGTTCTGCGTAGGTGTTCTTTAAATATGGCGCTCATTGCGCGTTGGTAAGTGGCACCTGCATTCTTTAATCCGAATGGCATCACCGTATAACAGTATACCCCCTGTGGCGTTCTGAAAGCTGTATGCTTTTCATCATCTGGGTGCATCTTGATTTGGTTATAACCTGAGAAGCCATCCATAAAGGACATCCTCTCATAACCGCAAGTATTATCGATCATCACGTCGGTGATGGGGAGTGGAAATTCATCCTTGGGACATGCAGCGTTCAGATCTCGAAAGTCAATGCATATCCGAATTTTGCCATTCTTTTTGCGAACTGGCACTATGTTTGCCACCCAGTCTGGGTGTTGTTCTTCACGGATGAAACCGGATTGTATAAGCTTGTTGACCTCAGCAACTATTGCCTCCATCAATTCCGGTCGAAAACGCCTCTGTTGCTGTTTAACAGGTTTGACATCTTCTTTTATATTTAACCGGTGTGTGGTAATTTGAGGGTCAAGCCCAGGCATATCTTCATAACTCCATGCGAACACATCTATATACTCTTTGATAAGAGATATAAGTTCCTCCTTTTCTAAAGGAGTTAGTGTGTTGCTTATGAAAATGGGTTTTGGATTTTCTTCCATTCCCATGTTAACCTGTATTAATTTGTCTTCTGTGGGCGGATCACGCTGTTCAAAGCGGACATTCCAGAGAGTGTCCATATGCCTGGCCCAAGCATCATCTTGGACGACAATTGGTTCCTCGTCGCTTTCTGGCGTGGCTGAAACCATATTGGCTGTCAAAGACTGAAACCAAGCACCGGTGCTTATATCCGAATCATGATCTGGTGAAGATGTTTCTTCTTTATCCGAAGAACTCTCTTCATCCTTGGATGGCGATGAGGGTGGAGTAGACACATAGCCCAACCCCCTGCGAGTCTTCTGATAATAATCAGGACTCTTTCCTCTCGGTCTAAACGAGAGTATGAGATTTCGCCGCCCTTTTCCGAAGTTTAATCCCGGCTTCTGGGTAAAATTATATCCCATTTTCTCCATCATCTGTCGGGACCTTTGCTCGTATAAGTGAAATTGAGGTGATGTTTGTTCATCACTTTCACTACTTTGCCTCTGTCGAGGCGACGTGGCCACTTTGCCGAACATGATCGGCCTTTGGGACTTCTGTCGGGGAGGCACTTCAAATAAGTGCCCTTGATCCTCGGTTATTTTTAATTGAGAGAGGAGGAAAGACTTGAGGGGCAAATGATATGCCGTCAGAACTTCAAGTTCGGTCAGGCCATCCGCTTCGGTGGAGGTACAAGAGGGCTCAGACTCAGTAGCTACAGCATGCTCGTAGACTAACTTTACACTTTCATTAATAACCCATTCACTTTTTATTACATCCACTATATTATCAAGACCTAAGTTAAGATCTAGGTGAGGATTGATTTCGTAATCACCCCCGTCATCTTCTCCAAGGAGCTCGTACTCAGTGTCGGCTTCATTGCCACTGTCGTCGGGCTTTGGAGACTTGCTAAGACCGTCATTGGAGGCTTCATGTGCTGGCTTGTAGAGTGCAGCATCTGTGAAGTAATTTTCCAACCCTTTGAATGGCTGCTTGTCAGCAATTAGTGTCCGGACCTCTCCTTCCTCATCGCAATATTTCATGCACTGGTGAAGAGTCGACGGAACTATCATATGAGAGTGAATCCAAGGTCGCCCCAATAAAATATTGTAGGAGGTATCAGCATCAATTACGTAGCATGTAACCTCCGTTTTTAAGTCTCCAATTTGACACCGCAATCGGATCTTACCAAGAGGATGACTATTATTAGCGTTGAATCCATAGATGGTAGTGTGTGTAGGTGTCAAGCGATGAAGGGAAATCCCCAACAGCTGCATCAATCTACTGGGCACGACGCTGAGTGCAAAACCTGGATCAATCTGAATTCGGTCCACTTTTGTGGACCCGACATATCCAGTGAAATATAAAGGCCTATTATGCTTTATATTCCTCACCTGCATGTCTTCTGGAGAGAAGATAATTTGTGGGACCTGCCTCCTCACTTGATGACAGTGGGGGCAAGAGTCCCGCTCTTCGATGGCCGGCTCGACAATCTGAGCTAGGAACGACTCAGAGTCTGCCAAGGCCTCTCTTAGAGCTTCACGTGTTGATTTTAATAATCTCAACAATTCGTAAAGCGTCACTCGAGCTGGGATATTAGCCAACTGCGCGATTATGTCAAATTCGAAGGGAGTTTCTTTGGCTCCTTCATCTCTGGTAGAATTCTTCTGGAAACGAAGTCTTTTCTGCTTCGCAGGCTTTGCAAGTTCTGCATAGATATCTTTTGGATCCACTCTAGTGTAGTCCTTAAGATATGTCTTTCCAGATCGAGTACTGGAAGGGCCTGCCCCATCTTGATGGGTGGCCATAGTTTCGGGTTCTTCTTCAGAACTTGTGAAGGCGCCTGAAGCTATATATTCTCCCTTTATATCCGCAGAAATGGCATTGACAGCCCGTTTCTTCTCTGGACCTCTTGAAGTAGTCCATTAATCATCTTCCAGCAAATCAGGGTGAACCCACATAACTTCCCCCTTTTGGGTTGTTACGGGGACAAGTCCCTCTTGGGCTTTATTGCGCGGATCAAGATTCTTCGTGACCATCTTACCCTTTGGGATTGGGGTCACTCCTGCGGGAAACTCGTGGGTTCCAACCACTATGGTTGCCATATTGGCAGTGACTTTCTTCTGCTGTTCCTTAAGCGTCAGAACTCCAGCCTCTATTAGTGCTTGGATTCTGTTTTTGAGGGGAAAACAATCCCTGGTAGGGTGCCCAACATTCCGGTGATAAAGACAGTAATTTGGGTCTTTAGTCTTACCCGCATCTTCTGGCTTCTTATTCTCCGGAAGTTTTAGCATTCCCTTCTTTTGGAGCAGGTGAAAGAGGACTGGTGTCTGTTCAGCTTTGAAAGTGTAATTCCTTTCTTGCTGCGGTCTAATTTGCCTTGACCCTCGCTGACCTTGAGATTTCGGCTCTGGCGGAGGACTGGTTTTCTGAGGAGCAGTTTCTGATGACATTACTGCTTTCCCTTTATTCTTGTTGCTGTTGTTTTGGGTATATGATTTACTACCCCCAGCACTTCTTGGCCCGCGGGACTCTTCAACTCGGCGAATCAGGTCTTCAGCTTGCTCTCCTTGTTTGAGCAGGTCCCTCTACGTCTTAGACCCCACGGCCCCCATTTTGAGGAGCACATTGGTCTTAAGGTTGTGTCGACATGTCTCGACTAGAGTTTCCTGGATCATTCCGTGTTTACAATGTACGGACTTCTCCCGGAACCTTTCTATAAAATCTTTAACCACTTCTTGTTCCCCCTGCCTAGCTGCAAGGAGGGAATGAACCGTAATCTCGGTGTCATCCTCGAAGAAACGTGAGAGAAATAATTTCTCAACATCTAACCAGGTATTAATAGTACCTGGGGGCAGCTGCATGAACCAAGTAAAGGCAGGCCCTCGCAAATTACTTGCAAATACTTTGGTCATGATGGGATCATTACCCATTAAGTGTCCTGCTTGGGACAAGAAATAATAGATGTGCTAACTGGGCGATCCCTTCCCGTCATAGGGCTCCAACTTGAGCGGCTTATACTTCGGTGGGTAAGGTATCATGTCCCATTCTGGAGGATACGGTCTTGAGACTCCTGACTCCTTCAACTCTTTTTTACGCATCAAGGCTTCGAGTTGATTCTGTAACTTTTCAAGCTTTTCTTCATGCGGATCATGGAAAGAAAATTTATCTTCTTCCTCATGCATCGAGTGGGCTTTCTCCTCCTGTTCTTCTTCATTTGGAGTCTTCTTGCCCTGTTTAGCATTATCTTCAACAACTTTTAAAAGTAGCATCTTAAGGTCTTCAATCGTTTTCTGTTGCTCTCGAATCATTCTTTCTTGAGCCTCAAATCTCTGATTGATATCACCAGATTTATCTGCCATGTGCGATGCTGACTTCTGCAGTCGAGACGATGTAGAGGATGGAGGCGAGGCTATAGCGGAATTATCGCTGTCCTCGTCGTAAGAACCCCCTGCGAGCTTTTTATAATTTCGGGGCGGAACGGCTCCTGATCTTAGTCGAGTAATACGATGAAGTTCATCATCGCTCGATTCTGAATCATCATCCGTCTCTGCAATTTTCTTCCCTTTTCCTACCATGTTGGAAGTTACAGCTCTCCCTTGTGTCAGGGTAGTGGTTCTTGTCTTCTTAGCAGGATTCTGGTTTGACTCATTTAATCGGCCGAGCACATATATCATGTTCTTGTTGCAGCCACAGTTATTCATCACGGCTGATACTGTTGTTATAAGTTGCTGGCAATGGCAACTATGTTCAACTTGAAGTTGGTCTATGCCTCTCTTCTTAGAAAGATGCTCCCTGAGGTCAGTGCCTCTAGCTATGAAATCAAGAGGTCCATTCAACTCTTGAGAGTGTTTAGGAATCCACTGAAGCTTCTTTGATTGATCAACCCTGACTTTGGGGTCGGATTGATCCTCGCGTGGCTTAGGAATAGCCTCGCGTTTCATATTGCGGGCCTGAAAAATAGCTCCGCGCTGATCCACACTAGCCTCGCGTTTCTCGCTGGCTTGGTGTGTCCTTGGAAGTTTAGCCTCTGGAATAATAGCCCCGCGTGAAGGGAAGTTCTTGCACGCTGGCTTATCTTCACGATTGACGCAGATCATAGCTTCGCGCTTAGCGCGGTTTTTACGACTGACAACTATCTGCCAATCATCTTCCCGTTCCTCACGGGTGTCAGAAGTCTTGCGTTTATTGCAAGTATCACTGGCTTCGCGTCTCTCGCTAGGCACAGTAATAGCCCCGTGTGGAGAATCACACGCTGGCTTTGAATAATTTTTATACTCGCGTAACTCGCGAGTGTTGGGTATTCTGCGACTAGCGCAACCCTTACTGGCTTTGCGTCTCTCGCTAGGCACAGTAATAGCCTCGCGTGGAGAATCACACGCTGGCTTTGAATAATTTTTATACTCGCGTAACTCGCGAGTGTTGGGTATTCTGCGACTAGCGCACCCTTACTGGCTTTGCGTCTCTCGCTAGGCACAGTAATAGCCTCGCGTGGAGAATCACACGCTGGCTTTGAATAATTTTTATACTCGCGTAACTCGCGAGTGTTGGGAATCTTGCGTAACTCGCCAGTATTACCAGCCTCGCGTGGAAAATCACACTCTGACTTTTCCTTGCTTTTAAGGCAAGTTGTATCTTCGCGTTTAACGCGGTAGAGATTGGTCTCGCGGGTAGCGCGAGCCATTTTGCGAGGGACCATAGCCTCGCGTCCTCTAGAGTTAGCTCCGCGTCCAAGGCGGGCTTTGAGAGCTCTACGCCTCGCTCTCCGGTTCCTGTTCCGGAGTTGGGTCCTGATCAGTCCAGTCCCTAGGTCTTCTTCGGCAATCGGAAGCTCTTCCTCGGTTAGGATTTCTTGTGTGGACTCCGGCGTTATAACCGTAGTCTCCAAGGAACCGTAGTCTCCAAGGATCCCCGTCTCTCCGTGGATACCTTTCTACCCGTCACTCGGGCATTGGAGTACATACGGTGATAGTGCCGTGTCTCATCCAAGTCACCTGATCCGGAGGAGAGGAACTCCTCGTACTTCTGCTGGTCGATTTCAACGACCAGCGTGTCTACTTCGGATCCGATCAAGTCAACGTCCGATTGCGCCACAATCTCTTCATCAGTGAAAGAGATGGCTCCCACTGTGGTCGCCAGTTTGTTC
Organism: Dracaena cambodiana; assembly: GCA_036321105.1. Taxonomy (NCBI): domain Eukaryota; kingdom Viridiplantae; phylum Streptophyta; class Magnoliopsida; order Asparagales; family Asparagaceae; genus Dracaena; species Dracaena cambodiana. The sequence continues at coordinate 29,211,135 of JAYEPQ010000013.1, forward strand.
GTCGCAAAAGTTCCTTCGCTTCCTCCCATTGAATTAACTTAAATTACAATGAAAGTGAACAAGATATAAAAAAAACAAACGAGAGGATTTTATATTTCAATCTCTCTCTTTTACAATATTGTGGGATCTGTGGCGATGGGATCTGTCAAGCAGTTCCTTTGGACGATCGGTACGTTGAAATCTTCTCTTTTAAAGATATCGGCCGAACATAGACGATCTTCTCTGGCTTTGATTTGTTCAAGGCTCTCTCGCGTAACTCAAACTTCTCAATAACTCCAGAAAGAAGATGGTGATTTTCTCTGATCTTCACGAACTCAAGGCTCTGTGCGTAACTTGAATTCTCCAAGATTTCAGAAGATGATCAACAAAGGCTTCAAGACTCTCTCGCGTACTTGAATTGCCAAAGGATCGATAGGAGGCTTCCGATACCAAAAAGGAAGAAGACCCCTAGGGTTTCACCAAGAAGGTATTTATAGCCCCAGGTTAATGCAAGAGTTTCTATCTAAATAGAACTCGCATTCATCAAGGATTCCAATCAAATATCTTAGTTTTGATGGAATTCTGATTAGACTTGATTCGGGTATTTGGATAAGCCCAGAATCATAATCTCAATCAATTTGAGATTCTGGTTATCTGCTTACGCGGAGCTTTAATCGCATCAAAACGCGACGCTAAATAACCAAAACGCGGAGCTAACGCGGAGCTATTGATCATCTCCGCGTTTTACTCAAACGCGAGGCTAATACAAGCCAGACTGCGGAATCAACGCGGAGCTATTAAACATCTCCGTGTTTTATTCAAACGCAGGGTTAATATAACCAAACGCGGGGCTATTGAATTAGCTCCGCATTCTGTTGTGGAAAATCCTTTTAACTTAGAAATTTTCACTGCCAACAATCACTTGAAGATCCTGTACTTGGTTGATTACATTTTTAGAATCAACCATTTTATAATCCAGAAACTTACCGACTACATATTTCTTAGAGCCAGCATCTTCTGTATTATATTTCTTGTCTAAGGACTCCCAGAGTTCCTTAGCAGTAGCAACTGAACTATATACATTATACAGTATATTGTCCAAACCATTGAGGATATAGTTCTTACTCAAGAAGTCCGCATGTTTCCATGCTTCAACCGCCTTCACTGATTGTTGATCATCTTCAACAAGAGTAGGTACAGTCTCCTTCAAGTACTTGGCCAGATTCATTGTAGTGAGATAGAACAACATTTTCTGTTGCCATCTCTTAAAATCTGAGCCACTGAACTTCTCTGGTTTCTCGTACTGGCTTGAAGGCACAGTTGGAGTAACCATGACAGGAGTTATCACAGTGGATATATCAGATTTAGTAGCCATCTACAAATATTAAAATTTATCTATCTTAATGTCTTGTAATAAATTTTAACTTTCTAATAAAACAACACTCCAAATCACAAAACAGAAATTAACTATTCTTTTTCCAGAAGCGATTAAGATTACTAGTGATTGATTACTATTATGACAGTATTTTAATCTAAAACAAAATATCAGTTTAAAGATTAAATACTATTATAACAGAGTTCTAATTAATAACAGTATTTTTAATTGATGGTATTGTGACAGAATTCCAAAAATCAGTTTTAAGAATGTTGGTTCTAAACAAAAATGTTTAAACTGTATTCTTAAAAAGTTAATCTAAAACATGCACGAAAATCGATTTTAAGAATGTAGGTTCAAACTAAAAATGTTTAAACTGTATTCTTAAAAAGTTAATCTAAAACATGCAATAATCGATTTTAAGATTGTTGGTATATTTTTCAGGTATAAATGTAAAGTGGAGGTTACTAATTCTGTGGTTGCAGATTGAAGTATACAGAATTGTTTTAGACTAACACAAAATGACAGATTTGTAGTTAACAGATTTACTACACAGAATTGCTACTGTTATCTTGCAGGAAATTAATTCTGTAATTAGGTTTATGTCTATATATTTCCAGTTTTGAAGTAGAAGAAGACTGTTTAAAGAAAAACCATTAAACTGTTCTTCCTAATCAGAAAATTAAGAAACTGGATTATGAAAAACCTGTTTCAGATACTTGCATGAAGACTGGAAGATCACTGGAAGATGACAGGAAGTAGATTGGATGAAGATCGAGGCTAGTGTTGGACACTATCTCCTTAAAATCGATTCGTCCTCCACTGCTTGCTTCTGGATTTCTTGGACGTCGATCTCCCAGAATACAACGATCGATCTGCAGAGGGAAGGAAACTGCAATCCCTCTGCTCTGGCGAATCTGATAGAGGTTCTCTCTGGTTTATGTTATGCAGGACTGAACTTATTGAATTGATGAACAGAGTTATTCTGCAGACATAAATTCTGGAACTTCTGTCTGCAGAAGAAGAAAGAGAAGAGAAAAGGAAAAACGTGTAGTTTGAAACACTGACCCAGACCCTATTTATATGTTTTCAACAGTCGCAACGGTTGAGATTTCAACAGTCGCAACAGTTGGCCGTTTCAACAGTTGTGACCGTTTAACGGCAACCGTTGACGGCGGCCGGTGACTGTTGGACCGCCGTCAGCTCCTCGCGAGGTTGCGTACGTGCGAAGTGCAAAGTGCGCCTCTAAAGCGCCCATTCGCCCTCGCACACGTGCGTGCGGGTGCGCGTGCGGGTGCGGGCGGTGCGTAGCACCACCCGTGGTGCTCAAGGTTTTCCTCTTCTTACATAAGCAAAGTAAAGGAGCAAACTATCATATTTAAACCCACATCCTTACATTCCCCTATCCCATGTGGGACTATCTTTTTATCTTCCCTTTTTGTTCCTTTGCTATGTACTCAACTTTTGAAGCCAATTTCAATTCACTTAATTCATTTAATTTGAACTAGTGAATTGGCTTAACAAAAGGTTCAAATTAGTGAATGAATTCAACAATAATTACTTCCCTAAGGAAGAAGCCATTTTGATCAGTTGTGTGGAGAGCCTGGCCAGAACTAGTACTTGAGGCTATCAGCTTCCATAACACTACTACTTGCTAAGTTTATAGTCAGTGTAGTTAGAAGAAGCTCTGTTTATATCTTGATGCCAAGCCTAAGGAAATAATGTTGACTTCAATGAAGTTTTCAAAGCTCCCAAGTTCGAATCCTGGCTGCAGCCTTCTTCTAAAAGAGTGGGAAAATTGAAGACTGAGATAAGTTCTGGCCTGTAGGCATAAAATAGAAGGCTTTTATACATGTCCATGTTTAAAATTCAGCAAAACTATGAGAAAACTGGTTATGTGGAAACGGTCATGCTACTAAACTATACATCAAGTATGATCCTTAATTTCTTCGATATTCAAGAAAAGAGAATTTAGAGATTTACTCCTCGGCTCCACGAGACTAAACTATACAAGTCAAGCCTCAAAGCAAATCTTCCAACAAAAGAAAAGACTTAAACACAATCTTTCTTCAACTTGAAGGCTTAAAAACTAGAATACAAAACATGGTCATTGCAATAACAACCACATGGGTACCCAAGTCCACAACAAAACAACTCTTGCTCCTTTCCCTCGTTTGTTAAGCACAAGAGGGTGGCATAGTGATGGTAATATCCGAATCAATGGCGAGTTGGTAGTTAGGTAAAATGTTAAAATTAACCAAAAAAATTCTTCTTTTTCCCTTTTCCTTTTTTTTTTTTTTTTTTTCTCTTTATCTTCCCTCATCATTCTGTCCTTCTCCTGCACTTAACCAACCAGCACTCAAAATTGGAATGATTGGTGATCTTGCACTCAAAGCAAAGCCAAATATAAAGAAACATCAGGCATGGTGAAGGTACAATCATTGTTGCTAACCTCCCCTAGAGAGGACTTGCCAAGACTACAAACATGCCGGGTTCGGGTGCATTTACCAAAACCTGATAACTCATCAGGTTCGGATCCGTATCCATGTTGGAACCATGTAAGATCCTTATCAATTCAAGTTGCATTTAACATATTTATACGGTGCAGTTACAATCATTGTCGATTGCCTCCCCTATAAACGACTTGCTAGACTACAAACACGTTGGATTTGGGTGCATTTACCAAAACCCGATAACCCGTTGGTTCTGGATCCGCATGCAAGTTGGGTCCATGTGAGATACTCATCGATTCAAGTTGTGTTTAGATACAATGATTGATTCTAACCTCCCTTAGAGAGGATTAGCTAAGGCTAAGAACAGGTCGGATTCCGATCATTAACCAAACCCGATAAGTTATTGGGTTTCGATCCGCATCCAAGTTGACTCTGCATTCGCATTCAAAACTGCAGTACCGACAGCATGATCGGTAATGGATACGGGTATTTACACAAACAAACCCGAAAACTTAAGGGGTTTCAGTTGTCAAATATAAACCCAAAAGCCGATAGGTCATCGGGTACGGGTATTTGGTTGTTTACATTTACAACCCAATGACAGGTACAACCAGAATGGGGTGGGGCTGCACACACCTCACTAAGAGGCCTTTTTAACTCACCACCCCCCATCACACTGTGCGCCCTATTCCTATTCAAAATTCAAACATGTTTGATCTGCCCACAGTAGTCACTAGCTTTTCTCTATTTATCAACCTATGCTTCATGTCTTTAGTGGCCTTTATATAAGGAGTGGTAGTTAAAAGAGTCCATAAGGGACCTAATCCTCATCACCACCAAGTTGGTAAAGGAGAGAGAGCAATAGAGAGGTTTGGGTGAAGAGGATGAGCACTGCAAGATTCATCAAGTGTGTCACCGTCGGCGATGGGGCAGTCGGGAAGACCTGTATGCTCATATCCTACACCAGCAACACCTTTCCGACGGTAGGTGATGGTGCTTGGATAACGGGCTTTGGTAATGGTTTGTCGAAGATACTTGCTCATCTCTTATGGTTATGTTTTGGTGGCAGGACTATGTGCCGACGGTGTTTGACAACTTCAGTGCGAACGTGGTGGTGGATGGAAGCACGGTCAATCTCGGGCTCTGGGACACTGCAGGTGAGCCTTCACTGTAATCTAACTTTGTTTTGAGAGTTTTAGTAAAGACCCAGCTTAGAAGCAGAGAACTTAGGTGAGAATGGGTAGATCTATTGACCTGACCTGTTTTATTCAGAATTTTAAATTAAAAATAAAAAAATTATTTTTCTAATTTAAAATTTTGAATAAGATGGGCTAAAGATCGGCCTGAAGGTCTTATGTAGAAATTTGAAATGGATAAAATTCATACTCCAGTTCTGCAATTTCTATAATGCAAAATTTCTCTTTCCTTTATTTTCGAACCATTAATTCAACTACAATTATAATGAAAAACATAACAAGGCATGATAAAAAATGTCCATAAAGCTTTTCAATAACTTTATATGACAAAATGGTAGCAATTCAGAAACTTCGTCTAGTAAACAAGTCCTTAAAGAAGTAGAACCCAAAAGTTTTTGTCTCAGAAATATATCGCTGATGCATAGCTTGAAACATAAACATCAGGCCATATTCCAAGGGACAAACAACTCTGTCACATAGCGAGCTAGACGATGACACTTCACTGCTTTCTGTTTTCTCCTTGTATTGAGCCAACTCCAGCACCTGCACATGTAATTCTGTTTACAAGTGAGTCACACAGTATGCAAATCGACATTCTGTAAAATTCAGAATACAGATACCTTTTCAATTAAGCACAAAATTTCCGAAGAACTTGAATCAAAATGTTACTTACGGATTAGCTACTACTAAAGCAGTTATTACACGTATCAGGAAGGTTTAACTAGTGAAGAAGCACATATTTCACAAATGTTGGTACAATTTCATGAGCAAAAGAAAATTCAAGCTCTGAAAGAAGCAATTTTCATTTTGCTTCACAGACAAACTTACGCAGGTAATAATCATAAAGTAAACATGTAACTGACACGATACTAATATTATTAAGCTTTAATTATCATCAGTTATTGGACTTAGTTTATTACTGTAGTTTGCTTCAAGAAAATTTGCATACACTATCATGCTTTAAGAAATAACATATCATAGCTTCTTGTAAAGAATACATAAGCTTGCTTTTCAGTATAGTCACATATACTAAATTCTATCTGATATGTTTGTCTACGCTAATTTGCTTCGTACATTCACATACCATAGCTTAAATTGACAGTAAAGTCATGAGAAAAACAAATCCAGTGAAACTCCATTTTTCAAGACAACAGACTTTAAATCTAAAACAGAGATAGTACAAGTATACAAGTGATTGCGAATATTTAATGCATGCCTAGATTATTCTGAAGTTATCATAAAACAATATGGTGAGTGAGTTCATTGATTACACTTGTAAGTTGTAACGGACTGATGAATGGATCACACGGTTCTAGAAGTGTACATGTACATACTTGGTACTATGATATTGCTAGGTGCTAATTGTCCCATGTATACTTGGGCCCACGGCCAAGACGTTAGTCCCCATTAAACCAACCACTCCATATGGTGCTATTGTTCTGTACATATTAGAAAACACGACCAAGATGCTAGTCCCCATTGAAGCCACCACACTGTCAGGTGCTATAAAAATCTGTACATCATAAACTAGACAATACTTCTATAATACGTGTCTCCATTTTTCAATTCCCTTATATCCCGATCATTTTAATTATACTCAACCATACAAAAACAGGATACAAAAGTAAGAGTTATTACAAAACTGATATTAGAACTTAGAAGGACAAAACAAGTAAACTTATTCTTATATGAAGAAGAGTTATCATGAGTTATGCTGATTGGCAAGACTGTAATAATGAAGATAGTACCTAAACCGTACTAATAACACTAGGACATAGTGAGAATTAGCAAAATATTATAAAAGAGAAGTAGCAAGTCATTGATTTATCCTTTCAGTGAGCCCAAGGTCATCTCAATTGGAAATCGAGATCAAATGTGAAGATCGGGATCAAAAGTTATGGGGTTTTAGTAAATTGTGCACTGTCGGCAAGAATAAATAGTTCAGTGAAGCTGATAGCGTTGGCGGAGATAATGGCGTCGACGGGGATAACCCATCAGCAGAGGTAGCCCTGTCAGTGAGGATGAACCCATCGGCGGACACAAGGTGAGTTGGTGGAGCTTAAGTGAGTCGGCTAGTGCCTCGCCTACACTATAATGTCTGTGAAGATATCCTTCAACTTGGATAGCTCTTGTGTAGCTACACCACTTTAAGCGCAATTGTAACAAGGCTGGAGGTGGATTTAGAAGAAGCATGACACAAAAGTTGTAGGGTGTTCAATTATTTTTTTAACCAAAGAAGAAAGGACACATTTGGAGTCAGGGGATGAAAGTTAGAGCCATTTTACTGAGAGCTACTGAACTAAAAATTAGAACTCAACATACAGAATGGACACGGAATTAGAGATCTGATTGTGATTATTGCTGGAGAGAGAGTTGAGATGAGGAGTTTCCCACTAGAATTACATAACTATATAGACCGTGTGCTATTCCTTGCCTTGTCTCCCAATGGAAGAGTTCTTCAGTCGGAGGAGGAATGGATGACGGGTTCTCTAGGAGTTGCAGCTGGAACTTGAAGATGAAGACAATGGGAGATGAGGAAAGATGTGGAAGAATGAGTGAGGATGAAGGAAGAAGAGTTGGTTTGAGCACTTATGCAAGAAAATGGCATGTATGGGGTGCATTTAACGCAACATGTAACCACTCCCTCATGTCTAAGAACAATATGTCATTGCCAATTATTGACCTATGGCTATGAGACAAGATCGAATTCAGGGGAAAAATGAAGCCAGGAAGAAGAGTTGGCATCCTACTTGACAATTTCATCGAAATAGAAGAATTATCTTCCATAAACCTAGATCCAAGTTCATTTTATCTATGCATAAAATACAATAACAATACCGATACCAAAAATATCCACTCTCCAATAAATATCCACTGTCTTTCTGAAATGCTTTGATAAACTACTCCAAATGCATATCACTTTCTTTCTTAAAATTCGAAACTTTAGTTCTTAAAAACTCAAAATTGTAGACATTACATCTTTGTTGAGTTACTTTTTTGTTTAGAAGTATACTTGCATCTTTTTATATATTTATCAAAAAGAGGACTCTTTAGACGAATAACTGACACTATCGAATCTAACTAATATGAGTTGGGTAGGTTCTTAAGAAATTTCATGTTTGCAGGCCAGGAAGATTACAACAGGCTAAGGCCTCTCAGTTATAGAGGTGCCGACGTGTTCTTGCTAGCCTTTTCTCTAATTAGCAAGGCTAGCTATGAAAATATTTCTAAGAAGGTTTTTTTCTTTGCCAATTATCTACTTCTCATTTAGCATTGATAAATTTGTTACCGATATTTCATTATAATTTTTTATCTTTCCATTTTCTTGCTTCAAATTACAGTGGGTCCCTGAACTGAGACATTATGCTCCAAATGTGCCCATTGTGCTTGTGGGAACTAAACTTGGTAAGGATATTACAATATTATACCCATATCATTTTTATATATGTTAGTGTAATTTTTAGTCATTGATTAATGTTTTAAATAATAATTAAGGCAAGTGACCAAAGTCTTGAGTATGATCGTGAAGGATTACATTACTATAATTTTTTTAGAGAGTATAATATATCATCTTTTCCTACACCTTCTGAAAAATTATATATTTTTATATCAAAAAAATACTGATATAAAATTTTCTATCTTCACTCTTAAATAACAGTTCTCCAATCTTTAGTGTTGACAGTTACCTTAACTTCATCACCAAGCCAACACATACACACATCAACTCAATTATTCACAACCAATGTTTAAAATAGCAATAACGATAACGTAATGTTTTATTTCTGTTAGATTATATCGCATATAGTATAACGCATAATATAAGTTATGCAATTTTCTATTTAATTAAAAAAATATAAAACTATATAAATAATTTTTATAAATTCAAAAATAAACTTAAAAAATCTAAAAAAGAATATAAAACTATTTTGTAATACATAATCTATTCTATTTTTATAATAATTTCACATTTATTTTTATAAATTATATTAAGTCTTTAACCGTAACTCTAGTTATCATTTAAATAAGAAAATAAGATTTCAATTTATTATTTTAATCCTAATTATTATCATTGTTGCAATTTATATTTTATAATATTCAATTTATCTTATTTGTAATTATTGATTTCAGTTCAGTTAAAAATTCAATAAAATCAACAAGTAAGATATTTCAGCAATTGGAGAGGAATTATAATAAGCGCAAATTAACTAGTTAGCAATTCCACATGTAATCAAACAAGCCAACAACTAATCAAGAAAACTATAGCAATTCGCTAATAAACAAAATAATAATCAACAATAATATAGAAATTACTAAAAAAATAATTGTAAATAACGTAACATAACGTAATTTAACGTAATATTACGTAATATAACGTAAAATAACATAAAAACCATACTGTTATGGTGCACTGAGTTATTTTCAGTTGTTACGTAGCGCTAGAGTTCCATTAGATTACACAATGCAATATAACGGGTTTCATAACGTGTTATTTTCAACATTGTTCACAACCTACTCTGTGCTGATGACATGTATGTGCTCTAGGTACATGTTATTGATATTTTCTCTTTGTTTCGGGTGATTTTGAAGATACATATGATAGAATTTTTTTTTTTCCTGGTGATGCACTAAGTACAAATTCAAGTCATCCCCTAATAGTGGGAAGCAAAGAACTACTTTAGGAAAAGAAAAAAAAAGTAGAATAATATGAAATGTAGTTTTCTCACTTTACCGTAAGCTGAAGGATAAAATTCCTAACTACTACAATGTAGATTTTGATATTTATACGCCAACAGTTACATGATTGCCTAAAATAATGGTGCAGATTTACGTGAGGATAGGCAGTTCTTCATTGACCATCCAGGTGCAACACCAATTACAACTGCTCAGGCAAGTTTCTCCCGTGATGCAAAAACATGAGAAACTAAATTTTACACAGAAATTCATGAAGTTTTCACAGGATATTTGTCTCTGTTTTCTCAGGGAGAAGAGTTAAAGAAGTTGATTGGTGCATCAATTTACATAGAATGCAGTTCCAAAACTCAGCAGGTATATAGAGCTGATATAATATGCTTTTGGACAAAAACAAATTTCCCAGTTCTATAACAAGCTACTGTTTGTGATTTTAGGAACAATAGTTTGTTATTTGTATCTTTTCTAACAAATATTAATTTCATATTCAGAATGTGAAGGCTGTGTTTGATGCTGCAATTAAGGTAGTTTTGCGCCCTCCAAAGCAAAAGAAAAGAAGAAGAAAGCAAAGGACATGTCTGATTCTTTAAGTGCAAGAAAGCACTCCACCAGCCCAAAGATCGTCACCAAAAATCTTTCTATAGAGCTATAGTAATTCTATATCAGATTGTTATTATTGGTCTGTTTTTCCAAATGAATGACTTATTTGAATGGACTCTTTATTCAACTAGTGGATCCCTTTGTATAAAAACTATCATTATTTTTGTGATAACTTGGAAGTGCCTTGCAGAAATGACTCAAGGGGGAAGATATATACGAAAGGACTTGCATCCTTAATGAGTTGAGTCAGGCACATCCGCTTGGCTTTGAAGAACTATCAATTAACTTCGTAAATAGAAGTAATGGGGGAAATACATGCATAAATCATATAAATTGCAGGAACTGATACAGGATCAAATTATATTGAAGAATCCTAAAAGAAGCAAAGAGCCCGCCAGGAGTGGTTGAATTGAATTGATATTTGGGCAATTTTTTGGGCATTGAGGTGGGTGGGTAGCATCAGCTGCAAGAAGGGCTCGATATCGTTATGCTAATAGAAAATGGCTCAGCAGTATGCTAATAGAAAATTGGTCCACTATGCAAATGAGACTTCATAAGTTTAGAGACTTAAGAGCATAACAAAAGATGGAGAAACTCAACCGTCACTCTAAAAGAGATACAATATTATTGAAGAGAAAATTATCTACTTTGCAAACATATCTGGGTGGGATCAAACATATGAATGAATTGCCCGATATTATAATAAGTATTGATCCACAAAAAGAATATACTAGCTCTTCGAGAATGTGTCATTTTGGGAATTCAGACGATTTGTTTAGTCGACACAAATTATGGGCGATTTTTTTGGTATTGAGGTGGGTGGATGTCGTCGACTGACTTATTGGAAGATAGTGAAACAAAAGGGAAAGAGAGGTTGACATACTACCTATGGTCAAACTGAATGCGTGCAAGCCATAGCACAAGAGGATGCCAGCTGCAGGAGCTCGATTTGCGAGATGCATCGACAGTGATGGAGACTGAGTCCCCTGCAGAGGGTGCCGAAATTTGTAGGCGAGCACGATGGTCTGGGTTACATGGAGTCCCTATGAGGGGTACTGAAAATTTATGGGTCTGTGGAGTGTCGTTTGGTGCTAAGCGATTATCTCACTAGATTGCTAATTTTGTAGTCATGTTCGTGTAAAAAGATGAACAAAAATAGAGGATCTCTATTCTTTGTTCTTGCTGCCATGTAGGGCATCACAACAAGCATCATGTTCTAGTGGCGACTGTTGACCTAAACTATCTCCAATTACTTGTATTTTATTTTAGTGACTCTTCTTTGGTACTATTGTAATTTCTGTTTTATTGCATTGTTTAGAAGAAGTATAATATATATATATATATATACATAAAATTGAAATGTATATATAGACTATTTAATTAAAACCTGATTAATGATGGAATGTATGAGAATTAGGCACAATTTATGCTAAAAAACTAAGCTGTGATATCTTATTATGTTATAATACATGTACAAGTGGAAAGAAGAATGCAGGATATTAAGTAGGTGATAATGAGCAAACATATGATGGAAGAGGGAAATTACCAAGGTTTCAATTTTCATCGGTGCAAAATGATCTAGAGAGACAAACCTACAATCACAAAAGAGAGTCCAGATTTAATACAGTGATTTACCACATCAAATCCTTCATAAGGTTTAACATTGTGAACTGATACTCTTAGATATTTTTACCCACTGTAATGACCATTTTAAAACCCACAATTGCGTTTCCCCTAATTTTTGTTTTGTCCCAAGACAAAATCCATTTGATTTGGTACTGACCAATTGGGAAGCCTTGTAATTTGGCATGAGGGAGTCATCAGAGAGTACACCCTCTAGCATGTTGCATTGAATGCACTCCATGCATGCCATGCCCCCTCACACTTTGTAAGTTAGATACGAACTCATCTTCCTTCCTCTCTTCTCCTTGTTAGATTGGAAAGCTATCTTATACTTAGATTTATAGATTTAGTTCAGATTTAGTCTCACATTGCCTGTTCAATTATTTGTTTGGTGTTGAAATGCCTATAAATATATATGTCTCTTGACTCATAATAAACAGATTGGTTGGTTTCGATTATATCATAACATGGTATCAGAGCACGTTATAAAACCAACTCCGATTCCAACTCTGATATAACCCTTTGCTCGTTTCTTTATCTACTATTACTCGAATACGGGTGTGCTCTGATGATTCAAGTGATCCATCATCTGCTACTACTGCTATGTTGCTCATCCACTTTAAATTAATCTATACAATTGAAAAGAGAGACCATGTTTTCTAATCTGTGTAACAAGTTGGATATACTTGATATTTATACTCTAACTTGAAGGAGAGTGCTAAATTCGAAAATTATATTGTATTTAGCTTTAGTTTAATTTTAGTCCCACATTGCCTCTTGGATTGTTTTATGGCATTGAGAAACATATAAATATGTATATTCCTAGATTTTCTAGATTTTAAATTTGAAATATCTTAAAATATTATGATATTTCATGATAACAATTATCTGAATGAAGCTTTAGCCGTAGAAGAAACATTATATCTAAGTGCACTTTATTAGCATACCCCAAAAAAAAAGTGCAATATACGTGAACTTTACTAGCATAAAAAGAAAATGTGCACTTTTTCTTTCTCTTTTTATTCTTTTTGCTAGTCAAACTTATGTACAAATATTTTTTTTTAAATTTTTTTTGCGATATTATCTAAATTGAATTTTAAGTAAAATTGAAACTCAAAAGAGAGAGGTGACACTGCTAAAAACAAGACACATTGTTTTTTTTCCTTTTTGCTTTTGTAGAATAAGTACTAATTGTTTTTATGCTTCTTCAATAATTGAAGTTTAGGCATCAAACAAAGAAAGAAACCCCCAATGAGAGTCTAGGCCTATAAATCCCTAGAGCCTACAATCAAAATAGCAAATTTTTTTTTCTTTTACAGAAATCAAAATCGCAAATCTTAATTCCCAATCAACTCATATACAATTAAATATTATTTAAAAAAAGAACTTTAGATCCTCTGGTTGTATTGCTAAGTTTCCTTCGCTATACCATCTATATTATATTAGTACCAATAAGAGGGTCTAATCAACTAACTTTTGTAGTTTTATTATATCTTTTTAATGGAATACATAGGGATATATAGCTCACCGTTATTTCTATAAAAAAGAAAAAAAAAATTCTTCTGCCATGAATGTCAGATTTAGTTGTTTCCTCAAAAAGAATAGAAGAAAATCTTGATTTAGTTGCCATGAGACTCCAGCTAAAAATCAAATCTTTATTAGAAAACCACAATATAATCCTACTTGATCTCTGCCAAAGTTACAAATCAAATATTTATCTTTTTATATATTCATCCTAAATAAAATCAAAACAATCAAATAAGTCAAGTCGCTAGTCAACTAATTTTTCTTTTTTCTTAAAGAGAAAAAAAGAACCCACCCTTCACCAATCTTCCAATGATTCACCTATAAAAACCCTAACTTTCCTAAATCCCCTCCCCCTTTGCCTCTCTTTTCGTGCTCTCCGAACCCTACTTCAACTCAACTTTATTAAATCCTTCAACAAAAAAAAAAAAAAAAAAAATATCACACACACGTACATAAATACATAAATCCTTTAGCCCCTTTTATTTGAGTTCACAACAAAAGTTCGCAACGATGCTAAACAATAGCAACCATCCACCGCCACCACCACTGCAGCCGTCGCGGGCGTGCGCCGCCTGCAAGCACCAGCGCAAGAAGTGCCTCGACACGTGCCTGTTCCGCCCGTACTTCACCACGGGCCTCGCCCGGGAGTTCGACCGGGCGCAGAAGGTGTTCGGGATCAGCAACATCACCAAGATGGCAGCCATGATCCCTCCCGGCCAGCAGCGCAAGCTCTTCTTCGACTCCATCGTCCAGGAGGCCGAGCTGCGGTTCCAGCATCCTGTCACCGGTGCCGCCGGTATGCTGTGCAGTCTTCAGAGGCAGAATTCTGACCTGAAGCTGCAGCTTGAGGTGCTACGTAAAAGGTTGAGGATGTATGAGGGATTGGTCCGTAACGGTAACGGTAATGGAGTTGCTAACGGTAATGATAACGGGTTTGCTAGTTGCAACTGTTCAGACATCAATGGCAATGGAGTGCACGGATTGGGTTTAGGAACAAGCAACGGTAGCGGTAACGGGTTGGGATTTGCGTTGAACGGCACCGTGGTGTATTACGGCCACGGGAACGGAGAAGCTGCATTGCCTAATGGTGAACTGAAAAGGCGTAATGATTCCCCGTTTCCAGTTTAAGATGATAAAGCATAATTAGCTAGCGGTAATCGGGTGATTAGAGGTTAATTTGTAGGATGATATTGTTGTTGTGATTCTAGTAATTGCTATAATAATCATAATATTGTTTATTGACCGTGGAGATTGTTAGGTATGGTAAAAAAAAAAGAGGTGCTTTGGTTAAGCTAGAGGAGTATCTACATTAGGGATGATAATAAGCGTATCCCAACGCATCCATAAACCAATTTTTGGTTAGACCTATTCGAAATTTATAATTAAAAATAAAATTTTCATTTTCATAATTCAAAATTTTGAACTGGACAGACCAAAAATTGACAATTATTTCTACTCACTTCTATCCCTAATCTACGTGGGATTACTTGAGCATTGAAAGAATTTTAAATAGCTTTTTTGTTTTCTGGACAGTCTTATCAAATAATCATGTTAAGTAAATTTTATTCTGAAAAAATACACATTTTTGGAATTAGTTATATTAATTATTTTTTACATTTCATAACTGTAATTGTTAGTATTGAAAAAGCAAGTGCGGAGTATTCAGTGGACAACTAACTAATCACCAAATAATCAATCAATCAAGTACTGTAAATAATCTCAAATCATTAATAAATTAATACAAAAATTTTAATATGGAAAACTTAATCTGGACAAAAAAAAATATACTACGAAATAAACTACACCATTGTAATAATTCAATTGAAACTATTTGATTAACAATCACTGGATAACCACGACTAAATAATAACTCTATATTCAACCTTCTGTTAGACAACCACAGACAGAGTTCGAACACTCAAGCTTCATCAAATCTAGTAATAATTGTAGATCTATAAGTAGAAAACTATTAAATTGAAAAGTGCAAGTTACTAATATAGTGGCACGAATCCTTGTATGTGGATTGAAAATGTTGATCTACGTTGATCTCCAAAATTAAGAACAATAACAGATAAAGCTACTATTTTCTTCAATATTTCAATCTCCTTCAATTCTATTGAAAAGCTCTTTCTAAAATCTTGATTAAATGGAATATACCTAGAGTAATTCACTTTCCAAATAAACTCTATCGCTCTTTAATCTTGTCCATTCAACTTTAATCTCGTAGATCAAATTGTTCTTGTCAATAACTCAAATACTCATTTCGAGTCAATAAACCAATTTGGACCACCAAATATTTGATCAGGCAACTACATTACCAGTCCGCTTACGAGTGAGTCCATCGATATATCCAACAATAAAACCCAGAACTACGAGTTCTAGGCGTGACACTAAGCCCAACATCAATTGATACCTAACAGTTTGCCTCGTATAAGTATTAGGGCTGAGTCCCTAGTCACAGTACGACACTCCTTAAATACGTAATTTTCTACTGTCATTTTAGTTTTAAATAACATAATTGATAGCCGAACAACTTAGAGTTATGATGGCATTGTATACCGAGTAAGGATTAGGTTGGCCACTTGATATCAAGTGCTATATAGTCTAAGGGAAGGTGATCTATTAGATTTATGTGAGCCATTTCTTGAACCCTCGACACGTTACATAGCATGGAATGCGTAATGTGATTTTTTACTAACTTTCGAGCATACATAGTACATGTTACATTAGGATCTTACATAACTGTATGATTGATTGTGCTTACTCATGACATCATTATTATGATGACTACACCTAAGCTACATCATAAACTTAACCAGTTCACGTGGACATCCAACATATAACATATTGCACTTGATTTTCTTTTAATATTGATATCTACCATGTCAATTTTCTTCATTCTCTACTTTTCAAGTTTAATCCCTGGTTTCTCATACCCAAGGAATAGGGTTTGAGATGTGCAACCCACCTTCAGTAGAAGAACTGTACTTCTTGGATCATGTTAATGCTATATCATAGATATATAGACCAGCCCAAAAAATCTTTTGTATTTTTATGCTACATCCAGTTGCATCATATTTTGTATATTAGCTCTGTATCATGTACATATCATGTTATGTTATGTATTATGTACATCATGTATCATATCATATCATGTACATATTATGTTATACTAAACTTTCTTTAATGAAAATGTAGTTATTTTCTATTTTATGTCATATAGCATATCTATTTTATTCTTAATTACTCTATATGTGCATGTATTGTAAATAAAAATTAGGGCCCTTTGCACATTGATGAGTACCATATATTGCATATTTATAGCCTATATATTATCTATTTTTGTATTTAAAAAATGTTATTCGGGTATTTTTAGTTTGTTTTTCAGGAAATCTTAGTCCTGCAAGGAGATAACATAAAATTAGAGCCCGATTAGGAAATTAAGCCCGGAAAAGAATTAAAAGAGAGCAAAGTTACAAGACAGTGATACTTAAGAGAGTAAAAACCAATACAGTCAAGATAATTAAGAGAAAGAGAAAAGAGACTCGTGTAGGAGAAAAATCAGTATAATTCATCATATTAATGCCGCTAATTAGCGTATTAGCCGCCAATTGGCGGCAGAAAATGGGTCTCTCTGGGTGAATTTTCTGTGAGGGCTTAAACGTAATTTTTAGTTTTCTAGTTGTATTAAAATTAGGATTTAATTTTTGGAAGCATATATATTGGCCGTATCCTTATATTTTAAGGTTAAAGATGTAGATAAATCATAGAGGAAGTATGATATAATTTGTACTTGAATTTTATTAATAAAAATTAGAGTTTGCTGAAGGGTTGATGGCCACAATACCGACTCCAGAGGTAACATTTGCTATTCTTTAATTTTTTAGGTAATTCTCTTTTAATTGCTTTAAAGTTTAGATTTATATTGCTTTCTAGATTAGATTTAATTGATTTCATGAATAAAAATAGGATTTTGCTTACTAGAATTATGAGTAACCAATTTTCTTTAGGCAAGGATGTAGGTAAAGTTAGTTTAATAGTTCTAATATGGATTTATCTTATGTTCTTCCTAAAAAGAAATAAAGTCATGATTTTTCTATGAGTAAATAAAATATAGATTTCATAAATTATAATTCTTTGATAGATTATACTTAATTCATATTTTGATAATCTATGCTTAGATGAGATTTGAAATTTATATTCTTTGTTTATAGAATTATTAACAAGATTTTTCTATAAATAAATTAAAGAGAATAAACTTGTAAATCTAATTTGTTTGATAGATTATACTTAAATTCAGTCTTTTGGTAGCCTATGCTTAGATTAGCGTTTGAAGTTTATTTCTTTACTTTTATTTATGAAATTTTCTACTAGATATAATTTGTTTTTAAGAAAGATATTATTTTTGATGGTCTATACTTGCATATAACTTGATAGATCATACTTAGGGGCACTTAATTAAAATTAAATTAAAAAGATCACCTTTTTATTATGCATAATTTAAAAGTTAGGAAGAAAGAGATAATTCATTGTTAAGCTATTATTCTAATGGATTCAAAATTTTAAACTAATCTCTAGAACTTAGAACTAATCTTATCTCAATTTAGAAACTCGTAGTTAACCTGATAGAACTAATAAATTAGTAAGAATTACAAAACACCTGAGATCTCTGTGGAACGACCTGTAAAGTGCTACACCGATACTGTGCGCTTGCAGTTAGATTTATCACATCACACATCATTTTAGTTTCTTGTGTGCCCACCAATAGTGCACTTCATGTATGAAAACCGGTGAAAAATATGGCTTTATAGGCACCAAACCTAGGGCATTAGAAAATAACTAGAAAGTGGAAAAATAAGAAAATATGTACACATACATGCAAATGGGTGCAAGACAGACGATACACGCATACTTATGGCACTCCATCAAGCAAGCATCAATATGGAAACTAACAATGGCGATATATATGCAGTCCAATAAACAAAAGGTGTTACCCATGTCATACGTAGGTGTCTGTCATTCACTGTCACTATCTGTATCATATCATTTGTAGAATATCTTATTATCATTATTGTTTTATTTTGAAACTAAATAATAGACAAAAAACCAAGTGTTTCAGGATATATATATATATATATATATATATATATATATATATATATATATATATATATATATATATATATATGAGGAAAGGGAAAATACACCGGAGGTGAAGGGAGTTCCTTCACCGCCGCTTAGGTGGCCCAATAAAATTATTACACGTGGCGCCACTTAAATTAACAAATAAAATAACTCTCTTAAATACCCCTTGAGTGGCGCCACGTGTAATAATTTTATTGGGCCACCTAAGCGGCGGTGAAGGAACTCCCTTCACCGCCGGTGTATTTTCCGTTTACTCTCTCTCTCTCTCTCTCTCTATATATATATATATATATATATATATATATATATATTTATACACACACGGGATTACGGTCCAAATTTCGGCGCTGAACTGGACGTGCTGCTAGGCACTCGGATAGCCAAAAGAAAACAAGACTGGGTGTAACCATGCACATTACATATACAAATTGAGGTCCCATGACAACTCGGTACCTGCACAGTAGGGCCCTGACTTGAATCCAAAACCAATGACAAAATACACCTCCTGAAATATATGTATGGTTCTGTCATTCAATTTCTCCATCACGAGCTTTATAAATTAAGTGCTATATGTAAATTGGATCCGAATTACGATGTCCATGTATCATGCCGTGACAGGCATTATGTACCTAGACATGTATTAGTACATCAAGTAATCAAAGTCCATGTAATCACATAATACCATGTACTCATTCAATTATGTCTAGTATTTGTGTCATATGCCTGCAAGAGCATACCAAAGTTATTCAAAAGAGTATCAAAATCATATAAGAGATAACATGCTTCATTCATGTCTAATTAACAATATAATACAATTGGTTTTTCCACAATGTGGTATATGTTTTATTCATATGAAACTTAATTACATTTAGGTAAATGGTCAATGTCATTTTAATTTGGACAGTGTTAAATAGTTAGGCATATGTTTAGGATATATTAAGCCTTACATGCACGACATGTTAACTAGCCATGTCGCTATGTCAACAATGACACAACTTGTGTCAGGGCTCAAATATGTTTAAGCAAATATTAATGATGGATAAAACTCTACCACCTTCCAAGCAAATGTAACCTACGAGTGGAACCACCTAAAGACAATAAATAGTCAGTATATGTCTCTCAACACACAGGAATTTTAACTTTAGATTCAGCTGGAATCATAATAACAACACCTGCATTTGTATACAGCATAAGTCTCAAACTACACAAGGTAAATCACTAAACTTTAGCATACAATCTCACATACTATCCTTAAGTATGTGTTGAAAAACTCTTCCACTGCACCAAAACTCCGAAATTGTAGTGAGGGTTGAGAGAAATTATTTTGTATTTTAACAGTATGTACAAGTTTTTATAGTAAAGAAGGTTATTTTGGGTATTGAAACAACTTCTTTAATATGATATTTATGCACAATGACAACAATGGCATATCGGTGATAGACAACAGGCAAGTTATTAAATACTCAACAAATGATCATAAATTTCTTATAGTAACTCTATAATATATCGTAATGGGTTTGATAGTGTATATGAAGGATTTAGTTTTGGAGAAAGAAATGAAACAGGTAACTCAATTTTAAATTTTGTTTTGTTTTATGATTTAATTTTAGCGAATACTTGGTTTAAAAAGAGAGTTTCTCGATTAGTTACTTTTAAAAGTGGATCGAATGCAAGCCAAATAGATTTCTTTTTAACTAGGAGGGTAGATAGAGCTAGTTGTATCGATTGTAAGGTAGTGCCAGGTGAGAGTGTAGTTACCTAATATAAACTCTTAGTTTTAGATATTCAGATTAGACAGAAACTTAGAAAGATTAAGTGTAAATTAGATCTTAAAATTAAGTGGTGGCAATTTTAAGATAATAAAAAAAAATTTGTAGATAGAGTAGTACAAAAAGCAGATTAGAGAGACCATGATAATCCTAATGTAACATGGAACAAAATGACTAGCTGCATTAAAAAGATAGTTAAAGATATATTCGGTGAGTTGAGGGGCAGTACTCCGCCATGTAAGGATATATCATGGTGGAATGAAGAGGTAAAAAATACTATTAAAATCAAGCGAGATCTTTATAGAGATTTGAATAATAATAATAATAATAATAATAATAATAATAATAATAATAATAATAATAATAATAATAATAATAATAATAATAATAATGGAATAAGTTTTGAGAAGTATAAATTAGCAAAGAAGGAGGCTAAGAAAACTGTTTGAGATGCAAAAACTAAATTATATAAATAAGTGTACGAGAAGCTGGATAATAAAGAGGCAGAAAAGGATATATATAGAATTGCTTGAATAAGAGAGAGTAAGTCTAAAGATTTATATACTGTAAAATGTATTAAAGATGAGGATCAGACGGTTTTATTTCGAGATGAAGAGATTAAAGAAAGATAGAAAAATTATTTTGATAGATATAATGGTAGTTTTACTCAAGATTTGGGAGATCTTACTATTCAATGTGAGAATATGAATCGTAGTTTTATGCGCAGAATTAAAAAGTCTGAAATAAAAGAGGCTTTGAAAATGATGAAATCAAGAAAAACTGTTGATCCAGATGAGATTTCTATAAATGTATGGAGATATTTAGGAGGGATTGGTGTGAGGTGGCTAACAGATCTTTTTAATAAGATTTGGCAAACTAAAAAAATACCAAATGAATGGAGGAAAAGTATCATAATAGTTCTGTATAAGAATAAGGGTGATATTCAGACTTGTTCTAACTATCGGGGAATAAAACTCATGTGTCACACTATGAAGTTTTGGGAAAGAGTAATTGAACATAGATTGCGACAAACTGTTAAAATATCGGAGAACCAGTTTGGATTTATACCGGGACGATCGACGACAGAAACTATTCATTTACTTCGTCAATTTATAGAGCGATTCTGAGAGAGAAATAGAGATTTGCATATGGTATTTATTGACTTAGAGAAAACTTATGATAAGATTCCATGAGAGATATTTTGCTGGATACTGATGAAGAAATGAGTTCCCATCAAGTATATCGATATAATTAAGGACATGTATGATGAAGTAGTGGCCAATGTCAGAACATGTGGTGATTTTTCTATCACAATTGGATTGCATCAAGGATCTGCATTGAGCCCATTCTTATTTGCTATAGTGATGGATGAGTTTACTAAACCCATTCAGGATGAGATACATTGGTGTATGCTATTTGCTGATGATTTGTCTTAGTTGATGAGACAAAAGTATGGGTAAATACCAAGTTAGAGTTATAGAGGTATACATTAGAATCTAGAAGTTTTAGATTGAATATGTATAGAACAGAGTATATGAAATGTAAATTTAGTAAACGACAGACCATAAACTATAATACTGTAAAACTGGATAGGTAAGAGATACAAATGAGCAGTCAATTTAGATATTTGGGTTCTATTATTCAGAATGATAGAGAGATCGATAATGATATTAATCATAGGATACAAGCTGGTTAGTTGAAATGGAGGAGAGCAACGGGAGTTTTATGCCACCGTAACATTCTGTTAAGATTGAAAGGAAAATTTTATAGGGCTGTTATTAAGCCAACTTTATTATATGGTACGGAATGTTGGGCTATAAAAAAACGTCATTCACAGAAGATAAGTGTAGCAGAGATGCACATACTCCATTGGATGTGCGGCAACACTAGGAGAGATAAAGTGAGAAATGAAGATATTCGTGCTAAAATAGGTGTAGCTCCCATCGATGAGAAGATGCGAGAAAATCGCTTACAATGGTTTAGTCATGTACAACGTAGGCCGACAAGTGCACCAGTTCGAAGAGGAGAGTTTATCAATGTAAGACAAGTTAAAAGAATGAAGAGTAGACCGAAGAAAATATGGATGGAGGTGATACGCAAAGATATGGAGTCTAGAGGTTTAAATAAGGAGATATTACTTGATAGAAATGAATGGAGAAGGAATATCAAAGTGATCGATCCGGCGTGATTCTTTTTTTGGTTCATGTAGCCTACCCCAAATACTTGGGATAAAAGGCTTAGTTGTTGTTGTTGTAACTCCATAATATGATCCTCTATGACCATATAAAATTTCAGCCAAAATAAGGAAGTTTGTATATGTAAATGCTCAATAAAATTGGTAATATGTGCACAATAAAGCAACTGACGCATGTGAAAATTTGAATGTCCAAATCATAGTATTTCCGTATTAAATTTTATACAAAAATCTACAACTCATTAATCTAGAAGTGGTTAAATTCTTTTAAAAAATTATTTGCATTTGATATTTTCCTAACAACAAATATATAGTCAATTTTCAGTCAATTTGTGAACTTACGGCCATCGAATTTATGTTAAAACTTACCTTTTCTCCAAAAAAAAAATTACTCTAAAGAAATAATTTCTGGAATACCAAGGAAGAGCAACAAACCACTAAATTTTAGAATTTTCGAAGAATTGTTAATATGCAATATACTCAATTTAATCTCAGCTACCAAGAATTAAACACCAACTGAAATTGTGTAATTTATATAGATAAAAAAAATATTTAATTTGGATCGACAAGAGAGATTGTTACAAATCCCATACAACATGCAACTTTTATCGTCCTACATGACTACCAGACATGCAACCTTGCCCTAGATTGCAAGACAAATTGATGGATGCAACACTCAGACATGGATATAGCTAGAACAATCACAACGCCTACTACCATATAAACTAGTTTCTTTCTTCAGGCAAGGACTACATCGCCAATGTCATTCAACGCCACATCAGCAATAACCTTATACAACTTCTCAGTGGGGTGAACGGCGTCAAAATACATGTAGTTGCTGGGATTGCCGCATATGGTCTGTCCCTTGCACGTCATTCCTATCTCGAACGTCCCAGACCCACAACAACCCCTTTTCGTCTCAGTAAACCCTGTAAGCATAACCAGCAGAAATATCTTAAGAGGAATTTACAAGACATTAAATTTCAAACACATAACTTTAGATAATATCTAAAGTGGTAGAGTACAGCTTACCATACTTCAGAGGATTCTCGGCAACTTGCTCAATGACTCGGTATATGTCAAGATAAGCAGACTTCACACCCAACTCCTGCTGCACTAGGCTCAACTGCTTCACTACCTTGGAGTTGAATGAGATGGCTGCATCATTGAACTTCCCATAGCATCCATCAGAGTTCATTAGAGCCATGACAACTGGAAGGCATCCCATTGGTGGAACTCCGACCACTACGAATTGTCTTGCACCTAATTTATAAATTTTCTGATATTCAATGCATTAATGAATTAGTAACTAGTAATGGATAAGTTTATTAACAAAATAGTAGAAAGTTTCGAGTCCCATCAATCCTAATCTATATAAGGAGATTTTGATAAAGCTTTAGTAAGAGATGATGAGAAGATCTATTTTGCATTCATTTGAGATTTTGGAGAACTCTCTTTTGCAAACTCTTTGAGAGTTCTATAGGTTTTTTTTTTTCTTGAGAGATCAGCTTGTAACTTTAAAAGATTTGAGAGATTCAAAACTTATAATAACATCACTAATAGTGCAGTTTGATTTGGCCCGTACACATAGGAGTTAATCTGAACCATGTAAATCCTTAGTATTCTCTGATTTGATATATTCTCTCTAGAATTTCTATTTTGCCAATTTATCTTATTTAATCTCAATATACCCTAGTTTTTTATTTGGATTAGTATTTACACTTTAGTAACAAATGGTATCAGAACATGCATGTTTAATTCCTTAGATTATAAAGGAGAAACCTTTTTTAACAATCATGTAGGGAGATTCAACCTCAGGTTCGTCGATACTACAATCGACTCCACGAAGTCTTCAAATCTTCAATATCCTCAAGATCTATGTTAATGAATGCCAAATTTGAGATGGGGAAATTTGATAGACCAATAGCTTCCGTATGTGGCAATACGAAGTTATGGATGTGTTCTACAAGATCTGCAGATGGTTTTGGAGAGGGATTAATCCGAGTACATGACAGAGGCTAAATGATGGAAGGTAACTGTCTGCCTTGTGGAACGATTAAGCTTTGTTAAACAAATGACTATTTTAATTAGGAAAATTGTAACAAGTGACTTTTAGTAAATGCTGGAAGACAAGTATTTCAATAGTCTATTTGAAAAAGAACCATCTCTATTTGAAAAGAAGCTATTCCAATTGCAACACAAATTAGGTATTTCTATGTCCGAATGCATAAATGAATTAAAAAAGATACTTGTTGATGTGTGCAGAATTTAGATATAGACATGTTGAATGAAGGCAAAGCCTTGTTGTTACTGAACTCACTACCTGATTCATATTAACATCTAACTACTATTCTACTTTACGAAAAGTGAAATATATTTGAAGATGTGCATAATGTCTTTATGGATAATGATTACTGAAAGCTCAATAAGAAGATTCGTCAGGATTCGAATTCAGATGTATTGTTGGTACGAGATAGATGTGAAAATAAGAATCAAGGTGAATAAGGAAGATCTAATTCTAAGTCCAAGAAGGATTATCCTAAAAAGGATCAGCACTCCAATTGTTAGAAAAAGGTCATTCGAAGAAAAATTGTTCTAAGTTAGTTAAAGATAAGGAGAAACATAGCTCAATTATAATTGTTGCACATGGAGGAGAAGACGATGCAATATTGTTCTAACAGGTTCATCTCCGACTGACCACAATAATGAATTAATTTTGGATTTGAACTGTACCTATCACATTAATCCCACTAGAGAATTCTTTTCTAATCGAGAGGAGTTAGAAGTTGAAAATGTTTATATGCACAGTGTCATCCTGTAAAATCAAGTGTATAGGTGAAGTCAGGTTACAAATTCATGATGGAACCATTAGGGGATGGACTAATGTTCGGTACGTTCCGGATATGTTAAAGAATCTTATCTTATTGGGAGTCCTAGTTGGCAATGATCTATATATATTACTTTGACACATCTAAGTTTGAAGATTACTAAAGGTGGTTTAATAATGATTAAGGTATCTAGAAAAAGAATTTGTTTTATCTACAAAATAACACAGTTGATGGTGGAATTACAATAACTTCACGTATACCGAATCCAGATGATGGCATTTCACCGTTATGACACATGCTACTTGGATATGCTGGAGAAGATACTTTATAGACTTTAGTAAAGCAAAACCTATTGAAAGGAGCAAAGATAGAAAAATTAGAGTTCAATGAGCATTTCATTATCGGAAAATAAATCAAAGTAAAGTTTAGCACCACAGTTCATCAGACTAAAGTGGTTCTAGATTATGTGCATATAGATACTTGGAGACCATCCAAAATAGTTTCATTGGGAGGTTAAAATTGGTTTTGTATTGTTTTTGAATGACTAATCACATAGAGTTTGTGTATTTTAGATGTTTTTCTTAATTAGAAAAAGATAATCAAAACTGAGACTGACAGAAAGATAAAGCATCTTAGATCGGACAATAGCAGTAAGTACAAATAGGAACTATTCATCAAATTGTATCAGGACGAAGGCACTACTCGACACTTCACCGTCAAAGAATGGGGTGGCAGAGCACATGAATCACACGTTGCTAGAGAATGTACGATGTATATTTTCCAATGATGAGTTGGGCAAGAAATTATGGGTTGAGGCTTTGTCATATGTAAGGCATCTCATAATAGGTTGCTAGAAGGTGCAAACAAGAGGAAAACTCCACTTAAAGTATGGTATGGTCATTCTGCTATTGATTATGATAGTTTACATTTTTTTTTATCATCCTATCATTACCATGCTAGGGAAAGTAAATTTGATCCCAGAGCTAAGAAAGCCATATTATTGGATTTTAGAGCAGGTGTGAAGGGATTTAGACATTGGAGCCTTGCATCTAAAAAGATAATATATATCAACTACAGGAGTTCCCCACAATAGGTAGAATTTAAGACTACCGCTTTAAATGAATGTGACACAGATAGAGTTACTATAGAGGAGAACACTAGTATAGGTGATATTGAACAGACAAGTGTTGACGAATAGCAACAGTCACTATTACAGTTAATAGATCTAGAAGACATATCTAAAAGCATACATGGTTCGCTGACATCATGGTATATGCAAGTTATTGAAGAAGATATTCCTATAACCTATCGAGAAGCTAAGGTTAGTGGTGAACTGAGGATTGCAAGGATGCGATGGATGAGGGGAGGGATTCTCTCCGTAAGAATTCTATATGGAGGTTGGTTAATCTTCCAAAATGAAAGAAGGTCATCGATTGCAAATGGGTGCTCGCTAAGAAAGATGAATCTTTTTCGCAAGAAGGAGACAAATACAAAACTTGGTTGGTAGCAAAAGACTACCCTCAGTAGGAAGAAATTAACTATAATGAGGTATTATCTTCAGTTGTTAAACATTCTTTCATTCGTACTTTGCTAACTTTGGTTGCACAGTTGAACTTGGGACTACTTCAAATAGATGTCAAAACAAGGTTCTCGCATGGTAATTTGAAAAAGGACATCTATATGACTCAACCAGATAGATTTAACGTTATTGGTAGGGAATATATGGTCTGCAAGTTGAAAAAAATCAATTATGATTTGAAATAGTCTTTGAGATAGTGATATAGGAAGTTCGATCGATTTATGACTAAGAATAAGTATTACCAGAAGTTGATAATTGTGTCTACTTTAAGAAACTCAAAAATGGATCCTTCATCTATATGCTCTTGTATGATGATAATATGTTTTTAAGATCAAAGAGTGGGATGCGATAAACGAGTTGAAGGGAAAGTTAAGAATCAAATTTAAGATGAAAAATCTTAGAGAGGCAAAAAAGATTCTAGATATGGAGATCAAGAGGGATAGAGAGAAGGGAACAGTCTCTTCGACTCAGAAATAGAATTTGCATAAGGTATTAAGTAAGTTCGGCATTGATAAGTCCACTAAACTGGTTACTACACCATCACCCCCTTGCTTCAATTTAAATTCCCAATCGTCTCCACGTATTAATGAGGAACATGAGTTTATGGCTCAAGTTCCATGAGCTAGTATTATTGATAGTTTGATGTATACAAATTGTGTGTACAGGATCCAATATTTCTCAGGTTATCAGTATGGTGAACAAGTACATAGATAATCCTAATTAAATAGATTTTATGTTATATTCTAGTATCGTAGTACTGGTTTAAAGTATGACGAAGATAAGGATGTTTATCAGTTGGTGGGATATGTGGATTTTGACTTACATGTGACTTCGATAAGCACCCGCCTACAGAGAATTTATTCATTCTTGCTAGAGGTCCAGTTAGTTGGAGATTGACTTTGTGGTCTATCATAGCTCTATCTATAATGGAGACAGAGTCTATGGCGGTGATAGAGGCCTTCAAGGAGGCAATTAGGTTTCTAAGTTTGCTTGATGACTTGGGCATTTTTCAAGGGCATGTAAATATTCATCGTGATAATCGTAGTGTTATTGAGTTGAAAAGAACCAAATATATCATTTGAAGACACAACATATTGATATTCAACTTCACTTCATAAGGGAGATACTAAATAAACACGAAAGATTGGCACTATAGATAACCTGAATGTTAACTAAAGTGGTATTTGAGTAAAATTTCAACATTACGGCCAATCGATATTTGCATTTTTATTCACGGTGATGCTATTTATTTCATGGATCGTTTGATGGAAGCATATTTGTTGATACTCCGAGTCGTTGGAATTGAGAATAGAAAATCAAGCAAATGTGTGATTTGTTAATTTTTTTGGCTCAATTTCAAAGGGGGCCACAGGCCAAATTGGCAGCACTGTCATCAATGGGCAAGCAATGGCCTACATTAATGGCGCTACCCAAGAAAATCTGCTATTGATGGTGGAGTTAGCCATAGATAGCACGATGCGTTGTTAAGATTTTGGAGGTGTTTTTTTAAATTTGGAATTGGGATAATCAAGGTCTATTTGACTTAAGGTTGGGTCCCAACAATCGTAATCTATATAAACTAAGCTTTGATAGGGTTTTGGTGTGAGATGAGAATATCTCTTTTGCATTCTCTTGAGATTTTGGAAAACTCTCTTTTACAAACTTTTTGAGAGTTTTGTAACTGTCTTTTTCTTGAGAGATCAATTTCTAACTTTGATTGATTTGAGAATTCCAAGATTTGTAATTACAAACATCATCAGTAGTGAAGTATGATTGTATGCCCCGCTCCCAATATACGGTATACGAGCACGTGTAGTAAATATGGACTACATATTCTGCTTGAATATGGTAAAATTTTCAGTAGAATTTGCCACAATAATACTCAAAAGTTTGATGTTTCATTGATGGGAACGAAGTTTGATACAGATAAAATAATAACAGAATACAATAAATTAAATAAGAGAAAATAAGCTATCTCTTTAGATTCGATCTGATCTTCAAAATACACTAGATTCTACATCAATTTTGGTGTGTCCATCGGTAATTCTGGACATGCACACCCAGATTTTCAGATTGCGATCAAAACAAATATATAGAAAGAATGTGAAATATAATGGTTATGTCCAAATATAATAATAACATAAATTTTAGAAAATATGTAATAAGATATCTGTAATAATGATGTCAATTGATTTATATTATTTTATTATTATTTTAGTGAAGTCAACTTTATAATAGGGATATTTTTGTCTAGAATGTTATGTAATTGGAAATGGTAAGTGATGTGATACCACTGTTTCGATTGTCTCCTATACAGACCCAGAAAATGATCACATGTATTGTCGGGTGCTGAGTCGGACCTGCTATCAGACAAACAAGAATAATAGTAAATTATAATCCAGCAAATCTTCACACACCCATGGTGTGCAAATTATTTAGTTGTACAACTTAATATATTACAACCGAAACAGAGTATATTTTCATCATTCAGTTTTTTCCGACCCAATGTCATTTAATATAGTTCATGTAGATCTAAATTTTGCTTTTTACAAATTGTATATAGATCATATCAGGTACAATATTTTAATTCAAGTATATTAGTTTATTAACAACATGATTCAAAGAGGTTATACTTTATTAAATAAATCACAATTGGCTATATCAAGAATTTACTGATTTGAGATATCATAGAGATATCAGCCAGGTAAGTGCATGGATGCTGGGAGCTTTTCCGTGCAACACACGTTCCTTAATTAGAAAAACAATACACAAGACTATTTTTCTAGATACCGACACAAAATGATGTCACAAACAATATTTTTCCACAACTATAGATTTTATTTGATTTATCAAATATTGTATATTTCAGTTGTTCTAAAATCTAGCTATGTGTTTTATCATATTTAATGAAAAAAACCATAAGTGATTAATGAATTCCAAAACAATTTATACAAAATAAACAATGTAATTTGAACAAAAAATATATAAAATAGAATGATTGGTGAGTCTAAAAATGAACTTACCAGAATTTTATTTCCCGATGTCGCTCAATGGAACAATCTACATATTTAAAATATTCTAAAAATATTAAAAACAGATTAATATGAATTTAGATGAATTTTAGGGGTTTTCTAATATTTATAGCAAGCTCAAAATTGATTTTAATATCAAAGGTCTGAATATGATAAATGAGTCTGAATCAATCTTATTGAGTTTATAAGATGATGAATGTTGTTCTTAGATTATTAGAGTTATTGAGTAGTGGATGTCCTAACCTAGAATTTATTAAAATAATTTAACTCAAGAAGAAAAAAAAGATAATCTCTTATCTCTTTTTTAAAAAGTGAGAAGTCTGTGAAAAGAAAAGAAAGAAGGTGGTCCTCTATGACGAAGCTCTGACGATGAGAGCAACTGTCCAGATAGCGACGACGACTTCGATGGTGATGACGATTCTTGCGAGTTGCTTCAGCGAGATGAGAGGGTGAAAGAAAGATATAAAAGTTTTAGAGAATGGATAAAAATATATATTGGTTTAGGGATTTATATATATTTCAATTTGGGAGTTAAGGATTTAAAAGGTTTTAAATTAATTTAGAGGGTTTAATTTTTATAATAAAATGGGAAATGAAAAGTTGGAGGTTAAAGAAAATGAAAAGGATTAAGAAGTTATAGAAAATGAAAGAATTGGAAGGTTAGACAAGGTGAAAGGACTTGGAGGTTAAGAAAGATTAAAGTTTTAAGAGTTAGAGAAAATGAAAAGATTTGGAGGTTATAAAAAGTAAGAGGTCATATTTATTATTTTAATTATTTAATTTTTTATTAAATTATTTATGCCTTTTAAAAATGATGGGTCATTACAATGATTCAGCCTATAGATATAGGGCTTTCTCCGAACCACGTAAGTTATTGATGTTCCCTGGTTTGATTTACTCTCTAAAGTTTCTATTTTATCGATTTATCTTCTTTAATCTCAATAAATCCTAGTTCTCTATTTGGATCGTAACTTGCGCTTCTACAACAAATTTGGTAATCATTTGATCAATCATTTAGTTATAGGGTTTGGATTTCGAAATCCCACTCGAACACTTTACCGGAACAATTTGGACATGACGATTTTCGAACAGGTGGGAACCCAACCGCAGACGATAACCAATTTACACAACTACGAATTAGGTATCCAGTGAGTATGAATAGTTAAAATTTCGTACGATATATTTGATTTGAAATCTGATCCAAATTCGAGTCGTAATCTAGTTTCCTTGTCGAATTTGGGTGCATAAATTACATCGAGTAGATCCTGAACCGTTTAAGAAAGTTGGATGACATACCTTGATAAATTTGGACATGCGTGCGACCAAGTAGTCCTGATACTGTGGCTCAGTGAACTCCTTCGATCTGTTATCGTAAATATAGTAATTCTGGATGAAATCGTTCGTTCCTGCACTAATCACGATGAACGAATCTTCAATCGTCTTTTGTGCTTCTTGTAGGCCAAAAAGTTTCGTCAGATGGAGCTTGTAATGCTTCAGGTACTCTATTTGCTTGGGGAATGAGAGCACAGCCTGCAAGCATAAAAACAAGTTAGCAAGTTGTGTACTTGATTGCACTTTCAGCGATAGAAAAGACTCTATAAGTATGAGATGCTCATAACATTTCTGCAGACTAAAAGTTTGTTTGTATTTTTTTTGCATACTGCATTGTGCGCGGTGAGTTCATCGTATCCTGAAGAGGCCGATGCGAAACTGACTCCACGCTTGAGCTGTTCGGGTGTGAGGTTTGGGTCCAGGAAAGCTGGAACGCTCATGGAGATGCCCAAAGATTCAGCTGCAGGATACATTATGCATATGATATTTAGGATATATCGTCGGGTACATAGCATATAGTTAAAAGTATAAATAAGCAGGAGCAATACTGCAAAATGCAATAAATTTGTTCAAAAGAGAGTATCGTTAGTAGTGAGTGAGTACCCAGATCTGCCAGTAAATGAAGAGAGTAGGATGTGAAAGTGACTTCTTAATAGAGCAGGTTCCATGCAGAATATTTTTTTTTCAGCATATTCTATTTAGGAGAAGAACTAAACTCGGTGTTGTTAAAACAAAAAAAAAGCAGAATAAGACAAGATGATAATGATCATCCTTACGCCAAAAATTTTACCATTTCAGAAGGAATTAGAGGTATATTTCTTTTTAATTTCTATACCAAACTACAATCAATTCAAACCTGCAAGTCCCTTAGGTTTTCAGGTTACTTGCACAGGAATCAATATTAATTTCTAAAACCAAGTTTAAAAAGGACAATAATAATTGCCTGACTTTTTATATGAACACAGAGATTACTTATTTACTTATTCACATAAGTGAATCAATAAATCTTTAGTTAGGAATGAAAATAGACAAGTCTAAAAGTCAACAGCTGGCCTACTCTATTCAAAATTTTAAATTAAAAAATAAATTTTAATTTTAATTTAATTTTTTAATAGAATATATTAAGGACTAGCCGTTAGATCCTCCCATTCTCATCCTACCTTTAGCCCTCTGAACAGGTTATTTTAACTATTTTATCATTTTTATTCTTGAAACACTAAAATAGTAGCTTCATTTACTCCTCTATTACAAAAAAATTCGAAACATTAAATTAAGTAGCTTTCATCTGCTCCTTGTTAATTTTTTCTTTTTCTGAAAGGCTAGAGAAAGCCTAATTAATCGTCACTAGCCTTCTCCTGTTTTCAAATATAAATTTTGAATGTTAGACGAAATACAGTTGTAGGTTTTGAATACGGATCAGGATAAGATACAGACAGATATAGTGCAAATAAATTCGGATAATCTGGACCCACTTGTATACCCACAAAAATAAGGATATACCAATATATAAAATTTAAATTTACGAAGAAAGGCCCCATTTCTTCAATATTTCTGATTTATAGGTACGGTGGGTGTCATATAGCCCACATTCTACATTGTTCTCCAACTTCCTAATTAATTTGACATTTATTTTCATGGGCCATTTGGCCCAACATCCCAACCTCCTAAAGATTTATTTATTTATTTATTTGATAAAAAATGCTGAGCTAGCGCGCTTCATTAAAAGGATTTTAATAGAACTACAAAGTAAGAAGTGGAAAAAGAAAAGAAGTAAAAAAGAGTACTTATACCCATCCGTGAGCAAAATGTGTTACATCTACTACAAATCACAAGCTACATAGAAAGGAACGATTAGTAGGTTCTGCTGCTAGTTCGCAGACCCTATTCTTCACCATCCAAGTTTTCTTTGGCGGCCATGACTGTATCAACGTCTGCAGTTGCTATATCTTGTGTGGATCTCGTGATGATATAGTACAAGCTTAATTTGCACAAAAAAGGTAAGCATGTTTATAATGTTTTTATTATATGGTAAGGAATGCTGGAGTACAAAGAAACATCATTCACATAAGATAAATGTAACAGAGATGCGCATGTTTTACTGAATATGTTGTGACACTAGGAGAGATAAAGTTAGAAATGAAGATATTCGTACTAAGATAGGTGTAGCCTCCCATCGATGAGAAGATACGAGAAAATCTCTTACGATGTTTAGGTCATGTGCAACGTAAACCTACAAATGCACTAGTTCGACGAGGAGAGCTTATCAATATAGGACACGTTAAAAGACTGAAGGGAAGACCGAAGAAAATATGGATGGAGGTGATACGAAAAGATATGAATTCTAGAGATTTAAATGAGGAGATATTATGAATTCTAGAGATTTAAATGAGGAGATATTTCTTGATAGGAATGAATGGAGAAGGGTTATTAACGTGATCGATCCGACGTGATTCTCTTTTGATTCACATAGTGTAATAATCCTTAATTTTTTTTACCATAATTAAATAAATAAACAAATAAACATAATTATTTAAACTATTCATCTTTTCTCTTTTATAACATCTCAAATTCATTCATTCTTCTAACCTATTAAATTCCATAACTCTCAAAACCTTTTAAATTCCATAACTCTCAAAACCTTTTAAATTTCATAACCCCTCAAATCCTTTGAATTCCATAACTCCCTAAACCCTTCACATTCTAAGACTTAAATTTCATAACCTTTTAAATTTTATATCCACCATCTTATAGATCCAATAAGATGGATTAAAACCCATTTATTAATTTCAAATAGAATTTAGGGTGATCCTATAATTTTAGGTCGAAATATTATCTATAAATCAACTAGAAGACTCTTCTTAAAAATAAATATAAAATAAAATAAAATAGGAGGAAAATAGTTTATCATTTAATTGAAATCTTTATATGCTAAACTTATCCAATAAATCCAACAAAAATAAAATCAAACAAAAATATAACCACATAAAAGTTGAATTATATTAATATTTCTTTGTTGGCATAGACTTCAAGATTAATATTAATACAACATATATTCAGCTGAGCCCACCTTACGCCTTCTATAAGCCTCTCTTGCCAAGCAAATAAAATTGTACTTCGATGAGAATTAACCAATTCAAATGTTTACAAAATAAATAACTAACAGCTTATTAGAACAACATTAGAAGTTAATTTTCTACACTAATATTATTTAACTTTAAAATCAATACTAAGTGCTTTATGAAAGTTAGAAATTTCCTAAAAATCACCTGAATTTATGATAAATAATTTTTAACAAATATATTATAATTTTATGTGTAGATTGCTTCGTGTGATTGCCAATTGGTATACCTTCGCAAATCGAGGTGAGTTCTTTTTGGGCTCACTAAACATTCTAGTTTTTTTATAGAAATATTACTTCAATTATATCATTTAAATTTGTTATTACAAATATTATTTCTTTATATTGTTAGAATTTAATTTGTAGAAACTAAATGTGTTATTACAAGTGCAATCATTGATATTTCTGTTATTTCTTTATGTTGTTAGAAATTAAATGGATACTTGTTAAATTACATAATATAGTTAGGTTATTAATAGATCATGAAAAAGGTTATAATCGTGGAAAAATACTGTTTGCGATATCATTTTACATCGGTGTCTAGAAAAGTTATTTTGTATACTGGTTCTCTAATTAAGGAACATGCAATGCACTGAAAACCTCCCAGCTTCCATACACTAGCCTGGCCGATATTTATACGATATTTCAAATCAGTAAATTCTTGATTTAACCAATTGTGATTTATTGAATAAAATATTAACTGAACGGACTCTATAAATTATGTTGTTAACTAATTAACAAAATCTAATTGAAATATTATACCTGAAATTCAATATACAAGTTATGAAAACCAGAATTTAGACCTGCATATACTATACTTAAATGACACTGTGTTGGGAGAGAAACTGAATGATGGAAATATACTCTGTTTCGGGTGTAAACTTGTTAAGTTGTACAACTGAATATTTCACACACCATGGGTGCGTGATGATTTGCTGGATCATACATGATTATAATTCATGTTTACCTGACGGCAGGTCTGATTCAGCACCGGACAATCCATGTGACCATTTTCTAGGTCTATACAGGAAACAATCGAAGCAGTGATATCCCATCAGTTAGTTTTTCCAATTACATGATATCCTAAATAAACTTTTGTGACCATACTAAAAGATATTTGTTTTAACCTATGTCACTTAATATTATCGTTAATTATGAATTTAATATTTTTCTAAGACTTGCATTATTACCATGTTAGACATAATTGTTACATCACATATTTTTTCTGTATTTATTGTATTGGTCGTTATCTGGCAACCTGGATATGCATGTCCAGTGACTGAGTTGAACCCTACTGTGGAAGACATGGAGTACTTTGCTGAACTAACCGAATATCAGTAGTTATCATGTACGTAGTTTTATTAAAATAGTCTTTTCATGTCTTTGAACCTATTATTCTTTAATGGATGTTATCTTAAATTATCCAGAATCGTCCTTCTGTTTTTATGTATTAAACTTCATAGCTTAATGAATATCAATTTATTTATTTACGTGTAATTATTCTTTATGGTTGTAATATTATAATGGAGTCTTTAGCATATTCCAAACGAATATATTACTGGTACCTACTACACATGCTCATATATCATATATCGGGAGCGGGGTGTGACAGATATTTTAGTGGTATCAGAGCTAGGTTCAAAAATGAGTTGACCCAATGATGTTGAGTTAACTTAGAATTGATCCTAAGCTTGAGATCACAGCCAAATGAATAAATGTAGATATTGAAGACTTCATTACCATATTTTTTGATTCAAACTTCCTTTGATTCCATTTTTCCTTATCTTCTTCAGTACGATGACACAAAATAATGAATCTGGATCGAACTCGAACATTAGCTCAATTAATGCCGAAGAGATGTTGGGAGTACTTCGTGGAATGATGGAAGCACAACAACAATAAACTTAGATAATGCGTACCGGAATAACGACAACATTAGAACAAATCAATGCGCCTCGACCACAACGAGTTGGAAGCATTTCTAATTTTCGTCACCTTCATCCTGCAACTTTCTCTAGAGCATTTGGACCGCTTGAAACTGAACAGTGGTTAGCTGAAATGGAGAATCTTCTTTCAGCTGCACGGATTTCCAAGGAGGACACGGTTGATGTTGTGAAGATCCATCTTACAGAAGTAGCTAGAACCTGGTGGCAAGCTGAAGGAGACCGACTGGAATAACCAATCGTATGGGAAGATTTCACTAAGAGTTTTTACACAAGGTTCTTTCCAAAGGCAGCTCGAAGGGAGATGGAACAATAGTTTATCAATTTGAAACAAGGAGGAAAGTCTGTAGATGAGTATGCAGCTGAATTTGTCCGTTTGAGCCGATTTGCACCATACATGGTTGTTGATGAAGAAGATCGAGCTCATCATTCCAGCAAGGTTTAAGATTGGACATCCAGAAATATTTGGTGTCTTCCACACTTGAGACTTATACTGATGTGATTGATGCTGCGAGAGGTGTAGAGCAAGTCATTAATAAGGAGAAGCGAGTTCAGACAGTATCAAAAAGGTCTTTCAACCAAGTATCTGGAGGATCTATTTCCAAAACAAGTCCTACCGAGAAGTGACCTTCCATCTCTCATCCTCAAAAACTCATATGCAACTTCTGTCAGAAACCTGGTCATCTCAAGAAGGACTGCAGAGCTGCTAATGGACAATGTTTGGCCTGTGGATCGCTTGAACATATTTTGATGAATTATCAAGAGAGGAGAATTAACAAAGAAGTGTCTCGACCTGTTATTCCCCCACAACAAAGGAATGCAGGACTCAATCAAGGAAGACAACCTATGCAGGACTCAATCAAGGCAGATAACCTCTTGCTTCTCAAAAGAAGATGTTCCAGTAAAATCTGGAAAATAAGAGAGTGGACCATGGTCAGAGTCAAGCTTTCAATCTCACTGCAGAACAGGCTGAAATTCCAATGATGTGGTGACAAGTACAATTTTAGTACATGGTACACCAGCTTTTACACTATTTGATTCTGGAGCTTCGCATTATTTCATTTCGTCTGCTTTTGCATCCCTTCCTAACATTCCATGTGATACTTTGACATCTAATTGGAACATTAATACGGGTAGTGGAGCTGTAATATCTAGTAAAGTGTGTAGACTATGTCCTGTTGTAGTATGTAGAAGGGAGTTCTATGCCAATTTTCTTATAATCAAACCTAGTGGATTCGATGTTATACTTGGAATGGACTGACTTAGTACTTTCCATGCAGTAATTAATTGTCGAAAGAAAAGTGTCATATTTCGAATTTCGAATCACCCAGAATTTGAATTTCTTGGAGGTAGTAAGATACTAGAGTCAGCAAAATTAAAGTTAGATCAACAAGTAAAATTTTTATCATGGTGGACAAAAAAGATGAAGATATTCCAGTAGTGTCAGAATATCTTGATGTATTTGCAAATAAGTTTACTGGTTTACCACCTGAGAGAGCGGTAGAATTTCCTATTGATCTTATTCCCAGTATAGCGCATATATCTAAAGCACCATACCGGATGGGACTAACAGAATTGGCCGAAGTGAAACGTCAATTGACGGAGCTTGAAAATCAAGAATTCATTAGACCCAGCACTTCGCCGTGGGGAGCACCAATCTTACTCACAGGAAAGAAAGATAGGAGTAAGAGGCTTTGCATCGATTACCAAGGATTGAATTAAGTCACGATCAAGAACAAATATCCTTCGCCTAGAATCGATGACTTGTTCGATCAACTCGGGGGAGCTAAAGTTTTTTCTAAGTTAGATCTCAAGTCAGGATATCATCAAGTAAGAGTCAAGAAGGAAGATATACAGAAGATTGCTTTTCGAACTCGATATGGCTATTATAAATTTTTAGTAATGCCATTTGGAGTGACAAACATACAGGTTGTATTTATGAATTTGATGAACCAAGTGTTTGCCCTATACCTGGACAAATTCGTAATCGTATTCATCGATGATATTTTAGTATACTCCAAAAACGATGAAGAACATGCCGAACATTTGAGAATTGTGTTGGAGACTTTTCGAAAAGAGAAACTCTACGGCAAACTTAGTAAGTGCGAATTTTGGCTGAAAAGTGTATCTCTTCTGGGACATATCATCTCTGGAGAAGAAATCTTGTTTGATTCCGTAAGATCGAAGCAGTGAAAAACTAGCCTATCCCGAAGAATGTGTTCGAAGCTAGGAGCTTTCTTGGATTGGCTGATTACTATTGAAAATTTGTTCAAGATTTCTCGAAGATCGCAAGACCCTTGACCAAGTTAATGAAAAAGGACGAGAAGTTTGTGTGGTCAAGTGAATATATTAAAGCTTTCGAAGAGTTGAACATTCGACTTACTTCTGCACCTATTTTGGCGATTCCAGATAGAACAGGTGGAATGATTGTATTTAGTGATGCATCTGGAAGAGAATTAGGATGTGTGTTAATGCAACATGGGCGAGTGATTGCTTATGCATCTCGTCAATTGAAGTCTCATGAGAAGAACTACCCAACGCATGACTTGGAGTTAGCAGCAGTGATTTTTGCCTTAAATATTTGGAGACACTACTTACTTGGAGATCGTGTGGATATTTATACTGATTATAAGAGCCTTAAATATGTTTTTACTCAGAAAGAGCTCAACATAAGGCGAAGAAGATGATTGGAACTAATGACAGACTATGACATCAACTTTCAATATCATCCCGGTAAGATTAATGTAGTTCCTGATGGTTTAAGTAAAAAACCAATGGCGATGTATCTTATCCAACAAAAAAAATTGCTCGAAGAGATGAGGAGGCTAGACTTAGAAGTCATCTTGCCAAAATCAAAACTACAATTTATAGCCTTACAACTCCAATCATCATTAATTGAGAAGATCAAAGAAGGTAGAAAGATGATCCCAAACTATAGAAATTTTGAAGTGAAGTTGAATCTGGACGGAGATCAGACTTAAACATTCATGTTGATGGATCACTTCGATTTAAAACAGATTTTGTGTACCAAAGGAAAATGTTCAAGAAGAAGTTCTTTCAGAAGCTCATAATTCAACATATTCAATACACCCAAGAGGCACGAAGATGTACCAAGACTTGAAGCAACACTTTTGGTGGAACGGAATGAAAAGAAAAATTGCTCGATTTGTATCCAAATGTTTGGTATGCCAACAGGTAAAGGTAGAACATCAGAAGTCATCGGGACTTTTACAACCTTTGCCAATACCCTAGTGAAAATAGGACGAAATTACTATGGACTTCGTTAAGGCCTTGCCGTGAAGTCCTAAGGGTAATAATGTCATAATGGGCTATCGTGGATCGTCTTACGAAATCGGCTCATTTTATCCCATTTCGTGTTGGGCAGTCTAGCAGAGAAATAGATGCATGAGATTGTACGACTTCATGGCGTTACAATCAGTATTGTATCAGATAGAGATACTAGATTTAGATCTCACTTTTGGAAGAGTTTGCAAAAAGTTTGGGATCTAAATTTACGTTTAGCAGTGCTTATCATCCTCAAACCGACAGACAATCAGAGAGGACTATCCAAACTTTAGAGGATATACTTAGAGCATGTATACTAGATTTTGGTAGGTCTTGAAAAGATCACCTTCATCTTGTTGAATTTTCTTACAACAATAGCTATCAAACAAGTATCAAGATGGTGTCATTCGAAGCATATATGAAAAGAAATATCGATCACTGGTTTATTGGGACGATATTCGAAAAAGAAAACTTTTAGGACCAGAGATGATTACTCAAACAGTGGATAAGGTCAATCTGATTCGTAATCACCTAAAGGCTGCTCAAGACAGACAAAAGAAATGGGCGGATACTCATCGAAGATTTTTAGAATTTCAAGTTGGAAATTTAGTATTCTTGAAAATATCACCATCTAAAGGTGTTATTCGATTTGGTTCGCGAGGAAATATTAGCCCAAGATTTATTGGTCCTTTTGACATTGTGGAGAGAGTTGGAAAAGTATCATATCGTCTAGCACTTCCCCATTCTTAGAAGGTGTTCATAATGTGTTTCATATATCCCAACTCAATCGCTATGTCCAGGACGAGAATCATATAATGGATTATTCAGAGTTAGAGCTCAGACCAGACCTCTCCTATCAAGAACAACCAGTAGCTATCATCGAGCGACAAGAGAAAGTTTTGAAGAGCAAACTCATCCCCTCGTTCTAGTTTGGTGGAATCATCGATCACCTAAAGAAGCAACCTAGGAATGGGAAGACGATATCCGTGAATTGTATCCGCACTTTTTTTTATTAAGACTTCTGGTATTGTTATCTTCTTTATTTAATTTCGAGGACAAAATTATTTTTCTAAGGGGGACAGAATGTAATAATTCTTAAATTTTTTTTGTTTACCATAACTAAATGAATAAACAAATAAACATAATAATTTAAACTATTCATTTTCTCTCTTTTATAACATCCCAAATTCATTCATTTTTCTAATCTTTAAATTCCATAATCCTCAAAACCTTTTAAATTCCATAACCGCTTAAATCTTTTAACTTACATAACTCCCTAAACCCTTCATATTCTATAATTTCTAAATCCAACACAATATAAATCCAAGCTCTTTTCTAAATTCAATCTTACACTCATTATCTAAAAATTTCTCTTTCCCTCTCACTTTTGGAGTGTCTAGTCGGATCGTTGTCATTGGCCTCGCTGAAGTTTTGACAAAAGAACTCCTATATTTTTCCTTCTCTTGCTCTGCTATTTGAGGTTAGTAAAACTACTTTCTTAAATTCCTATTGCATTTATTTAATTGGACCCTAGGATTAGCTCACACACTATTTAACGATTCTAATAAATAATATCCACTATCTTATAGACCCAATAAGATGGATTCAAACCCATTTATTGATTTCAAATAAAATTTAGGGTGATCCTACAATTTTAAGCCAAAATATCATCTATAAATCAACTAGGAGACTCTTCTAAAAAATAAATATAAAATAGAATTAAAATAGGAGGAAAATAATTTATTATTTAAATAAAATCTTTATATCCTAAACTTATCCAATAAATCTAACAAATATAAAATCAAACAAAAACATAATCACATAAGAGTTGAATTATATTAATATTTCTTTGTTGACATAAAGTTCAAGATTAGTATTAATACAGCATATGTCCAGCTGAGCCCACCTTACACCCCCTATAAGCCTATCTTGCCAAGCAAATAAAATTGTAGTTCGATGAAAATTAACTAATTTAAATGTTTACAAAATATGTAACTAACAGGACAACATTAGAAGTTAATTTTCTACACTAATATTATTTAACTTTAAAATCAATACTAAGTGCATTATGAAAATTAGAAATTCCCAAAAAATCACCTGAATTTATGATGAACAATTTTTAACAAATATATTATAATTTTATGTGTAGATTGCTTTGTGTGATTGCCAATTGGTATACCTTCGCTAATCGAGGTGAGTTCTTTTT
Organism: Dracaena cambodiana; assembly: GCA_036321105.1. Taxonomy (NCBI): domain Eukaryota; kingdom Viridiplantae; phylum Streptophyta; class Magnoliopsida; order Asparagales; family Asparagaceae; genus Dracaena; species Dracaena cambodiana. The sequence continues at coordinate 29,253,008 of JAYEPQ010000013.1, forward strand.
GGACTCACTAAACATGCTAGTTTTTCTTATAAAAATATTACTTCAATTATATCATATAAATTTGTTATTACAAATAATATTTCTTTATATTGTTAGAATTTAATTTATAGAAACTAAATGTGTTATTACAAGTGTAATAATTGATATTTCTGTTATTTCTTTATGTTGTTAGAAATTAAATGAATACTTGTTAAATTACATAAATAGTTAGGTTTTAATAAATCATGAAAAAGGCTATAATCATGGAAAAAATACTTTTTGCAATATTATTTTATATCGGTGTCTTGAAAAATTATTTTGTATGCTGGATCTCTAATTAAGGAACATGCAATATACGAAAAATCTCCCAGCATCCATATACTAGCCTGGCCGGTATCTGTATGATATCTCAAATCAGTAAATCATTTATATAACTAATTGCGATTTATTGAATGAAATATAAATTGAATGGACTCTATAAATTATGTTATTAACAAATTAACAAAATCCAATTGAAATATTGTACCCAAAATTTAATATATAAGTTATAAAAACCAGAATTTAGACATGCATGTACTATACTTAAATGACACTGGGTTGGGAGGAAACTGAATGATGGAAATATATTCTGTTTCGGCAGTAAATTTGTTAAGTTGTACAACTGAATATTTCGCTCACCATGTGTGCGTGATGATTTGTTGAATCATACATGATTATAATTCATGTTTGCCTGACGGCAGGTCCGATTCAGTACCGGACAATCCATGTGACCATTTTCTGGGTCTATACAGGAAATAATCGAAGCAATGATATCCCATCAGTTAACTTTTCTACTTACATGACATCCTAAATAAACTTTTGTGACCATACTAAAAGATATTTGGTTTAACTTATTATCGTTAATTATGAATTTAATATTTTTTTAAGACTTGCATTATTACCATTTTAGACATAATTGTTACATCACATATTTTTTTTCTGTATTTATTGTGTTGGTCGCTATCTGACGACCTGGATATGCATGTCTAGTGACTGAGTTGAATCTTGTTGATCCTACTGTGGTTTGCTGAAGTGACCGAAAATCAGCAGTTATCATGTACTTAGTTGTATTAAATTAGTCTTTTCATGTCTTTGAATCTATCATTTCTTAATAGATGTTATCTTAAATTATCCAGAATCGTCCTTCTATTTTTATGTATTAAACTTCATGGCTTAATGATTATCAGTTTATTTATCTACGTGTAATTATTCTTTATGGCTTTGACATTATAATGGAGGTTTTAGTATATTCAAAACGAATATATTGCCGGTAACTGCTACACGTGCTCATATACCGTATATCGGAAGCGAGGCGTGACACATAGTCTACCCAAGTACTTGGTATAAAAGGCTTAGTTGTTATTGTTGTTGTATTACTATAATAAGTTGCCTCAAGGTAGGGATGCTAATGGATGTGTCCATAGATCAATTTTTTGTCCGCTCTATACAAAATTCTGAACTAAAAATAAAAAATTTATTTTTCTAATTCAAAATTTTGTATAAGAAGGGCCAAAAATTAGTCTGTGGACCCGATCATTACCATCCCTACCTCAAGGTTAGAGTATGTCATTTATTCAGCTTCCTAGCTAGATTTTTATTTGATTAAAGGGACCTTGGCATGTAAGTCCTCTAACTATCTCTAAAATATGAAAGACTAACTCCTACCTTATTTTGAGGAAACAAATTATCTGCAAATAAGCTTTGGTTCATATGGTATCACTTTTCTCCAATTTGCAAGAGGTCGGAGTTCGACTCTCTATAGAGACACAATTTAGATAATATTGCAAAACGTATGCGTGTGTGAGTTTGACTAGGAAAAAAAACAAAAGAATACTAATTATTTAGAAGTTATACATATGAGTTTTTAGTATTTGTAAGTCTTTCAATAAGTAGGTTTTGCAATGTTTTTATTGAACAGGAGGACATACTGAAATTGCAGTAACTGAGATGTTTTTCTTTTGTATTTAAGAATAAAATACAAAATTCTTTTTAATATATTGAAATGGAAATCCATATCTGCCTCCTTCTTAACCATTTTATAGACATATCAAAAACATCTGAAACTTCTGTAACGAGACCTTTTTTTTTTAAGCTAGCGGTAGGTATTCTCCCGTGTTCCATTAACGAAAACTTAATAGAACTTAACGCAAATATATAGACCGAAGCTGGTTCTCAATACAATATTAGTTTTTAGTACAGCAATAACAATAAATAAGATAGAATAAAGTAATTCTTTAACGAGATAAAGTAATTCTTTAACGAGACCTTATTTTAACATTTTTAACCATTTAACAGATAAGCCACATCTCGTAACTCCTCCAATATTTCTGGCTTTTGGAGAGGAGTTAAGATATCCACAGTTTTTATTTTTCTGGCCTGATTTGTCCTATCGGCCTGGAAATAGAGACAATATATAGTTCTGACATGATTCATGGTGCTCCCAATCCCTTTTTGCTCATTATTTTCTCAGTTATATGAGACGGTTAAGAACAATGATGCACTGGTTAAGGTATTGCCGTCGATACAGGTGGAGATTGGCTCTTCACAGGGACGATGCCCTAAGTATAAAGAGACTAAAAAGAGATCCAAGTTTGTTGATAAATGCAGTGACTCCTATAAGCAGCCATAGCTCCAGGAGGGGAATTTCCAAAGGAGCACACCTTTTTTCCTACTGAGCACACCTTTTTTCCAAAGGAGCACACCCTTTTTCCTAGTGAGGGTTTTTTTGAGCTAAGTTTTTTGGGATTTTTAGTATGCTCACTTTTCCTACTGAGCCCACCCTTTCTTTTCAAAATAGAGGATTTTTCTTAGTAAGCATACTAATAATCCCAAAAAAACCCTCACTATTCTCAGCCACGTTCTCAAACCTACCGCGCGTTCTCATTCCCATCCATTCTCCATCGCGTTCTTCGCTACAGACACCTAAGCATCAGTGATCCGCCGCCTGCTACCTCTACTCGCAACCCGCCACCTCCGCTCCGCGCCCGTCGTCCCCTTTCCCCGGTGTAACCGCCGCCGCTCCGTCTTCTCAACCAAATCCTTTCTCATTCTTACTCTTATCTTCAGGTCCCTGCAATCTCTTTTTAGGACATTTTTTTTTAATTTTGCAATTATTTGAATTTTATTAAATTAGGATGGATTAGATTTACTTGTAGTTTCTTTTAGGAATTTGTGGATGTATAATGATCGCATTTCTCGAACAATTTGTAAATTGTTGTTGTGCTGTACACAATTCAAACAATAAAATTGAAGTGATAATTTTCATTCGTATGGCAGGATAAATGAGTTGTTATTTTTAATTGGGTGATTTGCATAATGATTGAGTCTTGAGTCATACTATTCTTCTTCTTCTTCTTCTTCTTCTATTTGCCTTAAAGATTATACACTTTTTTGTAAGATGAAATCGAACAAGTTACAATTTCAATAGATCTATGATCGCTCTTTGGCAATATCATATTCTGAGTGGAGACCCGTTGATTTTTGTGAATGTTTATTCCTAAATATTCCTTCTTGAACATGTCATTTTCTCGAGAAATCTTTATCTAACATCTCCTCAAAAAAACTTTGTAGATTAGAATATATTGATGTTATTTTTCTGTCTTATATGAATGTTTAATAGCAAGAGAGGAAGAAGATCTTATATGAATCCTAAAACTTTGAGAATATTTGAATAAAAAAAAAAGAGTGCTTAAAAGGTCATGTAGAGAGAATGTAACTTACAAATTTTGTTTTTCGGCATGATTGAATTGTTGACTATGAAAAGATGATTTTTTTACCGAACTTACAGTTAATTTTTCACATTATTATTTAGTTCTATCAAAAGGATTAATATTTAGTAGGTTACGAGATGTGAATTTGTTGACTAGAACATATTGATGCTATTTTGTGTGAAAAAGATTAAGTTTTTATATGAATTGCAAGTATTGTTTAGTATTTGCTATTCATTATTCTGTTTTATTCAAGTGAATTTTATGTTTTATGTTTACCTCCATGCAATTCTTCTATGTGAACTTTATGTTTAGTTTTGGTATTAACTTTTTACTATTCTATTTTTTGTTTTTGTTTAGGAATAGACTTTTAGAGCAATGAGAAAGAGCCTTCAAGAAGTGGTATGGGGTGCTATTCTCTACGCTTTCTAAGATTAAATCGGCGCTGACAGGCTATACGCAACCCGAGAAACAATCCGATAAACAATCTGTAGACAGTAGATTATGTGTATTAGGGGTTAGGGTCTGATTTCAGTGTTCAGCATAATTAAATTAACTTTTAATAACTCAATTTTGTATATTTAAATTTTATACTATTCAGTTATCAAATGAATTTTAATTTTACATTATTGTCGGCCATGCTATTCTTTGTTATATATTTCTATACTCAAACTTGCAATGCACTCATGAATAGTGTTTTTTGTTAATAAATATATAGAGGTCCGGGATGGGGAAACCAGATGTATACATATAAGTTCGGGTTGTTTACTCCGACAGAAAAGGAAAATTTTTTCATAAGACAATATCCGGAATAGACAGTCTTGATAAATAATGATCTGTCCGGCGTAGACAGCCCGGACAAATTGTTATGCTTCTGGACTGTCCACCCGGGATGATAGAGACAAACTTACTCTTTCTTCTCTGTCCGGGGTGGATAGCCCTGACATATTAATACACGTCCGAACTACCAGTCCCAAAAAAACCTATATTCATCCGGATTGTCGGCCTCAGATTAAAGGGAAAGTCATGTTCCATCTCTCTCTCGATTTTCTTCGTCGTAGACCCACCAAAGAAAATTAATCTTTTTTTTAGGGTTTAACGATGAAAGAAATGATTTAAGCCAATTATAGACTTTAATTTCCATGATTATTTACTAAAAGGGAGTAAGCAATCAAGAGGACTTGGGTTTAGATTAGAAAATCTAATTTTTCCTCCTTTTCTCTGCAATTTGCGCGGGAAAAAACAAAGAAGCTAGGAAGTTAAAGGAGATGGCACTTTTTTCCTTAAACTTGAATAGCAAAGCAGTAAATAAAAGGAAAATTTTAAGTGGATTCAGTGAGAAATAAGGAAAATTTTAAGTGGATTCACTGAGAAATAAGGTGTGCCCTTCTGCTCCTCTAGAAATTCCCCTCCAGGAGACTTAGAGGACAGCCATGACCTTGAGGAGTAATATTGGGCCCTACAGCTGACGCGTTTAGTGCTCCTTTTGGACGTGCGTTCGGAGTGTAATATATGTATTATTGATGTGGTCCTTTGATGGGGAACCTTTTGGCTATGTTTTTCTCCCTTTGATTGCAACTGTTTGCAGTGATACCTTCCTCTCCTGCAAGGGCTCGCTTATATATGTGTCTCTTCTGTATTAATTTTGTTTCGTTAAAATTTATTGGATAGAATGTGTGGAGGTTCACCCTTTTATTAATGCTAAAAAAAAATGGACATGTAAAATGTTGGAGATCGAATTCCCTACGATCTCACAAACCCCACGAGATTACCATATCATGATCAATAAGATAGGAAAATACTAAACACAAGAATTACGTAGTTTGGTCGACCAAATACGACCTATATCCGTGGAGCAATAAGAGAAATATACAGAATAAAGATTATAAGAAGAGGTCCAATAATCTTTCCACCTCTATTACATCTTTCATATCACATATAAGAAATATATATATTATCACTATTCAAACCTTATAAGAATAACATTATCATTATCTAACTAGAACTCATTATAATTATTGATCATGTTTGTATACGCAGAAGATGCGAGACACAAGTCCAACATAAAAAATATTATCCAATCCATTCAGATACATCAGAAGGCTTCACTGGGATTAAAGATTTTCCATCTTCAGCATACCATATATATATATTTTTTATTTAAAGCAGCATAAAATAATGAGAGGTTTCGACGGGCCGTTGCTTTCAAGACAGGTGTATATTAATTACTTGTAATTTAAGGGTGATGTCTGAAACTTAATCATGCATGCGGTTGAGGGCACACAGCTGGGCATTTCAAAGTGCTACAGTGAGCCATATTTGCTCCTAGCATGCATGATGCACGAGCTACATGAATATATATTGAAATTGAATAGCTAGCGACCATTTACTGCACAATGTCTGTGTTATTCCGTAACAGTCCAGCGAAGCCACATGCAGACAATTTACTATGATTTCTAACTGAAACTCATTTATTTATTTATTTATTTTTGCCTTTATTTTGCCTTTAATATTGGACCCACTCAACTCACAATATATGCAGCCATAACTCATCTGCGTATCTATTGTGTAATAAGTTTTTGCACAATATACTTTTTATGATCTCCAATCTACACTACTCCATGTATTAACGCAAGAAGTATTGCGCCGTGACCAAATTCCCCAAGGTGAAAACTCAACCAATGACAAGCTCAAAAAGTCCGAGTCTACAAGTCGAAGAGACCCGTGATCAACGAACTAAATCGAAGATCCTACCCCCAAAAAGTCATCTCGACAACTGTTTCATCACCACTTAAAATTGTCATATAGAAAACCGCCGCATGCAAAATTATCAAATGAAGTCGCTTGCCGCCATATAAAAAGTTGCCAGATGAAAACCGGTCATGTGATCTCCTTTATATGGAAAGTCGATTACAATTTAAACTCTTTATCTCTATTACAGAATTCTCCCAGGTTAAGGATACTCATCTCCATGACAACTAAATCTAATTATTAGAAAAAGTATATTCTGGACGTGTAAACTACATAGGCCAAATTCAACTATAACTCATGTTCTTAATCACCTTCAACTTCAAGAGGTAAAAGAGAGAACATAGAGAGAATTGTAATCCATTCATTTAATAAGAGAACAAGTCGAATGACTGACCTTCCACTAGGAATGTAGGCCCAAGCATAATTTGGCCAAACCTCCATAATTGTTTTCTACATTTCTCTAGTACTCTTTGCTTTCTAACGATCTCTCTGTAGCTTACTCGCACGAAATCCCAGATCTTGTTAAGTCGCTATCAAAAACCAATGTATTCGAGTTCATCTAAAACTCAAATTCAGTTTGACGCTTGAATTGGCCCGAAGGACCCAGACGTATAGTTTTGAGGTCAACAACATGAGATTCTAATAATGTTTTTATGGGTAATTAGTAATAACATTTTTCAAATTTTTGTAAGCCCATTATGTTTGAACTTTACACTCACCATCACATGTATAATATTCTTAAAAACTACATGATAGTATTTGTATGTTTTATAAGGTCATTTTTGTTGTATCAAAACTCTAAAGTTTAGATGGAAGAGAAGGCAAAAATAGCGAGAATGGACTAATAATAGGTATAAAGTAGAAGAGACACAATTTGATAAATAGTTATGACGGTTTAGAGGAAGAAGGTATAGGTGCATCAAAACATCAATGTGGCAACTTCAAAATAAAAAAAATTTAAAAAAAATAGAGCATAACAGTTGGGGACTATTTGCATGTGATGATGTGCAAAAGTGAGAGGATCCTCAAAAATAATATTACAATTATTTACTGTTATGTATTATCGACGTATATTATTCATCTCATAATAATAACTAAACATCATACTCTCAATGATTTCAATCTATGTGTTCATCAACGAACTGACATAACTACGTTTTGGTATAAGTTGAATGGGGGTCCCTTTCGCTCTCTGTCAACCAACAATGTGGGGAATCAATAATTATAAATCACTCACGTATTATATTTCTCCATTTTTATCCCTGAAATATTATAAAATTCATTGTACAGTTAAAAAAAAATATAAAACTCCATGCCATTTCACTTTTTATATATATATATATATATATATATATATATATATATATATATATATATATATATATATATATATGAGAAAAATGAAATGAGCCATCGTTTCAGGTACCTGAATTGCATTCTATTTCACTATCTCTAATAATTTATTTTAAAATTTTCTTTTGGATTATGGTCTTGACCCCTCAAAGTTTACTCATATCCAATTTCTTTGCTTTTAGTTTTGATTTATCAAATTAATAGACACAAAATTGTCGATTTTCGGTAAATATAATATCTTATATCCACTTGATGAAAGTGCAAATGAACTTCAAAATCTGTGAAATTTAATTCTAAAAAAGTTAAGGAAGTAGAGATCATGATCCTAAAAAAATTGAAGAAAAATAATTGTATTATTACTTTTTCATCGTTGACTCGCGTAATTTAACTGAGGTGGCTGCTCATATATATTCGAGAAGTAGGATATAAGTTTATACTCGAATTTAAAAGATCAATCGTGAGCCGTATTAATAATTCTCAATGGAGTATAGGGTTATTTTAAAGTTGGAAGCTTTGAACTGGCTTATATATATATATATATATATATGAGAAAAAGAGAAATTTACTGACGGTAAAAAGAATTCCTTCACCCCCATTAGTCCAATAAAATTATTACACGTGGCACCACTTAAACTAATAAATAAAATAATTCTCTTAATCACCCTATAAGTGACGCCACGTGTGATAATTTTATTGGACAACTTAAGCGACATTGAAGGAACTCTCTTCACCGCAAGTGAATTTTCCATTTCATATATATATATATAGAGAGAGAGAGAGAGAGAGACCTTGTTAAGACTATACCCTAATGTTTCTATAGATCTCGTAAAGACAAATTACGAGATGCTAAGAGTGAAAGTGCCTAGTACATGCAACCAAGCAAACCCTGCCTCCATCATGTGCCCATCAAATCAAGGTTTAATCAAAAGTAAAGTAAGGGTAGCATACCAATGAAGTCAATAGCAAGCCGGCCGTCACAGAACCTCCCGGTGGGCCGGCCGTCAAAGAAGTCCTTGCCGTAGGGCAAGAAGTTAGCCCTGAATTCCGTCGGCAGCCGGTTGTTGTTCCCGGTATCCACCGTCGAGTCCCCGAACACCAGCATGCATGAGACCTTCCAATGCTTAAATTCCCTTGCATGGGCGCCGTACGCGGCACCCAGCGCCAGAAGCACCGCAATGCTTACCATCATGGTCACCTGCATTGTCAGCATCCTCTCTCTCTCTCTGTCTCTCTCTCTCTCTCTCTCTCTCTCTCTCTCTCAAGAAGCACAGACTAGCTAGTGAAATAGGACGTGTTCAAGTGCAATTCTAGAAAATGGTAGATGAATCTAACGGTTCGGTGCTTTGATGAGTGAGGGACTGGAATTGGTTGGTAAGATCCATTTATTTGCGAGCAGTAGTGGTTTGGATTGTCAGAGAAAAAAGAAGCTTGTGGGTGATAATTACCGTTAGTTAGTTAGCCTGTTATGTTAGGTTATTACGTGGTTGTTAATTTCTTAAGTGGTTGTTAGATGGTTTATATAAATAGCTGCTTTTGATCAATAAGTGTTTCAAACACAATATTAGAGCAATGCGGAGGGAACATCAACAAAACCACAGCGTTAGAACACTATATGTGCCCAGCAATTCACCCTTGCTGCAGCTACCACCGCACAACCTCCAGCTGTCGTCTCTGCTGCTACCCCTGCTGTTGCTGCTACACTTGTTTACCACCACAACAACAGCCCCAACCCATTATTCGATAGGTTGCTAACTGTGACGATCATCTCCGCTGAATTCAAGGATGATTTAATCATTGATACGACCCGTTATTACTATTACTGCTGCTTGTCAAAATCCCATCGGTCACTGCTTGTTAAAAATTTACTATTGCTACTCGCCAAAAATGATGGTTCTACTACAGTTACTTGTCCAAAACCCTTCGATTACTGTTGCTTATTAGAAACCCATCAAACTGTTAAGTTGTTAAAAACCTATCGACTACAGTTTATTGAAAGCTTTTTACTACTACTTATCAAAAGTGATAGATTTAAAAATATATAGATAACTAATTGTAGAGCATTTTCCTTGTAGAGTGATATTATTGTAACAAGTTGTATGATATGTTCTCCAGTTTAAGGAAAAGTACTAGTAAATATATTAGTTTGTTAAATGGTTTAGATTGTGGATCTATTTAGTATGCACTTTGAAACCCTATGTAAACAGTTGCTTTCTATTAATAAGATGAACGTACTACTTCCCAACAAGTTATACTAGCTGGCAAAGCTGGTGGTCGCGTGATAGGGTCCACGGAAGTAGTTGTCTCATGAATTCGTGTGTGTATGTGTGTGTGTTTGGGAGTGTTTTTCGGGGTGGGGGGTGGGGGGGACTTCTAAACAAGGGGAAATGTGTGTATGTGCTCACAAGGTATGGTTCTTTTCTTAGAACATAAAAGGCTTTCCCTTTAGGCGCCACGCTCCTGGTCTTCCTGTGTCTTTTATGCTTTCGGACCTCCCATCTTCCTACAAAGTGAGTCACAACATAACTCCTACTCCTTCAATCAGTAGGTAATCAGACATAAACATATATACAAACTAAGGTAACAAGATAGTAAGATGCAATGTCATACATAACACAAGTCCAACAAACACATGAACATGGAAAATTTGAACACACATACTTCACAAGCAATACATTTATCAAATTCAAAGTGGATTCGACCACGGAAACACTCCGATGTGATCGATTTTTCATAAGGATATTGAATAGTTATAGGTAAACGATTTGTATGGGATAAGGTAATTATGAAATTTTGACCAATATACCTTGCTGCCCGTATTGTTTGTTCACCATAATTTATGAACCCGGTCACCATAGGGAACATATTGTGGGTCTCCGTGAATAAATTGATGTTTCTTTCTCTTGTTTGAGATCAATTATGAATCTAAAATATCGTTATCTTATTTTATTATTTATAGTGAAACAAGTTGGGAAGAAGTTGTCAATAATAGATTACCCATAATAGATTACCCAGGAAAATAGGTAAAAGAAATTTCCATCCAAGATTTAATAGCTGGTCCATTCTCATTCTAGGTAAAGCTCATCTTGCTGCGATCGGAATGAACATAAACAAATAAACTTTAGCTAATGTAATAAATATCCCAATTGTCGTTCCAAAGACTCCATCCATTTGATATGTTTTCTGATAAATGATATCAGCCAAAGATATTGTTGCAGCAGTAAATAAAAAGGCTCGTCCGCAACATTTGTCATGGAAACAACTCATATATGGTTTCTCAAATTAATATTGATCGGTTTAATAAAGAAACGGGACAGCCTCTCTCTCTCTCTCTCTCTCTCTCTCTCTCTCTTTCTCTTTTTGGTATCCCCTTTCTTTAGGCTTTTTATCATGATCTCTTATTGTTACTTCTTTTAGATGTTGTAGCTAGCTCTGCAACCATAACTACAGTTTCTGCATGACTACTCATAACAACTGCCACCAAACAAGAAGAACAGGGTAAGGGGAGAAAAATGGTTGAAGGAGGACTTAGAGGAGAGAGAGGAAGAGAAGCACGAAGGAGTTCGGTGAGAGAAGAACAAAAGAAACAAGAAATTTAATGGCAGGTTGAATTTGGTGTAAAAGCCACAGGTGGTGGTTGGGGCCAAAAAATTACTCTTAACAATTAATTAAAGAATGTATATGTTAATAATCTGGTTCGAATTAGTAGTCCAGCAGTAGGTCAGAGGGTATATCCTTCTTTCAAATGATTTATAACCATCACTCTTAGCCTAGATTTTCAGTATATTGTTTGTGTTTCATCCTGAAACTTTAGGAAAATTAGGAACAACAAAGACATAAAAGTACAGAAGAGATTAGGAACGTCCCTGGATAGTTTTTGACCCGTTCTATTCAAAATTTTGAATTAAAATTGTAATTTTCATTTTTCTAATTTGAAAATTTGAATAGAGTAAATAAAAAATTGGGATAAAATTTTTGAATAGAGTGTGCGCACATGCGTGCATGCACGTGTGTGCACGCATGAGCGTGTGTGCACAAGTGTGCGTGCATATGAAGGTGTGTGTATGTGCGTGCATGTGCATGTGTGTATGTTCACATACACATTTTTTTCTTTTTTCTTTTTGGCTAGAACTATACACCAATCTAGTTCAAAAAAAAAAAAAAAATGAATAAAAAAAATAACATTGTACATGTACGAATATATATGATTTTTTGACTTCTCTTTTGTCTTTACGATTCTCTAACTTCGTCCCCTTTTAGTTCGATTCCTTTCTCCGTCCTCATTTTCTCATGTTTTTAACCACATGATTCATCATTTTCAGAGGATCACTGACCTAATTTATCATGGATTTAACATTTTCCAGAAAAAAATGGAGTAGTTAGTTAGGATTAAATGAGGAAGATACAATGAAATTTCAATGTCCTAATTGTAACTATTGTATAAGATTTTAGGAATTGGATATTTGTCCTGCCTAAATATTTATTTTTGTCTTATCTGAAATTTATAATTAATAATATTTACAGGGATGAAAATGGACAGATCTAAATTTAGAGTCAATTTTTGGTCAGCTTATTCAAAATTTTAAATTAGAAAATTGAAAATTTTATTTTTAATTAAAAATTTAAAATAGAGTGAGTCAAATTTTGCCTATAGATGTGTCCATTATTAATCAGATGAGGGTTCAACTCAATTGGCTGGCCATACAAGTTTCCTGTCACGTTTAAAACTTTAAAGCAATGTTGGCTTGCAGATCTTTAGGATAAATTTCAAAATAGAAATGAACTTTTTCCTATTTCTAAAAGAGCTATATTTGCAAGGAATTATTATGGGCTATAAGTTTTTATTGTGGTTTTTATAAATTGTATGGTTTTCTTGTTTAGCTGAACGATAGAAGTTAAATTTTTTGTGCTAATCAAACTCACAAACATGAAAAAATTCATTATAGATTTTTTAAAATTCAACAATAATAAATAAATATGTAGTACCCCTAAAAAAAATCCAATCATGGTTTTCTTAGTTGGAAAACCTTATTGCAATTAAATAATTATTTTTACAGTTAAAGTAAATTAAGAAAAAGGAATTTTTGAGGAGGCCAGCCAGCATGATGAAAATAAAGTTGGATCTAAATCTCAATAGATGAACAAAAACACAAGATATTATACCCTAATGAGATACAATTTTTGTTTACCCTTAAAAATAAACCTCACTAGTATATAATATTTTGGTTTTTGCTCATCTATAGAGATTTAGGTTATGTTTGGCTCACTAAAAATAGCGGAAATAAGAAAGAAATCAAGAATTAACTTTCAAAATGAAAGTAAAATTAAGATTGAATACTTATTGTGTTTATGTATTAATTTCTAAAGAATAAAGTACAGTAGGAAGTGAAGGGATTATTATTTCATTGGTTAGATTAAAATTTGCTTAAATTATTTTATTTATTTACTATGGATAAAGAACAACTTATGGATGGTAATAGTCCCACACAAATTTTAAAAAAAAAAAATCTTGTTTCTATAAATGAGAATGGACATGTCTATAGGTCAATTCTTGGTCAACTCTATTCAAAATTTTAAATTAATGTAATGAAAATTTTATTTTTAATTCAAAATTTTGAATATGACGGTCCAAAAATTGGCTTTTGGAACCGTCCATTCTCATTCCTATTACTTTCTAGAGTTCTTCTTACCCAGTAGATCTCTTCCAATCCAAAAGTATAAGGAAAAAAATTTGAAAATAAGGTGCCACATAGGCATTACCTTACTGAATAAGGGTAACTTCCAACTTTATCTTTTTTAACCAAATAAAATACTTGAATTAGTAAAACTAGTCATATTTCCATTACTTTCATTTTACTTTCTTCCAAACATACTCGCACTTAAATCCTATACACCATTTTATTCATACAGTTTGCCTCCTCAAAACCACAATTTCTTATTTGGTTTAGTCATGAACCAGTGTCATGTGTCCCTCCAGATACAGACGAATCTTCTTTTCAGCCAAACAACTTGTCGACAGCCTTCCACGTTCCATTAATATGAAAATAACAATACAAGACAAATAAGAGGTCATAGTGATCATAAAGTGCAAGCACTTTTTTTTCTACAGCAAAGGCGCAAAGTGGCTAATATATCATCCAACCAATGTTGAAATAACGCGCTATGAAACCCGTTATATTTCGTTATGAAACCTAACAGAAAGTCAACGTTAGTTAACACTCGAAAATAACTCAATGCACCGTAACGGTGCATTTTTTATGTTATTTTACGTTACATTACGTTAAATTATATTATATATGTTATTTACAATAATTTTTAAATAGTTTTTATATTGATTTTGATTATTTATTTTGATTGTTAGCGAATTGCTATAGTTTTTTTCACTTGACGGCTTGTTATTTGCTTATTTCATTACTTGTGGCATTGTTACTTTGTACATCCTTATTTTATTTTATAATTTCTTTCTAATTACTGAATTTTTTTGCTATAATTTCTTTCGAATTACTAAAATTTCTTACTTGCCGATTAAATTGAATTCTCAACTAATCTAAAATAAATAATTAAAAATTACATAAATTGAGTATTACAAAATATAAATTACAATATTGATAATAATTAAAAATAAATTTGAAATCTTGTTTTATTATTTAGATAATAATTTAAATTATGGGTGTGAATGTAATTTAATTTGTGAAGATAAATATGAGAATTACTATAAAACTTATTAGAAATTTAGAATTAATACTGTGATATAATTTTTTTATATTTTCTCTTAAAATTTTTAATTCAATTTTTAATTTATAAAATTTATTTTATATATTTTTATATTTATTTTTAATTAATAAATAGAAACTTGCGTAACCTACATTATGTGTTACGTTATATTCTATATAACATAATAGAAACAAAACGTTACGTTAATGTTATCATTATTTTAAACAATTCAATCCAACCGTACAATATATGGATGCAAAATGATGAAAAGATACAATCTGAATATATTAGCAAAGTTAAGTGTCGTCCTGTAGATGTGTCACCTGTCAACTGAGAAGATTGCTCTCCGTCATCCATGTCATCATCCAACATTGCAACACCTATTCTCATAACCTTTTCTTATAAATACTATGCCGGCAGTTATCAACTAATAGGCTTTATGAAAATTCAATTATTACTTTTAATTCATAGATTCCAGTTAATAGTTGTAGCAACCACCCATTTAGTTTTAATCTTATTTTGTTTCTCAACTCGCCCCCTTCCCTTCCCATCTTTCCCCAAAAAGTTATTAATATGGTTGAACCACCAATTGATGTCAAATTTGATGTTATTGTGACAAATCAAATCAAACAAGATTAGTTTAGCATAAATTTCAAGTTCTATTAGGATTTCTAGGGTTTGTTTGGTACAAACCTTTAATCAAATAGGATTCCTAAAAATTAAGCCAAATTTCAACAAGTCTTCACATTGGCGTGATTTCTAATTCTCAATTCCAACAACTCAAAATATCAACAAATGAACTTCCATCAAATTATCCAAGACACAAATAATATTACGACGAATATGAATGCATATATCAGTTGGCCATACCAATCCAAATTCTTCAAACTTGCGAGATATTGTTCAAGTTTCTATAATATTGGAACTTGACTCTGGTCAGCTCCTAATTAATGACACAATACTCACAAAACTCTAACTTTCCAGTCTTTACTTTATTCACAGACCTTGCTTCACGAAAGTTTGTAAACTCCTTCTCCAGCATGTCCCAACATCATGTGCCATAAGCTTCAGATGTCATTGATTAGTATCATATATTGTATTTTTCCTCTCATACTTTATCTGTTTTTGTATATAAATAAATGCTACTCGGATATTTTTAGCGTCTTTTTCAGCTAATCCGATTCATACAAGGAGATGGCATGAAATTAGAGTTGGAGTAGGAAATCAAAGTCCAAAAAGTTTCCAAAGTGAGCAAAACTACGAGACTACGATTCTGCAGAGAGTCAAAGTCTAATACAGTCAGGAAACTTAAATATACAAGACAAGAGACTCGTGTGGAAAAAATTTCAACCGATTTTCACAAAATTTAGATGCCAAATGGCGGTAATTTCAGCCAAATAGCGGTACAATATGGGCCCCATGCGATTAATTTTTGTCAGTGAATTCATCGTAATTTTTTATTTTTTCAGTTCTGTTAGAATTAGGGTTTGATTTCCGAAACCTATATATTGGTCGTATCCTAGTATTCTAAAAAGAATCCTGAAGTTTTGTACTCAGTTTTAAATTAATAAAATTAGGGTTTTCCTGAAGGGGTGGCGGCCACAACACCGTACTCCAGAGGTAAGTCATTACTTTTAGTTTTTTATTTGCTTTCTAGATAGAATTAATTACTTTCTAGTTTAGGTTTTATTGCTTTCTAGATTAGATTTTATTGCGTTCATGAATAAAAATAGGATTTTGCTTATTAGAATTATGGATAACTAATTTTCTTTAGCCCTAGGATGTAGATGAAATTAGTTTAATAGATCTAACATGAATTTATCTCATCTTCTTTCTAAAAAGAAATAAAGTTATGATTTTCTATATATAAATAAAAGATAGAGTTCACAGATCATAATTCTTTGATAGATTATGCTTAATTAATATTTTGATAATCTATACTTAGATGAAGTTTGGAATTCTTATTCTTTGTTTATTTTTTAGAATTATCAACAAAGATTTTCCTATAAATAAATTGAATTGGATAAACTTGTAAATATAATTTCTTTGATAGGTTATACTTAAGTTCGGTCTTTTGATAGTCTATGCTTAGATTAGGGTTTGAAGTTTATCTCTTTGCTTTTGTTTATAAGATTTTCTACTTGATATAATTTATTTTTAAGAAAAGTGTTATCTTTGATGGTGTATACTTGCACATCACTTGATATGTCATACTTAAGGCACTTGATTAAAATCAAATTAAAAAGACCATATTTTTAATATGTTACTTAGCCATGCATAATTAAAACGTTAGGAAGAAAGAGATAATCCATTGTTAGGCTATTATTCTAATGGATTCGAGATCCTAGGCTAACCTCTAGAACTTAAAACTAGTCTTCTCTCGATCTAGAAACTCATAGTTAATCCGTTAGACTAAGAAAAGAGTAAGGAACGCAAAAACACCTTAGATCCATGTGGGACGACCTGTACAGCGCTACATCGACACTGTGCGCTTATAATTTATCACATCAAGTTTTTGGTGCCGTTGCCGGATATCAACAGTGTTTTTCTTACTTTTCTGACATTTTACATATTTAACAGTGTATTTTGAGTGTGCAGGGACAAGAAAGTGAAGATAAAGGAAAATAAAAAGGACAAGATAAGCATTTGGAGTGCACTGAAAAAAGTAGAGAAAGATAATCCCTGTTTTGGCCGCTACTTAGCGTCATAAACCGCTATTTAGCGGCACTTCAGGTACAAAATCCCACAAAATTTTCCTGGAATATGTATTTTGTGTCTCTGATTCTGTAAAAAAATACAAAAAAAAAGCAATTTAGCAACAGTAGGAATCACATTTCTATTTGATCATATCTATTCCACCGTTTATCTCTCCACCACACCCCACTTCTTGCATTACTTTAGGAAATTCACACATACACTCACGGTCGCTGGTTCATGTCACATTAGACCCGTGGTCAATTTGTTCGACTTGTGAGATTAGATTTGCTCATGGTAGCCAAGATGGACCAACCGATCCTGATCTTTCAGGATCGATGTTACCCGTTGCGTACATCATTGACATCATGTATCAAACTTCCACACGCAGCGGGTAATAACTATGAGTTGAAGCCGCAGTACATTAGTATGCTTCCTAAATTCACCGGTTCTGATTCAGAAGATGCATATCTCTTTATCAGTGAATTTCAGGAAGTATGCGTAATGATTAAACTGCAATATTTATCGGAGGACGCAATTAAGCTCCGCTTCATCCCCTTTGCACTTAAGGATAATGCCAAGAAGTGGTTATACAGTATGCCTACTGATTCAACACTACTTGGGATGAATTCGTTACGGTGTTTCTTAAGAAGTATTATCCCACGCATAAGACGGTAAGGATACGAAATCAAATTAATCAATTCCGTCAAGTACCGGGAGAATCTTTCTGGAAATACTTGGAACGATTCAAGGATCTTTTAGCTCAGTGCCCCCACCATGCGATAGAAAAGTGGCGGTTGTATTAAATCGTGTACGAAGGACTCGATTACATATCCAAAACTCTTTTTGAGTCCATGTGTCAGGGGGAGTTCATGAGAAAGAATGAGGATGAAGTATGGGACTTTCTTGAGGACCTATCGTGGAAGACTATGCAGTAGGGAGTTCCACTGAGAAGCCCAGTGCATCAACTTCTGCACGTAAGGGTGTGATCAATAGCGTCGACAGCTCTATAACTGCCGAAAGCTAAGATTGCAGCCCTTATGAGGAGAATTGAGGCATTGGAGACTCCTAGTATTCCACCGGTGGGTCAGGTAAATCAAATTCAAGTTCCCACGTGCTTTAATTACGGAACTCCAAATCATGTTATGGATGAGTGTCTATTAGTAATGAATCTCATGGGTCCCACACTTGAACAGGCTAACGCCCTGTATCAACAACCCATGAACAATCCTTATACTCCTACATACAATCCTGGCTGGAGAAACCATCCAAATCTGTCATGGGGTCAAGGGCAATATCAGGGGGTCTCTAACCCTAATATGCAGCTTCCAGCCAATGATCAGTTCCCAAAACCAAATGTGGGTGCTTATCAACACCCAAATGTATCAAATTATGGGAACAACCAGAATAGACCACCTGCACAAAACCACTCACATCCACATCAGGGGTCTAATAATGAACAAGAAAAGCGACTTCAGTCACTTGAGAAGCACTTTGAAAATCTTCTCAAGTCTCATTCCAAATTTGACACGCATATGTCCAACCTTGACACACACATGCAAAATCTTATGAAATTGTCAACTGACTTTATTCAAAGTACAGGTCAACAACTGCTCGTGAACTCTCAATCTATAAAGAATATAGAGCAGCAGGTTAGACAATTAGCGAGTCAGATGAGTGAACGTGGCCATGGTACCTTTCCAAGTCAACCCATAACGAACCCTAATGCCAGTTCCTCAAACTCCAATCAGTCGCATGTCCACCAATGCAATGCCATTCACATACTTAGATATGGCAAGCAAGTGGACAATAAAGTAGCCATGCCCCCTGATCCCACTCCTACTATCTCACAGGCTATATCATCTCTTCCACCTCTTTCTCCACGACCATCTCCATCACCTCAATTACAGTCACATGATCATTTGGAAGAACCTGTTCCTAAGCCGAAAGTGTCATATTCCAATCGGCTTAGGAAGCCTTCACCGCAAGTAGAAAAGATTCTTGAAACAATTCAGCAGGTGCAGGTTAATATTCCACTTCTTGACATTATACAACAGATTCCTACTTATGCTAAGTTTCTCAAGGATTTGTGTACTAAGAAACGAGCAAGAAACGTTCCTGAGAAAGTTTTTCTTACTGCAAATATAACACATATCCTCTCTAACTCCTTGCCTATCAAGTACAAAGATCCAGGTTTCGCTACAATCTCATGCACCATTCGAACACTATATTTGATAGGGCATTACTTGATTTAGGAGCAAGTGTCAACTTGCTTCCTTACACTGTTTATCAGCAACTGGGGTTAAAAAAACTTTAACCTACTAAGGTCACATTAGAACTAACTGATCGTTCTATCAAGAGACCACTTGGTATGGTTGAAAATGTGCTCATTAAGGTCGGTGAGTTTATCTTTCCTGTAAACTTCATTGTCTTAGAAACTGAGCCGATCTCCAATCCACGGAATCAAATTTCCGTTATCTTAGATAGACCATTCCTTTCAATATTAAATGCATTAATTGATTGTAAGAGTGACCTCATGAAGTTATCGTTTGGGAATATGACTGTGGCATTGAACATATTTAATATGGATGAACACGCAATGAGTTCTCTCATTGAGATCAACATGATTCATAATTTGCACTCTCATTCGACCTCTTGTACTGATGATGAATCCTCATTTGAGCAAATTTTCAAAAATGAGCTCATATTATTAGATGAATTGGCACATACTGATTCTATGAATGATGATACTTATGCAAGTGTGCCATTGAATTATGAGCAAACTTTTGAGGATTTGTTTACAGTGGAGCTCGCATTACTTCGTGAGTTAGAAGAGCCACCACCACATTCACTTAATCATATAACACTCTTCTTACCTCATGATATTTCTACATGTATGCTTATTACTAACGATGATTGGCAGGTTTATAATAAAGAATTCTTCAACCAAATTGTTAATGCTTACATGTGGACAAAGAAAAAGTGATGACGGTATAAGAAACAGACAGGTAATCTCGTGATTTGTAGGGGGATGATGAAATATAATAATGCACCCACTTCACGTTTAAAACGCACATACTATAAAAGTTGGAAGCGATCGAGAAGTCGTAACCGCTTTCCATACGTTAATAGGGTGATGATATTGAGATCATAACTTTTATGACTCATTATTTGTATAGTATTTGTATAATAGTTTTCATATTTATTTTACCACACTTGGTTTATGTATGAGGGCATACACAAGTTTAGGTGTGGGGGAGTGGATTAGAAGATTTTTTTTTTTTAGGATTTTATTTTTATTTTTTGGATTTTATTATTTTTTTTAGATTTTTGGGTTTTTTATTTTACACTTTGGGTAGTTTTTAGGGTAATTAACTGAAAAAAAAATATTTAAAAAAACTAAAAAAAAACTGAAAAAAAGTTAATAAAAAATAAATTTAGCAACAAATTTATGTATTTTTATCAATAGATCAACCTAACTACAGATAAAGGAACAAATTTAGATTTGAAATTGGATAGGAGAGTAGATTGGATGATACACTTTGAATTTTATGAAAAAAATCAAAATTTAAAAAATAAATATTGCTAACAGTAGTTTTGAGGCAAGTATACATCTATTTTTCACTTCACAATAGTTTATTAGGTTAGGACAAATATTATAACGATTGAGTAAGTCTTCTCTCTCTAAACAAAAAAAAAGAAAAAAAAGAAAAAAAGTGAGAATAAAATAACAGGGTGAGCCTGGTATTAAGGCAATAGGCTCGAGAGTGATAAAATAATGGGGTGCACTTAGTATTAAGGAAATAGCCTCAATAGTTAAAAAGAGTATGATCCAAGTAATCGGGTACTTTGTGCCTAAGTAAGCGTGAATATTCGCATGAAAGATGAAATATTCTAAAAAAAAAAGAGAAAAAGAAAAAGAAAAGAGTATGAATCGAGTAATTGGGTATATTGTGCCTAAGCAAGTGTGAATATTCGCATGAAAGGTGAAATATTCTTTAAAAAAAATTGTTATGAGAGAGAAGATGAATCATAGTTAGAGTTGGAGTCCAAGACCGAAATAAACTATCACACGTGCACGTAGTTGTATAGGAGCCAATGAATTATCTGTTAGTAGGTATTGAAAGATAGTATTTAAATTTTTAATTAAAATGATAAATGTATCTGATATGACACTCGATTTGAAAATTGATAATCTAAATGCGTTCTTGAGTTTGTATATTAGTGAGATTAATTGATGAAAATATTATAAAAAAAGATTTTTCTTTCTTTTGTATAAAATTTTTACTTTTTTTATTTTTTGGTTATCCTTATTTTTCTTTACTTTATTTCTTAACCTATTTTCCTCATGAATTTTGTGGGTATATTAACTGCAAACCCTCACGAGACAACACTCGTCCACTAGAGTAATCTAGGGGTTTAAAGTCTTGTTGCACGTGCTAAGTGCAATCGCGATTCCTGCGAAAGTGTTAGGATTTTTATTTTTCTTTTTAGGTTTAGGTTTTGCTTGAGAACTAGTAAAAAATAGGTGTGCGGACGTGATGAGTATCATATATTGTATTTTTTCTCCCATACTTTATCTGTTTTTGTATATAAATAAATGCTACTCGGATATTTTTAGCGTCTTTTTCAGGTAATCCGATTCATACAGGAAGATGGCATGAAATTAGAGTTGGAGTAAGAAATCAAAGTCCAAAAAGTTTTCAAAGTGAGCAAAACTACGAGACTACTATGCTACAGAGAGTCAAAGTCGAATACAGTCAGGAAACTTAAACGTACAAGACAAGAGACTCGTGTGGAAGAAATTTCAACCGATTCTCACAAAAGTTAGCCGCCAAATTGCCGTAATTTCAGCAAATAGCGGCCCAATATGGGCCCCATGCGCTGAATTTTTGTCTGTGAATTCGTCGTAATTTTTTAGTTTTTCAGTTCTGTTAGAATTAGGGTTTAATTTCTGAAGCCTATATATTGGTCGTATTTTTGTATTCTAAAAAAGAATCCTGAAGTTTTGTACTCGGTTTTAAATTAATATAATTAGGATTTTGCTGAAGGGGTGGCGGCCACAACACCGTACTCCAGAGGTAAGCCATTGCTTTTAGTTTTTTATTTGCTTTCTAGATAGAGTTAATTTCTTTCTAGTTTAGGTTTTATTGCTTTTTAGATTAAATTTTATTGTGTTCATGTATAAAAATAGGATTTTGCTTATTAGAATTATGGATAACTAATTTTCTTTAGCCCTAAAATGTAGATGAAGTTAGTTTAATAGATCTAACATGGATTTATCTCTTCTTTCTAAAAGGAAATAAAGTTATGATTTTTCTACAAATAAATAAAAGATAGAGTTCACAAATCATAATTCTTTGATAAATTATGCTTAATTAATATTTTGATAATCTATGCTTAGATGAAGTTTGGAATTCTTATTCTTTGTTTATTTTTTAGAATTATCAATAAAGATTTTCCTATAAATAAATTGAATTGGATAAACTTGTAAATCTAATTTTTTTGATAGGTTATACTTAAGTTCGGTCTTTTGATAGCCTATGCTTAGATTAGGGTTTGAAGTTTATCTCTTTGTTTTTGTTTATAAGATTTTCTACTTGATATGATTTGTTGTTAAGAAGGGTGATATATTTGATGGTCTATACTTGCACACTTGATAGGTCATACTTAGGGGCAGTTGATTAAAATCAAATTAAAAAGATCACTTTTTAATATGTTACTTAACCGTGCATAATTAAAAAGTTAGGAAGAAAGAAATAATTCATTATTAGGCTATTATTCTAATGGATTCGAGATCCTAGGCTAACCTCTAGAACTTAAAACTAGTCTTCTCTTGATCTAGAAACTCATAGTTAATTCGTTAGACTAAGAAAAGAGTAAGGAACGCAGAAACACCTTAGATCCGTTTGGGACGACCTGTACAGCGCTACATCGACACTGTGCGCTTGGAGTTTATCACATCAGTCATCATTTGTACTAGGTGATGTGATAAATCTAACTGCAAGCGCACGGTATCGATGTAATGCTGTACAGGTCGTCCCACAGGGATCTAAAATGTTTCTGCGTTCCTTACTCTTTCCTTAATCTAACGGATTAACTATGGATTTCTAGATCGAGAGAAGACTAGTTTTAAGTTGTAGAGGTTAGCCTAGGACCTCGAATCCATTAGAATAATAGCCTAATAATGAATTATCTCTTTCTTCCAAACTTTTTAATTATGCACGGTTAAGTAACATATTAAAAATGTGATCTTTTTAATTTGATTTTAATCAAGTGCATCTAAGTATGACCTATCAAGTGATGTGCAAGTATAGACCATCAAAGATAACACTTTTCTTAAAAACAAATCATATCAAGTAGAAAATCTTATAAACAAAAGCAAAGAAATAAACTTCAAACCCTAATCTAAGCATAGGCTATCAAAAGACCGAACTTAAGTATAACCTATCAAAAAAATTAGATTTACAAGTTTATCCAATTCAATTTATTTATAGAAAAATCTTTATTGATAATTCTAAAAATAAACAAAGAATAAGAATTCCAAACTTCATCTAAGCATAGATTATCAAAATATTAATCAAGCATAATCTATCAAAAAATTATGATTTGTGAACTCTATCTTTTATTTATTTATAGAAAAATCATAATTTTATTTCTTTCTAGGAAAAAGATGAGATAAATCCATGTTAGATCTATTAAACTAACTTTATCTACATCCTTGGGCTAAAGAAAATTAGCTACTCATATTCCTAATAAGCAAAATCGAATTTTTATTCATGAACACAATAAAATCTAATCTAGAAAGCAATAAAATCTAAACTAGAAAGCAATTAACTCTATCTAGAAAGTAAATAAAGAACTAAAAGCAATCGCTTACCTCTGGAGCACGGTATTGTGGCTGCCACCGCTTCAGCAAAACCCTAATTTTATTAATTTAAAATGAGTACAAAACTTCAGGATTCTCTTAGAATATAAGGATACGGCCAATATATAGGCTTCGGAAATCAAACCTTAATTCTAGCAGAACTGAAAAACTACAAAATTACAGTGAAGTCATGGGAGAAAACTCAGGTTGTGGGACCAACATTGGGCCGCCATTTACCTGCACTTACAGCTAAATAGCGGCTAAATTAAAGAAATAATTTATGAATTTTCTTCCCCTCGAGTATTTTCTCCTTTTGAGTTTATTTTGATGACTTTATTACACTTTTACTCTCTTCAGCATCGTGGTCTCGTAGTCTTGCCCATTTTAGAAACTTTTCGGACTTTGATTTCCTACTCCAACTCTGATTTCATGTCATATCTTTGTATGAATTGAATTATCTGAAAAAGACACTAAAAATACCCAAGTAGCATTTATTTATATACAAAAATAGATAAAGTATGGTAGGAAAAATAAAATATATGATACTCATCACTAGGCATATGTGAAGATACTGCAACTCCACCAACAACAATGTTACCTTGTAGATAGAACAAGCACTTTATTCGAATATTCTTCACACTACTAAAGCTCATTTAGCTGAATCCACCAAAATAATATATAGGCCCTTGCCTACCACGACACCTTATGAGATAAAATTCTTTTTTATGTCCAAAATATACTGAACATCAATCAAACCCCTGATTGTTCTATCATGCATTTGCAACTAGATTTTGCCTATACCCTTGATTTCACAGGGTATCATTACCTGTGACGCCTTGAATCACACATTGGTTGGCCCGAGTGTGTGTCCCAATACTGGATAGGTATCACTGGCAAGCACTCTATCCATGTCGGTGTGCATGAGGCTGTTACACTATAAATTACATGCAAGAGATATAGAATCACGTAAATATGATATATATACCACATGTTTTAATCTATCTGTCATAACATCATAAGTATGGATGTAACAATATCCAAAAACAGGTATGAAAATGATAGGAAATATGTACTCAAATATTGCTCATGTAAAGTCAAGTACAGTATTAGAATAGAGCAATATAAGTATTGAATATATATATATATATATATATATATATATATATATATATATATATATATATATATATATATATATATATATATATATATATATATATATATATATATATATATATATATATATATAAGTGTCCAGATACCATAGACAAAACTATAAAGCATAATATGTATACACATATAAGCCAAAATGATATATACACAAAAAAAATAAAAATTCTACGAGAAGCTAGCACTCGGCCTGCACTTGAAAATATGAATCCTCTAGGGGTGTGTCCTCCTCCTCGAGTACTACAAGTATGGCTGTTAGATCTGGAGTGTAATAATCGCAGGAGTCAGAACCTAAATAAGAATACAAAACCAAACTCGTGTAATGCTATAAAACTACATAAATGTGTCTGTGTGTGTATGTGTGCGTGTGTGTGGCATGCTAGTGAGAAACAATATAAAAGATATATACATATGAATCATAAAGTATATGATATGCATAATAGAACACGAACCATGAAGTACATGATATGCATAATATAAATGAAGTCCATGGCATATATAATATAATATGATCATGTATATGGATGCATATTCTGTCATATTAGTCTGGAACTGAATGGTAGGAGTATTCATGCATTCTAGGATCTGACATTCTCGTCAGAGACTCAGTAATATTTTAAAACTTACCAGGCAATGTCGAATTCTAGAGGTGGCTTCGTGAATTTTAGAGGTGACTTTCATGGATTCAAGAGGCGACCCCACCTTTTTATGTAATACTTTATTCCGAGTAGCACTTAGTTCCATCATGCACCTAGTTTCACACTATTCTGGCCGGTGTCTGGCTCTGAGACAATGTCAGATTCTAAAGGTGACCCATGAATTCTAGAGGTGGTTCCTGCGGATCTAAGAGTTAGCCCCCACTTTTTGTGTGACACTTTATTCCAAGTAGCACTTAATTCCATATGGCACTTAGTTCTGCATAATTTCAACTGGTATTCTAGGCTCTGATACCATTTATACATGTAAAGATATGAGCAATTGAACATATATGCATGCTTATCATATCATAAGTCAAGTGTTGTATGCACGAACATGACATATATGTCTAAATATTAGTTATAACAGATCTAAACTTCGCCAAGTATAGGTAAGATCATGAGTAAATAAGTATGTGTATATATATATATATTATATCACTAGCCAAGTAGTATATGCACAAACATGAAATATATGTCTAGACATGAGTTATATTAGGTCTAAACTCACCAATGTACAAGTAAGAATAAGAGTAATTGAATATGAGTGTGTGTGTGTGTGTGTGTGTGTGTGTGTGTGTGTGTGTATTATATCATAAACCAAGCGATATATGCATGGACATAATATATATACCTATATAGCTGTAATTCGATAGACAGGTCAGACTTACAACGTTTATTTGACTAGGATAACAATAGAATTAAAGACTAAAATTTGGAAGAACTGTAGAAACAATAGAATTATTGTCTAAAATTTGGAATAATTGTAGAAAATTTATTTATCATTCTAATTAATCTTAAATTAGTTTAATTGGACTTATAGAACAAAAGTTATGGTTGTTTTACCATGAACCTATTGCTATTAAACTACTGATGTTAAACTGCTGACTTGATATGGCAGCAGTGATAGGATTTCCAGGTTATTTTTGGGTAAGAAAATGGTAAAATTAGAATCAATTATAGTTGGAAGAATTATAGTATAGTTAGTTTGCTTTCTAAGGATAACATAATAAGGTCAATTAGAGTTAATATAGAAAAATTATAACAGTTCTAAGATGGATTACTATGTAACTCAAGACAGTGACATGGTATGTACACATACAATATGCATGGTATAACACATGTAATAAAACTTAAGATAAAAGTAAGTTTAAGTATATATAATTTTAAAATTGGTTTAGTAATATATCTGGTATCTTATATAAAGAGATTGTATCAAGAAATTATAAATTTAATTGAGAGTATATTCTTGCCTCTTATTGAGCCCAAATCAGAAAGAAAAAAAAACGATATTAATGTAATTACTCTTCAAAATTGGAGAAATTTCCAAAGAATCATATTAGGAAATAAGGACAGGTAATGGAAAAGATTTCATTACATTGATGGAGAAAATTAGAATTCATTTGAAGAAAGTAAACATAAGAAGAGGTTCATGTAGCTATATAATGGATTTTCAACCCATTCTCAAGCTAATTATTTGTCAAATTATTTTAGAAAATTGGAGAAGGATTGGAGCTCGGAAGAGAAAATAAAGAGGAACACAAAAGGAATTAGTCTTATTTTTTAAGATTTTTTTGAATTTATTGTAGGGGTTAAACAACTGCTAAAACATGGATGTACTGCAATATTAAAATCCCTTGAACTTCATCTTAATTACAAAATTGTCATTGGGTCAAATTCAATCTAAAATTGGTCAAGGAAAGATGTTGGTGGTTAGAGATAATTCTGAAGTTGAAAAATGGTTAAATTTGGAATTTTTTATTTAAATTAATTATTTTAATCGAGTTGCTCAAAAATCAGCCGATCCGGAATAATTCAAATAAATTATGGAGAAAACCAAAATAATAAGATAACCTCATATATTTGATACTCCATATACTACATATATCATATGGTACATTAATTTGAGGTTTGAATGATCCTTATAATTAGTTTTCAACTTGGTAGCACTCATGGCTTCCTCCACTACCACCATCCTTGTCGATAACCCCACATACCCACTCTTCCACCACTCGAGCAATCCAGGGACCATCCTTATTTCTACCTCAATTATAGGAGACAATTATCCCACATGGCACTACATTATGATCATGGCCCTGTATGTCAAAAATAAACTTGGCTTCGTAGTGGTTTATTACTCTCCTTTGGCCGATGATTCGATTTGTGGTGCATGAGACTGAACTAACAATATGCTACTTTCATGGTTGTTCAACTAAATCTATCGAGATCAGGCAACCTAAATTCCCCATGCTAATTTTGCCAACATTATTTGGGCTGATCTTCATAATTGTTTTTCTCCTTGAAACGGTCCACGCATCTTCTATTGGATGTATGTTCATATAATTGTTAGTATTATAAGTTTTGTGGAGTTATGTGCATGTTTGATGATTGGAAGAAGGATCAAGCAAGACGACCAACGAATTCAGTGAGATGTTATTGTTGCCACTTCAAAAGCATAATTAATAGAGATATAATTTTAATCAAGTGACGAGATTAATTATAAAGTTATAGAGCCCTAAATCAACTTTAAAATGATACAAGGATCAACTCAATCGAAATTTGTATGAAGAGTTATTATTATTTTTATGAAGAGTGGTGGGACTGAGCAAGTCAGACTTTCTTATGTCCTAACTGCGACAACTTGAACAGTTCTTAATGGCAAGTTAGTTATCGATAGAAACTTGCAGTGCTATTGATGGTAGAGTTACCCATAAGCACCCTTCACTACAAGGTTTGCTTCTGCTATCGATAGCAACACAAACTACCATCAATGGCGTGATGGCAGCATACTTTAGTATGGGTTTCAGAAGCAAAGTTTTAGGCTCTTTGAGTTACGGCTTGTTTCCTAGCAGTCCTCAACAAGGAAGGTTACTTGGATGAGCTAGTTTAAGATTGGATGGATAAGATCTCACTTCCTGTTACTTCTATACTTGAGATCTCTTTGAGGGGGTGAATTTCAAATATAAAAAAAAAAAGATTGAGGAGATTAAAAAGAGATATTTTTAGAAAAGAAATTTGAGGAGATATTGAAGAAAAAGGAGAAGCCTTTGAAGAAGAATTTTCGAGCTTCTTCTTCATCATCTACAAGCCCTCACAAAAACACAAACACGTTTCAATATCAATTTAGATCTTTATGGATACTATAGCCGAATCATTATCTTCATCGTCATTTTTACTATTATTCAATAATTATCTTTTGAAAATGATAAAAAGACCTACATAATCTTTCTATTTATGCATCTAATTGATATTGTTTGGTGTAAGATTTCAAATACTTTCTTTCATAATCTTTTTATTTGGATGTTTTTATAGGCGTACTCAAGTTGGATTGTTTACTAGGATTTACACGTTGTGTAGGATTGTTTACATAAATGAGTAGATTATTGTGCATCTTATACTGCTTACTGGATTAGACTATTATCTAAATTTTCTTCTATTCTAGCAATGGAAGACTCTTTTAACAAGGGAAGAGTGGACTTAAGGGATTATCTGAACCACCATAAAATGTTGTGCACTTGTGGTGGGCTAATTTTTCTGTGTTGTTTTTTTTTTTTTTTTTTGCTTCATATAACTATGTAATTTGTTAATCAAATTTAAAAATTATAGTAATCATATTCACCCCTCCTAGATTGCATATTGATTCCAGCATCTTCAAACTGGAGTTTCCATTGCCACTCATTAACTAAACACTAATTTTGTTGCTACAACACGCTCAAAAAAATTTGCTATGAGCTGGCTCAGTATGATCCGCACTCCTCTACCATGCTTAGTCCACACCCCAGTAATGATAACTGTTCTTAGGTGCATAGCCAAATACTTCTAAGGATCTCCTACCATTATGACCAAAACTTATATCTTGGTTCTACGGAATGAAGCCTAACACCTGTTGAACCGCCCATTGCTCCTTTCTGAAGTTTTTGTTATAGCAGCTTCTAGCCACTTTCCTAGTGGAAAGTTCACTGTGCAAAACCATGATCCAAGGAATTTGCAACAAACATCATAGGCACCCACGAGATATAGAATTGCACACCGAGATAACCACAAGTCTGCTTTAGGTATAAGATTAGCTTCTCCTCAGTATCAAGTCCTATTATCAATTCTTCTCTAGTTTCACCCCATTAAACAATCTCATCAACTGACAATGAATCAATATGAGCTAATATATTATCTTTATAGTGTTGTTAATCTTGCTTTTAAAATGACGACCTTATGCATATTTGTACTCATTTATCTCTTTAGCTGAATCAGGTTTTGATCATGAATTCTGGTGCATCTCTTCATACCATATATTCATCATCTCTTCCAAATCCATTATCTTACATACTCATGACCAATGGCATTACCCCTCCAACTAGGTTAGTTTGCAAAAACTATAGGCATTGGGTCATGCAAACTCACACCATCTATTATATTGTTGAATATCTATCAAGTTCCTTCTTATAAATTCAATCTTCTATCTATTAACTCTCTCACTAAAAATCTTAGTTATCTTGTGACTTTTTATCCCTTACATTATTTACAAGACTCTTGATGAAAATGGAGGCTGGTCTACTAGAATCCGATGGAAGTTGCATGGACCAAGTATCAGAGCCAAAACCATAATCCTAAGGTTTATCCTTACGACCTCTATACTAGCGTTGGACTGCTTCCAACACAGCCATTGATCTTTCTTGTGGCATGCAAGTTTCCTCACCTACCTCTTCCATCGATTGCTCCCTTCGATAAAAAAAATAACTTGCTCCATGCAACTGACTCTATTTGTTGTTGTCTATGTAACAATCTCTTGCTCATAGCTACCTCGAGCTATATTCTCCTCTTTCTTAGGCGAGATCTCTGAATTTGTTCATGCCTGATCTACTCCATGCATTGGTCTCCTCCCACGATCTCAATAAGATTCTCCTCATTATTAAGTTGCTCGATCTATTCCTCTTCATTCTGCATGTGATCTGTATTTTCAGCTTCTTCAGATTTGCTTGTTATGCCTACTCAGATCAACATATTTGACGATGTTGCTATGCACAACTCTGCTATTAGTCACGAGTCTCCTTGTGCTTGCCCCCATACATCCACCATTTATTACGAGTCTCCTTATGCTTTCCTCTCATACTTATTGTTATCTATAAATTTGCCTGTGCTTGCTCTATGTCTTAGTTACGAATAAAAGATGGAGCTTGCTCTAATTAGTGATAGTTTACTCTAGGAAATATGGATCATTGATTAGCAAATCAACATCGATCTTTACAGTGTTATTGTCTACTTGGGTGTAATACCTAGTTCAATAGTCCCATATTGGATGAAAGATAGGAGCAATAGTCATTTATAATTATTTTTATGAAGCCATAAAGCCATTGTAGCTAACTATTTTTGGAACTAAATGCAACATGACCTAAATGCTACATAGAACAAACTGTCACACAGAAGTGGGGGTCATCTCTTCAATTCGTGGGAGTCACCTCTAGAATCCCATACTACTTGGTAAAGTGTTGCTGAGTTACTGTACTCCTCTGATAAAGATGTCAAATTTTAAAAGACAGGGAGACCAATGTCAGATGTGAGCCAAAAACTAGGATAGATTATAATAATTTTCATGAAGCTATAAAGTAATCGTAGCTAGTTTTTTTCAGAGGAGAATCCGTAATTAATTATAAACTATTTTAACTCTTGTTATCCTGTTAGAGACTTTAGCATAATCAAACCGAATATATTGTCGATACATGTATATGCTTGTGTGTGATATATGAGGGCGGGGTGTGATATTGGGCATGTGGAGATAAACCAAGGTCAGACCCAGAAAAAAATTATATAAATAATATGAATATGTGCTAGAAATTAACTCATGAGATATATATAAAATAATGGTGGTTAAAAGAATAAATCCATGAAGTATTTTGAAATAAACATGTAAAATAAGTGTACTGGTTTTCAAGTATGGTAAAAAATTTAACTTTTAAGTCTCATATTAATATCATTTAATTAGCATTAAGTAATGTATGATTCACATATTAAGGAATTATTCCTAAACCCAACACTACATTATAGTCATGGTAAAAGTGTGAGAGATGTCACAGTATAAGTCGGAATATCATATCACGATCATGATCAGATAAGCAGATCATGATAGTAGCCGTTGAATTAAGTTGCAGCGTTAGCTGGAGAAACATGTCACGATATTAGTTGGAGAATCAGATATCTCATGCAGTTAGGATTAACGGCAACGCAGGGCTGCAAGAGTTGATAAATCTTTTTGACATCTCTCTTTAATACATTTGTGTACTCATTTTTTATTTTCTCCATAACTCGTGACTGTCAAGTTAACAAATGATGCAAGTTCCATGCAAGATCACATAAACATCGGTTGTGTCAAGTCTAGATCAAAATATAAATTAAATAGTGGAATCATTAATCAAATAGAAGTTTAGATAATAAAACAGTAAATCATGGGGCTTTGTAGTAATATTTACGTAAATTTTGATACTGATAATAAACAAATTAGAGAAAAATTTTAAAAGAATAGTTGTAAATTATTGAGTAATCTTTCCAACAAAATCAAAATTAGAGGTTGGTATCAAAAGTTTTAGAAGTTCTACTGAAACTGTGCACGAGCCAACAATGTCGACATAGATGAGTGGTGTTGGTGGAGATGGAATCAATCGATGGAGATATGAAGTACTAACAAAGATGAGACCGGTTGGCAAAAAGAAGAAGTGTGGAAGGGGATGTGGGACACGTCGATGGAAATAAGTGCCTCGGCAGGGTTAAGTGCCTTCGGTGGAGATGAGTGCCTCGGCGAAGATATATACCATTGGCAGAGATAGCCTTCGACGGTCGTAAGCCTTCAATAAAGCTAAAGGCTTGGAGAGATTATTTAGGGAAGAAAAGCTTCGCCAATACTATAGTTTATGTAGGGATAGCTCCTGCACAACAACCGATTCAAGTTCATTTTGACAAAGTTTGAGGCAAAATTAAGAAAAGTATAAAATATAAAAGTTGTAGAGAATTGAATTCTCTTTCAAACTTGACTAGAATAACCTCATTCGGAATTCTTTATCAAAATTTATGATCAAAATATCGATTATTGTTGAACTAGCAGCAAGTACCCAACACAAGGAATGGACCACTCAAAATTTGATCTAAAAGTGGTTTCTTTCTAGAGAAAGGGTTGAGAGGAGGCTTTCTAGCTAATAATTATATAAATTAAATTAATGTGGGATTTCTTGCTATGATGCGAGCATGATGTGATTTCCTACCTTAATGTCCGAACGAAGAGTTTTTTGAAGAGGTTGGAGGGAAGTTTGCTCTGAAACTCTTGGGGAGGTAGAGTTCTAGTCTAGATGAGAAAAAGGAAGAAGAGAAGATATACAAGAAGGAGTGAAATGAGAAGATGGAAAGGGAGTTTCCAAAGGAGCACAGCACTTTTCCCAATGAGCCCAATTGACAGTCTAATTTTGGTTGGGACTTTCAGTCCGAACAGTTAAAAAGTGAGCTCACTAGCAAAAAAAAAAAATTGTGCTCCTTTAGAAACTCTTGATGGAAAGAAGTTGAGTTTTATATGCTCATACTAGAGAAAGTGAGAAGGGGAATAGTATGCATGATGTATGTTATATTGAACATGTGTTAGGTGTACTCCCCAACTACTCTCCTCTTACCAAATAATAAGACATGTTATTGGCTAATTGATTAAAAGAAATGAGTTTTTGGTCATGAGTCAAGACTGAAATTAGATAGAATTAAAATTAGGGGGTCTTAACGACATGTTCATTACAAAAGGTGCAACAAAACCGGCATCTGAAGCAAACTTATCTTTATTTTGGAGTGCAATCCTGTAATGCAACAGGTAACGATGAAGTTTGTAGCAGATTTCTTTGGTACAACCTGTGATGTGACAATGAAAGAAACCTTCTTAGCAAATTTCTTTGGGATCAGGTGTGTATGGCAAAAAGGGAGGGAGGGCTAGATGTTCTAAACTTAAAAAATTTCAATCTGGCTCTTATCACCAAATGGTGGTAGAGGCTATATGGAGGGAACATTACAAGTTATGTTACGAAAAAAAAATATGGTCCAAGAAGGGGCTCATGGAGAGGCAGAGATAGAAACACACATAACATTTCAGGCTTCATGAGAGGGATCAGGAGCACAAAAGATATGTTTTGGTAGGGAGTTGGCTCTTAATCCTGAATACATGAATTAGAGGCTCGATGGATTCCAAACTGCTGGAGTTGGCTCTTAATCCTGAAAGAGGTAACATTGTAATTTTGTCTGTATATTATTAGTGTTTACTTGTATATGTGTTGTAACCCTATTTTTTTCATAGTGGAGATTGAGCCGACGTCCTGTGGATGTAGGTACACTGCCGAAAAATCTCTGTGTTGATTTTTTTCTTTCTCTTCTCTATTATTTACTGTCTATCGTTGCGCACAAATCAAAACACAAACAATTGGTTTTCAACTTCTTCATTGCAACTAATATTCTTTACTCTCTAAGCAATTATCGTTCATATGTCGGTCGCAGTTAAGAAACTATTTTGCCTTTGTACTTCACTACACTTACTTTATTTTCAATGTGTAGTTCAAGAGAGATTTGCAAACTCTAAATAGCAAACTGATAATTCTAGTTTTCTAAACTGGAGTTTAGCATTATTTCTAACACTTTTTGGAGCTAAGAAGAACCCATCATGCTTAGATTTTTTTTTTTTTTTTTTTCCAAAAGAAAATCGTTGAGCCTCACTTTTTGAGTTTGATAACTATAGATAATTGAAGTTGAGCAAGCTACGGAAAAAAACCAAAAAATATGTCAGTATGGTACTTTTTAAGTCATATGATTTAATTATAGATCTTAGCTAACGGCATTGTCTCTTGGAAAGTCCTTTCTATGAAACTTGAGATTGATTGTTCATGGAAAGTGAAATAAAAAAAGTGGAGTGACTGTGAAGTGTAGCTATTATCACAAATCTAAACAGTAATCACAGAAAAATAAAAAATAATATATTATAAGAACACAAAGATTTATGTGGTTCATTTCAAATTGGACTATGTTCATGACTGTCTGAGGGTTTCTTCACTATATGATAATAGGGTTACAAGTACATATATAATGAGAATATATATACATATGTAGCTGGACCACAACCCTACTACCATATGAAATTATCTAAATACAATATGATTGGGGCTGGTATACAGTATTTTAGACTCCACAAAACTCAATATGGAGTCCACCTAATTTTCATTTTTTTTTCCTTGATTTTTGTTGTTAAAATACAAAATAATTTTTCTCAACCCTCACTATAATTTCGGAGTTTTGGTACAATGAAAAGGACTTTCAACATGGTATCAGAGCTATCCAGATTCAATTCTACCAGGCGCGCATTTAATTGCGGATTTTTAAATCCAGATTTCTGCCCAAAAAATATACCTTCAACCTGCGGGGCGTGTTAAATTACAAAATAATTTTTCTCAACCCTTGTTACAGTTGGGCGTATTGAAATCTTCAACAATTTTTTTATGAAAAGTGATAATGTAAAGATACATCATACTTTGCATTGATTGTTTTATGAAAAGTAGTCACGAAGAGTGGTTCATAAAAAGAGAGTGAAACAAGAGAGCATGTCTCTTCTGTCTCAAAAAGAATAATTAAAAAAATAAGCATATACTGGTAAGCTCCCAACTTTTCATGCTACGTAAGCAAATACGTTAATACGTCAATGTGATCTTTCCATGAGTTAATCAGTGGAAAGTACCGCATTGTAGAATTTTGACTGTCCATTTTCCATCCCGCTTTCCATCTCTTAAAAGATTTCATCCTCTTTTCTTCCTTAATTCCATTGGAAGGAGACTTTTCTGCCATTCCAGATGTTTTGTCATTTTCTACTTTAAAAGTAACTAAAAACTGTAGCAGCACTGGAGTCTTATGAATACACAATCAAAGGCCAGCGAAGAGACGGTTAGAAGCACGAGGCATTGGGACCTCTGTCAGTAACAGATCATAAGGGAGGATTCAATGCAGGAAAATGACAGCGTATCGGCAAGCAGAACTTGTACCTTAACCAACTCCTACTTTTTACCTAGATTTGATTTCAACCCAACATAGATCCCCCGTCCTAATTGTCTTTTTTTCATTTTTTTTTTTTTTCTAAAGAAAACCGAAAACAAGTGCAGATCGCATAAGATATGACAGTGGTAGTTATATTGTTAGGAGTTTACATGTGAGTATAGTTTTATAACAGATAGAACAAGAAAAATTTATGGAGTTTAAATACAAAGTTAGGGTATCTAGTTGTCAACTTAAGTTTCTAGGCTAGATTAATTCTCGATCTTGTGTATTTAGCCTATCAACCTCCCGGGAGGGCCCTTTTGTTTATCCCGAAAGAACATGTACCATCACGGTCAATGCCTCTAACTGTCACAATATCTGACATTTATCTAATTCCTTTATTCTTGACCTGAACAGCTACGCATCTACTAAGAGGTTTTACCACTAAGCTATAGTGCGAGTTGAAAAAAGAGAAGAAAGAAAATATTTGACCTCTGCATGATGGTGAAACTAGAGCAAGGCGAAGACCTTGGCAATGTCCCAGTCCCAGACTTATCGTAGCTTTGGCTCAAATAAGGGTGAGAATAGACAGGTCCAAAAAATTTTTGGACCATTCTATTCAAATTTTTAAATTAAAAATAAAAATTATATTTTATTAACTTAAAAATTTTGAATTATACAGGCCAAATATTAACCTTTGGATTCGCTTATTCATCTCTAGTTACAGGCCCTGACCTTCATTTTGGGTTTTAATATTACGCATAGGTCAGCTACAAAAGTTTATGTCTGAATCTGACCTGTATTCAAACCCTACCCGTTCATGAACATGAAATAATCAAATCTGTGCATAATAAGGTAGGTCAGATACTCAGATGCTATTAAATAGACTTCAACTCAATCCGAACACAATTTACTCACCTCATAGTAATAAATAGAAATTAGTTTTTAAAAAAAAAACATGAGTAAGACCTTAAAAAAGTATGATATTTGGACTCGAACCGAACTCAAAATCTACCTGCTTAGCAACCGGATGGAGCGCAGTCTTTGAAATGTAGGGATGAGTAGAGTTCGATTAAAACCGAATTACCCAATCTGAAATCGAATCGAATAGAGAAAATTGAACTGAACTAAAGTAATTAGATCAATTTTTTGTTTCGAAGTTTGGAATCAAAAACCGAACTGAACCGACTAAATTATTTAAAATTTATACATATATATACATATAAATATTTATATTATGATAATAATTCAATACTAATTGGATAGATATGCTTACTTAAATGCTTACAAATTTTAATTTTTAATTAAATTTCAATTCGGTTCCTAACTGAACCAAATTAGTTCTTCGGTTTCGGTTTATATTTCTAATCGGTTCGGTTCAGTTTTGTCAAAATTGATAAAAACCGACCGAAATTGACTGATGCTCACCCAATGACGTGTATCGTAATCGAACTCGTCCATAATTGGATAGGATATGTATCCAAAAGTGATACCCGTGAATTTTTTGGGGGAGTTTCTAAAGGAGCACACCATTTTTCCTAGTGAGCCCACATATCAGTGTATTTTTGGTCTGGACTTTCCATTGTTAAGTGGGCTCACTAGGAAAAATGGTGTGCTCCTTTGGAAACTCCCATTTTTTCGCCTGGATTGGGATCTAATGGTATCTGAACCCGACTTGATCCTATACCAGGTCTCAACTCTATGCCCCAGCCATGAGAAATTCTATTTGTGCACTGCATTTTACTCTTGGCGCCCTGGATACTCTTTACACCAAACTCCTATTTTGAAATACTAAGATTTTACTCTCTGCATCCAAATTTTTTTCCAAAATACCCCTCCTCAAATATTTTGGTCGGTATTAATACCCGACTAAGAAACATGCTGGTCAGGTATTAAAACCTGACCAGCAAGCGAAGTCTCCCCCATAAAAAAAAACTAATTAACGATAAATTTCAAACAAATATGTATAAAACTTAAAAAAAAATTCAAATTGTATCATAGATTTGTTCTCTCACACCAATTTCATATTGGAATTTTCCATTGAATAAGAAAACTCAAACTCAAATTCTAAATCCAAATTTCACTTGTCACGGTGAAATCAAAGAATTTACAATTCTTTTAATCTTTTCAGGAACGTTAATGTAAAAAAATTTAAGAGGTCAAAAAATCAAATTGATGATTTTGTAGGAGATGTGTTTTTATTAAATAGCAAAAAAAATTATTTAGTGTTTAGAGAGAAAATAGAGGAGGAAGACGATGAGTCGTAGTTCCAAATTTTAAGAAGTTTTAGTTTGTAATTTATAAGGGTAATTTAGTCAAAAAAATAATAACAAACTTATAATTATTTATAAATTTCAAAACAGTGCGTCAAGAGTAAAATGCAGGGTGCAAATAGAATTTCCCCCAGCCATATCTATATGGATATAGGCTCTCAGGCTTAAAATTATTTTAGCCACCCATACCATAATTAATTCATTTTATGGAAAATGATGATTTTTCTGAATTTTAATCTTGCTCTGCTATCAATATGGTGATGGCATACCTACATACCAATAGCCTCAATTTCCTTATTTTCACTCAATCTATCCCGGTTAAATGTCGTATCACTTCCTATTTCTATCTGGATCTTTCTCAAAATCCCCTTATCATACCATCTTTGTTCGTTGATAGTTGGAAGGCCACCAGGAAAAGAATTTTAAGGGGTATTGTCGAACACCATCTGTATGCCCAAAAAATTGTAATTTTCTTCTATTGGAAATTTACTTTAGAATTACACCAACAAAATACAAACTACAAAAAAAAATTCAAGATTACAAGAATGGAGAACGATTGATTTCGATTCTCCTTTATTTTTGTGGGTTCTGGCAGCGGTGGAGTTTTGATTATGCACTCCGTTGACGATCCGATCTGGATTGGGATGAAGATTGATCTCTGGAATTCCTTTTCTGGACTCTGGAAAAAACATAGATCTCTCCTTTTTGGACTCCCGTCTCTTGAAAAATCCTCCCAAACTCTCAAAAAGTCCCGTCCCCTTTTCTAAACTCTGCTCCTGTTTTTTTATAGATTGAGGAGACTTCAAATCTTGCTCAAATCCCGGTCAAATATGTGCAATTATTTCCTAAAAATTTGGATCACGTAATTAAAGTACAGGAGCGAGCAAAACTGCGGGAACAACCCGCGGGGTGTTCCCACAGGTTGGCACTCGCGGGTGCGCTCCCGCGAGTGCGTTCCCGCGGGAGCTCTCCCGCGGGTGGGACTCGTGGGGTGCTCCCGCGAGATCGCTCCCGCGGGTGGGACTTGCAGGGCTCTCCCAATTTTTTTTGATATCTACATAACCCCCTCCAAAATTTTTGAAATTCTGTATTGAATTATAACGAATTTCGAAATACTTTGGACTCTTTAATTTTAGCTCTGTAGTCTTCATTGTGTAGCGTGATTTTTATGGTATGCTGTGAACCATATTTTGAAATCACTATTTTCCAACTGTTTTATTGTTAGAGGCATACTATTGAACCTCTCCAATGTATCAGAGATTTCTTCTAGCGAATTTTCTTGATGCTAGCTATTGTACTTATGCGGCCCAGCTAGACTTTTACTTGTAGATTTGCTTCAGAAAATTTGTTGTCTGCATGCAAAAATATTTTTGATATCTTGTTCAGAGGCTGAGTGCATGACAGACGTGTGATGGATTTGATAGATAGAGATAATTGTTAACATGTCTCATAGAAGATGAACAGAGGTATAATGTTAACATGCTTTTAGAAGATAAGCAGAGGTATGATATTAACGTGCTCATTGGATGACAAGCAGAGGTATAATGTTAACGTGCTGACTTGATGATAAGTAGATGTATGATGTTAACGTGCTCATTAGAATTCTAACCGTTCAGTGACATCTAGTATGACGGATTAGGAAAAGACAGAGGTATCATTAAACATATTTCAAAACTCGACCTATTCAGAGGATATGGTCTTGATAGGAATGAGTTAACTAAATAGAGGTGACAGTTAACGTATTTAACCTTGAAATTTGACTATCAGATGTAATTGTTAACTTGATAGGGAGATAATTTTCGTCATAAGTAATTTTTAACTTAACGATATCAAAAACAAGTTGATCAGAGGTTGTGATGTTGGACTTGATGAAGTGTGAGTTTTCCTTTCTGTCAAAGGTGAAAACTTAACATGATAGAAGATTTAATCGGATTTGATCTCATTTAATTTTGAATTCTGATGTCAGAGCTATGATTTTAACTTGACAAATATTTTAGAGTGTCACTTACTCTGCTGGAGATAAATGACGAGAAAAGTTTTGCTGTCAGATATGAAATCTTAACGTAACAAGAGATTTCATTGGACTTGATCTCATTGAGAAAAATGATTCGATTTTGCACTCGAGTGTCAGAGGTATGATTTTAATGTGACTAATATTTTAGAGACTTGCTATCTCTGTCAGAGAAAATTAATGAGGAAAGTTTTACTGTGAGCGATGAAATTTTAACTTGACAGGGGATCGATCTGATTATGATTTTTAGCAAACCCCCAATTATCAACGGATTTGATTAATCTATACCAATTACCGTTTGAGTTGGGCTACCAAGCTATTCCCCTCAGTATGATGAGTTATCGAAGGTTTTGTTTGGGCTTAGATGCCAAACGTTCCTTCTTCTCTTTGCATTAGCAGCTTTGTACAGTGATGTATCTTTATGTTCGGATAAGGATACTGTTGTGACAAATTTGTCATAGGATTTTTAGCAAACCCCCAGCTATCAATGGATTTAATTTGCCTATCATTTGAGTTAGGCTAGCCATGCTATTTCTCTCAGTATGATGAATTGTCGAAGGGTTTGTTTGGGCTTAAATGTCAAACGTTCCTTCTTCCCTTCGCATTAGCAGTTTTGGGCAATGATGTATCCTTATATTCATATAAGTATACTATTGTGACAGATTTGTCATGAGATTTTTAGCAAACCCCCAGATATCAACGGATTTAATTAGCCTTTACCAACTACCGTTTGAGTTGGGCTAGGCATGTTATTCCCCTCAGCATAGTGAGTTGTCGAAGATTTCGTTTGGGTTTAAATACCAAAATTTTCTTCTTTCATTTACTTTAGCAGCTTTGGACAGTTCATATTTTTACTCACAACATGATGGGTTGGCGAGAAACTGATTCTCTTCCCTTTACCATGATGGCGTTGGGCAATTCATGCTTTTTACCCCCAGCATAATGGTTTGGTGAGAAATTTATTCTCTTCCTGTTGCCTTGATGGCATTGAGCAATTCATACTTTTTACCCCAACATGATGGGGTTGGCGAGAAATTTATTATCTTTTCATTGCCTTGATAGTGTTGGGCAATTCATGCTTTTACTCCCAGCATGATGGGGTTGGTGAGAAATTTATTCTCTTTTTGTTCCTTGCTGGCGTTGAGCAATTCATGCTTTTACCCTGAGTATGATAGGCTGGCGAGAAATTTATTTTCTTCCCGTTGCCTTCGTGGCGTTGGGCAAATCATGCTTTTTACCCCCAGCATGATGGGGTTGGCGAGAAATTTATTATCTTCCCGTTGCCTTGATGGCATTGGGCAATTCATACTTTTACCCCCAGCATGATTGGGTTGGCGAGAAATTTATTCTTTTTTCGTTGCCTTGATGGCATTGGGCAATTCATGCTTTTTACCACCAGCATGATGGGATTGGCGAGAAATTTATTTTCTTCCTGTTGGCTTGATGGCGTTGGGCAATTCATGATTTTACCCCCAGCATGATAGGATTAGCGAGAAATTTATTCTCTTCCCATTGTCTTCATGGCATTGGGCAAATCATGCTTTTACCCCAGCATGATAGGTTGGCGAGAAACTGGTTCTCTTTTCGTTACCTTGATGATGTTGGGCAGTTTATACTTTTTATCCCCAGCATGATGGGGTTGGCGAGGACTTCATTTGGGATTACATGCCAAATATTTCCTCTATTCTTAGTCATAGAGACATAGAGTTCGTTTTCATTTTGTACCTCCAGTTGGGGTGTGGAGCTGCACGCTAGCGACGAGCCAATATTTCTTCATTTTGCTGTGTTGAAAAAGAGGTCGAATGACTTCATTCTCTTAAAAGTAATATTTCTTCAGGAATTTTTCGTTGATCGGTATCATCATCATCCGGTCACCGTATTGATTGATCAATCGATATGCTCCATTTGAGTAGACCATCTCTACTACAAATGAGCCTTTCATTTTGACTAAAATTTATTTTTAGGCTTATGCGTTAGGATCATTGGTCGCCTGACTGCTATGACTAAGTCGTCCACTTTGAAAGTTCTTTCTTATACTTTCTTGTTGAAGGCGCTCTCGAGATGCGCAGTTGGTACAACTTGATTTGTTACTGTGCGTTCAAGATATAAGCTTAGCCCTATATCTGCGGGCTTAGCCTCGTATTTTAAGCTGGCAAAGCCTCGCGACTAGGCTAGTATGACTTAGCATTATACGTGGGTTGGACTTGTGTACTAGTTTAGCCTCGCACACTGAGTTAGCTTCACAATTTAGTTGCGGACATATCTTAGCACTGCACGTGAGAATAGCCTCGCATTTAGATGACTTTACGCGGGCTTAGTGTCGCACTGTATGCGGATTTTTGCTTTGTATGCAATGTTTACTGGACATGGGTCTCACCTCCTGCGTGGGCCACATTTGACTGGTTGCAAGCCCATTGTAAGTCAACGGACCATCATCTTTTTCATCAGATATTATGTAAGGTTGTTGGTTGGCTTCGCACCTTAAGTCTCTGACGCAGACCATGACTTTCCGCTTCTTAAAGTCTATGCGGGGCTGGGAGTTAGTTTCACATTTTGGCCGTGAGCATAACCTCGCGTTTAGATGACTTTATACAGGCTTGGCATTGTATTGTGTGCAGAGTTTGCTTTGCATTGCATACAAGGTTTATTGGTATGGGGCCCACCCCCTGTGTAGGCCACATTTGAATGGTCGTTGTAATTCAATTGACCACCTTCTTATTCTTTGAAGTTTACGCGAGGCTGAGAGTTCGCATTTTAACTGTGAGCATAACCTCACGTTTAAATAACTTTACGCTGGTTTGGCCTCGAATTGTATGCGGGGTTTAACCTTGCGTTCTTGCTTCAGGCTTAGCCCCGCATTATAGGCAAAGTTCTCTGGTTGTAGATCCTACCCCTTGTGTCAACCTCATTTGGCTCTTCATAGAGTTCATTATATAGTAACAAATCACTTCCATCTTTGTGGCAGATTATGCGGAACTGGATCTTAGCCTTTCATTCTGATGACAAGATTGAGACTTGTCTTTACATTATAGCACTTCCATGCTAGGCTAAAACTTAGCTTTTGCATTTTTTTAGTTTTTTCTATGCAAGAGTGGAAATTAGTCTCGCATTCAGATTCATCTTCAAACTCGGGATTAGCCTCGCATGCTATATTAATCATGCACGCTGGCTTGGTTTTGTGTACCGTAGGTTTCATGTCATACTGCAAGTTAGCCTTGTGTTAGTATTTTCTTCCAATAATGGAAATTACGCGGGCTGCCAGATAGCCTTGCGTACACGTTATCCTTACATTTCAACTGTTTCATGCAGGGCTGCAAATTAGCCTCGCGTTTTGGAGTTTTTTTTCACTTTTGCTGGCTTTGGCATAGTCTTGTATTGTTCACAGGTATTAGCCACGAGTTCTTTACGCTGGCTTTGCCTCATATTATATGCAAGCATAGTTTACGTTCTGACTTCATATGTATTCATGTTTGGCTGGATGTGGGTTTCACCCCCTGCATAGGACTTGTTTGACTGTCAATTGAATTTGTCATGCAGTAATAGATTACTCATTTTTTGTAGTGGGCTATGCGGGGTTGAATCTTAGCCTCGTGTTATAGAGCTTTTGTACTCTGGATGAGTTATGTGCACTATTAGGCCAGTTTTATTATATGGCACGGAATGTTGACTATAAAAAAACGTTATTCACAGAAAATAAGTATAACAGAGATGCGCATGCTTCGTTGGATGTGCGGCAACACCAAGAGAGATAAAGTGAGAAATGATATTCGTGCTAAAGTATGTGTAGCTCCCATCGATGAGAAGATGCGAGAAAATCGTTTACGATGGTTTGATCATATGCAACGTAGGCCTACAAGTGTACCAATTCGAAGAGAGGAGTTTATCAATGTATGACAAGTTAAAAGAACGAAGGAAAGACCGAAGAAAATATGGATAGAGGTGATACGCAAAGATATGGAGTCTAGAGCTTTAAATAATGAGATATTACTTGATAGAAATGAATGGAGAAGAAATATCAAAGTGATCGATCCGACGTGATTCTTTTTTTGGTTCATGTAGCCTACCCCAAATACTTGGGATAAAAGGCTTAGTTGTTGTTGTTATGAGTTATGTGCGCTGGCTTAGCCTCGCGCACTATCTAGTGTAACTATGCATGCTGGTTTAGTTTTGAGTTAGCCTCGCGTCTGATGACTTTATGCTGGCTTAGTCTCGGATTAGTTTCATGCACTGGATGATTTTACGTTGGTTTAGCCTCATGTTGTATGCGGGCATAGCCTCGTGTTCCTGCTTTGGGCTTAGCTTGTGTTATCTGCAAGGTTCTCTGATTGTGGGTCTCACCCTCTGTGTAGGGCAAGGCAAAGTTGAGTGCTAGCCTTGCGTTTTGATACTTCTAGATGGGGATGAGTCTTGGCTTTGCATTTTGACACTTCTGCATTATGCTAGACTGGAACTTGGCCTTGCATTCTGGTTGACTTTAGCGAGCTTAGCCTCGACTTTGGATTATTATTTAACCTTGCTTATACGCCGGGTTAGAGTTGTGCGCTGGCTTAGCCTCGTGCACTGAGTTAGACTCGTGTACTGGTTTAGCCTCGAGCACTGCATAAGTCTCGCACTTCACTTGCAGACATAGCCTCGCGTCTGGCTGGCTTTAAGCTG
The DNA here is from genome assembly GCA_036321105.1 of Dracaena cambodiana. Taxonomy (NCBI): domain Eukaryota; kingdom Viridiplantae; phylum Streptophyta; class Magnoliopsida; order Asparagales; family Asparagaceae; genus Dracaena; species Dracaena cambodiana. The sequence goes on from JAYEPQ010000013.1 coordinate 29,297,944, forward strand.
GCAAGGCCACTGCGTTTTATGTGGAATTTAGCTTTGCGCTCTGGATGTGGGTCCTACCCCCTGTGTGGATCCCATTTGGCTCGCACATGGCTGAAACTTAGCTTCGGTCTTCAGGTATGGGCATAATCTTGCATTCTGGATCAATTTACACTTGTTTGGTTTCGACTTAGCCTTACATCTAAATGACTTTATGCTGGCTAAGTCTTGAATCAGCTTCACGTCTAAAATAAATTGTACACAGGGTTCAGCCTCGCATTGTATGCGAGCATAATCTCGCGTTTGAATTACTTTTAGGCAGATTTAACCTCACGTATACGTGAGGATAGACTTGTACACTAACTAAGCCTAGCGCACTGCATTTGATTTGTGCACTGGTTTAGCCTCGCGTACTGAATTAGACTCGAGTTTCAGCTGCGAACATAGCCTTGCATTCTACACTGGCATAGCTCACCATCTGGATGACTTGCGAGCATAGCTTTGTGTCCAGGCAAATTTAGCTCAATCTTGCATTCAACGTGGATTTTGGAGTGTTCTTCTCCTCTTGCGGCGATTCTGAGTTCACTCTTGAGCTCTTTTAACTTTCTTCATCTCCTTTGCTTCATATTCCCTTCATCTTTGAATGTGAGAATTTCCACCTTAAGGCAAGGGTTGTAATTTTGGAAAAATTGCGGTGAATTATTTGTGCAATAATCTCATGCAGTGGAGTCTTAGCACTCATATTGGGTTGCCAACTATGGTACACTGATTATTGTATCCATAATTAGTCATAAAGTTAGCTCGTCGTTGCAGAAGTCTTTTAGCCTTTTGACTCGATGGACATGAGATAGAACCATCAGATGTATCATATATTTGTTTATTATTTCGGTTCTCGGTGAAAAGCTCCCATGAAATCTTGTAGGAAGCAAGATATGTTGCTCACAATCGGACACCTTTAATTTGGTGGACTGTCATTCTTGACAAGGGTCTTTATCGCCACAAGCACTTTGTTAGAGGCATTATACACCACATCAAGGATACAGGTCACAACCTCACTGCCCCACACTTGGTATGTTAGTATATCCAGCCAACATCGAGTTTCTTAGATCAAATTCCTTTCATGCATTTGATCAAACACCTTGCGGGTTTCTTCCAAATTGCCCAAGAGCCCATACCCATTGATTGAAGTGTTTCACTGAGACAGTATCTCAACACCCCCATTATGTCAAACACTGCCAGTGTGAGCATAATCTCTCCGCACTTCACAAGATCATCGATCATCGAATTCCATCACAGAGTCTTTTGAATAGAACCATCACCGAACACCTTGTAAGTAGACTCGACCTCCTTTGCTGCCACAGCATACATGTGGATGAGGCTACTCGGAATGTAGGGATTGGTCTTGAAGGTGATGGAGCACTCGAAACTTGCGTGAACGGAGGAATTTTAGCAACGGTAGCAGCATCAGAATTCGCCAGGTGCGATCTTCAGAATTCGCCAGAGCTGAATACTCGAAAGCAGACAAAGAATTCATGATGGATGTGCTTGAGCAGTTCCGTAATGGCCGGAACTTGTTCTTCATTGGAGAGATTCCTTTACAGTTCGGCCTGTTTGGGAACTTCACCACTTCGGTGCTACGGCCATCAGGGTCTCGGACTTGATCCCACCGGAGTTCAGCAACCTACTAGCTTTGTATGATATTGACATATCGGTTTAGATTCGGGCAGAGCCCGGTTTATGCTCTGGGTTGTAGAATCTCTACTTGGAAGCAGAGCTACTCTTAACTTTGTTTTATCTAGTGCTTTCTCATCTTCTGAACCGGAGATGCTGGACGCATCAAAATTTTCGAATAGAGAATTGCTCTCCACATCATCAAAATCTTCTTCCTTGATTGTTTTCTTGTTAGCAATGCTCAAATTAAGATAATGAAGATTGGATTTGAAGTGGAAGCGTTGTTCTTGCGGGGAGTCGAATTCCAACTCCATCTCGACATCAACTCCTTCAACCTTCATATTTGAATTGATATCTGCATCGACTTCTTCTTCTTCCACTTTATTCTATGTGGTTTCAGCGACGACACTCGACGAATTGAGGTTTTAGATTTGATGGGTGGAGGAAGATCGAAGAAGGATTGAGACAATTTTTTTTTGACTTCGTCGACGCTTTGCGTTGATCAGCCTCGACATCAAGCCAACAGATGAGAGGAAATAAGATGAGATAACTTGGGCGGCGAGTGACAGCAACCGGTACTATAGACGATGATTCGCCGGATCATCATGTACAGGGATCCAGTGATCCTGGTCCCTTTGAAGAACTAAGAAGGGTCGAACTCGGCATAGCAGGCCATGAGCCCTCGATCTCAAGGTGGCCAAAGTCAGGCTGGGACATGTCCTTGACCTTGTACTCTCGGAAGTATTCTCGACATGATTTTAGATCCCAAATCTTATCGTCGAAGATTGAAGAAGAGGAGCGGTGGCTTGTCACGGAGGGCTGAACCTCCGTCTGCGAGAGGATCTTACCGTTTCGAGACAGAGACACAGAGAGGAACCAGGGCTTGGTGTTCTACCCCTTTTTTTTCTTAACCCCGCGCGGGCCAGAAGAGAGCAGCACGGGGGCCCAGGTGGGCCCCACCTGCGAACAACGAATTTTTTTATTTTTTACATTTTTATTTTTTTATTCTTTATTTTTTTATTATTTTATTATTTATTTATTTATTATTTTTTTTATTTTTAATTTTTTTTTTGGCAACAGGATCACCACATTGCGGGTGTCTCCCCGCGCACGCAGGTGAGAAGGTGGGACCCTCGCATGGGTGGGCCCCGTGCCAATTTATTATTATTATTTTAATTATTTATTTTTAATTTTTTAATTATTATTATAATTATTTATTATTATTATTTTCATTTTAATTTATTATTATTTTTTTATATTTCTATATATTTTTTTTTATTTTATTATTATTTTATATTTTTATATTTTTAATTTTTTACTTTTTATTTTTATTTATTATTATTTTTTATATTTTTTTATTTATTCAATTTCTATTTATTATTATTTTTTATTTACATTTTTTATTTTCTTTTTGATTTTTATTTATTATTTATTTTTTTAATATTTTTATTTTTGTTCGGCATCCCGCGTGTTGCATTGGGTGCATCCCGCGGGTTGCAACCTGTGGGTGCATCCCGCGAGTGGCACCCTGCGCATCGCATGGTTCTCTCTTTTAAAATTCTTTTCTTTTTTTTATAGAGCTTTGTCAATTTTTTTTGAGCTATCACACCTTACTTTTTTTTATAGGCGATGATGCCTTATAAATTTTTTTTCTTTGTGGGTGATCACGCCTCGCTCTTTTTTATTTTTTTATGATAGGTGATGAGGCATTGTCCATTTATTTTTATTTATTATTTATATTTTTATTTTATTTTATTTATTTATTTATTTATTTATTTATTGGCATCCCGTGGGTTGCATCCCGCGGGTACATCCCACGAGTTGCAACCCGCGGTTGTATCCTGCGGGTTGCATCCCGTGGGTGCAACCCGCGGGTGCAACCTGCGGGTTACATCCCGCGGGATATATCCCGCGGTTGCAACCCACGGGTGGCACTCCCGCACTTCATGGCTTTTTTTTCTTTGTGGGCAATAACGCCTTACTTTTTTTTGGACAGACGATGACGTCTTGTCTTTTTTTTATGGGCGATGACGCTTCATAAATTCTTTTTTTAACAGGCAATGATGTCTTATCAATTTTGGTGGGCGATAACGCCTCACCTTTCTTGACCGTTACCCGACGATGACGCCTAGGCTCCGAATCAAAAAAAAAAATTTAAAGATCAGATTGCACCGCCGAAACTCCCGTTGTGGTCGCCAATTCTTGTACGTCCGAAAATTTGTAATTTTTTTTTATTGGAAATTTACTTTAGAACTACACCAACAAAAGAGAAACTACAAAAAAAATTAAAGATTATAAGAATGGGGAACGATTGATTTCGATTCCTCTTTATTTTTGTGAGTTCTGACAGCGGTGGAGTTTTGATTCTGTACTTCGTTGACGATCCGATCTGGATTGGGATGAAGATTGATCTCTGGAATTCCTTTTCTGGACTATGGAGAAGACGTAGATCTTTCCTTTTTGGACTCCCGTCTCTGGAAAAATCCTCTCAAACTCTCCCAAAGTCCCGTCCCCTTTTCTGAACTCCGCTCCCTTTTTTATAGATTGAAGAGACTTCAAATCTGGCTCAAATCCCGATCAAATCTGTGCAATTATTTCCTAAAAAACTGGATCACGTAATCAAAGTACGGGAGTGAGCAAAACTGCAGGAGCAACACGCGGGTGGAACCCGCGGGGTGTTCCTACAGGTTGGCACTCGTAGGTGCGCTCCCGCGGGTGCGCTCCCGCGAGAGCTCTCCCGCGGGGCCCCCCCGCGGGTGGGACCCATGGGGCTCTCTCGCGGGTGCCAACCCGCGGGGGGCACCCGCGGGTGGGACCCGTGGGGCTCTCCCCCGGGTTGGCACCCGCGGGAGCGCTCCCGTGGGTGGGACCCACGAGGCTCTCCCAATTTTTTTTTTGTATCTACACCATCGATCGTGCCAAAATGCAATTTTTCGGCCATTTTCCAATTAATATTCTAGACTTCGCCAAACTAAATTCCCTGCAATCTGTAAACCTTTCCAGAATCCTGAGGCATTGGGGTACGACCTGCTTCCCGTGCTCCATGACTCATTTCTTAGTCCATACTTTGTCAAAAGGAAGCGTTGTAGTGTACCCTGAGATTGCGTTAGTATATGCCACCACCATTTTGATAGCAGAGCGAGATTAAAAGTCTTGAGATCTAGGATTCCGATATCACCACCCTCCTTCGGTCTACACACTTGGCCCCATAACACCAAGTGATATTTATTTCTCACAGCCCATGTATCATTTCACAGAAATCATTTTCTTATGCGATCAATTCTATCTCTTACCCATTGTGGTAGCATTAAAAAAACATATAATAGAGTGACAAAGTCGATAGAACTGAATTGAGTATAGTCACCCTTCCGCTAGTAAAAGGAAATTATCTTTCCATCCCTCTAATCTCATTTCGAAGGAGTCAAACGGTGGATTCCAATCCTATCTTAATAGCTTATCAAGTTTTATTGAAATTTCTAGATATTTAATAGGGAACATATCTTCTCGACACCCAAAAATATCTAGTATAATAGCAAGGGATATGTTTTTTTTTCCTCCCAAGTAGATAAATGAACTCTTTACAAAGTTAATTATAAGATCTAATCATGCTTCAAAACAGCATGACACCCATTTGATATATATTGCTTTTCTAATATCTCCTCGTCCGAATATCAGGGTGTCATCGGCGTACAAAGATTTATGTGCATGAAATTTATTTTTAAAAATATTAACATTTTCTAAAGATGCATCCTTGTTTTCAAAAAAATACCCTCCTTTCAAAAAATAAATCTCCTCTTCCGCCTCCTACCTCTGACCACCCTCCATCGGCCACCAACCTACCTTTCACCCCTCTCTGCAAACCCGCCGCTCCTGTTTCCTCCTCCTTCTTCCTCCCTTCTTCTCTTCCTGTCTCTATGAACCCACTATCATGACGATCCAAATCCTTCATTTAAAAGCATACACTTCATTTAAAAGAATACACTAGCTCCTACTCCAGCTTCTTAATTTTGGATTTATCTTACCCAACGATCAATATATCACGTACAAATCAGTAAGATAATAAAGTCACCCCGACAAATTTCTTCATGTACACACAATGGTACAAGTTCAGGCAATTAAACACATAATTTCTCGTAGAAGATTCAAATTTGCAACACCACCAGTGAGAATTTGCTTCAAATCCTACACTCTTTTTAGTGTGCACTAACTTCTCCTTATTTTTCTTCGAAAATCCCTTTGGTTGCTCCACGTAGTTTTCTCATGCAAATCCCATGCAAGGAGGTAGTCTTGATATATAACTGCTCAACCTCCAAGTTTGTGCTAGCTGCGCATGTTACGCATTTGTCCTGTAATGACCTATAATTTTATTCGTAGGATTTATATTATTATATATAGAATTTTATTGAATTGGAGTCTCCATCTGTGCATCTCTAATGGGGACACTTTATTCATGTACCCGCAATAAACAAACTGTCTGTATAGTTCGATCCTCTCAAATAATCTAAGTATAGAAAATAATTACAAATCTATAATATTAAAATCAAATCTCACTCCTAATTCATTTCGAAAGAAGAAATTCACAATGAAAATAGGTAGCTATCAATATCAACTCTAGGTCAGAATAGATGAATGCACGATTAGGAACTTTCTTTAGCCATGAGGTTGTATACCACCTGTAAGTTTTAGTTCTCTCACCTTCTATATATTACCTTAATATTTTGGGATTTTTACATATCGACCTCTTAATTATGCAATAATATAATATAAATTTATGAAAACTTTGTATTTTGATATTAGTCCCCCAAAACATTTAAAATATTCTGGTTCAATTCCTTTCATCATTTCCGTTAAGAAAATTAACTTGTGCCCCCTCTCTCTCCGTTATAACGCTAAGCCAATTAGAAAAGTAGGAAATGACAATTAATTTCTCTTACTTTTTTTTTTTCATTTTCTTTCCTTACTCTTTTTTCCTCTCCTATTAGATGGGTTCAAACATTTATCTTTCACCTCTCTTTCTCTCTTGACGTTCTCTTCTCCAAAGAATGGTAGGCAAACCCTAGTCCATTGGTGGGGAGAGGATGCCATCGGCGTTCCTCCTCTCCTTTCTCAATCTCCCAAATAAAAAAAATCCTAATCCTCTGGACTTTTTTCGCTCTGGAGTAATTTCATTTAATTTCGTTGTGGATTTAGAGTTATTAATTTTTAGCGTAAAAGAAGGAGAATAACCCATTGAACTGTGAATTCTTGACTTTGAAAAAAATATAGATAAGTAACAGAAGTTTGATTTCTTCGGATGATTCTCCGTGTTTAGAGCTATGTAATAAAGAAATTTAAAGTAATTGGTCTAATTTTTTGAGATCATGAATTTATTTTGTATTTATGAAAGATTTTTTAAAAAAAAAAATAATAAGCGGCTCTGGTTTGTATGAAGTCCAGAGTAGGTCGGGACCGCAACATTGACTGGTCTTATAATCATAACCTTAGAGTGTTAATTAATTTTTTGTTGATAATATAATCAAAGCCTTTTTAATTATCCAAATTAAATTTTTTTTTATCAATACTATCAAGAATCGAATATGAAACCATCCTTTTGACAGCTTAGAGTGTTACTCAATCGGCTAGCCTGCTTTTCCAATAACATGTTACTTAGTATTATTATTTTACTTTGTTGGATAAATAACATTTTTTAAATCTAATTTCCCAGACAAACAAAATCTAAATACGTGCACAAGTTAAAATTTGTTAACTCAATATATAATAATTATTAAGTAATAATGCTTTAGGCTATCACCGTGGCTGTAGTTTAGTGGTTAGAATTCCACGTTGTGGCCGTGGAGACCTGGGCTCGAATCCCAGCAGCCACAAAAGGATAATAACATTAACATTAATTTTGATCTTATTATTTTTTCTTCTTCCTTTTTCCTTGCTTTTATCCTTTCTTCATTTTCCTTCCTATTTGGTTTACTTACGATATGTACACTATTTTGCTATTTTTATTAATATGTTAATTTATTTATATAACTATTATTAATATGTTGATTTATTTATATAACTAAGTTTACGTCTCAAAGATAATTTGTTAGTTGCTAACATAATCTCTAAGACGGCATTTTATAGCATTGAATAGAAAAATATAATTTTTTTTTTTTTTAACCATTGATCAGAAAAAAAATTTATTCATATAACCAACTTTTCTAAGGAAGTGAGTTGAGGTTAATTGTGAGATGACACTTATAATTACACTATGAAATCTAGTTAGAGATCAACCTAGAGACTTTTTGCTAATGACAATAATATTATAAAAAATATGTGTAATATTTCTGTCTAGGATGGATTTAGTAGCGAAATGTTAGCAACATATTATAAACATAAATTTCCCCATAAAAAACTATTAGTTATAATTACTTTATGAATTCAGGAGAATCATTGTAAAAGACACTAACACTTATCTCATACCTGTGAGACTATTCAAATAAGGATATTACAATGTGTGTGAATTTGATTAGCAAAAAAAAAAAAAAAAAAGAAGTAAAATTTAAATATTTTCTATATCCTACCAGTGGGAAAAGATTTTGTAACAAAAAATAGGGATAGTCTTTAATCCCGCAAAGTTTATGGAGTAATAAGAGAGAAACAAATTTGTTGTAGATTAAATTGTAGTCATATTTGGTTCTTTTATCGCATATATGTTTTATAAATAAGAAGACCATAATTTAAATACTCCACAAGAAAATAGGAAATTATACTATTTGAGATTGCTAGAAGTTAAATTAGAAAAATAATAACGACAATATGTTCTTCGAGTAATTGCAAGGCTAATAGAAGGGTGTAGCATGTAACTATTGGTTCTATATTTAATTTCGAAAGGTTAATCAATTATCATTAAGAAAAATTGACTCAAATAAGTACTTTGTAGGTGCATAGAGATGCTTGATCACCGCTAGAGATTGCATCCTTCCTCTCCATTTGGAGAGGAGGTTCATGCTTGATTGTTTGCAATTGACTTGGATAGTTATTACTAAGGTGCACATATTGTTGGAGTTGGCTTTTATTTCGTAGAGCGGAAATTGAACTTGTATATATGTATTGTACGGTTCGGTATATGGGTAATATTATAAGTATGTCCGTACATTATTAGCATTTGCATATATGTGTGTGTTGTAACCCTATTTTTCATATAGTGGCAATTGAGTTGTCGCCTCATTGATGTAAGTATATTGCCGAACCATGTAAATTTCTGTGTTGATTTTTCTCTTTCTCTTCTTTATTATTTACTATCTAATAGTTGCGCATAAATCTTAATACATATGATACACGTGTTGTTAGTGCATATAAATACTAGTGTTACTATCAGTCTATCATATAGTTTTTTTTTTTTTTTTTAAATACTCCACTCGAAATTATATTAGAATTTTTTCACATGAAGACTCATTCAGTGGAGTTTGAAAATAAAAACTCACATATAAATCTAATTAAGTCTTTTTATTTAATTTTACAAATTCATCGATGGAAATATTTTTTTTTGTTGTGAAACGAATAAAAAAAAACGCATCATTTAGAGTAATTAGATAGTTTGATTTTATTAAAAATGTGACCACGAAATGATTTTTTTTAAGAAAACAAGTGAAGGAACCTCCAAATTGCTTCCTTTAAAGAGTAATAATAGATTTGAAGACTCACAGATATTTGATTGATAAGAAAATAATAATAGATTAAAAAAATATAAGTGGAAATCCACATAAATGTTTGGAATATTTTGATGTATTTATTTTTAAAAAAGTACAATGAAATATATTAATTATATTATTATAATGAGTAAATCTAGATATACTTTTTAAAGAAAATTATTAATTTTACAAATTGATTTTGAATTTTCTAATTTTTGAAGTATCTATGCAACTACTTTCACTTTCACCGTAACGTAACTACTCCCCTAATCAAATAGGTCATTGGTTTCTACTAACTAAATTTTTTAAAATTATAAATAAAAAATTCAGAAAAATTTATATGTCCAAAGACAAATTTTTTAAATTTTTTAAATTTCTAAATTTTATTATTTTTTCTTTTCAAAAGATTTTCTACTATTTAACAAAGACAAACTCAAACATTCCATTAAGTTATTTAAAAAGAAGAAGACCAGAGTCCAGTCACAAATAAGAGCCCTCACGATGCAACAAATATTTTATGTGGGAAACAATTTTTTTTTTAAATATTTCAATTAAATTATCTGATTACTTATTCTTCAAGATTTTTTTATAAAGTTAAATTATAAAAACGTATTATTTTTAGTCATTCGGGCGTCCTTAATTATTAACCCTTTCAAGCCCTTCTTCGTTCTTCTCTTTTGGCGGGAATCGACGCCTCTTTCATCCCAATCCCATTACCCAATTCTCATCTCCACTCCCAAAATTAGGGTTTTTTCCCCCATTCCCCCACTCTCAGCCCCTTTCCCTACTGGAAAAAAAAAATGGCGACCGGAGTCGAAAACCCTAGATCGGCCACCGGCACCGCCGCCATCAACGATGGGTTTGAGGAGAACGCCATGGCCATCCTCGACTCCACCGGCGTCAAGGACTCTCGCGACGTCCTCGATGACAGTAATCAACATCACTCGCCTCCACTCTATCTGTCTCTTGGGTTTCACTTTATATTTCCGCCTTCAAATTTCTTCCATTCTTGCTGCAGAGCTCTCGTTCTTGGAGGCGGTTCGAACAGCATCGATACTTTTCCACTCGCCGACTGCTCCTTCGTGGTAACTCTTCGTCCATTTGTTTAGTTTTTTTCTGAAAAAAGATTGAAAAGCGTTTTTAATGATTAAAGTTCTCGTTTTGAAGGAAAATGTTTGATGCGATCTTCCAGATTCTCAGAGGGAGCAATTCTCTGGAACTGGCGATGGCGAGTTACCAGATGCTAATTGAACTCGACAAGGTTAGAAAGTTAGCTTCTGTAACTTTATTTTGGATAAAAAAAACTATTCTTTATATATATATATATATATATATATATATATATATATATATATATATATATATATATATATATATGGCTTGATTATGTTGAATTTTATTTTATTTTGATTGAACTGGTGGAATGGGCATATTGAGATCTAATTATATATATAATGTGCAGCATTACCCTAGAATCTATCTGAAGAGACCCAGTAACACAGAATCTAAGTCACAATCTTCCTCTTCTGGGGTTGGGGAGCTTATTGTGGATAAAGAGGTAATACTAGTTTGATTCTATCCTTGTCTTTTATGTTGTTCTGGTTATTGACCTGTAAAATTTGATCCCTATCCTGTCTTCTGCAGGCATGGTCACCATTCTTTATTGGCTCGGAGGCTGGCCGTTCTGAGAGAGAGGGGATGTCCAGAAGTTCTCACTTTATGGATTCTTTGGTAAGTTGAAGTTTTGAGTAGACTGTGTTCTCTTTCTAATTTTTTTTTTTGGGATATATACCTTGGTGATATTATCTTCTTGCAGTTTATATTGATAGACAAATACTATGTTGCGTTGATTCTTCTAAGAGGGTAACATGTCCGTATCGCTTACGTATTCGATAAAATCGTTTTCTGATTCTTGTTTGATTTTTCTATGTAATATTAGTGAGTATACGGTTCTAAAATAGTGTATATGTGCATGTCAGATTCATTGCAGATATGCTTTGACAAAAATAGAGTTCATTACTTACATTCGTAATAAAGTATAATGATTGAATTATAATTGATCATATTGATCATAATATGTATAGTAACATATTATTTAATTGATATATCCTTGGAGAATTTGTATCTGCTATTTTTTGGAGATTTATATGTCCACTTATTTAGTATTTCGATATGTGTACTTGTATTCGTGCAAACTAGATGGATAGCATTTGAAAAAAGAGGACAAAATTATGTAGGCATGTAATAAAGTTGCTCCGGAAGTGGTTAGTTTCCTAGATTGAAAGTTTGGACCTCCATCTAGGATTTGAGTCCTTCCCAAGTCCTTAGGAAGGAGAGTGTTCTTTGCTTCATAAGCGAGGAATGACTAAACTGCCATAGAATAGGCTAGAGACATGTTAATCTCTGTGGAAACGCTAGATCCATTAATTGGAAGACTTTGTATCTTGAATCATCCTTGGTGGAAACTAGAACAAGTTTATTATTTGTAAAAGTCACCAAAACAAGTGCAATAGTAAAGCAAAGAAGAAAAAGCAGAATGATTTTATATTATTCAGCAACCCTGCTATTTCCAAGGCAAAAGTTTGAGAGGATTCTGATTATGAAAGATATTATGAAAGAGCAGTCACCTCCTCCCTTCATTCTCACACAAGAACTTAAAGGATACTCATTTTTCTTTAATCTAATATTGACCCTGTATTTCCCTGATTGCTTTCATGTTCTGTTTTTTCTTGATTACTAATGTTTGGCTGCATGGTGTATTTACAGGTCGTAATAAACCTATATTATTAGGAGACATCTTTCAATCATATAGCTGTAAAATCCCAGCTGCTTCTGAATCCTGATCCAGACCCATTTAAATCATATTTGATCTCTCTAAGGTTCAATCAATCTTATGGTTAGAGGGGAGCCCTTCACCTACTTGTTTTAGTGGAACCTAAGCCTGACCAAATTGCTCCAAAAGGTTTTCCTTCCTTCCTGCTCAAACTTAATTGACTTGCTGATTCTTATGGCTTCTTGGATGTTTTTTTTTAGCTTTTGATACTGATTGTATAAAGGGTGCATAACCATGAGCATGTTCATTAGCTGCATTTCTAACAACCCAAGTGTCCGATGACTTGCAATCCTTTCTTTCCACTTGGTCATCATAGTCGTTGTTGTCTTATCTCATTCATGAACTATACAAGTACCTCTTAGGACATTATAACAAAAGTCTCAATTGTTGTAGTGAATTGGTTTATTTTGAACATACATTATGTGGATAAGAAGACACTCCCTTCATTGGTCTTTGGAGTGTAAGGTTTCTAACCAGCGAGGTTGACCACTTGGATACTATTATCTCCAGAATGTTTTTCTTTTTCTGTTGTTCATTTGTTCTTCACATAGAGCAATAACTTCATTACTGTACAATGAGACTCTGCTACAGAGTTTCAATTTAGTTCCTATTTGAATTTTTAGGGGCCTCTAAGCTCTTATTGGTTCGTTGGGGAAGTCAACTCAACCTCACTATTAGAATGGATACATTTGTCTTCTATGTTGGGACTCCTAACTAACAATAAATTCAATCAGCATAATAATCAAACACATAGCTTCAAAGTTTCTACCTGGACTGCTGTAAATTCATCAAACTCACTTAATTACAGGACTCTTATCTGTTCGTCATAGTTTCTATTCAGCTGTTTGTTCCTTGTACAAACCATCCTCCTTTTCTGTGCTTGGGAGTGTGAGTGAAGAATAAATATGGCAGTTAGGGTGACAAAGATGGGAATAAGTTATAGTAGTAGTATCTGAAACAAGATGTATGTTGATATCTATACATTCTTCAAGCTCAAGAACATGAGTCTGAACTCAAGGTTCTCTTAAGCCTTTCAAAGGAATTGCCCAGTGTTCAAGAAATCACTTTATGCAGCCGCTTACAGAACCGCATAAGCAAATGTGGACCGAAACCTAATAGAAAATCCAAAAAATGCCACTGTTATATAGAACCGCAACGGGCAAGTATTCAAGTTCGCATAATATGTTTAATCTGTTAATGGATTTTTGCATTTCAAAACATAAAAAATTCCATACCCAATCGATATATCCTTTTAGGGTTATGAGAGATGTGATTTTTTCCAATTCTTTTTATCACATGCATTCTCAACTCCTCTCTAACTTTCGTCTCTTACTTTCTCCCTGATTTGTCGATCAGACTCATTTCTTATTGTTCATAATGCATCTCTCGCTCTCGTTGACACTTGCTCTTATTATCGTAAAAATTCTTTCAACGAGTCATCTTTCCTGGAGTCTTATCTTAGTTTTCTTTTTGCTAACTCTCTCTTTCCTCAGCCTCTTGCTCTCACCAAATCAATCTCCTTACCCCTCCCTCTTGCTGGCTCTCTTCTTAACCTCTCGCATTCGCAAGTTTCTTTCCTAAATCCTCAACCTCTCCATCTCGTACTCTCGCTTCTTCACGACTGACTATACTATTCATGTTAGATTATGTTTGAGCTTTTGATTAAAAATTAAAATTAAGACTGGAGAATTGAAGGTCTCAGAGGGATAATGATTTGAGTTTGAATATGAGGTTATTTTAAGTATTTGTTATTGCCTTGTTCCAAAGTAAAATTGAGAAATTAAGATGTTTTTTTATTTTTTAAAATTTTATATCACTCAATATATGCATGTTTAAGTATTATTATATTAATATAAAAAAATTAATATTCTATGTAATTATATGTAATCCGTTTAAGCTCTGTAGAATTTGTTTAAGCATTATGCACTCCCCAACCACTTGCATGCTGAAAACATATTTTAGAACATTGGGATTGCCACTTGTCCTAGTTGTCTCTTGATTTTTAGGTTCGCACAGAGCCTGTTAATAGAATATTGCTCAACCCTTCTTGGTTCCTTTATGTTTTGCAGTCTTTCTGGTAGCTGTAGTTTGATATCTTGTGCGTGCTAAGGAGTCGTTTGGACCATATTGACGTCCAGAAAATATGTTTTATCCACTATCTTTTCTTAAGTCTGTTTTAGAAAGTAACCAGCCTCAATACTATACATCTCTTTTAAATTTTCATGGGATTTAAATTAAATTACAGATAAATTACTTTCTTTATAAAGGTACAGTCAATTTTCTTGTTTTTAAAAGGTTGCTTCTTTTTTAAAGCCTGCCTTCACCTATATCTTTTTCTATTCTTTCTCTCCTCTTTTGCCTAGTTTTCTTAGTCACCACATATTATGAGTACATAGATCTTGATTCTTAATTAGTACCATGGGAAAAAAAAATACTACTTTCTTTGTAGTTGAATTCACATGAAAGTTCTAACTTGAAAGGTCTAACTTCTGGTTTGTTTCTGGTTCCTGCTTCAATTTAACAATTGCTGCAATGTTTATATAAGACATCTCATGCTTATTGATGCATATGCTTTTTCAGGGATTTTGTACCTTAATAGTGGAAATTGCTCAGGCTGTCAAGAAAAGGAATTCTCAGTTGCTGATAAAGGCAAGTACAAGTTACGGATACTAATCTTTCTTCTTCCCTGTCCCCCCCCCACCCCAAAAAAAAAAAAAAAAAAAAAAAAAAAACTGTTTGTACTCTTTAAAGTTAGGATCAGTGGCTTTTTAGTATCAGTAGATACACCACTAACCTTTGCCATTAGTACTGAAAAAATCATTGTTGTTCGAATATGTAAATTATAAAGATTTCGTTGATTCTTTTTTTAATCTGTGCATTTTCTGTATGTCTTCAAGTTCTTATTTGTAAGTGAATACATAGAAACTGGTTGCGGAAAGTGTAATTGATGATCATGTTTTGGCTCTATCTAGTGTTCAGCCAAACTCATAGGGTACAGTGACTCCAAGGTCCATAATTATATAGACCTTGGCAAACATATTATTTCCGTAACTTCTTTCACACATTAGTTTTACGCTCAAGTTGGAGACTGCAAGATTTTAATATTGGAAATAGTGTTGAAATATTTACCTCATATTTCATTAACCTGGACTGGACTTTGAACAGGTTGTCTATAAACAATATTGTAATAATAGTTGAAGGGAAATAGCCAACTCATTGTCTCTGAAGATGATTTAGAGACTTAGATAGTGCTGGTCTATGATCAGAAATAATTAATTGTCAATAAGAAGAAGTGCCTGCTGAGCAACTGTGTTTGGTGCTCTCTAGGCATGGCCCCCCTACCAACACAACCCCCCCCCCCCCCCCCCCCCCTCCCCCTCCCCCTCCCCGGTGCGCACGTCCTTTTTGAGTTGCTCTGATGCTAAGAGCTAAATGTATTCTGATTGGTACCTGATCACAAGGCAAAAGTATCTCTATGTGTGTGGCCCTTTGAAGAAAGTAGTGCTTGCGGAGGGGGAATCTGACTGACATGAACTTGTAGCAATTTGGGTTGGAATTCAATCTGTAGGCCTACACTAATGACAATGAATGGGGAGGCAAGGTAAGGCTCAAGATATTTCCTTTGACAGTAAAAGAGTGCTTCAACTATGCTGTTGGATAATTAGTTGTCAGTCTAAAACTATTGAGTTAATATCTCTGTCTGTAATGAGTCAAGCCGATATTGCTCTGGTACAATGGTGGGAAAGAAGAGACAGATCTAAACCTAAATCTACTAGTATTTATAAAACAATAATTGCTGAATTACGTGGTACCCTCCCTAACAATCCCTTCTGATCATAAATTTATTTTTTTAATTTATATTTTCCTTAAAAATATTATATTTGAGATATTACTTGTTCTTGTTAGATTGTTGTTGGCAATCATATCGGCTTCATTTAATAATTATATTTTCATATTCAATAATATTTATAATTTTGCACTTGGTGATGGATATTGTTTTTTGGCCGGTCTATTGAGGAGGGTCTGGAATATGGGCATTAGCATGATTCTAACATCAGCTCTCTTGAAGGGCCACAGGAGGTCTCTGCACTACGACATAACGGCATTCATACTCCCGCTCACACCAGTATCCATAATCCACTTTATGGACATTTTTTTTTGGTTTTTTCCAGTACAACAACATGCTCATACTCTTCATCTTTCCTGTTGATATTTGTTAGAAATTTAATAAAAGGTCCCAGTCTAATGTCAGTTTGATGTAGAGAGATAAAACAAACATATCTTTTGAATTTTATAACTGAATTGATGTTATATGGTAGTTCTGTAGCTTAGAGCATCCCACCTGAGAAACGTAATCCTAAACAAATTCTTAAACCGGCATAATGCAACACAATAAAGCATTAAAACACAAGGCTTCTTAGGAATCAACATATTAAGGATAAAAAAACAAGAAGTTCTGTAGTTTCTAGCAAGGTCTACAATATCGGTTGTTATTGGCCGATGGTCTATAATGTTGATCGAACATATTATGACATTGGACCATTTTGTACCTCTGATACAATATTTGAATCAATGTTGGTTGATACTTGAAATCATGGTTTCTAGTTTGTACAGGCATACATGCGCACAAGGATGTGCATTTTTGTGTATGAACATGCACACATATGAGAGCATGTGCATGCATGTATTACTGTATATGTGGTGTGCACGTTGGGCTTTTGTGTGCTCATATTTATTCTTGTCTATGTGGCTATACATTTCTACATCTGTATTTGATGGTTTGATGAAGAGCGGTTGACCAGAGCTCTTGGAGGAGGACTGATTAACTTGACCTTTCATGAATGTTCCACAAGAATCATGAAAAACAAAAAAAATTCTCACATTAACTTTTAATTTCTTTTGTCGTTTCTTCTAACTTATTGTGAAATCAAGGTATGGGTTCATGTAGTGCTTCTTTTGGGATGAAAATAAAGAAGATACAGAACAGATATTGGCGTTCCTATTTATTCATTTCCCATTGATGAATATAATAGTTGCATGTAAAGTCATATACAAATCAAATGTTGACGTCAATAGTCCTTTTTTTTCCTGAAAAATGAAAATATTCCTAGACCGGGTTACTAAAACTGACATTAATACCCGTATACAGATATGACTTTGATAAGAGATTTATGTAATGCGCAAAAAATATATATATATATATAAGAATAAATTTATTACCAGTATGAAGTATAATGAAGTAAAAAAAGTTAAATAATGATTTACGTAAGTTCAAAGTTCGCTATTTCTCTCAAACAGGAAACTTTTCTATTTAAGCTTGTGAGAAAGTAGAATATAGATATACATTTAAGCTGCATCAAATTAAGTCCATGTTAATGTGCATAAATGTAGGATCTACAGGAAGAAACAAATCTAAAAAATTGGAGTACATGCACTGAATGTACCAAATGCTGTGAGGCTGATTGCAACTAGTCCTTGTATCAATTTGTGTTGACTTTGTTTGTATTGTGATTACATGTTCCATTCCTTTTAGATTGTTTTATTATTATTTTTTTAATTTTATCTATGCATCCAATACTGTCCTTGAAATTCACTTAGAAGGGTCAAAATTGCCCATCTGCTTTGCTAACCAGCCCACTAGCTAGTCCTGGCACCTAGGGATCTGCCCAAGTTTTTCGGCAGTTTTTCCAAGTATCTCTGTGGCAATCATGTGGGGAGTAGAGGAGGGAGATATGTTGTTACTATAGGTAGGATCGAAGTGCAAATTTGCCCCATTGCAAAACTAATAATGAACTAGCTAGTGTTGTAGAAAACGCCAAAAGCGGTGCAAAAGCAGCTTTTAGAGTGCAAGCGGGCGTAGGCCCTTTGTTTGGTCCAAAGTGGAAGGAAAAGTGGGTTGCTATTTTTGTCTTGCAAAGGCAAGTGAAAGCACTTAAAAGCTGGCCCAAGGCTCTAAAAGGTGGTCAAAAACTTGTTAGTTGTTATTTCATTTCAACAATACATGTTTGTTGTTATATTGTACTAGGTTGAAAAAATATATAAGTGCAGATAAACATTACAACTTGTAGAAATCAATAGGAAATACATATTTATTTATAGACTTTTCCTCCATGATGTTCTTATTTTTCTTCTTTTTTAAAATTTTTTTCTCTTTTTTTTGGTTACCACGATTGATAGTATCTCTCTTACCCAAAGTTTCCTTGACCAGTTCCAGTCGCTATTATGAGAGGAAACCATTTAAAAAAGTTTGTTTGATCGTGTTTGTGAAATAAAGATTTTTCTTATAGTTATTAGATTATAAATATAACTCTCAACCTTAACAACAGATTCGGCGTTCTCTTGTAGCGAGAGGATATTTATATGATAACAAAGAAACTTTGGTTTTGTTCAAATCCCCATTGAAC
Source organism: Dracaena cambodiana (assembly GCA_036321105.1). Classification (NCBI taxonomy): domain Eukaryota; kingdom Viridiplantae; phylum Streptophyta; class Magnoliopsida; order Asparagales; family Asparagaceae; genus Dracaena; species Dracaena cambodiana. The sequence goes on from JAYEPQ010000013.1 coordinate 29,316,495, forward strand.
ATGCATTTAATTATGGATTTTTAAGAAATGAATAGAATTTCACAGAATTGAAAGGTGCTCACCTTAATATGACATGTTAGAATATTTAATTGTAGCTCTCAACTCTCAGATTTTTGGTATAGCGGAAGAGATTTTAATAATTTTTAACCTATTTTTGAGGCTGAAACAATGAGCCGTAGTCCTCACATTCCATTAATGGTCATAATAGAACAAGTACATAACCTACTACAACACAAGTGGTTTAGGACAAACCGCCAACCAATATGTTTAGGAGAGGAAGGCCCTGTGGCTAATGGCAGAGCATATGTTTGTATCAACTTTACAAAAGACAATCAGTTGTTTGTTCTACAGTCTGTCCAAAGCTCAAAATCACAGATTGGTCAACACTAAGAAAGGGAGGGGTTTGCTTAAACTTAGAAGTAAGACCTGTAGGAAGGGAGGATTACATTATTGTTCTCAGTTTATGCACATACAACCAAAAATCAAATCTTCACTTCTCTAAGAGTTTGTAAGAGGGTAGACATGATCTATGATGTCTTTATGATCAGATGAGCTACGTAAGTTCCTGTTCTTGATCCTGAGGGTAATGAGGTAATGCTTTAGAACTACATTCATATTTATGTATTAAATGAATGAAATTAGTGCATTCTTTTTTTCTGTTGGAGAAGAGAATGACTTCTGAGAATTCTGTTAAGACTGTAAAGAGGAGACTAATAAATGATATAATGTAACCTTCAAAATCTTGGTTAAGCATTTATGCTTAAGTTGATTGCATATCAAACTATGCATAATCTATCACCAGCTTTTCTTTCTGCCATGAATTTCAGATATATCCAAATATGCAATACAGGTTTGTGTGTGCATACGTACATGTGTGTACATGGGCTTTTTAGTATCAGTGTCCATGTTTAACAAGAACATTTCTGGAAAAGTATGATTTTGAATCTTAAACTATCAAATTTGTGACTAGCACCATTATTTATCTTTTTTAGCATGCAGAGAATATGCTGTTGTTCCAGTATCTTGTCAGTGTACTTGAAATAGATTTCCTACCTCGCCACACTTTATATAAAGGTAAAACAACATGTTTTTTTGGCATGTATCCTCTCTTTTCTTTAGTCATTGCTTAATTTATCTGTAACTGTATTGCAGAGACACTAGATTGGATCCTTCTCCGTGAATCATTGATTTCTATGCTTCTGGTAAATTATTCTTCTAGGTGCAGTATAAACATGAGGATCAAATTTCTTACTGAGTTACATTGATTGTTTCGCAGTGCAGTTAATCATTTATGCTAAATCATATGCTTTCTACTTGAAATTTTTGTTCTTTTTTTTAAAAATCTAAATTGTGAATACGAATTGCAGGGATCAAGAAGAGTAAATTTCAAAGGTGTTGTCAGAGATTGCATGTTTATTATATCTGAGAGGTGTCATCACCATACTGACATCAGTTTAAGAGATCTAAAAGACACTGCAACCCTTGCTAGTTCTGCCAAAACTGCTCAAGATTGTGATGTTGCTCTAGCATTTACAGCCACCCAACTAGAGAAACAAACATATATTGCTGTGCAAAGATTTTTGACCCTAGTATGACTAACAACTGTACCATTGATCTCTAGCAGGCCAGTTCTCATATTTTACCTCTTGGATTTTTGCAAGGTTATGGAGCTTGATATGATTAAAAAAGATGCAGATCTACATGGTTTAACTTCTAGAGCTGATGGCTTAAGGTAGACTTTTTGTTCTTGCTCAGTTATGGAGGGAGATGTTTGTTATTAAATTTTTTTAAAATTTTTTAATAATTGAATTTGGCATTTGTTATTAGGCTGCCTGTCTTGGATATCATTCTGGATGAGCTAACTTATGTTAAAGATAATGTATCCACATTTCTCGGGGTAACTATAATTTAAAACTTTTTTTTGCATTCTCTATACTATTCAACTTAGTCGTAGACAAATTCTTAGAAATAGTTACCTTTTTTTTTTTTTTGAGAATTAGGCTATAACTTGATTCATTTCCAAAGTTAAATCCTCAATTAACATTTACGAGAACCGACCTTGGAACCTTCCTCTTAAGAGCTTGGGATGTTACCAACATGCTAACCCACTTCCTTTTATAATGTAAATACTACAGTGTTCATCTTTTTTTAATAAGCCTTGTCTCTGAAATTTCAATGCCAGAACACTTTTCCTGAATATCATTTTAAACTTTTATCGTGTTGTCTATCAAATGAGACTAGCTTGTGAATGGTCCATCTCATGTGCATGAAACAGAGTTATTGCTTCTGTAAAACCTAAATCACCTAAATACCTTTGGCATAAAAAAAATTTGTCTTTAATATTAAAATATTTTGCTCATTCATTTTTCTTTATGCTTCGTAACAGATGCTTGATATATAGTTTACTTGCGTGATATTTTTCAAGGCAAGAGATTCTTGCCTTATATTTTGTTGGAGAAACGAACCAATGAACTCAGTCCCTTAATGTTGATTTAGGAAACAAAATAACAGAGTTTCCCTTTCCTTATAGATGCATCCTGTTTATGTTTTGTTTCCTCTGGAGTCTTTTGGAGAGATGCCCTTTACCCCAAAGAATAATATCCAAGACAATCTCAGTGGTAAGTTCGAACTAAACACTATCTGTTGATAATAGGTAATCCTTAATGCTTATTTCCTTTTAACAAGTTCCTCTAGTGAAAGATAACTAGTATTGTGACTCAATCTAAGGGGAATTGATGAGTGCAAAAGATGGAGCCTGAAGAGGTTGTAGAAACCGTCTGATCATGTGTGATTTCACCAAAAGCTGGCACATCTTGCAAAATACTTTTACAAATTGAAGGATAACAATGTTATTGTTATCATGTTTTGTTTGACCTGGGAAGAGAACACTACTTATTCATATTTGTTTTTATGATTTAAAATAAGACAATCTGTGTTGGATAATAAATAGAGGCTGCATATAGGATTAATACAGTGAATGTGTTTTGTGGACAATATATGAAGGAAACAATGGTTTATCACATATCTTTGACATTGATGAACATATAATTATGTCAAGACTACAACAATAAATTGAAGTGTGTTTCCTTCATGTCAATATAGCATTGATTTTATGAGTATTGGAGTGAACCTCTAAACTATAAAGGTTCACACCATTCAAAAAATGGTGAACTTTGTCAATGACTGATTTGATTTTCAAATTTGTCAAGGTATATATTTTGTTGTTTCTTGCATTGTATCTAGCTGTATATTTTTTGTTGTGCGTGTTCAATTTTTTTGGGCCATATCCATGCTATCAGTAGATAAACATCTGCCTTTTGTTTATTTTTCTATTATTTTGGGGACCAACCTCTCTAATATCCCCAGCCATGCCCATGGATGTATGGCATGAGATGCCTTTATAATATAGCCATCTGTGGTTTGACGATGAAGTGAAAAGAAAAATTGGAGAGGTAAAAAGGACAAATGAATGGGTAAAAATAGACAAAGAAAGAGAAGAAAAGATAGGCAAAAAAGGAATATAGATGGGGGAAAAGGGAATGGTAATGCATAATTATCATTTAAGCTATCACGTAGAACACTTAATAGCAATATAAGCTGTAACAGTTCTTGCTGCCATCTTATGTTCTCCACTCTTTCTTCATGCTAGGTATGGTGAACGATCAATGTGAGTGCACGTTTACTCTTTTTATGTGACCTCCATAGTAGTGCCTGTCTTAAAAAGGGTGTACTAAAGCTTGAAATGTTACAATCAAATTAAAAAAAGCATACAACATCATTATGTTAATCATTAGTTTCTTTTAGCTACTTGATTGATTTGGTTACGGAGATACGGTTATGCACATAGTATCATGTTTATCAATCTCTACAAATTATTATGCTTGATGTTAATGTACATGTTGCTAAGCAATCCTGTGTCAATGTTTGACCCCAAAATCATAGAAGAATCCTGTATTTGCATTTAGGTAAACTATTAGCTCCTGCATTTGCATTGTCCATATCATAGTTTATATTACACATTCATGTTTGTTAGATTTTACATATTTTTCTTGTTTGATTCACAAATACATAGTATGTGTATGTGAGTGGGCTGGTGTAGATTGGTGTGTGCGTGGGTGCTGGAACTAGTAACACTCTTTAAGCTTCATAGACCTTATTTCCTTGAAGTGAATGTAAACTTTTGATTTGAATATCTCATTTCTCATGCATTCATTATTTCAATTTGTAACTTGTAATTGAATGTATATAGAAATATACAGGCCTTCTCAGAGCCTAGATGGAAATTGGAGATAATTATACAGTATTTTTCAAAGTATTTCCCAAAGGTACGTTGGTAATGACTGATGCAAATATTTTGTTTTTTGTTTTTCTTTTACGATACACATATGTAAGCAAAGAAAGCTTGAAACTTACTCCAACTTTTAGTGACATGTAGCTTTTTCATCATTATTTTCTTGTGTCAGTGCATTCCTTTGTCACGATGTCCTTCCATACTATTCGGTTTATAATGCTAGTCAATTTATTGTAAGATTTCTTGTGTCGGTAGTAGACCTTTGAAACACTGTCCTAGTGTCCTTTCCATACTACTTCTCGATTTATAATTCTAGTCAATTTATTGTAAGATATGAACTGAATCATAGGATACATGTATATATTTTAAGTGAACTTGTCATGACAAATTCATGCGCAAGACACATGTTGATTTTCCTGTATTTATCAAATTGTAAGATACATGTAACATTTCCTAAGGTATGAACAACACTAGTTGAGACTCGTAAGTATCAAAAGCATTCTCATGATGCATTACAACCTGTCCGATGCACTTAGTTAAACAGTTGACTGTCAGATGCATTGCAGGAATGCACTATAACCAGTTTCCCATTGTGGATAGGTAACTTTTGCATTACAGCTTGCCCCCAAAAAAATCAAAAAACAAGTTAAAGTAGAGAGAGTACTTTGAATACACAAAGCTAACAAGTAAATGACAAGGCAATAACTCAGTGTACTCACCAATTGAAGCCTGTCTACACCATGCGTTAGAGGTTGTTAAAGAAACCCAACTGTTCTTGGATAAATTTTTTTAATACACCTGCTTGCTGTGCCAAAAGTCCAGAAGTTTAGGTGACAGTTTAAGTGGTGGATTTTTACTCCTGAACACTCCCCTCTATATTGAGGTTCTTTGTTGGGCCAAAAAATATTGTTTTTTGCATGCAAGATTTAGAATTTAATCTTGCTTTACACAAACCAGAAGCATTTGTACCTAGACGATGGTTATAACATCTTTAAGCCAGTGTTCTAAAACACAGCTTACACGGGCGATTATGCGCCTGCATAAGCATGAGCTGACTCGGAGCGAACATAAAAGTAAAAAACGCCTGTCAATGTGGACAGGGTGATAATGTAGCCATTAAGCGGATTATGCGGCTGCATAATCCACATCACCTGGTTATTGGGTTTTGAAAAGAAAAAAAGAGAGCCGACATGCATTTCTCTTCTATTTCTCTCTCCATTGACTCGCAAAAAGCCAGGCTAGCACTCGAGAATCCCTTCTTCGGTAAGAATCCTAGCTCTCGAAAACCACCACCCAATTTCCCTTCCATTTGATTGTCCCTCTCATCCAGTGTTTTAAATATCGGATACCGGTCTCGTACCGGTCAGTCAAATTACATACCGGTTACCGGATACCGGGCGGGATATCGGGATATGACCCTAAATACCGGAGTGTCATATCGGTGTCATACCAGTTAAAGAATAATCATATAATTGGCTATATAGAACATAATAAAATACATAAAATAAGTTTATAGTACTTACATTGGCTTATTTACATTCAACTTACGAATTTGCAGATACCGTTTAGAACGTTCGCATATGCACAGAGCGACATACAATCATAAAATTAAGAAAAATAAGTTTTCAAGAGAAAAGAAAAGTGTTTCTACAGTACATAAGTGATATAATTTATAAAATTACAATATTGTCCTTTAAATAAGTTTATTTGAAACATACTGGAAACTTTAAATATCAATCTTTACAACATATTTTCTTAATTCTACTGATCAGGTCTGCCTAAACTCTAGTTATTGACGTAGATGGAATCTCATGAAAAGTGAATCTAGCATGAAACAAAATCAGTGAATACATAATTACATATAAATAATAAATACTCAAAATTCACACAAAATCATTCCTTGAATCACTGATTCAGTGTGAATCAGTGACTTGAATCACTGATTCACACTGAATCAGTGATTCGGTTCACTGTGAACCGAATCACTGATTCAGTGTGAATCAGTGATTCAAGGAATCACTGTAGACTACCCCTACCTGCAGGTTCACTGTTCAGCCCTCCCAATTTAACAATTCCCCTCAAATTACACAAAAAAAAAAATCCAACATAAATCGCAATCAATTAAACCTAAATAGCACAATTATAAAAGAAATTGAAGAAATTTATAATTCTAAATCAAATTTAAATTAAGAAAACAAACTGCACTTACCTGGCCGGCGGCGACTGCTCCACTGGCGAACGGCGAGCACCCTTCGAAGACTCCCAGAGCTATGGAGAGCGGAGAAGAAAGATAGAGAGAACACGAAAGAGATTTATAGATGGATTGGGAAATTAGGGTTAGGGTTCGGCCGTTCGTCTCGATCGGTCGACGATCGAGGAGAGAGAACGAGAGAGAGAGCCAGAGAGTGGAAGAAAATGAATCGGAGAGAGATTTATGGCGGATTTGGGGAAATTTGGGGTTAGGGTTAGCGTTTTGGTCGCGGGAGGGAGCCTCGGATCGCCGGGAGAGAGAGAGAGAGTACGCGAAAAAATAGATTTTTTCTCCCCTCCTGCCCCGTTTTATATCTTAACGGGTCATATCTGAACGGGTTATTGGGTTTAAACTGTAACAAAAACCCAATAACCGATATTATTAAATACCGGCCGGTATTATACATATCGATACCGGCCGATATATCGCCACGTGGCCGATATATTGGCCCATACCGGTCCAAAACGATATACGGTAAAAAAATGCCCATATCGTCTCGTTTCTTCAATTTTAACGATATATCGGCCGATATACCGGTATATCGGCCGATATTTAAAACGCTACTCTCATCGTCGCCCTTCCATTCTCCGACTCTTGATCAACTCTCCATCGGTCAAGAGTTCCAATTTCCTCTCCGGCTCCCGATTTTTGCTAAAATCCGCTCGTCATCGATTATCGATTCCCCTTCTGGTGGTTTCGATCATGCAGCTCCTCCTCCATTGCCATTTCGGCGAGCTCCAGAGCATCCTCATGTAGCTCCCCCTTTGGCGTCGTTCCGACGAACTTCAGAGCACCCTTCGGTGGTATTTTTTTCTTTTCTTCCTTCAACTGTGCTTATGCTTGTGGTTGTGTTTGTACTTTAGATTTATTGTTGATGTTTTCATTTTAGAATTTATTTATGATTATAGGAACTTAAAATGATTAATGGTCTTGCCAAAATTTTCAATTTTTTGTGTGACTGGAAAAATAATGAAGGCCTGCGTTGTTGACCAAAATGGTTCTTGGCCACATCTGAAAAGAATTGCTAGCCAAAATGGTTCTTGGCGACATTTGAAAAGAATTGCTGACCAAAATGGTTCTTGGCCACATTTGAAAAGAATTGGTAGCCAAAATGGTTCTAGGCCACATTAGAATTTAATTTTTATGTCTAAATAAAAAAAGGTAATAGGGACTTAAAAGGAATTGTTGGCCAATATTTTCAGATGGTTCTTGGCTATATTTGAAAAAAATTTAGATGTGATTGTTGTTTTTTGGAAAATTGATGAGGCTGTCTTGAGTTAATTTTGGAATGTTAATATAAGTGTTAATTGTTTTGAATGAAGAAATATATTTGACTAAGAGTTAAATTTCTTCAAAGTTAATATTAGAATTTTCGTAAGACAGTTGTATTTCTATGTCATCTATGGCTTCCAATTCAAGTAGTTGTAGACGACCAAATGCATCAAGTGAGGAATATAGTCATATTCCACCAAAGCCACCTGAGTAAAATGATATTGGTTGGAACTATGAAAAATTAATAAAGAAAGGATCGTACAACGATGTAAAATGCAACAAGTATAATAAGATTGTGAAAGGAGAATTAACATATTGAAATAACATGTAGCGGGAATTGGTGGAGAAGAGTCAGTATGTGTGCTTGCAGCTGATGAGGACAAATGCATATGTAGAGAGAACTTGGAGAGAATAAATAAAAAGAAAGTTGATAAGCGAAAAGCTGATTATGAGTTTCGATAGGAGATGCGGATATCAATAGACAGAGTGGCCACAGTCCCCAAACTTATTGGCGAGCACAGGCCTCGTATTAGTGGTTCGCTGAACAAACTAGTGTACGATGGTAAATGAAAACAGACGGATTTAAGGAAAGAAGAGGAAGTGAAAGGAGCTGGCGCATGATTATGTTGCCATGGCCTATATCAAAGGCATTATCGTTTAACAGTTTTGACTGTGAGGAGTTCAATCTTTTCTGTGAGGCTGTTGCGAAGCATGGGCCAGGGTATAAGAGGCCCAGCCAATATCAATTAAGAGTGCTTCTCTTAAATAAGGTATACAAGAAGATCGAAGACAGCTTGGAGAAAATAAAAGAAGCATGTAATGAGTATGGTTGCAATATTCTCACGGACGAATGGACTGACCGTAAGCATAGAAGTGTGATGAATTTATGTTTGCATTGCAAGAAAGGGACAAACTTCATTAAGTCTATTGAGGACCCAGCTAATGCACACAACAACGAATATATATATTCAATTGGATAGAAAACTGTAAAGAGGTTGAAGAGAAGCGTGTATTGTAAGTGGTCACTGAAAACCATCCATCCAACATGGCTGCAAAAAATATGTTAAAAGAAAGTCGGCATAACATATTTTGGAGCAGTTATGCAGCTCACACAATAGACTTTATGTTGGAGGTTATCGGCAAATTGCCAAAGTATAAAGCGGTGATTGAGAAGGCAAGAGTAATTACAATTTTCCTCATTACACATCATAGTACTCTTACTTTGATGCATCCACTTACAAACAGAATGGACTTTATTCTGTCCGGGATTACTAGATTTGCCACCACCTTTTTAAGATTGAGTTGTTTTATGGACAAGAAGTCATAATTGGTTTTATGGTCTTTTAAGAGAACTGAGATGACAATAGATGGTCAAAAACTAAAATTATAATATACTCTGACATATTTTGAAGAGACAATAGAGAGTTCCTGAAGATATACATTTCTTTGCTTAAATTGCTGAGGATTGTTAATACTAATCTTAGAATCTGACTATTCTCCTCACTTGATACATTTGACCATGCACAACTACTTAAATTGGAAGGCATATGTAATGTAGAAATATAATTGTCTTATAGAAATTTCGACATCAATATTGAAGAAAAAAATGTACCAATTTTTATTTAAACACATCTTCATTCAAAATTAACTCTTTTTCAAAAATTTAACAATTAGTCAAACACATTTCTTCATGCAAAATAATCAAACACTTATATCAACATTTCAAAATTAACTCAAGACAACGTTCCATAATCAAAAGTTGAACTAGTTGAACAGATTCTTTTTAATCCCCAATAATCATATTTAAGTTCTTTCCAAATAGGTAGAACAAAGTCTCATTAATTTTTTAGAGAACTACAATTACATCTAAATTTTTTTCAAATGTAGCCAAGAACTATATAAAAATTTTGGCCAGCAATTTTTTAAGTCCCTATAACCATTTTTTATCGACAAAAAAAATAAATTCTAATGTGTCCAAGAACTATTTTGGCTAGCAATTGTTTTCAAATGGGACAAATAACCATTTTGGCCAAGAATACGGGTATTTATTATTTATTCAGTTACACAAAAATTAATAAATTTGGCAAGACCGTTAGCCATTTTAGTCTTTATAATCATAATTAAATTCTAAAATGGAAACATCAACAATAAGGTTAAAACATAATCTCAAGCAGAAGCAGAAGCACAGTTGAAGAAGAAAAGAAAAAAATCGTCGAAGGGTGCTCTGGAGTTTTGCGAGAGGGGGAGCTGCACGAGCGTGCTCTTGAGTTTACCAGAATGGCGCTAGAGGGAGAGTTGCACGATCGAAACCGCCGAAGGTAGAATTGGCAGTTGAGGGCGAGAGGACTTGAGAGGAAATCGGGAGTTGAAGGAGAAATTGGGATTCTCGACCGATGGAGGGTTGATCAAAAGTTGGGAACAGGAGGGCGATGACAATAGGTGTGATCAGAGGGGAGGGGAATTAGGTGGTGGTTTTCAGGAGCTAGGGTTTCTATCAAAGAGGGGATTCTCGAGTGCAGGCCTGGCTCTCTATCGGTCGAAGAAAAGAGAAATAAAAGAAATATGCTGATCGGGTCTTTTTTTTTTTTTTTCAAAACTCAATAGTCCACATCCCCTTTTATCAAGTTATGCGGATTATGCGGCATAATCTGCTTAATGGCCGCATAATCTGCTTAATGGCCGCATAATCGCCCTGTCTGATTGATGGGGTGATTTTCCACTTTTCCTTTCGCTTCGAGTCCACACACGCTTATGCAGGTGCATAATCGCCAACATAATTTTTGAGATTTTTAGTAGATTAAAATTTCATAGAAGAGAGAAGAAATGTTTGGGCGAGAGGCATGTAGAAATTGGAGGGAAAAAGAGAAGGGTAATATAGGAATATGAGAGGGTATACTTAGAAAAGAATTCATTTTTTTGAATTTTATAAGGGGTGTATTTATTAAGAGGGGGTACTTAGAATTTTTTTTTTTTGGGGGTGGGGGGGGGGGGGGAGGGGGTGCATGTAGAATTTCCCTTTGAGTTATTTAAGAGTTTGATGGTGGTACTCTGAAGATCTTCTATTTTTTGAAGTATAGCTATCTTCTTTTAATTAAATTATCGACTTTGAATGTGAAAGCATTTGTTTTGTTTTGTTTTTTTAATTTTATAAACTATACTTTAGGTGCTATTTTTGAACTTCAATGTGTCTTCTGGTGCTACTTGACTTGCAGAGGCAAAATTATATATTTTCCCTAATTTTCTCATTGTACAAGGGATGAGGTGTTTGCATTGTGTCTAAAAGTAAAAGAGGAGGTACCTCTTCACCAAGGTTAAAATCTCGGAATTGATATTTAGTATCGGCTGATGGGTTCTGGTATGAGAAATCAGCAAAATATTGGACATATGGTAATGGCATTAGAAAAATCGGTATCAGTAAAAATATTGGGAACATTGATAATGTCTATCCTTGTATTATATAGCCTATATCATATCTTATACCTTAAAATCTAATACGATATTCACGATATATATCGGTATTGGCCAATATTTAAAATCTTTCACTTAACCCTTTCTTATAGTTCATCATCTTCTTACTGTATATGGTAACTTACAAGGCCTCAGATGTAATCATCTTCTTACTGTATATGTTAACTTACGAGGTCTCAGATGTAGGTTTCTTTAAATATATAGATAGCTGAACAGACCCGCAATTGACTTTGATAAACCATTATGTTCAAAAGAAGTCGAAATTCTTATGGGTATAGTGAAAAATGTGATCATAGCACATTTTGATATAAATGTCGTGGATACAACTGCCCCCTAAGCTTAGCAAGGACATATAATGTGGAACTGACTGTATCAGTTCTCCATGTTTTCATTTGTCTTTAACATTGCTGTCCCAAAAATAAAGCTAGCTTACCTTATTCCTAGGGCAACATGCTTCAGTTTGTGGACCAATCTATATAGGGAGATTTCAATACATTGAGTGTGATATTTGGTCAAGGTTGAGCTACATGCTGATATTCCTTTGTTTTTATTTTTCTCCCTTTTCCCTTCCAAAGAGTGCAAATATGTGGTCTTTTACTAGGTGGGTTAGGCTTGAAGCATCTTTTGATCTCAATAATTTAATTTCTAATTTTTAATTACAGCATTACTTTTTTATTTCCATGCCTTTCACATTTTTTTGTGATGTTCTCTGATCCTTTTTAAATGAGTGATATCAGATATGAACTTGTTGCTCGATATGAACTTCTTTTCATGTTAAAAAATCTTTTCAGCACTATAACTTTGTGAAGCAGAAACTCATTAAAACAGTATGTGGTGTGTCTCTGGTTATGCTTGATTAGTCTTCCATCCGCACTCGGCGGTCAAATGACTCACCAAAGGATGCAACCTTTGAAGACATTTTAAATTACTTTTCTTCTGGTACAAGTGTCAAAGCTATAGCCAGAAAAGTTGCTCTAAGCGATGCTCAGCTGCTCTTAGCATATGCTTTTCAGGTAATCAGTAAAACTGAGATATGACTGTTTACAACATGTCCATAGACAGATCTGCAGAAAACAATGTTTTACATATTTACAGTCTTAATGAGCCTTATTATTGTTTGAATTTCTGGGCAAAGAGAGATATTTCAGACTTAACTTACAAATAGATATTCAAGATTGATTTGTTACTCTTATTTATGATTTGTTACTCTTATTTATTTGCTTTCTTTTTGTTCTAATAGCTAACCTGCTATTTAAGATTCAGCTTGCAGTCTGTAAGTTTGGCAGGGCTTTTACATCACCTATTTAGTTGGATTTAGCTAGTTAATCTTATTGTTTAATTATTTCTTTCTGACTGTCCATATAACGATAGGTTTGCCGAAGAATTTACACCTGGATCTGAGAGTTCTCAACCTATAAAAGTGAATAATAAAGTGCATTTAGTACATCATTAAAATGGATTGAATTAAAGAAAATGAGAACATGTCCTAACTGGTCTGAATATTCTGTTTTGGCCCTTCTGGGGTTAGGATTTGGTACTAACAATTCCAATATATCGTGTTCAGTTTTTTGGTTTTGGTATTTGAACTGTTTAAATTTAAAAAGGGATTATTTATGATTTGAACAAAATTGTAGCATATATTTGCAACCTTGCCTTGGGTGCATGCAGGCCATGCCAATACACTAGCTTGTTTGTTCGTGCACATTTGCTTGTTTCGTTCATGCCATGCTACAAGTTGCATCTCTGTAGGCCCCTCTCTTGAACTCAAAATTTGTTCCTTGCTAGTACATTAGACTTTGTTCTGGTTCAAAAGCCCAATAAAATCAGAACTCATCTAAGGCAATATAAACCCAACCTTTGTCAAATCCGAGCCCAAATCCAAATCCGTTGATCCTTTTAAAAGTTGTGTCAACTGTTAACCTATTCTCGGTGCTTTTATCTCATTACAGTCACCATCGGAGAGGGGATGGAAAGAAAATAGAGAGAAATAAAATTAACATGGCTAGGAGCAAAGCAATAAAGGTCATTGTATTTCTTTCGCATCTCGTTCTCGTCATTTCCTCAAACTTTTCTAGGCATCTGCCTATCTATTGTTGGCTTGGACTAGCTTTTCAGATGGATCCCTCTAGACATGGATGCAAAATTGCTCATACACATAGATTCAGCTAGAAATCATGACGTTAGGGATGTCTTTTGATGCTTCATGCACCCTATAAAGCATAGATACAAATATAGGATACTAATATGACACAATATGGACATGGGAACACGGCAAACTCCAAAAAGATAGGCCAAGGGACACGACAACATAAATATGTATTTACGAATGTGATAATATAAAATGCACATAAAAATTAGTAATTATTAAGATTTTTTTTTTGAAGTAGAAAGATAAGAACAAAAATATTAATGATGTAAACCATAGATTCTAATAAGTAATTATATTAAAAAAACGCATCTGGATTAAATCAAATGGAGCAATATCTTGAATAAATTTTTGAAACCTTTAATCTTGTCAAAGGATTTAGGGCTTATTAGTTTAGTATTCATCATGTCAATTTTTTTTATATGAGGCAATAAATGACTATAAGTACTCAACACGTTATCTTCACTACTTTTTTAAAGCAGACATGGTCCGATGCACGACCTGGATGACTTTTAGAGAGCGGACATGGTTCTGACGTATAAGTTTTTTGGATTTACAACACGGTTTTAGTATATTCGTATAATGCAGGTGTTAGTGAGACACTCATTTTGAGGCCTCCGTATTTCAAAACATGCGTCAGAGGGATAGTACCAGGTGTTTGTTTGTACTCTTTGTTTTACCATGGATTGGCCGGTTCTATTAAATTTGGCACCCGTACTGCAAATACTTTGCCAAACTTGTATTTTACCAGTTTGAGAAATGCAGTGCATATGCAACAAATAATGGCGACATAAATAGTGTCTAGAAGCTGACATGTGCTGCATCTGGGACCTATTAACAATCAGAAAGGGTGGGCCCTATAGCATCTTACAACTACAGATTTTCTTTTTCTCAAAGGCTTCCTTTATGCTGAAGGTATTAGCAAATGTTTGAGCCCCATGCCCATGGTAGCTCTCTGGCTTAAAGAGGTGTAGACTCCATGTTATTAGCTTTTGGTATCTTTTTTAATGATCAGAATGCTTGAGATCCATTTATGTTATCCAACTAGGGATCATAGGTGTGTTATTTTTAAGTTGTGGAACATTGGAAAGAGACCTGAAGGCATGGCAGATAACATGTTTAATATATTCTCCAACATACCAGCCCTGCATGACAAACGCATCATTCCTTAGGAAGGAGGTAACCTTTTCAAACCTTTTAGGATAGATTCATTGGTGAATCAATGCCTAGCCCACGTTATGAAATCCTTAATGTCACACAGTATCCACAGGCATGTAAATATTCAAAATCTACTAGAATGCATGGTGTGCAAGTTATTTGTGCCTCCATCTAAGTATTATAAAATGCTTTTGTCATGGAAGCCACCTGAAAACATGAAATTAGTACCAAGATAGTGCCATGATTTGATGACTTCACATAATTGAAACTTCACAGGTGTTACTAAAATGTCCAAGTACCCAGCATACTTAAATTAGATATTCAGAGTGACTGAATATTGTTTTAGGAGATTATCCCATAAAAGTCGGGTATTATTTTAGTAGATCATCTCATAGAAGCCAGGTATTATTTTAGTAGATCATCTCATAGAGGTAGGGATGCTAATGGGTTCGGACCAGCCCGAAGCCCAATCGGGCCAGCTCGAAAAAGCTAGTTTTTAATCCGCCCAATTAACCAATGGATCCAATTGGACATAAGTTTTTTGAGTTTTTCTCAAATTGGGCTGGGTTTGGACATGTCCAAATCCGCCTAAAAATTAATTCAAACTACCAAATCCACAGTATTTACTAGTCATCCTAATCCTCAAATAATCTCCGCGTTTGCTCATTTCCATCGGGCCATCACTCTCCTCACCCTTGCTCTCGCTTGAGATCATTTGAGGATTTTATTTGTATGAAAAAGACTCAAACTTTAGTGTATCTTTTGATTGATTTTATTTGTATGAAACTTGTTATTTTTTAAAAAAAAAAAAAAAAGACTCACTTTAGTGTATCTTTTGATTGATTTTATTTGTATCAAATTTGTTTTTTTTTTTTTGGAAAAAGACTCAAATTTTAGTATATGTTTTGATTGATTTTATTAGCATCAAATTTGTTCCTTTTTTTTTAAAAAAAAAGACTCATTTTTAAGATTCATCCATGATTTATTTTATTTGTATCAAATTTTTTTTTTTTTTTTTGGAAGGATGGATGCATCAACTACAATGAGTTTTTCGCAATGATGCATGAAAAAACTCCTGATTTTGGCAAGAAAGGTTTACAAAATATTATTAATGTTGGTTTCAGAGATGCATTGAAAATTGGTTGAATTAATTGGTAGCCGGCAAATTTTTTGACCTTTTTTCTGTTGTCTGAAAATTTATTGTAGATTTGTAATTATAATACGAGTAAGAAAATTATAAGTTTTCTCAGTAAATTATTTTCTCTATGCACTCTCCCTCCAAGCCAGTTAGAGAAACTTGATATTATCACTATCAAATTATATTCTATTTTCCAAATTGTATTTCATTTAATTCACAAGATTTGATAGCAACTATGTATTCTATTGTTGGTGAAAATGATAACATATGAAGAGATTATGTGCTTGTGGGTGGGTCGATTTGTGTTGTTAAAGGCTTTATTAAAAATTGATTTATTTATATGGGTTACTGCTGCTGCTGATTTGGAGCCTCTGGTTTAATTTCTTAGTGAATCTCTTTAGTAGAGAGTAGATAAAATAAGGTTACTATTGAAGTCCTATCTATAGAAAAATCTCACTTGATTATAATAGTGATGGGCTGTTCAAAGCCCATTGGGCTAGGTTGGGTTTTTTTCATAATGGCCCATTTGGACTTTGGATAAGTTTAAAGTCCAAAATTTTAATTTGGACAATGAATGGATCCGACCCGGTCCGACTTATTATCATCTCTACGTAGAGGTCAGATGTTTCAGTATTGAACCTATAAATGTCAACTTAATTTTAATGTGTTATGCAGCTTACCCTCTCATTTAAGTCCAATTTATGATAAATTTTCAGGCTTATCTTTCTGTACATCATGATAAAGAACACACTGCTAACAACTTGGAGAAGTTTGGAACTAGCACTCTGTCACATATATGCAACGGCTTGATATCTGCTTTCCAAACAATTAAAAAAATTGACGAGTAAGTGTTCTTTTTCCATTCTTTTGTTCTTCAGATTCTTATAATTTAAACACTGGAAGAAGCTCTTTGTATATGTATATGGGTTAATTACAGTCAGACCCCCTGTAGTATTGGGGGTGTATCACTTAACACCCCTGAAATTTGAAACTCTCAAAAAATCTCTTGGACTTTTAACACTGTTAGTTAGAGTTTGTTATTGTCACTCTCTTTTAACACTAAAGTGCACCCACGGCCCTGAATTTCCTATTTTATCCTCACAACTCTCTACACACTCCCTTTCTCTTTCTCTTCTCTCTCTCTCTCTCTCTCTCTCTCTCTCTCTGTGTATATATATATATATCGCACTCCTTGCTAGCAGCTGCAGCAGCTGCTGCAGTAGCAGCAGCTTGCAACTGCTGCAGCTGTGCTTGCTGCTGCTGCAGCTGCTAGCAGCTGCAGCAGCAGCAGCAGCAAGCACATCTGCTGCTGCTGCTGCAGCAGCTTGCACTGCACTGCTCAGTGCAAGCTGCTGCAGCAGCAGCAGCAGATGTGCTTGCTGCTGCTGCTAGCACCTAAGAGGACGGGGAGAGAGAGCGGGGGGGAGGGAGGCGAGTGAGAGAGAGATGGATCGCGCTGGGGGAGGGAGGGGGGTGAGAGAAAAATTAGGCGCTGCTTTATGTCCTAACTTTGGTTAACTAGGGGTATTTTGGACTTTTTAAAATACGTGCACATCATGTAGCCTGCTTATTCACAGTCAATTAACGTCGTTAGGAAGTCTAGGGGTTTTTTTGAGAGTTTCAAACTTCAGATGATACAACTCCAATATTATAGGGGATCTGACTGTAATTAACCTTATGTATATCCCTGATCTCGCACCAAATGGATAGTTTTTATAACTGTAGAACCCTACTTTCTGAGAAAATTTAGTTTGTATTCATTGCAGAAAGCAATCATCAACACCATAGAATTTGTATCTTGTAATTCACCAACAGCTTACAGCTACTATCCCAACTTATCCAGTAGTTGAAATGGTATTATAAGCCATTGTCTAGCATATTCCTATGCATGAAGTTGTTCATCTGTCATACTTTGCTTGTGAAAATGTTTCAAACTTATTTATTGATATGTTGATTCTGAAGATCCCTTGTCTGAGCAGGAATTTGGAAATCAAACCTTTGGAGAAGGAAGCTTTGTTCACCGCAGTAACCATGTTATCTCGGAAGTTATGACAAACAAAATATTGCAGACGTCATGCTTCCCTTCTCTTTTTTCTTTTTCTTTGTTTGAATTGTAAGTGGTTATTCTGATTATTAAAACAGTTGGATTTCTCAAAATCGATCCTTTAGTTCATTAACTTCTCCCTTTGCTAATATTGTATAAATTAAGTTGCTAATTCAATTGGAAGAATACATTTTGTGGACACCATAATTTTTCCTAGATTTAGTTTTAATTCATATCAGCAGTAATTTCTTTGTTTCTTTTGTGTGATCCTTTGTTCGTGTTTCAATAAAAATATTGGAGCTAAGTGATGGGGGCATTTGTTTATAGCTTTTGCAGTTTTAGCATGTGTTAAGCGGTAAAAATTGTACATATTATCAAATGTGCTGTCAGCATAGCAGAATTTCGTGTGTTGATTGCCAAAAACCAATTCTTTTCAAGAAACACAATTTCTTGGTATTGTATTTTTGCATGAACATGCAAAATAGTGGTAAAAGAAATAGAAAAGTAAGGGAAAAAAAGAAATATCTGTCATCCACTGGTTATGAAGCATAATTAAAGATTATATTTGATATAGCGATTATAATTATTTTCTACTCTTTTTGATAAGTGAGGCAGAAACTCAATTTATATCCTACAACAATAGACGTCTCTAGCATCGACATCAAATACATACTGCACTTCTATGGGAATCTGAGTAATCATCATAAACTTCTAATTTCCCCCCGTTATATCATTGTAAATAACTTCTGCCAACTAAAATTCACTGGTAACCCTTTCTCCAATAACCTCTCTCCGCCGTCCTTCTCCCGGAGTACTCGCCCAGAGTGCTCGCCGGAGGGTCTCGGACTAAGCAAAGAGAAGGGGGGGGGGGGGGGAGGACCGCCACTCGAAGCAGCTCCTCCCCCCCCCACAACGCAGCTCCCCTCATCATCCAAACTCTAATATACAAAGCCAAAGAACTTTAATTTGTTGAGCACTCGCTGATGGTGCCCGCAGAGTATTCGCGATCAAGTAGGAAGGAGGCTAGTCGAACAGTAGATGGCCAGGGGTGCTAGGTCGACTGATGAGGTGCTCGCTGGGGGATCTACTGCTGGAGTTGGGTTCCCGCACTCGACCGAGGGGGGCTCGAGGTCCCGATGTGGCATGCGAAAGAAAAACTCAAGAAAGAGCTGAATTTGTGGGAGCTGCAATGGTGGTCCAGTAAGCGAATCACCAAGCAGTCATCTCCAAGGACGCATGCCAGGAGGAGACCAAAGGGTGAATGGAAGCACGATCACTTGTGATCGTGGAAAGAGATCAGAGATGATGGCTCTCAAAGACTAGGCCGAGGTTGGGCATCGCAAGGAGGCCAGCAGATCGAGTTGGAACCCAGCGGAATCGGCATGGTGTAGTATTTTGCCGACCACGAGGAGTTAGGAGGTAATCATGTCGGCGAGGAGGGCGACGAAGCCCAAAGAAGGTAAAGTCCATGGTACCCAGGTGCCGAGAGGCCACGTGGCAGCTAGAGAAAGTACTGAAAGAGTTGGGAAGGATGTCAACAAGGGAGGCGGAGAGGTTGATGCCGGGGGCGAATGTGGAATCCCTGCAGCTACCCTCTCACAATTTGCAGAATTGCAACGTGTCTGGAGGTGGGTCACGAAATCTTGGTGGGCATCTCGAGGTTGGCGCCTGCCGAGGTAATTGTATGCAGTGAGGAGTTTGAAATTCAAATGGGCTCGGGTACGGGTCCATAATTTAAAATTCAAATTATTAATGGAATTTTAGTGGGTGTTGGAAATATACAGTGGTGAGTATTGGTCGGTTCGGTTCGATTTTTTGAAAAAAATATCCAACCGACAACCGAACTGAACTTCTAAAACCGAAATCGAACCGACCGAATTCAATTGGAAACCGAAAACCGAACCGAAATTTCGATTCGGTTCGGTTTCGGTCGGTTTTTCGGTTTTGTTAGCTTCGGCCCATAGGCGCATTTGAGTAAAAAAACAAAAAATTTGGCTTTCTACGAAATAAATTTTCAAATAAATATTGCAATAAATTAAAATTCATTTTCACAGGATCAAAATTCATTTTCACAAGATCAAATAGTTCTACATACGAACTACATAAAAAACCAGGACAAAGTTAATTTGTATGCATTATTGTCGATAAAAAAATTTATTTGTAAGAGAATCTATTTATAAAGAAATTATACAATCTGCAGCAAAATGAAAAAAAAATCCTTTTTATACTTTCTCAATCTGGTCTGTGATTAGCACAAAATATAGAACAATTATTTTTTAAAAAAATAAAAAATGACAAAAATCTTATAGCATTGCAATAATACCTCACCGATGAATCAAAGAAAGCTGATCTAACATCCCAACCGATGAATCAAAGAAAGCTGATCTAACATCCCAATCAATATTAATGAGAAACAAGCAAGAAAGCAAATTCCTCAAAGGGCATCTATGAAAATTGAAATTTTACCAGGGGTTTGAGGTGAGGCCGAGAGGGTTTCGACGCCCAATGGAGGATTAGCAGTGAGTGGTCGATGGCAACCTGAGCGCCCATGTTCTGTGCCCCCTGGATGACTTGAAGATGTCGGGCGAGTGAAAGTTGACGCCGTTGACGATGACAGAGGCACGAAAGCCGGGGTAGTGGGTGGGGCCGTCGTGGCTGATGTCGTCGTGGCTGTCGTGGCTGACGGAGGCGGAAGATTTGGAGGCGGTGAGGAGCGACTGAGCGAGGCTATTGCGAAGAACGAAGTCGAACGAAGGAAGGAAATCACGGAACGAGCCCTAGACATTAAGATTTGGGTATTGGGTTAATGGGTTAACGGGTCGGATGGGTAAAAGTTCGGTTTTTTCGGTCGGTTTCGATTGGCGATTTCACCACCGAAACCCGACCCGAAGACCGAATACAACTTCGGTTTTAAAACCGACCCGACCCGATAACCGAAATAACCGACCCGATCGGTTCGGGTCGGTTCCGCAGTTTTTTTCGGTTTTTTCGGAAATTTGCTCAGCCCTAACAATATACATGTGATTTCAAACTCAATGGATCTATTTGTTATTGTTTACTTATATGGGAGTATGTTAGAGAGAAATTTATTTGAGATGGTCGAGTCGTGGTCTCGCAGGCTGAAATATCTCAATTGTGATATTAGCAATAATGATGTATATGGAGAAGATATGGCATTGAAGGGCAGGATCGCTTAATAACCGCATTATGCCGTCTTACCTATTCAGAAGTGGTCAAAGATAGACAATTTTCACACATCCACCGTTCATCAGTGGGCACGACATTTTCCAATTAGTGTGAAATCGATTGAGATTTTGTTTGATGATTATCTAGACCGAACTGTTGAGACGGATTTGATACTCTGGTTTGTATTGGTCTGAACAAGTCATCAGACTTGGTCCGGTGGCCGATAGGGTATTAGAGTGAGTTGGTATTCTCTAAAAAGTATATTGCTAGCTACTGATCTGATGTTGACGGAATTTAACGGCCGTGGGGAACAATTCCTGATGAATGACGAGATTCAGTCGATTTAAAATTTCAAATTTTGAATTCGAATCCAATGGAATTCATGCAGTTAGAAGAAACATGGTTTGGATCTCAGAGACAGACAAATGTGACTGCATGAAATGCCAGAGGCAAGACTCCAGCTTCGTGCATTTAGATATAGGCGGTCCAGTCACGTCTACGTGATAGTAATAAGTGTGATGTAGAGAATGACATCCATCAATATGAGCATTAGTAGGAATAGTTGTGGCGTGTATGGGAGATTAAAAGAAGACGGGTAGGTTTCCATGGCGGGTTCCACATTCATCAGACGGATACACCAACAACATGTAATCGAAAAGAAGCCTGCTTGACTATATTCTCTTGCATATACATATACTAAAGGAATATTTTCTATTTTTTGTATTTTTTTATTATTCGGATAATATTATATGAATATCTTTTTAATGGAATACTGGAGAGATAATACTTCAAAGTTTTATCTAAAAAAAAAAAAAAACTAAAATTCACTAGTTAGAAGACAGAATGCGTTGGGTTGAAGACTGCAAGGATAATAGTTTTCTGGGGCAACTTATGGCATTAAAACCGTTCTATCCAACGATAAAGATGAACAATGAGACTTACATCTTCATGGTATTCGCGTTATTGATGTTTTCTGGAACTTAGCGATTCTAAAGGATTAGAATAGATGGGCCAATGGGCTAATTTTTAACATCATCTCCATCAAAATTTTGAATTAACAAAATAAAATTTTCAATTTTAATTCAGAATTTTAAATAGAGCCGGTCAAAAATTGACCTGTAAATCTATCCATTCTCATCATTTCTGTCCATTTTCATCCTACTAGCGAGATATATATATATATATATATATATATATATATATATATATATATATATATATGAGGAAACGGAAAATATACCGGCAGTAAAGAGAGTTCCTTCACCGCCGCTTAGGTGGCCCAATAAAATTATTAGACGTGGCGTCATTCAAAATAACAAATAAATGAATTCACTTAATTGCCCTTTAAGTAGTACCACATGTAATAATTTTATTGGACCACCTAAGCGGCGATAAAGGAACTTCCTTCACTATATATATATATATATATATATATATATATATATATATATATATATATATGTGTGTGTGTGTGTGTGTGTGTGTGTGTGTGGGTGGGGGGGGGTTCAACCATGGAGAATATAATATGCTCGCTATCATCTTAGAGCTTGACGCACATGTTGTGACACAAGTTTAGCCTTGAATATCTTTCACTGTAGGATTTGAGAACACGTGCACTATGATCAACCAAGAGGCACAATGATCAACACTACAAATAGGTTGAGGTACAAATATGGAAGCAGCCGAAGATTCAAAATCTACAGGGATTTAAACTTGAGAACCTCAACATATAATTTCATTTATATATATATATATATATATATATATATATATATATATATATATATATATATATATATATATATATATGTGTGTGTGTGTGTGTGAGAAAATAGAAAAAACTATGTCTCTCATATGATGTTTAGATAGAGTAATAGGATGTTTGTATGTGGATTGAACATATGGACTATTTTTTTTAAAAAGAAACCTCTCTCTCTCTATATATATATATATATGGGAAAACGGAAAATACACCGGCGGTGAAGGAAGTTTCCTTCAGCGCTGCTTAGGTGGCCCAATAAAATTATTACACGTGGTGTCATTTAAGAGAGTTCATTTATTTGTTACCTTGAATGACGCCCCGTGTTATAATTTTATTGGGCCACCTAAGCGGCGGTGAAGAAACTTCCTTCACCGCCGGTGTATTTCCCGTTTCCTCATATATATATATATATATATATATATATATATATATATATATATATGAGAAAATTGGAAAAGAGCTGACAGCTCACGCAAGTTATCTGAGCTGCAGTTCAATTTCAATATCTCCAATAATATTTTTTAAAAATTTTCTTTTGGATTATGATCTCAACCCCTTAGGGTTCACTCATACCCAATTTCTTGAATTTTAGTTATGATTTGGTTCTCCATCAAGTTAATACAAAATTAACGATTTTCAATAAATAAAACATTTTGTATGCACTTGATGAAATGGTAAAAGAACTCCAAAATTTATAAAATTTAATCCTAAATAAGTTAAGAAGGTAGAGATAGCAATTGTTAAAAAAAATGAAGAAAAATCATTGAATGATTATAATTTTGCCACTAGCTCACGTAACTTTTCCTGAGCTGGCGACTCACCTACAGTAATTCATATATATATATATATATATATATATATATATATATATATATATATATATATATATATATATATATATATATATATAAATAAAAGCAAGATGTCAAGTGCTATATTAGTCCAATAATTACAGCAGCTCAAGTGAGATACTAACAAAACAAATTCTCTTCACAATATTGTGCCTACACTGAAAATAACAAAATTACAAGATTGATTTTAAAATTAGAATAAAGTCTCAGTTCCATGAGAATTTTGAAATACAAGAGCTATGCCAGTTTGTGATGAAGAGTCTGCATGCCTACATATAGACAAACGAATTAAAAACTTAACTAAGAAGAAAATCTCCTATATCCGCATGCATTCATGCAACTGCACACAAGAGGAGATCTCACCTTACCCTTGTCCTTCAATTTAGTTACAGTAAATGCACTATTGGGTCCAACTCACTGCAAGAGATTAGAAAAAAGATATTTAATGAGATTTCTCTTCGTTAAAGCTCTTCAATCAAGATGGGTAAACGAGACTGAAACGCGAAGAGTTTGGAAACGAAAATGAGAGTGCTAAAAGACGAGATCAATTAATCATAGTAAGAAAGTTTACGCCGACAACAACAACAACAGAGCCTTTTATCCCAGTACCTGAGATAGGCTACATGAACCAAAAGAAAATTATGCCGGATCGATCACATTGATAATCCTTCCCCATTCATTCTTATCTGAGTACTATATCCTGATTTAAACCTTTATAGTAAGAAAGTTTACTCTTAACTAAAAAACACACGTGTTCTTACACACAATTATGCATGAATATCAAAATGTACAAATATTGGGGTAAAACAATCACTTGACTAAGAAACCCATGCCATCAAATATACATAAAATAATTAAAATGCTATAAACTTACATATCAATAGGGTATCATACTTTGCCATCTTCTGACGTCTCAGAGACAGTCCTGGTATTACCCACAAAACTTTTTAGCAAGATGTGCTCGATAATGAATAAAGAATATCACATAAGGTCCTCTTCAAATATCACTCACCTTGTCTGTGATGAGTCTAGTTGCATTGTGACAGGGCCATCATTTACCAAATTAACCTGCATACAAATAGGTTGTGCTTAGAGCTGATAGAAGGAGGAAACTGGCACTACATAGAGAAAGCTCAGTTTTCGTTTGATTTATTACAACCTTCATCATAGCTCCAAAAACACCATCTGCATCAAATGGTAAATAGAATGGTATTAGAACCTTCATTTAGTGAAAGGCATCGAGATGGTAAACATACAAAATAAGCTTCCATTGCTCAAGGAATTGCTTCCATAATAATCTCTTTTCAAGTAGAAATTTGAACGATACCAGAACCACAAAAATAACACGATGACCTCTTTCCACAAGAAATTACGGACTCGTGTGATGTACATTTGCATACAACCATTTATATCCCCCCACCGAAAAAAATTGACCAATAATACCGCCTAAAAGCTCACATTGAAAAGTCCCCGACTCCCCAGTAGGGATGAGAATGGACGGGTCTGAGGCCAACTCTTGGACCACCTATTCAAAATTTTGATTAAAAAAATAAATTTTCATTTTTTAATTCAAAAATTTGAATAGGGTAAGCTAAGAATTGGCCCTTGGACCCGCCAATTCTGAGAACATAACAATTCCTCTGAGCACAATAAGTAATGAAGGTAAATATTGATCTTACTATGAGGGCAAAACTATAAAAGAGAGTACGAGTACAAATTGGATAGACATTATATCAAGCACTTCATCTCAAGCAAAATAATCTAATAAACTGGAAGCATGTAAAATCTACCCAAAACATAGGTATCGAGAAATATACAAAGCACAGAAGAAGTCCAGAAAATCATTTGGTTATGAGCATTGCATACGTTTACTTGTGAACTATAATCACATCCATAGTCCAATACCCACCAATTGGAGTAATGTGTAAAAACATGTGAAATCTATATGCCAAATATTTTAAATGAAAGATTAACAACCCTACCTTATTCAATTACAAGGAAACTCATAAATTTTAATAATAGAAATTTTCACATGGAAATATTAATTATAAGACTTCACCTGTATACACCCAAACATGAAAATCTGGTTGAAGGCTTTTTGTCCCTCTTGTTTAAAATCATCCTACAACATTAACTTAAGAATATCCCAAATTTCTGATGATATGATAAAGCAAGAATATATAATATGAAGAATAAACTCAGTGCCAAGCTCACAACAAATACTAGTTTGATTATTACATAGTAATGAACTATTCTGATGTCAGCTATGCAAGAGATAACGATGTACAGATGTTCAAAGCTCATAGTGACCGTAGGTACCTTTAACTGCATCTGGATTATATGCTTTGCGAAATTTATCAACTACTGAAGCATAGAAAAGCTTGGCTTTCTCAGGCTGCATCGCCACATGAAAATCTGGCTTGTTGCCCTTTAGAATACCATACAAGGTAAATTGACTCACTGAGACATTCACATAAAGAGGTCAACAGATAAGAACACGTTACATATACAAGTATTATAAATAATTTTAATGATTTATTATTAGCTGAACACTATTTAGTCTATTACCCAATAGGACTCCAAAGTTGCATTGCATAACCTGCATGGTAGTTAAAAAAAAAAAAAATTGAGGTTAAAGAAATAGTAGAACATCACAAAGAGGTACTTATTGTAGACCGCATATAAATATATAGCAAAATATACAGCTTTATAATATGTAACTCATCTACAATTAAGAACCGTGAACTCAATCTTAAACACTTACATTTTGATCCCACGTTTTCCCACTCTTTTCATTTGGAAAGAGCCTCATATTTAGGACCTTCCTACATCTGAAATTGAACAGCAACGATATAAGTATAACCACAAGCAATTGCTTACTAAAATTGTTTTTAAACGGTAATTAACAACAATTTGTTACTACAAGAGCATCTTAACATACGAAAGATACTCCAAGTTAGCATGTCCGGTAGGTTCCAGCATGTCTGGGGGGCAGATTGGTTTTAGTTAAATCTATGGGTAGGGACGAGGGGCAGTTTTGGTGGGCAGGGGGTTGGTGGTGTGTGAGGTTGGGTTTGGTGGGTATTGGGTATTTGGGTTGTGGGCTGGGGGTTCAATAGCTCAGATCAAGAATTAACTAAAAAAAAGTAACAAACGTAGAAGTATTAATGATTCAGAAAAAAAGGAAGTGAGAGGCCTGAAATCGAAGAAAGCCAACAAAGAAGGAGGAAAAATTTTTGAACATAGAAAAGATTTTTTTTTTTTTTTGCGTTTTTTTTTTTTTTGGCTAAGCTCAATAGAGAAGATTTGAGAGGAATAAACACTAGGAAAAAAAAAAGAAAAAAAGAAATTGCTACAAAGTAAAAACATCAGGTGATACTGTTTACCTGAGGGGAGAAACGACTGCAACCATCTTTTTTTCTTATTTAGGAGGCAGTTAATATATTGTTAATTTAAGATAATAAAAAAGATAAATTTAATAAGTTTACTTAAAATTTTACTAAGCCATATCATTTTTAGTTATACTTTGATAAATATTGACTGTTCATGTAGCTAGTCTACGTGATGGAGGAATTCATAGCTAAAACAATTAGAAATCATATAGTTAATTCATGACTTAAACATTGCTCATGTGAGACCAATATCAGAATGCATGACCTCTTTGGAAGCTCTTGCTCGGGGCACAAAAATGGTATTGTCTTGCATTGGACATGAGTATGAAGTCATGTAGTTTATAAAAACTCAAAGTAATTATAGCTAATCAAGCTGCCTCTTATTAAGGAGGAAACTCATGGTTAAAACCAACAAGACTATATAGTTCAGCCCGTTCAGGTGGGAGCACTTTTCGGGAAGGTGAACTGCTACAGAAGACGCTAAAATTCTAAAGATTATACAATTATTAGAGCATCCTTTCGTGTGGATAAGTCAAAAATTAACAAGGGGTTGTTCGCATGGTTAGAAATATTGAAAATGAAGAAGAAAATTAGAAGTAACTTTCAAAAATAAAAAGTTAGAAATTCCCTATTTCTAATACTTCTAGTGTTTGATCATTACTTCTTTAAAGAAGGAAGAGACAGAAGAGAAATAAAATATATATTTTTTTTTTTGGAAGAAAGAAGAGAAGGGGGAAACACAAGAAAAAAAAAATATAAATATATTTTACTTTCAAAACTTCTTCTATCAAAAAACAATTTGAAGTAAGTTGAAAAAGTAAAGGTGCCACATAAGATTCACCTCGTCACTTAAGAAGTAAATTCATTACTTCGTAACCAAACAAACACATTTAGTGGTGAAAGTAGTTTTTACTTCTAGTGCTTTCAGTTTATTTCCATGCAAATAAATACATCCAATGAAAGTGTGTGTGAAACAGAAGTTGTTTGTAAATCCAAAGCTTGATGAAGCTTACCAGTAACTAATTTAAGAGAACAATTGTTGTGAAGGAATTAGATATGACACTCGGGATCCAGTCACTTAAGAGAATATAATATGCCTTTGTAGTTTGTAGGGAAACTGTTAATTTGCTGAGCGAGAATTTTTTTTGCATAAACGTTGGACAGTCCCTCGTGTGCCATTAATCAGGTATTAACAAAATAAACCTACATAAATAGGAGGCTTATTTTGTACATGTATGAAAAAAAGCGAAAATAAAAGAAATATCAAAATATCCCCTACAAGTACATGTAGCTAGTAAGATAGAGACACTACCTTATCGCTCTGAGTATGAGGATAGACTCTTGGAACCCGAGTTTTGAGATAACAATCTCAACCAGCAGCAGAGACCGAAAAAGCACCGTCTCCCTTATAAATTTTGAATTCAAATTTAATATTTCTTTTCACCTCGGGAAACGGGATCTGATTGAAACTCCAATCACGTAGTCCGGTCCCGCTAGTGATCATTCTCGTCGTCATCTAAAACCTCTTCCTTTCACGGACCAATGGCTTGGACCGACTTACGCTATGATCGAGACAAGAAAAAATCCATAACTGTCTCTGACTCGTCCACCTCCTCTCCTCCCAACAAAAAGACCCGCCCATGACGAAGCCTCTGCTTGTCCTGCTTGCGGGAGCTCCCCTTATGCCAAATACAATCATTACAACATCGATCAATGTCCCTCCAAGCATTGCACATTGCAATTTTTTCCCGACCGATCTCCCTCTTTGGTAATCAACAAGTCCCACTTCTTCGATCTTAATGAGACCCGCTAAGCTGGATCCTCTGTAGTCGTTGCAAAATCCTCCCACAACAAATGCACTTGTAGGACCTAGACGATGATTTTGAAGCTACGCTCTCTCCTAAATTCCGAAAAACTAATGCCAACCATCTAGTGTTTTGAGTAGTTTTTGCAGAGTTTTCACATTTGTTTACTATTATTTGAGCTGCGATCACGACTAGCAACAAAGTCCTTGACATTGACTAGCCGTTACAATATGTCCTGATGTCGCCTTCAACATCTTTGGGGTACACTGGCCAACTCGTGACATCGCCATTGCGCTGCCTTGCTCAATTCTTCCGACTGACTATACTGATTTGCCATTCTACGGAACTTCCTCCAATCCTTTGTGACCATAGTGAATAAGAGGTAGATCGGCACAAATTATTCGATTGTTTCCTTCACTAGCTCCCCAATGTCGTTGTTTGATCGACCATCTCCAACAAGGCTCAACACACCATTAGATGTAACTCCTTTCCCCAATACTAGTACATGAACTGGAATTTGGATGTTGGGGAAGCTTACTTGATGCAGAGTTTTAGTTGGGATTAAGCTTACTTGATGCAAACCCTTACTAATGTAGTTGTCAAGGTTTTTTGAGAAAAAAGTTGTAGGATGTCAAAATTTTCAAAGATATACAACAATAACTTCTTCTTTAAGGAAAAAGATGTTTGATTGCATTTCTCTTTGAATTTTGATGGGTTTTGGTTTTGTTCTGCTAAAGCGGTTGGAATTTCAGGAGAAAATTGGGACTGCATTGGTGAGGGAATGGGTTGCCTTGTCGGTGTTTGCTAAGTGAGAAACTTTATGCAGCACATACAATTCTATTGCCAAGGTATGTCATGCCAAACACATTTCAGACATGACAATTTTTGCCATGTCGTTGCTATTTTCAGAAATTACAGTGTCCGTGTGATATATCATGACATGCACTAATGTAGAAAACTCATTAAACATATTATCCTATAAAAGAAGCAAGTTTGCTAAGTAAAGGCCCGTAGAATACATCTATTTCTAGGCGAGACAGAAAATGCAAACATATTTCAGGGCGATATTCAATTCAGCTTGATATTAGTACCAAATATTTATAAGTTGCCTAACAATACATCTATGTGTGTGTATGTGTACACACACACACACACTCCCTCTCTCTCTCTCTCTCTCTCTCTCTCTCTCTCTCTCTATATATATATATATATATATATATATATATATATAAAGAGAGAGTTAGGCTAGACTACTATCGTTAGCATTTGGGTGCATATATTAACAACCAAGATCTAAGAATGGACAATAAAAAATGAAACTATATTCCGGTAGACATGATCTATCATTTTTAAACTATGCATAAATAAAATTTCATTAGAATTTGGTGTGATTTACTAATGGATCAAGTATCTAAAAATTAGTGAATTTTATAACAATTTTGAAGCATTTATTTTGTTTGCACTTGATTTATGGTCAAATCAAATCCAATTCCAAGAAATTTTGGTTATAAATAGCTTATGAATGATAAATCATACCTACATAAATAGATTTTTATTTTGGATTGCCCATTCTTAGATCTTGATTGATAATATTTACATTCAAATACATTAGTAGTAGTTTAGCCTAACAATATATATATATATATATATATATATATATATATATATATATATATATATATATATATATATATATATATATATATATATATAATTGTGTATAAGCTGCTAGAGCAGATAAGTTACGTGTATGCTAGTGACAAAAAATAGTAATCTCATTATATTTTTTAATTTTTTTTTAAAACATGATCTCTGCATCTTTAGCTTTTTTAGGATTAAAATTCACAGATTTTGAAGTTCATTTGTCCTTTTATCAAGTGGATACAAAATATTATATTTATAAAAAACCATTAATTTTGTGTCTACTTGATGAAAGGTCAAATCTAAACTAAAATCCAAGAAATTGAGTATGAGTGAACACTAAAAGGTCAAGATCATAATCCAAAAGAAAAGTTAAAAAAAAGGGGTATTTACAGATTTGTCCCTTAAATTTTTATAAATTATAATTTAGTCCACCAAATCTTCATATTTAGGATTTAGTTCCCCAAATCCTCTAAGTTACTACAATTTAGTCCCTCTCCCTAACTTCCGTTAGCCCAGTTTATTTTTTGACCTAATTTTTCCATATTACCCCTCCTTAATTTCTTCTTCCCTTTTCCTCCTCTCTTCTCCTTCACTCTTCCTCCTCTCTTTTCCTTTTCTTTATTCTTCCTCCTCTCTTCTCCTTTCCTCTTCCTCCTCTTTTCTCCTTCTCTCTTCTCCTTTTCTTCATTAGGTTCAATGGCTTCCCCCCTTTTTCTTCTCTTCTATCTCTCTATTCTTCTCCCCTTTTTCTTCATAGGAATATTTAAGTCATTTCATTATTTTAAAAAAGTAAAAATTAAATTCTACCGTTTATTTGGACGAAAAAATTAACGGAGGGACTAAATTGTAGTAACTTAGAGGAATTGGGGGACTAAATCCTAAATATTAAGATTTGGGGGACTAAATCATAACTTATAAAGATTTAGGGGACAAACTTGTAAATACCTCTAAAAAAATTATTGAAGGAAATGGAGTTGCAGTCCATTTCCACTATTCTTATATATATATATATATATATATATATATATATATAGAGAGAGAGAGAGAGAGAGAGAGAACAAGAAATTCACCGGCAGTGAAGAGAGTTTCTTCACCACCGATTAGGTGGTCCAATACAATTATTACACGTGGCGCCACTTAAAATAACAAATAAAAGAACTTCCTTCACTGCCGGTGAATTTTCCGTTTACTCATATATATATATATATATATATATATATATATATATATATATATATATATATATATATATATATATATATATATATATATATATATATATGGGACAATTGTATATGGCTCACAGCTCAAATAAGTTAGATCATGACCTCTATATCCTTAGCTTCTTTATAATCAAATTTTATGGATTTTAAAGTTTATTTTTCCTTTAAGCAAGTGTACACAAAATATTGTATTCACCGAAAGTCTTTTATTTTCCCTTTAATTTTGTTTTTACTGGATAGAGGACCAAATCAGAACTAAACCCAAGAAATTGGATACAAGTGAACCGTAGGAGATCGAGATCATAATCCAAAAGAAAACTTTAAGAAAAAATTTATTAGAGATAGTATAAATAGAGTGCAGCTCATGTAACTGATTTGATGCGGCAGCTCATTTCTATTATTCTATATATATTTCAAAGAAAAATAGATTATACAGCCTATTCTAATTCATTTATTGGAAAAATGGGTTCAATTGAACAAAGTTTACTCTTCTCTATTCAATAATAGTTTAATGAGCAAAATATTTCAAGGAAAACAAATTGGAGTGATGTATAATGCTGATGAAGCTTTTGCTTGATTCGTTACATACATGTAATCAGCATCGGCCTCGGCGTCCGATTCATGGACGCCGATGAGGACGAGGAGTCCCTGCCCGATCTCCGACACCACCCTACCCTCCACCTCCACGCTCGCCGACGCCACCCGCTGCACCACCGCCCTCATTTTCCTTAATTCTGAGGAGAGGAAAAAAAAAAAAAAAAAAAAGACAGGGAAAGGGCCGCTAGCCCCTTGCCCTTGCAGTCCCTATTCCAGGGTTTTACGGATGAGAGGGCTTTGGACCAGGCCTTTGCACATTTTTGGGCCCATACCCATGTAACCGAACGTGCAAAAAATTTTGAAGTAAAGGAGTTTTATGTAATTTATACTCCTCCTCCTTCAAGAGAATTTCTAACGATGCACACCACTTGTCATCGTGAGCACACCCTCTATTTTGAAAAAAAAGATATATTTTCCTAGTTTGCATACCATTTTTTACTATTTCCCTTTTCTTCCTTCAAGTGAGCTGATGCAATTCTTCCAATGATTGCAGCTATCACCAATCTTAGTGGTTGACATCTTGAATGATTCCTACAGAATTGAATAGAGTAACACAAAAAGTAGAAGAAGAAGAGAATGAAGAAGAAGACAGAATTTTTGAGAGAGGGAGATTATATGGCGGAGTACAATTTTTATTACATCAATCTAGCTATTTATAAGATACAAATTGATCAAGAATCTCCAAATCTCTCTAGAAGATATCCTCAGTTTCAATCAAAGGTAGCAAGCAAAGAATTTCCCTGTTTTCACTGTTATAACTGTCTTTCAGACCTTTATGAAACGGTTAAAAAGAAACGGGTTGGTAACTGGTCGGGTGTGATTCTTCAAAACCACTTCAACCCACTCCATACTTAAACCCAATAAAACTTCCTCCTTTATCTCCTTTGGCCAGAACCTGTAGAATCTAACATTCCATCCCCCTTAAAACTGTTCTTTGCCCTCGAAGAAATGTGGGAATTCCTTCTTAATTTTGTGATAATTTTTCCAAGTAGCCTCGGACACATCAGAATGCTTCCACTATACTAGAATCTGCATCACAACTTTATTTTGCTTCTTCACCATTCTCCATTCCAGAATCTTTTTAGGTTCTTTGATCAAAAGTTCCCAATATAAAGGAAGTGCTAGATTAACTTTAGAAACTTCTCCTTTATAATGTTTGAGTTGAGAAATATGGAAGAAATTGTGTATCCTGGATTCGGGTGGAAGTTTAAGTTGAGATGCTACTTTACCCACACAAACTACAATCTGATAAGGATAAAAAAATTTGGGAGATAACTTTTGTGGTACAGACCCTCTGATAGACAACTTTTTATAGGGTTGTAACTTGAGTAGAACCCAATCACCAACTTCAAAAGTTCTTTCAGACATTTTCTTGTCAGCACAACTCTTCATTCTTTCTCTGTCAATTGCAAGATTATCTTTAAGCAACCTGCTTATTTGATCCCTATCCATCAATGCATCTTCAATTGCTTGTACCTTGGCTGTTTTGGGTATATACTGTATTAAAGCAGGATGTCTCCTCTCATAAACCATTTGATATGTGTTCGCCATGAAAATTGAATTTCTCTTTACTGACAATCTTTCAATAAAAGATTACAATCTAACGGTTTTCCGTTTACAGAATATGAGGAAGATAGACTTCCTCTTTATTTAAAGCTGGGTTTCTAGGTAGCTATGGAGGACGATCCTGCTCTCCGTTGACACTCCGTACAATTTCTCTTAGTTGGCTAAAGGAAAAGAAAAAAGGGGCTCTTTACTCTTGATTACAAGGGGTAATTTCTGGGAGAAGACGTCTCTGTCTCTATCTGTCTCTCCCCCGTTTCTGTCTATGTATATCTTTCGCTCCCCGCCTTTTATAGGGGGTTTGGAGTAACGTCCCGCCATATTTGCTCGTCCGTTAGCTCCCACTACTCGAGAAGTACCGCCATATTCGTTAGGCGGTTGCTCCCACGACCGAAGTGACGCCGCTGCATTCGTTTGGCAGTTAGTCCCACGATCCGAGGTTGCAATTCTCTTGTTCGGGTCGGGTGACTTTGTATTAAACCTCCACCCGAAAGTTATAGGTAGTGTCGCGAATCTTAGCTTTAGATTCGCGAACCTGTTCTGTCGTCTGGATCGCGGACCTCAGTTTCTTAGACTCGCGGATCTCAGTTTCTTAGACTCACGGATCAGATGGGTTGCGGGCTTCCTTCTCTGAACTCGTGGATCTGCTTTGCTTTTCCCGAATTTTTCGCCGACAATATGGTGTTAAGCATGTTGGTGAGATTAAGGTAATATTATGCCAATATGCTGCCCAAGGAAGCCACCAAGTCCAAACATCATGTTTATAACTACAAAAATATCTGAGGTATGTTTCCAAAAACTGATTGATCCTCTCCGTCTACCCATCTGATTGAGGGTGGTATAAGATGCTCATTTGAAGTTTAGTGCCTTGTAATTTGAACAGTTCAGACCACAATTTACTGAAAAATATAGAGTCACGATCACCAACAATAGTTTTGAGCATTCCATATAACTTGAAATTTTCTTCAATGAAATATTGGACGACTTTTGGAGCAGCGTAGGGATGTTTGAAGGCAATAAATGGTGTGAATTTGGATAATCTGTCCACTATTACCATTACAGTGTCCCTTTTTTGGCTAACAGGTAATTTCTCAACGAAATCCATAGAAATATCCTCCCAAATCTGTTCTGGTATAGATAATGGCTTCAAAATATCTGGAGGAAGCATTGATTCATGCTTACTTATGTGACAAGTATCACACTCTTGTACCCATTTCTTGATGTGGTTCTTCATACCAGACCACCAAAAGAGTATTTGATTCTATATATGGTCATTCTGTAACCAGAATGGCCTCCCAACAGAGAATCATAATGATCAGAGATAATTTGTTGACATAGTTGAGATTGAGGATTCATAAGTATCTTGCCTTTGTAGAACCATAAGCCACCCTTCTCTTGATAATTCTTATTCAGAATCTTTCCTTGCTATAACTTCTGCCGTAGCTCCTTGAAGAAAACTGAATCTCTCACCATTTCCTTGATAGATTGCAGCCATATAGGTTGTACTGTAGTCACTCCTTTAACCGTAAGAGGTTCTTCTTCTATCATAGTTTCTTCTCTTCTGGATAATGTGTCTGCATCTCTATTCTCGTGCATTTCTTGTACTCCACCATATAACAAAAGTCTGCTAACTTATGAAGCCATGCATGTTGAGACTCTTGTCTAAATCTAAAAAGACTTTGATACTTTTCTGATCAGTTCTTATTGTGAATCTTCTTTCCAAAGAATATTGTCTCCATTTCCTTATTGCAGAAAGAATTGTCAATATCTCTTTTTTATAAGCTGAATAAGAAAAAGATTTACCTTTTAAGCTCTGACTGTAAAATACTATAGGATGTCCTTGTTGCATTAATACAACTCCAATCCCATTCCCAGAGGCATCACATTCCATCACAAACTCTTCATCAAAATTTGACATTTATAGAATTACAGGAGTTAGCAAAGCCTTCTTTAAGTCTTTAAAAGATTTCATTAATTGATCATTCCACTAAAATGAGCCTTTCTTTAATATAGCATTAAGAGGAGCTACTATCCCTCCATAGTTCTTAATAAACTTCATGTAGTAGCCAGTCAATCCCAAGAAACCCCTTATGACTTTTGCTGATTTAGGCAAAGGCCAATTAGCTATGGACTCCAACTTTCTTTTGTCTACAGCTATTCCAATTTTGTAATTGTGTGGCCAAGGTAATCCACTTCTGAGCAACCAAATTTACATTTGCTTTCTTGGACATAAAACTGATATTGTAACAAAATTTGAAGTACAGTTTTAGGGTGCTGAAGATGTTCTGCCCACTACCTGCTATACATAAGAATATCATAAAAAAAAAAACCAAAACAAATTTTCTTAGATGAGGCTTGAATATATAGTTCATCAAACTTTGAAAAGTAGCTGGAGCATTGGTAAGCCCAAAAGGCATCACCAAGAATTTATAGTGCCTATCATGTATTTTAAAAGCAGTCTTTCCAATATCTTCTTTCTTAACTCTAATCTGGTAATCTCCAGATCTCAAATCTAGTTTAGAAAATAATTTAGCTCCATACAACTCATCTAATAGATCGTCTATCATAGGAATGGGAAATTTGTCTTTTACTATATTTTTATTCAAAGCTCTGTAGTTTGATACACAACCTCCAGCTTCCGTCTGATTTTCTAACTAACATCATAGGAGAAGCAAAAGAGCTACAACTGTATCTGTATATTAGACTCCATCATTTTCTTGACTTGCCTTTCTATTTCATTCTTTTGATGGAAAGGATAATGGCAGGGCCTAAAATTAATGGTTTGATTTGGATCAATTAAGGATATCTTATGGTCACAAGACCTTTGAGGAGGTAGCTCTTTAGTAACCTCAAATACTGCAGCATACTCTTGCCAGAGTATCAGAATGTCAATGTGATATTCTATATTCCTCTTAGCTGGTTCTAATTCTGAGCAGTGTAGATAGGCAATCCCTTTAACCTAAAATAACTTCTCCAACATTTTTCCTTTTATAACATCAACATTACCAAGTTGAACTCCTTGCAAAGTAACATATTTTTCCTTCCTCCAGAATTTGTGTGTTCTCCAGTTAAAATCCCAGAGAGAAGGGCCCAGACTCTTAAGCAAGATTGTTTCCAAAATAACTTGTTGAACTCCAAGAGACACTACTAAGAGATCATTTTATAAAATACTCCCTTGTATTGAGATTTTAACTCTAGGAGTACAATACGTACCTTCAATTTGTTCCCCATCTTCTACAACAACTTGCAAATTTTGAATTTCTATCAATTTCAGTCCAATTCTTTTTGCAGTAATAGGATCTACAAAATTGTGTGTAACTCCCGAATCTACAAGGAAGCTGACCTCCTTCCCATTAAATTTTCCCACCTTACCCTAAGTACTCCTGTCATAGCATTAAAAAAAAAATTCATAACTTTTCCCTATCTTCATCAGTTATATTTTAACATTCCCCTTCATATTCATTATCAGTGTCCTCTAAAATTTCCAAACTAAGTAGCTTTTGGTTTTTACATTTATGGCCAGGACTATATTTTTCATCACAATAAAAAAAAAAACTTTTTCCCTCCTCTCCTTAATCTCTTGAGAAGTAAGCTTCTTGACAATAGTAGGAGTAGAGTTACCTGAACTTTTTGTTGGTTGAAGAACAATTGCAGATGAAGAATTGCTCCCATTCTTTAGATTGGACTGTTTGTAGGGCTTCTTAATCGTCAATTCTTTTTCATCTCCCACTCTTGCTAATCACATTACCTCTTCAACTAAATTGGGTTTCTTTACCAAGATTTCCCCTTGAGCACTATTTCTCTGTCCAGTGATAAAGCAACTTGTGACGAATTTTTTAGATAAACCCTGAATCTAATATGATAGCCATACAAATTCTTGGATGTATTGATTGATGCTTTTATTCTGCTGCTTGAGTTTCGACAACTTTCCTGAATAATCCACTGTAGCTAAATCTCCATATAAAGATATCAAGTCCGGCTCAAATTCTTGCCAAATCAAGAATCCTCCCTTAGCCCTAATCTTCCATCTATACCAAGCTAATGGGGCATTCTCCAGATATAAGGCCGCCATTTTAACTATTGCAACAATATTGAAATAATCCAAGCGCTACTCCACCCGATACAACCACCCTTGAACATCTTCCCCTAAAAAGATAGGAAAATTGAGCCGCGGTCGTTGATGTTGGTGATCATCATGTTGATCATTTATTCGAAGATTCTTGTGTGAACACGTGTTAATTCGACCAAATAGGAGGTTAGATGGTGTACCAAATATAGATGTTTCTTTGCAAGGGCCTTCTTGATCTTGAGGAGGTGGAGTAGGAAGAAGAGGTTGACCGGTTGAGGTAAACTCCGCAGACTTGTTGTTGAGGGTTTGTTGGATTTCCAAAATAAGATTCTTGAGCTCATCCTTCTCGTTGTTGTATGTAGACTGCATCTTCTTGAATTATTCTGTAATTGACTGGAATTTAGTGGCCATCTTCTCTATTCTTGAGTTTTATTGGTCTATAATGGATCAGCTAACATCCACCTTTGATGCTAGGAACTCCATAGCTGTGGCTGAAGCTTCAGCTCCTTCATGGATTGGTCCAAGAATGGTGGCTCTGATACCACTATTGCAAGTCTTCCCAGGATTGTTGTTACCACTAGCCCTAGTGGTTGGCATCTTGGATGATTCCTGCATAATTGAACAAAATAATACAAAAGAAGAAGAAGAAGAAGAAGACAGAATTCTGAGAGAGGGAGATTGATCTTATTTCATTTCATAGAATCTTCATATCAATCTAGCTATTTATAAGCTACAAATTGATCAGGAATCTCTAGATCTCTCTAGAAGATATCCTCAGCTTCAATCAAAGGCAACAAGCGAAGTATTTCCCTCTTTTCACCGTTATAATTGTTTTTCAGACCGTTATGAAATAGTTAAAAAGAATCGGGTTGTTAACGGGTCGGTGTGAGTCTTTAAAACCACTTCAACCCACTCCGCACTTAAACCCAACAAAATTTCCTCTTTCATCTCCTTCGGCCGGAACCTGCAAAACCCAACATGAGCATAGAAAAACTTTCATTTCCAAATCCCACAATTTAATCGTTCAATCTCTTTTGATCCAAACCCTAGCACCGCTGGTTGTATTTGAGTCCGTGTCTAACGCCATCGCAGCTCCACACCCTGGAGCCACCACAGTCCCCGCATACTCCCCGCTATTGTCGTACGGAAATAACACTGTCCAGACTTTAATCTTGGATGGAAAATTATACCTAATTATGGATGGAAATTAATACCGTCCGAAATCTAATCCGAACAAAGAATGTTC
This sequence comes from Dracaena cambodiana, assembly GCA_036321105.1. Classification (NCBI taxonomy): domain Eukaryota; kingdom Viridiplantae; phylum Streptophyta; class Magnoliopsida; order Asparagales; family Asparagaceae; genus Dracaena; species Dracaena cambodiana. Next base: position 29,355,601 of record JAYEPQ010000013.1, read on the forward strand.
TTTTGGAGGATGAAGGTTATCCGAACAAAGAATGTTCTTTTGGAGGATGAAGGTTGAAGATAAAGACAATATGGTCTGAAATTTTCAATGGCAAACTTGTAAAACAAGGTATTAGTGAAGTGTGCTCACTAAGACCAGTGGTATGCACCATTAGAAATTCCCCTTCTTCCCTTCTGCGGGCACCAAACCTGTCCAACCTTCCTCCATCCAAAAAATTTAGAGACGAACAATGCGGGGCGCTTTGTTTTCAAAGATCGCTCGCCTCTGGAAAGCTCCATCTTCGTCAATCCAAAGATCGCTCCTTGGTCCCCTCTCTCTCAATCCCTGCAGAGCTACTCAACGAGAATCAGTCGCCGGCGATCTCTCGAGATGGGTGTCGCCCTTCGGCAATTCGGTTCGAGGGCTCTCGAAGTTCGCCACCGGGTTCAGCCCGCTCCAGCTGAAGCCCCTTGACTCCATTATCGACATGGAACGGGCTAAGGACCGGTCAGCCGAGGACCTCGTCACTGTCTGGGATGACGTAAGCCCTAATTGAACAGCCAACGTCCCCCCTTTTCATCACCAAAGACGTTTATTTGCTTGCTTTAGTTTAGTTACTCTTTCCAGTTTGCATGCCATGTGTTTGAATAAATTCTTCGTAGATAAATCGCTTAACTTTTAACATTGATTTATGCAATGATATCAGTGCAGTGATGTGAGAGAGTTTGTGTTAATAAAAGAAGAAAAAAAGGCTGATTTTATTAGAAAATGGAGAAAATGTGTATTAATAGAAATATGTTAATACCCATTTTTCCCATTGCATCGGCTTCAGCGATGCTAACACTGTTGCGCTTGAGCTTTCGAGTATGCACATCGAGTGTTTGATGAAATTACTCCTAAATGCACTGTTTGTGTGTAGCTCTGTTTGTTTTAATAAAGACCAGCGATTTTACTATTAGAATGCATTTCATTTTTAGTATTGTTTTGTGGCGTTGGGCAGAGTCCTGACACTTAGAAACTTGAAGGCATGTCGTGGACATCCGTATGAACTTTGCAACGTAAAGTAGTCTTCTCTCATCATGCCATTATTATTTTTGATGTTTATATGACATGTTAGTATCTACATTGTTTAAATTAAATATTTAGATCTATATAGTTATTGACTAACTGGTTATATGAATTTCTTATTACACCAAAGATGCGCATCTTTAAAACATAGGCATGCTGTAGTGTCAGATTTATTGGAAAGTGTTGAGATTTGTGCGCAACTATTAGATAGTAAATAATAGAGAAGAGAAAGAGAGAAATCAACATAAAGATTTTACGTGGTTCGGCAATGTGCCTACATCTACGGGGGCGGCAGCTTAATTTCTACCATATGAAAAATAGGATTACAATACATATATATGCAAACCTTAATGATGTACGGATAGAATTGCAATATTATTCATGACCGTACTGCGGGGGCTATACCCCTTGCATCCCCCAACCTATACACGACCGCCCACTTGGTCGATTATTTCTCCGCTTCAACAGCCCGCCTCCGTTACAAAACAACCTGGCCTTCTTCCAAGATTAAGAGCTAACTCCAACAATCTCCACCTTAGCGATTAATCTGCCCCATAGGAGAAACACACTTTGAGCTCCACCTCAAAAATAACATAGGTTGGGGAATGTCTCATCTTTAACACCTAGAGACATTAATCAAGTCCAAACAATGCTTGAACTTGTCCACTGCGATTGGCTTTTTCAACATGTCTGCTGTATTCTCTGATGTATGCACCTTCTTAAGTAACAGTTCTCCTGAAGTAACCAATTTCCTTATCTTGTGAAATCTAATATCAATATACTTTGTTCTTACATGATAAATTTGGTTTTTTGTTAAGAAGATAACACTCTGACTATCACAATATAACTTTACACCATCTTGCTTGATTCTAAGCTTCCTGACAAGCCCTCTCAACCTCAATGCTTCTTTGGCTGCCTTAGTTGCCACCATGTACTCTGCTTCAGTTGTGGATAATGCCACAAGTGACTGTACTAATGATCTCCAACATATGGCCCCCTGTGAGTGTGAAAACATAACCTGTATGGGACCTCCTATCATCCAAGTCACCTGCATAATCTGCATCTACATATCCCTGAACTGAAACATCATCATGTTGCCTCTTAAACATGATCTCACACTCTATTGTACCTCTCAAGTACCTGAAAATCCACTTCACAGCCTTTTCAATGCTCTTTGCCAGGATTTGCCATGTACTTGCTTACCACACTGACTGTATGTGCTAAATCTGGTCTGGTACACACCATTGTATACATCGAACAACCCACTGCACTAGTATAAGGCACTTTTGATATTTCTGCAATTTCTTCTTCAATCTTTGGGTACTGATTAGTAGACAATTTAAAGTGATTTGCCAATAACTCACTAGTTTTGTATCTGACATGTTGAATCTCTCCAACACTTTCTTCAGATACTTTTTCTAAGACACCCACAATTTTCTGGCCTTTCTATCACTGTTGATCTCCATACCAAGAATCTTCTTAGCCGATCCCATGTCTTTCATATCAAACTTACTGCTCAATAAAGACTTCAATCTGTCTACCTCATTCATGCTCGTAGAAGCAATGAGCATGTCATCCACATACACCATCAAGAAAATATAGGAATCATTCTCGAGTTCTGTAGTAAATACAACAATCATACTCACAGTGATTGTAGCCAATCTGAATCATGTAGGAGTCAAATTTCTTGTACCATTGCCATGGAGACTGTTTAAGCACATACGATTAGTGTTCTAAATATCGGATACGGGTCTCGTACCGGTCAACAAATTACATACCGGTTACCGGATACCGGGCGGGATGTCGCGATATGACCCTAAATACCGGAGTGTCATATCGGTGTCATACCAGTTAAAGAATAATCATATAATTGGTTATATAGAACATAATAAAACACATAAAATAAGTTTATAGTACTTATATTGACTTATTTACATTCAACTTACGAATTTGCAGATACCGTTTATATTAGCTAATTACTCGAATTGCTTTGTCCAGTTTATTTAACATAATCTATTTCTTCCTTTACTAAATAGTAAATACTAATACAAATTTACAAATTTATCTAACATACAAATAGTAAATACTAAATAGTAAATTCAAGTTTATCTAACATAATCTATTTCTTCCTTTACTAAATAGTAAATACTAATACAAATTTACAAATTTATCTAACATACAAATAGTAAATACTAAATTGTAAATTCAAATTTTTACTAAATAGTAAATTCAAATTTATCTTACATAATCTATTTCTTCATTTACTAAATAGTAAATACTAATACAAATTTACAAATTTTATCTACCATGAAGCTCATACACACAAACACACAAAATCAGTGAATTCGAACCACTGATTCACACTGAATCAGTGATTCGTTTCACTGATTCAGTGTGAATCAGTGAACCGAATCACCTGAATCAGTGAACCGAATTACTGATTCAATGTGAATCAGTGACTTGACAAATTCACTGTAGACTACAATCACTAATTCAGCCCTCCCAACTTAAGTATTAGCCTCAAATTACACCAAAAAAAATTTCTAACATAAATCGCAATCAATTAAACCTAAATAGCACAATTATAAAAGAAATTGAAGAAATTTGTAACTTTAAATCAAATTAACATGAAAAAATCAAACTTGACTTACCGGCCGACGGCCACTGCCCCACTATCCGACGAACTGGAGATGGCAGCGTCGGCGGAGAACGGTGAGGACCCTTTGAAGACTCCCAGAGTGGGAGAAGAGCAATCAGAGAGCAGAAAAGAAAGAGAGAGAGAAAATAAGAGAGATTTATGGATTTGTTGGGAAATTAGGGTTAGGGTTTGGCTCGATCGGCCGATGATCGCTGGGAGAGAACGAGAGAGAGAGCTAGAGAGTGGGAGAAGAAAAATCGGAGAGAGATTTAAGGCTGGTTTGCTCAATTAGGGTTAGAGTTTGGTCGCGACTCGCGGGGAAGGATCGATCGCTCTTTCGTCGGGAGAGAAGGAGAGAGAGAGAGAGAAAACGAAAAAAATACCCTTTTTCTCCCCCTCCCGGCCCGTTTTATTTCTTAACGGGTCGGATTTTAACAGGTTAATAGGTTTAACCCGTAACCAAAACCCATTAACCGATATTACCTAATACCGGCCGGTATTTCTCATTTCGATACCGGCCGATATATCGCCACGTGGCCGATATATCGGCCCATACCGGTCCAAAACGATAAACGGTAAAAAAAACTACATATCGTCTCGTTTCTTCAATTTTAGCAATATACCGGCCGATATATCGATATATCAGCCGGTATTTAAAACACTGCATACGATGACTTCTTCAGTTTACACACAAGGTTCTCTGTTCCTGGTTCTCTGTGCTAAGGTAGGTGTAGCTCCCATCGATGAGAAGATACGAGAAAATCGCTTACGATGGTTTGGTCATGTGCAACGTAGGTCTACAAGTGCACCAGTTCGAAGAGGGGAGTTTATCAATGTATGACAAGTTAAAAGAATAAAGGGAAAACCGAAGAAAACATGGATGAAGGTGATACACAAAGATATGGAGTTTAGATGTTTAAATAAGGAGATATTACTTGATAGAAATGAATAGAAAAGGAATATCAAAGTGATCGATCCGGCGTGATTCTTTTTTTGGTTCATGAAGCCTACCCCAAATGCTTGGGATAAAAGGCTTAGTTGTTGTTGTTGTTGTTCTCTGTTCCTGGTTCCAAAAACCCTTCTGACTGCTCTATGTAAATCTGCTCCTCCAAATCACCATGAAGAAAAGCGATATTCACATCCAGCTGCTCTAGCTCCATATCAAAATTGGCTACCATTGCCAATATAATCCTGATGGAAGTGTGTTTGACAACCGGAGAGAAAATCTCATCATAATCAACTCCTTTCCTCTGTGAGTAATTCTTAGCTACCAACCGAGCTTTGTATCTTTTCCCTCCTTTCTCTGACGTTACTTCTTTCTTTCTATAAACCCACTTACACCTTATCGGTCTCTCTCCACTGGAAGCTCGACCAAATTCCAAGTATCATTCTTATGCAATGACTCAATTTCCTCCATCATAGGCTCCATCTATTTACTTTTCTCCTGACTGCCAACTGCATCCTGAAAAGTTGTAGGATCGCTATTGCTAGTATTGAGTGCATGAAAAACTGAATTCTCAAATTCATATCTCGTCGGTGGCTTGATAGTGTGGCGTGGTCTATCTGTGGTTATATTGTAATGCTGCTCTTCTTCTGAGCCAAAATTATTTGCTTCCTGAATATTAATCTCTTTGTCAGCATTGTCTAGCTCCACCTGCACCACTTGACTCTTGCTACTGTCCTTACTTGAACTGATCTTCTCTTCATTTGAAAAAGCTTTAAGCATGAATGCTTCATCAAAATTTGCATCCCTACTTATCACCATCTTCTTTGTTTCTGGATCCCAAAACTTGTACCCCTTTGCACCTTTCACATAGCCTAGAAAGATGCACTTGATTTTGGATCAAGTTTGGATCTCTGATCACTAGATACATGCACATAAGCAGGACACCCAAATACTCTCAATCCAGAGTAATCAATTTCTTTACTTGTCCAAACTTCCTGTGCAACCTTTCCATCTAATTTTGTCCGTAATGATCTGTTTATGACATAACAAGCCATATTTATTACTTCTGCCCAAAAACTCTTCGGAAGCCTTGCATTCAGCTGCAAACATCTGGCCCATTATGCAATTGTTCTGTTCATTCTCTCCGCTATACCATTCTGTTGCGGTGTCTTGCGAACTGTATAATACCGCTGAATACCATGCTCCTCACAGAATTTCAGAAACTGTGAATCTGTGTATTCTGTATCGTTGTCTGTCCTAAGATACTTAACCTTCAGCCCGTCTGATTCTCTACCTCTGCTTTCCACAATTTGAACTTGGCAAAAGCTTCAAATTTGTGCTTCATGAAATACACCCAGACTTTTCTAGAAAAGTCGTCAATAAAAGTAATGAAATACTGAGATCCACGTTTTGATGGCTCCCTCACTGGTCCCCAAACATCAGAATGTACATAATTAAGAATGCCCTCTGTCTTGTGCTTACTCGCTTTGAACTGTACTCTAGACTGCTTTCCAAATACACAAAACTTGCAGAATTCAGTTTGCATGATTTGACTTCCTTTAGCAAATTCCTCTTGTGGAGCTCAATCATACCACGCTCTCCTATATGCCCCAGTTGCATATGCCATAAGAGCATATTATCTGACTCTGATTCTACTGTAGCAACTCTACCTACAACTGTACTCCCTAACAGTTTGTAAATATTCCCTGCTAACTTCTGACCCTTCATTACTATCATAGCCCCTTTCTTCACTGTCAAAACCCCAAACTCTGACTTATAAGAGTATCCATTGGTGTCTAAAGTATCTAACGAGACAAGATTATTTCTCAATTCAGATACATACCTAACATCACCCAAAGTCCTCACCACACCATCGATCATTTTAATTTTAATTGACCCCATTCTAATGATCTTACATGATGCATCATTACCCATTAGAACAGATCCAAAATTACTTGATCGATATGAATCAAACCAATCCCGGTGCGAACACATGTGATATGAATATACTGAATCCAGTACCCAAGAGTCATATAATCTATCAGAGTTACCTGTAGAGACTGATAATATGTCGCCATCTCTAGAATCCATATCTCTTTCTGCAATATTAGCTGAGTTTAAGGACCCATCACCTTTCTTTTCATCATCCTGCTTCCTCTTTGGACAGTCCCTCTTAAAGTGGCCCATCAGATTGCACTTGTAGCACTTTACATTTTTCTTGTTCTTATTCTCGAACTTCGATCTCGAATTCCCTTTATTAGAATCACCTCTATCCATCTTTCTCCTACTATCCTAGTTGCCCTTCGCGATTAACCCTTCACCTTGAGAACTTTTACCAGTATTCAGTTTTCGCTAGTTGTAGGCCAGCAAGGCTGATGCGACCTCCAATTCGAGGGTTTCTTTTTCTCATGTTAATGTGGTCTCCAAATGATCGTATGAAGGAGGGAGAGAAGTTAGCAATATCATTGCCTTGTCTTCGTCATCAAACTTGATGTCAAGCCGCAACAGATCGCTAATAATCTGATTGAACGTGTTGAGGTGTTGAATCAGATCCGTGCGCTCTGTTATCTTAAGCCCATAGAGTCTCTGCTTCAGATGCAATTTATTTGTGAGGGATTTCGACATATAGCGACTCTCTAATTTCAGCCAAATCTCTATCGGAGACTCTAGATCTATGACGTGATACATGACCTCGTCCGCCAAACAGAGTCGAATTGTACCTACTGCTCGCGCCTGGAGCTCTTCCCAATCGTCATCTGGCGTAGCCTCTGGCTTCTTCCTATATAGCTCCTTCACCATCCCTTGTTGCACCAACAAATCTTTCACCCTTTGCTGACATAGTCCGAAATTTCCTGTCCCATCGAACTTCATCACATCAAACTTTACAATCGAAGAACTCGCCATATGAACCTGACACCTGATACCAGTTGTTGAGATTTGTGCGCAACTATTAGATAGTAAATAATAGAGAAGAGAAAGAGAGAAATCAATATAGAAATTTTACGTGGCTCGGCAATATGCCTACATCCACGGGACGGCAGCTCAATTTCCACTATATGAAAAATAGGGTTACAATATATATATATATATATATATATATATATATATATATATATATATATATATATATATATATAAATGCAAACTCTAATGATGTACGGACAAAATTACAATATTACTCCTGTATCGTACCGCGAGGACTACACTCCCTGCACCCCCAACCTATGCGCGACTGCTTACAAGGCCGGTTGTTTTTTCGCTTCAGGGGCCCTACCAGGCTCCATCCGCTACGAAACAATCTGGCCTTTTTTCAGGATTAAGAGCCAACTCCAACAGAAAGGTTCACACATATGAGACATGAGGGTCCTTATCTATTTTTTCCCACAGAATTTAGAATACTAGTAGGGAAGATTGGGCTGAATGATCTCTCCTTTATGCTCTAGGCCCTGCAACTATTTTATCGAGCTTTGAGTGTTTGGACTAGTTATTTAGTTATTTTTTTGGAGTTCACTGACCTGGAACATCTGATATGTGAAAAGATCTCACGTTGTGCACAAATAAGATCGTTGACATCCTAGCCTTTCTCCCTTCAAATCTGTCATGGCACTACTCAAGTTTGATTTGATAAAACGCAACAAAAAGGGCCAACCTGTTTTTTGTTTTAATTGGCTATCAGCAACAAAAAGATCCAACCTGTTTTTTGTTTTAATTGGCTATCAACTTATCATCTGGTCATTTTATGTTGGTGCCCTATTCTAGATGATGTGAGTCATGTGACTAAGGCATGGTCATTGCCGTAAATCCTGAATGTGCATCTGATATGAGTCAAGTTCAAGAAAGCAATTGTAATTCACTCATGATTTGACCTTTCATAAATTCTTTTTTGATTTTTTGGATAATGAAGGAGTACAGGAGTTGGAAGTATTTGGTTTGAATTATTTTGTAACTTCACATGAACAATGAGCCATTTTTGTTACACTAGTAATCTACAGTAATTTTTGTTAACTGTGATATCTTTCAATTGTATATAGTTGCAGTTTATAACACACTTAAAGGAAGGACTGATCTTTTTCTTCTCTGAGTGAAAACTCCAGTATCATTTGGGAAGAGGTCATATTGGTAAATCAATGAAAGCAAAGCTATACCACTTGTTGGAGCAAAGATCAAAGTCATGGTACACTGTTATTCTCAGTTTTGGTGCTTTTCATCTTTTTTTTTTAAATAAATCCTTAGTTTTCCCTATTCTATTTATGTTCTTGTAGCCGGCATTTTGTCATTCCTTTATGGAGGGGGAGTGGCTATACCAATATGTTTATCCAAGGTTTGTATCTATATCGTTTAGTTACTTTCAGTGTTATATGAATGTTCGTACATTTTACAGATCTATGGTCCAAAACTGTTGGGCTTTTACTGAAAAATATCTGTCCCTTGTTTTAAGTTATGATTCTGTATATTTGACAGACATGTCATTAAGTCATGAGTCTTATGTCTCATGTTTTCTTTCCCCGACTGACATGTGCTGCATGCAGATCTTACCTAAGTACTGAGTGATTCTTGAAACCTCCTTAGACAAATATGGAAAAATGTAGATCATGCTAGGTACGGAGTGACTCTGGAAGCTTACCTAGGCAAGGATGAAAATATGTAGCTCCTGAGATAATAATCATAATATACACATGGCAGGCTTTGTTACGTGACAATGTGGTATGATATTAATGACATAATTGATTAGCTTATCCTAGAACTGGTTTTAAAGTTACAGTAGCTTGTTCAGATAAATGATTGTTTTAATTCTTTGACATGACAATACTTGAATTATCACATGTCAGATGATGGTTAAGCAACAGGGCTGCTAGCCATTGAATGGAGTACTTTTTGTTTCAAGACTTAGCTTTTTTTTTATATTTCTTCTTAACGAAGTTAAGTGAACCATTATTTGTTACCTTACCCTTTCTCATCTTAAAACCTTAAATGTATTGATAGCAAGTTGGCATTTGTGAATGCCAGCAACTGTGGGTGTGAGCAAATATGAATAAACTGATCTATTATCTTTTTTTTTAGCCAACTGATCTGTTATCTTGTTCGTATTTGTTTTCTGACAAACACATATATCTATTATCTGCCCAAGCAAAATATAGATAAGAATATAAAGTTATAATTATAGACTAGCTGAATCTGAATATATATTGAATACGTTGAAAATTTTACATGTTTAGGTAATGTTATCAAATACCGCATGGTACACCATTTTAGTGAAAATAAGTAAAGCTAGTCAGAGTTTCACTTTTTTGTTGTGCTAATATAGGAAAAGACTTATACAAGGGTCTAACATATTTCTTAATTCTCTTATGGTTTTACTATGTATTAGTATTCGGCTATGATCTGTATGTAATCCAAATCCATTTTAGCAACTAAGTATATTAAAGTTTATGTTTAAGTTTAGTATCCAAGAAATATCAGTTTCTGGATTCATATATGCTAAAAAAAAAAAAGAATACAAATATGATGATACCTGCACCGTCATTAATATAAATATGATGATATAACGATACCTGCACCGTCACTCTTTTCTGCATGACCCTTGAAGAAACACTTGAACCAATTCATGGTTTTCTGTGTAAGAGTTTTTCCTTGGATAACACAACTTTCTTTAGGAAATACATTTTCTTCAACTTTCCAGTCATTATGCTTCTGCGTGCTTTGTTTAGGATGGAAATTCATATTTCTATCTTGGAGATATTTCCTTGTTGGATACTGATTGAGGACAACTTCTTGGATGCTGTTCAGGGACGAGACAGTCATCTCTCCAATCTTTGCTAGTTTTTTAATATATTGTAATTGCTGGAACTTCATTAGCACTTCCTTGAGCTGCTGGAACTTTGTGTATACTGTAATATTGTTTGACTACATATCCCTAGCCCCGACTACTTTAACCGGCTCGTACTATGCATGTCAAAAAAACATATTAGTGCTATTTTATGTTTATGTATTATGATTATTAAATAGTTATAAATTCTTTAAAAGTATTTTTTTTCCCCTTAAAGTACATGTTAGATTGTTTAGATTGTATTACTAACTGTTGCAAGATGTATTTAAAAAAGGTGGACAGAAGAAGGAAAATATGTACGAAAATGATAGTTATATAAATTATCACAAAGAAGCAAGTTGGATTTAGCAAACGAAAGAAACAAGTATAAAACTTTAGGTTAATTTATTTTTTTAAATCTGACTTTTGGGTATAAGAATGGATTACCTGAAAAGTAGCGATAGAGAACTAATATAATATAGATATAATATAGCAATACTGCTCAATTAGAATTCTTTCTGAAAAAATATATGCATGAATAAAATATTTCAGTGATAGTCATGGGGAATTCATTATCTTTAGAAATGTTATGTTGTGTTTAAGTCAAACATAGAAATTCTTATGGAAATCTTGAATTCCCAAGTGAATTTCCTCATACCAAAATTGTATTCTTGGTGCAAGTGAATTTCCTAATACCAAAATGTTTTCCTATTATAAGTGGCACTGTAGTCCTAGTGGTAAAATCTCTTGGCAAGTGGGTAACTGGTTAGGAGTTCAAATCTAACTTGTATTAAACTAGGATCTCGTTATCAAAATAAGAAAAAAAAGAAATTTAGTAAATTTGGTAATTAATAAATATTTTTAACTATTCGTGCTGCCATAAGGAGCTTGAAACATATTCTTTAAAAATTCATATAGTCAATTTTTTCAAATTTCTAAAAGAAAAATTTTATTAAAAATATACAACAACTAAGCCTTTTATCACAAGTACTTGGATAGGCTACATGAACCAAAAGAGAATCACATCGGATCGATCACATGGATGATCCTTCTCCACTCATTCCTATCGAACAATATGTCCTCATTTAAACTCATAGCATCCATATCTTTTCGTATCACCTCCATCCATGTTTTTATCGTTTTTCCCTTTACACTTTTGACTTGTCATATGTTGATAGGCTCACTTTGTTGAATTGATGCATTTGTAGCGTTATGTTGCACATGACCAAACCATCGTAAGCGATATTTTCGCATATTGTATTTGATGGGGGCTACGCTTATTTTAGCATGAATATCCTTATTTCTCATATTATCTATCCTAATATTGCTGCACATCCAGCCAAGTATGCGCATCTCTACTATACTTATCTTCTGAATGACGTTTTTTTATAGTCTAGCATTCTGTGCCATATAATAAAACTGGCATAATAACAGTCTATGAAATGTTCCCTTCATCATTAACAAAACGTTACGGTTGCACAAAACACCCGTTGCGCTCCTCTATTTCAATCAGTTTGGATCCTATGATTGATATCAATATCAATTACTTCATCATTTTGAATTATAGAATTTAAGTACCTAACCTAATTACTTATTTGTATTTTTTGTCCATTCAATATCAATATTGTAGTCTTAGATGCTTCGTTTACTAAATTTACACTTCATATAGTCTATTTTGGACCTACTCAATTTAAGACATCTTGATTTTTATATTTGTCTCTATAATTCCAACTTGGCATTAACTCCTGCTCTTATCTCATTGACTAAGTATCATCCGTAAATAGCATACACTAAGGTATCTCATTCTGAATAGCTCTAGTAAGCTCATCCATCATTATGATAAATAATTAAAAATATACATTCTTATCCAAGAATGATTTACCAAAATCTTTTTCCTCTCCCAAGACCAAGTTATGCATGCTTAATTGGTTGCTAAATCCTCAAGTTGACTGCTTCCTGTTTACATGTTTCCAGTCTTTTTTTTGTCTGTCTGCTATCATATGGGCAAAAAATCAATCATATATGTGTTATAACGTGGGCTTGAACCAAAATGAACTATGGAGTTAGAATACAAAATCATAAACAACCAACTCATAGAATTATCAGAAAAAGCTAAAAATAATTTTTTTAAAAAATTGGTACCTCAAATATCGTATTAGTATCAGGTCTCAAACTTTTCATTGTCATCTGCAAAATCATCAAAAATAGGAGCTTCAATTTTACAAGGACAACAGACAAGAAAAGAAAAAAGGGACCAAATTCTGAGAGCAAAATGGTTTCTTTGAGAGAGGGAGATAGAGAAAGAGAATGTAGTCTATAAATTGTTTTTTTCTCATTTAGAAAAGGAATTATCTTATAGAGATAGAGATTAAGTTGATAAATGGATAAGAAGTTAAGATTATTTTAATCTTAGGATAGACGAAGAAAACAAACCAATAGAGAGAAAATATTTGGTAGGACATTCTTCTTATTCAAATTTTGAAGTACACAATACTTGTTCATGGTTCTCCTCAAACTATTAGCAATATAATTAATGAGTAATTTGTTGTTTTATATAGAAGGAGATGAGATTGTTTAATATAGAACTTTTATTATCTTTTTCAACTAAAATTGTGTTATAATCATATTACGAAATCTTGAGAAATCTTTGTTATTCATTTTGGATTGAAAATCTATGTGAAATTAAAGAAAATATAGTTTAAAAACAGATTGGATAAGTGTTAGACATAAAGATTCATTTTGAGTTGAAACTTTACGTGAAATTGTACAAAATCTAATTAAAAACATATTGGATAAGGGTTTTGAATAGACAGAGAATCTTGACTAAAGAAATTTGCATTTTAGACAGAGATAACCCTGTTAGATTTTGTCGGAATTTACCTAAATAACCATATCTTAAATTCACACACACACACACACACACACACGCATAAAGTTTTGTCCTAACAGTGGGATCAAATCTTAAGTCGGTAAAATCGACGGATTGATTCTTTCTAACTGGTACTTTTATAAGTAGCATAGATAATAGAGAGGAGCTACGCTTAGCCGATAGCATTTATCTTTATAAAATCCCTGCTGTGTACAAGTTAGAACATCCCTACCTAGGACTGTTTGCGTGGATGCACGCTAGTGCAAAGTATAAGCATGCTACTTTTTGGAGCATGCCCCAAACTTGTGTGTGACTCTTAACATAACCGCTAATACAATTGCAAGTGGGTTAGGTCATAAAAGTGTCACACCCTTGGTTGCAGTGTGAAATAGAATAGGTTATAGGAGATCTGGGGGACATGAAGCTTGTACTTCAGAGTAGGAATAGCTTAGCTACATGTCCTGTAGAATAGGTGGTGGACAGGGGATGAAATTTGCAGATATAACTATCATATGAAAAATCGATAGAATTAACTGCACAAGCCTTGGGGCCATCAGCTTTCACAAAAACTTAAAATAAATAAAAAATAAAGACTTGGTGCCATTTAGAAATAAAAGCAACAGTTCTTGTAGAGATGCACAAACAGTAAACAATTTAATGTTCAAAATTCAAATCCATTCAATATATGCTGCTTTTTACTCTTGTTATTAGTGTGAATATTAAGATTTTGTGTACATGATAGTGCCTTTAGAGTTGATAAATGGATTCTACAGGAGTCACATAAGTAAATTGGCATAATTGGTTTTGTTTCCCTGAGGTCTATACACGAGGACGTGGTTAGCAACCTGCAGTTTATCGAAAGCATACAACCCAAAAAAAAAAAAAAAATCTTTTGATTTTTTTCCGCTGTTGAACAAAAAATAAAGGCTTTGTTATAAACGTGTTGGCAAGTTTTACAACTAGTGCCGGACTTCCATCGACACATTTGCAGCGACAGACACAGATGGACACACACAAGGGAAATGTGACCTAAATGCATACTGAACCATATGAACCAATTAAGCATCAAGATGCATGTTAGTTTGCTTAGTTTTTTCCCCAGTAAGCAATAACCGTAAGCATCAAGCCCTGATCCAATTATTTATTCAGTTAATGAATCTTTCCTTACATAAAGAGCTTTATTCAATATCACTTTAAGCTGTTTTATAGGTGCAATCTTGAAACTTGGAAACTTGGAATCTAGATCCATGTCTCAGCATGCTTGCGACTCGTGTTCATGTGTTGCAGTCTTGGTTTAAAAACCTACTCCTCCTTCCTCTTCCAATCCCTTGACATGGACATCTCTCCTTGACTGAAACCCTTCCTACTATATGTTGCACATGCCACGGGCATTTCAAGTAGTTTTTACATTTCTTTTGAGTTCACATTCTTCACGCTATCTACTGCAGTCCATCAGAATAGAATTAGATATTTTGTTGCCTCCCTTTGCGTAGTTCCTGATGCAAGTATGATGTGTCTTATCTTCCAGCCTAGGTGCCAATGCTTATGAGAACGAGAATGTTGTACTTCAACACCTCATCAGTGTTGCTTACCAGTGCCTTTGTTTTTAACAATTCAGCGCCGAAAGGAGATAACTGGATAACTAAACCCTAAATAATTTATAGTCTACATCTCTTATCTTCAGTTTATTGTGATGGTATCTTAATATTTGGACAAAAAAAAAATGTTGCTCTGAATTGCATTAAAGTTTAATATCAGGCCCTGTATCTTAGTGCAGTAATTTAGTCACCAATCCTACAAATGAAAATGCTAGGTAAGTGAAAATAAAATATATATAGTGTAGCTCATGCACCAAATGAATGAAATTTGTTAATCATTTCCATGCATCCTATATGTTACAACAGCTTAGAATGATCAACTTCCAGGTTATCATGTGCGCTTTCATGATCTAATGATACAATTTTGTAAACATTTTATTCAGTTCCAAAAAAATAATAATCTTCCTGGTTATCTTGTTTGCTTTCAAGAGGTAATAACAATTTTCTAAACATTTATTCTGTTTTGTTGTTCCTTCTCATACTACGACCTTGCATTTCCTAAATGGGAAGTTGATGGGTTCTTCTTTCGTTTTTTTGTTACAATATTTTCACTAGTTTTCTAGGCCTTGATGTGCTCTATATTAATTAGATATGCGAGGAGACTATAATGAAAATGTATCTGCTAGAAGCCCAATTTCTCCCAGAATGCTTTAACACGTGAACTGTGTTTTCATTTCCCAGTACAGATGCCCCACATGCTCTTCACCAGCCTTGAGGATTACAAGGCTAGAGGAACTCAAGCAAGCCCCTACTTCACGGTTACACATTACACAGAGTTTGCAGAGAGCAAGGATCTGGTGCTCATCCGTGGCGACATCGTATTCACTAGCAAGCTCAGTGATGAAGAGGCCGAGTGGCTTCTGCAGACCGCTCAGTCCTTTTATCTCAATGACATACGATACAAGCTCGTTGAGAGGTTCAACAAAGAGACTCACGAGTTTGAGTTCAAAGATGTCCTCCAAGCACTCGAAATGCCCATTCTATAAATCAAGTCATTGCAATTTGACTCTTCGGTTGCGTTTTGACCTGGACTAGGGTTCCTTTTCTGGATAGAAGCACTCTTTTGTAATAATTTTTTCTTGTTTGGAAATTTGATTGCCATCTTTTGTACTCCTTTCCTTTTTGAGAATAAGTTTATATGAACATTCTTATGGAAATATGGTGTTTTTTTGTTGATTGGTCTTGTGGGAAGTGTATATAACAACAACAACTAAGCCTTTTATCCCAAGTATTTGGGTTAGGTTATATGAGCCAAAAAAAGAATCACGCCGGATCGATCACTTTGATATTTTTTCTCTATTCATTTCTATTAAGTAATATTTCCTTATTTAAGCATCTAAACTTTATATCCTTGCGTATCACCTCCATCGTTCTTTTAACTTATCCTACATTGATAAACTCCCTTCTTCGAATGGTGCCCTTGTAGGTCTACATTGCACATGATCAAACCATCATAAGCAATTTTCTCGCATGTTCTCATCAATGAGAGCTACACCTATTTTAGCACGAATATTTTCATTTCTCACTTTATCTTTCCTTCGTTCTTTTAACTTGTCCTATATTGATAGACTCTCATCTTCGAACTGGTGCACTTGTAGGTCTACGTTGCACATGGCCAAACCATCGTAAACGATTTTCTCGTATCTTCTCATCGATGGGAGTTACATTTAGCTTAACACGAATATCTTTATTTTTCACTCTCCTTGTATTGTCGCACATCCAACGAAGGAGCATGCACATCTTGTGGGAAGTGTATACGGCAGAAAGTCTCATTTAACATGGTAAACAAGTTGACCTATTTTCATTATTGTCTCTCTTTTGCTTTGACTTCTGATTCTTTCCGCATGCATTGTAAACTCGTCTAGTTCCTTTCTTGGCATATTGAGCTGTTCCTTTATTAGCATATGAGCGAAGCTTCGACTTGATTATTCGACTTGATTCAATTATCCAATGTCTCGAGCAAACATATGGTTATCATAAGTAGACGTAAAGCATTTACGAACAATTGTTTTAATTTTATTTTTTTTGCTAATTAAACCACTGTTATTATTAAGATAACTCTTGAACGGTCAGACTCATTCTCAAGTCACACAAAAATGTAGTAGAATCTAAAATTGTTCCCAAAAATCACAGGGAATAGCAAAACGCATGCTAACTGCATGACACACAGAATTTTGTTTACGTATCCAAAGTGATTTGTGCCAATTCTTTGTCTCTATATACCCCAAACACTCAGGGCAGGAGAGATTCACCGCTACGAGATTATTAATTGCGAGAGAAAATAGATTGAATTCATGACCTAAGAACTCCGAACTCTTTAAACCAATAAATTGAATCTCTCATATATTCTAGAAATGTGATACCGGTAGAAACCATTGTTGAAAATAACACGTTATGAAACCCGTTACATTGCGTTACGTAATCTAACGGAACTTCAGCGCTACATAACAACTGAAAATAACTCAGTGCACCGTAACAATACGTTTTTTATGTTATTTTACGTTATATTATATACCGTTAATTTACAATTATTTTTTTAGTAATTTCTACATAGTTGTTAATTATTATTTTGTTTATTAGCGAATTGATATAATTTTCTTGATTAGTTGTTGGTTTGTTTGATTACTTGTGGAATTGCTAACTTATTAATTTGTGATTGTTTCCTTATTCGTTTGTAATAAATCTTCTTCAGTTGCTGAAATATTTTACTTGTTAATTTTATTGAATTTTTAACTAACTAAAATCAATAATTACAAATAAAATAAATTAAACATTATAAAATATAAATTATAATAAAAACAATAACCGGAATTGAAATAAAAAATTAAAATCTTATTTTTTTTGTTTAAATGATGATTTGAATTACGGCTGGAGACTTAATATAATTTATGAAGATAAATATGAAAATTATTGTAAAACTTAATATAAAACTAAAATAAATTATGTATTACAAAATAGTTTTATATTTTTTTAAGTATTTTAATTTTTTTTTAAACTTATAAAAATTATTTTATATAGTTTTATATTTATTTTTAATTAATTAAATAAGAAATTACATAACCTACGTTTATGCGTTACGCTATATGTGACATAACCTAGCAGAGTAAAAATGTTACGTTATTGTTATCGCTATTTTAAACACGGGTAGAAACATCGCTCATTTGCGTAGAATTACATTAGTTAGGCGTTACAAGCCACTGTAACAAAATTCAACAAAAAGCCTTTTGCTTTCATTCTTTTTTTTTTTACAGAAACCAATTAATTGGGTCCAAAGCCTAAAAAATTGACAGATGGGACCCACACCCCTAACTAGATAACAGACAAGGGTGGGTATCCCTTCGTCCGTGCTGGGCGGCTCTCTCTCCTCGCTGCCAAAAGCTCTTAAAGACTTGTCAGCATCCACTGAAAACAAACCAAAAGGTTCCCCAAGTCACAGACGCTAACTCAACTCAAATGCTTGCTACAAAATATTCACAAGAGTCGTTGACATAAAAATAAGAATAAACTTCTTAATTCTTCTTCTCTCTCTTCAATCTCCCTCCCTCTCCTTACTGGTGTAGAGCAGAACAGTGATGGGGGGTCAAGAGGCTGCAGGGTGGGCCGAGCTCAAGTACCAGCGAGGCCTGGGAAACCACCTGTCATCTGAGGCCTTGCCTGGGGCTCTCCCACTGGGCCAGAACAGCCCACTCATCTGCCCTTACGACCTCTATGCTGAGCAGATCTCTGGCACCTCATTCACTGCCCCAAGAAAAGTCAACCAGAGAAGGTACTATCAAAATATCATTCTTGATCTTGGCTCAATTTATTCATGGGTCAGTGCAAAATTTTGATTGGAAAGATGGGTAGTCTTTTTTTTTTTTTTTTTTTTTTTTTTTTTTTTTGTGGGTTTGGTCGAGAAACTTTGATTCTTTTGAAGGACTAGTTGCATGATTGGTTAGAGATCAGCTGAGTACAGATGAAACTTTTTAGGAGTTGATGATACTTTTGATCTAGAAGTTTGGTTTAGTTATGATTTTGTGTAGGGTGTTAGAGTACAAACTTTGTTTTGTTAAAGTTAGTTTGTAGTGGAATCAATTGTTTTAGCATTTTTTGGGAGAAGAAATTATGTTTCTTTAATTGGTGTATTATTATCACTTATGAATGCTTATTCTTGCTATGAGATGAAGAAAGAGTAGAGTTTAGAATTCATAAAACTGGAAGTAGGCTTATCAGGGTACAATCGATGATAAGTAGAGTAGATAGGGTGCTTTGATGTCTATGTACCAAAGCTCCGAAGTTTCGGTGAATATGGCCCCTTTAGAGAACATGTGGTGATTTAATAAGTGATTTTTTTATCACAATTGGATTGCATCAAGTATCTGCATTGAGCCCATTCTTATTTGCTATAGTAATGGATGAGCTTACTAAAGCCATTCAGAATGAGATACCTTAGTGTATGCTATTTGCTGATGATATTATCTTAGTTGATGAGACAAGAGCATGGGTAAATGTCAAGTTAGAGTTACGGAGGCATACATTAGAATCTAGAGGTTTTATATTGAGTAGATCTAAAACAAAGTATATGGATTGTAAATTTAGTAAACGACGGACCATAGACTATAATGCTGTAAAACTGGATAGGCAAGAGATATAAATGAGTAGTCAGTTTAGATAATTGGGTTCTATTATTCAGAATGATTGAGAGATTGATAATGATGTTAACTATAGCATACAAACTAGCTGGTTGAAATGGAGGAGCGCAACGAGAGTTTTATGCGACCATAATATTCCGTTAAGATTGAAAGAAAAATTTTATAGGACTGCTATTAGGCCAACTTTATTATATGGCATTGAATGTTGGGCTATAAAGAAATGTCATTTATAGAAGATAAGTGTAGTAAATATGCGTATGCTCCGTTGGATGTGCGACAATATTAGGAGAGATGAAGTGAGAAATGAAGATATTCGTGCTAAAATAGGTGTAGCTCTCATCGATAAGAAAATGCGAGAAAATCGCTTATGATGGTTTGGTCATGTGCAATGTAGGCCTACAAGTATACTAGTTCGAAGATGAGAGTTTATCAATGCAGGACAAGTTAAAAGAACGAAGGAAAAACCGAAGAAAATATGAATGGAGGTGATACGCAAAAATATGGAGTCTAGAGGTTTAAATAAAAAAATATTACTTGATAGAAATAAATGGAGAAGGAATATCAAAGTGATCGATCTGGCGTGATTTTTTTTGGTTCATGTAGCCTACTCCAAATACTTGGGATAAAAGGCTTAGTTGTTATTGTTGGTTGTGTAATTCAATTTTTTAATACTCTGCAATTAAATGCTGTTCCGGTTGGAATTGAATTTGAATTGTTCTGATATTATTTAGAAATCATTTCCATTACACTAAAACTCTGAAGGCAAATTGTTTTATATTCTAACAAGGTGGTTATATTATTTACTCGGGAATCCACTTTATAGTCCACTAAAAGTAGTCATTTAGCATTTTTCTAATTTAAGCTGATCTTTTGATTGTATAAATACTATTAAGGAAGAAGTTGATTCTGTGTCCTCATACTGAAATTGTATTTGAATATATGTACATAATCAAGAATAAAAGGAAATAATTTTCTTTTATGATGTTATTCTTCATCTGTCTTCTCTTTTTTTCCATTTATGGTTCTTTTTATCTGTGCTAATTTTCTCCATTTTTGACAGCTGGTTCTACCGTATAAAACCTTCAGTTACTCATGAGCCGTTTTATCCCCGTGTTCCTGGCCACAAACATTTGGTCAGCGAGTTCAACCAATCGACGAGCGCTGCTACTCCTACACAACTGCGCTGGAAGCCAGCTGATATTCCAGATTCTCCTACTGATTTTATTGATGGACTTTATACAATGTGTGGAGCAGGGAGTTCCTTCCTTCGGCATGGATATGCAATTCACATGTAATTTGGTATCAGTATTGCTTTGATATATTTAGCTCATCTTTTTGTTAAGCATATAATAGGGATAATTTATGTGTTAATGGAAACTTATATAATTAACTTGCATCAATTTTAATCTCGGTTTCTTTCTTCTCTTTCTTTTTCTTATTTTTTAATATTAAAAATTCCGGTACCAAAAATTGGCGTGTTCATCTATGTTAGGATGCGATGAGAGTGTGCATCTACTTAGGACACTTCCAAATCATTTTTCACCTTGAAAATGTATATGACATTGTTCACGTTACATCCTATTTTGGCTAAAACTTGATTCTTTTCTCATTCAATTTCCTCTAAAATGATCTAGAGACGAGAATAACAGCCAATATGTACCAATATTTTAGTTATGTATACACAAGTCTTAAAATCACACATAAATAATTGCTCCCACATGTTTGAATTTTCAGAATTGCTCCCGTGTTCGACACATGTACAAGAAACGTTTAGAAGACTATACCTTGTATCTCTTGCCTTGGTTTCTCACAGCAATTCTATGGAAGACTCTTCCATAAAAATGGTAGTCTTTATCTTAAATTCTAAGTTACAGAAGTCAGTTTAATCGACTCTTTAGATGAGAGTTGCTCCAATCCAACTTTTCAATGTTTGTCCAGAAAGCAAATCTATAACGAACTTGAACCCACTACACATAAATGTAAAATTGCTCTTGTACAATACGTCAGCTGACCGGCTCATTGGAGAGTTGACTCTCTGATTTTGTACCTGCAACTTCTCTGTTTGCATTACTAGATCCAGATCATTGAAGAGTCAACCCTCCAGTAATCCAGTGTATTCTCAGCACCGTATCTTTTCTTGTTCGAGTACAAGCCATCTTCCAAAGGCCGGCCTTATATGATATTATATCATGTGAGCCTCCAAGATTGAGTGGAGTGGGTTGCTAATATTAACTTATAAGTAAGAAAAGCGTACAAATTCGGAGCATATGCCTTCCATTCAGAATATGGTCCTAGGACAAAGTCTTATGGGCCATTTTACTTTAGTTATTAGCTTGTCCATAACTGGTGCCTTTTTGTCACTCCTTTTAACAATAAGAAAAGCTGGCTAGAAATACTAGAATCTTGTACTCAGATATTCTACATTATTGCCTTTCTCAGATCAATATCTAAGAAAATTTCAGAATTAGCCTTGTTTAAAACTAAAAACCAAGGTTTAATTCTCTGAAATCAGCGTATCGGGCTATGGTATACGGTAACAGAAATCGCAGATGTATTGTGTTGGCCAAGTTTTTAAAAAATAGCCAGATATCGATGTATTTATTGCATATATCATATTGGATTTCGAGGTACCTATTACGCAATATACCATATAATATCAATCTGATAAATGGCAAAATTTTTGATATTATTGATATGGTATTCAGAAATTGTCAATACAGTATTGCCTGATGTTACCTATTCCGATATCATCAATGATTAGTGTACTGATACAAATATTTTAAAACCTTGATATCAGCAATATCAGATATATAAATAATATTAGACACCAATATTACCAATTTCGATATTTTAAACATTGTTTGGAAATATCATGTATATGTGTAATATTTGAAATAATGTTATTGATGCTACCCGATATTATACTATATCGGGTGGCTTAGAATCAAATATGATATTTACGATACATACGATACATACCAGTAGTAGCCAATATTCAAAATCTTGCTAGAAACTTATTGCTGCCGAGAGATTGAATTCCAAAACAAGAGAATTTGTTTTCTGGTTTTTCAGTTCACTTACTATACGTCTTTGATTATTTTATGTAAGTAACATGTTCTCTTTTTTTTTTTGTTGAGAGAAAGTACTATGAGTTATTTTATATAGTAATTGCGGATATATTTTAAAACTAATGATTAGGATGTCCATGACCTGTATTTCAACTCGGGAGTGTTGACCTATGCTGTGCTTCAAAGGCTAATTTTCTCTCTTTATTGGAAACCATTCTACTCCCTTTTCATCTAATTCCTTCCATGTTTTCAGTGTAATATTTGAAGGATTGTTCAACGGAGAGCTTCTTACTGTCTGAGCAATATCTTGTTTCCAATAGATCTTCTAGGATTTGTGGAGAGCCTCTCCTGCATACAGTTGAATATGAGACCAATTTATTTAGACCTGAAACTAGACTAAACATCACTCCGCCATTTGTATATATATATTTTTCATTTATATATTTGTATACACTTATATTCAAGAGATATAAATCTGAATTCAGATATTCTGTTTGTGAGAATGTTAATATCCGTATTAGCTTTGATACCTTTAATAATCATTTAGATAGAGATTTAATTATGATTTGATTAGAATTTGGTTAGATTTGGTATTCTTGTTACATTAGGATTTGATTAGATTTGATTAGAGATTTGGATAGATTTGGTATTTTGTTACTTTAGAATTCTCTATATATATGGCTTGTAAAACCCTAATTTGGATATAGAGTGAAATATTATTTCTTTTGAGAGCATGTGATTTGTTTCTTTATCAAATCTTTTCTCGAGTGATTCGTGAGAGAGTGGGCGTGTGATTCGCCTGGACGTGAGGTCCAAAACCCTAATTTATCCTCCAAAACCCTAAGTTCTTCCCCAATTCTCCACCACAAACCCTAAATCGCTTCCGTCCGCCGTCAAATTGGTATCAGAGCTCAAGATCCACATCTTCAGGTATCAAAATTCAAATCCATCTCCATCTTCTTATCTTTCCATCATCTTTTTTTTTTTTTTTATTTTCTTTTAGAATTGAGAGAAAAAAAAACAGTGAAAAAAAAGAAGCAGAAAAGAGAAGAAGCAGGAAGCAGCAGGAAAAAAAAAAAAGAAGAAGAAGAAAAGAGAAGATGCAGTAGGAGAAAAAAAAAAAGAAGAAAAAGAAGAAGAAGAAGCGAGCAGGTGTAGCAGAAAAAAAAAAAAAAAAAAAAAAGAAGAAGAAGCAAAGGAGCAGCAGGAGAAGAAAAGAAAAGAAAAAGAAAAAAAAAAAGAAGAAGAAGAAGAAGAAGAAAAAAAAAAAAAAAAAACAAGAAGAAGAAGCAGAAGCAGCAGCGCCACTAGCGCCACCGCCGCCTTCATCCTCGCCCGCCACCCGCCGCCCTCCACAGCAGCACCACGGCCCTCTCCACCACTTTCGCTCTTTCCAACACTGCTTTTTGTATCCTCGTCGACCACCCATCAACAGATCCCCCACTTCCGGCGACCCCATCAGCAGATCGCACCCTCACCGCCGACGCTGCCCAACCCCCATCTTCGCCACCTCGACGCCGCCTCGTGATCCCTATCCACCTTCCACTTCCACTCCGGCCACCTCGTCGACCCCAGACACTCAGCAACAGTGTTCTAAAAACGCCCTATGCGGGCGCATATGCGCCTGCATAGGCGTTTTCGCCCCCAAAACGCATAGAAAAAGCAGAATGTGGTTCATTATGCGGACAAACGGGTTATCGAGTTTCGAACGTTAAAAATTCGCCCGACCCGCACCCAAAACCCGACCCGTACCCGCAACCCATTACTTATTTCCCTTCCTCCTCCTCTCCCGAATCCAGTTCCCGAGCCCAGCGAGGAAAAAAAAAAACCCTTATTCTCCGATCGCCCCTTCCCTCTCCGATCTCACCAGCGACCCGACGACACCTCCTCCAGTGGCTGCGGTCCTCAAGGCGAGCTCTCCGACGGTCGAGTCCCTGCTTCAGCGAAAGAAAAAAAAAACCCTAACTTCCGTTCGCCCTTTCCCCTCTCCGATCTCATCGGCGACATCACCTCCGGCTGATTGTCCCTCCAAACTAGCGAAAAAAGACCAAAAAATCCTAACTCTCCCATCGCCCGAGCTATCGAGTCCCTGCTTCAGCGAAAAAAAACCCTAACTTCCATTCGCCCTTTCCTTTCTTCGATCTCACCGGCGACATCTCCTCCGACAGCTGCAGTCCTCAAGGCGAGCTCTCCGGCGGCGCTGATCAGGTAAAGTTTTTTTCCAATTAGGATTTTGGATCTATTTAGGATTTTGCAGTTTATTTTTTTTGGGTATTATTCCTGTTCAATATTTTTGATGATTATTTAGAATTTGGTTAGAATTTGGATATTATTCCAATTTAGTTAGAATTTGGGTTGCTGCAGTTATTTGAATTTGGGTTGCTGCAGTTATTTTAATTTGGGTTGCTGCTTTTATTTTAAACTGAGTTGAATTTGAGTTGAATTTGGGTTGCTGCAGAATTGTGTTGGATTTTGCTGGAAATCCAACACAATTGCTACAGAATTGCTGCATAATTGTTGTTGGATTTTGCTGCAGAATTGTGTTGGATTTTGCAGAATTGTTGCAGAATTAACTGATCACTGAGTTGAATTAAGTTTATTTGAATATAAATTGGTGATTTGTTAATTGTATAAGTTTATTGTAGTAGAATATAAGTTGAATTAATTTTTTAGAGTTTTATAGCATTAATATATCCATTTTTTATAATTATTATATTAATATATATTAAAATATTAATATTCCGCATAATTCCGCGTAATCCGCATAATCGCCGCGTAATCCGATTATGCGTTATGCGGTCCTAGACCGCACGCATACTGAAAACGCATTCTTGAACATTGCTCAGCAACAACAGCAGCAACAACAGCAACATCAGCAGTCGAACAAAAGCTGGAAGAGAGAGCTATTGGGTTCTGGATTTGATTGTTATTGGGTTTGGTTGAATTGGGTTTGAGTTGGACCCATAGATCTACATTCAATAGAAAAAAAAAAGGGTTGGATTTATTTTGGACCCAACCTGCAAGCTCCAGATCCAACCCAATTTCATATTGGGTTCAGTCCATTAGACCCAATCCGAACAGCTATAGTGCAGACCCGTTAGGAGGAATCCAGACCTGTTAAGGGTTTTTTTGTGATCTTGCAGTCATTTTGAGCCCGATTTGGCCCAGTTCGAGCCTGATAATTATGCACTAATT
The DNA here is from genome assembly GCA_036321105.1 of Dracaena cambodiana. Lineage (NCBI taxonomy): Eukaryota > Viridiplantae > Streptophyta > Magnoliopsida > Asparagales > Asparagaceae > Dracaena > Dracaena cambodiana. Next base: position 29,381,399 of record JAYEPQ010000013.1, read on the forward strand.
CTTGAGCTGATTTGTGGGATTTCTACTCCAGAGTCTGTGCAAAATTCCCAACAATCTGAGAAGGAAATTCGTGCCTAAGTGTGATTTGCTCTACATCGAGGTAATTTCTAATCACACTGTCGATTCGGTTAGTAACATCTTGCACCCCAATCTTGTTATTTGCATAGACTTGAAAAAATTTATTGTTACTTATAATTTGCCACGAGATTTATTTGTGTGTTACATTATATTGCATAAATAGGAATTGCACTTCCTCACATATAGCAACTTTCGGACATTAGAATATTTTATTTGATCATATAGTCACGCATTTAGTTTGTGTCTAGGATTTTGCATATTCATCTGTGTGCTTTATTGCAACTGCATATAAATAATTATTGCATGCTTCGTAGTGGCAAAAATTTTAGAGAAGTCATGGATTTTACTGAGGTTTTAAATAAATTAAATGAAATAATAGACACTAATAAAAAACTTCAAACTGGTTTAGATGTAATAAATACACATTTAGATAATCTAGAAACACAAGTCAATGAGCAAAAACCTGCTGAAAATAATCAGAGGAATGAAAGTAGACAAGGAAGATATCATAATATTGGAATAAATAATAATTTTGAGGATGAACATTCACACGATGATATCACACGTAAAATTAAAGTAGATGTTCCCTCTTTTGATGGCACTTATGACCCCCAACGTTTTTGTGATTGGTTAGCGGATATGGATCATCTTTTTGAGTGGTATGGGATGTCAGAAGGCCGAAGAGTACGTTTCGCTAAATTAAAATTACAAGGGTCAGCTAAAATATATTGGATGTCAGTTGAGAGACGATTAGTAAGAGAGCGACAAGAACCAACTGAAATATGGTTTGAAATGAAAGAAGAATTTAGAAAGAAATATCTTCCTCCAACTTTTAAGGATCGCCTTCTTGATCAGCTGTCTAATCTAAAACAAGGAAACATGAGTGTGACTGAATATATGCATAAATTCGATGAGCTCTTAGTGCGATGCGACATTCAAGAAGACAGTCGTTTAACTCTTTCGCGATTTCGTACTAGACTTAAATCCGAACTCAAACGAGAAGTGCTTACACACTCTTTAGATTCTGTTGAGAATGCATTTCAGTGCGCTCTTAACTATGAAGCATATTTGCGCACACCCTTTGATAAAAGTCCACTTTCAGAACCACAGAGTATACAAAGCGACAATCTGACACTAATACTACAAATACTAATATTGTCTCTAAGGATACAAAAGGTAAATCAGTCGCTAGTGAGTCATCAAAACAAGCCACAAAACAAACTGAGTGCTTCAAGTGTCATGGTTTTGGTCATTTTGCTTATCAATGTCCTACAAGAAATTTGTTAATAAATGAGAATCATAATACAAATGATAGTGAGACTGAAGAAGAAATTTACGAACCTCAAGGAAATTTTAGTGATGTTGAAGATGACCTAATGAATACACCTTTACACGTTGTTAGGTGTTTGCATTCTGTATCAAGAAATGAGGACTGGTGTAGATCTAATGTGTTTCACACATATATCACACACAACAGCAAGAGTTATAAAGTCATGATAGATGGAGATAGTTGTGTAAATATAATTTCTAAATCGGCTGTTGACAAGATGGGCCTCAAAGTTGAATCATACCCTCAACCGTATAATGTAACTTGGGTTGATAAGAGTTGTCATGATATTATTCAGTATTGTCTTGTGCCTATTCAATTTTCAAGTTATAGTGATCATATTTGGTGTGATGTTTTACATATGGATGCTACACATATTTTACTCGGTAGACCTTGGTTATTTGACCTAGATGTTAAGAATTATGGAAAGTCCAACACCTATGCATTTGTGTGTAATGGAAAGAAAATTGTGTTGACTCCTTCTCCACCCAAGAGTCCATCTAAAAATAAAAAGAATGGGTTAATAATACTAACTCAAGATGATAAATTGCTCCATTTTGTGCATAAAAATCCTGAGCCTATCAAGTCGAGATCCATATCACTTGACAAGTCTGATCCACCTATAGATTTACTTGCACCACTTTTGCATTGTTTGTGTGTGAATCTCTATAGGCAAATTATATTTAGCAATAATATTTACAAGTTTATTGCAGATATACTTAATAGAGTGCAGGTATTCCTAGCTGGATCCGTGCTGATTAGGGTTCCACCTACGAGGTTCCCTTTTGGGAATGTAGAGCCTTTTCATACCCAATATACGAACCCTTTCAGATTTTTGCAGGAGTTTGTTATACTTTCTTTGGAGTTGAATGTTCCAACAGCCCTTGATTTTCGCTCGATCGTGATGGTTTTACGTGTGCCCTGGTGCTCTACTCCAGAAGATCATCGAGCTTCTGCTTTATACCCGACATTCTTCACGGTATTAGATTTTCAGCCCGCTCCACTTCTTCCACATCCACGAGTTCCACCGCCATGGATAAGCATGAAAGCTGATATTTGGTTTCGGATGTCTGATTTATACATATTTGGTATGGTGGAAAAGTTTTCCGGATTTTCGGACGCTTGTTCGACTTCATCCGATGTGCTTGATCTTCTTCCAGTTGCCATTCACCGGTGGTGAATGTTTCCAAGCGGGGGAGAATTGATAGAGATTTAATTATGATTTGATTAGAATTTGGTTAGATTTGGTATTCTTGTTACATTAGGATTTGATTAGATTTGATTAGAGATTTGGATAGATTTGGTATTTTGTTACTTTAAAATTCTCTATATATATGGCTTGTAAAACCCTAATTTGGATATAAAGTGAAATATTATTTCTTTTGAGAGCATGTGATTTGTTTCTTTATCAAATCTTTCCTCGAGTGATTCGTGAGAGAGTGGGCGTGTGATTCGCCTGGACGTGAGGTCCAAAACCCTAATTTATCCTCCAAAATCCTAAGTTCTTCCCCAATTCCCCACCACAAACCCTAAATCGCTTCCGTCCGCCGTCACATTTTATCTTCAAATGGATATTAATATGAATTAAAGTTTGTCAATAATCACACCATTTTATATTCTGTTAATGTTTGACGTGCAGATGAACTTTTGAAAATGTAGGTATGCTGCTAACAAGTCCATGGATGGATGTGCCTTCTGCAATGCTGATGGTGATTTTTTAATAGTTCCGCAACAAGGAAGTAAGTTGCCCTTTAAATTTTTAAGGTTCAGCTTGTTTCTGTACGATGCCCAATTCTTTACTTATTGAGTCATCTTTGACATGAATAGTGAGGGTCCTAAATTCATTATTCTTCTGTTCAAAATTTGAACGCTGCATAGTGTTCATATCTTGTGGAACATAAGTTCCTCAATGTTGGTAGCCTGAATGGCTACGGGAAAAGGTGGTTGAGTCAGCACATCATGATCTAAGCGTGCCGCTATTTTTGTCTTGCTTAGTGTATGCAAACGCCACCTCTTTCGTGCAGATTCCATCGATTACCCACCATTTAAGCTCAAAAAAAAAAAAAAATCAGGAATTTGACAATGGCCCATTGTAGGAGGTTTGTACCTATGAACAAATTAATAAGCTTGAGGCCCAATTTGACTGGAAAGGGGAAACCACTAATGGAGCTCTTAGATTATTTGCCATATGTCCAATCACCATCCAAGTCAATATGCGATTAATCTTATTTCCTTTTTAGCAAGACTCACCAATTCACCTAATCGGATTATGATTTGCACCTCAACTGGATGCGAGACACGTGTCTAAATGTATATCGAATCACACATTAGAGGATGAATGTCTGATATCATACTGTGTAGTTCAAGTAGTATGTGTAAAGGATCTTGTTGTATAAATGATTCTGAGGTTAGACTATTAGAAGCTTCTTCTTACTTGTTTTTCTTTTCTTCTTATCAAGCCCAGGATTGTGGATCACAACTGAATGTGGAAAATTGCAAGTACCGCCAGGAGAAATAGTTGTTATTCCACAAGGTTTTCGTTTTGCAGTAGACTTACCTGATGGTTCATCATGTGGTTATGTTGCTGAAATTTTCGGCACTCATTTTCAACTACCTGATCTTGGCCCAATTGGTATGAGCTCTTAACCCAGATTTTACATGAAGAAATGTTATTTCAGGTCCCGTGTTGATCTAATAGATGTTTGAATGTTGCGTAGGTGCTAATGGTTTGGCATCTGCGAGGGATTTCCTTGCCCCCACTGCTTGGTTTAATCAAGATTCTTACCCAGGATATACTATTGTGCAGAAGTTTGGTGGAGAGCTGTTCACTGCCAAACAAGATTTTTCTCCATTTAATGTAGTTGCTTGGCATGGAAATTACGTACCGTATAAGGTATTTGCCTGTTCTATATGCGTATCTTTAGTAAATTGAAGGTAAATTCCATACGAGGCTTTTGATTTGTTCTTCTTATTTATTTTAATTTATTTTAGAAGTAATAAAATGAAGGTAGTTTGATGATACTTAAATAGTTGCTGCAACAGCAATCTGAGAAAATTTCCTTTTTGGTGGTCAAACGTGAGCTTCTAGATGGCGATGCCTATTCATTGGTTTCTAGCATTGGTTTCAAACTTTTCTTATGGAGAGAAAGAAAAAGATGCAAAATTTATGGTTTCCTTGGCGAGCAGATCCTCCTTTTGGCATTATTACATTATGAATTATTTCCTAAAGGGGCTTCGATTGTAATGGGAGGAATTGAACTGAATAGAGATCTATTCAGTTGAAGAGCAAGATATGATAAAAACTATCAACAAAGTGAAAGACAATCAAGAGTACATTATGAATCAAGAAAATGCGTAATGCAACAGTTGAGAGATTTTACAACTTGATTGTAACTGACAAAAGGATGCTTGTGCCAAAGAGTTTAATTATTCTATTTGACATGGTTGAACAAGTAATTGGGGATTCTGTAACACCAAAAGAATCAGCGAATATTGTTACTTGAAATATGTATGATAAAGCACGATAGTAAATGGTGAAATTGGATTAAAAGAGGTGTTGAAAATTAATATTAAGATTGGTAGAGCGTGTCAGCAGAAGTTATGTAATGACGTGAGAGTAGGTAGTGACTATGCGTTGCTCGTTTCATGTATATTGAGATTGATTTTTTGAAAATTTCTTATATTACTTGACTGTTTATATTTGAGTGGAGGCTGAGATGTTGCATGCCATCACTGGAGTAGGGTAAACGTTATGCAGTTTAGAGTACATGTGAATGCAGAGTTTCTCAATGATAAATTTAGGATATGAAACTTTGTCAAGACTGTTAAAGTAAATTACCACTACCTAACAATTCACAACTAGTTATAGCCTATGATATATAGAACACTTCTCTCAGAAAAAAAAAAAAAAAAATCTTGTCTGGCCGTTTCAGACATGACATGCGTGTCCATCTATTATTTCTTAACACTTACAAATGTGTTATCCTATATGCATCAAATATATGTGCAAGATGAGTATGATATGCCTTCCATATATGATTAACAACCTGATTCATGTATTCATGAGTCAAATATGAAAAATAAATTCTTTTTAAAAAAAACACAATATATCCATGTCTTCATGACTAGATATTGGAGGGCTGCCAGTGCCCGCCCATCCTGTATCTATGTCGGGCATGACATTCTTGCTCTTGTCTATAGGTCATAGACTATAGTGCTTGATCCTTGCTGCAACATCGTTATCATTAAAAATCAGTGTTATGGCACCATGCTTGGCAGTATAATGGAACAATATCTTGCAAGATCCGGAATTAGATTTCAAAGGTGCAGAGAAGAATCGGAGAACTTTTCCATTCTTGTTACAATACTGAGATAAATGATCATCCTGTTTCTATAACGGTTCTCAGAATATAAATCGTAACATTCAAGCCTCACCCCAACTTATATAATTTTGGTACACTTGAAGGGACTTCTAAGTTGGTAGCAGAGCCACCTAGTGAGGTTCAAATCCTACAGGCTGGACTGAATTCTAAAGAAATGATTACTGCCGCGCGAGTTAAGTCAATAATAATCTGCACCCTGAACCTGATCAGTATTGTTTGTGTGGCTCAATTTCATGGAGTGGTCATCTATGACAAACTTTGTGCCATCGATGGAGCCACTGCCATCGATGACAGGAAAAACACTGTACCAGCGGTGCTATGCAGGTAAACCCACCATCGATGGTGAGGTGAGCTGTTTGGGTTTTTTGAGGTGTTTTGAGACTTGGAATTGAGCTAATTAACCTCTATTTGACTTAAGGTTTGTTCCTATCAGTCCAAATCTATATATAATAGGGTTTTTAATAGGTTTTTTGTGTAGATCTCAAGAGATTTTGGAGAACTCTCTTTTGCAAACCCGTTGAGAGTTTTTGTAACCGTCTTCTTCTTGAGAGATCAATTTATAAGTTTGAGATGTTTGAGAGATGTAAGATTTGCAACTATAGATAGTGAAGTTTGATTTGGCCCGTGGATGTAGGACTTGCTCCGAACCTCTGGTTTGATTTTCTGATTCTCTTAAAGTTTTGCTTGTTATCAATTTATCTTCTTTAATCTCAATAAACCTAGTTCTCTATTTTGATTTATTACTTGCGCTTCTGCAACAATAAACAATAAGCGTGTTACTAGTATATTTCTTTCATCTTCATATTAATTGATAGTCAGGCCTACCCAAGTACTTGGGATTAAAGGCTTAGTTGTTGTTGTATTAATTGATAGTCAGCATGTTGATTAAGTAATTTCTAGCATTATATCTTTTCACCTTTGTGATTTTTCCAAATTACTAAGTTCCTTCGGGATTTTCTTTTTTCTGCATATTTTCCTTGTTCTTTTCAGTATGACTTGAGCAAGTTCTGCCCGTTCAATACCGTTTTAGTTGATCATGGGGATCCTTCAATAAACACAGGTATGAGGACTCAAACTGAATACAATACTCGCATGCAGACATACATGCACATACATATACTTACGCATACACACGTTCACACACATGGAAAGACAAGCATGCGTTCACATAGAACAACCATCAAAAAGGAATTAAACAACAGCAAATAGAAAAACACTAACAGAGGAGGACAAAAAGAAGAATATCTCCCGTCGTTACACTTTGCTCACCTTTATACATGTGTTATTGCATCACAGTGCTGACGGCCCCATCAGATAAGCCTGGTGTTGCGTTGCTTGATTTTGTGATCTTCCCACCCCGATGGTTAGTTGCTGAGCACACCTTTCGCCCTCCATATTATCATCGCAACTGCATGAGCGAATTCATGGGCTTAATATATGGTGCATATGAGGTACATCTTAACCAAACCTCATCATAATGAGTTTAAAGGTCTTGATCAATAAAGTGAGATTCCTAGTCTAAGTATCTGTTTGATCTAACTAATTCTCCAGAAATCTAGATATGTAGCTCTTTGGTTTGCTATAGAAACCTCATTCATGCGCATTCTTGTAGGCAAAAGCCAGTGGATTTCTTCCCGGAGGCGCAAGCCTCCACAGCTGCATGACACCCCATGGACCTGACACCCAGAGCTACGAGGTGCGTAAACCCACTAAGCAAGAACTAGATCATTTCGACTTTTTTTTGCCCAAAATGATACTGTCATCACTCTCATCTAGTGCTTCTCAACGACTATCAGGCAACAATAGCACGCGGTGAAAATGCAGAGCCATACAGAATAAGAGATACCATGGCCTTCATGTTCGAGTCGGCCCTGATCCCTCGTGTCTGCCCGTGGGCTCTCGAGTCCCCCCACAGAGATCCCAACTACTATCAGTGTTGGATCGGACTGCGATCGCACTTCTCTGGAGATAAGAAGGAGACGACATCAGAGGGAAATAGCACAGTTCCAGGCAATGGAGAAGTAGTTCAGTTTGGAGAGAGTGCTGATAGCTGATCTTTTGATGGTATTTGGAGAAAATAGCTGATGATAAGCTCTGTTGCAAATATTCTAGCAAAATAAATATCTCTAAAACAGTACCTGTTGTCTAGGTGCAAACTGAGGAATAAGTAAAAGGCATTCTCCAGCAAAAATATTAGTAGTCCTCTAATTATTTTTTGCTATTTTCTTAAAATATATATGTTCATGTGATCCCACCAATGAACAGGAGAAAAATGAAATATGTTATATAGAGAAATGTTAATACTAAGAGCTTGTGATTGCATGTCCATTATAGTTGCAGGATTAACTGCATGGTGAATGTTAGATCTGATTAGTTGGTTAGTTACATGATTTGTCGAATTGTTTAGATTGTAGGTTTAATTACCACCCTCTTGTATCCTATATAAATTAAAATCGCTTTGTATCGATAAGATTAATCATGTTATGTCATAATATGGTACCAGACTAGCTTATAGAATAGATCTCAGACTAGGTTATAGAATAGATCTCAGTTTATGCCGTCTTCTTCGAACCATCGCCTTCTCTTTCCGCTTTGCTCAAAATAGATCTCAGTTTTAAAACTTATAAATAATTACAAGTTTGTCATTATTTTTTTGGATTAAATTATCCTTATAAATTCCAAACTAAAACTTCTTAAAATTTGAAATGACGACTCATCGTCTTCCTCCTCTATTTTCTCTCTAAAACGCTAAATAATTTTTTTTTGGTATTTAGTAAAAACACATCTCCTACAAAATCATCAATTTAATTTCTTGACTCCTTAAAATTTTTTACATTAACGTTCCTGAAAAGATTAAAAGAATTTTAAATTCTTTGATTTCGCCGTGACAAGTAAAATTTGGATTTGGAATTTGAGTTTGAATTTTCTTATACAAATGGAAAATTTCAATATATAATTGGTGTCAGAGAACAAATCTAAGATACGATTTGAATTTTTTTTTAGGTTTTATGCATATTTATTTGAAAAATTATCGTTAATTAGTTTTCTTTTATAGGGGAGACTTCGCTTATTGATCGGGTTTTAATATCCGACCAGCACGTTTCTTGGTCGGGTATTAATACCCGACCAAAATATTTGAGGAGGGGTAATTTGGAAAAAAAAATTAGACGCAGAGAGTAAATTCAAAATAGGAGTTTGGTGTAAAGAGTATCCAGGACGCCAAGAGTAAAATGCACTGCGCAAATAGAATTTCCCGTTATAGCTATATCTTTTATGCATTTCCTTATGCCAAAATTGCCTATTTTAGTAGTACTACTTTTGAACCAACTGGTTATTGAGTCATTTCAACCTACTACTACTGAATCAACATGTTATTGGGTTAATTCAACATACTATTACTGTTGCATCACTTTGTTACTAGGTCCCCTTCGAGGTATTAATCTATTCCTTTTGGGTAGAATCATCAACTATAGTTACCGCTGAGCTTATCTCTTTATTGGTTGTGTCTCACTCTCTAATGGAGTTCCTTACTATGGTTTCCTTCTCAAGGGATTCGCTCACTACTATTCCCACTACTCCAATTGTACAAGATCATTTTTATTTCCAAGATCTTTTACTACTATTAATGTCAAATTGAATGACATAATTATTTATTATGGGCTATGTTGTTTAACATATTCATTAGTGCTCAGCAAAAAATTAGGTACCTACTTGAAGATTCACCTAATGAAATCGTCAATGATTGTTGTGTAATTATTTGACTATATAAGTATGAAAAAAAAAGTAAGTTCTGTTGTGATGTTCTTTAAAACTACTATGGAAATTTGAGACAAGTCTATAGGAATAAGAAATATATATTTAGAGTGTTTAAACTGTATGACTACAAGTTTACTCTTAAGTAGGGAGACATGTTCATTTCTGAATACTGTTCTGCACTCCAAAGCATATTAGATAAACTTGATCTTCATCCATTTTTCTTGACAGATTTAAAGATTTTGAGACAATATTTTGGGCATGGTCATGGTCGTGGTCGTGGCTGTGCTTATGATTCAGGGGGGAGGCTAGGGCCACTGTCGTGGTCGTGACACAGGAAAAATGCAGACAACGTTAATGTCAACACTGCGGCTGAACCAATATATTTTTTAACACTATTGGGAGAAGTTTGGTAAACCAACATGAGTATATATAATGAATAGTGATTCTTCATCTGTTTTTTCTGATTCAAATACAACTTCTTCTCCCATATCAGACTCATCCTTTCAGATGGTTCAAAAAAACTCAAATTGATTTCGACTATTCTTTTCGTCTTTAATCTCCTTCAGGTCCTCAAATTTAGGTATGGATACTTACACTGCTTCTTTTAGCCATCCTTGGGTTATCGATTCTTGAATTTTTTTTTTCCACATAAAAAGTTTCAAAACAAATTTGTTTTACTAGAACTTTCTGATAACTATCATCCAAATCATATTGTTGGGCCATCTTTTTAATTTATTGATAATAGAGTAGTTCATACTATCTCCTTATTAATACTTATGTTGAAAGTCTCTTCCAATGCACAAAAACTCCGAAGTTATGGTGAGAATTGAAAGAAATTATTCCTTATTAATACTTATATTGAAAGTCTCTTCCACTGAGGGTTTAGAGAAATTATTTTGTATTTGAGCAAAAATCTAGGCTTTACGCAATGGTATATTTTTTTAAAAAAAATCCGCAATTAAATGCGGATCCGGCAAGATTTGAATCTGGGTTGCTCTAATAGCATATTGAAAGTTCTTTCTACTACACCAAAACTCTAAAGTTATGATAAGGGTTGAGAGAAATTATTTTGTATTTTAACAACTTTAAAGTATGTTTTTAGTCCCAAAATTTCCTGTCAGACTCTTTATCTATTCATCAACTCACTAAAACAATAATTACTTTGTGATATTCCATCCATCCTATCATATCTCTTAGGTCCTTCAAACTGGAGTGGAAATTGTTATGAATCATGAGAAAAAGGTGGAATATATTACATGGATAAAGGAATTACTCCTACAAGTTTTGTTGCCAGCTCTTATGAAATATATTACATGGATGAAGGGATTACTCTTACAAGTTTTGTTGTCAGCTCTTATGATACTCTTTTATAATGGCACTAACATCATGGTTATCTTTCCCTTTTCAATTTTCACAAAAAATTACCTCACAACCACCATCTTTCAATTAGAGTGTTTATCAGCTCACTAAATGTCTCTTATCTAGTTGAGTCAATAATTATAGTACTATCCCCTTTAAGTTGGTCCATTCCGATGTATAAGGTTCTTGTTATCCAACTGAATTTTTTTTGTTATTTTATTAATTTTGTGGATGATTTCTCTAGATGAAATAGCTGTATATTTTGAAAGAGAGGTTTGATGTTCTAACAATGCCAGGGAATTTATGAACACTAATGTCTCTGTGTTTTGTGCTGCCACTGAGATCATTCATTAAACACCTTATCTCATACATCCCAATAAAATAGTGTGACTAAAATTTTGGATGTGGCTCGCATACTACTAATTCATATGCATGTACTCATACATCCCAATAGATGTTGTTTTATGTGTGCAGTGTTATGTAGTAAAGCTCTTTTCTCATGTCTCTTTCCATACAAAGAACTGTTCCCTCTTTTACCCTGCATATTTGGTTATACTTGTTTTATTCAGGACTTGTCTACTGGCTAAGACAAATTATCTCTTTATTATGCTAAACGTGTGTTTGTTAGCTACTAGCACACTCGAAAAGGTATAGGTGTTCTTATTTTATGTGTCGAAATTATTTTTGTTGACTCACGTTATTTGAATCCTCTATTTCTCACCTCATCTTTCTTTGTTGGTCTTGTCTAGTATATGGGTTGACAAAGTGTCTCAATAATTACTACTATTGCAGGTTTATGCTCTTTCTTTGTTGGTACCAAATAGGGATGGTAATGGATACGTCTACGGGCCAATTTTTGGTCCTCTCTATACAAAATTTTAAATTAAAAAAATAATTTTTTTATTTTTAATTCAAAATTTTATATAGAACAGATAAAAAATTGACCCATAGGTATGTCTATTACCATCCCTAGTGCCAAGTATGGTAGCTGACTATTATATCAAAGACCTAAAACTTGAATCAAATTTGATAAGAAAGGAGGGATTCCAACCTGACTCTAATTTGATCTGAATCCCTTATGGTTAGGATTCAGATTACATGAGCTGGGTCCATGACTCGATATCCAGTTATAGGGGATTATTGCGAACATACTGTTTCAAAGAGGTCACAGACTTAGAGATGGTAATTGACGCGTCTATTGGCCAATTTTTGGCCTATCTAATACAAAATTTTGAATTAAAAATAAAAATTTCCTTTTTCTAATTCAAAATTTTGTATAGAACGGACTAAAATTTGTCCCGTGGACGCATCCATTACCATCCCTAGCCACAGTTGGTGCATGTAGAAATTGCGGCTTTATGACTTGGATGGGGTGCTTCTATTACCTCAAGGTGTTAGAATAGTACATAACGGTAACAATTATTGATCGTGTTTTTCCTAAGGCCCAAACTTGGGCCAAATTAAGGTTGAGCGGATTGTATAAAGTTAATTTGTACTTTAGATTATTCCAAGAAATTCGAAGAAAAGATAGAGCATGCACATATTTCATGCAAAGTTAGTGTAGTTGAAGATGAAGACAAGTATGACAATATGCATGCAGGAATGGAGTCTCATGTGCACAATAAGCACCTTAAAATAATTATATTCATGTTCAAATAATGCACGAAATGTTATGGGCCTCATATAGGGTGGAATCTCTCTTTAGAGCTAGCCATAAATATAATGTTACCATAAAATAATTATATTCATATTCAAACAATGCACGAAACATAATGGGCCTCATGTATAGTGGAATCTCTCTTTAGAGCTAGCCATAAACATACATACGATGAACCGTGTATGTGCGCGAGTGCGGTTTTCGGTAGGGTTTTTTTTACTCAAAACCAAACCGACCGATACTCACCACTAGACACGACTAAGACGGTGTGAGTCACTGACGATGAGGGTGGTGGGACTCAAACGGATTGTGAGTTCGTTCATGAGAGGAGCAAGAAAGAGGGATTAATTGGAGGAAAAAAGATGGGTAATATGGGAATATAAAGGGATATGATTAGAGTAAATTGATATTTTTGAATTTCATTTGGTATGTAGAAGGATACTTAGAAATTAGGGAGGTGCATTTAGAATTTCTCTTTCTATTGCATGTTTATAATTTTTTTTTGACAAATTGTCCATGTCTCTTCTTTTTAATAATTTTGTTACAAAACTCCCTCCCTCTCTCTCTAAATCCTTTCTCTTAACAATCCTCTCTCTAACTTATTGCTTTTTCTAATCTCTTACAGCTTAATTTTCTTTGTAATTTAGTCTCTTTCAAAATTTATTTAGTCTCTAATACTTTTATATATTCACTTTATATTGTATCCTTCTCTCTTTATCTACATAGCATTTTTTAACTCACAAATTTATCTCTCATACCCCTATCTCTCGCTAGGTCTACTTTCATTCTCTTTCTAACTTTACTTTATTCCTTATTCTATCTCTAATCTTCTCTCTCTAACCTCCATCATTATTATCATGTTTTTCCTACTAATTTCTCTCTAAATTTCACCTTCTTTCTCAAGCATTTTCTCTCTCTAAAGTTATTTATTCGCAAACCTTTTTGTCTCACTAAAATTTTCTCTCTCTTGCTTAGTTGCTTCCGCTCACTCTATTGCTCCTCCAATTTGAGAGAGTTATCAAAATAAAAAAAAATGATGAGAGAGAAAATTGTTAAAGAGAAAAACATATTAGAGAGATAAGTATGACGATAGAATGGACTAGTACATGACAAAGATATGAAGGATGTTAAAGAGATAAAATTTAGATAAAGAAATATGTTAGAGAGATAAAAGAAACAAAAAGCTATGGCATCCTTTTCGAGACTATTGACACTACTGGACTGAATTTACCATGTTATCTCTACTCGTGACGGCTACGTGAGGGATCCGATTAGTCATCTCTTTAAAGAGTGAACTAGAGTCGAGGAGAGAAATTAAAATGAAATATAGATATTACACGCTAGAGAGGAACCGTAGGTAGATACATAAAGTTAGAAAGAGAGAAACTAGGGAGAACAAGAGAAAATGTATTAGAGGGACAAAGTAAGCACGAAAATAAATTAGGAAAAAGAGATCATTGCAGGAAAAAAAAATTAGAGATAGATTATGTAAGATCGGAAAAATTTGGCAAAGAATGAAAATAAGTTAAATGGAGAGAGAGAGAGAGAGAGAGAGAGGGGCATATAGAGATACAGATCATTTGAGAGAAATAGACTAGGAAGAGAACCTTAGTAGGGATATATACAACAACAACTAAGCCTTTTATCCCAAGTATTTAGGGCAAGCTATATGAATCAAAAAAGAATCAAGCCGGATCGATCACTTTGATAGTTCTTCTCTATTTATTTCTATCAAGTAATATCTCTTCATTTAAAGCTCTAGAATCCATATCTTTTCGTATCATCTCCATCCATATTTTTTTTCGGTCTTCCCTTTATTTTTTTTAACTTGTCCTACATTGATAAACTCCCTCCGTCGAACTGGCGCATTTGTAAGCCTATGTTGCACATGACCAAACCATCGTAAGTTATTTTCTCGCATCTTCTCATCGACGGGAGTTATACCTAACTTAGCACGAATAATTTCATTTCTCACTTTATCTCTTCTAGTGTTGCCGCATATCCAGCGGAGCATGTGCATCTCTGTTACACTTATCTTTTGTGAATGACGTTTCTTAATAGCCCAACATTCCGTGTCATATAATAAAACTGGTCTAATAGCAGTCTTAACGGAATGTTCTGGTCGCATAAAACTCTTATTGCACTCCTCTATTTCAACTAACCAGCTTGTATCATATAGTTAGCATCATTATCGATCTCTCCATCATTCTGAATAATAGAACCCAAATATCCAAACTTACTGCTCATTTGTATCTCTTACTCATTTAGTATTACAGTATTATAGTTTATGGTCCGTTATTTACTAAATTTACAATCCATATACTCTGATTTAGTAGGGATATATATAAGCTAAAAACTAATAGCTAGAGAGAGAAAATAGAGAATATTTAGAATGAAAGGGAAATTATAAAGAAATTGGAGGTAATCCTCCAAATTTTTTAAAGTGAAAATATACCTAGTTAAGGAAAGTTAAAAATTGAACAGAAGACGATTAAAATATCCACTTGCTCCCACAATCAGTTAAAGAAAAAGCTCATGATCTGAGAGAGGAGATACAAATGAATTTGAAGAGATAAATTAAAAAATATTTAAAATATGGATGTCTTGGGAATAACACAAATATTTTAGGAAAGAAAATATTTTATAAAGATTATTCTAGTCTACAATTTGACTCTTATTAACTAGATTGGTATGGTTATTAACTTAAAAGATTTAAACTACATGGATCCAAATATGAAGATTTTGGGTGGGGGGTGTAATATTAATATTAAAGATTTTAAAGGTATATATCCAAAAAAAACCAAAAAAGAAATAAAGCATGTGCAAGTAAAATTAAAAAAAATATATGAACAACTAGATATGGGTAACTATGGTAACTTGTCAAATTACCCAGCCTTTACATATGCGTTTGGTCCTTATTACTTTATGTGATTTGTTGTACCATTCATCAAACTTTTTTTTTTTTTCCCTTCGTGAGCATCTTTCCTTCGGGTTTTATTCATTTCCTTCTTTTTCTTCTTCTTTTTTTTCTAGTCAAATTTATATATAAACATATTTTTTTTACAATATTACTCAAACTGAATTTTCATCTGGAGTCGAATTCGGAATCTCTCACATATTAGAAATAGATGGATGATACCACTTGAATCAAACTTGAAACTTCTTCTTCTTATTCTTTTTTTTTTTTTTTTTTCCCTTTCTTCATTTTCTTTCCCTTCTTGATTGTCGTGCGAATCTTCGACCTTGTCCCACCTACGTGTGCAGTTGAACTTTGAGCACTAAAGTTGTCCATCATTAACACCGATGCCATGATAAAATTTTGGGGTATTTACAGATTTGTCCCTTATATCTTTATAAATTATAATTTAGTCCCCTTAATCTTCATATTTAGGATTTAGTTTCCAAAATCTTCTAAATTACTACAATTTAGTTCTCCTTCCTAACTTCCGTTAGGTCAGTTTATTTTTTAACCTGATTTTTCCATTTTACCCTTCCTTAATTTTTTATTCCCTCTTCCTCCTTTCTTTTTCTTCCATCTTCCTCCTCTCTTCTCCTTTTCTTCATTCTTCCTCCTCTCTTCTCATTCCCTCTTCCTCCTCTCTTGTCATTCTCTCTTCCTTCTCTTTTCTTTCTCTCTTCTCTTTTTCTTCATTTGGTTTATTGGCTTTCCCCCTTCTTCTTCTCTTCTATCTCTCTATTCTTCATCTCTTTTTTTTCATAGGGGTATTTAAGTCATTTCATTATTTAAAAAAATAAAAAATTAAATTTTGCCGTTTATTTGGACGGAAAACTGAGGGACTAAATTATAGTAACTTAGAGGATTTGAGGGACTAAATCTTAAATATGAAGATTTGGGGGACTAAATCTTAATTTATAAAGATGTAAGGGACAAATCTGTAAATACCCCCAAAATTTTAAAGGGATTTTCACATATATGTTCCTTAAATCTTTAAAAATTTGAATTTAGTCCCTCAAATCGTCATATTTATAATTTAGTTCCCAAAATCCTTTAGCTTACCTCACTTTAGTCCTACAACCATATTTTTTGCCCGAATTTTCTATTATACCCCTAAATTATTTCAGTTTAGTCCTTTTTTTCCTCTTCCTCATCTTCTTATTGGATCCCTCTCCATTCTTCTTCTCTCTCTCTTCCTTTCCAGTTAATTTTTAAAGTAAAGTAACTTAGGGGAACCCAATAAGAAGAAGGAAGAAAAAAAGAGAGGAGAAGAATGGAAAGGGAAACCCAATAAGAAGAGGAATAAAGAAGGAAGAGGGAAGGGAGAACTAAAGTGAAGTAACTCAGGGGTATAACGGAAAATTCGGTCCAAAAATATGACTGGGGGACTAAAGTGAGGTAACTTAAAGGATTTAGGGGACTAAATTCAAAATATGAAGATTTAGAAGAATAAATTAAAATTTTTTAAAGATTTAAGGGACAAATATGTGAAAACCCCAATTTTAAAATATCAGTAGAACAAACACTAAAAAAATATTTTTATTATTCTTTAATAAAATATAAACATGTCAAGTCAATAAGGAAAGCTACTTAGCTAAAGTGCATGTCTGGCTACAAGAATCATCCTCATGAATGATCCTAGCCTTTCAGCATGATGCATATATGCTGTGAAGGCTTGTGGATTGAAATCATCAAGTCCAGAGATTCTTTAGACATTCATCTAGTTATGAAAACTTATTCGATTCTCTAAGAAACCATCATTTTACAACCATCAAATAAATAAGCAAAGGATCAGATCAGAGTAATTTTTTACTCTCTATTGATTGGAAACATGTAGATAAGTTGAAAGGTGTTGGGATGATCTATATGGCTATTTAGTACTCTCTTCTTTCAAACATGCAAAACATCAAATATTCTTTGTTCCTTCCAAAATAAAAACTCAAACAATTCCTTTTTCTTTTTGTCATCATTGGTCGGTTCGGTTTTGGACAGAAAAAATCCCACCAAAAACCGAATCAAACCGAACTTAGAAAACCCAAATCGAACCGACCGTACTCCACCAAAAATCGAAACCGATACTGACAATTCGGTTCGATTCGATTTCGATCGGTTTTCGATTTTCTGGACTGTGGTCCAAAAACCACTTGAGTTAAAAAAATAAAGGGGTATTTACTGGTTTGTCCCTCAAATCTTTATATATTATGATTTTGCCCCCCAAATCTTCATATTTAGAATTTTGCCCCCCAAATCTCATAAGTTACAACAATTTTGCCCCCCTCTCTAACTTTTCCTAACACAATTAAATATTTGACCATTTTACCCCTCTTTTTCTCTTTTATTTTCCTCTTCTCTTCTTCTTCTCTCTTCCTCCTCTCTTCTCCTTTCTTCATTATTTCTCCTCTCTTCTTTCTCCTCTCTTCCTCCTTTCTTCTCTTCTCTTCCCTAACACAGTTAAATATTGAAAGAAGAGAGGAGAAAGAAGAAAGGAGAAATAATGAAGAAGAGGATAATAGAGAAGGAAGAGAGAAGAAGAGAGGAGGAAAATAGAAGAGGAAAAGAGGGGTAAAATGGTCAAATATTTAACTGTGTTAGAGAAGGGGGCAAAATTGTTGTAACTTATGAGATTTTGGGGGCAAAATTCTAAATATGAAGATTTGGGGGGCAAAATCATAATATATAAAGATTTGAGGGACAAACCAGTAAATACCCCAAAAATAAATAAATAATTGGGCTTTCTGAATAGTCCCAGTTTAAACAAAACTCATCATACGAAACCAAAAACCTTCCTCCTGAAACATCGATTAATATCATCTAAATCCAACATCTCATCAAACTTATAATCCAATTTATGACTTGGAAAAACCAAAACCCTATCAAGCAATGCCGCGAAGAACATATGCTTCTCCAAACAGATCAAATGGTTCGACATCTATCCGGACAGACAAATCTCGAACAAGAACCGATCTTCTGGCTTCCACTTGATCGTCTTCCTATTTGTTGGTCACTCCACCTTCTTGCACACATCCACGCCGTGATTCGCCAGATCGGGTCCGACATTGTCGTCCCTGGCCTCCGCCGCTGCTGCCGTGGCGTTCTTCGACCGGTGCGAAGACACAGTGCCTTCTGGATCTGCCGGTTCATCTTGATCTAATCGAGAACACGCGATCCAAACTTCTCCAAAGCAACGGAAACGGATCCGTTTAGATTCGCATCGGCTAAGGTTTTGTTCCAGAGGTCGAAAAGCAATGCCTGCTGGCTTTTGAGGAGATAGAGGGCACGGAGCTCGGACTCGCGCATGAGATCGGAGGGGGATTGGGTGACAATGACGGAGATGCGGCGGCCAAGGGGGAAGGCGAAGTAGATGAGGATGAAGATGAGGGGGAAGGCGAAGGCGAGGGCGAGGAGAAATAACTTAAGGATTAGAATTCGGGTTACGGTTAATGGGATATCGGGGTTGGATAACTGTTCAGTTTTTTTGATCGGTTTCAGTTGGCGATGATGCCACCAAAATCCGACTCGAAGGTCGAATTTAAGTTTGGTTTTACAACCGACCCGACCAGATAACCGAATTAACCGACCCGATTGATT
Organism: Dracaena cambodiana; assembly: GCA_036321105.1. Lineage (NCBI taxonomy): Eukaryota > Viridiplantae > Streptophyta > Magnoliopsida > Asparagales > Asparagaceae > Dracaena > Dracaena cambodiana. Next base: position 29,400,502 of record JAYEPQ010000013.1, read on the forward strand.
CGGATCGGGTCGGTTGAGCAATTTTTTTCGATTATTTTAGAAATCTGCTCACCCTTAGTCATCATCCCTATTTTTTCTTTTATATATATATATATATATATATATATATATATATATATATATATATATGGAATTTCTGTAGGTGAGTCGTCAACTCAGAAAAGTTACGTGAGTTAGCAATAAAATTTTAATGACTCAATGATTTTTCTTTAATTTTTTTTAACAATTACTATCTCTGTCTTATTAACTTCTTTAAATTTTGGAGTTCATTAAACCTTTTATCAAGTGCATACAAAATGTTCTATTCATTGAAAACCGTTAATTTTGTATTAACTTGATGAATGACCAAATCAAAACTAAAACCCAAGAAATTGGGTATGAGTGAACCCTAACGGTCTAGATTATAATCCAAAAGAAAATTTTTAAAAAAAATTATTGGAGATAGTGGGAAAGAACTGCAGCTCAGGTAATTTGCGTGAGCTGTCAGCTCATTTCTATTTTCTCATATATATATATATATATATATATATATATATATATATATATATATATATATATATATATATATATATATATATATATATATATATATATATATAGAGGAAATGGGAAATACATCGGCGGTGAAGGGAGTTCCTTCACCGCCGCTTAGGTGGCCCAATAAAATTATAATACGGGGCGTCATTCAAGATAACAAATAAATGAATTCTCTTAAATGACACCACGTGTAATAATTTTATTAGGCCACCTAAGCGGCGGTGAAGGAAACTTCCTTCACCGCCGGTGTATTTTCCGTTTTCTCATATATATATATATATATATATATATATATATATATATATATATATATATATATATACATTTTTTTTTTTAACAAAATAGAGATATCTTCTTCTTTTATAGAAAATTAGATATAATTATATTCTAACTACAAATCTACTTTTACACCAATTCTATTTTTTATTACAAGGATTCCAATTGCTAGTCCTACGTGACTAAGTATCTTAACAAATTAAAATTGTCTCTAAAAACTGCTAGTCCTATTTTATGTAGAAATTGAATTATAAATTCTAACACTATTGTTTCGAATATTGACCGGATCAAGTCTGTATGTAAAAAGCCTATCAAACGAGTAAAAAATTGTTCATTATGGGACTCCAACTGAAACTCTTTTTTTACTCTAGAATTATTTGTCAATTAGGATCATTTCGAAATAAAGAAAACTAAATCTTTAAATGAAACTGAGTTCAGCTATAATAAGAAAGTCTCTCTCTAAAGATAATAAACATCTCGTATCAGGAAACTACTTGTATTCCAATTGGCTATTACTCCACCATTAAATAACTATAAATACACTCCCTCCTTTATAAGAAAAATCACATCTTTTACATAATTAATATTTGAGAGCTTGTAGCTTGAGAGATATAGAGTCTTGAAAGATCTTGTATATATACTTCATTATAAAGATCACCATCGATATGCAACTTTCGTCCAAGAATGTAGTCCTGGAAATTGTCTCATCTCAGAAAACTTTGTTGTATGACTATGTATGTATCATTTTATGTGTTTTTTTTCTTTATTATCTTTTAACTCTACTGTAGATACTTGTCAAGATTCCACATCTCAGCTAACCTACTAACTTCAGCTAACTCGAGTTCGAATCAGTCTCGAAACCACAACTTCGTTGGATATGAACTTGACTAGTTGTACATAGTCAAAATTGGCTCAACGAACACAAATCACTATATCAAGGTTTGCACTTCAGTTGTAGTTTCAGTTTTCCAAATTCAATGGGATCGGGTAGGGGCAAATCTAGACATTCGAGTCAGGGACAGACTTATTCAGGGGTTGAGATATCTGGATTATTAGTCGAGGTACAGTGGGCGAAGCATCCTTGTCGAGGTTGCATAGGCGGAGCATCTGGCTCAAAAAATTATAATGTTTCTATTTTGTAGCTCACATATAAATTATGGTATTAACACAGATATTTTTATTCTATAATTTTTATGAAAATTCAAGACATTACAATACAAATAGCATTATTAAATATTTTTTCCATTGATTTTTGAAGTTTAAAATTTTTTTAAAAATTATTCAGTAAAAATGAGATTTTTTTTACTCAATTATTCAGTCCTTCATCTCTAATAATCACGATTTTCATAATTGAAAACTAAAAAAATTATGAATATGGAAAATTGTAAAAATTTATAGAAAATAAAAAAACTAATTTTCTTTTCTTAAAATTTCGAGGGGGGCTACTCCTCAGGACAATATGGGTCCGCCCAGGATCGGGACTGGCGAAATGAGATCAGCAGAGTTCGTATAAGATCCATAGCACTTTTTTTTTTGGCTAATACAGCAAATCCACAAATCCAGAGATTTTGAGGACACATTTTGTAAGGCTAAATAGGGGAAAAAACTCTACTAAATATTGTATTTTTTTAGAAACCCCAATAAACTATTTTATGCTATAAACACCCATGGATTTCAAATTTTATAGAAATCCGCAAATGACATTGATAGAAAGATTAAGAAATCAATTTTAAGATGCAATCATACACACTTTTAGATCTTTCTAAATACTCACTTCATGATTTAATATAATTTACTATAAAATGTATATCTTAAATTGTTGGAGGAGTACTTGTTGCATTTTTAAATTGATCAATTAATCTTTCTTTTATATTATTTAGGAATTTTTATGAAATTTGAAACTTCCGGAAATTTATATGATATAAAAAAATTTATGGAGTGTTTTGGAAAAACTTTTGTATTTCATGAAAATTTCTTCAACTTGTTTTTTTGTAATGTGGACTCCTATACTTTTACATGCCACCCAAATTTGAGCGAGAAAACGGATCAGATGGTACCTAGCAGTATCCATTAACCATTAGAACCCGCTACTCCCCATGGTCAAGGGGGTTTCTAAAGGATCACGCTATTTTTCCTAGTTAATCTACCAGATAGTTTAATTTTCGTTCGGATTTTGAATTCGGACCGCTGAAAAGTGGGCTCCTGGAAAAATAAAAAAAATGGTGTGCTCCTTTGGAAACTTCCATCGTCAACATATCACCATCACGTGCGGCTGCCCTAACGGGTACAGCCGTCGGATCCATTCCCAAATCCCCCAAGATCCATCACGGTCCAAACACCGCCCTCGATCTCACATATAACATAATCCCCGAGTCCCATCACCGCCTCTTCCAACACCGGACCTCATCACCTCTGAACCCCACAAAACCCTCGTGGTCTCTCTCCCTCGCTCTCTCTCTCTCTTTCTTTCTCACTCTGTCTATCTCTCTTCTAATCTCACCTCCGATAACTCTCCTCTGCTGCCCCCATGGCTGCCGACTCGTCCGACGCCGCCGAGGTTGATAAGCTTTACGAGTTCGGCGAGCGCCTCAACGAATCCAAGGACAAGTCCCAGGTGAGAACAAAAACCCTATTTTTGGCTTTTAGGGTTTGTTGTGGTCGGGGGTTTAAGCGACTGATTCTTGTGCAGAATGTTAGCGATTACGAAGGGATTATAATGGCGGTGAAGGGCGGGAGCGTGAAGGCGAAGCAGCTGGCGGCGCAGCTGATCCCGAGGTTCTTCAAGTTCTTCCCCAGCCTCGCCATCGAGGCCATGACCGCCCTGTTCGATCTTGTCGAAGAGGACGAGCTCGGGGTAAGTCTCTTTGCCATAGTCTCTCTCTATCTTGTATCTAGGGTTTTGAGTTGTATTTGTTAGCTATAATAAGAAGCAAATAGGAAGTTTTAGGGCATTGGAGTAAGAAAGTTAGGCGATTTGTTTGTTTTGATACATTTCTTGGCAATTATATGACTCTTTTGATACTATGTGTGTGTATGGGGGAAAGGTGTCGGGTAGATTTCAGAGTTTTCTGATTCTTTCAGGGTGAGCTCCTCAAGTAGTACACAAGGTCATAGAAATTTGAAACCTTTTTGATGTTTCAATTTCAGCTCTGATTTATGATTGAATTTTGAAAAGAATTTAGAATTTATTAGACACGAAGTAGATGCTAAGGGGGAATACATTTTTTTGGGGAAAATTTAAATATTCTTGCTTAAAAAGGCAACTATCTCTTTCCCCCTTAACCAGTAAATATGATCTTTTCCTTGACCTTTACTTCCTGATCTTCACTTTGGTATATGTCCATCTTGATAAGTTAAATATCGTTTATGGCATACGACACTGATCTAGAATCCAGTCCAGTGTTCTAAAATGCGTTTTCAGTATGCGTGCGGTCGAGAACCGCATAACACATAATCGGATTATGCGCCGATTATGCGGATTACGCGGAATTATGCGGAATATTAATATTTTAATATATATTAATATAATAATTATAAAAATAGATATATTAAGTGCTATAAAACTCTAAAAATATATAAATAATAACTGTAAGCATGTAAAATGAAAATAAATCGGCTACAATCCAACTACAAATTACAAAATTATAAGATGCATGTATAAAATTACAAATTACAATGAACATATGACAATAATTTACATATTGCTAATACAAGATATGTGTATGATAAGTTTCAATTCGGGATTGTGAAATTCCAAAAATTCAAAATGCATGTACGGTTTGGATATAGAAATAATCAAGTATTACAGAAATTAAAATTAATAAAAAAAACTTGTGTTCACATAAGTTTGAAAAAACTTTCTAAATTGTTCAACAATTATTGCACATACATACTAATAATTAAGTACAAATAGAAATTAAATTGCTAATCAAGTCACTAAACTGTACATTACTCATCAATAACTAAATCCAACAAATTTTAAGAAAGATTCAACTTTTTTATCAAAAGAAACTCCCCTAAAAGTTTGTACTGCAGAATTATTTCAAAAGAATTCATCTATTATTTCAAATTATTGATGTTTGTGCTGCAGAAGTGGTATGGTCATTGATGAAGGTGAAGAACAAAAAAATAAAAAATTGGCTAATGGAGGTGAAGAATCAAAATAAGGCAGTGGCTGAATCTTCGTTTTTTTCAAATTAACTCAAATCCTTAATTCTACTCAGTTAATAGTTAACACAAAAATTGTCTCAACTCATTTTTCCCAAATAAAACCCTAGCCCTAATTTTTTCGAATATTTTTTCTCACCAAAAAATTCAAACCCTAAAATCAACTCAGTTTGCTCACAATAATCATCAAAAATATTCAAGAAGGATAATATAAAAAAAAACCATCAAAACCCTAAAGAGATCCAAAATTTTAACTGAAAAAAAATTTTTACCTGCGCTGTCGCCGTCGGAGAGCTCGCCTTGAGGACCGTAGTCACCGGAGGAGATGTCGTCGAGTCGCCGGTGAGATTGGAGAGGGGAAGCGGCGATCAGAGAATTAGGGATTTTTTTTCCCCGCTGGGCTCGAGAGCTTCGATTCGGGAGAATTTTGGAATCATCAAATCGAAGAGGAAGGGAAATAAGTAATGGGTTGCGGGTACGGGTCGGGTTTTGGGTGCGGGTCGGGCGAATTTTTAACATTCGAAACTCGATAACCCGTTTGTCTGCATAATTGGAGGCATTCTTCTTTTTCTACGTGTTTCGGTGGTGAAAACACCTATGCGGCCGCATATGCGCCCGCATAGGGCATTTTTTAGAACACTGATCCAGTCAAATTAAATGTTTCTCAGATAATTTCAAGTGTCATTAGAAACTCCAAACAATTTCTCGCTCTGTTATAAGACTAGATGCGATCTTCCAAGACTATAAGCTGTGCAGAAGGTTATGAAAGGAGAAAACACTAATTTGCTTAGTCACAACTTTCTTAACTTTTTAAATGCATGTCTGTCATTCTTGTGCATCTCCTTTGTCGTTGTTTGTGCTTCTTCAACCTTTATTCAAGAGAAGTGAGTCTTGACAAATGCCAAAACTGAAAACATGGGAAAGGGGTTTTGGAGGAGAGAATCTAATATAAAGTTTTGATGAGTCCTTTTCTTCTAGATTAGATAGGTTCGAATGAGTTATGTAATTGTCTACTGATATCCAACTACGGAATACCGTCTTGTTCCAGTTATGATGCCCAAACAGAAGGCATAAGCATAATATATATCATGAGCTAACAATTATACACCAATTTGTAAGGTTGTTTGCGTGGAGGAACCCGACAGCTAATGGATTTAAGGCTTGAGTTTATATGTTGGTACAGGCTTGAGGGGGGAAGGATGAAGAAGACAATTCATGTTTGGCGCAAGCACAAGGGGTGCAATTCTTTTAAGGTATTGCTTCGAAGTTGTAGATTGAATATAGTGGAGGTGAAATGGAAGGGCTGGAGAAAAAGATGGTCATTTTATGATTAGATGATTATAGCCATGGAGGTGGAGTGTTAGTTCCATGATTGCTGACTGCAACCTTGCTGCTTTTGTAAGTAGGTTAATCAATTGTTCGTTTGATACCAACAGATTGAAGGTACCACATGTTTGAGACCGGCTTATAAAATTATCACTCTTCTGAGTGTAATATCTCAAAATTTGAGCTACTTGTATCCCTTTTTTGAGTCCAGTCGTGCCGAATAAGTCCACCGAATTAATTTTGGACACCGAAATAACTTTTGGTGGACATAATTTTAAATCCGTAACTATCCGCAATTCCAAATGACATTCGGTTTTCGCGGTTATTAGTTTTAGAATATTTAAGATTTTTAAAAATTTTCCTTGCGAGCCCGAAAAATATTCCCAAATTTGCTAATTTAATAATTTAAATTATCTTTCTAATTATTTCAGAATTTTAGTTATTTTAATTTAGACATCAAAATAACAAACAGATATTTTTTTAGTGTTCCTCTCATTGAGTATTATGTCCTACATAAAATTGGTAGTATTTAGAAAACGTTTATCGGAGCCGTAAATAATAAAATATTAAATAAATTGAAAATTACTTTATACACACTTTGTTTCTAAAGCAAATTTCTAAGGGCACCCTCCTTTTATGTTGGTGATGCAGTGTCTCCACCAGTGTTATGATGGTAAAGAAGATTTGAGGCATCACATGGAGAGGAGTTAGTGGTTGAGGTGTCAAAAGGAAGTGAGAGACAAAAGAAACTACACTATACTCTTCTCTTCCCTCAAAACACTCGAGAGCTAGAGAAATATAGGTTCGGGTGATTTTATAAAAAAAAGAGAGAAAAAAGGAGAAGAAAGAAAAAGGGGAAAGAAAGAGAGTTTCAAGAAATCGAAGAAAATTAAAAGTTACTTGATATAAGTAACACACTTCTCTTCTTCTAGTACACATCGAATTGATAATTTTTTTTAATTATATAATTTTAATGTTGATTATACTTGTTGTAGAAATGATTAAATGTTAGTCATTTCGTTAAATTAAGTTTGGATTCGGACTAGAGATTTTATTTTTTTAGGAGGGTGATCATATTCATAATTATATCTATATTGTGTAGTACAAGTTTTCTTACAATAAATTTTTTAAATAGATAAAAAAATAAAATAACAAAAAAAAGAAAGGAAAAAAAGAAAGAAGAACAGGGACGGGCTGAAAAAAAAGAGAAAAGAAAAGTTTGATGAAATGGGCCGTAGGCAGTGGTCCAGTTCAGTGGGCTGGAAAAAAAAAGAAGAGATAGTAATCGGTTGGGCTCGGTCCAACTTAGTAAAGAGAGAGAAGAGAGTTTTAATGTAATGGACTGGGTTGCAGTGGGCTTTAATAAAGAAATGTGCGGTAGGCCTGTATAGTGGGCTTTAATAAATAAATGTACAGTGGGCTTTAATAAAGAGATATGCAGTGGGTTTTAATAAAAAAAATATGCAGTGGGTTTTAGTAAAGAAATGTGCAGTGGGCTTTAGTAGAGAGATGTGCAGTGGGTTTTAATAAAGGAATATGTAGTAGGTCTTTAGTTGAAAATTAATCGAATAAGTCTGGAGTGAGTTTGGACTGGAAAAGTAGTAATAATAATAATATAATAAATAATAATTGATGGACTTGACTTGAGTTGGGTTTGGATTTTAATTGGAAATTAATAAAAAACATATATAAATAAATATATATGATTGAACGTAGAAATAGAATTAGTTCATAAGTTTGGACTTAGAAATAATACAGGATTATTACGTGATGTACTTGGTTCAAAATTTGGACAATTGATTGGTATTGAGAACTGAATCAGACCATTGAATCAATTTTAATAATATATATTGTGATATAATCGTGCACTAATAATATCAGGAGTGACAACGCAACTTATAGAGATACAGTTGCACCATTAATAGAGCAGATGAAGCAAGCTCAAGTTGGAAATGAAAATTTTCAGGGACTAAAGAATAAAATATAAGTAGGCAAGAGACCAGAAATGAAAGTGTACTCGGATGGAGCTATTAGGTTTAAGGAAAGATTATGGGTGCCTAAGGAGAGGTAAGAGATAGAGTTTTAGAAACTCATAAATCAATATATTTCATTCATTCCGAAAACAATAAGATGCATAAAGATATAAAAAAGTATTTCTGGTGGCCAGACATGAAGAAAGAGATTACCAGATATGTATATAGATATTCCACTTGCCAGCAAGTGAAGGCTGAACATTAGAGAACGGTTGGATTGCTCCAACCACTAACAATATCGGAGTGGAAGTGGGAATAAATACCGATGAATTTTATTACAGGCTTACCCAGGGGCACTAGAGAAAACAATGCAATTTGGATAGTTGTGGACCGGTTGATCAAGTCGGCTCATTTCATTCTATTTAGAGTTGGTCAGTTAACAGAAATATTAGCCAGAAAATTCATTCAGGAGGTGGTAACATTACATGGAGTTCTAGTCAGGATTGTGTTAGATAGGAATACAAGGTTCAGATCACACTATTGGGAGTAATTAATGGATAGTCTGAGAACACATTTGGATTTATTTTCAGCTTACCATCCACAAATAGATGGTCAATCAAAATAGACTATCCAAATACTTGAAGATATGTTTAGGACATGTGCGAAATTTTGGTGGATCTTGGGAGATACCATCCTGTAATACCTTCGTTTTTCAGCTGTTTTCCAAAACGGAGAACGCTACTTAATATTTGCATTAGATAACCCAACAGTCACATGATCTTAGAATAACCATAATTATTGCCACAATCAGATGAATAAATAACAGATCTGAAACTGAAAAGATTTTATTTATACAAAAAGTTCATTACATAAGATAGCACACTACTTTAAATATGAATACAAAAAAATCAGGGAGAAAAGCAGTGTCCAAACAAAACAAATCTAAACAAAATATACAAAGGTTCTTCAGAGGTACTTCACTGCTTACTGTTGTTCTGTCTGATCAATGAAGTACGGGTCTTTAGTTGCTGCTGGTTCTTCTTCTTTGCCTTCTAAATCAGGGTTTAAAACTTAGGGGATTAAATTCATCAAGTAACACTTTAAAAAGAGAAAATGTGTACTGTCATAGTACAAGAGTACCAATGTGCATGGACATGCTTATATCAGTATTGTTTGTGAATATATAAATAAAAGATGAAAACAAGTATAAATAAATGCATAAATAAATAAACAAACATGACAATTATTACTATATTTATTTTAATCATTTATTCTATTGGTCTCAGTTATCGTCCAAATTAATATAGAAACTGTATTAATGGATATGATAGCGCTATTCTCCATTGTCGCATAAGTGTCCGTATATATCCGGGTCCCGGCCTCAATCTCATGGCGCTGAACCATGTCATACCACTAGGTATTCAATTCAATCTCCCTACTGTATTACAGTAATGGACATACCACACTAGGTATTAATTATCAATCGATGAGCTGGTATCACCCACACCGCTGCAGTAAAAGATTCTCGGCTATTCCTTATACAACACGACTCTTATCCATTATATAACTTCTCCCATTTCTGAGTTCATAATACATTATGCACATGCTCATAACATCGTAACATGATTTATTTTATATTATATTTGTTTGTTTATTTTCTTTTCCCTTTTTAATCATTTTCAATTAATGTTAACATTTTTTCGTCTCCACGACTATACATGACTTGTAGCATCATAGCATGATGAATTAGATATCAGTGTCATCCTGATAATATTAGTGTACGATTATATCACAATATATATTATCAAAATTGACTAAATAGTATGGTTCAGTTCTCAATACCAATCAATAGTCCAAATTGTGAACCAAGTGCATCATGTAATAATACTGCATTATTTCTAACTCTAAACTTATGAACTTATTCCATTTCTAGGCTCAATCATATATATTTATTTATATATGTTTTTCTTTGATTAACTTCCAATTAAAGTCCAAGCCCAATTCAAGTCAAGTCCATCAATTGTTATTTATTTTATTATTATTACTATTACTTTTCAGTGCAAACCCACTACAGACTTATTTGATTAATTTTCAACCAAAAGCCAACTGCACATTTCTTTATTAAAGCCCACTGCACATTTCTTTGTTAAAGCCCAATGCACATCTCTCTATTAAAGCCCACTACACATTTCTTTACTAAAACCCACTTCACATTTTTTTAATTAAAGCCCACTGCACATCTCTTTGTTAAAGCCCATCGCACATCTCTCTATTAAAGCCCACTACACATTTCTTTACTATTGTCACTGCACATTTTTTTATTAAAACCCACTGTACATTTCTTTATTAAAGACCACTGCAGCCCAGTCCATTACATTAAAACTCTCTCTTCTCTCTCTTTACTAGGCTGGACCGGGCCCAACCCATTACTATCTCTTCTCTTTTTTTTTTCAGCCCGTTGAACTGGCCCACTACCTGCGGCCCATTTCATCGAACTTTTCTTTTCTCTTTTTCTCTCTTTTTTTCAGCCCGTCCCCATTCTTCTTTTTTTTTTTTTGTTATTTTATTTTATTTTTACCTATTTGCAAAGTTTATTGTAAGAAAACTTGTACTACACAATATGTACATAATTATGAATATGATCACCCTCCTAAAAAAAATAAAATCTCTAATCCGAATTCAAAGTTAATTTAACGAAATGACCAACATTTAATTATTTCTACAACAAGTATAATCAATATAAAAATTATATAATTAAAATGAATTATCAATTTGATGTGTACTAGAAGAAGAAAAGTGTGTTAGTTATATCGAGCTCTTTTTAATTTTATTCGATTTCTTGAATCTCCTTTTCTTTCCCCTTCTTCTTTCTTCTCGTTTTTTCTCTCTTTTTTTTTAATAAAATTACCCGAGCCTCTGTTTCTCTGGCTCTCGGGTGTTTTGAGGGAAGAGAAGAGTATAGTGTAATTTCTTGTCCCTTACTTCCTTTTGATACCTCAACCACTAACTCCTTCCGATGTGACGCCTCAAAGCTTTTGGTGGTGTGGAGACACTGCATCACCGACATAAAAGGGAGGGTGTCCTTAGGAATTTGCTTTAGAAATAGTATGTATAAAGTAATTTTCAATTTATTTAATTTTTTATTATTTACGGCTCCCGTAAATATTTTCTAAATGCTATCAATTTTATGTAGGATGTAGTACTCAACGAGAGGAACGCTACAAAATTATCTGTTTGTCATTTCGATGTCTGGAATAAAATAACTAAAATTTCGAAGTAATTAGAAGATAATTTAATATTATTAAACTAGTAATTTTGGGAATACTTTTCGGGCTCGTAAAGAAAATTTCTAAAAATCCTAAATATTATAAAACTAATAGTCGCGAAGACTGAATATCATTTGGAGTTGTGGATTTAAAATTATGTCTACCGAAAGTTATTTTGGTATTCAGTAGACTTATTCGGCGCGACTGGACTCAAAAAAGGGATACATGTTGTTCGAACTTTGGGATATTACATCCTACCTACCTAACAAATGAATTTCATTCTCGAAATTCCAAGTTGAAGACATGACAATATATATGATTATGTACGGATATATAAAAATAAATCCAATTGGCATACCTGATCATGAGAAAAGATTTGAGTATTTTATCCTGATGTCTTTCTTAAGCTTCCAAGTGGAATCTCTTGGTGATTTTGTATCTCATGAAATAAGGACCAACGGTAACACTTTGTTCTTTAGGACTTTTTCCCGTCGGCCGATAATTGCTACGGGTTGCTTTTTATACTTCAAGTCTGATTTCAAATCCACCTTGGACAGATCTGCTATTTTATGTTCTTCACCCAAATATTTCCTCAACCGTGATACATGAAATACATTATGAACAATTTCCATCTCTAGTGGTAATGATAATTTATAGGCAAGATTTTTAATCTTTTCCGTGATCTCAAATGGCCCAATGAATAGCTTTCCTTTCTTACTGATTCTGATCACACTCTTCATCGGAATATCTTAATAAATATTTTATCTCCTATTTCAAACTCCTGTGGTTTTCGGCGTTGATCTGCCCATTTCTTTCGTCTATCTTGGGTCGCTTTTATATGTTCTTTGATAATCTTAACTTGCTCTGTTACTTGAGTAATCAAATTTGGTTCCAAAATACTGTGTTATCCAATTTCGTCTCAACACAATGGAGATCTGTATTTCTGACCATATAAGGCTTCGAATGGTGCCATTTTGATGCTCTCCTGATAACTATTATTATAAGAAAACTACACCATATACAAATGGTCTTTCCAAAATCCACCAAAATCCAACACACATGCCTTGAGCATATCTCAAATACTTGGATAGTCTGTTCTGATTGACTGTCTATTTGTGGGTGGTAAGTTGAAGATAGATCTAAATGTGCTATCAGACATCCATTAATTTCTCCCAATAATGTGATCTAAATCTTGTATTCCTATTTAATACAATCCTGACTAGAATTCCATGTAATCTCACCACCTGTATGAATCTTCTGGCTAATACTTCTGTTGATTTACCAACTCATTAATGGAATGAAATGAGTCGACTGAGTCAGCCGGTCAACAATTATCCAAATTGCATTATTGGTTCTGGTGCCCCTAGGTAAGCCTATAATAAATTTCATCGATATTGGTTCTCACTTTCACTCCGGTATTGCTAGTGGTTGGAGCAATCCAGCCGTCGTCTGATGTTCAGCCTTCACTTGTTGGCAAGTGAAACATCTAAATACATATCTGGCAATATTTTTCTTCATACTTGGCCACTAGAAATATTTTTTCATATCCTTATACATTTTATTGCTTTCGGAATGAATGGAATATATTGATTTATAAGTTTCTTCTAAAACTCTATCTCTTACCTCCCTCTCAGGCACCCATAATCTTTTCTTGAAGCTAATAGTTCCATCTGAGTATATTTTCATTTCTGGTCTCTTGTCTACTTCCATTTTGTTTTTTAGTTTGAAAATTTTCATCTCCAACCTGAGCTTGCTTAATCTGCTCTATTAATGGTGACTGTAACGACATCTTCATAAGTTGCGCTGTCCCTCCTGGTAAAATTACTTCTAATTCTATTATTTGCGTCTCCATTAAAAGTTCCTTTTGCTGAGTCAATCTCTATACTGCAGGCCTCTTACTCCGTGCATCTGGCACCATATTAATCTTCTCTGGATGATACTTAATTTCCAAGTCATAATCTGCTACTAACTCTAACCATCGTCTCTGTCTCATAATCAGTTCTTTTTGAGTAAAATATACTTCAAATTTTTATTATCAGTGTATACCTCCACCTCTGCCCCAATAAGTAATGTCTCCAAATTTTCAAAGTATGAATCATTGCTGCTAATTCCAAGCCATGAGTCAGATAATTTCTCTCATGAGGTTTCAACTGTCTTGGTGCAAACTCAATTACACTTCCATTTTGTATCAACACATCCCAATCCCTGTTTTGAAGCATCACTATAGATTTTCATTCCTCCAGAATTGTCTATTGATTAGTATTGGGAATTGAACCAGACTATTGAGTCAATTTTGTTAATATATATATATATATATATATATATATATATATATATATATATATATTGTGATATAACCATGCACTAATATTATCAGGATGACACAGATATCTAATTCATTATGCTATGATGCTACAAGTCATGTACAATCATGGAGACGTAAGCATGTTAATATGAATTGAAAAATAATTAAAAAAGAAAAATAAAATAATCAAGCAAATATAATATAAAATAAATCATGTTATGATATTATGAGCACGTGCATAATATATTATGAACTCGGGGATGAGAGAAGCTATATGATGGATAAGAGCCGTGTTGTATAAAGAATGAGGGAGGAGTTAGTGGTTGAGGTGTCTAAAGGAAGTGAGGGATAAAAGAAACTACACTATACTCTTTTCTTCCCTCAAAACACCCGAGAGCTAGAGAAACAGAGGCTCAGGTGATTTTATAAAAAAAAAGAAAGAAAAAATGGAGAAGAATGAAGAAGGGGAAAGAAAGGGAGATTCAAGAAATCGAAGAAAATTAAAAGAAACTCGATGTAAGTAACACACTCCTTTTCTTCTGGTACGCATCGAATTGATAATTTCTTTTAATTATATAATTTTTATGTTGATTATACTTGTAGAAATGATTAAATATTGGTAATTTTGTTAAATTAAAATTTGGATTCGGATTACAGATTTTATTTTTTTTAGGAGGGTGATGATATTCATAATTATGTTCATATTGTGTAGTATAAGTTTCTTACAATAAATTTTGCAAATAGATAAAAATAAAATAAAATAAAATAACAAAAAAAGAAAGGGAAAAAAAGAAAGAAGAAGAAAAGGGATGGGTTAAAAAAAGAGAGAAAAGAAAAGTTTGATGAAATGGGCCACAGACAGTGGATCGGTTCAGCGGGTCGAAAAAAAGAGAGAAGAGGAGATAGTAATGGGCTGGGCCCGGTCCAGCCTAGTAAAAGAGAGAGAAGAGAGTTTTAATGTAATAGGCTGGGCTGTAGTGGGCTTTAATAAAGAAATGTGCAGTGGGCCTGGGCAATGAGTTTTAATAAAGAGATGTGCAGTGGGCTTTAATAAAGAAATGTGCAGTGGCTTTAGTAAAGAAATGTGCAATGTGCTTTAATAGAGAGATGTACAGTGGGCTTTGACAAAGAAATGTGCAGTGGGTTTTAATAAAGAAATGTGTAGTTAGCCTTTAGTTGAAAATTAATCAAATATGTTTACAGTGGGTTTAGATTGGAAAAGTAGTAATAATAAAATAAATAATAATTGATGGACTTGACTTGAATTGGGCTTGGATTTTATTGGAATTTAATCGAAGAAAAACATATATAAACAAATATATGTGATTGAGCCTAGAAATGGAATAAGTCCATAAGTTTAGACTTAGAAATAATGCAGTATTATTACATGATGCACTTGGTTCACAATTTGGACTATTGATTGGTATTGAGAACCGAACCATACTATTTAGTCAATTTTGATAATATATATTGTGATATAATCGTACACTAATATTATCAGGATGACACAGATATATAATTCATCATGCTATGATGCTTCAAATCATGTGTAGTCGTAGAGACGTAAGCATGCTCATATGAATTGAAAATGATTAAAAAAGGAAAAGAAAATAAACAAATAAATATAATATAATATAAATCATGTTATGATGTTATGAGCATGTGCATAATGTATTATGAACCCGGAGATGGGAGAAGTTATATGATGGATAAGAGCCGTGTCGTATAAGGAATGACTGAGAATATTTTACTGCAGCGGCCTGGGTGATTGTAGATCATCGATTGTTAATTAATATCCAGTGTGGTATGTCTGTTACCCTAATACAGTAGGGAGATTGAATTGAATATTTAGCTGTATGACATGATTCATCGCTATGCGATTGTGGTCGAGAGCCGGGTATGTACGGACACTTATACGATAATGAAGAATAGTACTATCTTATCCATTAATACAATTTTTATAATTAATTTGGACGATGACTGAGACCAATAGAATAATGATTAAAATAATATAATAATAATTATCATTTTGTTTATTTATTTATGTATTTATTATACTTGTTTTCATGTTTAATTTATATGTTCACGAACAATACTGACATAAATACTTCTGTACTATGATAGTACACACTTTCTCTTTTTAAAATGTTACTTGCTGGGTTTAATCCCCTGGGTTTTGAACCCAGATTTAGAAGGAGAAGAAGGAGAACCAACCCTAACTGAAAACCCATACTTCATAGACAGAGTGACAGTAAGTAGTGAAGTATCTTTGGAGAACGTTTGTATATTTTGTTTATATTTGTTTTATTTGGACACTGCTTTTCTCTTTAATTCTTTTATATTCATATTTAAAGCAGTGTGCCATCTTATGTAATGAAGTTTTTGTGTGAATGAAATCTTTTCAGTTTCAGATATGTTATTAATTCATCTAATTCATCTGATTGTAGCAGTAGTTATGATTATTCCAAGATCCTGTGACTGTTGGGTTATCTAGTGCAAATATTAAGTAGGTCCTCCATTTTGGGAAGCAGCTGAAAAACGGGGGCGTTATAATGAGTTTGTAGTATGATGTAATAATGATGTAATGTGATATGAAAATGAACTAGTTCGTTTAAATTTGTGTCTCATATCTGTTAGCTTTGGCTTTTGTTGTGAGCCATAACTAGCAAGTAAAGAGGCTTCCAAGTGCATCAAAAGATCTTTGCTGGCTAGCATACTGCATCATTTACAATTTACTGAACCATCTTCCAAATTTCAAAATGCATTTCCACAAGCATCCATTTAGATCTGTATTAGTGCTGATGGTTTTTGTTTGCAACATTTATAAATTTCAAAATGTTGGTAGTGACCCTTTAATATTTTCCTCTATGAACTTTTGCTACTTGTTAGATGCGGTAGTTGGCGGAAAAGAAGGGGATTCTTTCTGCATAATTTCTTCGTGGTCAATCAAGATACAGTAGTTATTAATATGTTCTTAATGACCCCCACCCCCCCCCCCCCCCCCCCCCCCCCGGCCCGGCCCGGCAAAAAAAAAAAAAAAAAAAAAAAACTGTGGTATGCATGCAAAACTTAATACAGTTGGACATTTAAATCCTTGTTTTTTCCCTTCTAAAATTGCACATTCAGTTTTTTTTAATTCCCTTGTCTTGGACCTCCTTGTCATGTAAATGTCAGCAACCACATAATCTTACCCTTGCATCTAATTTCAATCTATCATCATTGTTGGAAATTCAGAATAAATTGCAATCTTGCATAATTTTTATGATTGATTAATCCCTTGCTATTTCTTACTAGTATGTGAATATAACTTTCTTGCATTCTCCAAACAAAATATTTATGAATTTTCAATGGTTGCAGATCAGAGTCCAAGCAATTCGTGGGCTTCCTCTTCTTTGCAAAGATAATTCAGACTATGTTTCAAAAATTGTTGATGTTCTTGGGCAACTCCTAGTGTGTGGTACTTGTTTTATCAGACATGCTTTGTGTAATTCTTTTGTTCAGGGCATTTATTTATTTGTTTGTTCCTTTGGTCACTTTTTGTTTAGAGGAAAATGTGGAGCGGGATGCAGTGCAAAAGGCCCTTATGTCTCTTCTAAGGCAAGATGTAAAAGGTAATATGCATAAATTGATCACAGCACTATTCAATTGTCAACTTAGTCGTATAGTGCTATTATGTTCTTCTGCCTAATATTAAATTATAATTATTAGACTCAAAGCTTCTATTTTTTGTTGATATATGTTGGATGAACTGATGCAAAATTTATAAATATCTGATAATGTGTATACAGTGGTATTTTTGTGTATCTTCTATAGAGAAGCTCTTATTATTTGTGTGGATTATTGTCTTGCCCTTTATGGAGAGCAATTATGTTTCTGTAATCTTTAACTCTTTTTTGCTTTAAGAGTCTGTTTGGAAACCTGTGGTTGGATATTAAACCAGACTAAGATGACTGTAAATTCTGAATAGTCTTCCCGTAGACGGATGGAAAATTCATATGCTTTCCACGTGCTAGAGAGTTTCTTTTTTTTTTAAAGAGCAACAACTTGTTTCTTGTTAAAATTAATATCATAAGGCTGAAGTCCAGGGAAAAGAGATCAAATTCTGAAATGCATCCTGACAAATATCAGTTCAATCCTGGGTGTCCCTGCAAGTTGTTCACCACGGTGTAGTCTGGTTGTGGAAGAGGCTTAGTTTGGTGTAGTTGCTTCTTATCATATTTGATGATTATGTTTCCCTTTACCTCTCTACACATAAATCTGTTTTTTTTATTAGTGACTCTAAACCTCTTCAAATTTTTATGCAACCCTTTCATTTGAGCTTGTAAACTACAATCGAAGTAAATTTTCTTCTTTCTCGTGTTGTTGGTGGGCTTCTCTTTTAAGCATGGGGCATGAGTGTAGAGAGGGGGACCTTGCCCAAGACCTTTGTCACCTTAAAACAAGGAAATAAACAAGGGAGATGGAACAACTTAAGCCAATCAAAATGCAACCGCATGAGTATTTCCAAGAATTTGCATGAAAAACCAGAACCTATTCTAATTTTATTTTTTATTTAGAAGGACTACTGGCCCTGTTAACCAATGTTCTAAAATACGTTTTTATCAATGTTTAAAATAACGATAACGTTAATGTAACGTTTTTTTTTGTTAGGTTGTAGCAAATAACGTAACGCATAACGTATGTTACGCAAATTTCTATTTATTTAATTAAAATAAATATAAAACTGTATTTAATAATTTTCATAAATAAGTAAATAAATCTAAAAAATCATATAAAATATTGTAAAATCAATATAAAGGCATAAAAAAAAATTATAAAATTTTATAGCTAATAGCACAACAAATTTTTAAGTCATACACAACAAAATATTGTTTTTCCTTACAATATTGAGATAATCCTATGTGATCATTTAATTTACAATAATAAGATCATCCTCTTCTAGAATGTAGTTTGCATCTTCTTGATCGATATCATCCCCCCGTCTCATCAAAACTATTATCAATTGCTTTTTCTTTGTCCGAAGAAGATGATACACAAGAGATATACAAATTAAGATGTTATTAGATGCTTAAATCATGATAGTAGAGTATTCTTTTAAGAATATGAAATTATAAAAATTGGATAATTTACAAGTATCGACCCTTCATTTTTTTTTGCTGGGGTTTCAATTTCATCTTGCTTGTCACCCTTATTCACAATAGATGGAAGAACATTTTGATTGCTATTAATTGCTGTGACTTCTAAGAAATCATTCGTTCTTTTATTAGAATCGTCACTAGTAGGCTCATCTAGCAATCCAATATTTTCTGTGAGAGAAGACTTCACTCTCAATAAGCCATTCATTTTCTGGTGTCGCCTTATCAATTAAAATTGGATCCAAATTCATTCGCTTCTTCCGAATATCTCTCTCTAAACTTAATATTGTATATGACGTACATGAGAGAATATAGGCGTTTTTACTCTAAGCGACATCTTTTTTTGAATGCACATTTAACAAAGTTGTGGATTGTTATATGAGCATGATGATAAATAAAGTACTTAAAAAATAATATATTGAGTTTTTTAAATTCATACTTGCTCAAGAGTCTTTGTAGAGTTAAGAATGACGTAGCGAAACGAGTGATGGCTGGCCTTAGCAGTTCCTTTCCCTTTGTGTATGTCCGCATTAAACTCAAAACCCATTCATGATTATATATGAATTGTATTATCCCCTTTGCTGTTTCAAGAGTCTCTTTATGGATTTTCATTTTGCCTATATCCTCCATCAAATCAGTACAATGAGCTGCACAAGGAGTCCAGTGAAGACATTTTCGTGAATCCATAAGTTTTGTGCCCGCATTTACATAAGAAGCTTGATTGTCCGTAATCACTTGGACAATATTATTCTCTCCATTCTCCTCAACTATCTTATCAAAACACTCACAAGTAATCTTCTGTCTTGAACTGAGCTGATGCATCAATGGACTTATAAAAGAAAGTTTTCTCTGGTGAATTCATAAGAAAATTTAACAAACTTCTGTTCTTTCTGTCAGTCCACCCATCTGACATCAATATACAATCATATTTCTCCCATGCTGCCATGTGTTTTTCCTTAATTTTATCAATATTCTCAAGCTCGGCCTTAAGATCCGGGGTCCTTATCTCGTATGGAGTTGGTTGTTTCAAGCCAAATCCAAAATTTCCAACTGCTTCGATCATCTCCTTCCAATATGGACTATTCAATATGTTGAATGACAACCCGTTTGCATAGAAACATCTGACTATTTTTCTGACACAATCCTCTCTAGCCTTCTTCTTTAAGGCTGTCTCTAACGTAGATTGATGGGTTTCAAGATTAATAAATTTATTCATCGCACCTGAAGTTCAAGATTGAGTGTTACTACCGGTGCGCTTTCAAGCTCTTGGCTCACTAATTCAGTGTCCGGTTTCCCCATTCTCCCAATTTCATGGGTTAGAGATGCCTTCTTCTTCTTCTTTATTTCTGTAGATTTCAAAACATCTTTACTGTTTTTTTTATATCTGGTGGGACTCGTTCACACATTTTTACTCCATGTCTAGTACCAGCCAAATGGTGTTTAAGCCGGGTGATTTCCGCAGTTATGTGGTGATTACATAATTTACAGTAAAAATAATTTGGAAATTCTCCTTCCTTGTGAATCCCCTATTTTCTGGCCGGATTCATATTTTTTGATATGATTCTTCTTGCGGATTATCAAATTTCAATCTACAAAATAATAAAAATTTTCCAAGAATTACTTTGATACAAATAATTAAACAATTGCTTCTAATTACTTTGTATACAAGTGATTAAATTTATTCAAATTCCAACAATTTTTTCTAATTCAAGTCATTCAACAATCACACAAAAAATTTCATCCATAAATTTAATTCAAGTCATTAAACAATCACAAAGAAATTTTCATCCATAAAATGATTTCAAGTCATTCAACAATTTCAGAATATAATTCAACTCATTCAATTCAGCTTTCACAATTTAATTCAGTTTTTATTAAAAAAATTAATTCAGTTTTTTTAAAAATTTAATTCAGTAACATGTTCACTATTTAGTTTATTTTTTTAAATAACTTAGCTTAATTCAGTTAAGCGTTTAAAGATTTATATTTTTACAGTTAACAGATTTTTTTTTAAATATTTATTTCAGTTTTTGTAACTGTTAATCTATGGAAAAAAAACGACCGGCACAACTTCTCCAAACACTGATTTCGCAATTGAGATCACTAGAAATTAAAAAGTAGTATAAATAAATTGAAAAAAATTCTCAAAAAATTACCTTCACTGGAGCCGCGGCCTGCCCGAGAACGAATTGAACGTTGGCCTCTCTTCCACTGGCTTGGCCGCAAAGGAAACGGAGAGGATGATAGAGAAGAATCTGCGGCTTGGAGGCAGGGCGGTCGACTGGAGAGGGTGAATGTAGATTGATGGACTTCGGGGATGATTCGGAGTTGGTCAGAGTAAGAGGGGGATGATCGGAGATGATCCGGAGTTGGTCTGAGCAAGAAGGGGATGATCAAAGATGATCTGGACTCTGGAGTTGGTCGGAGCAAAAGAGGGGGTTGGGTAGGGGTGTCGGCAGAAAAATGGAGAGCATCAGAGAGGATTGGCTGTCGGAGAAGGAAAGAAGGGGCTGTCGGCAAAGGATCGAAGAGGATTTGGGCCGGAGTTGGTCAGAATTGGAGAGAAATTCAGAGAGGGAGAACAACGATTAGGGTAAGGGGAAAAATTTCTGAGTAGGGTTAATCGGGGAATCAGGCGAAATTGAGGAGTGGGAAGTTGGATTTGGGTTTTTATAAAAAAAAAGTGTGTAAATAACGTGCGTTACGTTATGTTATGAAATAACATACCGTAACGCACGTTATTAAAAAAAAAAAACACGCGCTCCGCAGCAGGGCGTTATTTTGCCCTGCTACGGAGTGCAATAGGGATAGTTACGTTTCGTAACGCGTTAAAACGCGTTACGAAATGTGTTTTTTCTACAATGGTTTTCATTATGCGTGCGGTTCGGAAGTGCATAATGCATAAGCGGATTCCATGGAGATTAAACGGATTGCGCAGAATTATGCAGAATATTAATATTTTAATATATATTAATACTTGAAAATGCATATATTTAGTGCTATTGAATTCAAGAATATTAGGAAAAAGCATAACAAAATTATAATAACATAATCACCTAACTTGAACTTATTTACGGTGTTCAATTTGATATTTTTTTCTTTTTTGTTCGTTTGTTATTTTTCCATAGTGTTTCTTAAATGTCATTACTCTCTTTTGAAAACATCATAAATACCTAATCACTACTTAATTACAAAAATTAAACATCACACTATCACAACTTCACAATATGAACTGATCTAAAAAAGATAAAAAAAATTAACAGGTTCACAGTGAACTATCAACGGTTCATAGTGAGCATAATCAACTGATCTAAAAAAGCATTAAAAAAAATTAGTGAACTATCAACGGTTCATAGTGAACATAATCAACTGATCTAAAAAAGCTTTAAAAAAATTACTCAAAACTTAAACATCACACTAATCTAAAAGAATTTGTTCATCACGATTGAAGAGATGAAGTACTTTCACTGCGACCACACAATTTACATACAGTTGTTTAGCTAAGAATTTTGTTGGAGTTGAGTGTTACGAGGTTTAGTTGAGACTGAGAGAGGATGATTAGAAATTGAAAAGAATAAAAAATTGAAGAGGAGAAAGAGTTGGTGATCGAAAATTGAAGAGGAGAGAGTCGGGTTAGGGTGTGATAACTAGGTGTAGATTAGAATCGGGCTAGTCAACAATCGAAAATTGAATAGAAGAGAGGGAGAGAGAGTTGGATGTTGGTATGGTTAGAATTAGGTTAGGCGATTAAAAATTGAAGAGGAGAGGAAGATTGTATAATGTGGACGATTAGGAGGTGAGAGACGATAGGAGATAACGTGAGGTGAGCGATCACCGAAGACAACGAATCGGGGATTGATTGGGTACTAGAGACGAGAGCAAGAGAGGATAGCGATCGAGGAGTCGGGGATTGAATTTGGATGCCATAGGAGCTGAGGAAAGGGGTTTTAAAAGAGCGGGTTAGGTTTTTCGAGTTTGAAATCATAAAAAAATAAACTCGCATGCAGCTTATGTGGGTTATGCGAGCACATAACCCGCATAATTCACATTCAGAATGATTAATCGACTTGTCCACATTGATAGGACGATTTCTTAATTCTATGTGCGTTTCAAGTTCGCATACGATTATGCGGACGTATAATTGTCCACGTAAAATGCTTTTTAGAACACTGTTATTAACTCCATAACTATTGCATGCATCTGCTACATTTTTAACTTGTTGTGTAAAAGTGACTAAGACTTGGTGAGAGTGGCTTTGTTTATTTCATCATATCCTTTTTGGTCTAACCATTTCTGGATTTGTTTAAGTCATTTAATCATTTTCTGATCTAACCATTTCTGGTGTTTTTGCTGCCCGTGAATCAAAATTGCGAGTCATCTAGAAGTAGCTCATTGTATTATTTTTGATTTTCTTGGATGTTTAAGTGTTTATGCATTCTCACAGGAACTACGAGCCGTTGGTGATTGTAAGGAGTTAAATCTCCAGAAGCCGAGTAAGCTGTGTGTCTCTTGCTAGTTGTTGATTTTCCTCCCTCCATCATCTGATATCTCACTGCCCAATCATATCACATTTGTCTATAGTTCCAGTTAGATTGATGAAAAGAAATTCCTAGAGATTGTACTGCCAAAGATCCCAATAGCTCGTGGGTTAAAGGATTACGTGCAGAGAGAACTTTAGACTATATTCTGAAATCAAAAGATTTGAAGTCTTTCCTTCCAATCCTGAATTTCTTTAGATTATCTCCTGAAACCAAGAGATTTGAAGTTTTTCCTTCTAATCTTGAATTTCACTTTCCATCTCTACAGTGGGAAAGTGTTGATTTTCCTCCCTTACTAGTTGTTGATCAAAAGGATTGTGTCTCTTACTAGTTGTTGATTTTCCTCCCTCCATCATCTGATATCTCGCTGCCCAATCGTATCACATTTGTCTGCAGTTCCAGTTAGATTGATGAAAAGAAATTCCTAGAGATTGTACTGCTAAAGATCCCAATAGCTCGAGGGTTAAAGGATTACGTGCATAAAGAACTTTAGACTATATTCTGAAATCAAAAGATTTGAAGTCTTTCCTTCCAATCCTGAATTTCTTTAGATTATCTCCTGAAACTAAGAGATTTGAAGTTTTTCCTTCTAATCTTGAATTTCACTTTCCATCTCTACTGAGGGTTGTCTGAAATCACCTTGCTCTATCATATCACATATTTTACAAGTTCTGATTAGATTGATGAGACGAAAATATTGCTCTTCTAAGAGAATTTGTAGCTCTAAGGTTAAGGAATACTTCAAGGGGGAGCAAAGAGGGGAGGGGGACGAGGGTTCCTAGAATGGGAAAGCTATGTGATAAGTGATAATTGTTCCTATATTAAAAGGGGAAATGACAGATCTTATATTTATGACCTTCTTAATATAAAGTTTTCTTCTAAGTAATATTGATATCTAAGTCAAGCCTTAGTATGGCATATTACCGTATTTCATGCAGGTCTTTTTTGCTACTAGCCACCAAAATTTCCGGTTGTTTGAGTATACTAGAAACAATATAGGATCAGACGATTATGGTAAGTAGAACCCCACTATGGATGCTCAAGTTGCAGCTAAAGAGACCATCTTGGTTTGCTTGTCCAGGATACAAAATATTTCAATGTTCAGTCAAATTCTAAATAATCAAATATGGGAAGGAGAAAAGACAAAGGATCAATACGAGTGAATCTCAGTGTGTGAATCTCAAGAATTCTAAATCATCAAAGAAAAACTAGAAAATTACAAATCCTAACATGCTAGGAACATCTAATTTTTACAATATTAAATAGACCATTTATATAGCCTATAACTTGGTGAAAGAAAGTTCAACTATAATAGAATTCTAATCAAGAATGCTAATAACAAAATAACAAATTCTAACATGCTTGGACATTTTAATTTTATAAATTATTAGATTGTAAAGCGTAGTTTTAGATACATACCCCTCAAATTTATGATAATTAGATATATTACAAGCGACACTCGAAGGCAACTTTTCATTAAATAAACATAATAAGAAGGAAATATTCTTTAATATTTTGTTATATGCAGTACCTATCTCTTAATCCCCAAATACCTCAGCTACCTAATTAAATATCTAGTTTTCTCTTTTCATTTTGCTCTCCCCTCCTTTCTCTCTCTCTTTCTCTCATCTCTATAAAGAGGATGAAATGAAGGAAAAAAAGAAGAAGAAGGTTCCATTTACTTTTTTTTAAGAGAAGAAAATGTTGGGAGAAACAAGAAGAGGATGAGATTTTTTTTTTTTTAATAAAGAAAATGAGGAGTAAAATTATCTTATTTAATATAAGTAACATTGGAGGGGGGCACTTGAGTGACTTATATGATTTGGGGGGCTAGTGTCTAAATATTGAGATTTGAGGGTATGTAACTAGAAGGCCCAATTTTAAAAATGCAGACTTAAGTAAGAATTATAGACTAACTAGAACCATGAAACACGCAGGAATATTGCACATGTTTTTATCCCATCTTGTCTTAAGCATTTGTTTTTATTTTGGGAACAAATGACTACCCTATTCCCAACCCCCTCCCCCTTCCGGGGCAAGTGGACTTCGACTCCTTGACCTCTTGTTTACTTGCTAAGAGGTTATACCTTTGAATAACAATGACATTTGTCTCCTAGACATTACTTAGTGCATGATAATATTTGAAGTCTTCACTTTATAAATAGGTGAAATTCTAAGTTCCTGAATTTTGATTTTCATGTAAGCTGATGCTTGATAAACGATAAAAGAATCTGATATTGAACCAAAGAACCTTAGGCCAATCCAAGACTTAGAAAAGGCTGACCGTGACTGAACATTTTGGATGTTGCCTTCTATTAAAGCCACTAAATCAGAATACGTCCAAAACAATTTATCTGAAACTTCTATGATCGTTATTTCTGGCAATGTAGCCTAATTGAGGAGCATAATATATTAATCAAGATAATACTACCTACTGAATTCCGGCGATATAACAGCCATTTAACTCTACTTCTCCGTAAGCGAGTAATGTATCAGTTGTCTTACCTTTTTTGGCTTAGCTTATGAGATATTTAATTTAGTGACGATGTTGATCAAACTCAAATTCTAGCTTCCAATCTTCCTAGATAAAACAATCATTCATTTTCTATTTCTCTAAGAGAGACGAGCATCAGTTCCATAAGGAGACTGTCCTGTTTAAAATTTATCTTTGCACTTCCTCACTCCCTGCAGCCCATACTTACTGTTTAAAGAACTCTTCAATCCATTTCCTGAATGCGCCAAAAACCTGAATTCTAACCTAGCTGAATCAAATTGTGCATTAGAACTTGCTTTAGAATAATGTACTGTTGGGGTTACAATCTGCAAGGCAGTACTCCCAAAATAAGAAAGTATTTTTATGCCAAGCGAAAGTATTACTGCCTTTCATGAGGAACTACTACTATGTAGTTATTTTTGTTTCTGTTTGGTTCTTCCCTCATGAAAAAGTGAATGTATTGATCATTTGGCCTAATGCTGTTCTCGCCTTCCATGGTGAATATAATAATACTTTTCGCATAAAATACACAGATTTGAATTACATGTTTTTCATTATGATGCATGTGTCTGGCCCTGCAAACATTGAAAAAAAACTAACATAGCAGGCTGCTAGGAGGATTTAAGGAAAATATTGCTGCATTGGTGAGCTCCATTGGACTTTAGTTGTGTACAACTAAAGAGCTTATTCTCTTAATTTATTTTATGAATCATTTAAAAATGTTTAGTCTTCATTTTAAGAATATTTTCACTCAGTAATTTGTTTATGACATCAGTCAAATGAAGCCACTTTCCAGCATCATCTACTTTATGAGTTTGGTCTTCTTTTTCAAATCATGATCATTAAGTTCTTAACTATACTGCATGGTGATCTTAAATCTTGTCATCTCTATATCATGTAATGCTGAGATATCAACTATTGTGGAAAAATTAGTTGGGGATAATTTTTTTTTTTTTTTTTGTCTACAAAATATAAAAATGAAGAAAAAACAAACCTTCAGGATTCAACATAGGCTTATGTGTACCTTGCAAGGCTTGAGGACTCGGTATCAGTTTTGTTTCATAACCATTGTATAAAGGCTTGATAGGCTTTGCTAGTTTCAAAAGTTTTTGATTTTCGGCTCTTGGTGTATAAAAACAAGTAGGCAAATATTAATAACAGTTAGGTTTGTAGTCATCTTTGCCAGCTAGCCATTCTACTAGCTAGTTGACCCAGTGGATTCTTTCGGAAGGGTTAGAAGTCAAATATTCCCAATTGGATTTTGATGATGGAATATCCGTTATTATATCAGCTTCATGGAAATTGATGTATACCATTTAAAGTATTCTAAAATCAAGAAGCAAGTTTTTTTTAAAAAATTTTGCCCACCTATCAAATTGGTACTAAATGGATTGATGGAAATAGCATTCTGTTCATTTATATACTTAAGGGCATGAAAATTATAAATCAAAATTTTTTATCATGATCTAAATACTTGAAAATCTTGTTATACAACTTTTTATTAGATTTTGAAGATTTCCCACCATTAAACTAACCAACTAATTCTCTACAATTATTCATTTGAACTAAGTTGACCTGTGGCGGAAAAAGTTTAAAATTTTTAATTTTTTGTTTCTGGGTACGGGAAATGATATAGATCAAGTTCAACTGAATGGATTTTCAACATGAATGGGTTTTGAATAGAAAAGATTAAGCTCCAAATCATTTTGGAATGACCCAAGTCTATGTATGTATGTGCACATATATTAATACATCAGATGAGACTTTGTGAAGCTGAGACTAGATAATGGTCTTCTTTGAAGCCTTAACAAAAGTGTATTCACATATTTAGTAATAACCCACTGATAAATTTCAAGAGGTTTGAGAGGCTAACTTATCAAACTTTTCCTTCTTACTTGAGCTTGCAAACAACGTTGTGGCCATCATATAATGTTTTTTTGTTGGATATTGTCCTTTAAACTTGGACTATATTGCTTGCTCATTATTTCAAGACTATATTGCTTGCTCATTATTTCAAAACTATATTGCTTGCTTCATTATTTCAACTTGTGTGTTTTTATACTATTCATTTGCTTCATTAATTTATAGAACAATTTTGATAGAGAACTAGAGATTTGCATGGGGACTTTATTAATTTAGAAAAGACCTAATATAACATACCAAGAGAAATATAATGGTAGACATTGATGAAGAAGAGAGTCTCCATCTAGACACAATTAATGACATGTACAATGGAGTAGTGACCAATTTCAAAACTCATGGCGACTTGATAAGTATTTTTTTTCATCACTATTTGATTGTATCAAGTATCTACATTAAGTTCATTTTTATTTGTTGTAATGATTGATGAACTTACTAGAGTTATTTAGGATTAAATATCGTGGTGGATGCTACTTACTAATGATATTGTTTTAGTTGATGAGATGACAGTAGATGTAAATGCCAAGTTAGAGTTATGGAGGCAAAACTTAGAATTTTGAGGTTTTCGATTAAGTAGGTCAAAAGTAGAGTATATGGAGTGAAAATTTAGTAAATAAAGGATCTGAGACTAGTATTGTGACATTTGGACGAGCATAGATCCAAATGACCAATTATTTTAGGTATTTGGGTTTTTTTTATTCAAAACGATGAAAATGTCAATAGTGATGTCTACTATAGGATTTGAGATGGGTGGTTGAAATGGAAGAGTGCGACGGGAGTTTTATGTGACTAATATTTTGTTGAGGTTGAAAGAAAATTTTATAGGACTTCTATTAGGTTAGTTTCATTATATGATACGACATGCTAGCTATAAAAAGACTCATTCACAGAGATGAGTATATTAGAGATGTACATGATTCGGTGGATGTGTGGTAATACTAAGAGAGATAAAGTGAGAAGTGGGATACTCTTATGAATATAGTCGCTATTGAAGAGAAGATATGAGAAAATTGCCTGTTGAAGAGAAGATATGGGAAAATTACTTACGATGCTTTGGTCATATTCAACATAGAATGTAGATGCATTAGTTGTGGAGTTTATCAGTATATGACAAGTTAATAAGATGAAGGTGATACGAAAAGATATGGATGATAAGGTTTAAATGAAGACATATTGCTTGATAGGAATGAGCAGAGAAGAATCATCTTTATTATCGATTCGGTGTGATTATCTTTTGGTTCAAGTCGCCTACTCCAAGTACCTGGGATAAAAGGTGTAGTTGTTGTTGTGGGTTTTTGTACTATGCCATAAATGCAATTCTCATGAAGTTTGATTTTGATAGAATTTGTTTTATAGATGTAATCAATGTTTAAAATAACGATAACGGTAATGTAATGTTTTGTCTCTATTAGGTTATATAGCATACAGCATAACGCATAATGTAGGTTACGCAATTTTTTATTTATTTAATTAAAAATAAATATAAAACTATATAAAATAAATTTTATAAATTGAAATTTGAATTAAAAATTCTAAAAGAAAATATAAACAAATTATATTCCGGTATTAATTCTAAATTTCTAACAAGTTTCACAGTAATTTTCATATTTTTCTTCATAAATTAAATTACGTTCATATCCATAATTTCAGTCATCATCTAAATAAGAAAATAAGATTTCAAATTTATTTTTAATTATTATCAATATTGTAATTTATATTTTGTAATGCTTAATTTATGTTATTTTTAATTGTTTATTTTCAGTAAGTAAAAAATTTTAGTACTTGGAAAGGAATTATAACAAATTTTTTTCAGTAATTGGAAAGAAATTATAACAAGTAAATAAGGATGAACAAACTAACAATGCTACGAGCTAACAATACTACAAGCAATCAAATATGTAAACAACAAGCCGTCAAGTGAAAAAAACTACAACAATTCGCTAACAGTCAAAATAAATAATCGAAATCAATATAAAAACTATTTAAAAATTATTGTAAATAACGTAACATAACGTAATTTAACGTAACGTAAAATAATGTAAAATAACATAAATAACGCACCGTTACGGTGTATTGAGTTATTTTTGACTGTTAAATAACGATGGCTTTCTGTTAGGTTTCATAACGAACATAATGGGTTTCATAACGCGTTATTTTCAACATTGGAAGTAATGTCTAGTCAATGATATTTAACTATTTTAAAATTTCATTTTGCATCCAACTGGTATTTTTTTTCCCTTTATATCTAACTATCAATTTCTGTTCATACAGCTTCTTTAACAGCTTTGTTTAAGCATGTTGAGATTGGCATGGAAAACATCCGGGAAAAGGTTATCTGTTTTCTTAAAGACAAGGTAGCAACATATGATTAGACACTTTCCTTTATTAGTCTATTCTCTAAAAATATTGACATGGGACCATGCCTTGCCAGGTATTTCCTTTGAAGGCCGAGTTGTTTAAACCTCAGGTTGAAATGGAAAGATATGTCACTGATTTGGTGAAGAAAGTAAGCACTTAAAATTATCTTCTCTTTGGAATTATACATTGAAGTGAGAAATTCAGTGCATGAGTATACATGCAACTGAATCATGAATTCGTTTTCTTCTTTCAGAATAAGTATCCGAAAAAAGGGGTTCTGATAAGTCCAATGCATTGTATTTTCAGAGTTTGACAGATGTAACTGGCGCTGAATTTAAGTTATTCATGGACTTCTTGAAGAGTTTTAGTATATTTGCGGAAGGTGCTCCTCCAGAGCGTATTCAAGAATTAATTGAAATAATTGAATCGCAGGCTGACCTTGATGCTCAATTTAATGTAAGTTGTCATGTATAAATGATGCAAATTCCTGTCGTTCTCTTTGATAATTATAGAATTATAGTCTGGTTACGGTCAACTTTCCTTGTAATTGCTAGTTTTCCTTTTTATAGTCACTGAAACTTTCCTTAGGCTAATCTCTCTCTCTCTCTCTCTCTCTCTCTCTCTCTCTCTCTCTCTCTCTCGCTCTCTCTCACATGTGCGCATATGTGCATACTCTCCGTCCCTCTAAAAATTTACAGCCTTGATGCTGAAGTTTCAACAAGAAGCATGTGTTGTAATGTCATTTGCAAGTTATATCTATGATGTGTATGTAAGTGGCTCGTAGACTATTTCCCTCGTGGAGCAAGATGACCTTATGATCCACCTAGCTAACTGGTTTAAAAAACTTTGCCTAACCTTGGCTAATACTAAACTAATCTTATTTGACTGGATAAGGATCACCTTGCTTACTTAAACTAAATCAACATGGTGCAGTTAAAACGGGTTGCCAAAATCCATCAGGGCACTAGCCTCTGTTAGTACATTGAGTTCACTTTGGCTTGTATAGGATCTTCACTTCTTGGTGTATGAGTCGCACCTTTCTTTTTAATGAAATTGACTACTCTATTTCTGTAAATATCAATACAGACATAGCCTTAGCTGATCATACAATTCTATAAATCACCTCCATTTTTATCCTTCATCTTCTGTGGTAATTTAATATGACTTATTTCTCTCACAGTAGCTTAGCTTATGGCATCATTATGCTTTTCTACGTAAGTAATCCTAATATTTGTCCATCCTCACCAAAAAATCATCCATTCTGGTTTTTGATTACCATGACTGGTTCTTTTTTAATTTCTCTCACAAATCAAATCGAACTCATTTTGCTTAGACGGTTGGAAGATTTTTTTTTTTTTTATTATACAAGCTTTCCGTGATTGCTTTCCTTTACATATATCTTTTCTTTCTCTATCCTTTCGCAAAATTTTGAGCAAGAATTTATTTTGCAGCTTTCTATGATTTTTGATAAATTTTTAAACTTTTAAGACTATTCCATTTTACTGTTCTGACCTAAATGGTGCCTTTCGGAGGTCAAGGCTTAATTTTTCCAGTTTTGTTTATTTTTGTTAGCTGATTCTACTGGATGTATTTCTTAATTTGTATCCTTAGGCAGTATTTGTTTTGCCATATGCTCCAGGTTGATGATATTGATCACATTGACCGATTGACTTCATGCATGTACATGGCTCTTCCATTTTTCATGGTATGGTACTCGGTTGGGTATACTATATGTTTTCAAAGTTTTTATTTTTTGTATATCTAATGAAGGTAGCAATTTTTTGCTTATTGGCCTGACTTTGATATATTGTCCAGAGAGGTGCATCATGCAGCAAGTTCCTCAGTTATTTCAACAAACACATTATTCCTGTCTTTGATAAGGTGCTTTTCCTATTCTTTCTTTAGTGAAGATAATGATATTTTAGGTCCTTAAGACTTTCTGCTGCTTTACCTATATTATACAGCATGATTTCTCAAATGTCATTCTATATAGGTCTCTTAAGTTTAACATTGAGGTTTTCTAATGCTAGTTAATTTGATGGCCAATGTTCTGTTCTTATATTCTTTTAAAACATGACATATTACTTCTGAGTTTTGGTTAATAACGAAAAGGTTAAGCAGTATCTAGAATATGCTTTTGATATTAAGGTTGATAAGTATTGGATAAAATAGGAGTATAGGGAACCAATGTTTAAAATAACGATAACGTTAACATAACTTTTTTTTTGGTTAGGTTATGTAGCAAATAACGTAACGCTTAACGTATGTTACGCAATTTTCTATTTATTTAATTAAAATAAATATTAAACTGCATTTAATAATTTTCACAAATAAGTAAATATTACTAAATAAATCTACAAAATCATATAAAATACTGTAAAATCAATATAAAGGCATAGAAAAATTATAAAATTTCACAGCAAACATCACAACAATTTTTTAAGTTATACAAACACAATATTGTTTTTCTCCCATCTAATCTATAATAACAAGATCATCTTCCTCCAGAATATAGTTTGCATCTTCCAGATTGATATCATCCCCCGTCTCATCAAAAATATCATCAATTGCTTTTCCTTTATTCGAAGAAGATGCTACACAAGAAATATACAAATTAATATATTATTAGATACTCAATTCACGATAGTATTCATTAAAGAATATTAAATAATTAAAATTGGATAACTTACAACTATCGACCCTTCGTTTTTTTGTTGGAGTTTCAGTTTCATCTTGCTTGTCTCCCTTGTCTGTAATGGATGGAAGAACATTTTGATTGCTATTAATTGCAGTGACTTCTTAGAAATCATTCGTTCTTGGAACTGAATCATCATTAGTAGGCTCATCTAGCAATCTAAGATTTTCTGGGAGACAAGGCTGTTCACTCTCAACTAGTCGCTCATCATCTGATGTCGCCTCATCAATCAAAATTGGATCTAAATTCATTCTCTTCCTCCGAATATTTCTCTCTCTAAGCTTAATATTGTACATGACGTACACGAGAGAATGTAGCCGTTCTTGCTCCAAGCGACATCTTTTTTTTGAATGCACCTTAAACGAAGTTGTAAATTGTTATATGAGCACGATGATAAATAAAGTACTTGAAAATAATATATTAAGTTTTTAAAATTCATACTTATTCAAAAGTACTCCAATTGCGTTCACATCCAGAAGCACTAGTCGTAAGAGAGGATTCGAATTGCAAATTTTTGGAGTGTGGGAACATCCTCTCTAAATCTTTCCTACCAGGCAACTAAAATAGATAAATAATTTTGGTGTTAAAAATACAAAAAAAAAAACTTAATGGTATATCTAGCAATAGAACCCTAGAAATGGAAACAATGAATTAAGATATACCAGGACTTCGAGCATTCATAGTCATTTGAGCTAGTGGGGATCCAAATTCTCCAAGCTTCTGTTTATACTGATCCAGCTCTACATCAGCTTGTGCATACTCGTTGAGATCGGGGATCATTTGTTGCATGCATTCACGAAGGCCCAATGTTCAAGAATGCGGTTTCAGTATGCGTGCGGTCCAGGACCGCATAACGCATAATCGGATTACGCGCCGATTATGCAGATTACGCGGAATAATGCGGAATATTAATATTTTAATATATATTAATATAATAATTATTAAAAAATGGATATATTAATGCTATAAAACTCTAAAAAATGATAAATAGCATGTATGACTAGAAAATAGCATTTGTAAGTAAAAGACAAAGTTTTCATCCATTTAGTTGAGAGAGAAGGTGAGGGTCTCTATCTTTAGTTCCCCAGCCTATTTATTTTTACTGGAATGCCACAAAATATAAGTATGCTGTGAAAAATTTACTGCCAAAATTTTGTAAACTAAATCCAGCAAATTAATCCAGCAAAAATCCAACAACTAAACTTAATTCTCACCAAACATTGCACCAAAAATCCAGCAAAATATTCAATAGGAATAATATCCAAAAAACCATAAACTTCAAAATCCTAAAAAAAAAAAAATCTAAAATCCTAACTGGAAAAAATAATTTACCAAATCAATGCCGCCGGAGAGCTCGCCTTGAGGACTGCAGCTGCCGGAGGAAATGTCGCCGGTGATCGGAGAGGGGAAAGGGCGAGCGGGAGAACTCGGGAGATTGGGAGATCAGAGAGTAGAGCTAGGGTTATTTTCGTTTTTGTCGCTAGTTTGGAGTCACGATAGCCGGAGTAGATGTCGCCGGTGATCGGATAGGGGAAAGGGCGAACGGAGAGCTCGGGAGATCGGGAGAATAGAGTTAGGATTTTTTCGTTTTTGTCGGTGGTTTGGAGTCACGATCGCCGGAGGAGATGTTGCCGGTGATCGGAGAGGGGATAAGATGAACAGAGGATAGGGTGATCGGAGAGGAGGATAGGGTGATCGGAGAGGGGTTAGGGTTTTTTCGCTTTGGGGACTCGAGAGTGGTGGGTTCGACAGCTGAAGAGGGGAGTTTTATTTGTGGGTAGCGGGTACGGGTTGGGTTTTGGGCGAAATTAAACATTCGAAACCCAATAAACCGAAAAACTGCATAATCGAATGCGGATTATGCGGGACGCATAATCCGCATAATCGAATGTCGGCATAATGGACCGTTTTCCCAGTTTCCCGCGCATTCTGGGTCCGAAAACGCTTATGCGGGCGCATATGCGCCCGCATAGGACGTTTTTTATAACACGGCGAATGCCTCTTCTAACCTCAGGAACATTAGAAAATGTATCACTGTAGAAGCATTTAGGATTTAGAAAGTAAGCCGCTGCATGGAGGGGCCTATGCAACATGCCTGTCCACCTCTTATCAATCAAATTCCAGTATGGCATATATTTTCTCTTATTGCCCCCACAGACATCGGCAATTTTCTCTTTACAACTGTCAAGCATCTCATATAAAAAAGGCATGGAAGGCCTCACATCTGAATCAACCTCTCGTAGCACGTAAACCAGTGGCAGTGTGGTGCTAAAGCAAAAGAGAACTCGGCCCCAGAAGCTTCTGCTAGATAGCACTGCCTTATTTGCCTTCACTGCATACGGTTTCTTCGCCCAAGCACTCTTGGTGAAATCATCAGAAGCAAACAACTTCCTCAATGGCTGCCTTAATTTATAGAGCCTTTGTAAAGTCAAGAATGACGTCGCAAATCGAGTGATTGCCGGTCTTAGTAGTTCCTTTTCCTTCGTATATGTCCGCATCAAACTCAAGACCCAGCCATGATTATATATAAATTGGATGATCTTCTTTGCTGTTTCAATAGTTTCCTTATGGTTCTTCATCTTGCCTATATCCTCCAGCATCAAATCAATACAATGAGTTGCACAAGGAGTCCAGTAAAGACGTTTTTGTGAATCCATAAGTTTTGTGCCCGCATTAACATACGAAGCGTGATTGTTTGTAATCACTTAGACAACATTATTCTCTCCAATCTCCTCAACTAGCTTATCAAGACAGTCCCATAAGTAAACTCCTGTCTTGAACTGAGCAGATGCATCAATGGACTTGTAAAAAAAAGTCTTCTCTGGTGAATTCACAAGAAAGTTTATTAAACTTCTGCTCTTCCTGTCAGTCCACTCATCTGACATTACTGTACAACCGTATTTCTCCCAAACCGCCATGTGCTTCTCCTTAATTTTGTCAATATTTTCAATCTCAGCCTTAAGAACCCGTGTCCTTATCTCATACGGAGATGGTTGCTTCAAACCAAATTCGAAATTCCCAACTGCTTCGATCACCTCCTTCCAATAAGGACTATTCAAAATATTGAATGACAATCCATTTGCATAGATACATCTACCTATTTTTCTAACACAGTCTTCTCTTGCCTCCTTCTTTAAAGCTGTCTCTAACGTGAATTGTCGGGCTTCAAGATTAATAAATTTATTCATTGCTCCTAAAATTCGAGGTTGAGTATTGCTACCGGCAGCGCTTTCAAGCTCTTCGCTTACCAATTCAGTGTCTGGTTCTCCCATTCTGCCAATTTCACGGCTTAGAGCTGCCTTTTTCTTCTTTTCTACTTCTGAAGACTTTAAAATATCTTTACATGTTTTCTTTACATCTGGCGGGACTTCTTTACACATTTTCACCCCATGTCTTGTACCGGCCAAATGGTGTTTAAGCCAGGTGATTCTAGCAGTAATGTGGTGATTACAGAATTTACAATAAAAATAATTTGGAGATTCTACTTCCTTGTGAATCTCCCATTCTCTGGCTGGATCCAAATTTTTTGACATGATTCAATCTACACAAACATACCAATAATTCAAATATTAAATTATTTGATAATCAAAAATTAATTCAATAATTCAATTATTCTTCTAAATCTATTTTCTTTACAACCAATTTAGTTCATTTTTCACATAATCCATTTTCTACAACAATTACTTCAGTGCAACCTATCCAAAAGTTTTTCTACAACCTATACAATTACTTCTACAACAATTACTTCTACGATAATTACTTATACAATTCATATTTTCAAGCTAACACTGAGACACTGCACAATACAGTTTTCATATTTTCAAACCTAATACAGTTTTTCTCCCCCTTTAGCAGCTCAATCAAGCTAATACTGAGACACTGCACAAAATTCAATTATCCAATTATCCAACAATCAACACTGCACAAAATTCACAAAATCCAATTATTAATCAACACTGAGACACTGCACAAAATTCACAACACTGCACAAATTCACATTTCACAGATAAGTTGCAACAGTGCACACTCCACTCAACAATAATCCAATTATCCAACAATCAGCACTGCACAAAATTCACAAAACCCTATGCAAAATTCTACAACCTTCTAGCATCAATCCAACACTCCGATGCAAAATTGCAAAAAATTCAAGTTATTCAACAATGCAACTAATATCATGCAATGAATAATCTGTAAACCAGAGAAGAGAGAGGGGCTTACCTCTGTTGAACCAGAGAAGAGGGACCAGAGGCTCAGGGAGAAAGAGGGGAGAAAGAGGGGCCGGTTCAATGTCGATCGAGCTACTTAGAAGTGGAGATGGAGCTGCCGGACCGCCGAGGGAGAGAGGGGGCCGCTACAGTGTTGATCGGAGCTTCAGAGCTCCAGGAGGTTCTTCGAGAGGGGGAGAAAGGGAGAGGTCGACCGGAGAAGCTTCAGCGTCGAGGGAGAGACCGGGAGAGGTATCACCAGAGCAGGAGGGAAGCATCGAATCTTCGTCGGCGTTGGGTTAGGAGCTTGATTGGAAAATCTCGTCGGCGTTTTGAAGAAGGACCGGCGGTGGAGAGGCGACGGGAGAGGGAGATTTTCGCTCGGGTGAGAAATCGCTCGGGTGGGAGAGAGAGAACGATCGATTTTAGGGCTAGGGTTTTTTTCCGCTCGGGGATTTATAAGATTCGAAGTGGGTATAAAACGTACGTTACGTTACGAAAAAACGTAACGTAACGTACGTTATTTTTAAAAACCTGTGCGCTCCGCAGCGGGGCGTTATTTCGCCCCGTTACGGAGCGAAATTATCTTGTTACGCTCCGTAACGCGTTACGGACGCGTTTTTTTCAACCCTGTAGGGAACATTATTGCTCTACTTCTTTGTGACTGTCGTGAATGCACATAATATTTTTCAACTAATTGCTACCTGGAGTGACATTTGTATCATGTTACCTATTTGATCACCACTGAATATAACAGCTTTAAATCAATTATACAAAACAACTGATCCAGAAACTTCAAAACATTATGTTCTTATAGCTTGACTTCCCAAATTTCTCACTCGTGGTTTTTTGCACTTCCCCCTATAACTTGCTCTGATATGGATCATGTTAAAGCACCATATTTAAAACAATTTAAATTATCAATTTCACAATATATGATTATAGTACAATGGCAACAAGAACGTAGTCATTTCCTAAATCTTTGGGGTTGGCTTCATGTATCCCTTTTATCCATTCAGCTCTATCCATAGCCAAGTCCACTGTCGGCTAATTTATTCATCATATATCTTTTTTAACTGCCTCAGTCTATGGTCATTTATGTCTATACATTTTCTTTCCTCTTCCAATCGCTATCTTGGTATTCTTCCTAATAGACACACTTACAATTGGTTTATAGTTTAGCATATTATAATTCAGATGCACTTCCTGATAGCTGCTCTTGTATTAATATGTGTTTCAACTATAGATATGCTGGAATTTTTGCATTTCTATATCCTCTTTATTTGGTGTTTCTTATCCTTCTTATATGTTGAGATTCTTCAAAATTCTTCTGAGTTCTGTATAATTCATCGTGATTTATTTGTCACAAGTTTAGAACTCTTTTTTACTCATCTTATGGTTTTTTGGAATTTTCAACCATACATTGGCTTGATCATATCTTGAAAGCTTCATCTTTCTCTTGTCCCTCATCGTGTTAACTTCACCTTAAAAAATCTTGTCTACTGCAATTTATTATCTTCTGCCTAACAAGTTTCACATTCCAACCTCAAAAATCAACTTCCCACTATTATCCTCACTGTGCTGAAAATGCTAGTCCCAAAGGATTCCAACTTGTAGTTGGCATATGGAAATTGTGGTTTGTCATGCTTAACCTTATGAAGGAAATTCATCTTTCACCCCAAGCTGCTTTGTTGAAGACCTGTGGGGCCTCACATGTGCTTTTTCCATCTGTGCAACTAATGTAACCTTGATTATACTCAAAAGAAGTGTAATTTATTTATCTTCTGTCTGAAAAGTTTCACATTTTTAACCCCAAAATAAGCGTTCTAACCCCAAATTAGCGTAGAAGGTATCCTCATTTTGTTGGAAGACATTGTTTCAAAATAAACTCACGAGTCCTTGTTAATATTACTAGCTTGAGGAGAGTTTTGTCCATAAGAGTTTAATTCACAACAGTGTTTATCCTTATGAAACAAGTTCCTACATTTTTCTACCTCAAGGACAATTCAATTCTCTAGTTTATAGTATATAAGTTTCGTTGTAGGATTCGAACTACAACCCAAATTGAAAGATGCACATTGCAATCCTCTGCAAAAATCTAACCCTACATGTACGCCTTTGAAAAAAACTGAACTTTGTAATGTGAGAATTGCAAGGCATCGTCTTAGGATTTATGAAATTATGAGCGACTCCATTGAATTGGTTCCTACCACAGCCTTGTATAGACACTTGGATCTATGTGACACTTAGCTCCAGCCCTGGCCATTGACGCTGGTACCATTTCTTATTCCAACCATAACCTTTTCGAGGCTCCCATCATAGTACCAATCAAACCATGCTTGAGCCAAATATTTTTGCATGCCGGTTACTTGTGACACAGCTCTAGTGCCAGCTGTTGTTGGCTATTTAATTTTGAGTTCTTGATTACTGTTAATAATAGACATCTTTATGGCTCGACTTACTCTCAAAAACAAAGTTGAGGTATCCAAAAGAAACAATTTTTGTTTGGCCCCAATGGTTTTAAAGAACCACGATTGAAACTCCTTACTCGAACATACTTTGGGGAAAAGTAGTTTTGCAATCAGTAGTACTTTCTTGGGTGTTTCACCCTAGATTATCTATTCTCAACCATAATTGTGCTGATGTATCCTAATAACACCCTTCCAAGATGCAATAAAAAATATTTGAATGCAATGTTTAAAATAGCGATAACGGTAACGTAACGT
Source organism: Dracaena cambodiana (assembly GCA_036321105.1). Classification (NCBI taxonomy): domain Eukaryota; kingdom Viridiplantae; phylum Streptophyta; class Magnoliopsida; order Asparagales; family Asparagaceae; genus Dracaena; species Dracaena cambodiana. The sequence goes on from JAYEPQ010000013.1 coordinate 29,440,426, forward strand.
TTTGCCTCTGTTAGGTTATGTCGCATATAGTGTAATGCATAACGTAGGTTATGCAATTTCTTATTTATTTAATAAAAATAAATACAACAATAACAACAACTAAGCCTTTTATCCCAAGTATTTGGGGAGGCTATATGAACCAAAAAGAATTGACGCCAGATCGATCACTTTGATATTCCTTCTCCATTCATTCCTATCAAGTAATATCTCCTTATTTAAACCTCTAGACTCCATATCTTTGCGTATCACCTCCATTCATGTGTTCTTCGGTCTTCACTTCGTTCTTTTAACTTGTTCTACATTGATAAACTCCCTTCTTCGAACTGGTGCACTTGTAGGCCTACGTTGCACATGGCCAAACCATCATAAGCGATTTTCTCGCATCTTCTCATCGATGGGAGCTACACCTATTTTAGCACGAATATCTTCATTTCTCACTCTATCTTTCCTAGTGTTGTCGCACATCCAACGGAGCATGCGCATCTCTGCTACACTTATCTTTTGTGAATGACGTTTCTTTATGGCCCAACATTCCGTGCCATATAATAAAGTTGGCCTAATAGCAGTTGATGGAGATCATGATTAGATTTTATTAGACTTGATTTGATTTGATTTGATTAGAATTTGGATTGTATTAGATATTTGATTTGATTAGGAGTTTGGATTTTATTAGGATTCTGTTTGTTAGGGTTCCCCTATATATATGGGTTGTATGGAGTATTGAAAAGATGAATAATTTTTTTAGAAATTTTTTTGAGAAATCTCTGGCGTGGAATTCGCTGAGTCAGAAATCTTTCCTCGTGGATTCGTGGAGAGTGGGCGTGGGCCTGGGTGGATTCCCAAATCCCAAAAATTTTCCCCAATCTATCATTTCTTCCCCAATTCCTCTAAAAAAAACCCTAATTTCAAAACCCTAACCCTAATTCCGCTTCCATCCTGCGTCAAATTGGTATCAGAGCTTAAATTTATTTCCTCTTCCTCCACCTGACCCAACCACCCTCACCCTCCATCAACTAGCAAGAGAGAGAAAAAAAAAAAAAAACAAAGATCTGTAGGAAAAAAAAAAAAAAAACTCAGGTCTGTAGAGAAAAAAAAAAGAAGCAAGCCCTCATCTTCTTCCCCTCCCGACCCTCATCCTCCCGAGAGAGAGAGAGAGAGAGAGAGAGAGAGAGAGAGAGAACCAGCAACAAACATCCACTAGACCCAGCCCCAACCATCCTCCAAACCCAACCATCCTCCAAACCATCCGCCAAACCCAATCATCCTCCAAACCTAGCAAGCCTTCTCCCTCAACTTCCTTACCCATTAATTTCTTCCCTCGATCCAGCCGAGCCCCCCCAAAACCCCATCTCCCGTCCAACTCATCACCACCACCCTCTCCGCCGACATCACCCGACCGAATCCACTTCTCCAACCGACCCCCCCAGCAAACCCGCCCACCGCCCTGATCCTCCTCTGCCTGCCTGCCTTCCGCCCGCCTCCAACCGACCCCACGAGAGCAACCCCATCTCCAACCGACCCGCCGCCCGCCTTCACCTCCGCCAGCAACCCCGCCGGGCCACGAATCCACCAGATCCATCAGGTCCACCTCTTCTACCGACGGTGTCCCTCCGCCACCTCCGCCGCCGAGGATCTCCGAGCACATCGCCAACGTCCACCAGATCTCTGCCTGCCGCCTTCATCCTTGCCCGCTGCCCCGTCCTCCTTTGGCCCTAAAGAACGAGAGAAGAAAGTTATTGGTTTTGGGTTTGTTTGCTATTGCGTTTTGGATCAGTACAGCAGTGCAGACCCGCTGACAGTGCAGACCCGTTAAGCAGAAAAGTGGTGATTTAGAGCCCGTTCAGAGTCCAATTCAAGTCAGATTCGAAGCGTTGCATTCCTGGATTTATTTCCAACAATTGTGGCAGGATTTCAGAGCTCTTCAGCAGGCGAACCAACCTTGGAAGACTCCAAGGGACTACTACAAGTGCATGAACTTCTTCGGTATTTGGGTAATCTCTAAACTAACCCATTTTCTTCAGCAAAATTTTGCAAGTATTTTGTGAAAATTCTGTATAAGATTGTTAGTTAGAATTACTAATGAATATTTGCCAACCTATTGCTTGCTGCATACACATATTTTAGGATCCATTTCCTTTCATTTTAGGAACTAAATCTTAGGAAAATTTTATTTGATCATATAGTGCACGCATATAGAATTTGATCGAGTCTAGGAAATTGCATTGCATCCACTTGTTTGATTGTATGCTTCTTCGTAACGGTAAAATGACCAACTCAAGTTCTAGCAATGTGAATGAAACGTTAGAAATCATGATGAAACAATTAAAAACTATCACTGAACAAATGGAACAGTTTAAAATTGTTGATAAACGATTGGATGCACTAGAACGACAAATGGAAGAACAAAATAATCAAATTTATAAGAATGGGTATAATGAAAGAAATTACGATAGAGGGCCAAGAGATCGGAATGAAAGAAATAGAGATGAGAGCATCCCTAGAACTAGACGTGCTGAAGATGACATCACACGTAGAATAAAGGTTGAAGCACCTACATTCAATGGCACTCATGACCCTAAAGTCTTTAGTGACTGGCTCGCAGACATGGATTACTATTTCGATTGGTATGATATGCCTGAAGAGCGTAAAATACGATTTGCTCGGATGCGATTAACAGGACCCGCTAGGATATATTGGATATCAGTAGAAGGAGAGTGTGACAGATACCTAGATGCGATAGAGACTTGGAATGACATGAAAGTAAGACTCAAAGAAAAATATCTTCCAGTCACATTTAGGAGTCACCTTTTAGATGGGTTGCACAGTCTACGACAGGGGAGCATGACGGTCCAAGAGTACATGACTCAGTTTGATGAATTGACACTTCGGTGTGATTTGCGAGAGGACCGACATCAGGCGATATGTAGATTTCGTTCTGGACTACGTGCAGACATACAACGAGCTATGCATATCCATTCACGAAATATAAGTTCCCTAGCTCAAACTTGTCAATTAGCAGAAGATATAGAACACTCTCAAATTTTCTGTTGACCGTAAGTTCACTCCTAAAGCCGGGGAGCAATCTAGACGCCCTTCTGAAGATAACAAGAGACCTGATACCCAATTCAACAAAGACTTTAAGGGTAAAGCCGTAATAGATGAGTCATCTAAACAGGACACGAAAGGCATAGAGTGTTTTAGGTGTCACAAGTATGGCCACAAAGCTTCACAGTGTCCCACTAGAGTTTTACTCGTAGAAGGAGAACATAATGGTGATGATGATGATCTTGAGGAAGAAGTATATGAACCAGTAGGAAATGCTAGTGAGTCAGACGAGAAAATAGTCGTTTCAAATGTTCACTTAGGCGTTGTTAGGTTTCTTTACACTAAAACGAAAGATGAAGATTGGCGTAGATCTGGCGTTTTCACCACATACATCACACACGGAGGAAAGAGTTATCGCGTAATGATTGACGAGAGTAGTTGTGTGAATATAATCTCAAGATCAGTTGTTGAGAAAATGGGCCTCAAAGCTGAACCCCATCCACAACCAAACAACGTAATATGGGTAGATAAAACTGCTCAATCTATTACCCAACGTTATCTAGTGCCTATCCATATGTCGAGCTATCAGGACCAGGTTTGGTGCGATGTGTTAGATATGACCGCCGCACATATCTTGCTTGGTAGGCCATGGTTGTATGACTTAGACGTAACGAGTTTCGGCAAATCAAACACACACGTTCAAATTTAATGGAAAGAAAATTATTTTGAAACCCGCACCGCCTAAGTCTAGCGATGAGAGCCCGAAGAGCGAAAAAGTCACAGGACAGGTGCATAAAAAGTCTCTTCATTTGGTAAGTCGATCACAGTTCCTTAATGAGAGTTTAGAAGAGAGACTAGTATATGCGGTGATTGCTTTAGGAGAGTCTTCTAATCCACCTGTAGACCTTCCACTCCCTATAGGTGATAGGCCTAGTATCTCAGCTGAGTCTTTTGCACAACATTTGCATGATTTGCATGATCATATTCATCGGCAAATAGCAATTAGTAATAATAACTACAAGTCTGCAGCAGACTTGCACAAAAGATTGCAGGAATTTGCAGTGGATGATGAGGTGATGGTTAGAGTGCGTCCAGAGAGGTTCCCGCCAGGAACCTTGAAGAAGCTTCATGCTCGACGTATGGGTCCTTACCGAGTTCTAAAGATGATTGGTTCTAATGCTTATGAGCTTGCGATCCCCACAATCTCGGAATCAATCCGGTTTTCAACGTCGAGGACCTGACTCCATATCGTGCTCCATTTGATTATCCAGCGGTTATTCCAGATCTACCATCATCTGCTTCGCCAGGACATCGACATTTTCCCATCCGTACACCGCCTCCTCCTGCTCCACGCAAGCATCATGTAGATCAGATTGAAGACATATTGGATGATGAGATTGTTTCGACTGCTGATGGTGGATATCAGCGTTATTTGGTGCGATGGCGTGGACGTCCGGATTCAGATTGCACTTGGTTGCGCACCGAAAAAGTTCAGCAGTTCGACCCGGATTTGCTCGATAGTTATCATTTTCGTCATTCACCGGAGGTTCATGTTTTGAAGCCGGGGAGAATTGATGGAGATCAGGATTAGATTTTATTAGACTTGATTTGATTTGATTTGATTAGAATTTGGATTGTATTTGATATTTGATTTGATTAGGAGTTTGGATTTTATTCGGATTCTGTTTGTGAGGGTTCTCCTATATATAGGGGTTGTATGGAGTATTGAAAAGATGAATAATTTTTTTGGAAATTTTCTTGAGAAATTTCTGGCGTGGAATTCGCTGAGTCAGAAATCTTTCCTCGTGGATTTGTGGAGAGTGGGCGTGGGCCTGGGTGGATTCCCAAATCCGAAATTTTTTTCCCAATCTATCATTTCTTCCCCAATTCCTCTAGAAAAAACCCTAATTTCAAAACTCTAACCCTAATTCCGCTTCCGTCCTGCGTCAGCAGTCCTATAAAATTTTCCTTTCAATTTTAACGGAATGTTACGGTCGCATAAAACTCCCACTGCCTTCCTCTATTTCAACCAGCCAGTTTGTATACTATAGTTAACATCATTATCGATCTCTTTATCATTCTGAATAGTAGAACCCAAATATCTAAACTGACTGCTCATTTGTATCTCTTGCCTATCTATTTTTACAGCATTATAGTCTATGGTCCGTCGTTTACTAAATTTACACTCTATATACTCTGTTTTAGACCTACTCAATCTAAAATCTCTAGATTCTAATGTTTGGCTCCATAACTCTAACTTGGCATTTACCCATTTTTTTGTCTCATCAACGAAGACAATATAATCGGCAAATAACATACACCAATGAATCTCATCCCGAATGGTTTTAGTAAGTTTATCCATCACTATAACAAATAAGAATGGGCTCAATGCAGATCCTTGATGTAATCCAATTATGATAGAAAAATCACTAGTTAAACCACTACATATTCTGACATTGGCCACTACTTCATCATACATGTCCTTAATTATATCGATATGCTTGATAGGAACTCTTTTTTTCATCAGTGTCAACCAAAGTATCTCTCGTGGAACTTTATCATAGGCTTTCTCTAAGTCAATAAATATCATATGCAAATCCCTATTTTTCTCTCGGAATCGCTCTATAAGTTGAAGTAAATGAATAGTTTCTGTCGTCGATCGCCCCGGTATAAATCCAAACTGGTTCTCCGATATTTTAACAGTTTGTCGCAATTTATGTTCAATTACCCTTTCCCAAAGTTTCATAGTGTGATATATGAGTTTTATTCCCCGATAGTTAGAACAATTTTGAATGTCGCCCTTATTCTTATACAGAGGTATTAGGGTACTCTTTCTCCATTCATTTGGCATTTTCTTAGCTTGTCAAATCTTGATAAAAAGATCTGTTAGCCACCTCACACCAATCCCTCCTAGGTATCTCCATACCTCTATAGGATCTCATCTGCATCAACAGCTTTTCTTAATTTCATCCTCTTTAAAACCTCTTTTACTTCAGACTCTTTGATTCTGTGCATAAAACTACGATTCATATCCTCACATTGAATAGTAAGATCTCCCAAATCTTGAGTAAAACTACTATTATATAATCTATCAAAATAATTTTTTCATCTTTTTTTAATCTCTTCGTCTCGAACTAGAACCGTCTGATCCTCATCTTTAATACATTTTACAGTACATAAGTCTTTAGACTTTCTCTCTCTTATTCGAGCAATTCTATATTTATTTTTATATAATAAAAATAAATATAAAACTATATAAAATAATTTTTATAAATTGAAAAATAAAAATGAGGGGATATTACTTGATAGAAATGAATGGAAAAGGACTATCAAAGTGATCGATCCGACGTGATTCTTTTTTTGGTTCATGTAGCCTACCCCAAATACTTAGGATAAAAGGCTTAGTTGTTGTTGTTGTATAAATTAAAAAATAAATTTAAAATATCTAAGAAAAGAATATAAAACCATTTTGTAATATATAATTTATTCTAATTTTATATTAAGTTTTACAATATTTTTTAAATTTATCTTTATAAATTATATTAAGCCTGCAATCATAATTTCACTCTTCATTGAAACAAGGAAATAAGATTCTAATTTTTTTATTTTAATTTCAGTTATTATTATTATTGTAATTTATATCTTGTAATGTTCAATTTATCTTATTTATAATTGTTGATTTCAGTTCAATTAAAAATTCAACAGAATCAACAAGTAAGATATTTTAGCAATTGAAGACGAATTACAATAAACGAATAAGGAAACAATCGAAAATTAACAAGTTAACAATTTCACAAGCAATCAAACAAGACAATAATTAATCAAATAAGAAAATTACAGTAATTCACTAATAATCAAAATATAATCAACAACAATATAGAAATTACTAAAAAAATAATTATAAATAACGTAGCATAATGTAATTTAATGTAACGTTACGTAATATAACGTAAAATAACATAAAAAACGTATTGTTACGGTGCACTGAGTTATTTCCGGTTGTTACGTAGCGATGGGGTTCCGTTAGGTTACGTAATGCAATATAACGGGTTTCATAACGCGTTATTTTCAATATTGTTTGAATGCTATCCCATATGCATCCTTCTCATGCTTTTCTCGACAATCCTATCTTCATGCTTGGTGTTCAACTATCTTGCTTGTTGTGTAAGTTGGGCCTTGTGTCAGGAACGAATAGAAGCTTTATATGCTTAACATGATTACGGGATAATAGATGGAGCATGATGACATTTCTTATACAAGAAACATCTTCTCAAGTAGTGCAACATCATGCTGACATATAATGCTAGATTTGAGTCGAAAGATGCAACACACGATCCGCTTTGATGCAACTGTATTGTGCAAACACACTTTTTTGTTGTAGTAATAGTAGTGTAACGCCCTGATTCTCACTAAGCATGGAAAGTGGTGTTACCAGTGAGGACGAGTAAATTGACGTGTACAAGGTCAACAAGTATGTAAAAACAGAAATGAATAAAGTTAAAATATAACTTATTTACGAGAATCTTGGAAGTTAGTTTACTGTCATATAAAAGAAGATATACAACATAATGTCTAAAACAAAAATAAAGAAGTACAATACTGGTACAATAGTTGAAAACTATGCTCTCAAAAGAGTAATACATACCAAATCCAAAAAATACAAAGGTGGAGGCCTAGGATTCTAATGCTGGTCGGCCTGCTCTAGAAAGTATAGGTCGTGCATTGGCAGATTTTCGCTCTTATTTTCAGTAACTGAGTGTGTGGGGGGAGCTTGTAGTCAAACCCGACAAGTAAAACGAGTAAAGTAGGGATTGTGCAATATAAACTAATAAGTGAAATATGAATATTAATATAAAAAGTATGAATGTTAATATAAACTAACAAGTGAAATATGAATGTTAATGTCAATATAAACTAGTCGGTGAAGAAATAGACTTGTATCGTGAAAGTAACCGTATATGCCCCGGACTCGGACAAAATGCTGGCACTGAAATAGCCATGTCGCTGCGCACTCATTTAGATACCGATACTGAGTAATCAGTCGTTTCATCAACATGGACTAAACAAGAGATGATTCAGTACCATCCAAGCGCTCTCGTGGATGGGCCCCTATTTAGGTTGTACAGTCAAAATAGAGGTCCATCCGCAGGGGCATTCAGATAGTACTGAGCTAGTATTGTATTTGTTTCTTTTTATTTTATACTTGTATTTCTTCTTTTATATGATAGTAGACTAACTTCCAAGATTCTGGTAGATGATTTGTATTTTAACTTTATTCATTCATGCTTTTATATTCTTATTGGCCTTGTGCACGTCAATTTACACGTGCCTGTCTGTAACGCACTCCTTTTAGTGCTTAGTGAGAAACGAAGCGTTACAAGTAGCAATAGGGGCTATGTAGAGGTAAGGTTCACATGTATGGACATGTCGACATGGGTGCAACACAAAATGACACACCAACACGTGTTAAAATATGAGAAAATATATAAGAAAATTGATTTGACACGGCAAAAGTTTTGTGTCCAGCATGGTGTCCAACATGACATGACTTGACAAATGAAGTGTCTGTATAAACTAGTGGAGAAGTTTAAAAAAAGCTGTTAAGTGTAGGGTTTTGAAAGGAAATTAAGGAAATAAGGTTCTCAGGATGTTTTGTGTTTCAGATCAGATTGGGGTTCATATCAAAACAAAATGCAATCAAGAGATAGAAAAAAGTTGTTGGTAAGGATTGGTTAAGCTTCAAACCTCATGTCCAGCACCATACAAGGGATAGATTCTGCACCTCTATTGAGATTTCACATCTTGTAGAACTAGGATTTAACATCAAGATACCCATCACATGCATGAGAAGCATCACACTTCAAAATGTTAATTTTCATCAATAAATTCTTCTCCCACAGTGCTAGGCATGAACCTCACTTGTTGGGTTAGATAACTAATTTCATGTTAACAAAAATTTAAAAAAGAACCTTCCTTTTGTGCTATGGCTACAACAAAAAACCTGTTTCTAGAGTAAAATTCGAAGCTAACAACTCCGAGTCTAATTCTTATTCTTGTTTCTTGTAGGAATAGTAAAAATGAAAATTTTCTTGATAATGAACATTGTATTATGTCCCCTCAATCACTAAGTTGTTCATTTGTAGCATTTGAAGCATTACATTGTAAATTCCATTCTTTTGTTGCATTTTATTTATCCAATCATTCAGCATTTTTGTTGTTGCCAATGATTTAAATTGTGGAATTATCAACACATATTAACCCAGCTTGTTGCTTTGAGTTTATTTTCTTGTATTTTTTTTCAATACGAGGGTTAGTTTTCTTGACAGTAACATTAATTTGATCATACTATATTTCTACCCAACAGAACCTTATACCAAAGAGGCAAACCTTCAGCACAGGAAATTTTCTTCGCTGTTGCATAAAACCCCTTGTTAGGCGTTTGAGGATTACAAGTTCTAGGGTTTAGTGTTTATATTTCATCCAACAAATGGTATTAAATTGAAAGGTTTTGAGAATAGAACAAGATTGATCATTTTGATGGATGGCTAAATCATCTCTAGACCTTATAGCTTTTGTTTCTCGACGACCTAAAAAGTTGTTGATTATGATGCATGAAGTGGATCATGTATGGGGATGATCTGCAAGGGGTTTTATGTGGTACTGTAAATTTCCTGCATTGTCAGTGCATATTCTGTTTCCTCGCACATCTTTTGTTAAATTCATGGTTTCAAAAACCTCCATCTTAAGAAGCCACAGTCTCACCTGAAGAAACTATATAGTAAAACTAGACTGAGTCATGAGTTATGTATAATCAATTCATTTTCCTATCAGAAGTAAATTAATCACTTTCAGAAATTTGTAATTTCAAGCAAGTTACCATCTTCATGCTTAGGTCTTTCGAGACCCTTATACTACTGACCCTTTTATCATTGTATATGATTAGTAAGCACTCAAGTTGTGTTTATCATTTAATTTTAGCAATCATAATATTTCATTTTTCTCTATTTTATTTGTGAAAATATGATTCCCCTACTAATAATAATTATTTGACAATGAATGTATCTCTAATTAAAATTTCAGCTGAAGTATATCTGTCTATGTATGTATGTATGTATACATGTAACTTCATTGCATCTGAGCTGCTGAGCATTAATTAGTTTTACAGATGCCTTTTCATGTTATATAGAAATGACAACAATGTTTTTTTCATCGAATTATGTTATTTTTGTCTCTTATTTTATTTACTATTTTCATATTCAGAAGAACATTCTATTTTTGTCCTAATTCTTGATTATTTTTATCAGTTCCCAGAAGAGAGAAAAATTGATTTACTCAAGACTCTTGCCGGAAGTTCACCGTATTCTTCGGCACAGGATTCACGCCAGCTTCTTCCTTCTATTGTTCAACTACTTAAGGTATTTTGATTTCTGCAGGTTCATTTCTATTTTGTTTTCCTCAAAGTTTGTACTACGATTGATTGCAAATTCTTCATTACTGTGCTTACTAATGCAGTCTATTTCTTTCATACTTTTTATTCACCTGTATGCTATGCTCGCATAGTATTATTTCCTCTCATTTTATTTAATTACTTCCATCAACATGTTTGCATCTTTCCTTTATTTATCTGTAACAGTGTTGTATTTTGTTTACGGTCTTATCTCTATTCTCCACAGAAATACATGCCAAGGAAGAAGACAGAAGAAGCAAATTTGCATTACGTTGAATGTCTATTATATACCTTTCACCACTTATCCCACAAGGTCATTGGACTCCGGAGCCTTATTTTTTGATATTTTCAAGCATTTTTCCCCCTTCTTGTTAACCTTTTTCTTCCGCTGTCTTTTTTTATATGCTGAGACTGTATGTGCTTCAGACTCCAAACTCTACGAACAGTCTCTGTGGGTACAAGATTGTGACTGGCCAACCATCAGACCGGCTTGGAGAAGATTTTTCAGAAAATTATAAAGATTTCACTGAGAGGTACTACATCTTTCTGCTACTCTGTTTATTTTGTGAACTTATTCAAATTGATTTCATCTTTTTGACAATTTTTTTTTTCCATTTTGTATGACTATCATAATAACATATCTGGTGCATAGTAGGGAATCACTAACACTTCCTGTCAATGACGAAATTTAATATATTACAAAATCTTATTACTTTTAAGATAATAATTTATTCAACAAAGAAAATGCAGATTTGGTACTAGAAACTCCAGCTAGTAGAAATCAAATTTTCGTTTATTATTTTTTATTTGCAATATAAGGTGGTCTAATGTGTAAATAAGGTGGTCTAATGTGTAAATAGTGAGATAACTTAGGTAAGTTATTTTGTCCAGGAGATGTAGGGCTTGCTGAGATTTATGCTTGATCCTTATGACTGCATATCTGTTTCTCCTTACTATGGGTAGCAGGTCTATCTGCAGCTGAAACAGTAGGTACATCAATTCGTGTTTTAAACGTGGTTGGAATTTCCTGTCATGTTTCAGCAGGCGTATCTGTTCATGTTTGAGCCTTGTTGAAAGTTCCTTTCATATTTGTCTTGGCAAATTATTGACATTAATTGGTCTGTTCATTGCTTTATATTTGGTCATTCCATTTGAAACCCGAATCGAGACGTATGAACTTAGACCTGATGCATTTATATCCACAAACAAATATGTACTTGCTTTGTTTCTTCCCTGTGGCAAATTAGCATGTTCGATGTCCCAGATTTATTATGACCTTATCTGTTATCACAACTAGCTAGAAGGGAAACTAGGATGGATAGAAGAGTGCTGCAAGGGGGCAGGAAGGGAGGAATAGAGAAGAGAAAACCTCTCCCCAGCCAAAAATTCTTCGTATTTTTTTTCCCAAGCCAAACTAAATTGCCTAACATGCACTTGAGGTGCCCACAGATATTAAAGACTCTAAAGTGCAAACATTCCAGTTTTTTTGTATTGTAGCTTTAGGCAGAGCTGAAGCGCTTCCTGGCTGCTGCTGCTGCTGCTGCTGCTAAGGCAGTGCTCTAGAGGGACTTTACAAGGCATTTTAGTATAATTCACCCTCACTGCTTCCAGCCTTTAAGTTTTGTATATGAAACCCAGACCTTGTTTGATCGTACATATGGTTTCTGACAGTCTTTAGAGCTCTATGATGCATCCTTTCCAAACAAGATGTTTTCATATGTTGATAGTTTATGAGTTATGTTTTCAAATAGTGGCTGCAATATCCACCTATATTGGGGTTTAGACACCTAGCCGATATGATATCGAACATTTTAATGTGTTTATCATTTTCAAGAATTGATATTGGGGGTCTAACCTGCTATTACAGTCGCAATATAGAATCCAAATATTGGCTGATATCCATTGTTATCGGAGCCTATGCAACTGGGTAAATAATTATGATATTTTTTTATTCCGTAATCTAGTTTACATTTTCTTGGTTATTTGAGCAAATTGGATAACCAATTACCGCTGTTTTAAAGTTTAAATGGAGTGGTTTTTTTTAAATCTATTTTAATGATTTACTATTAAATAACAACATATTACTATTAAATACTAGAATTGTCGTAAAATTGAGAAAATTACATTAAACTTACTGTAAAATTATAGTCATAGTAAAACTATTGATTAGTGGATTAGTGATTATGCATTTCTTGACTTAATGCAAATTGTCGAGATAAGTATATCTTGATCATGTGTGTGTACATATTATATAATATGTGTGTGTGTTTTTGAGGGATTACTGTAGGTGAGCTGTCAGCTCAGGAAAAATTACGTAAGCTAGCAGCAAAAATATAGTAATTCAATGATTTTCTTCAAAATTTTTTTCTAGAATTAGGATCTTTATCTCTTTAACTTTAGTAAGATCAAATTTTATGATTTTTTAAGTTCATTTACATTTTTATCAAGTGAATACAATATGTTTATTCATCGAAAACTGTAAAAATTTGTGTCAACTTGATGGAGGATCAAATCAAAACTAAAACCCAAGAAATTGGATATGAGGGAAACCTAAAGGGTTGAGATCATAATGCAAAATAAATTTTTCAAAAAAAGTTATTGGAGATAATGTAAATGAACTGCAGCTCAGATAACTTGTGTGTTGCCAGCTAATTTCTATTTTTCTCATATGAGATGTTTTATGAAGGTTTATATGATGTATGCATGTATGCCTTACTCATTTGTTTTAGTATAGGAGGATGTGTGTATAGATAGTCCACTATTGACATATGATATTTGCTAGATATTCCTGGTATTTCCTTGATAATGATATCCACTATTGAATTTTCCGATTGATATTTGCTATAGCCGGTATTTGAAACATGGGTTCTTTTGAATTAAGATGTTACATTCTCCTGAATTCATCTTGGAAAATATTTTTAATCAAATGCTTATACTATCATCTTTAAAAAAAAATATGAAGTAGCTTTGTTATGCCTTTTGTGATAGAGTAGGAGATAATGTGACGTAGGACGGAAAGAAAATTAGAATTTATGGTGGAGATGTGAGGATGAAATTAGAGATTTGGGGATGAAATTAGGAATTTTGTACAAAATAGATAAGATTCAAGTCACACATCCGTATGAGCCCATGCTCACATGAATCTCTCGAGAAAAGATTTTGGGGAGGAAGCAAGTCACATGCTCTCAATTATTTCAAAACATTTCACCCTTCATTATTTTAAAACAGAATTACAGAGCAATATATAGAAAATCCTACATGCATCACATGCAAACAAAATCAAATCAAATCTAAATAAAATAAAACCAATCTAATCAAATCGAAAATTGAAATCCTAGTAAAATCTAATCAAATCCTAACAAATAGTGGTCTTTAATCGTCAACAAAATAAAACGAAATCTAATCAAATGTAAAATTGAAGTCCTAATAAAAAATCAATCCCTAACAAATCATATCAATTAATAGTGTCCCTATTAATTTTCTCCAATGGGAACACTCTTTCTCCATGTTACATCTTCATGTCAATTAGAGTTTGTGGAGGGGAACTTTACTGTCGAAGATGAGCTGTTGATGACGACGTGAATTTGGTGCTGTGGAGGTGGGTTGAAGGACGAGATGGAGTTTGATTTATTTTTTATTTTTCCTCTTTTTCTGAATTTTCTTCATAGTTTTTAAAATTTTTTTTGTTTGTTTCCTCTGATTTTTTTTTTTAATATGCTTTTTTCTTTTTCAATAACTAAATAAAAAAACAGAAATAACAAAAGAAAGATGGAGGATGAAGATAGATTTGTGCTCTAATGCTAAATTTGACGAAGGACGGAAGGAAAATTTGAGTTTGTGGTGGAAATTCAGAATGAAATTAGAGATTTGGATATGAACTTAGGATTTAATACAAAATAGATAAGATTCGGGTTTCACATCGAGGCAAGTCCTATGTCCACGTGCACACGAATCACTCGATAAAAGGATTTAGAGAAGAAACCAATCACATGCTTTCAATATTCTCAAAATATTCAACTCTTTGTTATTTTAACATAGGATTACAGAGCAATCTGTAGAGAACTCTACACGCACCACATGCAAGCAGAATCAAATCTAAACAAAAGAAAATTGAATCCAATCACATCTGAAGTTGAAATCCTAATAAAATCTAATCAAATTCTAGCAAATCATAATCTTTAACTGTCAACGAAATAAAATGAAATCTAGTCAAATCTAAAATTGAAATCCTAATAAAATCTAATCAAATCCGAACAAATCGTAGCCTTTAATATCCCCGTCATAATAGGTGTAATGTTTTTTGTAAATATCTATCAGAATGATATTTATATATTGAAGTATTTTTCCCATAGAAGTATAGCCTCCCTAGATAACTCCACACATAACTCTATTTCTCAACATGTGCAGTGTATCAGTCATTATTATATTTGTGCACCAGTATGCTTGTTAGTTTTGACATCGTTGGTGTTGATGCAGGTTAAGTTCTATTGAAGATGTTGTGAAGGTAGCTATGAAGAAACTAACCCAGGGGATGGCAGAACACAACAAGGCAATAGCTGCTGCTAAGACAGAAGATGCAAAGGCTCAAATTGTGAGTTTCAATGACAACAAATTTTCAATAGATTTAATAACTGTTGATTGTTTCAGTTCAGCACATCTCGACTCGATTTTATGCAACTCCCTTGAATTCCTGCAGAAATTGGACCAGCAAAAAAATACAACCGGGCTACGTGTCTGCAACAATATACTTGCAATGACACAGGTAAGGAGTGAGCTGAATTGTTCCTCCATCACGGAGAGTTTCAAGTCACATCAAGCTAACACTATATATTATTCTTCTCCAGCCGCTGCATTCAAAAGCTCCAACATTTATTGGTGATAATAAAATCAGGCTATCCTGGAAGGAGCCAGCAAAAGCTGTACCAGCTTCAGCTCCTGCTACAGCAGTGTAAGAAATCCCCATCATTGGATTTCTGTTGCTACCATTGTTGGATTTCTGTTGCTATGAGTCATTCAAATTTTCTCAAATGTGTTCCTTGGCTGGTACTTGTGCTGCAGGGGTAAACGAGCTGCAAATTCTGGTAATGGTTCAGTTAATAATGCTAAAAAGGCACGAGGTGATGGGCCTGTTCAAAACCAGCTTGTGAACAGAGCATTTGAAGGTTTGTCTCGTGGTGGTGGGAGAAACAATGGGAGAGGCAGGGGTTGGGGAAACCGTGGAAGAGGTAGGGGGTACCGTTAGTTTGCTTGTGGCATCATCAAATGGATGCAACCAGCACTTCTGCTCGAAAAGCTAGATATTGATTCTGATTCATATGGAGTAAGTCAACAAAAAGAGAACATAAGCTGCTCTGGGAAGCATCTCTATATGGTTCTTGTTTCATATTCTCATGTAACTTTGTTTAATTGGAGCATTCATATCAAAGAGGTTTCTATGCATTCCTCACTGGGTGGTCCACTCATGTAGAAGTGCCGGGAATCACATTAAGTTGTATGGGACAGTATAGATACAGAGCAGCTGTTTCATTTCCGGTGGTGGTATTGTACTTTAATCATTTCTGTTTGTGAGGAATTCACGTTCACATTTCTTTCCATCTCCATGCTGATTATGTTCTGGTGGTTGTACTTTGGTGTAAAAAAAACCTACATTGGTTCAAGCTGACTAAATGACAAGTTGCTTTGCCGGATTTACTTTGCAAAGCATCACCCTTAACGTATGCAAGAATTTGGTTGTGCAACTGCAATTAGTTTGTGTTGCAACAGCATACACCTGTGGTTTCTGCAATGAAGGATGTTTCCTTTCGGTTAGTTATTTTTGCTTACATGTTTGTGCGTGCATGCAAGTGTTTTCCTTTTGAGCTAATTTTAGAGGACTGGCTGCATGATGCATTTGAACATGCTCTCAGTTCAGGAAGTACCAACCCAGCGTGGGGCTTTGTCAGGTCACTAACTTTTGATAGTGTGAGCATATAATGATGGATCTGGAGATTGGGTTCGAACTATCTGATCTTTCTAACTCTACTTTTCTTGTTGCCAGGGTTCCAGCAAAGCATTATACAAACCAACGGGAATGAGAGCTCCATGCGTCAGATTATTGTTAAGGTACTTTGAGATATAACACTTGGATGAGTATTTGTGTTTTATTTTTAAAATGATTCAAGTGCCTACTGTTAGACTATTAGTAACTATCTTATTGTTAGATATATACTGAGTAAAAACTGTTTAAGATACTTTTGAGATATAGCACTTGGATGAGTATTTGTGTTTTATTATTAAAATGATTCAAGTGCCTACTGTTAGACTATTAGTAACTATCTTATTGTTAGATATATACTGAGTAAAAACCCTGCCAGCAACTGAGAAAGTGGATGAATTCATAACGGCAGATGGACAGCAATTCACATAATTGTTCCAGTGAATCAATGCACTTTTTCACCATATTAACATGCCCTCTAGTCTGCACTATAGAACCATTCAGGTGTGATGTGAATTTGCTCCTCCCTATCCACTTCAAGCTGCATCTGCCTTCGCAAATTAACTATATTGTGTGATTGTGAGTTGCTCTTCTCCTTCTCTTTTGAAGAAGAAATGTTATGTCAATGAATAACATCTCGTTCTGATTAAACTAACTGCTACAGCTTGATAGTTTCATCTGAGTTTGGGGCAAGGTGTTTCACTAAAACAGAAAAATGAGGTTAAGGTTGTATTATCTAGCTTGTGAGATTGCAGGTTAAGACTTCTGGTACAAACTCAAGTCTCAGGATATTCATAGGCATCAAACTGTATCTTGCCCTTAATTTTAATATAGACTGACTACTTTAATACCGTAAAGTTTGTTTTTGGTCTTTTTTTTCTTTTATAATTTCTTCTGTCAACCTTTTTAACTAGGTTGCCTGATTATGTGTGTTGTCGTTATTTTTGGTTGTATGCATATACTTAGTATCGACAAGTTTCACATGTAAATTTACTATGATTTTGTGATGGACTAGGCAGTGTCAGGGTCCTTAAATGTCACTAAATGACTTTATTCTTCCTACTGCTTTTGTTTCTTAGTTGGAAGAGGGACTCGTTTCTTCAGAAACGAAGTAATGTAGGGCTAGCTGCTCTAATTCTACGTCTAGTTTATTTATAATAAAAGTCCGTACCTTCTTAATTATTTAAAAAGATAAAAATAATTAAAGCATTTTGAAATAATTTTTGTACATTGGAGAGATTGGTTTCCAACGTATCGTGCATTTTGATGAAAATCCTAATTATAAGAGAGACATTATTTTAGTAGAAAATTGACATTTTCATTGGTTAGGAGCTGCATATTTGACACTTAAACTCTAATATAAGACACTCCTAAGGCCTAGTTTGGGTACATAGTTTGTAAAAGCTTTGATCCCTTGAAGTTCAAGAAAACTGAAGTTTCACTTAAGTTGGATTTAGTTTGGGTACAAAGATTTTAAAATAAAGACATGTTTGCAAAAATTTAGTCAGAATGGAGATTTTAGAGTTTAAATGGAGTTACATAGTTTTAAACCATACAAAACCAGAGAATTCCATTTTAGGTACCTAAATGAAACATAGTTTTAAAAATAGAGTTTTGTGTTGAACCTAACAAAAACTCTTAAGTTTCATTAAGATGCTGATTGGTCCCTGTAAAGGTGAAACATAATTTAACGATCTCAAATACTATTACCTTATTTGTAGATTGGTTTATTTTATATTGTTTGTATTAACCCGAGAGTGGATATCGATATCAGTCTTAAGTAAATTAATTTAATCTTTGATTTTTGATATAGATGGAGAATTCTACTGGGAAGATCATCTGCCTCTTTTTATTTTCTGTATTATCTTGAATTATTCCTAGCGGATCGACATTTGGGTCCATACTGAATTATAAACATTATTTTTTGCCTAAAACCCTTTCTTGTCATTTTCCTAAATTTTACCATGGCAGTCTATTTTGACCATGGAGGGATTTGTTCTGACCAAGGGCATATGGGCAAATAAGAGGAAATAGGTGGCTTTTGTCTCCAGTTTGATTTCATACAAATTTAGCATGTTTAACACCTCCTTACATCCAAACAAAAGTCGTTTCCTCTTCCTTTCTCCTCTCATCCATTGACATCAGCAAGACATCAATTCCAGCAGCACATCCTCTTCAAATCCTTCACAAAATCAAGCCAAAAGCAATTCCCGGTAAATCCAACAAATTCACATAAATGCCATAGCTCACATCTCGAGTTCTGCAGCTCTTATTCTCATTCTGATTTCAATATAAGCTCTAAATTACTTCCTAGTTGGTTCGGCCAACCTCAGAAGTCGAGTCAGATACTTTCTTGGAGTTTTGAAGCAGTAAGAGAGTTCTAGCATCATTTCCGATACTGTTTCATTGCGTTCCCTTGATACCAAGGCAAGATATCTTACTCTTTCTAATATATGTGATTTCACTTGTAACTAAGTTATAGAGAACTCCATGATAACTCCCTATTGTTAACTTTGTTAATTGATAGATATTACTTTGCCATAAATTCAATTCATGCATGGTACGTTGTCTCGTGTGCACATTTTGATTTTTATGCATGAATCCTCGCGTGCTTCTAACATGACCTTGAAGCAAACATGTATGGAATGTGAAGATTATGAATGCCAGGACTTTAACTGCATGAGGTCTGGATTTGTATATCACCAGTTTGGACAGGTATGATTCTTTCCGGTTTAGCAGCTCTCAGAAAAACGTTCATGTCTTTCTCGTTAAAGCTCAGATCAAAGTAATTATTAATTATTTGGAAAGTTGGTTCCAAGTCCTATAACTTTTTCCTAGGTGAAATTTTATGATTCGCGCTGTACCCATATCAAACTTTGTCTTGAAATTGTTATTTATGCACCGTGTTATTATAGGTGAATTTATCCATATCTTTCTCATCTACTCT
The DNA here is from genome assembly GCA_036321105.1 of Dracaena cambodiana. Taxonomy (NCBI): domain Eukaryota; kingdom Viridiplantae; phylum Streptophyta; class Magnoliopsida; order Asparagales; family Asparagaceae; genus Dracaena; species Dracaena cambodiana. The sequence continues at coordinate 29,459,839 of JAYEPQ010000013.1, forward strand.
GATTGTATCGATTCTGGAAAGATAATTTTAAACCTTATAACTTCCTCCCATGCAAACTAATTCCGTCATTATCTATATCAGATGCAACTTGGAAGTCAAAACTCGTTCATTGTCAGAGTCCCCATTGCTGGCCACGCCCAACTAGGGCCTAGCCATGCCTCTTGATGCCGTATACATGTTTATAGGCTCATCCATGCTCGTCATACTTATTAGCACTTGTCCATGTCTATGAATGCATATGCATAACCCACCCTATGCACGAGATCAGTTATGCCTAGTCATGTATCTAGCTGACATCTTTACACCAGTGCTACATGAGACATGCTTTCTTGTTAATAAATCAAATTTCGAAATATGACGGAAGACTTGCGCTGATGATATGTGCTGGCACAGGTTTTCGCAGTCATTTCATGATCATGAGATCTTTAGTTTGCTTGTTCCGATGCTTTGTGACTTTACTGACAGATAGTCTCCTCCCATTTCTGTCATCTGCTTAATCTCATTGTTTTATGACAGTCACGTGATCTCACCAATTTTTATGAGATCTGCATATTTTGGTAATAGCTGAATTTCTTTGTTCAAGTCTCATCATTGGTTTCTTACTCCGAATAGCTCCAAATCAACTAGTTATATTATCAAGTTTTGACTTTAATTGATGAAGATATGATCAAAACAAGTTCATATTTGGATTTTTGATCGTTAAATCATACCATTTTATGGTCAAATTGTTTGACTGGGCCTTAAACGGATTAAACTTAAGCCCAAACTTTACAAAAAGTTGGGAACTCAGTTTAGGACAATTCAGTGGGCCCAGAGCTTCTGGATGAGAATGGTTGGCTATTTAGAAGTCCTGGACTACCAAGTACAGGCTGTACATGGAAATGGAGGCCTTTCTGAACTCTAAATTGATATATGTTTGTTTTTTGGCTTCGTCTCAAATGGACTCGAAATCAGCCTAAATTTTTTTAGAACCTCCAAAAATCAGCTCAGGACCCATTTTGCGCTCACTGGGGGCCTATAGTTTCTAGACGGTCAACCATAGGTCGTCCAGAATGTAGGCCCCAAATGGAGATTTCCTGAATTCAGATTTGCAACCTGTTTATTTTTTCGACTTCTCCTTATCGAGATTTTTGATTTAGTATATTTATTTGCATCATTTGATGCGAGAGTTATACAATAACAACAATAATTAAGCCTTTTATCCCAAGTATTTGGGATAGGCTACACGAACCAAAAGAGAATCACGCCGGATCGATAAAATATACTAAATTAAAAAATTTCCAATCAAAACTAATAGTTACAATCGACTCAATTTCGATCATCTTCAACTAGCGAGATCTAATCTAATCTTTTCTGATTCTCGATGATCTAATATGGTTTCCCAAATCTATCATCTTGATTTCAAAGATTTCTTACTCATTTTGCAATATACCAAACCACAACTAAAGAACTAACATTCATATCTCGACTATCTGATTCAATTTTGATTCTACAACCCATGATTCAACCTAACTGTATCCAAGGGTCCCAGAGGGCCACCTCCCGTGCTTAATACACGCTATTTGTAACCCTTGTGCTTGTTTTCTCCTGGGATTTTACAGGATAAGAAACGAGGAAATTTAATCATGCAGTGAAGGTTAACTTTGCAACAACACCAACCCATATTTTTTCCCAAGTTCTGGACAGCTTGCTATAGCAATCACGATATCTCTATAAAACCAAAGACTCGAAGTTAGTATGCATGACTTCAATATTGAAGAAAACAACAATCATATGTCACTGTCGATTCAAGATCCAATCGAATACTAATGCTAGTCGAGACTAATTCTAGTCATAGTATTATCCATAGAATATTACAAGTCAAAATCCAAGTATATATTTTATAAAGAATAGAGGTGCTCCTATGATACGACATATGTAGGATCACATTAGGAAGGTAGTTTCTACGCAAATATACAATTATCTCAAGTTCGGGTGATTAAGTAAAATTTAAATAATCAAAGTAATGTCAAATCCATACAATGTACTCAAGATAGAATTCATAGTGGGCTAAGCTGTTAGAAAAAGTTGCGTTCTTTTCCATTACAAGGATCGATTACAGAGGATGAGACACAACAAAGAGAGAATTATAGTGCTTTTCCTAACTAAATAATGAGAAGAGAGGGTTGAAGCCGACCTATCCTTTATTTTGATATGGGATCATTTGATGGGTTTTTACATATTGGTTCCTTAAATCTTTAAAAATTAAAGTTTAATCTCTGAAATCTTCATATTTTGATTTTAATATCCCAAATCCTTTAAATTACTTCACTTTAATTTCCCTAAGTAATTTTTGTTCGACTTTTCCATTATATCCCTGGAAGGGAGGGAAATAACATTTATTTTCTCTCTTTCCTCTTCCTTCTCTCTTTCTTTTCTTATTGGGTTTCTCTCTCCATTCTTCTCTTCTCTCTCTTCCATCCCAGTTAATATCCCAGTTAATATGTCTGTTCCTTCTTTCTTTTCTTGTCTTAACCCTATATTTAATGGAGAAGGGAATCAAATAAGAAGAGAAAGAGAGAAGTAAGAGGAAATGGAGGGAAATAATTCATATTTCCCTTCCTTTCAGGGGTATAACGAAAATTTCGGACCAAAAATTATCCATATGGACTAAAATGAAGTAATTTAAAGAATTTGAGAGACTAAAATCAAAATATGAAAATTTCAGAAACTAAAATCTAATTTTTAAAGATTTTAAGTACCGATATTTAAAAACCTCTTTTCGACTTCGATTCATTTTGTAATGTCTTTTCTTATCAAATCTTAGAGTTACCTTTTTTTTTCTCTTCTGAGGGCTTGTAGCCTTGGGAAGGGTGTAACTACTAGGGATGAGAATGGATATGAGCTAGTCCAAAGTCCAATCGAGTCAGTCCAAAAAAGCCCAGCCTGAATCCATCCATTTCAAGTTCGGATTGCATTGGACTAAACCAATTAGAGTTCATTTGTTAATTGGACAGGGTTTGGACATGTCCAAACCCGCCCAAAAAGCCCGACTACAAAAAGCCCCCTGTCCTTCATCTGGCAAACCAAGAGCTTCTACGCCTCCGTCTTCTCCTACTGCCTCTCGAGCTTTCGCTCACTCAACTTCTCCGGCACGCTCCGCCTCGGCCCGGCCGGCCAGCCGTACCGCATCAAGACCACCCCTCTCCTCTCCAACCCTCGCCGCTCCTCGCTCTACTACGTGAACCTCCTCCGGATCCGGGTCGGGCGGAGACCCGTCCCCATACCCGCCGACACCCTGGCCTTCAACCCCGCCACCGGAGCAGGAACGATCTTCGACTTCGGCACCATGTTCCCCCGCGTCGTGGCACCCGCGTACGCTGCGCTGCGGGACGGGTTCAGGCGGAGGGTGAACAAGCCGGTGACATCACTGGGAGGATTCGACACGTGCTACAGCAGGCACGTGCCTCACGTGGTGGCCTCACGCTACAACGGGCACGTGCCTCATGGGTTGGTCCGTGAGGCCTGTACCAATTGAGTTTGCTTGCTTGAACGAGAATCGAGAAGCTCGTGAATTTTTACCTTTTTGACGTGGGCAGGTCCAAAGAGCCATGGACTGTCTAAAATCCACTGAATCGAGATGGATTTTTTTTAACAATAGTTCATTTGGACTTTGAATCAATTCAAAATCCATAATTTTAGTTTGAACACTGAATGAATCCGATCCAGTCCGATCCGGTCCTGTCTGTTCTCATCCCTAGTAACTACGCATCTCTTAATCTTCTCCTTAATGTGGATTAAAATCCTTTGTTAAATAGGGATCATATGGGCACCGAACCATTCTCCCTCTTTAGCCAGAGAAAATGGTTGTAACTGTTCCCATTTTGTGGCTGGAAACAATCAATATGTGGGGATAACTTTGCATTTAAATTGCAACAACGCAGGGTTATGGAATAGCCCTGCGCTATAACGTTGTGCGCGGACAGCCTCGCGACTGTCTTCCGTACGAACCTATAGAAAGCCTCGCACTCATGATCATCTGCGCGAGGCTACAAAGTTAGCCCCCCTCGCACCACACTTCTTTTCATAGCTAAACTTTGGACCCTTGTTTATTGAGCGTTTTTTTGGTTGAGAAATTCTTTCGCATATTGGTATTCTTTTTTCCGTATGCAGAGCCCCCTCCAAAATTTTTGAAACTTCACCGTCAAGTTGTAAGAATTCCAAAATACTTTAAACTCTTTGGTCTTGGTCTTGTCATTTTCGTATTTTTCTAAAGTCACCTCATTCTAGATCATTTAGCTTTTATAGATATAGTGGTGAATCCCAGTGATCCTACCTTTGACTCAAGGTTTGTTTAAGGTGCGTGGCTAAAGTTTTAGTTTTGGTTTCGCTCACTATTATACATGAGGCTAATCGTTTAGGTTCGCGTCCCATTTTTCTACGTGGGGCTAATCCATAGCTTCACTCTCGCACACCAAACCAAATCTAACCCACTGAGATTTTGACAATGCTTGCCTCGGAGCTTGCGTTAACTGCACCCTATTTAAGTTAGCTAAATCTAGTCAAAAAAGAAATTCTTCATTTCCTTTTTTGTTGAAAAAAACTCTGGCAGCCCACCGATCGAGTTATCAAACTTCCCTAATCAAGAAAGAATATGATGCACTAATCTACAAAACATGCCTAGCTATAAAACTCCCCTATTGAGTTTTTCATGTTAAAAGATAACAAGCACTTGTAACCAATACAAAAATATGCAATATTAGGAAACTTATGTTAGTAGGGCTCAAAATGACATCACCACCTAAGCTCTGTGTACCGACTGGACTAAATAGGTCACAATAAAGCAAATACAGAAGCTCACTGGTACTTAACTGGTCCTTACTTTTGAATGGGGTTCTAACATATTTACCTTTTACACATGCTTTGCATACCTTATTGCTTGTGTGTAGTGAGAGGTAAATCTCTAACTAGTCCTTTCTTTGAGAGATTTTGCAATAGTTCCATGCTCACATGTCCAAGTGTTCTATGCCACAAGTCAACATCCTCTCCTTCTTTGTCGTATAACAGGCCAATAAAGATAAGATTGTTCTCAAAACAATCAACAAGTAAAACATCGATAAACTTAGAAGTGTTATTACCTATATGCTAACTCTCACAACCTTATATTTACCATTATTGTCGAATACTACACTGTCACCATCCTACTTCTTTAGGCTAAGGAACAAATTTCGATTACCTGTCATGTATTGCAAGCAATCAGAATCCAAATACCAAATGTTGCCTTGGTCCTTAGCCCACCAATGCACCTACATGAAGGATTTGATGTGCGACCTTCGTACTCACTTAGGTCCACTATGATTAGGAATAGTGCCTTTTGGTATCCAAATATGTTTGATAATTTTAGTGCTATATTGCAGATATGAACTCGTTAAATAATCTATTAGACCATAAAATGTGCATGTAATAAAAGATGCACTGTATAAGAGTGTGTGCAATGTCAAGATCTTGTTAGTTCTAATAAATCTTTGATTAGACAAGACCATCTCTAATTCTTTAGATCCAAGAGTAAATTTTATGGCCTTTTCCAAATAAAAAACTTTGAACTTGAGTAGTTCATTCTCAGAAGTTATTTTTGTGTATCTAATTTCAAACTTCTTAGTTTGTTGGAGAGTTCATAGAAAGTGATTCTAATCAGCAAACTAGTTTCTTATTTTTAGATTTTAGCATCCCTATTTTGTTAGGCAAATTTTGATTCATTTCTCTGTAAAGAGAGTGCTCCAAGTAGTCAAGAGGTGTTGAGTAACTTTGTAAACTGTACATGCTTAGCTGTAAAGTGGATTTTCTAACTTCTCTTTTAAACTCAAATTGTTCTTCCTCAAGCTACAATTAGTCTTTTCAACAATTTATATTTCTCAACAAGTTTTCCAAACTCTCCTAACATTTCTTTGTATTTATGAAGCAACTTATTATAGCTAGGATTTACCTTATTGTCTGAATCATTATTTCAAGAGCTGCCGGTTGAGTCTATCTTCTTCATCAGAATGGGGTGTGTTTGTCTCTCAACCTCGTTAGTTATGGACTCCACCTCATCATCCCCACTCTATATGTCCCATTTCATCTTGCATAATGCATTTTTCTTTTTAAATTTTGGGGACATTTATTGTAGAAGTATTCTTATTTCCTGTATTTATGATAAATTGGGCTAGTGTCAGAATCCGATTTTTCAATTTTATGTTTCCTACTAACCTTTTTCTTGAATTGTTTTCACTTACTCTATAGGAATTTCTAGCCCTCTTTTGACTTGAACAAAGTCGTGGAGCCGTGACTAGTAGACTGGCTTCAACATCATCTTGCTCATCTTCGGAGCTCGAGCTTGACTTTATTATCGCCTTACCATTCTTTGCCTTTGGAGCCACTAGATCTTCTTTGGTACCTTGCTCTAGATTTTTCTTCCGCTCTTTCGCTCTTGTCACATACATTGTGAGATTTCCTATAAGACCATCAAGCAACATTTTAGATAAATCGTGAAGACTTTTTGATAGCAGTTACTTTAGAATTCCGTAAGTGAGCGAAGGTCTTTGTATATTCTCCTTGCTGAACTCTTTTTCTAAGCTGTGTATTTTCATTGTATTCGTGAATCTTGTGAATACGCCCTGAATTGACACTATAGACTTTCTATGGATGTTCTTATACACATTCATCAACACTGTCAATTTAACTTCCTTGACTTACGAAGCTCCTATGTGGGTGACTTTCAATGTTTTTCAAATTTTCTGGATAGTAACACAAACAGATACATGGTTAAATTCTTTAGTAGTGAGTGAAAAATATAAAGAATTCAAGGTTTTAGCATTAATTGAGAAATTTTTTTTGTCATTTGCATCTCATTCATTCCAAGATTTGGTTGCTACTTTTTTTTTTTTTTTTGAGAAAATCAGTGGGCTAATTACCCCTGCATTTCATTAATAAGCTATAATGAAACAAGATTTGGTTACTACTTGATTTTCAATTTTTAATGATGATTTATGGTAACCGGTCTTTGCGCAATTCCAAATGTCATAGTTTGTATACAATAAAAATACTTTTATTTTACGTTTTCAGTAAGTGTAGTTTGCGTTATTAAATAATGGAGGTTGATTAATTGCATGACCTTCAGGGATGGCCGGAGAATGTATGGTTGCTATGCTACCACTATTGGGAACGTGCTAGAATATAGATGCAAGTCCTAAGTAGGGTGAATAATGTTGTTATCAAATTTTAACTTAGTTAATGAATTAACAAAGTTATTATCTAGTAAAATAAAATAAGCAAGTACAGATATCAAACAAAAACAGAACGCATGAGATTTATAGCAGTTCGGGATAATCTTATATCCATTCTCCCTCCTAATAGAGTGACTTTCACTACTACTAAAGAAAAACCTAGATCACAATTCGATCTATTAGGCAGATACAAGACCGAGAATCTAGTCTACCTAACTAGTCATATACTTAGAACTATTCCAACACTAGTGTGTCGCTAATGTTTCTCAATTATCTGGCTTGAGTGTGCCATATAAACTCCTTAAGTTGCCTCCTGCTTGAGTATTCCATATTATCCTAATCTCACATATTATAAACATTTTAATGGACACTGACTTGAGTGGATTGTAAACCAATCATATTGATTGTAGAAAGAAAGTTTTGATACTAGTCACTGTACGCCCGAAAATTGCATCTTTGATTCCATTGCAAAAATTATTTGATTACAACGAAGATTTGAGATTACAAAAATTCCGAAGAATTACAAGAACGGGAATATTAGTTTATTCCCTTTTTTATGTGGGTTCGGGTGGCGGTGGAGTCTCGTTGCTGCCTCCGTTGACCGTCCGACCAGGAGAAGATGGCTCTGCTCTTTTCTTTGATCTCACGAGCTCGCCCGAAATCTTCCCAAAGTCCAAGAATCCAAAAATCAAAAGTCCCCTCTCTCGTTAAATTCCTGTATTTTATAAACCGAAGAAGCTCGAAATCCGGCTCAATTCCCTCCTGAAAAAGCGGATCACGGATTATCAGGAAAATAAAATAGGAAATAAAACAACGGGAAAACAACGAAAAACAACCCGCGGGTGGCAACCCGCGGGATCGCCCCCGCGGGTTGCCACCCGCGGGAATCCTCCCGCGGGTGGCAACCCGCGGGGGCTCCCGCGGGTTCCAACCCGCGGGAGACCTCCCGCGGGTGGCAACCCGCGGGTGCACCCGCGGGTTGCATCCCGCGGGTGCTCCCGCGGGATGCTTCCCGCGGGTGCCCCCGCGGGTTGCAACCCGCGGGTGTTCCCGCGGGTTGCATCCCGCGGGTGCACCCGCGGGTGTGCCCACTTAGAATTTTAATTTTTTTTTTTTTTTTTAATTTAATTATTTTTAGTGTCTACATAACCCCCTCCAAAGTTTTTGAAGTTCTGTATTGAACCGTACTGAATTTCGAAATACTTTGGATTTTTTAATTTTGGTTATGGACCTTTTAAAAGATTTGGTCGATAGGGATAACTGTTAATATATTTATTTATTCCATAACAAGCAGATGTATGATTTTAACGTACTCATTAGAGGACAAGCAGAGGTATAATGTTAACGTGCTTATTTTAGGTCAAGCAGAGGTATAATATTAACGTGCTTATTTTAATCCTAACCGTTCAGTGACATCTAGTATGACGAATCAGGAAAAGACAGAGGTGACATTAAACGTGTCTTGGAGCTTAACCTATTCAGAGGATCTGGTCGTGATAGGGACAAGCTGACTAAACAGAGGTGACGGTTAACGTATTTAGTTTTGGAATCGGACTATCAGAGGTAACTGTTAACTTGATAGGGAGATAATTTTCGTCAGAGGTGATTTTCAACTTAACGATATCTAAAGCACGTTCATCAGAGGTTGTAATGTTGGACTTGATGAAGTGTGAATTTTCTTTTCTGTCAGAGGTGAAATCTTAACGTGACAGGGGACCGATTTAATTAGGATTTTATCTCTTTTGATTTTGAATTATGATGTCAGAGGTATGATTTTAACTTGACTAATATTTTGGAGTGTCGCTTGCTCTGTTGGAGCAAAAATGACATGAAAAGTTTTGCTGTCAGAGGTGAAATCTTAACGTGACAGGAGATTTATCTGATTAGGATTTTTAGCAAACCCCCAGCTATCAACGGGTTTGATTTGCCTTTACCAACTACCGTTTGAGTCGGGCTAGCCATGCTATTCCCCTCAGCATGGTGAGTTGTCAAGGATTTCGTTTGGGTTTAAATACCAAACTTTTCCTCTTCCCTTTGCCTTAGCAGCTTAGGGCAGTGATGTATTCTTATATTCGGGTAAGAATACTGTTGTGACAGATTTGTCGTGGGATTTTTAGCAAACCCCCAGCTATCAACGGGTTTGATTTTGCCTTTACCAACTACCGTTTGAGTTGGGCTAGCCATGCTATTATCCTCAGCATAGTGAGTTGTCGAGGGTTTCGTTTGGGTTTAAATACCAAACTTTTCCTCTTCCCTTTGCCTTAGCGGCATTGGGCAATTCATACTTTTACCCCCAGTATGGTGGGGTTGACGAGAAATTTATTCTCTCCCCGTAGCCTTATCGGCATTGGGTGGTTCGTACTTATTACCCCCAGTATGATGGGGTTTGCGAGAAATTTATTCTCTTCCCGTAGCTTTATCGGCGCTGGGCAATTCATACTTTTTACCCCCAGTATGTTGGGGTTGACGAGAAATTTATTCCCTTCCCGTAGCCTTGTCGGCGTTGGGTAATTCATACTTATTACCCCCAGTATGATGGGGTTGGCGAGAAATCTATTCTCTTCCCGTAGCTTTAGCGGCGTCGGGCAATTCATACCTTTTACCCCCAGCATGGTGGGGTTGGTGAGAAATTTATTCTCTTCCCGTAGCCTTGTCGGCGTTGGGTGTTTCCCTTTTTTTTTTTTTTTTTTTTTTATATATATATATATATATATATATATTTTAATTGGGGGTTTAAATTAACCGCCCTGAGCCCATTTTTTGGGAATTGTTGTGAGCCCAAGTGGTACCTTTAGACCTCACGCATTAAATGTGTCGGAGTTAGTTCTAACTCCTTTTTTGTTCAGCTTTGAGCTGAACTGCTCCAGCGTCAATCAACGCTTGAATTTTATCTTTTAAGATAAAACAATTTTTTGTGGGGTTACCTACAATCCGATGGTACAGGCAGTAATTCGGATCGTTAGTTTTTCCTACTTCTTCAGGTCTCTTGCTCTCCGGCAATTTAAGCATCTTGCGTTTGGTGAGCAGATTGAACATAGTAGCAGTATGTTCATCCTTGAACGAATACTGCTTTTGAAGTCTGGGCGACTTTGCTGTGTTGCTTGTAGTTGGCCATAGTTTCTGCTTCAGTGTACTTTCTACCGCCATTGCCGTTATGTCTTTCCCTTTTGAACGGGAAAAATGGAATGAAGATTCGTTTGCACCGTCTCCGGTTGCAGACTGTTGCATTTCGAGACGTCGAAGTATTTCTTCGGCCTGTTCGCCCTGCTTAAGCAGATCCTTCCATGACTTGGATTCGACCGAACCCATCTTGTCTAAAATATCGGTCAACAAGTTATGTCTGCAGGTTTCCACAAGCGTATCCTGCGTCATGCCATGTGGGCATCGAACGGAAAGTTCTCGGAACCGCTCGACATAAGTTTTGACCGTTTCGCCTTCTTCTTGCTTCGCTGCTAGCAAAGATAATATGGAGACTTCTGTATCATCTTCAAAGAATCGGGCTAGGAACTCACGTTCTACATCAGCCCAAGATTTAATTGTTCCCTGGGGAAGTTGCATAAACCAGGTAAATGCGGGCCCCCGTAAAGTGCTCGCAAATATCCTAGTCATAGTTGGATCATTCCCCATGAGATGTCCTGTCTGTGAGAGGAAATAGAAGATGTGTTGCTGCGGCGAACTTTTACCGTCGAATGATTGAAGATTCAACGGTTTATATTTTGCAGGATAGGGTACGGTCTCCCATTCTATGGGATATGGACGGACTACCCCCAACTCTTGTAGCTTTTTGCGATGAAGAAGAGCTTGTAATTGGTTCTCCATCTTCTCTATTTTCTCTGCGTGAGGATTGAGGATAACTTTCACTTCCTCTTCCTCTCTTGAATGAGGAGGCACTTCTTCATCTTCGTCTTCGCTGTCTTCATTTATTTGGACAGGCCGTTTTCCTTTCTGCCGACTAGAAATGGACGGCGATGATTGGTTCTTTCTAGTTTGAGCCAGTAACTCAATCAAAAGTTGTTTCATTTCTTCTATGGTCTCCTCGTGCTGTTCGAGACGTTTTTCTTGTCTCTCAAGCCTTTCAGAGACTTCTTCTAGAAGCGCGCCCTCTGGTTCGATAGAAACTCCTTTTGATCCTGGAGTAATTTCCTTATCCGAAAGGTTATTTCCGACCACCTTTTTGCCTTTATTAACCATATTTGATGAGGTGGCAGGTAGATCGGTTCCAGAGCACACCCTCTTTATTGTCCGTATTCCTTTGGATTCGGTGATCCGCTCAAAAACGGACCGTCTCGGATGGCACTCGCAGTTTGATAGAACAGTTGAGATTAACTGTTCGCATTTGCATTGAGGAGTATTCTGTGCAGAGTTCTTCTTCCAATTGAGGTATTCTCTCAAGTCTTGAGATATCTTCTCCTCTCTATTTGCAACCTGACGCCGCTTGCGTCGCAAACTTGGTTCATAATACTTGAGAGTCTGCAATATCTCAGGGCTGAGCTCTTTTCCAGCATCAGATTGTTCCCCAACTCTCCTGCGGATTCTTCTGGAGTGCACGTTGTCCTGAGTAGTTGTATGGGCCCCAGATGCCTCTGATAGAGAGATTAAAATTTTTGGTGCATGTTGCGTGTTCGCCATAGACGTGCTCGAGGAGACATGAGAGTTGTGTTCATTGAACGTAACCCGTCGGTGGCATCTTCGGGATGCAACCCGCGATTGAAATTGCAGATTTGTACCCAGATTTGTACCCGTGGTTGCAACCTGGAGGTTGACACCCGCGGTTGGAAGCGGCGGGTTGGCACCCGCGGTTGGCAACCGCGGTATGCCACCCGCGGTTGGCAACCGCGGGTTGCTACCCGCGGTTGGGAACCGCGGGTTCCCACCCGCGGTTGGCAACCGCGGGTTCCCACCCGCGGTTGGCAAGAGCGGGATGCCACCCGCGGTTGGGAACAGCGGGTTCCCACCCGCGGTTGCAACCCGCGGGTTGCCACCCGCGGTTGCAACCCGCGGGTTTGCGCTCATGGAATTACTTCTAGATTTTTTTACTGTCTTGGAGTTTCCTGCAATTTTTTCTGTATGATTTAGGCGTGCTCGTTGAGTTTTACGCCTTAAATTTCTCTTTTGGGAGCGGGTCAGGGACTGATTTGACTTTTGGCTTGACTTTGGAACGGGCGATAACGCCTCGTAAGTTTCAACGGGCGATGACGCCTCGTAAATTTTCATAGGCGATGACGCCTTTTGATTTCCAGTGGGCGATGACGCCTCACATTTTTTCATCGTCACCCGGCGATGACGCCTAGGCTCCGAATCAGAGGAGGAAAGAAATTCCTCATATTTTTTGCTGGTCAACTTCTATGACCAGCATCTCAACCATTGAGCCAATCGGCACCCGGTCGGACTGCGCCACCAAATTCTCTGTGGTAAACAGAGGAGCTCCCACTGTGGTCGCCAGTTCTTGTACGCCCGAAAATTGCATCTTTGATTCCATTGCAAAAATTATTTGATTACAACGAAGATTTGAGATTACAAAAATTCCGAAGAATTACAAGAACGGGAATATTAGTTTATTCCCTTTTTTATGTGGGTTCGGGTGGCGGTGGAGTCTCGTTGCTGCCTCCGTTGACCGTCCGACCAGGAGAAGATGGCTCTGCTCTTTTCTTTGATCTCACGAGCTCGCCCGAAATCTTCCCAAAGTCCAAGAATCCAAAAATCAAAAGTCCCCTCTCTCGTTAAATTCCTGTATTTTATAAACCGAAGAAGCTCGAAATCCGGCTCAATTCCCTCCTGAAAAAGCGGATCACGGATTATCAGGAAAATAAAATAGGAAATAAAACAACGGGAAAACAACGAAAAACAACGCGCGGGTGGCAACCCGCGGGATCGCCCCCGCGGGTTGCCACCCGCGGGAATCCTCCCGCGGGTGGCAACTCGCGGGGGCTCCCGCGGGTTCCAACCCGCGGGAGACCTCCCGCGGGTGGCAACCCGCGGGGGCTCCCGCGGGTTGCAACCCGCGGGAGAACTCCCGCGGGTTGCAACCCGCGGGTGCTCCCGCGGGTTGCTTCCCGCGGGTGCCCCCGCGGGTTGCAACCCGCGGGTGCACCCGCGGGTTGCATCCCGCGGGTGCTCCCGCGGGATGCTTCCCGCAGGTGCCCCCGCGGGTTGCAACCCGCAGGTGTTCCCGCGGGTTGCATCCCGCGGGTGCACCCGCGGGTGTGCCCACTTAGAATTTTAATTTTTTTTTTTTTTTTTAATTTAATTATTTTTAGTGTCTACAGTCACCAACTATTAATTTAAGCTCAGTTTGAAAAGATTTTAATAATTGAGCTCAATGAAGCCGTTTGTGAAATTGAACTCTCGCTGATAAATACTCTTCGAAAATGTAGATATGTGATGCAAAATATTTTTGAGAGTATGTAGATAATGAAGCAGCTTGTCGAGATCTTCCAAAGCTTCTACTCACTTCTTCAAACTCCTATCTGAAAAATTGCCAAAAAATATCTTATCTCTTTTTCTCAAAACTCTTACGTAGATGTGATTCATCTCTTCAATTAATCCAATCCCTTGATCTAATAGAGAATAAAATTCATATTTTTTTTATTCCAAAGGCTCCTGGAATGATTTGGGTTGTTAGGAACAAACACGAATAGATTTGGAATTTTATCTTTCTAAATAAATGCTCAAATCTTGTTGTTGTCGGCTTAAGCCACCTATGGGGTCACCGATTTGGTCACTAGTGGTTTTACCAGTGGGTTGTTTCAGACTGGTATAGTCACTATATCACTGGTTTATGCTCTTAGCCTGGCCCAGGATTCTGAGCCTCCAATGGAGTTACTGGTGGGCCATCGGTAGGCTTGGGATTTTCTCATCTTCTAGTAAATCTTCTCTTCATTGATACAGCTATATCTTGTCCATCCAAACTCCATTTTAACTAAACATAGTATCATTGCAATGATTATTTTGAGCTCTAATCGTTTGTAGTTGACTCCATCATGAGATTTAAGTTATAACTCCATCAAATCATTTAAACTACTTCAAGTACCTTTGAGTAGGTCTAATATGACTGACATGCTAGATGCTCCTTGAAGTCGTCTCTCAGTCGTTATTGAATCAGATGAGCTCATTTTTTTTTCTAACTACCAGGGTTGATGCAGATCTACTAAACTAGACAAATTTAGTTGCATCTGCATCTAATGTCCTATTCCATTATTGGAGTTCCAGGAACTTCGTCTACATCTCTAGCCTAGCTGAGACATGAAAGTACTAGGTATGGAAGGCTTCGACGAATTTATCCCAAGTGATTAGTTCCTTGTGCTTTACTTCCTCCGCCAACCACCATGTCTTGGACATGTAGGATAATTGAATACTCACCACCCAGTTCTCCTTTGAAATTCTTATTGCCTTTGGAAGGCTTTCTATGTAAATTATCCACTGTTCAGCCTTCACCGACCTTTAGTTCTCGAGAACACTGACGGCTTAAGTATTTTGAAGTCTAATATGGTTCCAATCTTCTTTGACTCCCGATTCTACAATATTTTTTCTAACAGAATTTCCATCATCGGTTGGCCTTGGGTTACCTCTTAACCTAGACACTTGAGCTCTGTGGCATCATCCCTTGTACTGGCTTCAACAGATGGACTCGGCGACATCGCATTGCAGCTGATTAGAGAACTCAACATGTTAATTTGGATGATAGGACTTCAAATGGATGGGATAGGCATGCTACTAAAAAAAAAACAGATATTCAAGATCAAAGGGTAGATGACAAGATTCAATTATAAATATGTTCTTATCTAATAGTGGTTGTATGATTTCCACCTAAACCTAAACTCTAATACCACTTCTGTAATGCCACGTTTTTCAGCTGCATCCCAAAGTGGAACGTTACCTAATATAATACAAGTCTATCCCACAAGCACTTGATCTTATAATAGTCATAATTATGCATCTACTAGATGGTCAATAACATGTTCATAACTGAAAAAGAAAACAACTTTCATATAGATAAGTTGATTACATAAAGTGGCATACGATTCGTTTATATACAATAATTATTAAAATAACAAATGAACAAAAGAAATGGAATAATGCCCAAGACAAAAGAGAATATATATAACATGGCAACAGTTTCAGGCTGGCTGCCCTTCACTAGTGCTCTACCTAGTTGATGAAGAATAGATTATTGGCTAGAGTATGTTCTCCTTTTGCATTTTCTAAATCTGAGATTGGAATCTAATAAATTAAACTCAACAAGTAATGCATAAAGAAGGAATGTGTATTACCGTAGTACTAAAGATGGTATGTGCGAACAAGATATATCGGTTATGTCATAAATCAGGTAAGCATGATCATGAAAGCTTGCATAAGTAAACATGGTTACTAATAATTTGTTAGAATCTCAATCAACATGTCAAATTAAGTTATTGAAACTATATAATAGATAAGATAACATTATTTTCATGTATCATACAATTGCCTATGCATACCCAGGTCTTGGCCTCACATACATATTGTTGAGCTATATCCTGTCGCTAGGTACTACTACATCATATCCATTTCTGCAAAGTAGCAGTGGATGTACTACGACAAAGATGTAAATTTATCACTTATTTGCCCAGTACCACTCGTGTCATTATAGTAAAAGAAACCGATACTATTAACGACAAGTTTTTCTTATACGACAGTTATTATCTATCAGGTAGTTCCCATCTTAGTGACAATGATGCATGCTACACAAGAGTTGTTTGAGACACTACACAAGAGTTGTTTTAGACATCATCGTATATCTATGCATACCATACACCAATATCAATAACCAAACTTAAGAATTATTTCATGATGGAACTATGCATACGTGTTAATTTAAATTTTCCATTACCATGTTATGTCACCATATCTTATTAACCGTTTATACCATGTATCAAGCTTTGGTTATTCAATAATCATGCTAAGTATCACAAATCTTGTATATGTCCTTCTACATCTCAATTATACCTCAAAAATGTGATATTGTTATGAAACAATTAAAAGATGGATATCCATTAAGTTCTTTATAAGTTTTCATGTCTTTTTAGCTCTCTCACCATTAATAGAATGAATATGGTGAATAAAGATGACCTTTTAGTCCCATATCATTGAAAATAATAAATGTGGAGAATGTGGATGACCTTTTAGCTTTCCGAGGAGACTTTTAATCTTTTGAGATTAGTTCCTCTATAAATAGAAGTTATCCAACATATATTGTAACTTGCTTGAACATTAGAGTTAATGAAAGAATGATCTTCTTTATTTCTTCACTCTACTTCTTGTCTACTATCTCCTACACTTTGTTATTCCACTAGTTTTATATTAGTGTTTTATAACACATTATCAGCACGAGCCTCTACCATTGGAGCAATCAAGTAAAAGTCCATATCTTAGATCGATTGTTGCGCACGTGTATATACATTTAGGTAAACTTTTTCTTTCTTCTTCTCAATTCATTTCACTTTTTATGGCTAATATTACCAAGCAAGAATTTGTACCTCTTGATATCTCTGGAAAGAACTACTTATCATGGATATTCGATGTTGAAATCCACCTTGAGGCAATGAGTCTTAGAAATACTATTATTGAAAAGAATGATGCATCAAATCAAGACCGTGCCAAAACTATGATTTTTCTTCGTCATCATTTAGATGAAGGATTGAAAACTAAATATTTAACTGTGAAATATACACTTGTCTTATGGAATAATTTGAAAGAGAGATTTGATCACCTGAATATGGTCGTCCTTCCAAAAGCCAGGTATGATTGGCATCACCTATGGCTACAAAATTTTAAATCTGTTAATGAATATAATTCAGCCATGTTTAGAATTACTTCTCGATTAAGATTGTGTGGAGAAAATAAAACTGATGATGATATGTTAGAGAAAACATTCTCTACTTTTTATATCTCGAAGATGCTCCTACAGCAGCAATATCGAGAAAAATGTTTTAAAAAGTATTATGAACTTATTACATGTTTTCTTTTGGCTGAACAAAATAATGAGTTATTGTTGAAAAATCACGAGTCCCGACCAACTGGTGCTAGTCCGCTCCTTGAAGTGAACGCAATTCAACATCAAAATTCTGGTCGTGGTCATAGATGTGGCCATGGAGATGGTCATGGAAGAGGCAGTGGATGTGACTTCAATCGTGGACGCGGTCATGATAGATTTGTGTCTTATAATCATAATAATCATAATAGTAGTAAGAAACAAAATAACCCCCAGCAGTGGGACAAGAATGATAAGAAAGATGAAAAAAAGAAAATTTATGAAGATAAATACTATCGATGTGGTATGGAAGGTCATTGGTCCCGTACTTGTCGTACAGTGAAACATCTTGTTGAACTTTATCAGGCATCATTGAAAAAAGACAAAAATGCTGAGACAAATCTTATTGATCATAAGGATGTTTATGATGATGATGATGCCTATATAACACACCTTGATGTAGCCGATTTTTTTGAGCATCCTGAAGGTACAAAATAATCAGATGTCAAATGTCCCATATTTGCTTAGAATTTTGTTCGCATCTTTTATGTAATTTTCTTTATAAGTTATGAAATTTATGCACCTTATTAATGTTTATTTTTTTCTTTGTTATTTCTTCCTGAAGAAGAAATGGATGGCAAAAAATTGGAATTTAATGGTGATGACAATATTTGTCTCATTGATAGTGCTACTACGCACACTATACTTAAAGGTAAAGAATATTTTTCTCATTTAGAAATGGGAAGAACTAATATTAATACAATAAGTGGTAGTGCTAAATTGATTGAAGGCTCTGGAAGAGCCACTCTATTTCTCCCTGAAGGAACTAAATTTGTTATAAATAATGCACTACTATCTCCCAAGTCTCGAAAAAATTTGTTAAGTTTTAAAGATATCCGCCCAAATGGATATCATATCGAGACACTAAATCAGACAAATGTGGAATATTTATTAATTACAAGTACTATTTCTGGGAAGAAATGTGTATTAGAAAAGCTGCATTCACTCTCCTCTGGCTTATATTATACAAAAATAAGTGCAGCTGAAACTCATCACCTAGTAGACCAGAACTCTACTAATCCTAATGATTTTATGGTTTGACATGACCGTCTTAGACATCCTGGTTCTATAATGATGAGGCGAATAGTTGAAAACTCACATAGCCATTCATTGAAAAATCAAAGAGTGTTAAACTCAAATGAATTATTATGTGTTGCTTGTTCTTAAGGGAAATTAATTGTTAGACTTTCACCAACTAAAGTAGGGACTAAATCCCCTGCATTTCTAGAACGAATTCATGGTGATATATGTGGACCTGTAGATCCACCATGTGGACCATTTCGATATTTTATGGTGCTAATTGATGCATCAACAAGATGGTCACATGTATATTTATTATCTACTCGCAACTTGGCATTTACGAGATTGCTTGCTCGGATAATTAAGTTGCAAGCACAATTTTCTGATTATGCAATTAAGAGAATTCGTCTAGATAATGCTGGTGAATATTCATTATATGCTTTTGATGATTATTGCATGTCCATAGGAATAACTGTTGAACATCCTGTAGCTTATGTTCACACACAAAATGGTCCAGCTGAATCATTTATTAAACGGCTACAATTAATTGCTAGACCATTACTAATGAGATCTAAACTTCCCTTATCTGCTTGGGGACATGCTATATTACATGCAACAACACTTGTAAGGATTAGGCCGACAAGTTATCATACTTATTCCTCCTTACAATTAGTATTTGGTTATGAGCCCAATATTTATCATTTGAGAATTTTTTATTGTGCGGTTTATATTCCTATTACACCTCCCCAACGTACTAAATTGGGCCGCTAAAGAAGATTGCGGATATATGTCGGCTATGAATCACCTTCTATAATTAAATATATTGAACCATTGACAGGTGATTTATTTACTGCAAGATTTGCAGATTGTCATTTTGATGAATCACATTTTCCAACATTAGAGGGAGATAAAGATTAATCGAAAAAGGAAATCACTTGGAAAATATCATTAGATTTCCTTGATCCTCATACAAAAGAATGTGAACTAGAAGTTCAAAGAATTACACATTTGCAATTAATTGCAAATCAATTACCAGATGCATTTAGTGATTCCAGAAGAGTTACTAAATCACATATTCTTACTGAAAATGCTCTGGTCAGGATTAATATTCCTGAAGGACAAATTACAGGTGCTAATGAGTGTAAGGCATGCCTGAAACGTGGGAGACCTCTTGTTTCCAATGATAAAAAACCTCGAAAGAAAAAAGAATTAAATAATGATAATAAAATAAAGGAGTCAAGAAATAATGAAAGACTCCAAAGTACAAATAGTGACAAAATTTAACCTCCTAAAGAGCATAATTCTAAAGAGAATGAAACTATAGAAACTTCAATAAATTTTGTCACTACAGGAAAAAGTTGGAACTGCAAAGAAATAATTGTTGTTAATATTTTTGTATATAATGTAGCACTTGATATTATGGAAGAAGACGAGGATCATGAACCTAGATCGGTTGATGAATGTTGGCGTAGAAATGATTGGCCAAAATGGAAAAATGCGATTCAATCTGAATTGGATTCATTGGCGAAACGAAAAGTTTTTGGGCCAATAGTCTGTCTGCGAAAAATTCTTGAAAGCAAAGTAGATCCGTGGATTTAAAGTTAGAAGTCCGCAACTCAGCAGATTCATGAGCCTGAAGATTGAGGTTCGCGACCCAGTGACGATAGAACAGGTTCGCGAATCTAAAATTGAGATTCGCGACACTACCCATAGCATTCGGGTAGGGGTTTAATACAAAGTCATCCAACCTGAACAGAAGAATTACCACCTCGGATCGTGGGGCTAACTGCCAAACGAATGCAGCGGCGTCACTTCGATCGTGGGAACAACCGCCTAACGAATATGGCGGCACTTCTCGAGTAGTTGGAGCTAACGGTCGAACAAATATGGCGGGACGTTACTCCAAGCACCCTATAAAAGGCGGGAGAACGAAAGAGACAGGGGCACAGACAGAGACGAACGTCTTCTCCCAGAAATTACCCCTTGTGATCCAGAGTAAAGAGTCTTTTTCCTTTCCTTTAGCCAACTGAGAGAGATTGTACAGAGTGTTAACGGAGAGCAGAATCGTCCTCCATAACTACTTAGAAACCCAGCCTTAAACAAAGAGGAAAAGCTATCTTCCTCATCTTCTGTAAACGAAAAACCGTTAGATTGTAATCGTTTATTGAAGATTGTCAGTAAAGAGAGAGAATACAATTTTTATGGCGAACAGAAGATTGGCGACTCCGCTGGGGACTACCATCACCTCCGATGATCTGGTGGTAGCTCAATCCGATAACATTCCAGTTGGTAGTATGGTCGACTCACTCACCATTCACGTCAACTAGGAAAGGTATGAAGAATTTATTTCTTCAGGCTCCAAGAGCCCTACTTCCCTAAAGAGATACCATAAAATTTCCGAGGGGTCAATCCCCAAGGTGACGGCAATAGCCCAGTTAAGGGAGTCAACGGACCAAGTTAGTCCGAAATCCTCTTCCCTAACATTGGGCTCTATGCCAGTTTCGGCAAAAACTCTTGATCTCTCAAACAAAGTGGGCCAAAGTCCCCGCCTCAACAAGGAAAAATGACCACTACCCGCTCCGTGAAACTGTCATGCGGAGAGGGAGGTTCCTCTCACTCGTACAACGAGAAGAAACCTAAGGAGAAGCAGAGCTCGTGCCCTCAGTAAGAACTCGCAACAAAAGGAAACAGCCAACTCATCCTAGCAAAAACTTACCACACAAATAAAGAAGCCAAAAGGCGAGGTTGGTCGAGGCACTGAAGGATTTACTCACGTTCCCTACAGGAAGCGAAGTAAGCCCATCAAAATTTCGGAGGGAATGTCTGATCACATGATCAACGAAGCTCGCGGAACCTGCGAACCTCAAATTCGCGGTCCTATCTACAAGGATGCGACTATGTCGTTCGCGAAGCTATTTCCCACAAATGATGACGCAAAAAGAATCCCAGTGCAAGAGATCTTAGGGAACTCCTGAACAAAAAAAGGGAAGAATCCTATATATCTCACTGTCACTGTGAACGACTGATCAATGCAGTATTGTCTCACTGTCATTGTTCAGCCAATGCCAGATCTTCGGTATTTCGTCGGTTGTCGACTCCATCGACATCTTCATCCCGACTGGCGAAGAGGAGGCGACGAAATGGGCTTGAATTTTCTGAGCCAGAATATCCTGTAGTGTCATCTAATATGACAAGTGCCGGAGAAAAGAAGAAGAAGCCGAAGAAAGTCTCCGAAAGAGAAGCTTCCGACCTAGAGCTTCCTACAAGTTCCAAGGATCTGTTCAATGAAGAGCGAGTAGTTTTTCGAAACACTCGACTCAGAAGTGGGATGGCAGTCCCCATGAATTATAGACAGATGGCTGGAGTCTCTTCCGATGAAGAAGATATAGTCAGATCTGTTATGGCTGAATCGCAGACATCCGACTCATTCCTAGAAGACTCTGCCTCTGTATATATGACATCTGGCGAACCAGATTTTCTTTTTACCAAGTTTTCCAAGTTAAATATTACCTCTGGCGAACCAGATTTTCTTTCTACTAAATTTGCCAAGTTAAATAATACCTCTGGCGAACCAGATTTCTCTGTCCATCAAGTTTGCCAAATTAACAACATATTTGGCGAATCAAGTTTATCAACAAGAAGTTCTTTCATTCATAGTAGTTTTGGGTACTTAGAAAATTGTGATTCATTTCGAAATTATCAAGTTAACAGTTACCTCTGGTAATCAACATCAGAATCATCTTTCAGATAGTCTCAGTTACGTAGAAAGAAAAGAACTTCTTTATTCATCATCAGAACAAAATTACAGAGAATTCTCTAGTGTTGTACAGTCAACAAGAGTGGATAAAAAAAAGAGAGAAAACTTGCTTCTGTAACCGTCTCTTTCGGCATGGTTCAGATCGAAAAGTCTGCTCTTGCAGGCCCTTCTTCTGGAATGACAGACTTGCTTCTGTAACCGTCTCTTTCGGCATGGTTTAGATCAAAAAGTTTGCTCTATAGCCTCCACTTCCAATTTGCTCTTGTAGCCTCCTTTTTAAGGACGGCTTAAAGGGATAATCTTATTTTTTCTTTCCGATCACAATCAGGGACCTCCTGGTTGGTTCCCCCAGTGATGATGCCAGTGAATTGATTAGTTCAAAACTGTACATATCAAATGCACACCCCAAATGTATAACGTGAGGGGTTGCACAAATTCAAGGTCCTGGTCATTAGTACTCCAACCTTGTGGGATACTAGGAAAGAAGAAAAACAATACCCCAGACCCAAAATCTTTTCTCTCAGGAAAAATTCATGAGACCTTCCAAGCTCCTTGAGACATTGGAAGCAATTACGAGCCCATCGGGTCTGGGTCATTGTTAAGGAGAATGACTACGGTTATCTCCTGTAGCCAGATTAAAATCCTGTTAAAAAAAGAAGAAAAAGAAGGAAGAGGAGAATCTAAATCAGAAAAAGAAGTTCACCTTAATTAAGGAAAATGACTATGGTCAGAAGAACCGTTTTGGTGAAACACACCGCTGGATTAAGGCGGTCTGGAGGCCTTGTAATATACCAACTCTTATCTATCACTTCGGTTGGAGAAGAAGAAAAGATGACTGTACAAAACAGTCGACTACAAAAGAAAGGAAAAGAAGAGAATCGCGAAGAAAATTCTCACGGCTGAATGATCTTCCATTGAAGAAGTCAGGTGTCTTAAATAGACAAGTTTGGTGACTATGATCTCCAGTTTGGAAGAGATAAAGCCGAGATCTTCGGCTAAGTCTTCAGTTCAGATCTCAACAGAATTTATTACTGCTGCATGGGACGTTTGGATATCCAACCCGAAGATCTCGTCATAAATACTGGCAACGCTTGGGATCCCACGCCCGACGGCTTCGTCCCAAGACTCGCAGAAGTCTTTACAAATTCCGAGGAATTTTGGGTCGCCCCGAGAAGTTTCTAAGTGCGAGTGCAGTCCGCAAAGGCTAAGATTACGAATTTAGCATGAATCCGCAAACTTCCGGACGGAACGTCGCGAACTCAAGTCCGCAACCCTTGGAAGTCAGGATCGCACATCTACTATGAGTTTAGTTAATTCGCGAACCCCTGAATGTGAAGTCACAAACCATACCAAACTCCGCGGAAGTCACGTGACAGATATACGGATACCAGAATGTTACGGAGATTCGCGAATTTCAAACTAAAGTAGGCGAGTTTATTGCAAGATAAATGCTAAGGTTGTGCTGTAGAAATACAAAACCAAGATTAAGTTCTTTACATAAACAAGGAGTCATGCCATATCAGGAGATGGTTATAAGAGAAGAATATATATATATATATATATATATATATATATATATATATATATATATATATATATATATATATATATATATATATATATATATATATGCATGGACCAGTTTCTACAACTCAATGGTTCAAGAGAACTTTTATTTTCTCCTCTGCGTCATCAATGTCTTACTGAAGGATCTCATAAGGTTGAACAGTAGCTTGGCGATGCAGCTCCTCGTCACTAGCAATAACATTCTGCGCTGCAGCAGTCTCCAACGAATCCAATTCAGCTTGCATCGCCTGGAGATCCCTGGATATATTGTCCCTCTGATGCGACAAATTTGTAAGATTCCTCATTGACTCATCACCTTCCTTGGTAATCTTGGCTAGAAAAGCTTGGGCTTTGGCAATGGTCTCTTGAGCCTTAATAATAGCTTGGTCATGGCTCTTGATAATTGAAGCAGCAGCTTCCACTTGAAGAACCAGAGACTCGCGGTCTGATTGACCTTTTTCTAGGAAGGCTTTGCAAATATTTGCCTTCTCCTGAGTCTCCTTCTGAGACTTAAGCTGTTCATCTTTCAGTTTCTGAAAAATGATTTCCACTGTCTCAGATTTATGAGCACTTCTGGCTTTCGACAGGAATTCAGCATGCTTTTGAAGCTGAGTTATCATAAGCCTAAAAAGAGCAACTCTATCCTCTCCACCAATGCTAACGATACCAGTTAGATAAATGTTGAGAACATTGGCGATTGAAGCAAAAGAAACCCCCTTCAGTATTTTCTCAATATAGCAGTCCAGAAAGTGAAGGAAAGTCTTCACTGTCTCCGTCAGCAAATCAGTCTCAAACATGTCAATCTCTGCATGAGAGGGAGTAATACTGAATGAGGCGGAGGCGGGTTGATCCGCAACCAAGCTAGTAACAGGAGGAATGACACCTCTGGAGATCTCCGCAGAGCTACCAATCATAGCCTCCTAAACTATAACATCGGTTGGAATAGTTGTAGCCAAGACTGTAGACATAGCAGCCTCGGGGATCACTGCTTCTGAAGTATCAACCGCGGCAGTAGTAACTTCAGTCGCTCCACTAGTGTCAGCTCCCACGATGGTATTGTCTGGTGAAGTCACCTTCGCACCCATGCACTCTAAGTCCGGAGTCGAAACTGGAGCTAGCAGAAAAGAAGAAAATTAATAGTTAAGTGTTACAGTATCATTTGATAAATAGCATAATTGCTAAAGAAAGAAGATGAAGACCTAAATGTTGGACGCTGGATTCTCCAAGTCCGTACACCTTAAGACCAAACACTTCAGGCCCGTATACTTCGGTCCGAACATCCTCGCTCAAAAAGACGTATTTACCATGGTCTGAGGGAGGAGTAGAAGAGTGAAAACTGTCACTGCTGGCGTCATCATTATCGCCCCATTCATCTTGGTCTTCAGAAGGAGGTGCTACTTTTGGGGGATCTGATGCGCGAGTCTCCCCAATGATTTGCACTTTATCATCTGCAGTGCCTTGAGTAACAGGAGCTACAGAATCCTCTTGTAAGGCCGAGGAAACATTGACTTCAAAGTCGGCCTGGCCAATAGGAGAAATAGAACCCTTTTGAGTAATGGGAGCAGGGTCATTGCAAAGAACAGGTCCTTGGTTCCGACGTCTCTTGAGTGAGCGGAGAGTTAAGGAAGAGTCATCTTCATCCTCCTTGGATTCCTCAACGAGGGATTCAGCAACTGGAGTGGTTATTGCAGTTCCTGTCCCAGACAGAGTGCTCTGCGAATCAATCCCCCGCGGAATGGTAGGCAAGTCGCTAAGACGCCTTAGTCTCTTCCGCTTATGTGAGATTTCTTGGGAGAAGACTGCGATGGAGGAGAAGTCTTTCTCGATGTCGGATCAGGGAAAGCATCAGGGGAGGCAGCCTGGACTGGTGCATCATTGTCCTCTTCCCTTTGCTCCGATTCATTAGATGCGATGTCCCCCCTGAAATCCTCCATCTCTGCCACTTTCGTGCTGCCGGCCTTCTTTTTCTGGGCATACCAAGATCTGATCTTCCGAAGATTGGTATGGTGTATGTTGAAACTTTGAGGAGCAGAGTTAACATCCGCGAACCACTTATAAAAACAGAAACTCATACTCGAGTTCGGGGTCTTGAGTGAAAGATCAAATCTGGCTTGAGTTCCACCTGCGACGAAGTGAAACCAAGCTCGAGCTCCCTCAAGAACATTCCCAACAAAACTTAATTCCCTACAGGGATTACCAACGTAAACCTAATCATACCTAAACTGCCGAGCAAAGCGACTCGGGTAGTAAGGTTCTATATAGCAAAGGTTCCCCAAACGAATGGCCAGATGTCCTGGGCGGATATTTATCAACCACCAGAAACACCCCGAGGATAGGGTATTGAATTTATCAGCGCTAGCAGTATCCGCAAATTCTTTCCCGTATCCAGCATTTGGGAAGTATGGAAAACATCTGAACAACTCAAAACTTGAAAAAAGACGAAGGGTTTTGCGGATCACAGCCATGTAGCCCCCTTTCCATTGCGACCTCTCGTAGTGCTGCACTTTGGGAGTACTTAAGTCAATCTGCGAGTCTGCAGGACTCATCAAAGTGGGGCAATGTAGACCCAGCTAGGCCATCAAATAAGTATAAGGAAGTTCTACACGCGGATTAGGAGTCTTAATAATAGGGTCTCCTTTCTTCCTCTGCTCCTTCACATTGCAGAATTTGTCAGATATTCTTCTCAATCCTCTTTGGATACTGCATACCATGGCAGACAATAAACTGAGTCGTCTACCCAATGCCCGTAGAACAGCTAGGTATACAGCCCCAATGGGTATGTTTTCCTGCGAAGGAATAACACACTTTTTCAGCCAGACTAGCAAATAACCCTCTAAGAAGGCAGGGTCAGATAAGGGTTGAAGGGCCTGATAATGAAAACTCTCAAAAGACGTCCCAGCTTTGAAAACGTCCTCATCAGATTCGGCAACATAAGCATCTGTCCCGAATCTTGCAATTCTTCTCTCAACCTCCTTTTCAGAAACTGGAGGAAGGCAAATAAAGTTCGGATTACTCCTAGAAAAATTAGGCAGAAGATATTGTAGCCATTTCTTTGGCTTCAAACTATGGGTGCCCGATGTGTGGGTGCAAATATGATAATGACAGAGCAATTCCCAGTAAGTATCATAAGCCAAAAGGTTCTAAGTCTTCAGCAGATGAAGTTTTTCCCCAGTAGGGACGTACTCTTCATACGGGACGTCTCTCATAGGCAAGTCTGAGACTTCATCGTGGAGGGCGAAACCCAATTCGCCTCGAGGGCAAAAGATTGTACAAGTATCAGGATTATACAATTCCAATAAAGCAAAGAAATGGAATCTGCTGGCGGGAATGCCATGCTGAACCGCTCTGATGGCGCGATACAGCCCCGTATGATGAAGCTGATCTCCAAACGATCGCAGAAAGAAGTCGGTCAAAACAGCCCACTCTCCTTTCGAAGAACAGTGAACCCATCCAGGAAGACGAAAATCCTGAACAGAAAACTCTCATTGTGCATTGGTAAATCGATGCAAGAAAGTATGTGCGATTATATTTAGATATCTTGTGAATTTGAACTGGGAGGTCACGATTAAGCAATCCCGGAAGCAATCCACGAAAGCTCTTCCCAGTGCTACGAGGAAAAGCACCTTGAGCATTGAAGCCCCCCAATAAGATGCTGTCTTGCGGCCTGTTTATGTGCCAGTCCATTCGTCTGGGCACAAAAAGGGATTGAAAAAATAAGAACGGGTAAGACCTCTCCATATTAGGGAGAAACAAGTAGCGACCTTCAACTTGACGAAGCCACTTGTAATCTCCATCTTCTAAACCGCTGTTGGGCATTGGAATATGGTCCCCAAACAAAAAGACGGGTTTGAGTAACAGAGACCGATCATCTCCTTTGAAAGGTGCATTGGTCATCAGCTCTCGCAATGTTGAGCGAGAATGATGGAGAATTTTGTCTTCTCTCTCCTGCTTATCTGAGGCTGTACAAGAGGGAAAGCATGACCAAATCTGAACTCTTTCTTCCCATCATAGTCTTCCGAATATCCGAAATAATGATCCTTTGGCTAAGGATTCAAGGCGTAATTGACTGCAAAAGACATTCAGATTCAGAGCTAAGAAAGAAAAAAAATGAGGAAAGGGATTGCCTTTCGAAATTTTTTACCTCCGATCAAGGGTTCCTGCCGAACCACTATCGAACTAGAGGTTGCTTGAGGATCTTGACGACCACTGGCAGTAGCGGAGGAAGAAGAAACTTTCTTCGGCATCTTTTGCAGATTAAAGAAATTTTTTTCGCACAGAGAATCGAAAGCTGTAGGAGATTGAAGATGAGAGGTCTGAGGCGCCCTAATGAGAAACTCAGATTTCAAATTTCTTGGGATAAGAATAGCCTCTCTCATAAAGTGGAGGTTATATAGCGGATGATTTGACGGCCGAGATCTCTGGACAGACGTGATATCTGGCCCGAATCTTGTGGGTACCTTTTCATTTAATGCGGCTCAGAGAACGTCTCAATTCTTATGCCGTAAAAAAAGCAACCGCCTTCCGGCCTTCCCGTGACCAAAAAAAAAGTGAAAGCTTGCGCCCTAATACAGAGTCGCTTTCTTCTCCAAAGTGAAAACTCGTGACCCTAATACAGAGTCGCTTCATTCTCCAAAGCGAAAACTTGCGACCCTAATACAGAGTCGCTTTCTTCTCCAAAACGAACGCTCGCGTCCCTAATACAGAGTCGCGATCCTCCAAAAATTACAGTTTGCGACCCTAACACAGAGTCGTTTTCTACTCCAAAATGAAGGCGCGCGCCCCTAATACAGAGACGTGTCCCTTCCGAAGACAGTTCGCGACCCTAACACAGAGTCGTCTTCTACTCCAAAATGAAGGCCCGCGCTCCTATTACAGAGACATGTCCCTTCCAAAGCAAAAAGTTTGCGACCCTAACACAGAGTCGTCTTCTTCTTCGCAATACAAATCAGCGATCCTAACACAGAGTCGTATGATCCAAAAATTGTCAATAAATGAGGCGCTAACACAGAGTCGCATTTTCCTTCAGAAGCAGCAGTGGCGCTAATACAGAGTCACAGATTTCTGCAAATACAATGGAGATTCTAATATAGAATATTATATCCAAAGTATTCCAAAACTCCTCAAGGAATCATGAGAGTTTTTGGAAACTTTGGAGGGGGTTTTGTCGGAAAAAATTCTGGAAAGCAAAGCAGATCCGCGGATTTAAAGTTAGAAGTCCGCAACTCAGCAGATCTGCGAGCCTGAAGATTGAGGTTCGCGACCCAGTGACGATAGAACAGGTTCGCGAATCTAAAATTGAGATTCGCGACACTACCCATAGCTTTTGGGTAGGGGTTTAATACAAAGTCACCCGACCCGAACAGAAGAATTACCACCTCGGATCGTGGGGCTAACTGCCAAACGAATGCAGCGGCGTTACTTCGATCGTGGAAACAACCGCCTAATGAATATAGCGGCACTTCTCGAGTAGTGAGAGCTAACGGTCGAGCAAATATAGCGGGACGTTACTCCAAGCCCCCTATAAAAGGCGGGAGAACGAAAGAGACAGGGGCACAGACAGAGTTGAACGTCTTCTCCCAGAAATTACCCTTGTGATCCAGAATAAAGAGCCATTTTCCTTTCCTTTAGCCAACTAAAAGAGATTGTACGGGGTATCAACGGAGAGCAGGATCGTCCTCCATAACTACTTAGAAACTCAGCCTTAAACAAAGAGGAAAATCTATCTTCCTCATTTTCTGTAAACGGGAAACCGTTAGATTGTAATTCTTTATTGAAAGATTGTCAGTAAAGAGAGAGAATACAATTTTTATGGTGAACATAGTCCAAACACCAGAAGGTGTAAAGCCAGTGGGATATAAATGGGTATTCGTGCAAAAAAAAAATGAGAAAAATGAAATTGTACGATATAAAGCACGTCTTGTACCCAATGTTTTTCACAAAGGCCTAGATTTGATTATAATGAGACATATTCACCTGTAGTGTATGTGATTACATTTAGATATCTTGTGAGTTTTGCAGTGCATGAAAAACTTGATATGCGTCTAATGGACGTAGTCACTGCTTATTTATATGGGAATCTTGACAATGATATCCATATGAAAATCCCTGAAGGATTTAGCATGCCTGAAACATGTAAATCAAATCATAGAGAAAGTTATTCCATCAAATTGCAAAGGTCCTTGTATGGACTCAAACGATCTGGACGCATGTGGTATAACCGTCTTAGTAAATGTTTAATTAATGAAGGCTACATCAATGATCCAATATGTCCATGTGTTTTCATAAGAAAAAATGGATCAAATTTTATACTTATTGCAATATATGTTGATGATCTTAATTTAATTGGAACTTCTAATCCAAAAAGCGGTTGAATATTTGAAGAAAGAATTTGAGATCAAAGATTTTGGAAAGACTAGATTTTGCCTTGGATTACAAATTGAACATTTGGAAAATGGGATTTTTGTTCACCAAACTGCTTATACGCAGAAGGTATTAAAGCGATTTTACATGGATAAAGCACATTCATTTAAGTACCCCAATGGTCGTCCGATCACTTGATCCTGCTAAAGATCCTTTTAGACCTAGAGAGGAAGATGATGAGATGCTTGGTCCTGAAGTACCATATCTTAGTGCTATTGGTGCACTAATGTATCTTGCTAATTGTACAGACCTGATATATCATTTGCAGTAAATTTATTAGCAAGATTTAGTTACTCTCCTACACGACGACATTGGAATGATATTAAGCATATTTTTCGCTATATCCAAGGAACAGTTGATCTTGGCCTATTTTATTCAAATAAATCTCGACATGAATTACTTGGTTATGCAGATGCTAGATATTTATCTGACCCATACAAGGCAAGATCTCAAATTAGTTATTTATTTACAAGTGGCAGTACAGCCATTTAATGGCGATCTACAAAAAATCAATAACCGCCACTTCTTCAAATCATGCTGAGATAATAGCAATTTATGAGGCTAGTCGAGAATGTGTTTGGCTAAGATCATTGACCCACTATATCCGGAAGAATTGTGGGTTATCACTGAGAAAGAAAATCTTCCGACTATATTGTATGAAAATAATGCAGCGTGTATAGCTCAATTGAAAGGAGGATATATTAAAGGAGATAGGACGAAACATATTTTACCTAAATTTTTCTTTACTCATGATTTGCAAAAGAATGGTGAAATTGATGTGCAACAAATTCGATTAGATAATAATTTGGCAGATTTGTTTACCAAGGCATTGCCGACTACAACATTTGAAAAATTAATGAAAAATATTGGAATGCGTTGGCTAAAAGATCTCAAATGATGTTTAAATTAGGGGGAGAACTTAATACACAAGAATAGTGTACTCTTTTTCCTTCACTAAGTTCTTTTTTTCCCACTGGGTTTTTTTACTTAGTAAGGTTTTAACGAGACATATTCTTTGGGTAATGGACATCCAAGGGGGAGTGTTATGAAATAGTTAAAGGATGGATGTCCATTAAATTCTCTATGAGTTTTCATAACTTTTTAGCTCTCTCACCATTAATGGAATGGATGTGGTAAATAAAGATGATCTTTTAGCTTCCCTATCATTGAAGGTAATAAATGTGGAGAATGTGAATGAGTTTTTAGCTTCCCGAGGAGACTTTTAATTTTCTGATATTAGTTCCTTTATACATAGAGGTTATCCAACATATCTTGTAACTTGCTTGAATATTAGAGTTAATGAAAAAATAATTTTCTTTATCTTTTCACCCTACTTCTTGTCCACTATCTCCTACAATTTGTTATTCCACTAGTTTTATATTAGTGTTTTATAACATATATATTTATCATAATTTTTCTTTAATAATAATTCTAGTATAAGCTCTAGCAACTTTCCAATATATCAAATTCCGAGATAAACTTGATATCATGTGAACAGTGCTATTAAGTACTCTTCTTTAATTTCATCAACATATAATAAATCCCAAGTCAATCCAATCGCCCATAAATGAATCCACATAAATCCCTAAGCTTAAAATTTTTTAATGGTTGAACCACTCGGTAGTGGTCAAAGCTACTATCTGAGAGTTAGACTGAATCTAAACACTCTAAAAATTTTCTAGTCTTCAACAATCTATTAAGTTCCCAATAAAGCACATCATGTTACATGAACCAAAACTGCACAATGATTATTGTAGTAGATGCTAATTTAGTTTTAAATTCGATATCGAGAAAACATAACCCTAATTAGTAATTTGGTACAACCACACTGTAATCAATATTATGTAGAAGTTGAATGGTTGGTTGGAAAGAAATAACAGAATTTTTAATTTAATTCTTTAGCTCGTTTTTATCATATTTGCTTTTGGCTAATAATGTATGATGTCACCTTTTGGACAGATATACTTTCCGACAAGAACCGAGTACAGATCTCGGACGGTTCATCAGGGGATGACTTGGGCTCTCCACAACACATGATTCTCTCTACTTCAGTCTAGAAAAGATGCTTGTCGCTATATATATGGAGAGTGATATATACTACAGACTTTCTTTTTATGTATTTTGTCGCTTTAATTTTATGTAAGAATTAATGTATTATGAATGTCACTCATAGGAGTGATAGAACTACTTACTAATGGAATGCGGAGAGTTTTCACCTATCGTTTTACTTAAAAATATTATGTACAAGTGATACCAAAAGGAAATAAATAAACAATTAAGTTCCTATGTTGATCCCTTAATTATTGAAACCAAAATCATAAGAAACATAAAAGAGGACCCCGTAAGACTCCTTCGATGTTAATTATACTCATTATTAAACCATTTGGGATTCATCCATGTACAGATCTATTCACAACAGTCTATCCATAAAATAGAGATTTAGATAGCAATTCAAGCTCTCAGATGAAAATTAGTGATCACTGGTCATGTCATGCTGCTACCTGGCAGTTTTGACTGCTGGATAGCAGTCCATCCATGGACTCTGATTACGAAATTTTCCAAACTTCATAGATATTTCAAAAAGCCTCTAAAATCATGATCAAATTACCAAAATTGTTCACCAAAATCCTACGGAATTTATAGGCTAGCGAACAAGAAAGCGAAATCGAGAAAATATGTACTCACATGATTTTCTTACACCAAGCTACTGGAAATTCTAAATGCGCACCATATTTTACTGGTGAGCACCATTTTCCCCTATGTTGTAAATCTCTTAACTACATAGTATGTGGTGCTCACTAGTAAAAATGTGGTGCGCATTTAGACTTTCCCCCAAGCAGCCTCTGGTTACTGCTCCTTCACCTTTTGCTCAGCTCCAACTGCCGACATTATGACATAATGAGATTTTAACCATTCATTTTACAAATTAATTTTATTTTAGAGACATCATGATGGCTTTAAATGGGAGAGTTCCCACTGAATGATTGGGGATTCTCTAAAGGAGCACACCATTTTCCCTAGTGAGCCCACTCCGAAAGACCTCCGTTATTAAGTGGGCTCACTAAGAAAAATAGTGTGCTCATTTGGAAACTCCCACTGATTGTTTCAAGATGGTCTCCTCACCTACTTCAGCTGGTGAAGGAGAAAATATAAGAGAAATTATTTTAATCAATTATTGAGTTTGCATTTTGTGATGTATAATGTGAAGATTTCCAGAAAAATATCAGTATAAAGTCAAGTGGAATGATCATGGCATAGTTTACAAAATAATTTTTGAATGTATAATTTTCAAGATAGTAATTGTGAAAGTCGAAATCGGTAAATTGAAAACCGAATATTTTTTGCAGGTTTTGAACTTTTTTCAAAATACTTTTTTAAAAAAAAATCTCAAAATTCATATGTACTGAAAAAAATACTAACCCCAAAGATAGAATTTCTTGTAGTGTTTTGAATTTTAAATTTTGTATGCTAAAAGTATGATCAGTAATTAATCAAGCTCCTGAATTTGTGGGATTTTAGATTTTTTCAAAAAAAATTAAAAAAATATAATTTTTTTTTTAAAATTAGAAATTGATGACCTCAAAGTTAGAATTTCACTTTAAATTACGGATTTCAAAATAAGTTGGATCTAATCAGTCGTCGATAAGACTGAATTAGGGTTTTTAG
This sequence comes from Dracaena cambodiana, assembly GCA_036321105.1. Lineage (NCBI taxonomy): Eukaryota > Viridiplantae > Streptophyta > Magnoliopsida > Asparagales > Asparagaceae > Dracaena > Dracaena cambodiana. The sequence continues at coordinate 29,493,575 of JAYEPQ010000013.1, forward strand.
CCCAATCAATGCACCATGCAGATAAAAGCAATAAAAAATTTGGAGTATTATAATTGTGTCATCATACTTTTTATCCAGATTTTGAGAGCTTATACTGACTCCTGTTGCAAGATAGATCGGAAAAGCGACTCATAATTCTCAAACTTGAAATCCGATCCAATATTAGCTCTTCTTCATTATACTGATGTCGACTCGGTTTCACCATTACATTGGGGGTTCTTGGTAGATACTAGTGGTAACTGTTCAGACTCACTTCCAAGCGATGACACACGGTCCTGCCTTCGTAGGCACCTGTTGGCCTATTCGCTTCTCCCACGAGTTGTCTCGCTTATTCTTCATCCGCCTTGGACCAAGGGGTTTTGCACCATGTGAGCTTGGTGATCTCCTTGGTGAATTCTAAGAACTGCACTTGAGTGGCCGGGGTGGATAGATCGTTCCTTCTTTATCTTGTGCCAAGGGGTTGGCTTGCCTTGCCTTTCAACCAAGTGTTTTCCATGTTTTAGATGTTGCTTCCCACAGAAAGTATCAAATGTTTGCTCCAAAGTTCATTCGGGTCCGAGGGGGACCTTTATGGCTTATCAGACGGCCGCCAGTAGGCAAGCAACGTGAGAAACAAATGTAAAGAGAGAAAGAAAGAGCGAAGATAGATGTTTTAATATGATTCGGCCTAGATGGACTCTAGCTTATGTCCTCCGGAAAATGTGGTTGTTTGGCGATTACTTTGTTAATATTAGAATTACAATCACTCAATCTATTTTGTCTCTCAAGGTTATAAGTTACAAATCTCTCTCTAACTAGATTAAATCATTGTTTTGGAGTAGAGGATGGTCTATAATCAAAAGAGCCATCTCCCATTCCATGGAAGTATATATTTATAGTGGAAGACCACCTAGAGTTGAGACTTTTGGAGATTATATAGTTAAGACTTTTCTAGTAGAGAGATACAGTTATTTCCTTATTAATAATGATTCTGTAACTGTTTGATCTGATGAGAGATTTGGTGAATTTTGTAAGGACAGGAAAAACAAATCAGATCCAACTTCTTTATTGGGATGATTTGAGGTGGCACTGGGCCTTGGCGATCATGGACAACTAGGGATCAAATGGGCTTCTTGCTTAGGCTATCGAGGAGAACAAATTTCCTATTAGGGTTCTAGGAACTAGGAAAAAGAAAATAAATAAAAAGAAAAAATCACAATAATTATATCTATGAGGTTATGATCAATGTCGGGACAAAGCAAAGAGAGGGATCTCTCCACAAAAAAAATCTTCTATTCTTACTATTCTCCTATTAATTGTTGTTTCCCTCTCTTTCCTCTCTTCTTAATATAGTATCACAAGATGGAAAGCCCGACCAAAAGGGTTTTGTTAATCAAAGCTAAAAAGTATGTATACTATATACAGTATAGGGTTTTAACCACCTTGCACCCGGACTTATAGGTCCTATTCTTGTGAAAGCTATGACTCATATATCCGTCATATCGGTTCATATATACAAAAAATTAGCTAAAGCTCACGGTCATTTTCATCTGCAAGGAAGACAAAGACACTTCACAAGCCTCGACGTGTCGAAACCACTACTTTGACTCCTATGCAATTATGAACTCCACATAACTTTTTCGACTCCAATGCAACTTATTCTTTATCAATTGACGTACTAAACTACGCAAGCTTCCCGAAAAAGCCAGCAGAAATCCTATCCGAGTACTAAAATGCGGAGCCTTGAGTACTAAAATGCAGAGCCTTGAGCGACCACAGTGACGAAGTGAACTTGAGATAAACCTACGATTTTAAGGTAAAGCAAAATGGAAAATGCTTTAAGAAAACATCAAAATGGAAATATGAAGGGAGATCATTTATTCATTTTATAGAAAAAGGGAATATATATATATATATGGAGAGAGAGAAATGGAAATGAGCTGATAGCTCACGCAAGTTATCTTAACTGCAGTTCATTTCCAATATCTCCAATAATTTTTTTTAAAAAATTTCTTTTGGATTATGATCTCGACCCCTTAGGATTTATCCATACCCAATTTCTTGGGTTTTAGTTTTGATTTGGTTCTCCATCAAGTTAACACAAAATTAACGGTTTTCAATGAATAAAACATTTTGTATACACTTGATGAAAGGGTAAAAAAACTCTAAAATTTATGAAATTTAATCCTAAACAAGTTAAGAAGGTAGAAATAGTAATTATTAAAAAAAAAATTGAAGAAAAATCATTGGCTGGTTATAGTTTTGCCGTTAGCTCACATAACTTTTCCTAAGCTGACGGCTCATCTACAGTAATCCCATATATATATATATATATATATATATATATATATATATATATATATATATATATATATATATATATATATATATATATATATATATATATATATCACTTCATGATCTCATAAAAGATTCAGATTATGCCTTAGGAAAATAAAGACCTTACTCCTTTGTCAAATGTACACTATAGAATTTTACTGGCAACATCAACTCATTCGTTCGTAGTAGGTATAGATCATGTAATTTTGCATCAGCAGGGTGTCTAATGAGCTAGGCTCAATAGTAATAATAGAAGAGCAAGCATAATAAAGGCCATATACTTTCAGAAACTCATGAAGTGACTAAACAATGTTTAAAAATGCGATAACAATAACGTAACGTTTTGTCTCTGTTAGGTTATATCGCATATAGCGTAACGCATAACATACGTTATGCAATTCCCTATTTATTTAATAAAATAAATATAAAACTACATAAAATAATTTTTATAAATCGAAAAATAAATTTAAAATATCTAAAAAATATATAAAACCATTTTCTAATATATAATCTATTATAATTTTATATTAAGTTTTACAATAATTTATACATTTATCTTTATAAATTATATTAAAACTGCAACCTTAATTCCAATCATCATCTAAACAAGAAAATAAAATTTTAATTTTTTATTTCAATTCCAATTATTATTATTTTTGTAATTTATATTTTGTAATGTTCAATTTAGCTTTATTTATGATTGTTGATTTTAGTTCAGTTAAAAATTTAGTAGAATAAACAAATAAAATATTTCAGCAATCGGAGAAGAATTACAAAAAACGAACAGGGAAACAATCGCAAATTAACAAATTAGTTTCATAAACAATCAAACACGCCAACAACTAATCAAGAAAGAAAATTACACCAACAACTAATCAAGGAAGAAAATTACAGCAATTCGCTAATTATCAAAATAATAACCAACAACAATATATAAATTATTAAAAAAAATTGTAAATAACATAACATAAAGTAATTTTATGTGACGTTACGTAATATAATGCAAAATTACATAAAAAAAAAACATATTGTTATGGTTCACTGAGTTATTTTCAGTGCTGAGATTCCGTTAGATTTCGTAATGCAATATAACGGATTTCACAACGTGTTATTTTCAACATTATGACTAAATAAGCAGACTATTTCAAGCAAGGAACATAGCTTTCCTCAAGATACTGATAACATCTTTAATATGAAACCTTGTAGCTGCCGACAATAGATTATTTCATCAAAATTCAATCAAACGAAGGGTAATAACAAAGTACAATATCGTTCTTACTAACTATTGACAGCAACGTCTTTACAAACGTACTAATTACAAGAAAGAATTCGAACTCCAGAGTGCAAATTGACCATCAATTACAGAAACTATGACAAGAGTAATAGTTAGAATATCATACGCTCACCTCTGCACAATCAAACCATAAACTGCTGCATGGTCTCTATCTGTACACTGGGAAGTTGCCAGCCCTAACTCGTATCCAAATCTCTAACTTCACCATTTTCTTCAACCATCGCAGATCTCTCAGGAGCCTTTTCCGAACCGAGACTAGACTGAAATGCTTCTTTAACTTCTATAGGCTCCATGTTGCGAGTAGCAGGTGCATCAGTCTGTACTGGACTCCCGCCAACTGCGGAGCCTGATCCCTGAGATGCTTCTTTCTCGTCCATTTCCATCCCCTGCTCCTCATTTGGACTGAAAGAACCTTTCCTGCTCAGCACGCTCTTCAAAGCATGAGCAGGCTTACCGGCCTCTTTTGTAATGTTCTTCTTGATGACGCCTTCCGCGTGGCCTCTCTTAGTGTCTTCAGCTTCACCCTTCTCAGGGCTGCTTACCTTGTTGGGTTTCTGGTCTCCAGTGCTCACATTGTAGCTATCATCATATACAATCCTCACGGCTCTTTCCTTTTCACCAACTGACCGGAGATTGGGGCGTGGGGTAGGAGAAGAGAACTCGTCAGCATCTCGTCTTGAATTATCGTTCCTTGAGTTGGAGTGAAATAACGAACCAATCTTGTGCATGCCTCTCTTGATTGTGCTAAGCCGGTGAACTTTCTTTCTGTTGTCATCGCAGCTCTTTGTGTCGCTGAGGTGAGATCCGGATTCTGCTGATTTTGGGCTGTCAGAGCCTTCGATGTTCTCACATTGGAGTTTAGTTTCAGGCCGGCGTGCTCGTCCTTTTCTGGGCTCCCATGATTGGGATACATCCTTCCCAGGGTGGTGCACCCATATTCCCGTCTTTTCTTGACCTTCAATGTTTATAGGCTCAAACTCATCAACCATGTTATGACTTTCCTCTATGGATGTTTCCTCGGTATCTTGGTTTTGAGGTGCAGAATTCGATCCCGGAGTGGTTGCTTCAGTCACTTTAGATGCATTGTCATCATCTCCATTTTGACGTTCAGCTGCCTCACTCTTCGGCTAGAGAAAAAAAAGAAAAGAAAAAAATCTTCGTCAAAAAACATAAATAACACCATACTTTAGCGCATGCATAGACAGTATATTTTCTTACCGTGTCATCTTCATCTTCAAGTACAGTGATCGCTAAGTGTACCCGTCCCATCTTGATGTTCCGCAATGGCAACCACATATCATGCCTTTGTCGACCCCTCAGATCGTTGATGCTTACTGCACAATCACTGCAACCACATAAAGCATTAATACATATAATATCCCACAATTGCACGAACCAAATGGTAAAATACAAGTAAAAGTGGAGGATATAAAACATGTTAATTTATACAAGGACTTAGAAATTAAGGTGTCACAATCAGCATGTTAACTCCTATGTTTTGAGAAAGCATGCAAGAATAGCAGGTCATTTCAACGAAGGGGAAACTATATGGATCGACCAAGCAAATGAGATGCAGACTATGTTTCCCTTAATTCCCACAATCTAATTTCGCAGACGGTCAAGAATAGCATGTCAAGCTAACAAGGCAGTAAAAAGCATTGAGATGCTGTCCAAATCATGTATCAGAATCATGAACGAGCTGCAAGCTTTGTTCGAAAACAACCATATTGAGTTCAAAAGAGAAATCGACAATATACTTACAGCTAGTAAGCACGGACACGGATAGATTCGAACACGGATTAGGATATGGACACAGGACACAGTATTTGTGAAAAAATGAGGATATAAACATTATAAGGACACAGAAAAAAAATAATAAATATAAGTATATATTCTAGTTATTAATATAATAATTTTACTAAAATACTCAAAAAGAAAGTACTAGCAATAAATGGACTTGTGTCTCTTCATTTCTTTATAAAGGACAAGCCTCTCAATCAACCATGCATATATTTCTCTCTCTCACCCATTATAGGTAAAGAGATAAAATGAAAAGGATTTAATAATAGCGGGTCATAGATCGGCATATAATATAGATGCAAAAAATCATTTCTTCAAAACAACAACTCATTTTTGGCTCATATCATAATATGTGACAGTACTTTAAGTTGGCTATCACAGGCCTATCACAACCCTTCTCTCTTATTCTAGTTTGAGACAGACATTAAAAGGATAAAACTTTAGGCACAACACTAGTAGAATTTGACAATCATTTCTTCAAATATATAACCAAATAAGACTCATTTCCAATAAGAAAATATTAAAATATAACTTCATAAAACTAACTGGTATAGATATATATTACCAATTCAGTAATGTTTATTTTCAATTTTTCACACCATTTAGCTCCTTTTATTCTACACAACCTATAAGAAGTTTGGATACGGCAAAAACACAACCTACAAGAAGATCGAAAACAACAATAATACGACAATTTTTTTCTTTAGTTTTTTTGGACATATGCCGCATGGCATGTCCTATACGGTTCACAACATCCCTAGCAGTATGTACGTGCTTCTTAGACTATTGGGTTGGATCTAATGGCCACTACACCAGGAAAAGGAATCTAGTTCAAAATTTCTGAAAAAATTCACCCATTAGAAAACATTTCACTGTATTTATAGATAGAATATTAGTAAGCCAGGATAGGAACTGACCCAAGCATGTCGTCAAAAATGTGGTCCTTGTCACGCAGCTCAAGGACAAGCAAATTAGGTGTTTCCCAAGAAGTGATTGGGATCTTGAATTCTTCAAGCCACTTCGGAGACAATGTCTTCTTTATAACCTTTGTGCGGAGTCTGTAATGACCAAGATGACCTTTCACATATGGGTCAGCAAGCCCTGCAGTGAGACACTCGATGTTTTTAGGAACAATTTGAATTTCTCGAGTGCTAAATGTCCAAACGGATAAAAAAAAATGACAATTGCATGATCTAAGGACAGTAAGAAAAGTTCTTACTAACCATTCATATCTGATGGCTTCAGGTCAGCTGCCTCTACGATCTCCACCTTGGCATGTGCAATTGGATCTTTCTCATCCACGGTGAACCAATCCTCTGAAAATATAACGAGTTTCATAGCAAGACTGAGGCCCTTAGCATTCAGCAACCCAGAAAGTATAGAAATGACATATATAAAAACAAAAAATATCTCAAAACATGCGGGTTTATATTAAAAGATTTACAAGTCCTGATCTCTTATTCAATGCTATTCCACATCTTAAGAGTCATGCAGTTAGTTCAAGCTCTAAAATAAAATTAAGCTTGAGTGCCTTCATTTCACCACAGCAAACATTAGCATTTACCAAGAACTGCCCCAAAACAAGCTTGTTAGAAATTTCCTAACAAATAATTATACCACCATGAGATAAGTATGTCAAATATCTTATTATGTCACAACTAATTAACAGTGTTTAATATTCTCTAGTGTCATTCATAAGAAAATTACAATACTTTCTAGCTCTGGTTCTAATATAAGGTGTAAAACAGTAAATGTTCTAGCCTCACATTGAAATAAAAGTTTCTCCTAGTTTTGATTTTCAATATGCTTTATTCGGCATGTAAGAAGCACAGACTTCAAATACAATAGTGCTCAAAACCACTGCCAAACCCAATCTTGTTAAGGTTTCAGTTCTAGATGTGTGGCATTTGCTGGAGACTTCAGTCCCATATGACTGAAAAGTTGTTCTGTTCCTATAGGTTTTGGAGTCAGCACATTGTTTCTGTGTACCATGAATACCACTAATTTGTTGCAATGAATTGGGAAATGATGGTGGTGAAAAGATAAGACGAAAGATGCAACACTGACGTGGGAAACACCAGAAATTTGCTGTGAATTTAAAGGATATGGTGGGTTGCGCAACCTTGTTGATAATGGCGTTGATCTGAGATGGTGGAGTCATGCATGGGTGACGTAAACCATGACAGAAAACTGGCATTCATGAAGCCTTAAAAATTGGTGAAGTTATTAGCCTATTATTATTATCAACCGACACCATCTTGATGCCAAAGAAGAGTGATGTACGGTTTGATGGTGCTTAAGATTGCAACAATCAAGGATGATGGATGATAATGATGGTTGAGGGTAGATTTTGATGTATTTATTGGCGGCAAACAGATAGCAAGGAGCTTCAGTATTATGGTGCAGCTGGAATATTGCAATTTGGTACTAGCCTAGTAATTTTTTTTTCCGAGGAACTTGGTATTGATTGCTCGGCATGCCTTTGGAATCTTTGCATTTGTTGATTTTGGTAAGTCTTCTCAGAATTGGGTGCTGTAGCAATGTCAGTTGATCAGATAGGTAGTACCATTGGTTAGTCAGTAAGACTGTAAAATATAAACAACTCAGATTTGATCAGATATCCCTATAAGTAAGATACAAAATGCTTATGTATCAGGGAACAAAATATAGTTAAGATCCATTGTAAAACTGGATCCAAAACAAGATTTAGCTATCAAACTTGATCTCCATTCATGTTACATTATAAATTAAGATTCCAATTTTAACCCCTGATTTGATTAATAAAATTGTGAAATGCTCCATCAAAGTCTGTGTTTTAAGATTGGTTCCTTCGGGGAAACGATAAGATTATAAATCATGTCTCTCACCCAACTACCTTGAAAGCTTGCTCCTTGGGAGAACTAAAGTGGACAAGAGAGCGAGGACCAAGAAAACTTGCTTAAATAAGAACTTGGAGTAAATTAAGAAGACTGATGTGCAATGTACCTGGAGCAAGGTTCTACGTATCGGCCCATACCAATCATATTGGATTTGAGATGCCCGATACAAGATATATCATAGAATTTCAGTGCGATATTGTTGTGGTATTTCCCATATTATCAACACAATATTGCCGACATTGTCAATTCCAATACCATAAGTGATCAGTTGATACCGTTGATACCCTACCGATACTGATAATTTAAACCTTGATTTGGAGTTTACAGAAGGTTTCATGAATGTCATCGCAACACCCTGTAGCTATATAGAATATGAGATCACGAACTAGAATAGGAAACTGTAAAGCACAGTATACTCTCCTAGAAAGAGCAACATTATAGGATAAATATCAGGCTTTCTTTTGGTTGTTTCATTACTAGATTCAGATCACCTTTTAGTGTTTGAAATTAAAAGGAGTTAAACATGAGCAGATAAATATCATATTAACTCAAATTCATAAACTTGATTAAAATATGATGTCCTAATGTCCTCAAATATAGATAATGTAGCCTAATGTCAAGGTGTCGAAGGTAACAAATAAGGCGAGAAGAATATAAACATGGTGTATTATAAATGATAAGACAAATAAATATACAATGAGTGAACTAATATATTAAATATGTGAAACGATGTATCGGGTTAAATGCTATATGATGCCTACTGTATCCCAAAAACTTTATAAACTAAATATTCTGTCATTCTGAAGTGCTAATTGCTCAAAACAGACGTGTCATCTGACATTTATAAGAATACTGTTGGGTTGCATTAGCTCAAACTAAATCATCGATTAATTTAGGTTCCCCAAAAAAGCCAACTTACAATCTAGTACTCACGGGAACATCCTATCTCGACCTACAGTTCCTTAACCAGGAAGGCAGGAACCAGCAACCAACTCAAGTAGGTGGATATCTGGCCAGTAGTCCTAATATTTGTAATTCTTCCCCAGGAATCTATGGCTCCAAATCCAACTACATTTTGCTTGAAAATGGTTAGATAATAAACTTCCAAAAAAATTCAACCTTCCCAATTGCAGACCCACATGAAAAACAATAGCAGTGTTTTAAAGGAGATAATATCTCCCCACAGCATAGAGGCACCATTACATTATGAGATAAACATTCAATGGAAAGCCATTACATTATGAGATAACCATTAAATGGAAAGTTTATTTCAGCATAAAATTCAAGACAAATCAAATATTATGGTTGTAGCTAAAAATTGTCACCAATGCGTTTTACAAATACAAATGGAAAAGTTAGAGCAGAATGGAAAAGTTAGAGCAGAATTTATACAAGAAAATGCCTTCACATTACCTGTTGGTGACGAAACAAATTTTTCCATGTCAACAACCAACATATTAGGCTGAAATAAAAACCATAAATTAGACATTGATATTAAATGGAGTATATTAAAGGGAAAAAAATATATAACTTGATAATAAGTTTAAGTCGTTTGATGTAATGTCCCCCATCCTGCTTAGTGGAACACCGGCAATATATTCCCAAAGAAATATGTTAAATCTCTGACAGAATAATAAGAATTAAAATAATTTACAATTGACCATGAATTCCTCAAAACTAGCTACGATTACTCCATTGACTAATGAAAATCATTATAAACTGCAATAACCCTTACTCTTGTCTCATATCTGACATAAAACTATTAAACTATTAAAGATAAGGGTATTACATACTCCACTTTTTTCGAATCTTACGTTCTCATCAGCAACACATTAACACTTCTCCAGGCAATGTGAAATTCTAAAAGGTGGCCCAACGAATTATAGAGGTGGCTCCCATAGTTTCAAGATGTTACCCTATTATATTCATGCATTCTATATAGCACTTAGTTCTATGCAACACTCAATTACATGTGACACTTAGTTCCACACACTTCTGGATGGTATTTTTGATACCACTTGTAACAGCTTCTATCCGAAATCTATCCAGAATCTGAGTAGCTGAACACCAACAATATATTCACATAAGAATATGCTAAATCTCTAGTAGAATAACAAGAATTAAAATACCTTATAATTAGCCATGGATTCTTCCCTAAAATGGCTAACTATGATTATTTTATGCATTCATGAAAATCATTATAAACTACACTAACTCTTGTCTCCCCTCTGGTGTGAGACTAATCAAGATATAGAAATTACATTCTCCCCTTTGTAGGATCTAACATTCTCGTCAAAAGGGCATAGTAACATATTAACACTTCACTGGGCTACATAAGATTCTAGAGATCGTCCCTATGGACTCTAAAGTCTCCCACTGATTTAAGAGATGACCTCCACTATATTTGTGTGGCATTTTGCTCCTCCTTAGGAATCTGTGCAGCCTTAAGAAGATCCTTTATCTCGGTCAACCATTGTTCATTTTTAAGTACTCCAAGCATTTCAAAAAAACAGTTACAAAATGAAAATGACGAAAAACAGAAGGCTGAACTAGCATTCGAGTTCGATCCAAATCCATTGTGTTGTGCCATTATACTGAAGGAGGATAAGGAAAAATAGAATAAAATAAAGATGGAATCAAAAGATATGGTAATGAAATCGTCAGTATCTACTTGTATCCGTACAACTGACGTCTCAAGCTTAGGTTCAATTCTAAGTTAACTAACCCTTACTGGGTCAACAAATTGGCTTTTGTACGGGGGATGTTACATACGAACTTCTTGAATAATTTTTTATGATATTATTGGTATAAAGAAGAGCATATTGGCAGTTCCACCAAATATTTTTTATACTTGTACATACAACTAGCAAATGAGTAAAGAACAAACAGCAAGTAGCAACTGGTTAAAATTCAAGCCACAATATTAATGTCGAGAAGAGACTAACCTCAACCAGTGTCTGCTCAAATGCAACACCTAGCATATTATCCTAGGAAAAACACAAAAGTAGAAATTTAGAAGAAAAAAAATTACCTATTTTCTTAGTCTTGACAGAAGGGATGAGCAGAAAATGAAAAATAAAGAAAAGTAATGTGGACCCACTGTTTGAACTTTAAACTAGCATAACAAAATCATACCAGCCATCCTGCAATTCCAGGAAGTTCAGTCACATCAACTCCATGATTGAATATCGGTTTTACTGTCATCTGAAAGTATGGCGGTTCAACAAAGCATATTCTAATACGTCCAAGAAATGGCCACTTCCGAAGAAATTTAACACCAACCAATACCTGTATATATAACTTTTTTTTTTTGGTTAAAAGACAATATTTTACAAAAATGTTCAACTTGAAAGGTTCTGAGAGTTTTTTTAATGGAAAAAGAAGTCTTAAGTTTCTTTCTTTCTTTCTTCTTGTTCTTTTTTCTTACTCGATTGTGTTTGGTTTTTCTCTAACAGTTGCATACATTTGATTTTGAGTCTTTTGACATGTCTTGGTAAAATTCCATAATGATGTATTTACATGCAAACATTGACCTTGTGGCTTTAAGAAAGAATATAAACTAACAATATTCTAGTACTAATCTATACAAATAATCCAGATAGAAATTTACAGAAATTCTAATATAGTTGAGAAAAATATGCTTTAAGTCATGACTATGACTGCTCTTTCGCGTCTCTTCTGCATGTTCCAAGTAAACAATAATTGAAAGTCCATATTTTGGAAATTTTCACTAAGAGAGAGGTATGTATCTTCCTTTACCTTTCCTTCTACATGCATGCCTGTCAGATGCATGTTAGCCCACATGCCAAACCCTAATCTTGGTTGCACTGCAAGTATTATGCTCATATCTTCTCCAGACAGAAAACTCATACCTAACTCTAGTACCTGAAAAATTCAGGTTACCTAGCAATATTAATAACTAAGTGTAAATTGAAATGAAAAATTACCCCAAAACTGTAGGTACAGAATTAACACAAACCAAGTGGTCATCATCAGCTGATTCTCCAAGAACCCTTATATCAGTAAACATAGGTGGTCTTCTACCCAAGTAAAGGTGCTGAACAACTGCATCTTTCTGCAGAAAAGAGGTAAATAAACATCAAATCAGCAAGAAACAAAAAATGAAAAGCACTCAAATGTTAAATGTCAAGATTTATCTTATGTTGGTCAGTTACATTTTCTACCATACATAGTTTATCTTTCAAGTAATACTCAATCCCCTGCTAGGCACTTATTTCGGTTCTGGATACAATGCTCATAATTGTTAAATAGCTAGGCCCCATGTCCATTCATTTTAATTAACTCCATTTGCAGTGTTTGTAATTCCTAGTTATTTCACTTCTAGTCCCCAGCCAGATAAAGGAAGATATATGGTAAATACAACCCCACATAAATCTTTACAGGCTCACTGATTCACCATGAAATAAATTCTTGAGGAATATAAAAACATGTATTTGCTTTAATCGAAGTGAATGGAAGGGAAACAATTCATGTAGTGGCATTAGAAAGTAAGAATACGCTTTGTTGATGTTTTCTACTTCACTAACATTATTATTTTAATATGCTGAACATAAAATGTTTGTTTTCAATATATGGATAGTGGACAAATATTAGTTTATTATGCTCCTCTACTAACTGACAGCAACAGCCACAGCAACTCCAATCGTTAACAAATTCCACGATTGTAGAAGCATTAAATATAAGTTGTCGTGAAAAGGTGTCGCCAAAAAAGTTTTTAAGCAAGTAATTATAGATGTTAACTTATTAAGGAAAAAGATTAAAAATCTAAGTTAGAATAATTATAAGGATAAATGTGAAATTATGGTGAATAACCCATTGATACAAGAATCCAGCTACAAGATAGTTGAAAACAATAAGAGGAAAATCCATACAGCAGCCCAAGGCTTGTACTTGTTCAAAAACCACGGTATAACGGGCAGCAGGAACTGTTGCGAAGCAATCTGTTCCATGCAAATTGGCCAAATTTTTTCAACTGCATGATTTAACCACCTTACTGATTCCGAATCAGAAAGAAGCTGCAAAGCAAACATGAGATTAGCTGCTAAGACTTGTCATCACGAAGAAGGAAAAAAACAAAATTGATAACTAGACCCTCAAGAGATCATATGTTATGAATTAAAAGACATATAATACCCTTCTTTGGTTGGCAGATTTTCTTTCTTCATTTTGCAACTTCCTCCGCAATTTTAATGTATATTGCTCATTAATCTAGGATATAGAAAAGAGAGAACATAGGTGAAACATCAGGAAAAAAAACATATTTATTAAGGAAAAAGAGTCGACTTATCTTGAAGAAAAACAATGTTGGACCATCATATTTGGCAACATGCAAAGATATCAAACATGGGATCCAAGAAAATATAAGAAAATAAAACAATATAACCAAAAAAGAAGGAAAAACATCTAAAACCTTAAATCAAATTTAAACACAAAAGTTTGATATCATCATGCATTAAGATTCAGTATAATTGCATAGTTGGTAAGGGGCACTCAAAATTATTTAACTAAATTGAATACACGAAGCACAAATATATCAAAACATACATAATTTTGGTTCTTATGAAGTGTATTTATCACATGCTGTTGAGTAACAAAAGATTTAGCCCACAGAACTACAAAGTTTCAGTGTTGTGCTAGGACGCTAAGATGGTACCAAAGATGGCATCTCCACAAAACATAGTCCATTATTGTGCATAGTTAATGTCAAAGGGGAGGTGTATGGTGGAAAAGAACTAAAAAATATTATATACATTACTCATCCCCCTTTGACTTACACCTGATGACCTCCCCTTGAACTTTTGGGAACCAAAATGGAACACTCTCTTACTTAGTCCGAGTTAAATAAGAAGTGACCTATCATAATTTTTCCTTAACGCTTGCCATTATAGATGTTGCATTACCATATAGACATAATCATGAAGGTAACTGCCACAGTGTTCGTAGCAAAATTTTTGCTTCCTTTCATTGAATACAACTTGAATTATAACAAAAGTGAACAAGAAAAAAACAAACGAGAGGATTTATAATTTATCGCTCTCTTTTACAATGTAAAGTGGGTTCTCGCAGCGATGGGATCTATCAAGTAGTTCCTTTGGACGATCTGACGTCGATGATTTTCTTGCTTGATGAAGATGACGGCCGACTTGATTTTTCTCTGCTGTTCTTAATTTGTTCAAGGCTCTCACGCATAACTTGAACTTCTTTTCTGCTCGAAAAAAATCGATGATCTCAAAATGATTGAAAATCTGGTGATCTATTAAAAATTCATGATCTCTAAAGTCTCCTCAAAAAGGCTATTTATAGACTTTAGTGATTATAAGAGTTTCCATAGGAATAGAAATAAAGATTTCCATAGGAATAGAAAAGAAGGTTTTTGTATTCATCAAATATTTAATATTGATTTAAATCTCTTGATTTAGAATTCTGATTGGACTCAATTTGGGTATTGGATAAGTCCAAATCTCAATTACAATCAATTTAGGATTCTGATTGGACTCAATTTGAGTATTGGATAAACCCAAATCTCAATCACAATCAATTTGAAATTCTAATGAAATCTGCTCACGCGGAGTTAATGCGGAGCTAAATTCATCAGAACGCGGAGCTATGGATTAGCTTCGAGTTTTGCTCAAATGCGAGGCTAAAATAGCCAAATACGGAGTTACGGAGTTAGCTCCGTGTTCTGTGTGAAAAATTCCTTTTTACTTAGAAATTTTCACTGCCAACAGAACCCCCTCCAAAGTTTTCAAAATGGCTTAGAACTTAGCAAATTTTGAAATACTTTGAATGTTCAATTTTGTGATCAGGTTAAGATCAAGAAATTTGGCAGATGTGCCTAATCGCACATGCTTAAAACTTTGATGGAGACAGTTCAAGGCACTCTCGCGTAATTTGAACTACATCTCACTGTCAGATGTAGGAAAACTTAACATGACAGAGTTTATGGAATTTTTAGCAAACCCCCAGCTATCAACGGATTTGATTAGTCTTTACCAACTACCGTTTGAGTTAGACTAGCCATACTATTCCCCTCAGTATGATGAGTTGTTGAGAAATTGATTTCCTCTTCCCTTTACCTTTAACAGCATTGAGTAGTTGACTCATACTTTTACCTCCAGTATAATAGGGTTGGCGAAAAATTTGATCTCCTCTTCCCGCCTCTTTAACAACATTGGGCAATAAAAAATTTTATTTATAGCACTTAATTAGCCATTCTAATGGCTAGTAAAAGTAGCAGAAGTAACATGATATTTATCATCGTCAATATTTTCGGCACCCCCAACCAAATCCGGCTGCTAACCAATGAGAATGACTTTGTCACAGCTGTAGTTCGGAGCGTACCCAAGGGGCTAGCTTGTAAGTGCGGACGGCCCGTACTTGGTGTCAATATTGGCTTCCCTACTGGTATAGGGGTTGCTCTGGAAGGAAACTTATTGGTTCCAACTACCAAAGTTGCCATATTTGCAGAAATCTTCTATTCTTCTTTAAGTTTGAGAACTCCAGCTTCGATCAATGCCTGAATTCAGTTCTTAAGAGAATAACAATTCTTAGTTGGGTGCCCGACATTTCGATGGTACAAGCAATAGTTAAGGTCGTTGATTTTACCAGCATCTTCCGGTTTTTCATTTTCTGAAAGTTTCAACTGCCCTTTCAAAGGAGGAGATGGAATAGAGTATCAGTCTGCTCAATCTTGAATGTATAAGTTTTATCTTGTCGAGGCCTATTTTGACTTGTACCTCTCGGATTCTGATGTCTTAGATTTGGATCTGCAACTGACGCCATCACAACCTTCCCTTTATTTTTAGGATTCTGTAAATATGGCCTGTTATTCGTAGAGTTTCTCGTGCCATGAGATTTCTCAATCCGACGAATTATATCTTCCGCCTGCTCTCCATGCTTTAACATGTCTTTCCAATTCTTAAACTCTACAGCTCCCATTCTTATTAGCACACCAATCCTGAAGTTATACTTACAGGTTTCTACCAGAGTTTCATGAGTCATACCGCGTCGATAATACACGGATTTTTCCTTGAAGCATTCAATGAAGGTTTTGATTGTTTCTTCTTCTTCTCCTTGTTTTGTCGCAAGGAGGGAATGAACCGATATTTCAATATCATCCTCAAAGAAATGTGTCAAGAATTGTTTCTCGACATCATACTAACTGTTATGGTTCCCGGAGGCAACTGCATAAACTATGTAAAGGCAGGCCCTCGTACAAATATTTTGGTCATTACAGGGTTATTTCCCATCAGATGACCGATTTGTGATAAGAAGTCGTAAATGTGCTAGGTTGGAGATCCCTTTCCGTCATATAGCTCCAATTTGAGCGATTTATACTTTTCAGGGTACGGCGCCAAATCCCATCCAGGCGGGTATGGTCTCGAAACCCCCGATTCCTTCAATTCTTTCTTGTGCATCAAGGCATCAAGTTGGCTCTGCAATTTTTCGATTTTTTTCATGAGGATCATGGAAAGAATATTTATCATTATCCTCATGCATTGAATAAGCCTTTTCTTCTTTATTCTCTTCATTTGCCTTAAACAGTGGCGGTTCCGAGAAAGTTTTAGCCGTATCGTTGACTATCTTCTGGGTATTTTCGACCACTTTTAGAAGCATTATTTGAGGTCTTCAATGGTCTTTTGCTGATCTTGAATCATCTGCTCTTAAGTTTTTATCCTCTGGTCAACATCATCGAACCTATCCACCACATGTGACGCTGATTTTCGTGGCCCGGAATATGTACAAATTGTGGAGAAGTTATAGCTGAATTGTCGCTGTCATCATAATAAACTTTTGCAAGTTTTTTGTAATTTCAAGAAGCGACAGCGCCTGATTTGAACCGGGTGAAATGATGAGGTTCTTCATCATTTGCATCTCCATGATCTTGTTGCCTTTGCCGATCATATTTGAGATCAATGCGTTTAATTTTTTTCTTTAATTTTGTATCTCAGATTATTCTTTCTCCTTTTTGGAGTATCTTGATGAGACTCAGTTATTCTATTAAATACATATACTCTCTTCTTGGTATAACAATAATTATCCAATACAGCGGACACGGCTGTAATGAGTTGCTCACAATGGCATATTGAGAGTGGCTGAGTTTGAGTCATGCTCCTTTTATCTGTCAAGTAATCTCTGCGATCGAGAACTTTAGATGAAGAATCTTGGGCGTGGGGCCCACTTGGTTGATGAGAGGGTCCAGGGGCCCACTGAAACTTTTCAGGGTCATTGGTGTCGACATGTTGTCCAATAACCCGATTATCAGCCTTGATTCCATATTCAGACTGTTTTACGCGGAGCTGGATGTTAGATTCGCGTTTTGAAGTATTTACGCGAAGCTGGACTATAGCTTTGCATTTTACGTTAGCCTCGCATTTTATGCTGGCTTGGCGTTTCTGAAGAAATTCATCTTCAGATTTTTGCTTAGCCTCGCGTGGAAAATCACATGTTGGCTTAGCTTTGCGATTAACGCAAGAATCCTTGGCTTGGCGATTAATACTTGGCTCAAGTTTAAAGTTGATAATCTTGCTTGTGAAACCACATACGGATTTCTCTTTGCGATTAACGCAACTTCACGATTTACGCGATAGTAGCAAGCTTCGCGATTAACGCAAGATTTACTAGCTTCGCGATTAACGCTTAGCTCAGTTTCAGCCTCGCGTGGAGAGTTTCTATCACACGCTGGCTCTGTCATAAAGTTATCCTCGCATTTTATGTGGGTTATGTTAATTTTCTAGATTTGAGTCCAGGAGTAATAGCCTCGCGTGGAAAATCATACACTGGTTTATTTTCGCGTTTTACCCGAATTTTGGCACTTTGGACAGTTTCAGAGTTAAGTTCAGTAGCCTCGCGTGGAGAAAGTACATCACACGCTGGCTTATCCTTGCGATTTACGCAAGAATTCTTAGTTTTGCGATTAACGCTTGGCTCAAATTTAAGGTTGATAATCTTGTATGGGAAATCACACTCAGATTAATCTTCGCGATTAACGTGATTGTAACAAACCTTGCGATTAATACAAGTTTTACTGGTTTCGCAATTTACGCTTAGCTCAGCTTTCTGCTGAAGTCTGATAGCCTCGCGTGGAGAATCACACACTGGCTTAGTCATAAAATTACCCTCGCATTTTGCAGGGATCATGTTAATTTTTCTGGATTTGAGTACAGAAGTAACAGCCTCGCATGGAAAATCATACGCTGGCTTAGTCATAATTTCGCGTTTAACGCGATCTTGACTAGTCTTGCGATTTACGGAAGTGATATCTTCACGTTTGATGCGATTCTTGCGATTAACACAAATCTGAAAATCATCTTCACGATTTACGCGAAGGTAAGGAGTTTTGCGATTAACGCAAGTTTCACCAACTTTGCATTTTACACTAAGCTCGGTTTTAGCCTCGCATGGAGATTTATCTTCACACGCTAGTTTTATGAGAAGTTTACCCTCACGATTTACGCAAGTGTCAAGTATCTTGCGATTGACGCAAATCTTATTGGCTTCAAGCTCAATGGTAATCTCAGTTTTAGCCTCGCATGGAGAATCACCATTACACGCTGGCTCTGTCAGCATTTTATCTTCGCGATTAACGCGAGCTTCTCTGGTTTTAAGTCCATATAGAATAGCCTCACGTTTGACGCTAGCCTCGCATTTCACGCTGGCTTGGCGTTTCTGCAGAATTTTAATTTCTGGAATATTAGTCTCGCGTAGAAGAAAATCCTTGCACACTGGCTTATTTTTGCGATTTACGCAAGTCATTACTTCGCGTTTAACGCGATTCTTGCGATTAACGCAAGTCTGAAAATTATCTTCGCGATTTACGCGAAGGTAAGGAGTTTTGCGATTAACGCAAATGTCACTGGCTTCGCATTTTACGCGAAGCTCAGTGTTAGCCTCGCATGGAGGATCACCATCGCACACTGGCTTTAAGGGCAGTTTATCCTCGCGATTAACGCGAACGTTTTTTGTTTTTAGTTCAGATAAAATAGCCCCGCATGGAGAATCACATGCTGGCTTGTCCTTGTAATTAACGCAACTTGCAGCTTCGCGTATAACGCGATACTGACTGGTCTTGCGATTAACACAAGCCAGTTCGCGAGGTATTGTAGCCTCGTGTTCTGCTGCCTGATTAGTCTCGCGTTTAACGCGGGCTTTGAGGGCCTTTCGCCTAACTCTCTGATTTCGGTTGCGGAGTTGGGTTCTGGTCAATTCAGTTCCCAGACTTTCTTCAGCAATAGAGAAATCATGCTCTATTAGGATTCTCTGCCCAAATGACGGCTTCATGGCCATAGTCTCTAAGGATCCCCGATTAATGGTAGATTTCCGATTATCCGATTTATAGGTATTGGAGCGCACGCGATGATGGCGTCGTATTTCGGTCAGATTACCTGACTCAGAAGAGAGATACTCATTGTACTTCTGCTGGTCAATCTCCACGACGAGCATGTTAACGTCGGATCCGATCCTCTCGACGTCAGATTGCACCACGATCTTTTTTTCAGTAAAAGAGACTTCTCCCACTGTGGTCGCCAGTTTGTTCATAGCAAAATTTTTGCTTCCTTTCATTGAATACAACTTGGATTACAATGAAAGTGAACAAGAAAAAAACAAACGAGAGGATTTATAATTTATCGCTCTCTTTTACAATGTAAAGTGGGTTCTCGCAGCGATGGGATCTATCAAGTAGTTCTTTTGGACGATCTGACGTCGATGATTTTCTTACTTGATGAAGATAACGGCCGACTTGATCTTTCTCTGCTGGTCTTTATTTGTTCAAGACTCGCACGCATAACTTGAACTTCTTTTCTGCTAAAAAAAGATCGATGATCTCAAAAAGATTGAAGATCTGGTGATCTATTAAAAATTCATGATCTCTAAAGTCTCCTCAAAGAGGCTATTTATAGACTTTAGTGGTTATGAGAGTTTCCATAGGAATAGAAATAAAGATTTCCATAGGAATAGAAAAATAAGGTTTTTATATTCATCAAAAATTCTAATCAAATATTTAATATTGATTTAAATCTCTTGATTTGGAATTCTGATTGGACTCAATTTGGGTATTGAATAAGTCCAAATCTCAATCACAATCAATTTAGGATTCTGATTGGACTTAATTTGAGTATTGGATAAGCCCAAATCTCAATCACAATCAATTTGGAATTCTAATGAAATCTGCTCACGCAGAGTTAACGCGGAGCTAAATTCATTAGAACGCGGAGCTATGGATTAGCTCCGCGTTTTGCTCAAACGTGAGGCTAAAATAGCCAAACGCGGAGCTACGGAGTTAGCTCCGTGTTCTGTGTGGAAAATTCCTTTTTACTTAAAAATTTTCATTGCCAATACACAAGAGCAGAACTATCCACCTCATACACATAAACCATACAAAAATTAATCTATTAACCAGCATCGCTGACATCGGAAGCTTACTTAGACTGTTTCTCATGACTTACTGCTCATGTTCACTCAATGGCTAGAGGCCAAAGTTAAGCCGCAGGAATGGAAACCCTAGGATGTGGTCCACATGGAGACAAGGAACAACAAGGTTTTTAGAAGTATAACAAGAACCACTAACATGGGTGATTATTGGCTTAGAATACATAAAAGAAGATGCAGGTGGGCCTCAATGACCATGCTGAGACCAAATGTTAGAGTAGGCAGATTTAAATGCGTCCACCTACGATGGCCAAGAGAATGAGGATGGGAGCAATCTCAAGGCTGAGATGATGAGGAGCATACTGGGAAGCAAGATTGCCAGGTCCCCTTATTTGACAATCTTTATACTTTTGCAACTGGATTATCTCCGGTCAAGCTATTCAATAGGGGTCAGCTGCCGTTTAACAGGACAAATATGTTGCATAACTTACCAAATTTCTCTTTTTAAATGCCTATCTGAATGTCAATGCTCCTCTCCATCTCACAGCCTCATTATATCTTCATCAAAATTATTAACGTCCTTAGGTATTTCTCATCAACTGATATCCATACCACATTAGCCAGTTCTCACCAGTCTCTGCTTGTGGCAACTGCCACACCTCTAATATGCCATTCAACATGTTAGCACCGCAGCATTTTCAACTTTGTTGCACATCCATCTTTAAATTCTTATCTCTCTACTTACGCTCATTTTGTTCTTAATGCTCAGCACTCTGAACTATATAATATTGTGGGCTCTATTGTCGTTTTATCGATAATTGCACATTACATAAAGAGAAAAAACCAACTCTGGTTTTGTCCATGTCATCCTTGAAGAGGCTCCATGTAGAGATGCTTAGCTTTGTCAAGTTTTCAACAGGATTTCTGATCCAATTTTATTGGATATTCTGGTCAATCTTTAATCGATAATGTTATGTCCCCGAAGAGAACGGAAGATGATTTTGGATAAAATTAGGACACAACTTTATTAGCATTGAAGGTTTAGGAAGAAAAATTAGCATGCAGTATCTCTTAGTTTGCAGGTTGCTTATGATAGAGTACCTAGAGAAGTAATTTTAAAGAAGAAAGGTGTGATTAAGGACACCAGAGGAAAGCTTGATTAGGCAATGATCAGTGTTTTGTTATGGCGACATTTGAAATTGGAGTCCTTATCCCATTGGTAATGTTAAATGCTATATAGAAATATAGAAGCAACATGAAGGGCAGACCAAAAAAAACACTGACAAATGTCCTCTAACACAAACAAAATCAAAAGATTCAAAACTAAGTAGTCACATGGGAAATCAGAAAATAACCTTGTCAATGTAGCTTCATAATTTCTGATTTCACGAGTGTATCTACTTAAGCAAATCACTCCCAACGCCTCACTTATTATAAAACCCTGATGTTTATATGATTTCGCCAGATACATTTCAGATACTAATCTAAATATTTAATCAGGCCCATATTCATGACTACACAATGAACCAAAAATCTAACACTGTATTTTGTCACTTGGATTAAAACTCAGGCCTATATGTTCTCGTTGAAATATAAACTTGAAATGTTCTGTGAAACGATCAAGCTCTTTCTTCATAGCATCCAAGAGGTATCGAACTCAAAACAGTTTTTGTACTTCAACATGAATTATATATGCTTCTGTCAAAAATAGACATCATCCTTAAAATTCAAGCAGTGCCCATATTCTCACTCGAACAAACAAAGAAAGCACTAAATGACATAACACCATGTTTTCGCAACTCGTTCCTTCAAACTCAACCATTTCCCTCAGCCAACATATCATGATGAACAATCTCCGTATCGGCACCTCAACATGCATTATACATGCTTTCAAAAAAAAAAAAAAAAAAAGTTGGTCTTTTTTATTTTACTCTTTTTTTTTTTTTCTTTGGTTAAAAAAAATGATAAGCACATCAAAATTGGTCCTTTTCCTCGTACATAAACTTCAATTCTATCTTCAAAAATAGCAACAATATATCTTAAACAATGAAAAAACAAATAACCCGAAATCCAATAAAACAATCCTTGATAGAAGATCAAATCAGAGGGAAGAACAAACCAAATTACGGGCACCAACCATTAGGCTTAACCAATTGAAAGCAAACTAAGTTGGGCACCGGTGAAATTTCAAAATTAGCAACAATAACATTCAAAACTCACCTTGTAGAGGTACAACAGAGCGATGAAGAAGACAAGGGGTTGAGACCAGCCGAGAGAAGTGACAATCCACAGCAGCAGGAGGACTAAGGCGATGTGGTGGATGATCGAAACTTGGGTTATGTCCATTTTTGGGAGCGTTAGAGTTAGAGATTCCCCATGCGATATTTGAGGGGGGGAATTTTTTTTTTTTTTTTTTTTTTTTTGGCTAAATTTGGGTAGGAGAAGAGTCAAGGGGATTAAAAGCAAATTAGAGGAGATTAGTGGATCTTGGGGGACATTAATTATGCTTAGGTTTTGTCATTTGGAGGAAGCGGCAGAGAGACGAGATGGTGGTTGTTGTTTGTGTATTTATTATTATATCATGGGTGTATTTCATTTTTTTTTTTTGGTATTTACAGATTTGTCCCTTACGTCTTTATAAATTATAATTTAGTCCTCCATCATATTTAGTATTTAATCCCCAAATCTTTTAAGTTACTACATTTAGTCCCTCCGTTTATATTTTGCCCCGATTTTTCCGTTTTACCTCTGATTTCCTTCACTTAATTCCCCTTTCCTCTTTCCCCTTTCTTCTTAGTTCTTATTGAGTTCTCCCTTGCTCCTCTCTTTTCTCTCTCTATATTGAAAACAAATATATTATTATCCACTAAATATATTAAATGTTTAAATCTCAATATAAATTCATTTATTAAGTTCTCTCTCTATATTGGATAAATTCATTTATAGATTTAATACATTTAGTGGAGAATAATATATTTGGTTTCAATATAGAGAGGGAGAACCTAATAAATGAATAGAGAGAGAAGAGTAGAAGAAATGGAGAATCTAATAAGAACTAAGAAGAGAGGAGAAAGAGGGAAGGGAGAATTAAGTGAAGAAAATTAGGGGTAAAACGGAAAAATCTGGCCAAAATATAAACTAGGGGACTAAATTGTAGTAACTTAAAGGATTTGGGGACTAAATGCTAAATATGAAGATTTTGGGACTAAATTATAATTTATAAAGATGTAAGGGACAAATATGTAAATACCCCTTTTTTTTTTACGGTTTCGTAGCTGGCACCCACGCATCCCCCAACTCCCTTGCGGGGCCCACCATGAGGGATATCCATATAGGGCCCACTTTGATTTTGGGGACGGTTAATGGAGGAAGTCGGTCTCACGTGTCGGCTTCCAAAATTTGTTTGGATTGGGATTCCGGTGCGTATCCGAGAAGGGCGTTTCCAAAGGGCCACGACAACATTTTTCCCAGTGAGCCCACTTTTATAGTATAATTTTAGTTTGGACCATCAATCCGAATCCGAACAGTAATAAAGTAGGCTTACTAGAAAAAAAAAAGATATGCTCATTTAGAAACTCTCGTTAACAGTGGGGTTCGGGTTGGATTCAGTATGATCCCTTAAATGATCCAATACAATTTATTCCGATCCGATTCGGTAAGAAAAATATTATATCTGTATTTTTCGATATCGAAATTATGGAAATTGTGTTGTTAGCATTGAAAGTATTGGAGGCAACTGATCTTTGCAGCTTTATTTTTTCTAATATATAAAATATATGGTCGATTCGGTTGGTGCTTATTTATTTTTAAAGACATAAAGAATATGTCACAAACATAAAAAAAATGGTTGGATTCTAGATAGTTGAAGCTAGAATTCAATTTTTTTTTTTTTTAAATACGAACCATATGCCTCCAAATATTTCGACAAGTTTTTTAAATAACAAAAGTGGTAGTCATTCATATTTCTGTTTTCGTTTTTTTTCGTATAATAAAGTTGTATTCTAGTTCATTGGACATGACTATGGGTTCGGATAATATCTTAAATGGCTTGCATGTGACACCCTGCAACCACTAGCTAACAGTGGTGTGAGGCTGACCGAGCCTAGTACTAGTCGAGCTAGGACTCGGGACAGCCTCACCTGAGCAATCAAAAAACACTTGATCTTGAACGTATAAGTTCAGTTTGAATATGCTAAAACCTCCGACAGGATAATAAAAATTAAAATAGTTTATAATTAGTTATGAATTCCTCCCCTTAAAAATGTTAGTTATGATTACTTAATAGATTAATTAAAATAATTATAAACTACTCTAACTCATGTAGTATATCCGGATACGGGACTATTGAGTTAGGGTATTACATGATTTTGTACTAAGATTCAGTGAGTTCGATTGTATGGTTCGTATACGGCCTCGCATCTAGAGATCTCCTTGCTAGAGAGGAGGCTCATCATAAGAACCCCCAATTGTCGAGACATTCATGGAGTTTTGGACGGATCATATCAATATACACACCCGCAAGTATCCCGTAGATTGTCCATCCGTACTCAGCAAAACCCGTACATAGTATTTTCCGCAATACATGTCATGTCCATGTATCATATATGCTTGTTCATTATGCATGATTACCCAAATCTTATAATATCAATTATTTCGTGATTACTTCTCCTAATCAACATCAAGTGTTACTTGTATCTTAAGTTATATACTACTAAAAATGTTAAGTTTCCATATCATCAAAACATAGCACAATCAAAGCTTATTCTTAGTTCTCGTTTTTCTCTTCTTGTTTTTTACTTTATTCTAGGAACAATGTTTTCTGGAAGCAAAACGGCGGATTAATGTTTTCTGTGTTCCATTAGTAATTGTTAATAGAATAGAAATTCAAAACAAAGCAAGTATCAAGCCCTACAGTAGCCCTACTAAGCATCCCGGGCTTATGCCCTTACAATAAAAAATGTCATACATAATCATAAAGAAAGAAAAACATTGAGCCAATATCTGAATAACTCCTCCTATTCGAGGTCCCCCTCAACTCTCCCCTCCAATTCTGAGTTGTAATGTTCAAGGTAGTCGTCATCATGCTCTGAAATGCATAATCATTCTATGTCTGAGAGTTGACCTATCCAAATCAACACATCAGTGTAAGCTACTAGGAACAATGTTACTCAGCTTCACCATTTTATTGATGCCTAATAGTAACTTCATAAAGGATTAAACTAGTCAAGTTTAGATTTCGTTATGTTGGTTTATTTATTTAGCTTGCTCTTGTATTAATTTATATATGTGGGAATTAGTATGTTAGTTAAGTAATTGCATTTTATTCTAATAATTTATTTTATCATGTAAGTTTCAAACTCGCACCCCCACCAATGCGAAGTTGGGTCTCTATAACTTAGCAAAGTCAGAGGGACTCTTTCTTATGTTTATACTCCAATGCTTGCCCCTGTTTACTACGTACGGTGACTTCTGTAGGAGCAGGAAGAATAGGAAGCGGGCTCAAATAGTGTTACAGTAGTTTGAGATTGATCAGCCGGTTCCTGATCCGCCACCCATGCATCGCGGATGGGTGGAGCTGTCTTTGCACCAAAGCGGGCTATCGATGCAAGAGATTGCCTCTGAACTTCACTCCGTTGATCACCTGTCCCCCAAAACAACCCAAGCCGCATCCACCCACTCACTCACCCATTCCTTCCTCTATTCTTAATCAATTTAAAAAAAAATTAGTTTTAATTTAGCCTCAGTTTCAGTTAAATGGAGATAAAATTAACTATTTTTATCTTGATAGAGTAAATAAACTCTAAAATTTCTAAAATTGGACCTACCGAGGGAATAGAAAATCATAAACCTTAAAAATAATAAAATAATAGGAGAATGAATTATTATTGCCAGTAAAAAAAATGTTGCGCTTACAATGCAGCTCATATAATACCTACAGTAGCAAATAGGGTTAAGTCAGCTCTTCACATGTGAGAGATTCTGAATTCTTAAATAATGTTATAAAAACTATGTACTTATGAGTTTTACTTAGAATATATATATATATATATATATATATATATATATTGAAAACATAAAATTCACGGACGGTGAAGGAGATTCCTTCACCGCCGCTTAAGTGGTCCAATAAAATTATTACATAGAGCGTCATTTAAAATAACAAATAAAAGAACTATTTTAACACTTTTGCCGGCGCCCACGTGTAATAGTTTTATTAGGTCAGCTAAACGGCGGTGAAGGAACTCTCTTCACCGCCATGAATTTCCCGTTTATATATATATATATATATATATATATATATATATATATATATATATATATATATATATAATTCCTACAGGGTACACGTCTGACCCGTTTGCAATTATGGGTCAAATAACCCGGGCGCAGCGTGTGGACCCGGCAGCACTCTTTTTCGTTTTCGCTTGACGGACTCGGACCAGGCAAATTCACCAACTCACTCATTAGTCTTATCCATTATTAAATTATATTTAATTATTTACATCGAGTTTGTCTAGGAGAGCTACTGATGCGTATATATTTTCCTTAATAAGTCCTAAAAATTAGAAAGAAAAATTATTTTTTTTATCTAATTTTAATTTTTAAGGCTCACTAAGAAAAATATGGGGTGCATATAGTAACTCTCTTGTTAAAGGATGACTAATTTCATCCCATGAGATAAAATTGTTGATTTAGGAAAAATTCTTTTTCAGGGAAAAAATAACTATTTAAAATACTTGGTGTATATATGATAGTTTCTGAAAAAAAAAGAAAAAATTAGCAGCAAGTTTTTAGAATAAATAAAAAATTTATTTCTCTTTGTCGAGATATTCAAACTAGATTACTCTTATACTTAATTTGAACTACAAGTGTTAGAATAGTAAGCTATTTAGATCGCAATCGGATGTCACTTGACTATTCGACCGCAAATGTGCTAGAAGAACCCTCTATCTCTAGTTAAGCCTATAACAAATTATTTGAACTCTTATCGAGTATCTGATAGATCTCTTCACATTAGATAGAGAATCTGAAGTTTAGATTCCAATAAAACAACATGTTTGCTCGTCTAAAAACACCAAAATAAAATTTAAAAAAAAAAGGTTTTTACATATCTATCCCTTATATCTTTAAAAATTATAATTTAGTCCCTCAAATCTTCAAATTTATAATTTAGTCACTCAAATCCTTAATGTTACCACAATTTAGTCTCCGGGCATATTTTTAGCATGAATTTCCCGTTATACCCCTGAGTTACTTCATTTTAGTCTTTCCTTCCCTCTTCCTCCTCTCTTTCTCTTCTTACTGGGTTCTCCTCTCCATTATTCTCCTCTCTCTCTTCCCTTCCAGCTAATCTCTAAAGTGAAGTAATTCAGGAGAACTTAATAAGAAGAGGGAAGAGAGAGAAAGAGGAGAATAATGTAGAGGAGAACCCAAAGAGAGGAGAAAAAGAGAAGGAAGGACTAAAATGAATAACTCAGGCGTATAATGGGAAATTCAGGCTAAAAATATGGCTAGGGGACTAAATTGTGGTAACTTAAAGGATTAGGAGGACTAAATTATAAATATGAAGATTTGAGAGACTAAATTCTAATTTGTAAAGATATATGGGGCAGATATGTAAAAACTCCAAAAAAATGATTTTTTATTTTTTAACAACAAAAATATCATGTGTAAAAACAGAGGTAGATCTTTCAAAAGCTCCCGTAATTTTACTCCATTATGCACGAGCAAAACACCACTTTAACATTGTTAAAAATAATTTTGTATTTTTGGAAATGAGCTCGAAAATTTGTCTATTCAAGTATTAAAAAAAGTCAAACTACAACTATTATACATTAAAAATTACTTTGAAAAGTAGCCTATCTCAACGGACACGGTGAGTGCGCGTTCGACCACGTTGCATATGCATTCAAGAAACGATGAGTCCGTGACTCAGCGTGTGGCCCCGAGTGTCAGCATCATCAGCACTTTATATCAACTCTCTCTGGCCATATCATTATCTTCCAATTTGCATCGAGAGCAAGAGATGAGAATAGACAAATTTAAAAATTAAAATCTATTTTATTTAAAAATTTAAATTAAAAATAATTTAATTTAATATTTTGAATAAAACAAACTAAAAATCAACTTTCATGTTGTGAAAATTCAATTTAGGTAACATCGAAATAAAGCATATGTGCAGTGACACGTGACAACTCAAAAGTTGTTAATTATTCATCCTCTCAACTTTGATGAGAAATCCTCGACAGATCAGCATGTGTGCAGTTGAGATTCTAGTCATCATCCACAGTTGAGATTCTAATAATTATCCAGTTGCGTGTCCGGTAGAGTGATAGGCAACGGGGTACAATTAGTAAGAGGTTGGGTGAAGACGACATAGGTCACTGCTACTTTGCTTGTATTCAATAAATCTTTAAGGATAGTTGCTAAATGCGCCCCCATAATTTTACTGGTGAGACTAAGAAACCTAGTGAGCCCCAGAAAAATTTAAAACTTATCAGTTTTTTTTAGTGAGCTCCATATTTTTTTTTCTGAATTACCCATTTTCTCTCCTTCCTTAAGCAGCACCACCATCAGCGGCGGCGGCAGCCATGACAGCGACGACAACAATGGCGACTGCCGTAGCTACTTGCTGCCACACTGCTGCAGTAGCGGCACAGCAGCAGCAACCGTTGCCTGGTGCTCCAGCAGCTGCGGCGGTAACAGCAACGGTGGCGGCGAAGGAGGAGGAATTTTTTGTTGAGAAGAAAGAGGATTTTTTTTTTGTCTTTTTATCTCAATAATTAAAACAAAATAAAATAAATTGAATGCTACTCAAATTATTGTCATAAAATTTAATTATATAATTATAAAACTTATCACTACCTTTGATACCAAATTCCAAATTTGTAGCGTACATTCAAGAACTGAAAAAAAAAAAAAATAGAGATGTGCATCTCTATAGTCTTTGTCAAAGTGATTCAAAAATTACAATTTCAAAAAAAAAAAAAAATACAAACAAAATTCATCTCTTCTTTAATTTTCTTTCTTCAACAATTTTCAATATAAAAGAATTATTTTAGTTATGAACATTTAAAGAAAAATTTTGATTGGTTAGATTTTGGATTCAAGGGATATATAGGAGTTGAGCGCAGTAGATCATTCTATACGAATGTCAAATTTGCATCAGCGAAGTCGATACCCAAATATTACCAAGGGAGAAAAAAATAACAAAAACTCCACCTTCTCCATAATAAATACTTTCAAGTATTGCGCAGGTTTCCCACTTGTTAAATATTCTAAAATTATTAATCTCCGTTGATCTCTATCTTCTAGATCTTGGTCTTTTTAAACCAAAATCAACTTTTGTTTAATTAAAAAAATCATGTGACGCGCACAAAAAAAAAAAATTCTTTAATCCTTTTTTTGGGTTATTAGCTCCGGCCTCGCTTGGATGCTCTTGCTACATGCATTAGTCATGCAGCGTACTAGTACGTCCTATACAAAATTTTGAAAAATAAATTTTTTTTAAAATTTAAAATTATATATATGGCGGATCCAAAATTAACTTATGGACATAACCATCTCTATGTAGCGGCGATCACAATTAACATTACAATCAACTCAACATCTCCTTCCTCAACATCCGGCATGAAATTATGTAGTAGGACCTTAGATTATGGCGTCCAAAACAAGCATTAAACGAGTCATGGGCACTTGAAAATCTTGGATTTGTGATGCATAATCAGCAGATGCATAGTCATCTCTGCAAGCACCATAACCAATGGAGGGAGTTTCTAAATGGGCACACCATTTTTCCTAGTGAGCTCACTTTGCAGGGTATTATTGATTTGCCGGACAGTTATTTAGTGGGCTCACTAGGAAAAATGATGTGCCCTTTAGAAACTCCCCTGATAGAACGGCCCAACTTTTAAAAATATATTGTGTTTTGTGTTGGCTATGAATTGTCAGCGTGTGTGTTCAATTAGCAAATTTTGTGTATGCTTATCTACTGAAAGTAGTAAGATAACGAACGTAAGCTATGCCATCCAACACCTATATTGTATTTATTATGGTAGAGTTCGTGTGTGGACAGCGCAAATATTGGCGACGGTCAACAACCACATATGTCATCAAAATTGTACAAGTTATACGATTTATTATTTAGCTAGCTACGAAGAAGTTGAGAATATTCTCAATATTGTTTCATATAGTAAGGTTTCTTCGGCATTTGTTAAGCATATATATATTCCTTTTCAATATTCTATGTCGATATATACATTGCTTTCATTCTAATTATTTTTAAATAAAAAAGATGCATTGTCATTAGAGAATACGAGTAAGAAATTTAGGAAAATTTTCTTTTGTTGGGTGTGCCTGATGATGGAGAAAACTCTTTGCATTGTTTGATTATGTACAGTAGCTTGGATTAAATCTACTAATAAGAAAATTACAACAATTCACTAATAATTAAAATAATAATCAACAACAATACATATAAAAATTACTAAAAAAATAATTGTAAATAACGTAACATAACATAATTTAACGTAACGTTACATATATAACGTAAAATAACATAAAAAAACATATTGTTACGATGCATTGAGTTATTTTCAGTTGTTACGTAGTGCTACGGTTCTGTTAGGTTTCGTAACACAATATAACGGGTTCCATAATGCGTTATTTTCAACATTAGTTTTGTCATTAACATTATTTACAGATTTTGCATAAAATTTGAAATTTTGTGGGGATTTAGAGCACACGAAAATGGCTCATAAAGATTTTTAAAAATTTCATTAGAACCTCCAATATCCTATATGCGATGCTGATATACGGGAGTTTCCAAAGGAGCACACCACTTTTCCTAGTGAGCCCACTTTATAGTGTAATTTTGGTCCGGACTTTTAGTCCGAACAATTATAAAGTAGGCTCACTAGGAAAAAATGTGTGCTCTTTTAGAAACTCCCTGGTAACCTGGCATGCGGATCGGGCCGAGATAACCATCAGGCATGTGGATCGGGTTATTGGGTTATCGGGCACGATTACCTCGATAAAAAAAAAAATGTACATTGCATTGCAAGTTTGCAACCACATGACCTAACATTCACAAAGTTCAGTGCTTCAAGTACAACTCCAAAAAATATTTTGGTCGAGCAGCTGATGCCTTTCCCTTGGAAAACAAACTCCCACCTCTCAAGAAAGTGAAGTGTAACACTGCATGCAGATCTAATTGCCCAAGTTTTCTTAGTTTTTCAAATCAACAGGAGTAAAATGATAGCCCATGCATGGGTTGGGTTGCACGTTGGCACACGATATCCTTCCTTTTTTAGGAGGAACTATGGGAAGAAAGTTTAGATAATTAGTTATGGTTGATTAAAATATAGGAAAGGTGGCATCTCACGCAATTTTGCCCTAGTAAAAAAGACTCGGGTTCATTTTCGGTGAAGTCAATTTATAGGTTCCTCAACGATGAGGGAAACAAGATCGAAGCACGCTACTTCCATTTGGGAGACAAAATGCCTATTAAAGGTGAGACTGCTCCTTTGGCTAGAGTCTAATAATGCATTGTTAACAAGGAACAACCTGCAGTGAAAGGGTTGGCAAGGTCAAAGTAAATGTGTGCTAGCTATGTGGTTCCGAAGAAGAGGAGTCGAGTCACCGGAGCATATCCTCCTCGTGTGCTTATTTAGCAAAACAATTTGGAGAGAGATTGCTAGCAGAACTATCACCCATCTAAATTAGTCATCCATATGGTCGAGGGCCACGACACAGGGTGATAACTTAGGACATAATAGAAAGGTGATCGCTGCTATCAACTGGAACATATGGCTGAAAAAAAAATAGAATAATCTTTCAGAAAAAAACCAGCACGTTTGTGGGTGGCACTTTGTATTTCTCTTGCTTGTTTTTTGTAACATACCACCATAACAAGTAGGGACATATATCTATGTACTACTATATATATATTCTATTAAAGGCATTTTAATGTAACCTCACCATATTTGCTTCCAATAAAAAAAAAAAAAACCCAGAGATCTCAATCGTTTATACTTATCTTTATCACTTATTATAATTGATCTTTACATAAAATCATACTGACAAGGTTAAAAATCAAGAAAGAATAATATTATACTGTTTGGTTCATTCAAAAGAGCTATTGGATGTACTTTACAGCCACCATGTATTGCATTAAATACAGCTGAATATAATACAACCACTATATATTGCACTAATTAAACTGAATTTATTGTAGTCTTTTTTCATTTCATATAAAGTTATACTTTATACAGCAGACCAACTAATTTGGTGGTCGACAATTGTTCGAACTTGCTAAAGATTATTGTGGCACCTGTAACTGCACAGAGGGCTTATCGCAATGCGGACGGACCAATTTACTATGTCTACGACATAGCTGGCATTCGTCAAAGAGGCCACGTGGGTGGGCCTGAATCTTCTTCGGCTAATAAGACTCTGGGTACGGGGAAAATTCTATTTGCACACGGCATTTTATTCTTGATGTACAGTTTTGAAACTTATAAATAATTACAAGTTTGCTATTATTTTTTTTTTTTTACTAAATTAACCTTATAAATCCTTAACTAAAACTTCTTAAAATTTATAACCACGACTCATTATTTTCTTTATCTATTTTCTCTTTAAAACCCTAAATAATTTTTTTGGTATTTAATAAAAGCACATCTCCTACAAAATCATCGATTTGATTTTTTGACCCTTTCAAATTTTTTACATTAACGTTCCTCAAAAAATTAGAAGAATTTTAAATTCTTCGATTTTTCTTGACAAGAGAAAGTGAAATTTGGGTTTGGAGTTTGAGTTTTCTTATACAAATGAAAAATTCCAATATGCAATTGGTATCAGAGGGCAAATCTAAGGTACGATTTGAATTTTTTTTTAGGTTTTATGCGTATTTGTTTGAAATTTATCGTTAATTAGTTTTATTTTGCGGGGGAGACTTTTCTTGCTGGTCGGGTATTAATACCCAACCAACACGTTTTTTGATTGGATATTAATACCCGACTAAAATATTTTTTT
Organism: Dracaena cambodiana; assembly: GCA_036321105.1. Lineage (NCBI taxonomy): Eukaryota > Viridiplantae > Streptophyta > Magnoliopsida > Asparagales > Asparagaceae > Dracaena > Dracaena cambodiana. Next base: position 29,527,292 of record JAYEPQ010000013.1, read on the forward strand.
GTCTTAAACTAACATCCGACTTAAATAAAAATTGATTAAAATGGGATTGAGGAGTTAAAGAAAAGGAGGAGGGGTATTTTTGAAAAAAAATTTGATCACAAAAAGTAAAATGGTAGTATTTTAAAATACGAGTTTAGTGTAAAAGAGTAACTAGAATGTATGGTTCCACAAATCTAGACTTGCCTAATTTGGGGAGTTTTCAAAGGAGCACACTAATTTTTTCCAGTGAGCCCACTAAATAGTGAATTATAGATAGATTGAAAGTTGAGAAGTGGGCTCACTACGAAAAATGGCCTGCTCGGTTGGAAACTCCCCTAATTTGCCCTCTTAAGCCGGGGGTCCTCTTGCACAAACTCACACCTTGACACGAAGAAATAATAAATAGTGAAGCTATTTTTGTCACGATGTCAGCCACGTGATCTTTAATGGAGATATCTGTTGACACGACAGACTTATGGGGGTGAGTTTCCAAAGTAGCACACTATTTTTTCTAGTGAGCCGACTTTCAAACTGAAACTAGAATGAAAAAGAATTATTTAGTAAGTTCGTAGGAAAAGTGGTGTGCTCCTTTGGAAACTCCCATGGCCGCTCCTAAGTTGAAAAATTATCCACTATATAGTTTTAATGTACATTAGATTATGTACTTATTTTACTTATATAAATTCTTTCAAAGGGAAAAAATGATCCTTAATCTCTCTTTTCAATGCAATTAATGTTATGTTTCCTTCCAGTTTGAGTATGATATTTCAAACTCCTTCCAAAATAGCTTATTTGCTTTTTCAACTTTTCAATCTTAAATTAAATTAGATGTAAATATATGGGTAAAGTAGAGGTAACCCCCACATACTATCAAAGTATTCTCAAAAACTCCCAAAAACTTTTTTATATTATGTAAACCCCAACGGTATTTCAATCTTCATGAAAACCTCTAAACAGCGTAATGGAAACATTAATTAATCGATTTAAAAACACAGTAAACATCACTCTCTGATATTTTTAGATACGCCATTTCAAGTAGAATATACTAAATCAGGATGTGGGTATTCTGAAATATCGAAGTGTTATTTACTACATTTTTAAATGTCTAAAGAACTAGAAAACCTTACAAAGTATTAATGTTTTCCTATAAACCCAAGTAAGCATTTTTTATGTTATATAAATCACCATGAAATTTCAAATTTCATAGAAATCCCCCACACTGCATAACGGAGAGATTAATTGATCGATTTAAAAATGTAACAAATACAACTCTTTGACAATTTCAGATACACATGATTTGAGTAAATATACTAAATTAAAAAGTGAGTATTTAGAAAGGTCGAATATTGTATATATAATGCATTTTTAAATCGAATTATTAATTTTCTGTTAATGCTATTTGGGGGTTTTTGAAATCCAATAGGTCTTTACATAGCATAAAATAATTAGCGGGCCATTTTTGGGGGAAACATAACATGATATTTTGGGGGGTTTCTTGGACTTTAGCCGTTTTAAATCTATCCATTAATCTTTTCGCTAATATTCTTTAGGTGTTCCTGTGAACTTTGAAACCTTATGGGGGTTCACGTAACATTAAATAGTTCATGGGGCTTTCTGTGAAAAACAAGATACTTTGTGAAGTTTTCTTCTACTTTAGCCTAAATATACAGTCATGTTATTAGTTTAAGTTAGTAAAAGAAAAATTTGCGTTTGTCCGATATCAATCACTTATTTTTTTAATTTTTAGATATTAGTCTCTCAAATATTTATATTTTTAAATTACTCACTCAGAATCTTTAAATTACTTCACTTCATTCCCTCTTTTAGTTTTTCCATCGATCTGACTTAGTCAATTTGGATTAAATAACAAAACTATCTTTTTTTTTCATGTCACTTATTAAATCTGAATAAAAAACGAAAAGAAAAGAAAAAAGATGTTCACCCGCTTCTCCTTTCTTTAGAAATTTTCTCCACTGCATCCACATCTCCATCTTCCTCTCCATATTCTCCTCCTCTCTCTCCCTCATCCCTTCTCTCTCCTCCTTCCTCCTTCCCTCGTTCACTTAATCTAAACAATACTTTTCCTCCACCAATTTCATCTATTCTCTCCCTCCTCCATCTTATCTTGCCGTATCTATCTCATTCTGTATTCCTCTAATAGCAGTCAGTTGCTTATTGGGATCGTCCATACTCTACCATCTATACAACTCGTACATTGTCCACCAAAATTTTGAGGTCACCATATTAAACTCACATATAGAAATTAATGAGAAGAAAAAGAAAAATTAAAAGGTATTTACGAATAGGGTTAATTACACTCAGACCCCCTGTAGTATGGGATATGTAACACTTAGAACCCCTGAAGTTTAAAACTCTCACTTAGACCCCATGAAATATCTAAATCACCGTGTTTTAATTACATTTAGACCCCCTGGTCCAAGGAGTCTAAGTGAGAGTTTTAAACTTCAGGGGGTCTAAGTGTTACATGCCCCATACTACATGGGGTCTGAGTGTAATTAACCCTTACCAATAATGAGCTAGAGAAGGAAGAGTGAGTAGGGTTTTACTATATGGGAGGTGAAATGCGGGAGAATGCTCGGTTGAGTTACTATGGAGTGAAGGGAGAGGGAAAGGGAGTTCGATTTATGATGAGGGAGAGCAATTAGAGAGGAAATATCGAGAGATAAAATGTTGGAATGTTGGATAGAGAGGAGAGAGGAAGAGACAAATTAAGAATTTTGGTTTACTTTTGAAGAGAAAGATGATAAGAGTGGAGAGAGTAGACGTTGGGTTAAATTATTAGAGAGGAGAAAGAGAGTATCTAGTTGAGTTATAGAGAGGAGAGAGGGAGAGAGAGAGAGGAAAAGGGTTAGGTTCGGTTTATGATGAGAGAGAGAGAGAGAGAGAGAGAGAGAGGATAAATAGGCAGAAGAGATGGATGGAAATTTAGTTGAGTTATTAGAGTAGAGGTTGAAGATGGTGATATAACTAGAAATAACAGATGAAAAGTTATCGAAAAATCCAAAAGATTAAATTGCAGCTAAACCTTATTTGCAGATTGGTCCCCCAAAGAATTTGTTCGGAATCAGCTCATGCCTGCTTGTGGTTATATCCAAATGGAGCCTATAACATGTTTGTAACTAAGGAAGAGGATTTTTAAAGTAAGGGGGCTCTGTTAGTACACTAGCTATGGGTCACTCTATAATTTTATTACGGGGTATTTATACGTTTGTCCCTTACATCTTGATAAATTATGATTTAGTCCCCTAAATCTTCATATTTAGAATTTAGTCCCCCAAGTCTTCTAAATTACTACAATTTAGTCCCTCCGTTAGTTTTTCTATCCAAATAAATGACAGAATTTAATTTTTACTTTTTTAAAATAATAAAATGACTTAAATACCCCTATGAAGAAAAATGAGGAAGAATAGAGAGATAGAAGAGAAGAAGAGGGGGAAGCTAATGAACCCAATGAAGAAAAGAAAAAGAGACGAGGAAGAGAAAAGGAGAAGAGAGGAGAAAGAGAGAAGGAGAAGAGAAGAGGAAGAATGAAGAGAAAAAAAGAAGAGAGGAGAAAGAGAAAAGATGAGGAAGAGGGAAGGAGAAGAGAGGAGGAAGAGGAAAGAAGAAATTAAGGAGGGGTAAAATGGAAAAATCAAGTCAAAAAATAAACTAGGCTAACGGAAGTTAGGAAGGGACTAAATTGTAGTAACTTAGAGAATTTGGAGACTAAATCCTAAATATGAAGATTTTGGGAACTAATTATAATTTATAAAGATTTAAGGACAAATCTGTAAATACCCTTTTATTTTTGTTATTATCATTTTTTTTTTTTTTTTTTTTTTTATTTGAACGCGGATCGCCCGCTCAACGCTCGGAAAAGTCTGCCACGTGACATTTTTGGTGTTGATGCGGGGGCAGAGGGGCTCATTGTCACTGCTAAGAGAAACATGGGCTGAACGATTCCAGTGGGCTTAAGAGAAAATCTGACAAGGCCGGTCCTTATCCTGTGTATACTTCATACTTCGATGGCATGGGCCTATAACTAAGCCCGTGCTACGGGAAATTATATAGCCACTCGAACTTGACTAAGTGCACACCCTTCTATGGGCATCTGCAAGTTTGCAAATCCAAGCTTTTTAGGGGGAGAAAAATACACACCATGTTTTTGCAAAAATGTCATTTCTCTCAACCATGCATCCTCCTAAAACCTGCTACTCTCTCTCCTCCACCCACATTTTCCTCCCTTTTTTCCCTCCTTCATATCCTCTCTTTGCGAACCTGCAACCCCCTCTCCTCCTCATCAACTCGTAACCCAAACTCTAATCTCTTAGATTTAATGAAGAAAATGATACACTTGTTTAAAAAATTAATAATAGTAAACTTGTAACTAAAATAACGATAACGGTAACGTAATGTTTTGTCTCTGTTAGGTTACATAGCATATAACGTAATGCATAATGTAGCTTACGTGATTTTCTATTTATTTAATTAAAAATAAATAGAAAACTATATAAAATAAATTTTATAAATTGAAATTGAATTAATAAAAGAAAATATTAAAAAATTATATCACAGTATTAATTCTAAATTTCTTAAAAGTTTTACAGTAATTCTCATATTTATCTTCATAAATTAAATTACATTCACACTATTAATTTCAGTCATCATCTAAATAAGAAAATAATATTTTAAATTTATTTTCAATTATTATCAATATTGTAATTTATATTTTGTAATACTCAATTTATATTATTTTTAATTAGAAGATTAGCTAATAATTCAATTTAATCGGCAAGTAAGAAATTTCAATAATTAGAAAAGAATTATAATAAAAAAATTCAGTAATTAAAAAGAAATTATAATAAGTAAATAATAATGTACAAACTAACAATATCAGACGTAGTCAAATAAGCAAATAACATGTCGTCAAGTGAAAAAAACTATAACTATTCGCTTGCAATCAAAATAAATAATTAAAATCAATATAAAAACTATTTAAAAATTATTATAAACAATGTAACATAATGTAATTTAACGTAATGTAATGTAAGATAACATTAAAAAAAAACACACTGTTACAGTGCATTGAGTTATTTTCAACTGTTAAGTAACATTGGATTTCTCTTAGGTTTCATAATATAACATAACGGATTTCATAATATGTTATTTTCAATATTGATTTGGAGTGCGCCTTTAGAATTTCCATCAGGCTAAATTCAAGGTTCGTTGATACGCGCAGGGCTATATGCTGTGGCATTATAAGGTGAGAGTCCTTTGCTCTCATATTTCTAGCACGTGCACATGTAGTTGAAACTAATTTGAATAATTAGTGAAAAGATTAAAGAATTATTTAAAAAATACGGTAAATACCCACTTTCATGCCTTTCTAATTAATTTCTTTCTGATTTGTTGTATTTAACTCAAGATATATATATATATATATATATATATATATATATATATATATATATATATATATATATATATATATATATATATATATATATATATATATATGAGAAAAATGGAAATGAGCTAACAGCTCACGCAAGTTATCTGAGCTGCAGTTCATTATCACTATCTCCAATAAAAAAATTTTTAAAAAATTTCTTTTGGATTATGATCTCGACCCTCTAGGGTTCACTCATACCCAACTTCTTGGTTTTTAGTTTTGATTTGGTCCTCCATCAAGTTAACACAAAATTAACGGTTTTCAATGAATAAAATATTTTGTATGCACTTGATGAAAGGATATATAAAATCCAAAATTTATGAAATTTAATCCGAAATAAATTAAAGAGGTAGAGATAGTAATTGTTAAAAAAAATTTGAAAAAAAATCATTGGATCATTACAGTTTTGCCGTTAGCTCACGTAACTTTTCCTGAGCTGGCGGTTCACCTACAGTATTCCATATATATATATATATATATATATATATATATATATATATATATATATATATATATATATATATATAGAGAGAGAGAGAGAGAGAAAACGGGAAATACACCGGCGGTGAAGGAAGTTTCCTTCACTGCCGCTTAGGTGGCCCAATAAATTTATTATACGTGGTGTCATTTAAGAGAATTCATTTATTTGTTATGTTGAATGACGCCCCGTATTATAATTTTATTGGGCCACCTAAGCGGCGGTGAAGGAACTCCCTTCACCGTCGGTGTATTTCCCGTTTTCTCATAATATATATATATATATATATATATATATATATATATATATATATATATATATATATATATATATATATATATATATATATATATATATATATATATATATATGGAATATCTGGATTAGGTATTTGATTTATTTTTATATCGATGTTATTACCTTTTAGTTTTAGTTAATGCCATGTTGGTGGTTTTCATGATATTTGAAACTTAGGATGGTTTACATAACATAAATAAGTTTATGGAAATTTTCGGGATAACGTGACGCTTCATCGGGTTTCTTCTACCTAAGCCTTTTTTTAAAAAAAAAAAAAAAAAAAAAAAAAAATTCTAAAAATCCAATAATCTGATCAAACCCACATGGTGATTACAAAAAATTGTAAGAATTAGTGGGTAAAATTGCAGGTATAACCTTTTCAAATCAGAAATCTGATAATCAACTTGATAATAGTTGTATTTCAATGCATATAATGTATATCTCTATATTTATATAAAATCTAAGTAAATTAAATTTGAAAGCATTGAAAATATTCTTATATGAAGCTAAACTTATATGAAGCTAAACTCTAAAATTATGCATTTCCATATGATAAACTTGGTTGAAAATGCTGTATTTGATACTATACTCAAGATCTGAAACTCAGTCCGAGCTCTATAACAAAGAAGGAATTGTTAGAATTCATGTTCGCACCCTCTAACTTTGAGCCAAAAATAATGGGGATCCACTCATCAATTTTGCCATATAATAAATAGAACTAATAGAGTTTCATCATAACTAAAAGCACTAGACCAAATCTAAGAATTCTTTGAGTGGAAATTAGTTTCAATATAGGTATCATTAGGGCTGAGCAGAAAACCGAGAAAACCAAACCGAATCGCAAAACCGAACCGAATCGAACTGATCGGTTCGGTTTATTAGGTTTTCAGTTTGGTTCGGTTTTAAAACCGAAATTAATTTCGGATTTTGGGTCGGATTTCGGTGGCATTAGCTCCAATCGAAACCGACCAAAAAAACTGAAATTTTACAATTGTAGTTTATTCTTTTTTTTTTATTTATTTTTCAATGTGTTTTTCTTTTAAATCTTGGATGAAAAACAGGTTATTGTTATTTTAATAGGTAGAAAAAGAAAAAAATAGAAAGAAAAATTATTATCTTTCCTATAAAATATAATTGTTTATCACATATTTAGTTTCATACCCAAATAACCGAAAACTGACTGAACCAAACCAAAAATTAGATTTCGATTTTTTTGGAAGTTTGGTCGGTTTCGGTTTCGCTTCTACTAGTTCGATTCGATTTTCGATAGGAGTTTTTTTCTCCCATAACCGAACCAAACTGACCGATATTCACCCCTAGGTATCATGGCAATAGACGAAAAATGAGAAGTAAGATTGTGGGTTTATATAAATGATTAATTACATTTAGACCCCTTATAGTATGAGGGGTGTACTCTCACTTAGCCCTCCTGAACCGCAGAAAAAAACTGATAGGAAAGTTCAGACGAAAATATTTTTGCCGCGGTTTAGAGGGTCTCATTGAGAGTTTAAAACTTTATAGGTGATAAGTTATACACTTCTATACTATAGGGAAACTGAATGTAATTAACCTTATATAAAATTGCTTATTTTAGTGTATTAATTATGAAGAGCGATTGCTCAACAAGATATCATGTGAAAATCGAAGTAATGACAAGCCAAACCCTTGACCTCACCCTCTCACAAAACTAGCCCGCCTTTTTCCTAAGGCCTCTTGGCCCACAGCCCTTCATAGAAAGGGCATGTTTCCTTAAGCACCCCCCGCAAGGTCCCTTGTCCCTTTCAACATGCCCATCCCTTGAAAAGCAATGCATTTATGCCATACATGCTCTCTCTCTCTCTCTCTCTCTCTCTCTCTAATTTTTTTTTCCATCTATAGGTGCACTAAGCCTTGGCCCATGCCCTTCAGTACATCCAAAAAGAGCAGACCAAAGAGAGCAAGGCCCAAATTATAATAGACAAAGCCTGTTCATATCTCCCAAGTTGTGCCTATTTATGGAAACCCAAAATTGGGATGGGACAAGTGACATGAGGGAAATTCTATTTACACACAGCAATTTACTGTTAACACTATGATTATTCTTTACACCAAATCTCTATTTTGAAATAATATCAATTTACTTTATGTATCTAATTTTTTTTTTTCAATCTTAACCCTCCTCTTTCTCTCTAACTTTTTATGTTTTCTAATCCCAAATTTTTCCAAAATTTTCTGAGTTGGATATTAATTCTCAAGTTAAAAATATGTTGGTCGGATATTAATACCCGACTAAAAATCATTTGGCCGGATATTAAAACCCGACCAGCAGCCGACGTCTCCCTCACAAAAGAATCATAAATAATAATAAATTGCAAACAAATACACATAAAAAACCAAGAATAATTTTAAATTGTACCTTAGATTTGTCCTCCGACACCAATTGCATGTTGGAATTTTCTATTTGAATAAAAAAAAAACTTAAACTTAAACTTCAAACCCTAATTTCACATGCCACAGTAAATTCGAGGAATTTAAAATTCTTCAAAATCATTTTAGGAACGTTAATGTAAAAAGTTTAAGAGGTTAAGAAATCAAATCAATAAATTTGTGGGAGATGTATTTTTTACAAAATTAAATTCCACTAAAAAAAATGTTTTTTACGGTTTTAGAGAAAAACAGAGTAGGAAACGATGAGTTGTAGTTTTAAATTTTAATCAGTCTTAATTTGGAATATAAAATGGTAATTTAGTCAAAAAAATAAATAACAAACTTGTTATTACTTACAAGTTTTAAAACCGTGTGCGAAGAGTAAATTTTTGTGTGTAAATAGAATTTTCTGTGACATGATACATGAAGAGAGGAAAATTCTCTTTTTTTTTTTTTTTTTTTTTTTTTTTTTCCCTTTTTTCTTTTGGAATAGGAAATAGAAACCCTTGAATGCTGGTAACGACCCAGATGCATTCTTTTTACGAGGGGTAGTGAATTGACATTGAAGATCTTGTGGTTAGAATGGCTCTAGTTTGAGTTCTTAGCAAATTTACATAGTTAGTATTATATTGAAGTTGAATAATTCCAAAATTTATTTTTCAATAGTTTTGCAGCAGCTATCAAGACATGACTCAGTGACAACAAACTAGAGCGAATCCGAGTTCGAGTCTGGGATTCGAAAGATGTAGCTAATGGAGAAAGAACCTCTGTATGAGCTACGTTTAATATGAATTGTAATCAGAGTAATAGTATAATTTATTTAATTTAGAAATAAAGTACAGGTTTATTCGTCTTTCATCATTAAACTCTTTATTTATTTCCAAACTACTAAAAATTGGAGGTAGAAGTAATTTTAGTTGTGAGATCATATTGTGATATATTTAATATAATTTTTAACAGTCATAACAAAAACAGCATATGCCTTCAATCGCAGTTCGAATAAACAAGCACGAAAGATTCAAAAATAGTTGGCGAAAAAGAGAATTTGTTTGTGATAAAAGTATATTCAACTTCAAGTAAAAAAAAATAAAAGAGGAAAAAAAATTACTAAATGAGCTACTATTCAGTATATATAACCAAGAACAAGAAGGGATGTATCATAATCATATATGGTTCACATCCAATATTAGGTCTAAAACAGCCAAGTGCCAAGTGGCACATCAGAGGACAAAGATAGATCTCTCACACATGCACATTGATAGGACACAATGACCCAAGAAGGATTTTGAACATAATCATGTTGATAACATACCTGATGCCCTCATGATCTTCAACATGCACTCATGTTGACATGAGACATATGCTAACCCTAAGATATATATCATGACATGTCACATTAAGAAGATGATGGCAAACATTGAAGATACCCAACAACAATTTGGGAGTTTCCAAAGGAGCACTCTATTTTTTCCAGTGAGCCCACTTTATAACTGTTCGGATTTTGAATCCAAACAAAAAAATACTGAGAAGTGGGCTCACTAGGAAAATTGGTGTGCACCTTTGGAAACTCCCCAACAACTTGGGCTAATGTAAGCTTGATTCATGAATGTTAGGGCACATTGCCCTTTTGCTGCTTTGCTAGTCCTCTCTCTCTCTCTCTATATATATATATATAACCTATTGAAACTCATTCCTTTGTTGGCCCATGCTTGGCCCCTCACATCTCTTTCTAAATGCTTTCACAAGATTAAACTTCAAGTCTCTTGCACTCTTAATGCTTGTTCCTCTCTCTTTCTTCCTCCTCTTCTTATTGTTTGTGACAAAACCATTGGGAGGTACAAGAGTAGGCAAGTTTTGCTCAAGACCGCGCAACGCTTCCATATGACACCGCATCGTTGTACTGGCCTATCGATAATCGAGGAAGCTAGTAAGAGGAGGAAGAAGATGATAGGTCTGGACGTCGATGCGCTGGTTATGGCTAGGATGCACGGTCATGTGCAAGATAAGCTTATTCACTTGCTTTCGCTACAAACTCCATTAAAATACTCTTTGTATCCGAGCTTTTTCTTAATCGCTATAAAAGCAGGTGACTGGCCCGAAAAATTTCTTTCCTTAATATATAGTGCTCTTTCATGATAAATATTATGTTAGGATATGCATTAATAAATTTACATATTTTCCTATTCCTTTTTTATTATTTTTTTCAAGAACTTATTTTTATGTATACATTTGTTTGCTTTCTCATATGATTGACCAATGCCCAAATTATCAAAGGATGAAGTGTGATTGCTCATTGAGAGAGGACTCTCGATTCAAATCATGTCTTAATAGGACAAAGGCAAGAGTTCGGTGCTTAATCTCCATGTACCCATTGGAGGGCACAAAGAAAGATGAAGATCCCATCATCACAGACAAAAAGAGAATCAACGGCTGTGATTTGACTTCATATTGGGGAGGCATGTGAAGTTGGGCAAAGGATTAATTTTGCCCAAAGCATGTGCAACATGTACATTTTTTTAACATTCATAAATTTCATATTCCATCCTATTTTTTTTTTCTTTTTGCATTATTATGTCATGTCATTTTGATATATACTGGCTTTTTTGGGTTTTGGTTGAGGCATAAATGATGTTAGGGTAATTTTTGACATATACTAACTTTATATGGGATTTTGTTTTGGGTCTTTTCATTGATTTTACATCCCTAGGGAAATATTATAGGTTTTATTTAAGAAACGGAATATATATATATATATATATATATATATATATATATATATATATATATATATATATATAGAGAGAGATGAACTGCGAGTTCATGCAAATTATCTGAGCTGAAGTTCATTTCCACCATCTCCAATAATTTTTTTAAGAAATTTTCTTATGAATTATGATCTCTAACCTCTAGGGTTCACTCATACCAAATTTTTAGGTTTTAATTGGGCTATGGCCTTTCATCAAGTTGGCACAGAATTAACAGTTTTCAACGAATAAAACTTTTGGTATCTACCTGATTAAAAGGTAAATGAACTTCAAAATTTATAAAATTTGATATGAAAAAAAGTTAAGAATGCAGAGATATAGTTTTAGAAAAAATTTAAAAAAATTATTAGATCACTATATTTTTGCCGCTACCTCACGTAATTTTTTCTGAACTGGCAGCTCATCTATAGTAATCCCCCCAACACATACAGAGATAGGATCACTATATTTTATGAACATTTTATATAAACATTGTTCATAAAAATGTTGCATGGTAAAAGAAAAGAAAAGCTTTAATTAGTACAGGGTGCCAAATTTACTATTCTTGAGTTTGGTAGTGGTTCCGTTTCTTTTTTCCTTACAATTTTGTTAACATGTTTAACTAAAACCTATGGGAGTTTCCAAAGGAGCACACCAATTTTTCTAGTGAGTCTATTTCTTAGTGTTTTTTTCTTTTTTTGTCCGGCTCAAAACCCAGACAGTTATAAAATGGGCTCACTAGGAAAAATGGTGTGCTCCTTCGGAAACTCCCAAACCTATCAGCCTATAACAACTAGGATAAGAGATTGGGATATATTTAAAAAAAAAAAAATTATGATTGATATTTTAAAGGTTCCACCCCTCCTTGTTGGAGCTCAATGCATTGCATTATTTTAGTTTTTAGTAGCATTCACTTTGTAATCTTTTTGGCATAAAAGTTTGGTTCACCAGTGTCACTAATTAATTGGCACGGTTGAGATTCAAGTCCATGTTGGAGCATTTCTTCGAAAGAGAATTTAGTATTTAAGAAACATTATGACTGATTGTACACATCTGAATTTTCTATTGGGAAAAAAAATTACTTTTAGCCTAACACGGAGGTTTGTATCTAAATGTACATGAATTGGAAATTTAAGTTAATACAAACTACTTTATTTTACAGATAAATTTTTATAAATAAAATATTTATAATTTAATCACCCAAATCGTTTAATTAAGTTACCTCACTTTAGTCCTCCAGCCATATTTTTGGTCTGAATTTTCCGTAATACCCCTGAATTACTTCACTTTAGTCATCCATTCACTCTTCCTCCTCTCTTACTTTTCTTGTTGGGCTCTCCTCTCCATTCTTCTCCTCTCTCTCTCTTCCCTCTTCTTATTGGGTTCCCCTGAGTTACTTAACTTTAGATATTAACTAAGAGGGAAGTATGAGAGGAGAAAATTGGAGAGATGAATCCAATAAGAAGAAAGAGAAAAACGAGGACTAAAATGAAGTAACTCAGGGGTATAACGGAAAATTCAGACTACAAATATGGCTGGGAGACTAAAGTGAGATAACTTAAAGGATTTGGGGGACTAAATTATAAATATGAAGATTTTGGGGACTCAATTCTAATTTTAAAGATTTAAGGGACAGATATGTAAAAACCCCATATATATATATATTGTTGGCAGTGAAAATTTCTAAGTTAAAAGGATTTTCCACAACAGAACGCGGAGCTAATTCAATAGCCCCGCGTTTGGTTACATTAACCCTGCGTTTGAATAAAACGCGGAGATGTTTAATAGCTCCGCGTTGATTCCGCAGTCTGGCTTGTATTAGCCTCGCGTTTGAGTAAAACGCGGAGATGATCAATAACTCCGCGTTAGCTCCGTATTTTGGTTATTTAGCGTCACGTTTTGATGCGATTAAAGCTCCGCATAAACAGATAACCAGAATCTCAAATTGATTGAGATTATGATTCTGGACTTATCCAAATACCCGAATCAAGTCTAATCAGAATTCCATCAAAACTAAGATATTTGATTGGAATCCTTGATGAATGCGAGTTCTATTTAGATAGAAACTCTTGCATTAACCTGGGGCTATAAATACCTTCCTGGTGAAACCCTAAGGAGTTTCTTTTAGGACATCGGAAGTCTCCTATCGATCCTTTGGCAATTCAAGTACGCGAGAGAGCCTTGAAGCCTTTGCTGATCATCTTCTGGTCCGGCAATTGAGGTGATTTTCTGAAATCTTGGAGAATTCAAGTTACGCATAGAGCCTTGAGTTCGTGAAGATCAGAGAAAATCACCATCTTCTTTCTAGAGTTCTTGAGAAGTTCGAGTTACGCGAGAGAGCCTTGAACAAATCAAAACCAGAGAAGATCGTCTATATTCGGCCAATATCTTTAAAAGAGAAGATATCAACGTACCGATCGTCCAAAGGAACTATTATAGATCCCATCGCCACAGATCCCACAACACATTGTAAAAGAGAGAGATTGAAGTATAAAATTCTCTCGTTTGTTCTCTTTATATCTTGTTCACTTCCATTGTAATTCAAGATTATTCAATGGAAGGAAGCGAAGGAACTTTTGCGACGAACAAACTGGCGACCATAGTGGGAGCCGTCTCTTTCACTGATGAAGAGATTGTGGCGCAATTGGACGTTGACTTGATCGGATACGAAGTAGACACGCTGGTCGTTGAATTCGACCAGCAGAAGTACGAGGAGTTCCTCTCCTCCGGATCAGGTGACTTGGATGAGACACGGCACTATCGTCGCATGTACTCCAATGCCCGAGTGACGGGTAGAAAGATATCCACCGAGAGACGGGGATCATTGGAGACTGCGGCTATAGAGCCGGAGTTCACACAAGAAATCCTAGCCGAGGATGAGCTTCCGATTGCCGAAGAAGATCTAGGGACTGGACTGACCAGGACCCAACTCCGGAACAGGAACCGGAGAGCGAGGCGTAGAGCCCTCAAAGCCCGCCTTGGACGCGGAGCTAACACTAGAGGACGCGAGGTTATGGTCCCTCGCAAACTGGCTCGCGCTACCCGCGAGACCAGTCTCTACCGCGTTAAACGCGAAGATACAACTTGCCTTAAAAGCAAGGAAAAGCCAGCGTGTGATTTTCCACGCAAGGCTGGTAATACTGGCGAGTTATGCAGAATACCCAACACTCGCGAGTTACGCGAGTATAAAAATTATTCAAAGCCAGTGTGTGATTCTCCACGCGAGGCTATTACTGAGCCTAGCGAGAGACGCGAAGCCAGTAAGGGTTGTGCTAGTCGCAGAATGCCCAACACTCGCGAGTTACGCGAGTATAAAAATCCTTCAAAGCCAGCGTGTGATTCTCCACGCGAGGCTATTACTGAGCATAGCGAGAGACGCGAAGCCAGTAATACTTGCAATAAGCACAAGACTTCTGATACCCGCGAGGAACGCGAAGATGATTGGCAAATAGTTGTCAGTCGTAAGAATCGTACTAGGCGCGAAGCTATGATCTGTGTTAATTGCAAAGATAAGCCAGCGTGCAAGAACTTCCCTTCACGCGGGGCTATTATTCCAGAAGCTAAACTTCCAAGGACACACCAAGCCAGCGAGAAACGCGAGGCTAGTGTGGATAAGCGCGGAGCTATTCTTCAGGCCCGCAATGTGAAACGTGACGCTATTCCTAAGCCGCGCGAGGACCGGTCCGACCCCAGAGTCAGGGTTGATCAATCAAGAAAGCTTCAGTGGATTCCTAAACATTCTCAAGAGTTGAATGGATCTCTTGACTCCATGGCT
This sequence comes from Dracaena cambodiana, assembly GCA_036321105.1. Taxonomy (NCBI): domain Eukaryota; kingdom Viridiplantae; phylum Streptophyta; class Magnoliopsida; order Asparagales; family Asparagaceae; genus Dracaena; species Dracaena cambodiana. The sequence goes on from JAYEPQ010000013.1 coordinate 29,542,426, forward strand.
AGAGGCACTGACCTCAGGGAACATCTCTCTAAGAAGAGAGGCATAGACCAACTTCAAGTTGAACATATTTGCCATTGCCAGCAACTTGTGGCAGCAGTATCAGCCGTGATGGACAACTGTGGCTGCAGCAAGAACAAGATATCTGTGTTCGACCGATTAAACGAGTCAAACCAGAATCCTGCTAAGAAGACAAGAACCGCTTCCCTGAAGCAAGGGAGAGCTGTAACTTCTAACATGGTAGGAAAAGGGAAGAAAATTGCAGAGACGGATGATGATTCAGAATCGAGCGATGAAGAATCTCATCGTATTACTTGACGAAGATCAGGAGCCGTCCCGCCCCGAAATTATAAGAAGCTCGCAGGGGGTTCTTGCGACGAGGACAGCGATAATTCCGCTATAGCCTCGCCTCCATCCTCTATATCGTCTCGGCTACAGAAGTCAGCATCGCATATGGCAGATAAGTCTGACGATATCAATCAGTGATTTGAAGCTCAAGAAAAGATGATTCGAGAGCAGCAAAAGATGATTGAAGGACTCAAAGTCATGCTATCGAAGTTTGTTGAAGATAATGCCAAAAAGGGGAGAGAAACTCTGAATGAAGAAGAACAGGAAGAGAAAGCCCACTCGATGCATGAGGAAGAGGATAGATTTTCTTTCCATGATCCGCATGGCGAAAAGATAGAAAAGCTGCAGAGTCAACTCGAAGTTTTAATGCGTAAAAAGGAGTTGAAAGAAGCTGGGGTCTCTAGACCGTATCCTCCTGAATGAGATATGATACCTTACCCACCAAAGTATAAGCCGCTCAAGTTAGAGCCATACGAAGGGAAGGGATCGCCCAGTCAGCATATATATTACTTTTTGTCCCAAGCATGACACTTAATGGGTAATGATCCCATCATGACCAAAGTATTTTCAAGTACTTTGCCAGGGCCTGCCTTTACTTGGTTCATGCAGTTGCCCCCAGGTACTATTAATACCTGGTTAGATGTTGAGAAATTATTTCTCTCATGTTTCTTCGAGGATGACACCGAGATTACGGTTCATTCCCTCCTCGCGACTAGGCAAGGAGAACAAGAAGCGGTTAAAGATTTCATAGAAAGGTTCCGGGAGAAGTCCGTACATTGTAAATACGGAATGATCTAGGAAACTCTAGTCGAGACCTGTCGACACAACCTTAAGACCAATGTGCTCCTCAAAATGGGGGCCGTAGAGTCTAAGACGTGGAGAGACCTACTCAAACAAGGAGAGCAAGCTGAAGACTTGATTCGTCGAGTCGAGGAATCCCGCGGATCAAGAAACGCTGGGGGCAGTAAGCCATATACCCAAAACAACAACAATAAGAATAAAGGGAAAGTAGTCATGTCGTCAGAAGCTGCTCCTCAGAAAACCGGTCCTCCGCCAGAGCCAAAGCCTCAAGGTCAGCGAGGATCGAGGCAAATCAGACCGCAACAAGAAAGGAATTACACTTTCAAGACGGAACAGACATATCCTCTTTCACCTGCTCCAGAAGAAAGGAATGCTAAAACTTCCGGAAAATAAGAAACCAGAAGATGCGGGTAAGACTAAAGACCCCAATTACTGTCTTTATCACCGGAATATTGGGCACCCTACCAGGGATTGTTTTCCCCTTAAGAACAGAATCCAAGCACTAATAGAGGCTGGAGTTCTGACGTTTAAGGAAGAGCAGAAGAAAGTCACTGCCAATTTGGCAACCATAATGGTCGGAACCCACGAGTTTCCCGCAGGAGTGACCCCAATCCCTAAGGGTAAGATGGTCACAAAGAATCTTGATCCGCACAACAAAGCCCAAGAGGGACTTGTCCCCGTAACAACCCAAAAGGGGGAAGTTATGTGGGTTCACCCCGACTTGCTGGAAGATGAACAATGGACTACTTCAAGAGGCCAAGAGAAGAAACGGGCTGTTAATGCCATTTCTGTAGATATAAAGAAAGAATATATAGCTTCGGGGGCCTTCACAGATTCTGAAGAAGAGCCCGAAACTATGGCCACCCATCAAGATGGGGCAGGCCCTTTCGGTACTCGATCTGGAAAGACATATCTTAAGGACTACACTAGAGTGGATCCAAAAGATATCTATGCAGAACTCGCAAAGCCTGCAAAGCAGAAAAGACTTCGTTTCCAGAAGAATCCTACCAGAGATGAAGGAGCCAAAGAAACTCTCTTCGAATTTGACATAATTGCACAGTTGGCTAACATCCCAGCGCGAGTAACGCTTTACGAATTGTTGAGATTATCAAAATCAACACGTGAAGCTCTAAGAGAGGCCTTGGCAGACTCTGAATCGTTCCTAGCTCAGATTGTCGAGCCGGCCATCGAAGAGCGGGAATCTTGCCCCCACTGTCATCAAGTGAGGAGGCAAGTCCTACAAATCATCTTCTCTCCAGAAGACATGCAGGTGAGGAATATAAAGCATAATAGGCCTTTATATTTCACTGGATATGTCGGGTCCACAAAAGTGGACCGAATTCAGATTGATCCAGGTTCTGCACTCAGCGTCGTGCCCAGTAGATTGATGCAACTGTTGGGGATTTTCCTTCATCGCTTGACACCTACACACACTACCATCTATGGATTCAACGCTAATAATAGCCATCCTCTTGGTAAGATCCGATTGCGGTGTCAAATTGGGGACTTGAAAACGGAGGTTACATGCTACGTAATTGATGCTGATACCTCCTACAATATGTTATTGGGGCGACCTTGGATCCACTCTCATATGATAGTTCCGTCGACTCTTCACCAGTGCATGAAATATTGCGATGAGGAAGGAGAGGTCTGGACACTAATTGCTGACAAGCAGCCATTCAAAGGGTTGGAAAATTACTTCACAGATGCTGCACTCTACAAGCCAGCACATGAAGCCTCCAATGACAGTCTTAGTAAGTCTCCAAAGCCCGACGACAGTGGCAATGAAGCCGACACTGAGTACGAGCTCCTTGGAGAAGATGATGGGGATGATTACGAAATCAACCCTCACCTAGATCTTAGCTTAGGTCTTGATAATATAGTGGATGTAATAGAAAGTGAATGGGTTATTAATGAAAATGTAAAGTTAGTCTACGAGCATGCTGTAGCTACTGAGTCTGAGCCCTCTTGTACCTCCACCGAAGCGGATGGCCTCACCGAACTTGAAGTTCTGGCGGCATACCATTTGCCCCTCAGGTCTTCCCTCCTCTCTCAATTAAAAATAACCGAGGATCAAGGGCACTTCTTTGAAGTGCCTCCCCGACAGAAGTCCCAAAGGCCGATCATGTTCGGCAAAGTGGCCATGTCGCCTCGACAGAGACAAAGTAGCGAAAGTGATGAACAAATATCACCTCAATTTCACTTATATGAGCAAAGGTCCCGACAGATGATGGAGAAAATGGGATATAATTTTACCCAGAAGCCGGGATTAAACTTTGGAAAAGGGAGACGGAATCTCATACCCTCGTTTAGACCGAGAGGAAAGAGCCCTGATTATTATCAGAAGACCCGCAGGGGATTGGGTTATGTATCTACTCCACCCTCATCGCCATCCAAGGATGAAGAGAGTTCTTCGGATGAAGAAGAAACATCTTCGCCCGACCATGATTCGGATATAAGCACCGGCGCTTGGTTTCAATCTTTGACTATCAATATGGTTTCAGCCGCGCCAGAAAGCGACGAGGAACCAATTGATATTCAAAATGATGCTTGGGCTAGGCATATGGATACTCTCTGGGATATCCGCTTTGAACAGCGTGACCCGCCTACGGAAGTCAAATTAATACAGGTTAACATGGGAACGGAAGAAAATCCGAAACCCACTTTCATAAGCGACACACTAACTCCTTTAGAAAAAGAGGAACTTATATCCCTTATCAAAGAGTATATAGATGTGTTCGCATGGAGTTATGAAGATATGCCTGGGCTTGACCCTCAAATTGCCACACACCGGTTAAATATAAAAGAAGATGTCAAACCTGTTAAACAGCAACAGAGGCGTTTTCGACCGGAATTGATGGAGGCAATAGTTGCTGAGGTCAACAAGCTTATACAATCCGGTTTCATCCGTAAAGAACAACACCCAGATTGGGTGGCAAACATAGTGCCAGTTCGCAAAAAGAATGGCAAAATCCGGATATGCATTGACTTTCGAGATCTGAACGCTGCATGTCCCAAGGATGAATTTCCACTCCCCATCACCGATGTGATGATCGATAACACTTGCGGTTATGAGAGGATGTCCTTTATGGATGGCTTCTCAGGTTATAACCAAATCAAGATGCACCCGGATGATGAAAAGCATATAGCTTTCAGAACGCCACAGGGGGTATACTGTTATACAGTGATGCCATTCGGATTAAAGAATGCAGGTGCCACCTACCAACGCACAATGAGCGCCATATTCAAAGAACACCTGCGCAGAACAGTGGAGTGCTATGTGGATGACTTAGCAGTCAAAAGCAAAGACAAAGAAGATCATCTTCACGATTTAAGAGTGGTCTTCGATCTTATGCGGAAACATCACTTGAAGATGAATCCTACCAAGTCGTTCATGGGGGTATCCAGCGGGAAGTTTCTAGGGTTCGTAATAACTTCTAAAGGAATTTTCCTCGACCCTGAAAAAGTAAAAGCGATTAGCGAAATGCCGCCTCCCCGCAATCTTAAGGAATTAAGGGGATTACAAGGAAAGCTCACTTATATTCGGTGCTTCATATCCAATTTATCTGGACGATGTCAGCCATTCTCCAAACTTATGAAGAAGGGAGTGTCTTTCATATGGGATGAGGCATGTCAGCAGGCATTTGATGACCTCAAGGAGTACCTTACTAAGCCTCCTGTACTAATGGCATCAGCTCCTGGGCAGCCCTTCCTTATATATGTAAGGGCCATGGATAATGCTTTAGGAGCATTACTTGCGCAATATAATGAGCACGGCCATGAACATGCCCTTTACTATTTAAGTAGAATAATGATTGGGGCCGAATAGCGGTATACCCCGATTGAAAGGGAATGTTTAGCCCTAGTGTTCGCCGTTCAGAAAATGCGACACTACCTTTCGGGGCAAACAATTCATGTCATATCACGGGTTAATCCCCTGAAGATTCTGATGACAAAATCGGGATCCTTAAATGGCCGATTGGCAAAATGGGCGCTCTTACTATCGCCCTATGATATACATTTTGTCCCTCAAAAGGCTATGAAGGGACAGGCAATCGCCGATTTTCTTGCAGACCATCCAATTTGGTCCAAATTAAAGCAGACATCAGAAGTCAACACAGTTATCGGAGAACAGCCTTGGCAAATGTTATTTGATGGTGCCGCGAGACGATCTGCTGCTAGAGTGGGGGTTGTGCTAATATCCCCACATAAACATATATTTCTTAACGGTTACTCATTAACAGAACCGTGCACGAATAATGTAGCGGAGTACAACGCGCTCATTATCGGCTTAAAAATAGCTCTGCAACTGGGGGTGAACCATCTAGAGGCATATGGAGACTCTAAGCTCATCGTCAATCAGATGACAGGTGAATATGAAGTCAGACATGAAGCCCTCATCCCCTATTATCAGCTAGCCATTGAACTAGCTGGATATTTTGAACAATTCTACATATCTCATATATCTCGGAATGAGAATGTATATGCAGATGCCCTTGCCGCATTAGCCGCAACGCTGGCAATCCCGCCAGGTGAAGCTAAAAGTATCACCATTGGTAGTAGAGAACTCCTCCACCCAGACGTGGTATCTCAAGCCGAAGAGGTATGCCAGATTGGCTTAAAGTTAGAACCCCGTGATTGGCGATTTCCGTTTGTGGATTATGCCTTGCATGGGATATTACCAGAAGATCCTAAGGAAGCCACCTCAATAAAGAGAAAGGCCCAAAGATTTTATTATGACCATAAACTTCAGATTTTGTATAGAAAGTCAAGAGGTGGTCTATTGCTACGCTGCATATCGAAAGCAGAAGCAGAACAAGTGCTGAAAGAAACATATGATAGAATATGTGGAGCTCATCAGCCCGGTCCCAAACTTTGAGGCCGTATAAGAAGGCTAGGGTACTACTGGCCGAGCATGGTTACGGAAGCAATGACATACGCTAAACGATGTCATGCATACCAAATACATGCCAATTTTATTCATCAACCCCAAGAATACTTGCACAATACCGTCGCAAGCTGGCCATTTGAGGCCTGGGGAATGGACATTGTGGGGCCAATAACTCCCCCGTCATCCAGAGGATATCGGTTTATTCTTGCAATAACCGATTATTTTTCAAAATGGGCCGAAGCCGTGCCCATGAAAGAGGTGAAGACGACAGATGTGATCAAGTTCGTCAAGTATCATGTCATTTACCGTTTTGGCATCCCCCGACGGATTATTCATGATAATGGTCCGCAATTCATCAGTCAGGGATTCTCCAGATTCTGCAATAAATTCAGAATCAAAGATATTGCTTCAACGCCGTATAACCCCGCGGCTAATGGGTTAGCTGAAGCCTTTAACAAGACGATCATCAAACTCCTTCGGAAGTTCGTCTCTTCCAATAAATGAGATTGGGATGAAAAGCTAGGAGAATGTCTGTGGGCTTATCGCACCACCGTTCGCACCCCGACTAAAGCTACCCCGTTCTCTTTGGTTTACGGAAGTGAGGCTGTCTTGCCTCTTGAAATCCAGATACCATCATTAAGAGTGGCTTTAGCCACAAAGGTGACGACAGAAGAGCGCCATCAGCAAAGATTGCAAGAACTAGAGGCGTTAGATGAAAAACGTCTCAGGGCTCAACAACAAATTGAGTTGTATCAAGCCCGAATATCTCAAACGTTCAATAAGAATGTTAAACCAAGGACTTTTAAACAAGGAGACTTGGTTCTGGCTGTTAAAAGGCCAATGGTGCTAACCCACAAGACTAAGGGTAAATTTGAACCCAAGTGGGAAGGACCGTTTGTTGTGGAGACAGTATACTCCAGTGGAGCCTATCGCTTAATGAATCAAGACGGCGACAGGATGATGATGCCGATCAATGGCAAGTTTCTGAAGAAATACTATTCTTAGTAGCCCTGGAGATACGAGTCGTCTTTTTCTTAGGCATGCGCATTGTGCGCCTCTGACCTAAAACCTGGTGTGTTTGGAGTACCCAGTTCAAGTTACGCGAGAGAGCCTTGAACCGCCTCCAGTTTGGTTCTCAAGTTTGAACCACCTCCAGTCTTTTCCTGGGCATGCGCAGTTTGGCGCCTCTGACCCAAATCTGGTGTGCTTAGTTCTCAAGTTTGAACAACCCCCAATCTTTCTTTTAGGCATGTGTAATTAAGCGCCTCTGACCTAAAAGGTATGAATTGCCCAACGCCAATTAGGCAATGGGAAGAGAACGAGTTTCTCGCCAACCCATCATACTGGGGTAAAAGTATGAATTGCCTAACGCCAACTAGGCAATGGGAAGAGAACAAGTTTTTCGCCAACCCATCATACTGGGGTAAAAGTATGAATTGCCCAACGCCAACTAGGCAATGGGAAGAGAACGAGTTTCTCGCCAACCCATCATACTGGGGTAAAAGTATGAATTGCCCAACGCCAACTAGGCAATGGGAAGAGAACGAGTTTCTCGCCAATCCATCATACTGGGGTAAAAGTATGAATTGCCCAACGCCAACTAGGCAATGGGAAGAGAACGAGTTTCTCGCCAACCCATCATACTGGGGTAAAAGTATGAATTGCCCAACGCCAACTAGGCAATGGGAAGAGAACGAGTTTCTCGCCAATCCATCATACTGGGGTAAAAGTATGAATTGCCCAACGCCAACTAGGCAATGGGAAGAGAACGAGTTTCTCGCCAACCCATCATGCTGGGGTAAAAGTATGAATTGCCCAACGCCAACTAGGCAATGGGAAGAGAACGAGTTTCTCGCCAACCCATCATGCTGGGGTAAAAGTATGAATTGCCCAACGCCAACTAGGCAATGGGAAGAGAACGAGTTTCTCGCCAACCCATAATGCTGGGGTAAAAGTATGAATTGCCCAACGCCAACTAGGCAATGGGAAGAGAACGAGTTTCTCGCCAACCCATAATGCTGGGGTAAAAGTATGAATTGCCCAACGCCAACTAGGCAATGGGAAGAGAACGAGTTTCTCGCCAACCCATCATGCTTGGGTAAAAGTATGAATTGCCCAATGCCAACTAGGCAATGGGAAGAGAACAAGTTTCTCGCCAACCCATCATACTGGGGTAAAAGTATGAATTGCCCAACGCCAACTAGGCAATGGGAAGAGAACAAGTTTCTCGCCAACCCATCATGCTGGGGTAAAAGTATGAATTGCCCAACGCCAACTAGGCAATGGGAAGAGAACAAGTTTCTCGCCAACCCATCATGCTGAGGTAAAAGTATGAATTGCCCAACGCCAACTAGGTAATGGAAAGAGAACAAGTTTCTTGCTAACCCATCATGCTGGGGTGAAAGTATGAATCGCCCAATACCGATAAAGTAAAGGGAAGAGGAAAAGTTTGGCATTGAAGCCCAAACGTAGTCCTCGACAACTCACCATGTTGAGGGGAATAACATGGCTAGCCCAACTCAAATGGTAGTTGGTAAAGGCTAATCAAATCCGTTAATAGCTGGGGGTTTGCTAAAAATTCCATATTAAATTTTAATTTTTATTTCGGCTCGAGAAATTGAGCATAAACGATACCGAGATAAATCGTTTTAACGATAGGTTATTTGTTGGGCAAGCAAATCTGTTTTGAAGCCGGCAAATAAAAGAGTCAAAAGAATCATCTTTATTAAAAAGGTGAAGATACAAAAAGAATTTCAAAGAAACATCGTAAGGTTATCTCTCTCCTGTTTACAAAGTTCTTATTACAAGGAAGATAAAAGCGTAAAGAGAGATGAAACTATTGGCCTCCCAGAAGTCTCAATTGGTTTATTGTCTCGTCCAAATTTCTACGATGAGAAGCCTCCACGGTTTACTGAGCTTGCCTACGCAACTCATCATCATTTATTGTAAGTTGTTGCTGACGAGATTCTTCTATGGCACGATTCCTGGCCATCTCTTCCTGCTGAATCTGCTCCTGCTGGACAAGCAACATCTCCCGCTTCTTAACAGATTCTCCTAATCGGAGTTCATTTTCTATCAAGGTGGCCCGAGCTCTGGCAATCGTCTCCTGGGCTTTAGAGATGGCCGCCTGACCTTCCTCAATTCCAAAGTTTACCCTCTGCAGGTCCCCCATAACGGATTCCCGACTGGCCTGGAGCTCTGTCAGCTCCTGAGACCATCCCTCCTCCTGCTGCCTTAAAATATTTCTTCGAGATAAGGATTTTGCCCGAAGCCGCGCCAGCTCTATCTCAATGATCGCCTCCACATCCGCCTGACAGAGTGTGTGTAGCGTGGTCACCTGCTCTTCTAAGGCTGCAAGGCGGGCCCGGTATGGAGCTGCTCGATCTTGTCCACCGAATTCTTCAATATTTCCTAAATAGCAGAGTAACAGTGGACGTGCGAAGTTGAAGAAATCGTGGCCAGCAAGAACCATCTCGACACATCTTCTTAACAAATACATAAAATCCTCGACAGTGAAGCCGAAAAGTTTTTCAAGAGGATTTGCACTGTCGGTAGGCAAAGTAGGTAATGCCAAGAAAGGTGTCGTAAGTAAGGGAGCAGTAGTTGCTGGAATTGGAGAAGAAGAAGCCCGTCCCTACATTAAATTTATAATATGGGGGACCAGTAGAGCCAGTGCAGATCTGGAAGAGCTGGAGACCCCAGACGAAGTACCGTCAGTACAGATCACTTGGGTACCCCCACCAACAGGAAGAGAAGATGGGATCACTTTGCCTGAAGCTCCTCCGGTGGGAGAAGCATCTTCGAACGAGAATTTCAAATTATTCTCCTCCCCTGCTGGAAGGCTTGAAGTCGGAAGAGTTGCAGGTATCTCAGCAGCCACGACAACAGACTTAGAAGGCACGCCAACGACCATGGGAAATGTCTCAGTGGAGCAAACTGGTGTTGGAGATGGCATACTAGGAGAAGGTGTAGTCTCATTAGCAGCAGCTGCGATAATAATCTCAGTTCTCTCGTCACTTCCCAATTCGTCAATTGGGGGAATTAAAGAGGAAACAGAGTCAGGAGCCGGTGTGGAATAATCAGCCGCAAACTCACCAGCAGAGCTACCCACACCACCAACGGAGCCGGAATGGTCCATTCTATCGTCAGACTCTACTTGGGTAGTTGAGTGCATTGGCGAGAGAAGTTGATCACCTGTATTTCAGAAGACCAGAAAAGCAGTGTTACGTTAAAATAATAACGAGCAAAAGATAAAATGCTAAAGGCCATACCAGGCGATACAAGTCTAGTTGTCGGACTTGAAGGGGGAGCCATTGTCGTTTCCAGCAATGTACCCGTCTCGCTACCCGTTAGTTGCGCCCCGGGTTCTACCACAGGCTCTACGGCCGAAGGAGCCGAAACCTCAGCAACACTTGGAGCTTTAGCAGGTTCATCCTCCCTTGCCAACGCTGGGGGTACAGCTGAAGCCAACAAGTCGGAAGTAAGTTTGATAGCCACTTCTTGGAGGGCTATCAAAGTTTCCTGTGCCAGTTTTTGCTTCTTACCCGGCCTTTTCTTTAAAGTGCCGCGGCGTTTGAGAGTTGGACTCAGGGAACGACTGACAACAGGCTGAGGAGCTCCACCAGCACCAGTATTGTCGTCATCATCACCGGCATCATCGTCTGATTCGCTGACATCCGAAGGCTCAGCCGCAGCGCCAAGGAATTCTTCCATTCCTTTTATCCTTACCCTAGAAGCATCCTGGCGGCTAATATAGAGGGCTTCAATCTCTTTGCAACAACTGCGATTGAGAGAGAAGCCGGGCACGTCAGCATTCGCAATATTGAACCAATTGCAGGAGCTGAGGGTCATGGCCAATTCGGGCACCTTCTGGGGCAAGGAGAATTCAGCCTCGGTCCCGCCCGCTACAAAATGGAACCAGCCACGAGCGCCTTCGTATAAATTCCCCTCGTGAGTGAGATCTTTATTTGGATTGCCCACATAGAGTTGAGAATATCCAAACTGGCGAACAAAGCGACTCGGAGTATATGGCTCGATCTGACACTTGAGATCTTGACGATACACCAAGTGTCCGGGACGGATATTGAGAAGCCACCAGAACGCTCCTGCAGATAAAGTAGTGAACTTATCTGCTCCCAGGCATCCTTCAGCCTCGTCCCATATCCTCCACCGGAAAAGTCAGGAAAACACCGGAAGATCTCGTAATTCTGAAAGCTACGAAGAGTCTTCCGAATCTGGGACATATAATTCTGCCTCCATGAAGAACGTTCATACAGTTCTACAAGGAAGCACTTTTTGTCCGAACGACACTCCGGTGCACTCATTAAGGAGGGACAGTGCAAGACGAGCCACGTCATCAAATAGGTGTAGGGCATCTCCACCCTAGGGTTTGGAGTTTTCGGCTGGGCAGTCTCCTTCGACTTGCCCTTTCCTTTCCCCTTGACTTTAATAGTAGGGAGGAAATCACGACAGAGCACCCTCAGTCCATATTGCAAATTACATACCATGGCGGGAAGGAGTCCAAGGGGTTGGCCGTATGCAAGAAGAACCACTGGATATACCACGGTCATTGCAATCGCTTCCTTGGGCAATGATGGCACGACGCATCTTTTGAGCCACAGCATCAAAAACCCGGCAATGAGACCTCTGTTGGAGATCGAAAACTGGGCTTGATAGTGATAGCTCTTGAATGAAGTACCGGGACCGTATCCATTCTCATTGGATTCCGTGGTATAAAACAAATGGTAATGGCCCCTGGCTACACGTTGGTCGATCTCTAAAATGGGGACAGGAGAATGACCATGGATAGTAGCCGAGCTATCCTTAGAATTTAGGTTGGCAAAAAGGTATTCGGCCCACTTCTTGTGGCCAATACCGTGATTACGTGCACCCGTCTGGTCAGCACAGATATGATAATGGTACATCATCTCCCAATACGTGACATAGATGCGCTCATCCCTCGCCAATAGCATGTTCAACTCATAAGGGACTTCGCCCATCGAGAGCCCAGAAACCTCAAACATCTCGTGGAGAGCGAACCCTAGCTCACCCACTGGAGTAAAGAAAGTACAGGTTTCAGGGTTATACATCTCCAAAAGACAGTAAAAGTGATAAGCACTCTAGGAAAACCCGAATTGGACATTCCTGATGGCTTTATACAAGCCAATATCCTTTAAAATGGGCTCGTGGGAATCCAACATGTACTGAACAAGGCGGGCCCACCACATATTGTTAGAAGAATGAACCCAGCCAGGCATCCTGAAGTCGCTAGCCGGGTACTGACCATCCTTCGCCAAGAACTCACTTAAGAAAGTTCGAGCACGAGATGGGACTTCTCCCACTGGAAGCTCCTTGCCAAATCGGCCTGGAAGCAAGCCAGTAATGCATCTGGGGGAACCATCTTGATAAACCCCTTTTGCACCAAATTTGCCTGTTGGGACGCCATCTTGCTCTTGAGTCAATCCCCACTTTAGTTCCCGAGGTATCGCCAGCCTCTGAAGATAGACCAGAGGATAGCTACGATCCATTCTAGGCAGAAACATCAACATTTCGCCTGAGTTATATAACCAAACGCGCTCCTGTTCAGAAAGGATCTCATCTGATTGATCCATCTGGTCTCCAAAGAGGAAGACGGGTTTCTCCATCGCCTCTCTGTTCACGTTTTCAAAAGCAGCATCAGTTATCATTTCTCGCGCAGTAGTGGGATGGTACTTGATCAACTTCTCCTTGCAATCCTTCGGGTCTGGCTTGTACGAGGGCAGGATGGTAGTGAAACGGAATTGGCCTGAAGGATCAGAACCCCCAGCAAAACTGAAGTAGTTCTTGTGGGGAAGAGATTCCATCGAATACCCTACTACACAAAGAAACACCAAAGTAAGAGAAGTTTCTCTAGGGCAGAAAATTTCTCTAAATATGAACGCGCGAAGCTAAAGATTAGAACGCGCGAAGCTAAGAATAGCGCCGCGCGAAGCTAAAAATTAGACCGCGCAGAAGTCAAAAGAGCCTCGCGTTTCAGCGCGATTGCTATTCAAAAGAGCCTCGCGTTTCAGCGCGATTGCTACTTAAAAGAGCCTCGCGTTTCAGCGCGATTGCTACTTAAAAGAGCCTCGCGTTTCAGCGCGATTGCTACTTAAAATAGCCTCGCGTTTCTACGCGACTGCTACTTAAAATAGCCTCGCGTTTCAGCACGACTGCTACTTAAAATAGCCTCGCATTTTCAGCGCAACTGCTACTTAAAATAGCCTCGCGTTTTCAGCGCGACTGCTACTTAAAATAGCCTCGCGTTTTTAGCGCGACTGCTACTTAAAATAGCCTCGCGTTTCTACGCGACTGCTACTTAAAATAGCCTCGTGCTTTAAACGCAAGGATGACGCGATAACTTCGCGTAAGAAGAAAGTCAGAGACTTTTCTTCTTCTCCAAGCCTTACGGCAGGAGTACGGCGATCTCGCCAGTAAAAGAGTTGATTGATCAGTTAAATTTAAACCAAATCACTCTAGAAATGTTCTAAAGAGTCTCGATGGAGAGATTCTTACCCCCGATAGGCGAAATGTGGGCTGGCGCGTCGCTGCCTTGGTCGCCGCCACCACTGCTTGCGCCAGTCGCCGATGATGGAGCTGCTCGAGAAGTAGCGCGAGTCTTGGGTGCCATTGCTGAGAAAAATCGACTGAAAATCTAGAGAAACTCGGTCGGAAGAAGATCGGGTCGTCTGAACTCTGATCGCCTGAATCTCTAAGTTTCTGGAAAATTCTCAAATAGAGTGAGAAGGATAAGAAATAGAGATTTCTTTTAAATGAAAGGAACCGCCTCTTGGAATTCGGCGCGAATTTCGGAGAAACTGACTGGTCAGTTACTCTCCAACACACGAAGCTATTAGCCTCGCGCGATGATGGAAAATGCGAAGTTGTTTAACTCCGCGCAACTATACAAAACGCGAGGATAGCCTGTGCCTTAGCTTCGCGTTTTCATGGAAAAACTTAGATTTTAGACGAGTGCAATTGAGCGCTTCCATCTAAGTTAAGGCGATCCTTATCCGATCATTTGGGTATTATCAGTCTAAGTTACGCAGAAGTGCCTTAGACTATTTTACCAAAATTATTGACCATCTATTTGTTGAGCAAGCAAAATTCTTGAAGCTAACAGATAGAGAGGAAAATAATTTATCTTTATTCATGAAGCAAGAGATTACAAAGAGGGAGTTATAGCTCTCCCAAAAGCTTTTACATGATCAACTCATCAATAACCAAACAGTAAGACTTCTCTACGGGGTGTTGAAGCTCAGTTCCCTGGTTCACATACAAAAGAATTCCAGACTTCTCTATGGGGTGTTGAAGTTCAGTTCCCTGGTTCACATGCAAAAGATCTCCTCTGCAAATGTCAATTAGGATCTGTCATCCGAAATGAAGCACGAGAGGAAAGGAAAGTGCTGCAATTCTGCACTGCAAGTGCTGCAGCTCCTTATATACAGCCCCTTCAGGAGTTTATCTCTCGGAGCTAGAGCTTGAAACCTGCAACTATGTTGTAAAGCATATGCTTCTGACTTCTTTAGAGTTACTTTTGCTGATGAAGATCGATGGACCCGCATACACTCCTCTTCAGAAAGGATTGGACTTACTGCAAAAGGAACAGAGTTTCCAAAAGAGTGAAAACGCGGAGCTAAGCTAACTCCGCGCACAGTTGAATAAATAGCCTCGCGCTTTAAACGCAGAGGATGATGCGATAACATCGCGTAAAGGGGGACAAGATTTCTTTCTGCTCTTTCCTTCCCTCACAATTTATAGCGACTGCTAATCAAGGATAGCCTCGCAATTCATCGCGACTGCTAATCAAAGATAGCCTCGCAATTCATCGCGACTGCTAATCAAAGATAGCCTCGCAATTCATCACGACTGCTAATCAAGGATAGCCTCGCAATTCATAGCGACTGCTAATCAAAGATAGCCTCGCGGATTCATTGAGACTACTAGTAAAGCCCCGCGTTTCAAGTGCAGGGACGACACAATAAAACGGCGATCTCGCCGACAAGATAAGCAATCATCCAGAATAAACCAAGCCAAAATATCTCAGAATGGTTCTTAGAAAACCAAGAGATGAGGTTTTTACCTTCGGAAGACTCTGCATAGACTGGTTCGTTGTTGCGTTTACCTTCACGGCTGTTGCCATCAACGCCGGCCAACTTGCGAAAAGCCAAACTCCTCTGGAGATACATCCTAATGATGAAAATCTATAGAGAATTAAACGAAGATCAGTCGAAGATCATTCGTGAGTCACTCGAGTTCTCAGAAATTCTTCGGATGAGATGAAGAAGAAGATGAGCCGGGAGCTCTATTTAAACAGAATTTCCGTCGCTTGGTATTCGACGTGGAAACTAGGGGTAATTAATGACGTAATTACTCATTTCACTGAAGACGAAGTGAAGCTGATTAACTCCGCGTTTCAGTTTAAATACCCAAAGTATTTCAAAATCTGCTGAAGTCTAAGCCATTTTTGAAAACTTTGGAGGGGGTTCTGTTGGCAGTGAAAATTTCTAAGTTAAAAGGATTTTCCACAATAGAAAGCGGAGCTACTTCAATAGCCCCGCGTTTGGTTGCATTAACCCTGCGTTTGAATAAAACGCGGAGATATTTAATAGCTCCGCGTTGATTCCGCAGTCTGGCTTGTATTAGCCTCGCGTTTGAGTAAAACGCGGAGATGATCAATAGCTCCGCGTTAGCTCCGCGTTTTGGTTATTTAGCGTCACGTTTTGATGCGATTAAAGCTCCGCGTAAGCAGATAACCAGAATCTCAAATTAATTGAGATTATGATTATGGACTTATCCAAATACCCGAATCAAGTCTAATCAGAATTCCATCAAAACTAAGATATTTGATTGGAATCCTTGATGAATGCGAGTTCTATTTAGATAGAAACTCTTGCATTAACCTGGGGCTATAAATACCTTCCTGGTGAAACCCTAAGGAGCTTCTTTTAGGGCATCAGAAGTCTCCTATCGATCCTTTGGCAATTCAAGTACGCGAGAGAGCCTTGAAGCCTTTGCTGATCAGATCTTCTGGTCCGGCAATTGAGGTGATTTTCTGAAATCTTGGAGAATTCAAGTTACGCACAGAGTCTTGAGTTCGTGAAGATCAGAGAAAATCACCATCTTCTTTCTGGAGTTCTTGAGAAGTTCGAGTTACGCGAGAGAGCCTTGAACAAATCAAAACCAGAGAAGATCGTCTATATTCGGCCGATATCTTTAAAAGAGAAGATATCAACGTACCGATCGTTCAAAGGAACTACTATAGATCCCATCGCCACAGATCCCACAACACATTGTAAAAGAGAGAGATTGAAGTATAAAATCCTCTCGTTTGTTCTCTTTATATCTTGTTCACTTCCATTGTAATTCAAGATTATTCAATGGAAGGAAGCGAAGGAACTTTTGCGACGAACATATATATATATATATATATATATATATATATATATATATATATATATATATATATATATATATATATATATATATATATATATATATATATATATATATATATATATATGAGCTGACAATTTCGCAAGTTACCTGAACTGCAGTTTATTTCCACTATCTCGAATATTTTTTTTTTAAAAAAAATTCTTTGGATTATGATCTCTACCCTCTTTGGTTCACTCAAATCTAATTTCTTGGGTTTTACTGTTGATTTGGTCCCCCATCAAGTTAGTACAAATTTTAACGGGTTTCAATGGGTAAACATTTTCTATCTACTTGATAAAAGTATAAATGAACTCCAAAATTCATGAAATTTAATTTTATTAAAGTTTAAGAGGTAGAGGTCCTAATTTTATATATATAATCCCGATAGTAATCCCAGTAATCCATATATATATATATATATATATATATATATATATATATATATATATATATATATATATATATAGAGAGAGAGAGAGAGAGAGAGAGAGAGAGAGAGAGAGAGAGAGAGAGAGGATTATTGCATATAAGCTGCCAGCTCAAGTAAATTACGTGAGTTAGCAGCACAAAATTAATGATCCTATTATTTTTAAAAAAATTTTTTGGATCACAATTTCTATATCCATAACTTTTTTAGGATCAAACTCTATAGATTTTGAAGTTTATTGACCTCTTCATTAAATAGATACAAAATATTATATTCATTGAAATTTGTTAATTTTGTATCTAATACGATGTAAGACCAAATCATGACTAAAACGCAAGAAATTTGATATGAGTAAACCATAAGGAGTCGAGCTCATAATTCAAAGAAAATGTTTAAAAAACTTATCAGAGATATTGAAAATAGAGTGCAGTTCAGATAACTTAGATATGTCGATGGCTTATATATATATATATATATATATATATATATATATATATATATATATTATAATTGTGTGTGTAAGTCGCCGCCTCACATGAATTACCTGAGCTGTACTTTATTTCTACTGTCTTTGATAATTTTTTTTTAAATTTTTTCTCTTGCATTATGATCTCGACCCTCTAGGGCTCATTTATACCCAGCTTATTAGATTTTAGTTTTGATTTGATCTTCCATCAAGTAGACAAAAAATTAACCATTTTCGGTGATTACGACATTTTATATCATTATGATGAAATGACAAATAAACTTGAAAACCAATAAAATTTGATTCTAGTGAGGCTAAGAAAGTAGAGATTATGATCCGAAAATCAAAATTTGAAATAAAATTATGGGATTATATTATTTTTTCATTGCCGGTTCAATATAACTTACCTGAGCTGGCGGCTCATATACATCAACCATATATATATATATATATATATATATATATATATATATATATATATATATATATATATATATATATATATATATATGGGATTACTGTAGGTAAGCCGCCAGCTCAGGAAAAGTTACATGAGCTAACTGTAAAACTATAATGATTCAATGATTTTGTTTTCAAATTTTTTTATAATTACTATCTTTACCTCTTTAACTTCTTTCGGATTAAATTTCATAAATTTTGGAGTTTATTTACACTTTCATTAAGTGCATATAAAATGTTTTATTCATTGAAAACCGTTAATTTTGTGTTAACTTGACGGAGGAACAAATCAAAACTAAAACCCAAGAAATTGGGTATGAGTAAACCCTAGGGGGTCAAGATCATAATCCAAAAGAAAAATTTTAAAAAATATTATTGGAGATAGTGGAAATAAATAAATAAATAAATATATATATATATATATATATATATATATATATATATATATATATATATATATATATATATATATATATATATATATATATAGGATTACTATATATAAGCCGTCAGCTCAGATAAGTTATATGAGTAAGCTTAAAAAAATTAATGGTCCTATTATTTAATTTCAAACTTATTTTAGAATCATGATCTTTATTTTCTTAACTTTTTTATGATCAAATTTTATGGGTTTTGAAGTTTATTTATCCTTTCATCAAGCATATACATAAGGAAGGCAAAATCAAAACTAAAACCCAAGAAATTGAGTATGAGTGAATCATAATTTAAAATAAAAATTAAAAAATATTATTAGAGATGGTAGAAATAGAATACAACTGAGGTAACCCCAATATTTTTTTTAAAATTTTTTCTTTCAAATTATAATCTCAAATCCTTAAGGTTCCCTCATAACAAATTTCTTGATTTTTAGTTTTGATTTGACCATCGATCAAGTTGACACAAAATTAACGGTTTTCGATAAATAAAACATTTTGCATCAATTTGATGAAAAAGTAAATAAACTCTGAACTTCATGAAATTTAATGTTAAAAAAGTTAAGAATGTATAGATCCTAATTTTAGAAAAAAAAATTAAAAAAAAAAAATCGATAATCACAGGGGTCCAAGTTTTTTGTACAACCCTAGATGTTATACTACAAGTGCACACCCCTGTGAATCTAAACTCAATGATTCAAATCAGAAGAAGAATAGCAACATCTTTTTTCCTGCTAAAAGGATTTACCTTTTATGATTGTGATTTTGTAAAAATTAATGTTAATAAGCTCTGCCTCAAGTGGTAATGAATTTTTGCTCAAGTGGCATCAGCTCTCTTCAATTTGCGAGAGATTCTGAGTTTAATTTCTGGTGGGATTCAATTTGGATATTGCTGTAAAAAAAAAATTTGTGTGTAAGAGTTTGAATAACAAAATTTTTAAAAAAAAAAAATTCATGGATTCTCCTAAATTATAGTTTCACTCTCGAAGATTCCAAATGAGGCTTATATAATGCATTTAGGAGAAACAACAAGGCCTCATTTGGGAAAGGGTGGCAGTTGGGTTTTGAGAAAAGGTGTTGATGGCTGTTGTGAGGAGTAGACTCTCACCGTTTTCACGTTAGGGATGAGCGAGCCTACACCAGCTAGTAGAGGTTAAGTAGTTTGGGTGAAGATCAGGGGGCTACGGGAAATTCTAATCGAGCACACCACTTTGCTAATTGAGCCCACCATTCTTATTCGGGATTAGTCACCTCCGAACAGCTTTCACACCACTCAGGAATTAGTCCACGAATAAGTTTAACATCGTTCAGAATTAATCTCCGACCAATGACAAACTTGTAATTATTTACAACTTTTGGAGGTGGGTTTACTGAGCAAACTGGTGTGCTCAAACGTAAATTTCCAGGGACTAAAGTGCAAATTTTTCTTGAAAAATTCCAGTTTTATTCATAGACTCTCAACTAATGGATACTGATAAAACTATAAACTGAGAGAGTATAGAATAACTTTATATTCTGATGTGTAAATAAAACGGTACAATTGTCATCCTTTTATAGCTGAAGAAGGAAAATAAAAGGTAAAGACAAGAGAATATTTAATTTTATCCTAATTATATATAATTCTCAATCAGCATCATCAGTCCAGTTAGCGATATTTGACAAATATACTAATTTAAAAAGATATACTGATATATTCTAATAAAGTATAGGATTTGTCAAATATCTTAAGTTCAGAAGATATTCTAACGATATATTCTAATAGTTACCCGAACTTTTCGCTTCTTTCTGCATGTTTAGCTGGAGTTAGCCCCTTACATATGCTAATTCCTCCTAAACAAGGCCTAGGAGTTGGAACAGGCATATTTCCTTTTTATTTTATTTTGATTGTAGGCGAACAAGAGGCACACCATAAATATTTTCATCGAGATAAGAAATTTCACCAAAGTTTAGAGTAAATCTCTTTTCTATCGGACAGATAGACATATAATATTGATCTTTTCACAATATTATATATTCATCTATCTTCGGCTCGGTTGGGACTTATTCTATTGGGATTTTTACATATCTGTTCCTTAAATTTTTTAAAAATTAGAATTTAGTTGCCCAAATCTTCATATTTATAATTTAGTCTCCCAAATACTTTAAATTACCACAATTTAGTCCCCAATCATATTTTTGTCCCGAATTTCCCGTTATACTCCTGAGTTACTTTACTTTAGTTTTCGCTTCCCTCTTCCTCCTTTCTTTCTCTTCTTATTGGGTTTCCCTCTCCATTCTTCTCCTCTCTCTTCTCTCCCAATTAATCTATAAAGTGAAGTAACTCAGAGGAATCCAATAAGAAGAGGGAAGAGAGAGAGACGAGAAGAATAGAGACAGAACCCAATAAGTAAAGAAAGAGAGGAGGAAAAGAGAATGGAGGACTAAAGTAAAGCAACTCATGGGTATAACGGAAAATTCGGGTCAAAAATATAGCTGGATGACTAAATTGTGGTAACTTAAAGGATTAAAAGACTAAATTATAAATATAAAGATTTGGGGACTAAATTCTAATTTTTTTAAAGATTTAAAGCAAAGGTATTTAAAAATTCCTATTCTATTATATTTTCATGAACTGCTAATTAAGTTATTCTATTATCCGTGCATTGGATCCAATCATTGTATTTAATTTTTAGTATGTCCTCTAAATTATTCCAAAAAAATATCCATAAACAATGGGTGAAAGTTCTTAAATCGCGAATATAGATACCAATACAAATCTCAAGTTCCACTCACGCGTGACATTAAAAAATATTTGGAGTTAATATAATTTGGAATCTCATATTTTATCCTATGATGTCATGAATTCTGGCAAGAATAATAAGAAATACCAAAAAAAAAAAAAAAAAAAAAAAAAAAAGTAGGTGTTAAGATTTAAAGTTTTAATTTAATTGTCTACGTCGTGATGTATGCTTGAATTATTCTCATATCAGGCTAAAACACGTGTCGACCTCATAGGCCCGAGCATGTGACGGTCAGCAAACCTAGGTCCTCTTTCCGTTGCCCGAGGGAAAAGAAAACTTTGTCAGGGGCAGTTTAGACATTCACCCAAAACCACAGATTAAGGGAATTTCTAAACGTGCACACAACTTGACTTGGTGAGCACCATATTATATTTATTTGAAATATAGTAGTTTTTTTCAGGTGACCACCATCCTTATTCTAATTTTAATCCTATTCCAAATTTTGCTTTGAAAGCACCTCACCATCTCAAAATCTTAAAACCAATTCTCCAAACTCCCTGTTCTGCCTCGCGATCTGCCTGCACCCTCCCCTGCTCCGGTGATCTTTCCGTCTCGCGCATGCTACCTGCACAATCTCAATTGCCGCACTATTTCTGATGGGTTAAAAAAGGGAAGAAGAAATTAACGGTGTTCACTGAAAAGAGATGAAGAGTATTTGTATAAAAAATATTAAAGGGCAAATTTGTAATTACTTACAAGTTAGGAAATGGTGCTCACACGTAAAGTTGTGTGCGCGGTTAGAATTTCCCCAGATTAATTGTTTTCTTTTTTGTTAATTATATTTTTCTTTCTTCTTTTTTACTAGCCCAACAAATTATTTAATCGGAGTTGGACAACATCTTTGGTCAAAACAAAGTGTTGTTCTGCAATTAATATAATGTTGATATTAATTAATCTCCCTGTAATATTTATCGATATACATATAGTTCGAAAAGGATATATAACACTCTACTTAATTTCATGTGGAAAAAAAATGAAGAAAAAAATGAGGAGGGGTAGAAATAGAGATGATCATAATATTAATGTTACAACAGTGGTTAAGTAATTCTTTTGAGCCAAAATGATCATGCCATCTAATAATCATATCTTATCCTAACAATTTAACTATTCTGTAACTCTCATCTCCAGTTGTCTGTAAAAAAAATAATAATAAAAAAAAGATAAAAAAACAAAGAAAAGAAGGAAAAAAAAAAAAAAAAACAACGAAGGAAGAAGAGAGAACTTACCATCAAGAAAAACGCAAGACCTGCAAATTCTCTTCGTTCTCGAAGACTTCCTAGGCCAATTCTTCTTTCTTGAATTTTGAATTTTTTAATATCTCTATATTCTTTTTTTATTTATATTTAGTTGAATCTCGAATCAATACTATAGATCTGATTCTAGTTCTCTAAAATGTCCTTGTTAAAACTACTGCCAATTTAATTTTAGTTTACTCAAATTATTATATACAGGATTTAGTTATTTTCCTATATTCTCTATTTTATTTTTTTGTTGCAAGTATTTGTATGAAAAGTTACTATAACTTATTTATAATAAAATTGGTTTTAGTCTATTAGATTAGATCTTAATTATATAATACTTTTTTTTAAAAAAAACTGAAAATCTATATTTTCAATATTATCTGATTCATTTATAATAAAACAACAAAAAATAAATGAAATAAAAAATGAACAAAAAAGATCTTCCCTTTCTCTGTGCAGTTGCAACACAGAAAGTAGATGAAGAAAAAAAATTAAACTATTGAAGAAAAAGAAAAAGAAAAAAGGAAAAAATAATAATTTCCCTCCTTTCACTCTTTTGTTGGGGAGGGAAGGAGGAAGGAAAGAAAAAAGAAAAAATAAAAATGAGAAGGGAAAAAAAGAGGAACTCTTTTCTATTCTGTTTTTTTTTTTTTGTTAATCAATAAACTTTATTTTAGAAACTAATCTCAAACATACAAAAAATTCTCTTGATCCTTTCTCAAAAGGTCAGGAAATGACAATGGTGAAGAACAAGAAAAAAAGAGATTTTTTCGTACCTTAGCCGTTCATTAACAATCTTAACTGCTGGGAAGAATGAGAGATAATGTTTGATTTCTCTCATGAGGCTACAATTATCATTCAGTATAACAGGAGAAATTATTGAAATCAATTCTTTGCAATCTCCTTCCAACACAATCTTAAAACCAGACAACTCTATTGAGCACCTCCTAAGCCCCGCCAATGCCGCTTTTGCTTCAATTTCAAAAGCAGACACTGTAACTTCTCAAAGTGCCCCTGCAAAAAGAAAATGCCAATCCCAATACCGCACAACAAAACCAGCTTAGCCATCTTTGAATGAGGATAAAAAAAAACCCATCAAAGTTGATTTTGAAATAGCCAACATGAGGTTTTTGCTAAGAAACTATCTGGATATCAACCTGATTAACATCTTCCATATGTAGGTTTGATATCTGTGCAAGCACCGCAACTCTCTCTTCTGCAAGTAGCAAACAGTTGCGAGCAATAGAAACTGCACTAGAAGGTTCACCCCCCAAAGGTAGTTACATTTCCATTTTTCCATAATAACCAAGCACAGTAAATGAGACTAGCTTACCAGAAGGTATTGCTTAACCTCCAACCACCACTCATATAATGATTCAACCTGAACTCGCCCCCCAATTATA
This sequence comes from Dracaena cambodiana, assembly GCA_036321105.1. Classification (NCBI taxonomy): domain Eukaryota; kingdom Viridiplantae; phylum Streptophyta; class Magnoliopsida; order Asparagales; family Asparagaceae; genus Dracaena; species Dracaena cambodiana. The sequence continues at coordinate 29,566,128 of JAYEPQ010000013.1, forward strand.
TTCTGAAGTTCAGCCAACACCTTTCTTGACTTAGCTCAATCAACGATTAAGTGAAATTCATTCTCACCAAATAACTGACATCTGGGACACCACTTCAAATCAACAAGTCCACATCTCCACAAGAAACTTTTAGTAGCAATAGACTCCTTAGCAAGCCACCAAAACCACTAGTTCTGAATAATACAAGGACTTTCCAAATCCATTTGTAAGCGAACCTACTCAGAATCCCATCCTCTCTGCGCACCATTGCAGCAACATATAGCTTGCTAGTTTTCACGGCAGCAAGTGGCTGCCCATCCACAACAAGAAGTCACAAGAACCAGCCCCACCAACTCGAATCTTCAAGATCCTTTCTACTAACTCCTCATGGAAGAAATTTAAGAGGCGTTGACCATTCCACCCACATTCTTTAGTGAAGAAAAATGAGACTGTTTTTCCTGTAATTCTTCTTAATTGTGGATAGAACTTGGAATATATTTCAGAGGAACATGATCGACCCATGGGTCGTCGAGAACCTGAATCCGAGTCCCATCTCCAATCCCCCAATTTAAACCATTTCGAATGACATCTAGACCTTTAATCACTGCATTCCAACTTTGAGCACAACCTTGCAAATATTTCATATCCCAAATATTTTTCTCATGATTGTACTTAGTCTTAGTAACTTCAGCCCAAGTTGAGTTCGGAAAACGAAGCGCTTTCACAATTTGTCTACCCATCAAAACCTCATGAAAAATTGATAACCTATGAAAACCCACGCCACCATTCTCTTTCGACTTACACAACTCCTCCCATTTAACTGCAACCAGTCCCGAACTCTTCCCATCTTTCGACCAAAGAAACATATGAAACAACTCCAATCTATCAAAAATTGTATTTGGCACCCAACTTGCCGACAAAATAAAAATTGGAATAAATTGAAGTACTGCCTTCAAGAGTGTAATTATGCCTGCAAAGGATAAAAAGCAGGCTTTCCAAGTACTAATTTTCTTTCTAACTCTAGCAATCAATGGTTCAAAATCAACCACACGAATTCTGTTTGGGGTTTTTACATATTTGTCCCTTAAATATTTAAAAATTAGAATTTAGTCCCTCAAATCTCCATATTTATAATTTAGTCCCTCAAATCTTTTAAGTTATCTCACTTTAGTCCCTCAGTCATATTTTTTGCCCAAATTTTCTGTTATACCCCTGAGTTATTTCATTTTAATCCTTCCTTCTTTCTTCCTCTTCTTATTGGGTTCCCCTATCAATTCTTCTTCTCTCTCTCTCTTCTCTCTTCTTATTGAGTTTCCCTGAGTTACTTCACTTTAGAGATTAACTGAGAGAAAAGAGAGAGAGAAGAGAGGAGAAGAATGGAAAGGGGCACACAATAAGAATATAAAGAGATGAGGAAGAGGAAAGGAAGGATTAAAGTGAAGTAACTCAGGGGTATAATGAAAAATTCGAGCTAAAAATATGGTTGGGAAACTAAAGTGAGATAAGTTAAAGGATTTGAGTGACTAAATTATAAATATGAAGATATGGGGGACTAAATTCTAATTTTTAAAGATTTAAGGGACAAATATGTAAAAACCCCATTCTGTTAATACCAATACTGACCCCTAAATATCGAAAAGGCAAAGAACCCAATCGAAACCCAAGAATCTTCTGAATTTCTAGAGCATATACTAATCCGCACACCCTTACCAAAGATGGCGATAGACTTGTTGTTAACAAATTGCCCACTACACTTGCAATGGTGATCAAGAATGCTCCTCAACTATTGACAATGAAATATGGATGCTTTATTGAAAATAAGACAATCATCAGCATAACCTATGTAACATATACTACTAGGTCTACCTTGCAACTGTAGCCCATGAAGCAAACATTTACTTTGGAAAGTATCAATAGAACAAGCCAAAACTTCTATCCCGATAATGAAAAGATATGATGATAAAGGGTCACCCTGTCTAAAACCAACATTTGAAGAGAACCAATAAGAATAGCTACCATTAATTAGAACTGAAAATGATCGCGTCTCAATACAACCAATTACCAACTCAACAAATTCCTCATGAAATCCAAACCGCAACAGTACCTCCTTTAAAAAACACCATGCCATCCTATCATTTGCTCTCTCCATGTCAACTTTCAAAGCCATTAGCCTTTTCCCTTACCACATTTTTGCATAGAGTGAATAGCCTCTTGAGCAACTAGAATGTTATCTGCAATACATCTTACAGGTACAAATGCACTTTGAGAAGATGAAATAATTTTTGGGAGAAGAACCTTCAGCCGATTCACAAAGAGTTTTGACCCAATTTTATAAGAGTCATTGCATAAACTAATTGGCCTATAATAAGAGGGGAGAGTGGGGTTTGATACTTTTAGAATGAGCACAAGAAAAGTTTCTTTCCATTAACTTGAGAGTTGCTTAGTAATATAAAAATGATTGATAGCATCCATAAAGTCATACTTAATTATATTCCAACTGAATTGGTAAAACGCACCTGAGAGACCATCTGAGTCAGGCGATTTGTCCGTAGGCATATACTTTATTACTAACTCTACTTCAGATAAGGTAAAAGGCCGAATAAGAGCTTCATTGTCGACATCTGAAATGATCATAAGAGTCACATCAAGAAAGGCTGAATCTAGCACTGGAGTCTTCTTATTCTGCTCAATGAACAATGCTATGTTCACTGAACCGAATAGGAAAAAATATTTATTAATAAATAAATAAATGAATGCTTGGTTTAGGTGTAGTCTAATTAGGTTTTTCCATTTTTGTTTGATTTCTAAGTACAAAATATTCTCCTTTGGAATAATAATATATTGACAGTATTTTTTCTATCGTAATAAATAATATTATAGTTATAATAAAGATAACTTAAGAATATTAGAAGTTTCTAAAACATCATTTGCTTGAGATCAATGGCAGAATTTTGGAAAGTCAAACTATCTTGATTATTTCTTATTGAGTTGCTATCATTGATTATCACTCTTTAGTTTGTTATGTTTTGCTTACAGTAATTGAAACTAATTTATATCTATTTATTTATTTCATTAACATGCTTAAATAAATAATATACTTAGGCACAAACAAAATAAAAGGGGTTATGGGAGAACTGAACGAAGGAATTTAAATACATACCTTGAGAGGTATATGTTTTTAGATTGTACAACCGGATTTTAGGAAGCTAATCAGAAGGTCTTAGGGTGAAAAATGGATCACCACCATGTCATGTTATAGGATTTTAGGAATGGGAGTATAAGCTCGTCTATCGTATTTTCTTGAGTACCTAATAGTATGGTTCTGGGATGGTATTAGGAGTCATGAGCCCCGTTGTCCCGAGTATGTAGAAGACACTCTTAAAACATGTGATCTTTCCTTCTTACTTTGCCAAACTAACTTACAATAGATATTAAAACGATATATCATATTTTACATGATTGTTGATTTTCATTTTTCTATATCTATTACAATATCATTCAAAACATGCATAAATCCATTGATCATTATCATTTCCAAGACAAGTATAATAAAATTCCATTTACAAGACGTATTTTTCATGATGCTCTTATTTGTTTCATATTTTTCTAATATTTTGTGCATTATATATATATATATATATATATATATATATATATATATATATATATATATATATATCACACATATCGTGCTTGTGTGTTTATTATCATTTTTTTTGCACTTATTAGGTCACTCTAACAATCTTGTTTTGGTATACTTAGACATTAATTTATAGGTTATTGAGGAAGAAAATCCACCACAGTTAGAACTGTATTTCAAGGGATTAGTAGATCCTCAATAAATGCATTAGCTTACGAAGGACTCAAAAGAGACTATTTCTAGTGATTTATTTCGAGAAAGTTTATTATTCATCTTTATTCGAACTTAAAATTTTCAATTATGTAATAAAAATTCATTTTGTTCTTCTATAAACTTGTCTTGATATTTATTTATTAGAATAAATTTATTGTTTTAATTCTATATTATTATCTCCTTATATATATATGTATGTATTTGTTGCAGTTGTACATATTTGTATTTATATATTTTAGGCATAATATATTCGTTTATGGTACATTGTCAAATGCTACCCATAACTTGGAATGTAGGGAGTTACAAAACTCTCATGTCAAGAAGGACTCTACTAAACGTGCTCGCAATTTTAAGAGCATTCTTCTACTGCAATAAGATTGCTCAAACGCTAAGCTACAATAATGAAATTTCGTGTGTGTGTATATGGATTACTGTAGGTGAGATGCCAGCTCAGTAAAAGTTAGGTGAACTAGCGGTAAAAATATAGTGATTAAATTATTTTTCTTCAATTTTTATCTAGAATTATTATTTCAACATCCACAATTTCTTTCAGATCAAATTTAATAAATTTTGAAGTTCATTTACCCTTTCATTAAGTTGATATAAAATGTTGTTTAATTGAAAACCGTTAATTTTGTGTCAACTTGATAGAGAAATAAATCAAAACTAAAACCCAAGTAATTAGGTATGAGTGAACCCTAGAAGGTCGAGATTATAATCCAAAATAAAAATTACTAGAGATAGTGAAAATGAACTGCAACTCGGATAACTTGCATGAGCTGTCAACTCATTTCTATTTTTTCATACACACACACACACACACACTTATATATATAGAAAATAGGAAATTCACCAGCGGTGAAAAGAGTTCCTTTACTAGTGCTTAGGTGACCCAATAAAATAATTACACGTGGCGCCACTCAAAAGGCAGTTAAGAGAGTTTTTTTATTTGTTATCTTGAGTGACGCCATGTGTAATTATTTTATGGGGCCACCTAAGCGCTAATGAAGGAATTACTTTCACCGCCGGTGAATTTTCTGTTTCCTCATATATATATATATATATGGGATTATTGTAGGTGAGCCGCCAACTCAGGAAAAGTTACTTGAGCTAGCGGCAAAACTATAATGATCTAATGATTTTTCTTAATTTTTTTTAACAATCACTATCTCTACCTCTTTAACTTATTTCGGATTAAATTTAATAAATTTTGGATTTCATTTACCCTTTAATCAAGTGCATACAAAATGTTTTATTCATTGAAAACCGTTAATTTTGTGTTAGCTTGATGGAGGATCAAATCAAAACTAAAACCCAAGAAGTTGGGTATGAGTGAACCCTAGGGAGTCGAGATCATAATCCAAAAGAATTTTTTTTTTTTTAAATTATTGGAGATAGTGATAATGAACTGCAGCTCAGGTAACTTGCATGAACTGTCAGCTCATTTCCATTTCTCTCTCTCTCTCTCTCTCTCTATATATATATATATATATATAATCCAAGAAATTGGATATGAGAGAACTTTAGAGGGTCGAGATTATAATCCAAAAGAAAAGTTAAATTTTTTTTTTTATTGAAGATAGTAGAAATAAACAGGAGCTCATGTAACTTCCATGAGCTTTCAGCTCATTTTTATTTTTCTCATATTTGTGTTGTTCCTTGCTGCTTCCACGTGTTGTGACCATCCACGATGAGACAAATCTGCATACTCCGAAGATCCTATAGACCGGTCAAATGCTAAAGTATTGTTAATTTTGAACTTGTAGGCTATTGTGTGAAATCAGACAGTTGTTAAATAAGTGTTAACTATAGTGTATACTGTTTATTTTTTGTTTCCTTTTTCTTTAGATTGTATCCTATCATGACAGCTCTCTTACTGAAAAGCCATTAAAAATAAAAATAAAAAACCTCTCGTGAAATACCATTTGGTGCCTCCAAAATATTTGTTGAATTATACTTATATATTAGTGATCTGCTATTTTTTTTCTTTTCCCTTTTTACTAAACAATAGTTAGGGATTAGATTTATCTATGTTGGAAAGGGATATATATATATATATATATATATATATATATATATATATATATATATATATATATATATATATATATATATATATATATATATATGAAAAAAATGGAAATGAGCTGACAGCTCACGCAAGTTACCTGAGCTGCAGTTCATTTCCACTATCTATAATAATCTTTTTAAAAAAGTTTCTTTTGGATTATGATCTTAACCCCTTAGGGTTCACTCATACCTAATTTCTTGGGTTTTAGTTCTGATTTGGTCCTCAATCAAGTTAATACAAAATTAACGGTTTGCAATGAATATGACATTTTGTATGCATTCAATAAAAGGGTAAATGAACTTCAAAATTTATGGAATTTAATCTGAAAGAAGTTAAGCAGATAGAGATTGTAATTGAAGAAAAAAATTAAAGAAAATTCATTGGATCATTATAGTTTTGCAGCTAGCTCACGTAACTTTTCCTGAGCTGGCGGCTCACCTATAATAATCCCATATATATATATATATATATATATATATATATATATATATATATATATATATATATATATATATATATATATATATATATATATATATATATATATATATATATATATATATATATATATATATATATATATGTGTGTGAGAAATTCACCGATGGTGAAGAGAGTTCTTTCACCGCCTCTTAGGTGGTCCAATAATATTATTACATGTGACGTAACTCAAAGGACGGTTAAGAGAATTCTTTTATTTATTAGTTTAAGTGGCGCCACGTGTAATAATTTTATTGGGCTACTAAGCAGCGTAAAGAAACTTCCTTAACCGCCAGTGAATTTTCCATTCTCTCTCTCTCTCTCTCACACACAAATATATATATATATATATATATATATATATATATATATATATATATATATATATATATATATATATATATATATATATATATATATATATATTTGAATTCAATTTTATAAATTTTGAAGCTTTCTTATCCTTTTATCAAGTGAATACAAAATATTTTATTAATTGAAAACCGTTAATTTTATGTTAACTTGATGGTGGACCGAATCAAAACTAAAACCCAAGAAATTTGGTATGAGTGAACCGTAGGGGTCGAGATCATAATCCAAAAGAAATTTTTAAAAAAATATTATTGGAGATAGTGGAAATAAACTACAGCTCAGATAACTTGAGTGAGCTATCAGCTCATTTCCATTTTTTTCATATATATATATATATATATATATATATATATATATATATATATATATATTCTTAAAAGGACTTTATATATTTTATTTTGCTTCTGTTTGATAAAACAAAAATAAAAATAAACGCAGGCCAGTCACTAAGGGATAATTTAATGTAAAAAAATATCAATTTTATGCTCGAGTCGGTCAAAATGTGGATGCATTGATTACAGGCGACAGTTTCAAGTTTATTTGTAAGTCATGATCAAATTCCGCAATTTTCTCTTATATTCTTTGAAAAGTAAGATAACATGTATTATCGTATTACTTAATTTGTTTAATCACCTTGACTTTTAGCTAATTAAGTACACTAAATGTTTAATCAGCTTGACTTTTAGCTAATTAAGTACACTAAATCAAACAAGCGTGATTGCTCTTTATATTAGCCATCCATCATTCCTTAATTAATGTAAATATATGTGTTAAAATCAATTGCATTATATATTGTAGACTGCGTGTCGTTGTTGAAAGCTTTTCTAGTTTTCAAATTAGCCACTCTAAAAATGATAAAAGGATCTTCTGACACATTGTAATGCCGTGCCTTGCTCTACTTCTCTCGCTAAATAGTTGTATATATCCTAATTTGTACTATATGTGTACGATATTAATCTGTAAAATAGGTTGCAATAATAAATTATTCTGATACAAAAATATACAAAATAACTATTTTCTATAATAAATTTGAAATTTTATTATTATTATTATTATTTTAATCTAAGAACTGAAACTGATCGAACTCGTTTGAATTCGATCCTTATATTATAGATTATGTCTCTTATTCATAAATTTTCCTCTATCATGACAAGAAAAAGAAAGAATTTGATTAGTTTTCATGATGATTCTTTTTTCCTTAATTTTTGATGCATATAATTTCTTAAATAATTTGTTTGTTTATTTATTTTTTTGTTTAAAACTAAATTAATATAATAAATCTAAATTTCAATATTTCTTAAAGGAATGGCAAAAGTTGGCCTCTAATCCACCGGCGATGATCAACGAGAGACGAGAGGTCTGCGGGAGACTAGAGACCTTCCCTCATTATAGGGTTCTCGGAGAATGGGAAGGGGACGGAAAATTCTAAATGCGCACCACATTTACTTAGTGAGCACCACATCTTATAGCAAAGTGATTTACAACATAGGGGAAAATGGTGCTCACTAAGACAAAGGTGGTGCGCATTTAGAATTTCCCGAAGGGAACCCCCGTTGTTACTCACTGCACATCGGATCCATCTAAGGCCTAACTAGTTTGGATATTAGGTTTTCCAAAATTCTAGTTTCTCTAAAGCCTTACGCTAAAAAAATGCGTATTGACAGAGGAAAAAATAAATGTTGTTCGAAAATCTTGTTTCTAAGGAAAGTACCGTAGTTGAATCACAATTGGAATCGAACATGTCTATTCTTATTTCCGATACCCATATTCCTTTTATGCTTAATGATGATATTATTATTGAGGCACAAGAGTCTCATACACATCCACCAACTGAGATTTATATTCCTATTGAAATCCATGATACTGTAAAGAGTATTACTGATACTACTGATACTCAGAATGTTTTGGTAGAGTCTAGTGCATCCCCACATGATACTAGATTTTCAATTTTGGAGTTAAATGTAGATGAAGAAACCGAGTATGAAATAGTTGACACTAATATTGCTACCGGTAAGTCTTTGAGCATCATTCCCATATTTTGGCAGGTTAATCCTAATATATTATTTTTTAGAGATCATTTGGAGTTTCCTTTCGAGATTCATCAAATTCCCACACAGTGTAGTGATGTTATATCATTTACGGTGATTGATGTATGTCATTTTAGGGAACCAATATATCTATTTTTTAGAGTTGTACCACTTGAGTCTGTTGCATTGCATTTGCCTGATATGCATGTTATGCATGATGAGATCTCTAGACAGATAGCAATTTGCAATGATGAGTACAAATTTGTTGTTTATCTACATAATATTTTGCAGGAATTTGTACTTGATAATGAAGTGAAAGTTTTGGTTCTTCCTGAGAGGTTGCTTCCAGAAATTGTGAAGAAATTATACGTTTCACATTCAGGTGTCTTTCCAGATCTACCATGGTTCGATACAAATTCATTAACGAAGCCAGTTCCCCCTCCACCACTTTTATTCAGATATGATGCACAAGCTATGGTTCCTCGACCACCACCATGGCCTAATTGGAATACTTCGTGGATGTTGATCAGTTCAACCCGGACGTGTGTATCATTACTTATCTCAGCATTCATCGGGGATGAATTATTTGAAGTCGGGGAGAATTGATGGAGATCAGGATTAGATTTTATTAGATTAGATTTGATTTGATTTAATTTGATTAGGATTGGGATTGTATTAGATATTTGATTTGATTAGGAGTTTTGATTTTATTAGGATTCTGTTTGTTAGGGTTTCCCTATATATAGGGTTGTATGGAGTATTAGAAAAAGATGAATAATATTTTGAGAAATTTTCTTGAGAAATCTCTGGCGTGGAATTCGCTGAGTAAAAAATCTTTCTTCGTGGATTCGTAGAGAGTGGGCGTGGGCCTGGGTGGAACACTGAGAAATGTTAAAAAATAAAAAATAAATTGAATATTGGTGTTAGAGAAATCTCGCCACACCTTCAATCGTGGAAGGGTGTATGCATTTATAGAGAGAAGTTGAATAAAATACAAGTCATCAGACGAGATTTTCCAGGAAACAAACTAGATATTTAAGGAAACAAATTAACAAAAGAACAGTTTAGCAATCACAAGGACAAATGTGGAATTGCTCCAGCTGGATAGTTATCTTCAGATTTTTAAGTATTGAATTTGAATCATCTTAACATTGTCATAACACTAGAAAGAGTGTGTATTAATATGATATATCCGTAAGCATAATTATAAGAGATGCCACTTTTAAGACATGAATAAAATTATTTATTGTGGTCTCCATCAATTCATCAGATTAAGTTTATTAGAATATCTCACTAATTTAGAATATCTTTCTAAATTAGTATATTTGACAAATCCTCTAATTTATTAGCATATTACATGTTATTTTTCTAAATTAGTATATTTGTCAAATATTTTTAATTAAGCTGATTATACTGATTTAGAATTATATGCAATTAGAATTAAATTATATATTCTCTTATTTTTAAATTTTATATTTGCATCCTTCATCTATAAAAGAATGATCATTGTAACATTTTATATACACATTAGAATACAAAACTATTATTCGTTCTCTCTGTCAGTTCTTAATTTCATCATGGTATCGAGCCAAGTTGAGATGTGATGGCGCTTGCATTGCTCGCTGGTGCGAGCGCTGTCTCTGTCACGGGCACAGCCCTTACTCTGTCCCGTGTGTGCCAACTTCACTGCCTCACCGTTGCCGGCTGCAACTCTTAGGTCTATGGTGGGTCCTACTCCACCGTCACCGTCATTTTCAAGCGTTACATTTGCCGTCTCCATCTCGTGCTTTAGTGACTCTATCTGCTGCTCCATCGTCGAAATCTAGTGTGTCGTCTTCGGCTCCTGTTCCGTCATCACCGTAATATTCAAAGGTGTAGTCTTTATCATCTCTGTCTTCTCTTCCGGTGACTCTGTCTGTTATTTTATCGTCGCCTCCTGTGATAGAGATCTTATCTGCTGCTCTGTCGCCAAAATCTAGTGTGGGCTCCTGCTCCGTCGTCATCACCATATTCAAAGGTACAGCCTTTGTCATCTCTGTCTCCTCTTCCGGTGACTCTGTCTATTGTTTCGTCGCTGCCTCTTGTACCAGAGATCCTGTTTGCTGTTCTGCCGCCAAAATCTAGTGTATCATCTTCGGCTCCTGCTCTGTCGCCACTGTCATCTTCAATGAGGTAGCCTTTGCCATCTTTATCTCCTCCTTCGGTGACTCCGTCTGTCGCTTCATCGCCGTCTCTTGTGTCAGAGATCCTGTCTGTTACTCATCCACCTGATCGTCATCATGATCTCATTTTTAAACTCAAGTTGGTATATTCCAAACCATCTTGAGTTTGTGGAGGGATATTAGAATATCTCATCAATAATATAGGATATCTTCCTAAATTAGTATATTTGATAATCTTATAATTTACTAGCATATCTCTTGATATCTTCTTAAATTAGTATATTTGTCAAATATCTCTAATTAGATTGATTATGCTGATTTATAATTATATGGAATTAGGATCAAATTATATATTCTCTTATTTTTAATTTTTATATTCGTCTCTTTCACTATAAAAGGATAACTATTGTAGCGTTTTATATACACTTCAGAATACAAAACTATTTTTCTCTCTTAGTTCTTAGTTTTATCAAAGTTAATTAAAGCTATGTGACTGATAAGATAACTATATTTCCATGTACAATATAAGGGTCAATACATAACTGGGTCCCAATTACACATGCATGCACTAAACTATGCTATAATCTTAGGGCGGAATGTCATTTGGATTTATGAAATTCAAGTCATGCATACAAGAAGACAGAATTTTGTTTGGAGTTAATGAAATTCAAGTAATGCATACAAAAAGTTTGATTGCTTATCACTTGGGCACCGATATTCACTAAATTTGGACTTTCTTGCAAAATCTAAGAGAATTACCATAAATCTGAAAAAAAAAAAAAAAAAAAAAGGATGACCCCGAACTTTCGGGTTATAAATTTTGAAATAGATTGAATGAAATTCAAATCAGCTATTAATAGGTTCGAATTAGAATTTCTAATCTGATCGATACACTGCAACGAGCATAAGTAATAAGAAATTAAAGATGTTGCGGTAACAATGAAGTAGGGTTTAAATTTTGAAAGATTTCCTTGAAGGTTTAGGTTAAGATTGAGAAATACAAACCCGACCAGAACCTAAGCCACATAACAAGCCAGATAAATTCTTTTAATTATCTCGATAAACGGATCAAGGGAATTTTAACAATTAAACATAGATGAAGGTGTCAACACAAAATTTTACTCTAAGAAAATATGGGAATTTTCGAAGGAGCACACACAATTTTTCCTAGTGAGCACACTTAAAAACTTCGTTAGTATAACAAGTTTGCCATCGACTTTTTTTTGACATGAATGTCCCGGTCTTCAATCTCCTTTCTCCCTCTCTTTCTCACCCAACATGGCATGTAACTTCCCCTTTAAAAAAAAAATTGAAACCTAAAATCTAAAACCAGGAGGCGCGACGAGATCAGAAAGAGATGGGAAGATAGAGACGTGTGAGAAAAGGTCTGTGTTCATGGCTGAGAAAACATGGGTGGTGGTGGGGTGATGGTGGGGGGAGTTAAAGAGGGACTTTTGGAATGAGTGGTGTGCTCACTATGAAAAACCCTCTTTTTTCGAAAAGAGAGACAAAAAGCACTAGGAAAAAAGGTGTGCTCCTTTAGAAACTCCTGAAAAATATAAACTGCAACTCCAATTAAAATCACATGGGAGACAAAACCATCTTGCAAGGAATGTTAGTCTCTTACCCTAACTTGAAAAATCAAATCACATCTCTCAAGTACACAAGTTAACATGAAACCATGTTGGCCTCATTGTTCCCAAAGAAATCTTCTCATCTCTAAATTCAAAGTCCAATGCATTAATCTCCTCCACACCACGCAAATGCAAATATATATATATATATATATATATATATATATATATATATATATATATATATATATATATATATAAACAAACGAAAAATTCATCAACGTGAAGGAAGTTCTTTCACCACTGCTTAGATGACCCAATAAAATTATTACACGTGGTGCCTTTCAGAGTGCGATTAAGAGAGTTCTTTTATTTATTATTTTGAATGGCGCCATATGTAATAATTTTATTGGGCTTCCTAAACGGCAATGAAAGAACTCCCTTCACCGCCAGTGAATTTTTCGTTCTCTCTCTCTATATATAAATAAATAGAAATGAACTAACAGCTCATGCAAGTTACCTGAGCTGCAGTTCATTTTCACTATCTCCAATAAATTTTTTTTGGATTATGATCTCGACCTTTTAGAGTTCACTCATATCCAATTTCTTAGATTTTAGTTTTGATTTAATCTTCCATCAAGTTAACACAAAATTAACGGTTTTCAATGAATAAAATATTTTTTATGCACTTGATGAAAGGGTAAATAAACTACAAAATTTATGAAATTTAATCCGAAAGAAGTTAAAAAGATAGAGATAGTAATTGTAAAAAAAATTAAGAAAAATCATTGGATCATTATAGTTTCGCTGCTAGCTCACATAACTTTTTCTGAGCTGGCGGCTCATGTACAGTAATTTCATATATATATTTTTGTTAAGAATGTACTATATATTACTAATTGTTGAATGATAGAGAGATTAGAGAATTTATTTAAATTTTATTGTTGAGATTGAGGCTTGAGGGCGTCAAACTCATGAGTTTTCCTATGGGGACTGGGTCCATGTAGCTTAATGGCAGGCATAGTTGAAAATTTTGAAGTTTAGAAGACCCTCATTCTTCCTCGAAACAAGGGTTTCAATTTTTTTTTTTTTTAAGAAATAATTTTCTTGGGAGTGTTTCTTTAATGTTTTTGTGAGAATTTATGGTGGTCTCAATCATGTGCTGAGATGCATAGATTTATGATTTTATTGATATTTTATTTGCCAGTTTTGATTGTTTCCAAGATTGTTCGTTATAATCGTTGCAACAGATGCGCATAGATATTGAGGAGAGATTTCTATCATTTAATTATTGTGTTCTAGCAATTAAACAAGAAATATTACAGGGATTTTGTTTAAGGTTCTATATTTCTTTTTTTTTTTTTTTTTCTATATATAGTTTATTAAATCCGTTTTGTTAAGTTCAAAATAGAAGACATTACGTAAAATAGATACTGATGGGGCCTAATAACTTTTCAGTTTTTTATTTTCTTAATTGATTCTTAGAAAGCGATCATATAAAGTGGTCACTGGTCATTGAAGTTTACCTCTAACATTGTTTCATTGAAAGTGGTTCATAAAATTTTAAGAAAATTACCATAAATCAATTAGCATATCTCCTGTCCAAAAATAATAAGTTGAGAGAGAAAGAGTATAAAGTATACTATTTTTACTTTTCAAATCATTTTCAAGACACTTTTCATAAACCAATCGGACTCAATATTTGAGTCTTACATTATACTGAAACTATTATACATATATAAGAATCGATGAGGATATATTGTTTTTTTAATACCTTTTGAACTAAGGGTTGTGGTTTAAAGATTTTTCAAAATTCAAGATTTGGATTAAAATAAGAGGTCACAACCGCATTGAAGTTCCATGGAAAGCGAGTAATGGACATCAATATTACCAGAGGAAGGGAGAAAAACTTATAGAGACGTTCAGATGCTAATTAAGAAAAAGGAAATACGACAAATCAATGCTATTTTTTGCTAATGAGTTTTATCTTTGTCTCATGTCATAATATATGACAATGTTTTATGTTGGCTGTCACTGGCCTACCACAATTCTCCTCCTTTATCCTGGCTTTGGACAGGCCAGTTTTATTATATGACATGGAATATTGGACTATAAAGAAACGTTATTTACAGAAAATAAGTGTAGCAGAGATGTGCATGCTCCATTGGATATGCGACAACACTAGGAGAGATAAAGTAAGAAATAAAGATATTCGTGCTGAGATAGGTATAACTCCCATCGATGAGAAGATACGAGAAAATTGCTTACGATGATTTGGTCATGTGCAACGTAGGCCTACAAGTGCACCAGTTCGAAGAGGGGAGTTTATCAATGTAGGACAAGTTAAAAAAACGAAGAGAAAACCGAAGAAAATATGGATGAAGGTGATACACAAAAATATGAAGTCTAGAGGTTTAAATAAGGAGATATTATTTGATAGAAATGAATGGAGAAAGAATATCAAACTGATCGATCCGACGTGATTCTTTTTTTTGGTTCATGCAGCCTACCCCAAATACTTGAGATAAAAGGCTTAGTTGTTATTGTTGTTGTTGAGTTTTATCTCTCAGCATCACCCTTCTCCAATGTGAATTCGTGGCGAATGACGGTAACGGGGTCCAGTCGGAAGCACGATGGTTCTAAATACAAAGCTAAGAACCAGTCTGACCCAAAAATTTCTGTTGTTAGATATAAGTCCCAACTTTGTATTTAAACGCATAGTCTTTCTTTGTCCTATCCGATATGGGACTATACTCACATATGAACAACTAACAATAATAAACTTATGAGAAAGGGGACATTAGAAATATTTAAAAAAAGATGTTAAAAATGATGAAATAAGGCATGATAAAGCAAATCCAATGCTGTAATTTGTTTTTATTTTATATCCTTGATGAAAACATATGAGTTTTTCTGTGTTTTTAAGGCTTGGATACAAGTCAAGCGACAAAATGAATTATTTTAATTTGGATTAATTACAGTAAGACCTCTTGTATTATAAGAGTAGATTAACTTATTACCCATTAAATTTAAAACTCTCAGCTTAGTTTCTATTATTCTAATTCCTATTTAACTTAAATTATAATTTTTTATGAAATTTCCAAATTACCCTCTTTTGGACATGTTCTGAATGAGTTCTTAGTGAGAGAGAGGAGGATAATTTGGAAATTTAATGAAAATATGCAGTTTAAATTAAACATGAATGAAAATAGCAAACTGTTGACTAACGACGTTAATAAGTTACACTACCCTATAGTATAAGGGATCTCACTGTAATTTTTTTTTTTAATTTTTATACTCGAAATGTTGGTAAATCCATGAGTTCATCATCTTAGTCCAAAATCAATGCCCAATCTTTATGCATTTACTAGACTAGACTAACATAAGCCTACTAATTTTGTTGAGGCAACAATATTGTGTGGACAAATTGATTCTTAAAATTCAATGCTTTTGTGTACTCACATTAAAGGGGAGTAATCTTCCTTGCAAATTCCTGTTCCTGCCTGTTAGAGGCAGGCAATGCCTCCACCTGGCCTCCCAAGGGCTGCATTCAGAGGCCAACCATTTGACCCAAAAATTTCAAAAATAAAAATAAAATAAAATAAAATAAAATAAAATTCTCCATCCACCTGTTTCTCTTTTCAACTGTGTTGTCTTTATTGAATTCCATTTGTTTGACCAGCAAAGTGCAATCTTTTTTAAAAAAAAAAAAAAAAAAAGGGTCAAGAAGAAAAAGTGATCTTCTTTCTACTGCTTTTAGAGCTTAGGGACTTTTCTAGAGCCATAATCCCTCACCTAATACTGTTCTATCTGTTTTTTGCTCAAAATTACTAAAATTTGAAGCAAAAAAAAAAAAAAAAAAAAAATGAAGAATTTCTCTCAAATTGGTGGCTTTTGAAATTTCCAACATTTTCTTTGTATTTCCATGCATATTTGCTGGGAATAACGCTCTAATTTCCACAATTTATTATCTGAGAGACAGAGAAAGTAATCGCACAAAAAAGAGGAGAAGAGAAAGAAAAAAAGGCACAAGATTTACGTAAAAAACCCTTCGATGTAAAGGGAAAAAATAATAATGCAGGCTTTGAATAACTTCCACTATCATAAAGTTGAATTATAAATCTCTCTCCAAAACTAACTAGAGGATATATCTCAAGAGAACAATACTCTTGGACAACACTCTATTTAGAAAGACTCGCTAGAGGATGACATACTTTTGATTCATCTCCACCTTTAAACCAACCTCTCTTTTATAGGCATATTAGGGCAGTTCCTTATTACGTTAATATTTTTAAAATGAGTGTTTTAGAAATATAACAAATCTGCTATTACCAATTCCATGAATATTTTCAAGATCAGTGATTTGAAAATATAACAAATATATTCTTACCAGTGCCATGAGTATTTCTGTAACGCCCCACTTTTCATAGTGTGGAAAGCTGAAACGTTCGGCGTCGAATGACAACTCGACAAGTCTCAAAGCAAAACATTACAGTTGCAACGCAATTTAAATTGAATAACATACAGAAATAAATGATAATTTTTTTTTTAAAACCAAAGCAATAACAAACTTTCTCTAAATAAAATCAACAAAATGTCACTACAAATAAATTATTCATGAATAAAAGAGCTGTTTCAAATAAAACTAAATGAAGTGTCATATGCACTTATTACAGTTTCTAAAATGAAAGCAATTAACTAAAAATTTCATCACTCCTGTAGATCTGCCTGTTCCTCAAAGTATGTCACATCTTGTTCTGTTTCTGGTGGATCTACTTCTTGATAACTGTCTGTATCTGGTCATGCATAACCAGGATCGTCAGTAAAGTGATCTAATATTAAATAGTAAAACATAACAAATAACAATAATAATTCAATATCATGGACAGACATATAAATAAAGGTAGAAGTTATTATTATCATTATTTTTAGTTGATGTCTTTTAATTATGGTATATGAAAATTCAGAAAAATATGAATATAGCTGGTCTGAATGCATCCCCGTCTACCCCCGGAAAAACTGAACAGTAATTTTGATCGGAGCCTATTCCGATCCTCCCAAAATGGAAAATAGTGGCGCAGTGATGATCGAAGCCTATCCCGATCCTCCCAAAATGGGAAACAGTGGCACAGTTACGTGCAGCCATCTAATTCATTTGAACCTAAATTTTCCCCAAATCCCTAAGTATGACGATTTTAGTATAAGTTATTCAGTTTAGTTTAATGGATTGGTGATCATCATTAAATTTCAGTATTCTGTGGTAACAATAGTAACAGTAAAGAATAATGTACAATGCAATAGTTAATAATCTATCACCAATCCCATAATTTTTGGTATCTTTTCAGATTTTATTTTCAATATTCGTTTTCCTCTTTCTTTTGTTAGAGCATGAAACATTCAATTTATAAGTAGGTCACTATGAAGAATGAATTTTAAAACCATAATTATTTTCAAATGTAAAATTAGTTCAAATGCTTGTGAATAGGTGCAGTGCTGCTTACTAAGAATAGGACTTAGTTCTGGCATAAGGTTTCAGTCAGAGAGACCCGAGTCTTGGGTAGCTTAAAAAGATTATTCTATTTCAAAAGGGCTTACTTAGCAAAATTTCCAACGTGCGCCTCAAGCGTACATTGGCATATGCAAATAGAATTTCCCCCAAACCAGGCATCATAGGCCTCCAAGTTGTGGGTAATTCTAAATGCACACCACAAACTATATAGTAAAGTGATTTACAATATAGGGGAAATGGTGCTCACTAGTAAAATATGTGTGCATTTAGATTTTTTCCAAAGTTATCCTATCATTTGAACCAAACAGAGGAAGGAGAAAGAGAAGCAGAAGCAGAAGCAGAAGAAGAAGAAGAAGCAGAAGCAAAAGAAGAAGAAGAAGCAGAAGCAGAAAAGAAGGAAGAAGCAGAAGCAGAGGAAGAAGAAGAAGCAGAAGCAGAAAAGAAAGAAGAAGCAGAAGCAGAGGAAGAAGGAAGAAGCAGAAGCAGAAAAGAAGGAAGAAGCAGAAGCAGAAAAGAAAGAAGAAGCAGAAGCAGAGGAAGAAGAAGAAGCAGAAGTAGAGGAAGAAGAAGCAGAAGCAGAAAAGAAAGAAGAAGCAGAAGCAGCAGCAGATCCAGAGACGCAGCAGATCCAGCGTATGTATAGTTGTTTTATATACATACTTATAAAAAATTCTTCAAGTAAATATATTTTAAATACTCATCATTCTAGTAAGCACCTATATCTTAAAGTATCAAAACAAAATCTCTGAACCATAATAAATATCCTTCGGCAGAAACAAGCCAAACATGGTTCTGTCAATAAACTTGAACTGGTACAAGCCAAACATGGTTCTGTCAATAAACAAGGAAAAATTTGTTTCCACATTTTTGGCCAAACTGAGATGAGTATTGGATATAAATTTATATAACACAACTCCTATTTTTAAATATTATAAGGGAAACTAAGCTACTGCACACGTGTATAAAACATTAGTTCTAAGGATTTTCTATCCAAAATTAAACCTTTAAATAAAACAAAAAGTATAAAAATAAATGTAGCATATTAAAGTGAGTAAATAAACTCACTTTAGCTGAATCTCTTCTTTCCTCCCTTTTCCTTTCCGTTCTTCCTTTCTCTCTCCTTCCCGTTTGTTCTCCTTTCTCTCTCCTTCCCGTTCGTTCTGAAATTTTCTGCGTTCCAGAGAAGAGGAAAATGACATTATTTTATTTTTGTTGAGATATAATCTTTTTGGTTGAGATATAATTTTGTTGTTGAGATATAATCTTGTTTGGTTGAGATATAATCTTGTTGTTGAGATATAATCTTGTTTGGTTGAGATTTAAATAATAAATTTTTGGATAAAGATAATCTATGAATTTGTTTTGATCTCCACCACTTTTATATCCTCATCATAATAGAAAACAAACCTCCCCTTTTATTTATTTACTTATTTATTTTCCAGATTTTAATTTTTTTTAATTTAATTTAATTTATTATTATTATATTTTTTTTAGAACTGAATTAAATGCATTAATAGAATAGTGGTCGTTACAATTTCCAAGATGAGTGATTTGGAAATATAATAAATCTGTAGGTACTAATTCTATAAATATTTCCAAAATTGTGCTTTGAGAAAAATCTGTAGTTATCAATACCATGAATATTTTAAAATTAAGTGTTTTGAAAATATAACAAATCTGCACTTAAGAATCTCATAGAAATAAACTAAATTCCCAACAATGTACTCAAATTCGAGTGCAAGCTATTATTAATTTTCTTTGAAACTTTAATTAAGTATGAATTTCAGAACAAAAATTATAAACTCAAATTCAAAAGAGGCTCTTGCAAATTCACACCCACTACCTTGTCCTCTTGTTTACAAGGGAAATTCTAAATGTGCACCTCCTTTGACTTAGTGAGCATCATTTTACTGTAGGATGTGGGGCTCATTCAGTAAAAAAGTGTTGCGCATTTAGAGCTTCCCGTTTATAACCGATTAATGTTGGCCGTCATTATTACTATTCAATTCAAACCCAACCTAACCTAACTGCCCTTCCCCTGTTTTCTCTCCTCTCTCACCATGGCCCCACCACCCAAAGTCAGCACTAACAAGGACAGGTCAGCAAAAGAAAAGAAAAGACAATTACTATTATAAAAATCGTGCAAAATGACCAAGTAAACTAACATTAAAAAAAAAAAAAAAAAAAAAACCAACTTAATTTAGACTCCCCATTAATCAAAACCAAACCGCGTATTCAAAGTCTCTACCCTTTCTTTCTCTACTCAGGCTCAGCAGCAGGGAAAATTACCCACCTTCCCTCTACTTTCCTTTTCTATTCATTTTCACTCCTCATTTCCAAATTCTCTATTTGTGACTTGTTTGCTATTTGTGATTTCTTTCTCAATGGCAGTGCCAATGGCAATGGCTTCTCAAATTTTACTCTTCTTCCTCCTCTCCTTCCCCTCTCTCTCATCCGCCTTCTCTTTCTCCATCCGCAACCGGACCGCCATCGAGCTCCCAGGCTTCGGCTTCAACTCCGTAACCGCCGCAGCTGCCGCCTCCTCCTCTGACTGCGGCGGCAGCTTTGCACAAATCGAAGAGAAGAAGAAACCCAACTTAAAGCTCCAACTAAACCACCACCGCCACCGCCACCTCCCCCACCCCAACTCGACGGCGGCGGACTCCCTCCTTCTGGCCGCCCACAAGGACCACGCCCGCATCACCCAGACCCTCTCCCGCAAAGCAATAATCAACAAGACTGATGCACCGTCGAGCATCTCAGCATCTGGATCCGAGAATCAATCCGCCGATCTTGACGCTGTTGGCAGGGTGATGGCCACCATCAACTCCGGGGTCCCTCTCGGCTCCGGAGAGTACTTCATCAACGCCTTCGTCGGCACTCCTCCCGTCCACTTCCAGCTCATCCTCGACACCGGCAGCGACCTCAACTGGATCCAGTGCCTCCCCTGCCACGACTGCTTCGACCAGCACGGCCCCTTCTTCGACCCCTCCGCCTCCTCCTCCTACCGCAACGTCCCATGCGCCGACTCCCGCTGCTCCCTCGTCTCCTCCCCCGACACCGCCCCACCCTGCGCCGGCGGCGACCAGCCCTGCCCGTACTTCTACTGGTACGGGGACCGGTCGAACACCACCGGAGACCTCGCGCTCGAGACTTTCACCGTAAACTTGACCAGCCCCGATGGGAAGAGCGCAGAGTCTCATAAAGTCGATGAGGTTATCTTCGGCTGCGGGCATTGGAACAGGGGGCTCTTTCACGGGGCTGCCGGTTTGCTAGGCCTCGGCCGCGGCCCGCTGTCCTTCGCCTCGCAGCTCAAGACTGCCTACGGCCACACCTTTTCGTACTGCCTCGTCGACCGGAACAGCGATCTTTCGGTTAGCAGCAAGCTGATTTTCGGCGAGGATCCGAGCTTGGCGAACCACCCCAACCTGAACTACACGTCGTTCGTCGGGGGCCAGGATAATGCGGTGGATACTTTCTACTATGTGCAGGTGAAGGGTATTCGAGTGGGCGGAGAAATGCTCGGCATTCCATCGGACACCTGGGAGCTGAGCAAAGACGGAGCAGGCGGAACGATAGTCGACTCCGGCACGACGTTGAGCTATCTAGCCGACCCCGCGTACGAGGCGGTTCGAAAGGCTTTTGTGGAGAGGGTGAAGTATCCGCCGGTGGCAAATTTCCCGGTGCTCAGTCCCTGCTACAATGTGTCGGGAGTCGAGAAAGTGGAGATGCCCGAATTCAGCATTGTGTTTGGGGATGGTGCGGTCTGGGATTTCCCGACGGAGAACTACTTCATCAAGCTGGAGCCGGAAGAGATTATGTGTTTGGCGATCCTGGGCACGCCCAGGTCGTCGCTGTCCATAATTGGAAACTACCAGCAGCAGAACTTCCATGTGCTGTACGATACTGAGAAGTCGAGGCTCGGGTTTGCCCCAATGAGATGCGCCGATATCTAGGATTTATCTGTGGAAAAGGTTTCGGATGGTCGGTCGGAGGCTTGTAGATAGGTTAGGGGATGGCATGGCATGGCAAAGATTTTTTTTTTTTTTTTTTTTTTTTTTTTTTCTGGGTCCGAAGATTTTGTTCAGTTTCTTTTGCTCTGCAAGGAGAAGAAACTGCTAAATGACATCAAAAGATTTATTTTTTTACTTTTACCTTCTTCTTTTTTTTCGCTCCTGTTTTATTCTCTTAGTCTTTTTCAAGCTTTGCTATGGCATGTGTTAGATTAACTGATACTTGTTACAGACAAAAACAAGAAAATATTACAACTTGGATTCTTGAAATTACGTGAATCTAGTGCTGAAGCAAAGAAATCTTTACCTGTTGTTCTATTAGTTAGATTCATCGATCGATTTGTATAATTTTATTCAATTATGTTGCTTCTATATATTGTCACAAGATGGAAAATCTAAATTATTATTTCCATGCTCGACGAAATATTCTTTTTTCAAGTTCCTAACAATTCAGTAGTAGTTAGACAATTTTAAAATGATGAAAGTGACAAAAAAATAAATAAATAAATAAATAAAGATGTTCCATGACTGTAAACATACAAATACTAGGAACTACAAAACTAACATGTAGGATCAATATTTAGTAATTCAATCATGATTCATGAACACAACGAGCATGCATCAAATTCTTGAATACTAAATTTTGTGATCACATGTAGAAAATTGAAGCTAATGCATCCGCTTGGTGATGATGATGCTATAATTATAACCTGCAAATTTTTGTGAATTTGTTGAGGACAGCAGGCAGCAGGGGGCGTGAGAAATATTTCCTGGGCTAGATTCACTTTGTCAGCGCTTATGCAGGGGAGTTTCTAAAGAGGCACACTATTTTACCCAGTGAGCCTACTTTGCAAGGTATTTTTGTTTTACCGAACAGTTATTAAGTGGGCTCACTAGGAAAAATGGTGTGCCCTTCTTGAAACTCCCCTTATGCAGTCACCTTGTTGCTCCGCTGGTAGATGATAGGCTATTGGAGTTAGACCTGACAACCGGGCTGTGCCCGGCACGGCCGTGCCGTGCCGGGCATGGCACGTCCCCCAAAGGGGCGGCACGGTACGGTTGCCTGGGCCTAGGCCCGTGTCGTGCCGAGGCCGGGCCGGGCCGGCCCGGGATTAAAAAAAAATAAATAAATAAAGAGGAGATTTAATACATTGTAATAACAATAAAAACAAATATTATATTATATTTCATCTTATTACATTTATATAATTACTCTATAAATCTCTTTAGAAATTATACAAAGCCCGAAGAGAAGGGAGATGATCATACCCGTCACCCTCAATTTGTTCTTAATATATTTTCTAAGAGATTTATAAGTTAAAAATTAAAACAAAATTGAAAATACATGAATATCCTTACAAATTTAAATACTTTTAATCAAACTTCATTTTGTTCTGGTAAGCCTAAGGTCTCTAGTACATTTTCATTAGTCAAGTCTTGTTCCCTATCTTCTGCGTCGTACCAATCTTTCAAGCAGACACACATCTCCAATGTGTCCGACGCCATTGAGGTTCTCAAGTCCATGAGCACTCTACCACCGCGCTAAAAGCAGACTCCGATACTACAGTAGACACTGGAGGAGTTAGTAGATCACAGGCCATGTTGGAAAGCACGGGATATGTTTTTTCCTGTGATTTCCACCATGCCAAAATATCAAAGGATTCATAATTTTTAGGAGATGCGTTATCTTCATAGTTAGCTCTCTCTAAATAATAATGTAATTCATTAAAATATGTACTAGTTTGTCTTGCTTTTTTTCTGTGAAATACAGATGATATTATTGGATTACGAATTTTCCTAGTAGATGGTTCTTTTGTAGTTTGTGTTGGCACACCATACATATCTTCATATGTTTTATACATAATATCTAAACATGTTTTAATATCATTCCCTCACATTATTTTCATAAGACATATTTGTATAAAATAAATCTATTAGTATTTCAAGTCCATCTAACTTGCAACGGAGATCCACAACAGTTGCAAAATATAATAAGTATTGAAAATCTTTAAAATATTTATTAAATTTAATTTCCATAGGTTCCACAATACTTTCAAGTATAGAGTGATTTCTACATTCATTAAAAACCAAAATAATTTCGGTTAGATAATATAATGCAATGTGTGTAGTTGGGTAATAAGTTCCTGACAGTGCTCTAGATGCATTTTCAAATTTGCCTAAAAACTTAAAAATGCAATGCAACTGGTGCCATTCATTATTATCTAAACTATAAATTGGTGACTCCATTTCATTAAAAGTATTTATTACATTTTTATACTGAATAGCTATGTTTAACATTTTATATGTAGAATTCCATCATGTTCTAACATCTATAGGTACAATTCTAGGTAATGTTTTCATACTTTTATATATTTGTTTAAATGCTTGTCTTCTTGGCCTACTATTTTTAATAAAAAGTAATGTATACCTAAGTTTCATTAGTGAATCATTTACTATTTTTAATCCATCTTGAACGTATAAGTTTAGTATGTGGCAAATACACCTAACGTGAAATAATTTTCCATCTAAAATTGGCTTTGTCATACTTTCAAGAATTCTAATTGCGGCCGTATTTTCAGAAGCATTATCCAAAGAAATGGTAAATATTTTTTTATCTATACCAAAATCTGAAAAAACACTTAGAAGGGATTGCGATAAATTATGTGCATTGTGAGGAAATTCAAATACCCTAAACCCTATTATTCTTTTCTGTATGCACCATTCTTGATCTATATAGTGTGCCGTTATGCATAAATAATTAGTCATATTTTTAGCTTCTTAACAATCTGCAGTTATAACAACTCTAAAAATTAAAGAAGTAAAAATTACTATTAAAGTGTCCCTCTGCTCTTTATATAGTTTGAACATGTCGGATGTACATGTTGAACGTGAGACTTTTTTATATTTTTCAGTAAATGCTGATTTACAAAATCTTTCAAATTTGCGATTTTCCGAAAAAATAAATGATTATTCGTTATGTATTATAAATCTTGCTAAATGTTCTCTTGTTTTAATTGGATCATATTTACGTATACCTAATGATCCACCAAATGTGTTTATTTGTGTTTGATGTGGCACATTTTGTGGGTGATTTTTTTCTAGGTGTCTTTTAAGATGACCCGTTCTGCTACCTAAATGAAACGAATAAATTTTTTGACAGTGTTTACACTTAACTTTTCTAACATTGTTTTCTATTATTTTTTCAAAATGTTTCCATATATCCGATCTAACAGCCCTAGTAGATGTGGTAGTTTGTGTTTCGGGTATGGTTGTATAAGTTGGTTCTTCCTCAGATACAGAAAATGGCACTTAAGGAGGTTGTTCTAAGGGTTGACATAAATTTTGATATTTTTCATCAGTTAAAAATGGAGTAAAAGAACCCGTGGCTTGAGAGTAAGAAGCGCCAGACGAGTGTGGATCCATTTTAATAAAATCCCAAAAAACCAAATTAAAATTCTCAAAAAAACTTTAAATTATAAATACCTGTTAACCGCTGAACTATTTGAGAGAGAGTGTGAAATATCTAGCTAGAGAGATGAAGCTGGAAACCGAAATAGCAAAGAAAACCTTGCTTCAATGAGAAAACTTGCTTGGATCTTGTTTGGAAGACTTGCTTACTTTAGACTTCTTGATCACTTGATTGAAACTTGCTACTTGCTTTGCTTGAAACTTCTTGAGAATTAAAGATTTTATAAGATTTTTGAGAATGAATTTGGTGTGTAAGAATGATGAATGGTAATAAAGGAGATAATGAGGTATTTATAGAGAAAAAAAGGTTTTAATTTGCAAAAAAAATTACAAAACCCCCCCAACGGCTATTTTGACCGCTGGGGGAAAAATCTGCAAATTGTTTTTGCAAGAAACCCCCCAATGGTTATAAAAATAGCCGTTGGGGGGGCTATTTGCAAAAAAAATTACAAAAACTCCCTTAAACACCCCCAACGGCTAAATTTAAAAAAAAAAAAAATTACGGCGTGCCGGGCCGTCCCGTGCCGCCGGCACGGCCGGCCCCGACCCAAGCCGAGGTGCCGTGCCGAGCACGTTCCAGGCACGTGCCTGGCCAGGCGTGCCCAACGGGCCGCCCGGCCCAGTAAGCAGCTCTAATTGGAGTCTTGGACCACAAAACCAGAGACAGGACCTTTGCTTCTAATTTAGCTTGGTTTTTTGTTCTACTTCTTTTTTTAAATTATCTGCCTCTACTACAATTCAATTTAAAAACCCACATATCGAGCACACTGGAAGTTAAATTTTGGTCTTAACACAACCAATCAAGTGCAATATCCATACTTTTTGTCATGCGTGTCAATGATCAACTAGTAACATTTTACTTGTATGTAGAGTGTCTAATTGATAATTGTGGTTTTTACTTTTACAGTAACTATTAGGTGTTGGAATTGATTTAAACCATTTAAAGGGCGATTAAGAGAATTCATTTATTTGTTATTTTGAATTGCGCCACGTATAATAATATTATTGGGCCACCTAAGCAGCGGTGAAGGAACTCCCTTCACCGCCAGTGTATTTCATGTTTCCTCATATATATATATATATATATATAAGATTACTGATTACTGTAGGTGAGCCGCCAGCTTAGGGAAAGTTACGTGAGCTAACGGTAAAATTATAATAATCCAATGATTTTTCTTCAATTTTTCTTTATAATTATTATCTCTACCTGCTTAACTTCTTTTGGATTAAATTTCATAAATTTTAGAGTTCATTTACCATTTCATCAAGTGTATACAAAATGTTGTATTTATTGAAAATCGTTAATTTTGTGTTAACTTGATGGAGGACCAAATCAAAACTAAAACCCAAGATATTGGGTATGAGTAAACTCTAGGGGGTCGAGATCATAATCCAAAAGAAATTTTTAAAAAAAAATTATTGGAAATAGTGAAAATGAACTGCAGCTCAAGTAACTTGCGTGAACTGCTAGCTCATTTCCATCTCTCTATATATATATATTACAAAATATGTGAACTTACAATATTATAGTGATAATGTGATAATTAGTTGCATATTTGCAAATTAATATCAAAGAGATAAGTTATAGTTAAAGTAGCCGCAACTGCACAATTTATGTTGTGGTAATTGGAGGTCGATTTGTAGGGAGTAAGGATTTTTCGTTAATACTTGATCTATTTAAGCAAATTAAAATAAATGAAGGTGGAGAATATCTTTTTGATATTCTAATGGATCTAATCAAATACGTAGGGTTTGAATATATCTTTGCATGATATGAATCTGAACTGAGTAGAATAGACATGAAATGCCATGATTGTCATCAGCAACGAGAAGTAAGAATGTCACTGGGGTCAGAAATAACCTCCAATGCTCAAGTCAATGATCGGAAGAGATGGAGAAAATTAAAGATAGCAAATGCAACTTAAAAAAAAAAAAAAATGTATGAGAGAAAGATTAGGAATATAATGACTCATGTCTTTGCATGGGTTATGTAGAGATAATCACTTATAGGTCTCCTTTCAGGACCATTTATTTTCTATTATACATATTAGTTGGTTGAGTTAAGGCCCAATTGAATTAGACCTAGACTGTGTCAGGCTCAGTAGTTTCTCGTAGTAATGCAAGTCCCCAGTTGGAGGCATGCTGCTCTAGTGGCATTGTCGGCTATAGGGAAGAAGCATCATACAAGTCGTTTGGCTCTTGGAAAGAAGTTGCAGGTAATTTGTAGCTCGTGTCTCTTATAGTAACATATTGTGACGTGCGGGGCCTATGTAAAGGCTATATGCTCCCTTTCCTTCTTCCATTTCTAATATTTGCAAGCTTCTATTTCTTCTTAATTTTAGGTTGTCTTGTGAGAATGTCAAAGTGTCGAGCCTAGGTTTTATCCTTACGGCTCTTTGAGACCACCCTAAGGTGAAGAGAAAATGCATTTCATCTTTCTTAAAGTCTATCATTCTGATGCCACAAGAGAAAATGATCTCATATTCTCATAAAGATATTTACAATGGCAACACAAAGTCTAGTTCCAAGGAGACGATATGTAACGTTTTGTTTTTCTGCTGCTTTCTGTTAAGAAAAGGAACTATATAGTATAACCTAGGAAGCATTGTTGGAAATAACGCGTTATGAAACTCGTTATATTGCGTTACGTAATCTAACGGAACCCCAACGCTACATAACAACCGGAAATAACTCAGTGCACCGTAACAGTACGTTTTTTACGTTATTTTACGTTATATTACATAACGTTACATTAAATTACGTTATGTTACGTTATTTACAATTATTTTTTTAGTAATTTATATAATATTGTTGATTATTATTTTGATTATTAGAGAATTGCTGTAATTTTCTTACTTAATTAGTTGTTGGTTTGTTTGAGTGCTTGTGGAATTTCTAACTTGATAATTTAAGTTTGTTTCCTTATTCACTTGTATTTCTCGTCCAGTTGCTGAAATATTTTACTTGTTGATTTTATTGAATTTTTAATTGAACTGAAATCAACAATCATAAATAAGATAGATAAATTGAACATTACAAAAATAAATTACAACAATGATAATAATTGTAATTGAAATAAAAAATTGGAATCTTGCTTTTTTATTTAAATGATGATTGGAATTACGGTTACAGACTTAATATAATTTATGAAGATATATGAAAATTATTGTAAAACTTAATATAACATTTGAATAGATTATGTATTACAAAATAGTTTTATACTCTTTTTTAGATATTTTAAATTTAATTTTCAATTTATTAAAATTATTTTATATGGTTTTATATTTATTTTTATTAGATAAATAGAAAATTGTATAACCTACGTTATGCGTCACGCTATTTGCGACATAACCTAACAAAAGCAAAACGTTATGTTACCATTATCGCTATTTTAAACATTGCTAGGAAGTATAATTAACATAAGAAAGACCTGGAACTGATGGCTGGATCATTGGCACCTGGTCCTCGAAATTTGGGCTTTAACTCTTCTCCTTGGAGACCTTCGAGATTATCCTGGTTCAGATGTTGTGATAACATAGCATATAAGCATGCTGATATTGAGAATCCATGATAGTGGTGGGATATAACAAACTGGACGAAGACCCTGAATAGTCTCGATCAACTCTAGTATGGTCTGGCTCGATCGCATCCCTCACTGGTTGATTATTTTCAAAGAATTTGCTCTCCTCTATAATATAATATCCTTATTTTCCAGCTACATGTATCTATCTTTGTAGATTAATCGGATTAAAAATCCTAATTTGGTCTTATAGATAACTACAATATATGATCGATTTATCTTGAAATATAAAACTCCGAATGAGATTTCGACTCCGTGGTCCTTATTTTTCAATTTTTCTAAATTTATGCTGGTTTTCTTAAAATTTTTCTAAAAAAACTAAAAACCAACAAAATTATCGGTTAATAAAGACAATGATCAGACCTTTGATTATTTTTATCTTTTATTCAAAAACATTCAAAAATTATTTAAAAAATTATACCATGATTGTTTCACTTCATTCTACCTTCAGTATTTATTTAGAATTTTTATGGAAATGTCAAAATATATAGATCCGATACACGAATTAAATAATTATGTCTTTACCTTACCATTCTCCACTTACATTACTTTGTTTTTCCTTTCTTGGACAGCTGAATTTGGTGGAGGTAAAATTTTGGAAATAGAAAATTGAATGATAAATGATGTAATTGGTGATGGGTCCAAAAAGTTACTGCACTATTATTATTGACTATTTCTGAAATTGATACTGAATCTTACGCTTATCACTATTCTCTCAACCAGACTGAAACTTAATAAAAAATTGAACTGAACAGACACTGTGTTTTGGAGAAAACTAGAGGTTATTGTGAATTAATGAACTGAATGTAATTGTTACAATTACCTTTTTTTTCAAGTATAATGGAATAATCTTATTGTTATCATTTTTTCAGATACAATGAGATAATTTCACTCTCACTGTTTTCCTGGGTGCCACATCAACTATTACTATTTTTTCGAGTGGAATAGGGGTGTATTCAAACTTATTAGTTTTACACCATCCTGATATTTCAAAGTATTATAGAAGATTGTTAATTGAAAGAATAATTCAGTCATGGCATTATTGATTGAAAGAGACTTTACTGATTTTATTTATATTTGATTCATATGACACTTGATACTGATTTCCATATTATCTCACTATTATTTTATTTGTTATTTTACAGAGATTCTGCTTCTACATTAATAGACCTACTTGAAAAGTGGACCGTCTGAAACGGAGTATATTTACTTTCAGGAGTAGATAGAGTTATAAAATTGACTGATTGAATGATTAGTTTTTACAAGATAGACTTATTTTAAAAGTTTTATTTAAAAATGTATTAAGTACCAATGACATTTATTTGACTTGAGACATTATTTATTTATTATGGTGGTATGTAGCTGCATTTCTCTAGTTTTATTTGATAAAATTATAATATTTTGAACTTAAAATATTTCTTATTTAATATGCTTAAATTCCAATCTAATTGACATGCGTTTTTTAATTTAAGGCTATTAGTGTTTATCATACATCGTCAAACTAGTTAGCCACCCACATTTTGGATAGTGGAGCGTCACAAAGAATAGGGGTCTGGAACCTTGGGTTCGTAGATCTATCGATAACTCAGGACATATGAGCATTATGTTTCAGACTTACTGGTAGGAATATTAACTGGTACTGGAACTTGACACCTAAGAGTATTAAACGTTGGACATACCCGTAGGCTTACCGATATACTAGTACTCTAGGCATTATTCAGGTTTTTTTAAGAATTATACATATTTATTATTACTTTTCAATTACTGTAAAATACATGACTAAGAAACTAGATGTCACAAACGATTACTTAGAAATGATTTATCAATTGTTTCATATATTTTCATGCAATTTATCATCGTAGGACACCAATTAAACTTGAAGGCTATCATATGGAAATGACAATGTGAATGGCAATTGGATGAAGAGCTGTTGGTTTTGTATTAAGTTATCATAATGAAATTGATTACCACCACCATTGACATTAATTGAACTAAAAATAGAATGAAATACCAAAAATTAAAATAAAATGAAATCACCGAGGTTTAGTGGAAATCAATGGTTGTTATAATTTGATAGACTGAATGTAATTGATATCCACTTGATCCTATACAGGAGGGTTCATGATATGTTCATACCAAAACTCTATTTTTATTGCTTTTCCAAGTGTTTAAAGATGTACTACTGTTACAGTTTTATTGAGTGTCACGGGACATATTATTGTTACCATTTTTTTGTTTGTAATGGAGACGCATTCAGAATGTCAAATTCTATGCACTCCTAAAATTTTAATATACTATAATAAGAGATTGATTAGCTTAAAGAATAAATTAAGATATAAGCATAAATAAATAAATGAGGTGTTATTGTTTTATTTAATATGATTTGCTCTGTAACTATTATACCTGGTTTTTATATTGTTTTATTGTTATTGGTCATATTACTGATGATTCTGTGTGTGCATATCGAAACTTAGTGGTAGATCTACCAGAGTCGGAATAGGATGTGATCAACTTTGAGAAGCATGCATATTTATAGAAGTAATTGGTGAGCAGATCATCTTTACTTTAGCATTTGATTTCTCCTAGTTTTATTGATAAGGAATACATATTTAAATAAATATTTAAAACATACTCTGCTATTTTTTATGAAGATAGTTTATATTATTTTTATTGTGCTACTTCAATGTGGTTATGTCCATATCCTTTCGGAATAAAGTTGGTTATTTGAAAAAATTCAGTTGTTTTATTTGAGTATTGCTATAATTATTTTTCGATATGATAATTGTAATGAAAATTAAGACTAGTCAATACGATGTGATAGTAGGGGTACAATGTTTTTAGTCATGCTATATTACTTAGATATAAATTTATATCAGTACAAATCCAAATTAGAACAAACCCCACGAAATATCAAGTTTTTTTTTTTTTTCCCAGAAATCCCTATAAACTTTTTAATGTTATATAAACTCCCATGAGATATCTAATTTCATGAAAACCCCCAATATATCAATTTAAAAACACTACAATCACTCATTTCCCAACTGTTCTAAATATTCACTCCTTGATTTAGTGTATTTTACTTAAAAAGTGTAAATTTAAATATATTGGAGAATAGATATTTGTTGCACTTTTAATTCGATTCATTAATCTTTTTTATTAACATTATTTAGAGATTTCTTAGAAATTTGAAACTACGTGGAGATTTACATAATTTAAAAAAAGTTTATGGAGATTTTAAAAAAATGATATTTGATAGGGTTTCTTCTACTTTAGCTTTAGTATAATAAAGCATTATTAAATGTTGTTTGGCACTTACTATATATAACTTACTAAGAGTATTCTCTTGAATACACATCTTATCATAACGGATCGGTTTCATATGGATTTTTATTCTTTCCTTATTTGATCGAAAAACCTATCGGTTAGAATTTGAGTCCATATCTTGTAAAAATTTCCAGCCTAACTATGAGTGGTGCTAGCTAAATCAAACATGGTGTCTTTTATTTATTTTGTAGGAAAAAATTTAAATATCAAAGGAGTTGTAGAGCAAGGTACGGCTTTATAACGTGTTGGTGGATCTTATTCCCATTTCTAGCTTGTTGTTTGAAAACTCTATAAAGAAAAGGAAAAAAAAAAAAAAAAAAACCTTTTAACAATGACATGTACGATATAGTCTATCCAGGTACTGACTTTATTAGATGTTTGAAGAATGATTGACGAGACAAATCTCAAAATCATTAACTTGCAAGATTCATACACTTGAGGGGAATTTCTAGATGGGCACAGCTTTTTTCCTAGTGAGCCCACTTTTTCTAGCAAGCACACCCTCTCTTTCGAAAAGAGAGAGTTTTTTCTAGTGAGCACACCAATATCCCTAAACTATCATTCTCTCTCTCTCCGACTGATTTCTTCTTCTTTTTCTTCTTCGTCTTCTTCTTCTTCTTCTTCTTCGTCTAGGGCAGCACACCAAAATTGAAGAACGAAAAATGGGAGAAATGGAATAGACTTTGGATGAGAGAGAGAAGGGCGCGAGGGATGAAATGGGTGAGGAGAGAAGGATCACAAGAGTTTCATGTCTCCAACTCCACAAATCGCCATGGCTTTCTTCTCTATTTCCTTTTTTTTTTAAATTTTTGCTCTCAATTTCACTCTCTCTCTATCTTTGAGAAAAAATGTGAATTTCTAGATGCTCTCCGACGACATCGCCGCCCTGCCTCCCCCTTCTCCCCCTCCCTCTCCCTGATCAGACTCAGCCATCTGGGACTGTTAGCCCGGATGGATTGGTCTGATTCGGACTAACCAGCCCGGATCAAGCCCATCCATCCGAGCTAATAGTTCCGGATGGCTGGAGGATAAAAGAGGGGGTGAAAGAGGAACAGTTTTGATCAAGAATTTTGATGATAAAATAGTAAATAAAGAGAAGATCTTAAGTGGGCTCACTAGGAAAAAAAACTGTGCCCATCTGGAAACTCCCCACTTGAGTAGCTTAAGTCAAACTGATTAAACAATTAATGGTATTTTTCTTTTAATTAAGTTCCCAAACATTATATGGAAAACTTTGGTGATCTTTCTAGACTAGCATACTTTTAATTTTATTCCTCATTGTTTGATCCAACTTATGCATCATAGCATCACTAGTTTTTTACATCCCTAGTGTACATCACTTATTACATCCATCTATTCTAAAACTTGGAACGGGTATTCGCCATAAAAATTGAATTTCTCTTTACTGACAATCTTTCAATAAAGGATTACAATCTAACGGTTTTCCGTTTACAGAAAATGAGAAAGATAGCTTTTCCTCTTTATTTAAGGCTGAGTTTCTAGGTAGCTATGGAGGACGATCCTGCTCTGCGTTGACACTCCGTACAATCTCTCTCAGTTGGCTAAAGGAAAGAAAAATGGCTCTTTACTCTTGATCACCAGGGGTAATTTCTGGAAAAAGACGTCCGGCTGTGTCTGTCCCTCTCTCTTTCGCTCCCCTGCCTTTTATAGGGGTTTTAGAGTAACGTTCTGCCATATTTGCTCGACCGTTAGCTCTCACTACTCGAGAAGTGCCGTCATATTCGTTAGGCTGTTGCTCCCACGATTGAAGTAACGCCGCTGCATTCGTTTGGCAGTTGGTCCCATGATCCGAGATGGCAATTCTTCTGTTCGGGTTGGGTGACTTTGTATTAAACCCCTACCCGAAAGTTATGGGTAGTGTCGTGAATCTCAATTTTAGATTCGCGAACCTGTTCTGCCGTCACTGGGTCGCGAACCTCAGTCTTCAGGTTCGCGGCTCTGCCGAGTTGCAAACTTCTAGCTTTGAATCCGCGGATCTATTTTGTTTTCCAGAATTTTTCGCCGACAAAATCCTCTCCAAAGTTTCCAAAACTCTCATGATAACTTGAGGAGTTTTGGAATACTTTGGATATAATATTCTGTATTAGAATCTCCATCGTATTTGAAGAAATCTGTGACTCTATATTAGCGCTACTGCTGCTTCTGTAGGGAAATGTGACTCTGTATTAGCGCATCATTTTGCAAGTTTTGGATCATACGACTCTGTGTTAGGATCGCAGATTTTGTTTTGGAAGGGGCACGTCTCTGTATTAGGGGCACGAGCCTTCATTTTGGAGTTGAAAACGACTCTGTATTAGGGTCGTAAATTTTTACTTTGGAGGGGACACGTCTTTGTATTATGGGCGCGAGCTTCCACCTTTTTGGCGAAGAAAGCGGCTCTGTATTAGGGTCGCAAACTGTAATTTCTGAAGGATCGCAACTCTGTATTAGGGGCCCGAGCTTCCACCTTTTTGGCGAAGAAAGCGACTCTGTGTTAGGGTCGCAAATTGTAATTTCTGAAGGATTGCGACTTCTGTATTAGGGGCGCGGGCTTCCACCTTTCTGGTTGCGGGAAAGCTAGAAGGCGGTTGTTTTTTTTTACGGCGTATGAATTGAGACGTTCTCTGAGCCGCATTAAATGAAAAGGTACCCATGAGATTTGGGCCAGATATCACGTCTGTCCAGAGATCTCGTCCGTCAAATCATCCTCTATATAACTCCACTTTATGAGAGAGGCTATTCTTATTCCAAGAAATTTGAAATCTGAGTTCCTCGTTAGGGTTCCTCAGACTTCTCGTCTTCAACCTCCTATAGCTTTCGATTCTCTGTGCGAAGGATTTTCTCAATCTGCAAAAGATGCCGAAGAAAACTTCTTCCTCCGATGCGGCCAGTGGTCGTCAAGATCCTCAAACAACCTCTAGTTCGATAGTGGTTCGGCAGGAACCCTTGATCGGAGGTAATAAAAAAATTTAGAAGGCAGTTCCTTTTCTCATTTTTTTTATCTCTGAATCTGAATGTCTTTTGCAGTCGATTACGCCTTGAATCCTTGGCCAAAGGATCATTATTTCGGATATTCAGATGACTATGATGGGAAGAAAGAGTTCAGATTTGGTTATGTCTTTCCCCATTGTACAGTCTCAGATAACCAAGAGAGAGAAGACAAAATTCTCCATCCTTCTCACTCAACATTGCGAGAGCTGATGACCAATGCACCTTTCGAAGGAGATGATCAGTTTCCGTTGCTCAAACCCGTCTTTTTGTTTGGGGACCATATTTCAATGCCTGACAGTGGTTTGGAAGATGACGATTGCAAGTGGCTTCATCAAACTGAAGGTCGCTACTTGTTTCTCCCCAATATGGAGAGATCTTATCCATTCTTATTCTTTCAATTCCTTTCCGTGCCCAGGCGAATGGACTGGCACATAAACAGGCCACAAGACAGCATTTTGTTGGGGGGATTCACTGCTCAAGGTGTTTTTCCTCGTGGAACTGGGAAGAGCTTTCGTGAATTGCTGCCGGGATTGCTTAAACATGATCTCCCCAGAGGCGAGGTTCTTATAATCGCGCAGACTTTCCTGCACCGTTTTACCAATGCACAAGGAGAGTTTCCTGTTCAGAATTTTCGTCCCCCTAGATGGGTTCACTGTTCTTCGAAAGGAGAGCGGGTGGTCTTGATTGACTTCTTTCTGCGATCATTTAGAGATCAGCTTCATCATGCGGGACTGTATCGCACCATCAGGGCAGTTCAGCACGGCATTCCCGCCAGCAGATTCCATTTTTTTCTTTATTGGAATTGTATAATCATGATACTTGTACAATCTTTTTCCCCTGAGCCTTCACGAGATGCATGAAGTCTCGGGCTTGCCTATGGGAGACGTCCCGTATGAAGAGTACGTCCCTACTGGAGAAGAACTCCATCTGCTGAAGACTCAGAACCCTTTGGCTTATGATACTTACTGGGAATTGCTCTGCCATTATCATATTTGCACTCACATATCGGGCACCCGTAGTTTGAAGCCAAAGAAGTGACTGCAATATCTTCTGCCTAATTTTTCTAGGAATAATCCGAACTTTATTCGCCTTCCTCCAGTTTCTGAAAAAGAGGTTGAGAGAAGAATTGCAAGTTTCGGGACAGATGGTTATGTTGCCGAATCTGACGAGGACGTTTTCAAAGCTGGGACGTCTTTTGAGAGTTTTCATTATCAGGCCCTTCAACTCTTATCTGACCCTGCTTTCTTGGCGGGTTATTTGCTGGTCTGGCTGAAAATATGTGTTATTTCTTTGCAATAAAACATACCCATTGGGGCTATATACCCAGCTGTTCTACTGGCATTGGGTAGGCGACTCAGTTTGTTGCCTGTCATGGTATGCAGTATCCAAAGCGGATTGAGAAGAATATCTGATAAATTTTGCAGTGTGAAGAAGGAGCAGAGGAAGAAAGGAGATCCTGTTATTAACACTCCTAATCTGCATGTAGAACTTCCTTATACTTATTTGATGGCCTGGCTGGTTCTACATTGTCCCACTTTGATGAGTCCTGCAGACTCGCAGATTGATTTAAGTGCTCCCAAAGTGCAGCACTACGAGAGCTCGCAATGGAAAAGGGGCTACATGGCTGCGATCCGCAAAACCTTTCGTCATTTTTCAACTTTTGAGTTGTTCAGATATTTTCCATACTTCCCGAATGTTGGATATGGGGAAGAATTCGCGGACACTGCTGGTGTTGATAAATTTACTGTCCTATTCTTGGAGTATTTCTGGTGGTTGATAAACATCCGCCCAGGGCATCTAGTCATTCGTTTGGGGAACCTTTATTATATAGAACCTTACTACTCGAGTCGCTTTGCCCGACAGTTTGGGTATGATCAGCTTTACGTTGGTAATCCCAATAGAGAATTAAGTTTTATTGGGAATGTTTTTGAGGGAGCTCAAGCTTGGTTTCACTTCGTCGCAGGTGGAACTCAAGCTAAATTTGATATTCCGCTCAAGACCCCGAACTCGAATATGAGCTTCTGTTTCTGTAAGTGGTTTGCGGATGCTAACTCTGCTCCTCAGAATTTCAACATACACCATACCAGTCTGCAGGAGATCAGAACTTGGTATGCCCAGAAAAGAAGGTCGGCAGCACAAAAGTGGCAGGGATGGAGGATTTCAGGGGGGGACAACGCATCTAATGAATCAGAGCAAAGGGAAGAGGACAATGATGCACCAGTTCAGGTTGCCTCCCTTGATGCTTCTCCTGATCCGACATCCTGGAAGACTTCTCCTCCATTGCAGTCTTCTCCCGAGAAATCTTCACATAAGCAGAAGAGACTAAGGCATCTTAGCGACTTACCTACCATTCCGCGGGGGATTGATTCGCAGAACACTCTGTCTGGGACAGGCACTGCAACACCCACTCCAGTTGCTGAATCTCTCGTTGAGAAATCCAAGGAGGATGAAAATGACTCCTCCTTAACTCTCCGCTCCCTCAAGAGGCGTCGGGGACCTATTCTTTGCAATGACCATGCTCCCATTACTCAAAAGGGTTCTACTCCTCCTATTGGCCAGGCCGACGTTGAAGTCAGTGTTTCCTCGGCCTTACAAGAGGATTCTGTAGCTCTTGTTACTCAGGGCACTGCAGATGATGAAGTGCAAATCATTGGAGAGACTCGTGCATCAGAGCCCTCAAAAGCAGCACCTCCTTCTGAAGAGCAAGATGAATGGGGCGATGATGACGACGCCAGTAGTGACAGTTTTCGCTCTTCTACTCCTCCCTCTAACCATGGTAAGTACGTCTTTTTGAGCGAGGAGGTTCGAACTGAAGTATACGGGCCTGAAGTGTTTGGTCCTAAGGTGTACGGACTTGGAGAATCTAGTGTCCAATCTTTAGGTCTTCATCTTCTTTCTTTAGCAATTATATTATTATCAACTGATACTGTAACACTTATTAATTTTCTTCTTTTTGCTAGCTCCAGTTTCGACTCCGGACTTAGAGTGCATGGGCGAGAAGGTGACTTTCCCAGACAATACCATTACGGGAGCTGATACTGGTGAAGCGACCAAAGTTACTACCTCTACAGTTGATACTTTAGAAGTGGTGATTCCCGAGGCTGCTATGCCAATGGTCTTGGCCACAGCTATTCCAACTGATGTTGTGGTTCAGGAGGCTGTGATTGGTAGCTCTGCGGAGATCTCCAGAGGCACCATTCCTCCTGGTATTAGCTTGGTTGCGGATCAATCTGCTTCTGCCTTAACCAATATCATTCCTTCTCATGCAGAGATCCACATGCTTGAGAATGATTTGTTGAAGGACACAGTGAAGACTTTCCTTCACTTCCTGGACCGCTGTATTGATAAAATACTGAAGGGGATTCCTTTTGCTTCAATCGCCAATGTTCTCAACATTTATCTAACTGATATTGTTAGCATTGGTGGAGAGGATAGAGCTGCTCCTTTTAGGCTTATGATAACTCAGCTTCAAAAGCATGCTGAATTCCTGTCGAAAGCGAGAAGTGCTGATAAATCTGAGATAGTAGAAATCATTTTCCAGAAGCTGAGAGAGGAACAGCTTAAGTTCCAGAAGGAGTCTCGGGAGAGGGCAAATATTTGCAAGGCCTCTTTAGAAAAGGGTCAATCAGACCGCGAGTCTCTGGTTCTTCAAGTGGAAGCCGCTGCTTCAATTGTCAAGGGCCATGATCAAGCTATTACTAGGACTCAAGAGACCATTGCCAAAGCCCAAGCTTTCCTAGCCAAGATCACCAAGGAACGTGATGAGTCAATGAGGAATCTCGCCAATTTGTCGCGTCAGAGAGACAATATATCCAGGGATCTCCAGGCAATGCAAGCTAAATTGGATTCGCTGGAGGCTGCTGCAGCGCATAATGTTATTGCTAGTGACAAGGAACTGCGTCGCCAAGCTACTGTTCAAGCTTATGAGATCTTTCAGCAAGACATTGATGACGCAGAAGAGAAAATAAAAGTTCTCTTGAATCATTGAGTTGTAGAAACTGGTCCATATATATATATATATATATATATATATATATATATATATATATATATATATATATATATATATATATATATATATATATATATATATATATATATATATATATATATATATATATGCTGTTCCTTCTCTTGTAGCTATCCCCTGACATTTGTTGTACATGGCATGACTCCTTGTTTATGTAAAGAACTTAATCTTGGTTTTGTATTTCTAAGGCACAACCTTAGCATTTGTCTTCAAGGACTTGCAATAAACTCGCCTACTTTCGTTTGAAATTCGCGATTCTCTGTAACATTCTGGTATCCGTGTATCTGTCACGCGACTTCCGCGGATCTTTGTTGGGTTTGTGACTTCACATTCAGAGGTTCACGAATTAACTAAACTCATAGTAGATGTGCGATCCTGATTTCCAAGGATCGCAGATTTGAGTTTGCGACGTTCTGTCCGGAAGTTTACGGATTCATGCTAAGTTCGCAATCTTAGCTTTTGCGAACTGCAATCGAGCTTAGAAACTTCCCGAGGCGACTCAAAATTCCTCGAAATTTGTAAAGACTTCTGCGAGCCTTGGGACAAGGTCGTCGGGCATAGGATCCCAAGCGTTGCATGTCTTTACTAATGACGAGATCTCTGGGCTGCTATATCTAAGCGTCCCATGCAACAATAATAAATTCTGTTGAGATCTGAACTGAACATCTTGACCAGAAATTTCGGTTTTATCTCCTCTAAACGGGAGATCACAGTTACCAGACTGTCTATATAAGACATATGATCTCCTCAATGGAAGATCATCCAGCCGTGAGAGAATTTCTTCTTGACTCTCTTCTCTTTCTTTTGTAGCTGATCTATCAGTGCAACCGAAGTGATGGATAGGAGTTGGCATATCAGAAGACCTCCAGACTGCATCAATCCAGCGGGGTGTCTCACCGAAAAGGTCTTTCTGACCGTAGTCATTTTCCTTAATTAAGGTAAATTTCTTCTTCTGATTTATATCCCCCTCTTCCTTGTTTTTTCTTTTCTTTTAATAGGGTTTTGACTTGACTGCAGGAGATAACCGTAGTCATTCTTCTTAACAATGGCCCAGACTCACTGAGCTCGTAATTGCTTCCAATGCCTCAAGGGGCTTGGAAGGTCTCATAAATTTTTCATGAGAGAAAAGATTTCGGCTCTGGAGCATTGTTTTTCTTCTTTCCTAGTATTCCACAAGATTGAGGTACTAATGACCAGGACCTTGAATTTGTGCAACCCCTCACATTATACGTTTGGGGTGTGCATTTGGTATGCCCAGTTTTGAACTAATCAATTCACTGGCATCGTCACTGGGGGAACCAACAAAGAGGTCCCTGATTGTGGTCGGAAAGAAAAAACAAGATTATGCCTTTAAGCCGTCCTTAAAAAGGAGGCTACAAGAGCAAATTGGAAGTGGAGGCCATGGAGCGAACTTTTTGCTCTGAACCATACCGAAAGAGAAGGTTACAGAAGCAAGTCTGTCATTCCAGAAGAAGAGCTTGCAGAAGCAAACTTTTTGATCTGAATCATGCCGAAAGAGATGGTTACAGAAGCAAGTTTTCTCTTTTTTTTTTTAGTGATTTGTATTCACTCTTGTTTACTGTACAACACTAGAGAGTTCTCTGTAATTTTACTCCGATGATGAATAAAGAAGCTCTTTTCTTTTTACGTAACCAAGAGTATCTAGAGAATGATTCTGATATTGATTACCAGAGGTAACTGTTAACTTGATAATCTTAAAGATGAATCGAGATTTTCTAAGTACCCGAAATTACTGTGAATGAAAGAACTTCTTGTTGATATGAAATGAAAATCTGATTCACCAGAGGTATTATTTAACTTGGCAAATTTGATAAAAAGAAAGTTTGGTTCGCCAGAGATATTATTTAACTTGGCAAATTTGATAAAAAGAAAGTTTGGTTCGCCAGAGGTATTATTTAACTTGGCAAATTTGATAAAAAGAAAGTTTGGTTCTCGAACTAAAGGATTTTAGTCCGGAACCAAGAACCTCCACTAATGAACTTCTGATTACAGAGAAACGTTTTGCTTATAACTTGCATAGAACTACCCACGCTGTATTATAACTGGTGTTCTATAATTTTACTAAGAATAATATTTCTTCAGGAACTTGCCATTGATTGGCATCAGGATCTTGTCACCATTAGGCTTTGTCAACTGATACGTGCCGTTGGAGTAGACCGTATCAATGACAAAGGGTCCCTCCCATTTTGGCTGGAACTTTCTCCTAGGCTTCTGGCTTGTTATGATCGGTTTTCTAACTGACAGAACCAGATCACCCTTCTTAAAAGTTCTTCGTTTAGCCTTTTTGTTAAAGGTTCTGGAGATCCGCGCCTGGTATAGCTCGATATTCTGTTGAGCTTCCAAGCGTTTGTCATCCAAGGCTTCTAACTCTTGGAGCCTTTGCTGATGCCTTTCTTCTTCTGTCATCCTAGTTGTTAACGCGATTCGTAATGACGGGATTTGGATTTCCAAGGCAAGACTGCTTCTGACCCATATACCAAAGAGAAAGGCGTGACATTAGTGGGAGTTCGGACTGTCGTGCGATACGCCCACAGACATTCTCCGAGCTTTTCGTCCCAGTCCCTTTGATTGGATGACACAAACCTTTTAAGAAGTTTTACGATGGTCTTATTGAAAACTTCTGCTAGACCATTAGCTGCAGGGTAGTATGGTGATGAAGCCACATCCTCGATCCTGTACTTGTTGCAGAATCTAGAATACACTTAGCTCACAAACTGAGGTCCATTGTCATGAATTATTCTTCTAGGCACCCCGAAGCGATAAAGCACATGGTGCTTGATGAATTTGATAACATCTGACGATTTTACTTCGGTTAGGAAAATGGCCTCAGTCCATTTTGAAAAGTAATCAGTTATGGC
The DNA here is from genome assembly GCA_036321105.1 of Dracaena cambodiana. NCBI lineage: Eukaryota > Viridiplantae > Streptophyta > Magnoliopsida > Asparagales > Asparagaceae > Dracaena > Dracaena cambodiana. The sequence goes on from JAYEPQ010000013.1 coordinate 29,608,438, forward strand.
TAAAATGAACCAGTGTCCTCTCGTTGATGGTGGAGAAATTGGCCCTACGATGTCCATACCCCATTGTTCGAATGGCCATGACGTAGCTGTTGGGTGAAGATACTCCGGAGCTTTATGTATAAAATCTGGATGTATTTGGCAGGCCCTACACTTCTTGGCATATTTAACCGCTTCTGTCATCATCTTGGGCCAGTAATAACCCATTCTTCGGATTCTATCCCAGAGTTTTGGCTCTGGCTGGTGTGCTCCGCAGATGCCAGCATGAGCTTCTTCGAGTACCTCTTGTGCTTCGCGGTTGGAGAGACAGCGAAGTAAAACTCCATCGTACGATTTTCTATACAATGTCTGGAGTTCTGCATTGTAGTAGAACGTGACAGCCATTCTCTGAATTGCTCTGGCTTCTTTTGGACTTTAGGGTAATATACCGTAAAAGAAATAGTCTATATAAGGAAAGCGCCAATCCCTTGGCTCCAGGCTTGATACGAAAGCGTCAGCTTCGTCTCCCTACGGTTTCTTCATTTCTTCTTTGAGCTCGCCCTTTGGACAAAACAATTCCTTGCTGCTTACCACAATCTGCCTTTTAGCATGCTTGGGCAAAGCTAATGTAGCAGCCAAGGAAGCTAGCGAATCTGCATACTATTTAGGTGGCGTTTTATGTGGCTGATATAGAAACCCTCGAAACCATTGGCGATCTTGATCACCGCTCGATAATACGGCAGGAGGTCTTCATATTTGACTTCGTATTCCCTTTTAATTTGATTCACGACAAGTTGAGAGTCCCCATATGCCTCCAAGTAGTCGACCCCCAGTTATTTGGCTATTCTTAAACAGATTAGGAGGGCGTTATATTCCGCGACATTGTTGGAGCACGAACTTGTCAATGAGTAAGCTTGAGGAATGATGTGGTTGCCGGGAGAGACGAGAACAACTCCTACCTCCGCTGTCGTTTATCCCTCGGATCCCATTCGGGAGGCACCATCAAAGAAAAACTGTCATACACCTTTCAAGACCGTATTTGCTTCGGAAGACCTTCTTGAGTAATCCTTTTCTGGAATCAAGTCCCATTCTTCTAACTCTCCCGGGATTTGTTCGTATAACCTGGAAGATGCTGGGATTGGATGTTCGGCCAAGAAGTCGGCCACGACCTGTCTTTTGATAGACTTCTGTGGGACAAAGTGCATATCATATTGTGATAGCAAAATAGCCCAATTGGATAGTCTTGAATTTAATGACCTGGGTTTAGTCATTAATATTCTCAGGGGGTTAACTCTTGATACAACGTGGATGGTTTGTCCAACTAAGTAGTGTCGCATTTTCTGTATTGCAAATACCAAAGCTAGACATTCTTTTTCCACAGGATTATACCGGTGTTCTGCCCCAACCATCATTCTACTTAGATAATAAATAGCTTGTTCATGGCCTGACTCATTCTTCTGCGCTAGCAAAGCGCCCAATGAATGGTCCATAGCCCTTACATATAGCAAGAAGGGCATTCCCGAGACTGGGGATACAAGCACCGGTGGCTTCGTGAGATATTGTTTGACTTCTTCAAAAGCCTTTTGGCATGCGTCATCCCAGACAAATGACACTCATTTCTCATTAATCTGGTAAAAGGCTGACATTTACTAGACAAATTTGATATAAACCTGCGGATGTACGCCAGCCTACCTTGCAACCCCCTTAACTCTTTGAGGTTACGGGGAGGTGGCATGTCTTGGATAGCCTTGACTTTATCTGGATCGAGATGTATCCTTTTTGACGTTACAACAAAACCGAGGAATTTTCCACTGGAAACCCCCAGGAAAGACTTAGTTGGATTCATCTTGAGCTGGTGCTTCCTCATGAGGTCAAACACTGTCTTCAAATCTTTCAAGTGATCATCTTTGTTCCTGACTTGCATATCTTCTGGAGAGAAAGCGATGTAGGGAACGGTCTTACCTGAGACTTGGTGACAGGTTGCGCAAAGAGATTCTCTTTCCTCACTCACCTCTGGTATTTGTACCAAGAATACTTCTGAATCTTGCAGAGCTTCTCTTAAACCTTCTCTAGTAGATTTAGAGAGCTTCAGAAGCTCGTACAAGGTTATCCTTGCAGGAATATTGGCCAACTGTGTTAGAATATCGAACTGAAATGACTTCCGCGAATCCTCCGCAGGCTCTTTTCCCTTCTTCTTCAAAATTTTCTCAAACTTAAGCTCCTTTTGTTTGACTTTTTCTGGAGGTGGTCGAGAATCCGTTGTCTGGCCATAGTTCTTCAAGTAATATTTTCCCAAACGGGTCCCCGTGGGAGGAGGATCTGCATCGGCTACCAAAGAATTTCCGATTTCTTCTTCCGAATCAGCCAAAGCAGGAATAACCCCGTCATCTTCGGGAATTACGGAAACGACATTAGAGGTAAAGATTTTTCCTCTTTGTTTCTTTCCAGATGAACTGGAACTCCATTATTCATCCCTTAGGAGGTCTGGATGCACCCACAGTATCTCCCCCTATTAGTTTCAAAGGAGAACAATCCGTTCTTTTGCTGTTGGTGCAGGTCAAAATTTACAACCTGCATCGTGCCTTTAGGGATGGGCTGCACTCCGTCCGGAACTGTTGACTCTATCCAGTCGGGCGCTTTACTGAACTTGACAGTCATCATGTTCGCGGTCACCTTCTTCTGGTGCTCATGGAGTTTGATGATATTAGCATCTACTAAGGCTTGAATTTTATCCTTGAGGATGTAGCAATTTTGGGTGGGATGGTTAATGATCCTGTGGTAGATGTTCGTCGCAAAAGTTCCTTCGCTTCCTCCCATTGAACACATCTTAGATTACAACGGAAGTGAACAAGATATAAAAAGAGAACAAACGAGAGGATTTTATAGTTCAATCTCTCTCTTTTACAATATTGTTGTGGGATCTGTGGCGATGGGATCTATAGTAGTTCTTTTGGACGATCGGTACGTTAAAATCTTCTCTTTTAAAGATATCGGCCGACTATAGACGATCTTCTCTGGTTTTGATTTGTTCAAGGCTCTCTCGCGTAACTCGAACTTCTCAAGAACTCCAGAAAGAAGATGGTGATTTTCTCTGATCTTCACGAACTCAAGGCTCTGTGCGTAACTTGAATTCTCCAAGATTTCAGAAGATGATCAGCAAAGGCTTCAAGGCTCTCTCGCGTACTTGAATTGCCAAAGGATCGATAGGAGACTTCCTATGCCCAAAAAGAAGACAACCAGGATTTTACCAGGAAGGTATTTATATCTCCAGGTTAATGCAAGAGTTTCTATCTAAATAGAACTCGCATTCATCAAGGATTCCAATCAAATATCTTAGTTTTGATGGAATTCTGATTAGACTTGATTCGGGTATTTGGATAAGCCCAGAATCATAATCTCAATCAATTTGAGATTCTGGTTATCTGCTCACGCGGAGCTTTAATTGCATCAAAAGGTGACGCTAAATAACCAAAACGCGGAGCTAACGTGGAGCTATTGATCATCTCCGCGTTTTACTCAAACGCGAGGCTAATACAAGCCAAACTACGGAATCAACGCGGAGCTATTAAACATCTCCGCGTTTTATTCAAACGCAGGGTTAATATAACCAAACGTGGGGCTATTGAATTAGCTCCGCGTTCTGTTGTGAAAAATCTTTTTAACTTAGAAATTTTCACTGCCAACAGAACCCCCTCCAAAGTTTTCAAAATGGTTTAGACTTCAGCAGATTTTGAAATACTTTGGATATCTAAACTGAAACGCGGAGTTAGAATACCAAGTCTATCTCGCGATATGCTCACTTACGCGGAGCTAATCAGCTTCACTTCGTCTTCAGTGAAATGAGTAATTACGTCATTAATTACCCCGAGTTTCCACGCCGAATACCAAGCGACGGAAATTCTGTTTAAATAGAGCTCCCGGCTCATCTTCTTCTTCATCTCATCCGAAGAATTTCTGAGAACTCGAGTGACTCACGAATGATCTTCTACTGATCTTCGTTCAACTCTCCATAGATTTTCATCATTAGGATGTCTCTCCAGAGGAGTTTGGCTTTTCGCAAGTTGGCCGGCGTTAATGGTAGCAGCCGTGAAGGTAAACGCAACAACGAACTAGTCTATGCAGCGTCTTCCGAAGGTAAAAACCTCATCTCTTGGTTTTCTAAGAACCATTCTGAGATATTTTGGCTTGGTTTATTCTGGACGATTGCTTATCTTGTCGGCGAGATCGTCGTTTTATTGTGTCGTCCCTGCGCTTGAAACACGGGGCTTTACTAGTAGTCTCAATGAATCCGTGAGGCTATCTTTGATTAGCAGTCGCGATGAATTGCGAGGCTATCTTTGATTAGCAGTCGCTATGAATTGCGAGGCTATCTTTGATTAGCAGTCGCTTATGAATTGGAAAGAAATCTTGTCCCCCTTTTACGCAAAATTATCGCATCATCCTCTGCGTTTAAAGCGCGAGGCTATTTCTTCAACTGTGCGCGGAGTTAGCTTAGCTCCGCGTTTTCATTCTTTTGGAAACTCTGTTCCTTTTGCAGTAAGTCCAATCCTTTCTGAAGAGGAATGTATGTGAGTCCATCGATTTTCATCAGCAAAAGTAACTCTAAGGAAGTCAGAAGCATATGCTTTACAACATAGTTGCAGGTTTCAAGCTCTGGCTCCGAGAGATAAACTCCTAAAGAGGCTGTAAATAAGGAGCTGCAGTACTTGCAGTGCAGAATTGCAGCACTTGCAGTTCAGAATTGCGCTTCAGTGCAGCACTTTCCTTTCCTCTCGTGCTTCATTTCAGATAACAGATCCTAGTTGACATTTGCAGAGAAGATCTTTTGCATGTGAACCAGGGAACTGAGCTTCAACACCCCGTAGAGAAATCTTGAATTCTTTTGCATGTGAACCAGAGAACTGAGCTTCAACACCCCATAGAGAAATCTTACTGTTCAGTTATTGATAAATTGATCATGTAAAAAGTTTTTGGGAGAGCTATAACTCCTTCTTTGTAATCTCTTGCTTCGTGAATAAACATAAATTATTTTCCTCTCTATCTGTTGGCTTCAATAAACTTGCCTGCTCAACAAATAGATGGTCAATAATTTTGGTAAAATAGTCTAAGGCAATTCTGCGTAACTTAGACTGATAATACCCAAATGATCGGATAATGATCATTTTAATTTGGCCGAAAATCCAAGTTCTTTATGAGAACGCGAGGTTAAAATACCAAGTTATCCTGGCGTTTCGCGGAGTTAAATAACTTCGCGCTCTGAGTGGTTGCACGGAATTGCGCGAAGCTAAGTGACTTCGCTTTTTCAATATCACCACGTGGGATTATCTGCTCCGCATTTTGGGGAGTAACTGATCAGTCATTTTCTCCGAAATCCGCGCCGAACTCCAAGAGGCGGTTTCCCTCTTTTAAATAAAATCTCTATTCTTTTTCTTCTCATTTTTCTTGAGAATTTTCCAGAAACCCTAGAGATTCAGGCGATCAGAGCTCAGGCAACCCGATCTTCTTCCGATTTTCAGTCGACTTTTCTCAACAATGGCACCCAAGACTCGTGCTACTTCTCGAGCGGCTCCATCATCGGCGACTGGCGCAAGCAGTGGTGGCGGCCAAGGCAGCGACGCGCCAGCCCACATTTCGCCTATCGGGGGTAAGAATCTCTCCATCGAGACTATTTAGAACATTTCTAGAGTGATTTGGCTTAAATTTAACTGATCGATCAACTCTTTTACCGGCGAGATCGCCGTACTCCTGCCGTAAGGCTTGGAGAAGAAGAAAAGTCTCTGACTGCCTTCTAACACGAAGTTATCGCGTCATCCTCGCGTTTAAAGAGCGAGGCTATTTTAAGTAGCAGTCGCGCTGAAAATGCGAGGCTATTTTAAGTAGCAGTCGCGCTAAAAACGCGAGGCTCTTTTAAGTAGCAGTCGCGCTAAAAACGCGAGGCTATTTTAAGTAGCAGTCGCGCAAAAAACGCGAGGCTCTTTTAAGTAGCAGTCGCGCTAAAAACGCGAGGCTATTTTAAGTAGCAGTCGCGCTGAAAACGCGAGGCTATTTTAAGTAGCAGTCGCGCTAAAAAACGCGAGGCTCTTTTAAGTAGCAGTCGCGCTGAAAACGCGAGACTCTTTTAAGTTCTGCGCGGTCTAATTTTTAGCTTCGCGCGGCGCTATTCTTAGTTTTGCGCGTTCTAATTTTTAGCTTCGCGCGTCCATACTTAGAGAATTTTTCTGTCTTATAGAAACTTCTCTCACTCTGGTGTTTCTTTGTGCAGTAGGGTATTCGATGGAATCTCTTCCCCACATGAATTACTTCGGCTTTGCTGGGGGTTCTGATCCCTCAGGCCAATTCCGTTTCACTACCATCCTACCCTCGTACAAGCCAGACCCGAAGGATCGCAAGGAGAAGTGATCAAATATCATCCCACCACTGCGCGAGAAATCATAACTGATACAGCCTTCGAAACTTTGAATAGAGAAGCGATGGAGAAACCCGCCTTCCTCTTTGGAGACCAGATGGATCAATCAGATGAGATCCTTTCTGAAGGGGAACGTGTTTGGCTATATAACTCAGGCGAAATGCTGATGTTTCTGCCTAGAATGGATCGTAGCTATCCTCTGGTCTATCTTCAGAGGCTAGCGACGCCTCGAGAATTAAAGTGGGGACTGACTCAAGAGCAAGATGGCGTCCCAACAGGCAAATTTGGTGCAAAAGGGGTTTATCAAGATGGTTCCCCCAGATGCATTACTGGCTTGCTTCCAGGCCGATTTGGCAAGGAGCTTCCAATGGGAGAAGTCCCATCTCGTGCCCGAACTTTCTTAAGTGAGTTCTTGGCGAAGGATGGTCAGTACCCGGCTAGCGACTTCAGGATGCCTGGCTGGGTTCATTCTTCTAACAATATGTGGTGGGCACGCCTTATTCAGTACATGCTGGATTCCCACGAGCCCATTTTAAAGGATATTGGCTTGTATAAAGCCATCAGGAATGTCCAATTCGGATTTCCCCAGAGTGCTTATCACTTTTACTACCTTTTGGAGATGTATAACCCTGAAACCTGTACTTTCTTTACTCCAGTGGGTGAGCTAGGGTTCGCTCTCCACGAGATGTTTGAGGTTTCTGGACTCTCGATGGGCGAAGTCCCTTACGAGGAGTATATTCCTACCACCGATGAGTTGAACATGCTATTGGCGAGGGACGAGTGCATCCATGCCACATACTGGGAGATGATGTGCCATTATCATATTTGCGCTGACTTGACGGGTGCGCATAATCATGGTATTGGCCACAAGAAGTGGGCCGAATATCTCTTTGCCAACTTAAATTCTAAGGATAGCTCGGCCATTATCCATGATCATCCACCCATCTATGGCTCAGAGATTGATTACCGTATTGCTAAGGGCCGCCATCTATTATATTATACTACTGAATCCAATGAGAATGGATACGGTCCCGGTACTTCATTTAAGAGCTATCACTATCAAGCCCAGTTTCCGATCTCCAACAGAGGTCTCATTGCCGGGTTTCTGATGCTGTGGCTGAAGAGATGCGTCATGCCGTCATTGCCCAAGGAAGCGATTGCAGTGACCGTGGTATATCCAGCGGTTCTTCTTGCATACGGCCGACCCCTTGGACTCCTTCCCGCCATGGTATGCAATTTGCAATATGGACTGAGGGTGCTCTGTCGTGATTTCCTCCCTACTATTAAAGTCAAGGGGAAAGGAAAGGGCAAGTCGAAGGAGACTGCCCAGCCGAAAACTCCAAACCCTAGGGTGGAAATGCCCTACACCTATTTGATGGCGTGGCTCGTCTTGCACTGTCCCTCCTTAATGAGTGCACCAGAGCGTCGTTCGGGCGAAAAGTGATTCCTTGTAGAACTGTATGAACGTTCTTCATGGAGGCAGAATTATATGTCCCAGATTCGGAAGACTCCTCATAGCTTTCAGAATTACGAGATCTTCTGGTGTTTTCCTGACTTTCCCGGCGGAGGATATGGGACAAGGCTGAAAGATGCCGTGGGAGCAGATAAGTTCACTACTTTATCTGCAGGAGCGTTCCGGTGGCTTCTAAACATCCGTCCCAGACACTTGGTGTATCGTCAAGATCTCAGGTGTCAGATCGAGCCATATACTCCGAGTCGCTTTGCTCGCCAGTTTGGATATTCTCAACTTTATGTGGGCAATCCAAATAAAGATCTCGCTTATGAGGGGAATTTATACGAAGGCGCTCGTGGCTGGTTCCATTTTGCAGCTGGCGGGACCGAGGCTGAATTCTCCTTGCCCGAGAAGGTGCCAGAATTGGCCATGACTCTCAGCTCCTGCAATTGGTTCAACATTGCGAATGATGACGTGCCCGGCTTCTCTCTCAATCGCAGTTGTTGCAAAGAGATTGAAGCCCTCTATATTAGCCGCCAGGGTGCTTCTAGGGTAAGGATAAAAGGAATGGAAGAATTCCTTGGCGCTGCGGCTGAGCCTTCGGATGTCAGCGAATCAGACGATAATGCCGGTGATGATGACGACAATACTGGTGCTGGTGGAGTTCCTCAGCCTGTTGTCAGTCGTTCCCTGAGTCCAACTCTCAAACGCCGCGGCGCTTTAAAGAAAAGGCCGGGTAAGAAGTAAAAACTGGCACAGGAAACTTTGATAGCCCCCCAAGAAGTGGCTATCAAACTTGCTTCCGACTTATTGGCTTCAGCTGTACCCCCAGCGTTGGCAAGGGAGGATGAACCTGCTAAAACTCCAAGTGTTGCTGAGGTTTCAGCTCTTTCGGCCGTAGAGCCTGTGGCAGAACCTGGGGCGCAACTAACGGGTAGCGAGACGGGTACACTGCTGGAAACGACAATGGCTCCGCCTTCAAGTCTGACAACTGGACTTGTATCGCCTGGTATGGCCCTTAGCATTTTATCTTTTGCCCGTTATTATTTTAACGTAATACTGTTTTTCTGGTCTTCTGAAATGCAGGTGATCAACTTCTTTCGCCAATGCACTCGACTACCCAAGTAGAGTCTGACGATAGAATGGACCATTCCGGCTCCGTTGGTGGTGTGGGTAGCTCTGCTAGTGAGTTTGTGGCTGATTATTCCACACCGGCTCCTGCCTCTGTTTCCTCTTCAATTCCCCCAATTGACGAATTAGGGAGCGATGAGAGAACAGAAGTCATTATCGCAGCTGCTGCTAATGAGGCTACACCTTCTCCTAGCATGCCGTCTCCAACACCCGTTTGCTCTACTGAGACATTTCCCACGGTCGTTGGCGTGCCTTCTCAGTCAGCAATTTTAACGTCGTCCGTTGTCGTGGCTGCTGAGATACCTGCAACTCTTCCGACTCCAAGCCTTCCAGCATTGGAGGAGAATAATTTGAAATTCTCATTCGAAGATGCTTCTCCCACCGGAGGAGCTTCAGGCGAAGTGGTCCCATCTTATCTTCCTGTTGGTGGGGGTACCCAAGTGATTTGTACTGTCGGTACTTCGTCTGGGGTCTCCAGTTCTTCCAGATCTGCACTGGCTCTATTGGTCCCTCAGATCATGAATTTAATGCAGGGACGGGCTTTTTCTTCTCCAATCCCAGCCACTACTGCTCCTTTGCTCACGACACCTCTTTTGGCATTACCTACTTTGCCTACCGACACTGCAAATCCTCTTGAAAGACTTTTCGGCTTCACTGTCGAGGATTTTATGCATTTGTTAAGAAGATGTGTCGAGATGGTTCTTACTGGCCACGATTTCTTCAACTTCGCACGTCCACTGTTACTCCGCTATTTAGGAAATATCGAAGAATTCGATGGACAAGATCGAGCAGCTCCATACCGGGCCCGCCTTGCAGCCTTAGAAGAGCAGGTGACCACGCTACACACACTCCGTCAGGCGGATGTGGAGGCGATCACTGAGATAGAGCTGGCACGACTTTGAGCAGAATCCTTATCTCAAAGACATATTTTAAGGCAGCAGGAGGAGATATGGTCTCAGGAGCTGACAGAGCTCCAGGCCAGTCGGGAATCCGTTATTGGCGACCTGCAGAGGGTAAACTTTGGAATTGAGGAAGGTCAGGCGGCCATCTCTAAAACCCAGGAGACGATTGCGAGGGCTCGGGCCACCTTGATAGAAAATGAACTTCGATTAGGAGAATCTGTCAAGAAACGAGAGATGTTGCTTGTCCAGCAGGAGCAGATTCAACAGGAAGAGATGGCCAGGAATCGTGCCATAGAAGAATCTCGTCAGCAACAACTTACAATAAGTGATGATGAGTTGCGTAGGCAAGCTCAGCAAACCGTGGAGGCTTCTCATCGTAGAAATTTAGACGAGACAATAAACCAATTGAGACTTCTGGGAGGCCAATAGTTTCATCTCTCTTTATGCTTTTATCTTCCTTGTAATAAGAACTTCGTAAACAGGAGAGAGATAACCTTACGATGTTTCTTTGAAATTCTTTTTGTATCTTCACCTTTTTAATAAAGATGATTCTTTTGACTCTTTTATTTGCCGGCTTCAAAACAGATTTGCTTGCCCAACAAATAACCTGTCGTCAAAACGATTTATCTCGGTACCGTTTATGCTCAATTTCTTGAACCGAAATAACAATTAAAGTTTAATATGGGATTTTTAGCAAACCCTCAGCTATTAACGGATTTGATTAGCCTTTACCAACTACCGTTTGAGTTGGGCTAGCCATGTTATTTCCCTCAACATGGTGAGTTGTCGAGGACTACGTTTGGGCTTAAATGGCAAACTTTTCCTCTTCCCGTTACTTTATCGGTATTGGGCGATTCATACTTTCACCCCAGCATGATGGGTTGGCGAGAAACTTGTTCTCTTCCCATTGCCTACTTGGCGTTGGGCAATTCATACTTTTACCCCAGTATGATGGGTTGGCGAGAAACTTGTTCTCTTCCCATTGCCTAGTTGGCGTTGGGCAATTCATACTTTTACCCCAGTATGATGGGTTGGCGAGAAACTAGTTCTCTTCCCATTGCCTAGTTGGCGTTGGGCAATTCATACTTTTACCCCAGCATGATTGGTTGGCGAGAAACTAGTTCTATTCCCATTGCCTAGTCGGCGTTGGGCAATTCATACTTTTACCCCAGTATGATGGGTTGGCGAGAAACTTGTTCTCTTCCCATTGCCTAGTTGGCGTTGGGCAATTCATACTTTTACCCCAGCATGATGGGTTGGCAAGAAACTAGTTCTCTTCCCATTGCCTAGTTGGCGTTGGGCAATTCATACTTTTACCCCAGCATGATGGGTTGGCGAGAAACTAGTTCTCTTCCCATTGCCTAGTTGGCGTTGGGCAATTCATACTTTTACCCCAGTATGATGGGTTGGCGAGAAACTAGTTCTCTTCCCATTGCCTAGTTGGCGTTGGGCAATTCATACTTTTACCCCAGTATGATGGGTTGGCGAGAAACTAGTTCTCTTCCCATTGCCTAGTTGGTGTTGGGCAATTCATACTTTTACCCCAGCATGATGGGTTGGCGAGAAACTAGTTCTCTTCCCATTGCCTAGTTGGCATTGGGCAATTCATACTTTTACCCCAGTATGATGGGTTGGCGAGAAACTTGTTCTCTTCCCATTGCCTAGTTGGCGTTGGGCAATTCATACTTTTACCGCAGCATGATGGGTTGGCGAGAAACTAGTTCTCTTCCCATTGTCTAGTCGGCGTTGGGCAATTCATACTTTTACCCCAGCATGATGGGTTGGCGAGAAACTAGTTCTCTTCCCATTGCCTAGTTGGCGTTGGGCAATTCATACTTTTACCCAGCATGATGGGTTGGCGAGAAACTAGTTCTCTTCCCATTGCCTAGTCGGCGTTGGGCAATTCATACTTTTACCCCAGTATGAAGGGTTGGCGAGAAACTAGTTCTCTTCCCTTTGCCTAGTTGGCGTTGGGCAATTCATACTTTTACCCCTGTATGATGGATTGGCGAGAAACTAGTTCTCTTCCCATTGCCTAGTTGGCATTGGGCAATTCATACTTTTAACCCAGTATGATGGGTTGGCGAGAAACTAGTTCTCTTCCCTTTACCTAGTTGGCGTTGGGCAATTCATACTTTTACCCCAGCATGATGGGTTGGCGAGAAACTAGTTCTCTTCCCATTGCCTAGTTGGCGTTGGGCAATTCATACTTTTACCCCAGCATGATGGGTTGGCGAGAAACTTGTTCTCTTCCTATTGCCTAGTTGGCGTTGGGCAATTCATACTTTTACCCCAGCATGATGGGTTGGCGAGAAACTAGTTCTCTTCCCATTGCCTAGTCTGCATTGGGCAATTCATACTTTTACCCCCGTATGATGGGTTGGCAAGAAACTAGTTCTCTTCCTATTGCCTAGTTGGCGTTGGGCAATTCATACTTTTAGGTCACAGGCGCTTAATTACACATGCCTAAAAGAAGATTGGGGGCTGTTCAAACTTGAGAACTAAGCACACCAGGTTTTGGATCAGAGGCGCCAAATTGCGTATGCCCAAGAAAAAGACTGATGGTGGTTCAAACTTGAGAACCAAACAGGAGGTGGTTCAAGGCTCTCTCGCGTAACTTGAACTGGGCACTCCAAACACACCAGGTTTAGGTCAGAGGCGCCAAACTGCGTATGCCTAATAAAAAAACTGGAGGTGGTTCAAACTTGAGAACCAAACTCACCAGGTTTAGGTCAGAGGCGCACAATGCGCATGCCTAATAAAAAGATTGGGGGCTGTTCAAACTTGAGAACTAAGCACACCAGATTTAGGTCAGAGGCGCACAATGCGCATGCCTAATAAAAAGATTGGGGGCTGTTCAAACTTGAGAACTAAGCACACCAGATTTAGGTCAGAAGCGCACAATGCGCATGCCTAATAAAAAGACTGGAGGTGGTTCAAACTTGAGAACCAAACGTACCAGATTTAGGTCAGAGGCGTACAATGCGCATGCCTAAGAAAAAGAGAAGACGCGTATCTCCAGGGGTACTAAGAATAGTATTTCTTTAGAAATTTGTCATTGATCGGCATCATCATCCTGTCGCCGTCTTGATTCATTAAGCGATAGGCTCCACTGGAGTATACTGTCTCCACAACAAACGGTCCTTCCCACTTGGGTTCAAATTTACCCTTAGTCTTGTGGGTTAGCACCATTGGCCTCTTAACAGCCAGAACCAAGTCTTCTTACTTAAAGGTCCTTGGTTTGACGTTCTTATTGAACGTTTGAGATATTCGGGCTTGATACAACTCAATTTGTTGTTGAGCCCTGAGACGTTTTTCGTCTAACGCCTCTAGTTCTTGCAACCTTTGCTGATGGCGCTCTTCTGTCGTCATCTTTGTAGCTAAAGTCACTCTTAATGATGGTATCTGGATTTCAAGAGACAAGACAGCCTCACTTCCATAAACCAAAGAGAACGAGGTAGATTTAGTCGGGGTGCGAACGGTGGTGCGATAAACCCACAGGCATTCTCCTAACTTTTCATCCCAATCTCGTTTATTGGAAGAGACGTACTTCCGAAGGAGTTTGATGATTGTCTTGTTAAAGGCTTCAGCTAACCCATTAGCCGCAGGGTTATATGGTGTAGAAGCGATATCTTTGATTCTGAACTTGTTGCAGAATCTGGAGAATCTCTGACTGATGAATTGCGGACCATTATCATGAATGATCCGTCGAGGGACGCCAAATCGGTAAATGACATGATGCTTGATAAACTTGATCACATCTGCCGTTTTCACCTCTTTCATGGGCACGGCTTCGGCCCATTTTGAAAAATAATCGGTTATTGCAAGAATAAACCGATGTCCTCTGGATGACGGGGAAGTTATTGGCCCCACAATTCCATTCCCCAGGCTTCAAATGGCCAGCTTGCGACGGTATTGTGCAAGTATTCTTGGGGTTGATGAATAAAATTGGCATTTATTTGGCATGCATGACATCGTTTAGCGTATGCCATTGCTTCCGTAATCATGCTCGGCCAGTAGTACCCTAGCCTTCTTATACGGTCTCCAAGTTTAGGACCGGGCTGATGAGCTCCACATACTCCATCATGTGTTTCTTTTAGCACTTGTTCTGCTTCTGGTTTCGATATGCAGCGTAGCAATAGACCACCTCTTGACTTTCTATACAAAGTCTGAAGTTTCTGGTCGTAATGAAATCTTTGGGCCTTCCTCTTTATTGAGGTGGCTTCCTTAGGATCTTCTGGTAATATCCCATGCAAGGCATAATCCACAAACGGAAATTGCCAATTACGGGGTTCTAACTTTAAGCCAATCTGGCATACCTCTTCGGCTTGAGATACCACATCTGGGTGGAGGAGTTCTCTACTACCAATGGTGATGCTTTTAGCTTCACCTGGCTGGATTGCCAGCGTTGCGGCTAATGCGGCAAGAGCATCGGCATAAATGTTCTCGTTTCGAGATACGTGATATATGTAGAATTGTTCAAAATATCCTGCTAGCTCAATAGCTAGCTGATGATAGGAGATGAGGGCTTCATGTCTGACTTCATACTCACCTGTCATCTGATTGACAATGAGCTTAGAATCTCCATATGCCTCTAAATGGTTCACCCCCAGTTGCAGAGCTATTTTTAAGCCGATAATAAGCGCATTGTACTCCGCTACATTATTAGTGCACGGTTCTGTTAATGAGTAACCGTTAGGCAATATATGTTTATGTGGGGATATTAGCACAACCCCCACTCCAGCAGCAAATCGTCTTGCGGCACCATCAAAGAACATTTGCCAAGGTTGCTCTTTGGTAACTGTGTTGACTTCCGATATCTGCTTTAATTGGGACCAAATTGAATGGTCTGCAAGGAAATCAGCGATTGCCTGTCCCTTCATGGCCTTTTGAGGGACAAAATGTATGTCATAGGGCGATAGTAAGAGCGCCCATTTTGCCAATCGGCCATTTAAGGATCCCGGCTTGGTCATTAGAATCTTCAAGGGGTTAACCCGTGATATAACATGAATTGTTTGCCCTGAAAGGTAGTGTCGCGTTTTCTGAACAGCAAACACTAGGGCTAAACATTCCTTTTCAATTGGGGTATATCGCTATTCGGCCCCAATCATTGTTCTACTTAAATAGTAGAGGGCATGTTCATGGCCGTGCTCATTATATTGAGCAAGTAATGCTCCTAAAGTATTATCCATGGCCCTTACATATATAAGGAAGGGCTGCCTAGGGGCTGGTGCCATTAGTACAGGGGGCTTAGTAAGGTACTCCTTGAGGTCATCAAATGCCTGCTGACAAGCCTCATCCCATATAAAAGACACTCCCTTCTTCATAAGTTTGGAGAATGGTTGGCATCGTTGATGTGATAAATTACTGCAAGCGCACAGTGTCGGTGTAGCGCTGTACAGGTCGTCCCACAGGGATCTAGGGTGTTTTTGCGATTCTTACTCTTTCCTTAGTCTAGCGGATTAACAAATGATTCTAGGTTGAAGTTTGATTAATCTAAATAGCCTAGGATCTAGAATCCACTAGTTTCCAACCATGTATTTACTTCTATTATCTTCTTCTCTCATAAAAATTTGATCTTTTTAGTTTAATCTTTATTCAAAGTGCCTTAAGTATGAGCTATCAAGTGGTGTGCAAGTATAACTCATCAAAGATACTACTTTTCATAAAAACAAACTAAATCTTTAGATAATTCAATAAAAAAGATAAAATCAACAACCCCAAACCCTAACTAAGTATAGGCTATCAAGAAACCTAATTCAAGTATAACCTATCAAAGTCTTAATCTTCGAGTTCTTGTATTTTAAACTTTTTATAGAAGAATCATGTCTTTATTATTTTTATTTAAGAAGAAAATACTAGAGAGCAATTACATGATGGATCCTAACTTCATCTACATCCTAGAGCTAAACTAATTAGCTACTCATGATTCTAGAAAGCAATTAAATCTAATCTAGAAAGCAAATAAATCTCTACTAGAAAGCAATTAAATCTATCTAAAAAGCAATTAAAGATTAGAAAACAATGGCTTACCTCTGGAGCACGGTATTGTGGCCGCCACCCCTTCAGCAAAACCCTAATTTTATTAATGGAAGACGAGTACAAACTAAATCCTAATCTACATTAACTACTGCATAAAACCTAGAATACAAGGATACGGCCAATATATAGGCTTCGGAAATCAAACCCTAATTCAGTAGAACTATAAAGCCACAAAATTACATCGAAGCCAGGGAAGAAAATTCAGCATGTGGGGCCCACAGTTGACCGCTAAATGGCGGTTAAAACCGTAAACAGCGGTTTTATTTCGAGTAACTCAATTGAAATTTCTTCCACGTCTGTCTCGTGTCTTGCTCATTATATTTCCTTGACTGTATTTGACTTTGCATCTCTGTAATATCGTAGTCTCGTAGTTTTTCTCACTTTAGAAACTTTTCGTACTCTGATTTCTTACTCTAACATTGATTTCTTGCCATCTCCTTGTATGAATCGAATTATCTGAAAAAGGCACTAAAAATACCCGAGTAGCATTTATTTATATACAAAAATAGATAAAATATGAGAGGAAAAATACAATATATGATATACATCACACCCCCACACCTATCTTTTGCTAGTTCTCGAGCAAAACCTAAATCTAAAAAGAAAAATAAAAATCCTAACTCACTTTCGCAGGAATCGCGATTGCACTTAGCACGTGCAATAAACCTTTAAACCCCTAGGTTACCCTAGTGGACGAGTGTTGTCTCGTGAGGGTTTGCAGTGAATATACCCACAAAATTCAAGAAGAAAATAGAGTAAGGAATAAAAAAAAGAAAAATAAGGATAACCGAAAATCAAGAAAAATAGAAATTTTATACAAAGGAAAGAAAAATCTTTTTTTTTTTAATGATATTTTCATCAATTAATCTCACTAATATATAAACTCAAGAACGCATTTAGATTATCAATTTTCAAATCGAGCATCATATCAGATACACTTATCATTTTAATCAAAAATTTAAATCCTATCTTTCAATACCCACTAACAGATAATTCATTGGCTCCTATACAACTACGTGCACGTGTGATAGTTTATTTCGGCCTTAGACTCAAACTCTAACTCATGATTCATCTCCTCTCTCATAACAAAATTTTTTTCTTTTTTTTTTAAGAATATTTCACCTTTCATGCGAATATTCACGCTTGCTTAGGCGCAACATACCCGATTACTTGGTTCATACTCTTTTCTTTTTTTTTTTCTTTTTTTTAGAATATTTCACCTTTCATGCGAATATTTACACTTACTTAGGCGCAAAGTACCCGATTACTCAGATCATACTCTTTTTTTCACTCTTGAGGCTATTGCCTTAATACCAGGCGCACCCCATTATTTTATCACTCTCGAGGCTATTGCCTTAGGCTCACCCCATTATTTTATTCTCACTTTTTTTTTCTTTTTTTTCTCTTTTTTTTTTGTTTAGAGAGAGAAAACTTACTCAATCGTTATCATCTTTGTCCTTAATCTAATAAACTATTGTGAAGTGAAAAATAGATGTATATTTGCCTCAAAACTACTGTTAGCAATATTTTATTTTTAGATTTTGATCTTTTTCATAAAATTCAAAGTGTATCATCCAATCTACTCTCCTATCCAATTTCAAATCTAAATTTGTTCCTTTATCTGTTAGTAGTTTGATCTATTGATAAAAATACATAAGTTTTTTTTAATTTATTTTTCTTTTCAGTTTTTTATAATTTATTTTTCAGTTTTTTTTATTTTTTTCAGTTAGTTACCCTAAAAACTAGCCAAAGTGTAAAATAAAGAAACCCAAAAATCTAAAAAAAATCCAAAAATCTAAAAAAAAAATCCTACAAATAAAAATAAAATCCTAAAAATTCTAAAAAAAATTAAAAATCTCCTAAAAACTCCCCCACACCTAAACTTGTGTATGCCCTCATACACAAACCAAGGGTGGTAAAATAAAAAAAAGAAAACTATTATACAAATATTATACACTTATTAGAAAATTCAAACGGTTACGACCTCTTGATCGCTTTCCGCTCTCATAATGTGTCCTTTTATGTTTTGATATGGATGAACTTAGCCTTGTTGTCAGTTTTGCATTTAATCTCTCCATCTTATTTTTTATTTTTCTCAATTTTTTTCTACTTTTCTTTTTTTTATTCAATAATAAAATTTTGAGGTTGGAAAGCGTACCTTTACCATCGTTCGTATTCCATCCACGAGCATCTTTCATATTTAGAAGTATTTTGGTTTTATCAACGTGTGAAATAACATACTCACTTTGGTATTGTGGAATCATTAGCTCAATTTTGGAGGGCTCTTTTAAGTCATCAGGTACCATGATCTCTTCTTTTTGATGTTCCTTCCTTTCCTCAATTATTAAGGGCTTGTCATGCAAATTTTCTTCAAACCTGTCATCAAAATTCTCAAAAGAAAATGCCATACTAGTAGACTTATCATTAGTCAAGTTATTATGAATGGATAAAAATTCTTCTTCACAAATTTCTTCACAATTTCCATCAAAAGAATCAAATGATAATGTGTCACTAGCAAGCAAAATATTTTCTTTATCACTGGTTTCTTCATAATTATTGCCACAATGGCCTAAAATAGGTTGATCACAATGTTGAATTATAGACTCATCATGCACAAAACTATTTAATTCATTTTGAATCATATCTACTTCAGAAGATGACTGGAGTGATTGCTCGTTTGAGTCAGATACGTTCAAACTATTAGATGGTTGATCTATAAAAAGTTTAGCTTGAGAAATCGCTTTGAGAAGATCTTCCATACAAGATTCAATTTTAGAGGATGATTTTTGAGATGATGATTTTAGCAAAACTTCCATATCTTCCTCTATTCTACATTTTCGTTCCTGAGACTCATGATCGTAATTTTCCTTATTTTTCTCAAATGATTGCATCTCAAGATCATGAGTGAAATTTGAAGAGTGATATGATGGATCCATATACAAATTTGATGACAGATATGAAGTGGTTGGAGGTAGATTCTTATGACATGCATATCTCGCTTCTAATCTTTTTAATTTTTCATCTAACAAGTTCAATTGAATATCTTGTTCATGATTAAATGTGGAACATGAAGATGAATAGCCCATAAATAAAGGATCAGATTGAGAACTCTCTTGATATGGCTCTTGATTATATGCAAAATTAGAATTATTCATCCATTCATAATTATAATTTTGTGTATAAGAAGCACTCGTAGGTTCATTATATGTATTGTGAATTTGATTATGACCTAGTTCTAGCGAACTTTCTATCCATGGACACTGATAATAATTATGATATGGATCATGACAATGATAGCAACCAGTTTGATTTTGAAACATTTTTATTTTTATTTTTTTTTGTTTGTTTTGAAGAAGGCGGAGAGGGAAAGAGATGGAAAAGAAAAAATAAAAACAATTGAAATTTGATTTTTATATTTTTTTTATAGAATCAAGAACTATAAATACAGACATAGACAAAACTGGAGGGATAAGTGGAAAAATATTGCCACTAAATAGCGGTATATACCGCTATTTAGCGGTAAAATCTAGGAGATTACCTCTTGGCTTTTTGTAGTACGCTTCCATGACTCTTTTACTCCTTTTTGTCTTCCTATATCTACAGTTTCAGATCTATACACACTCAACACACACTGTTAAGCCGTAAAATATTAGAAAAAGCAAGAAAAACACCGTCGATCCCCGGCAACGGCGCCAAAAACTTGATGTGATAAATTACTGCAAGCGCACAGTGTCGGTGTAGCGCTGTACAGGTCGTCCCACAGGGATCTAGGGTGTTTTTGCGATTCTTACTCTTTCCTTAGTCTAGCGGATTAACAAAGGATTCTAGGTTGAAGTTGGATTAATCTAAATAGCCTAGGATCTAGAATCCACTAGTTTCCAACCATGTATTTACTTCTATTATCTTCTTCTCTCATAAAAATTTGATCTTTTTAGTTTAATCTTTATTCAAAGTGCCCTAAGTATGAGCTATCAAGTGGTGTGCAAGCATAACTCATCAAAGATACTACTTTTCATAAAAACAAACTAAATCTTTAGATAATTCAATAAAAAAGATAAAATCAACAACCCCAAACCCTAACTAAGTATAGGCTATCAAGAAACCTAATTCAAGTATAACCTATCAAAGTCTTAATCTTCGAGTTCTTGTATTTTAAACTTTTTATAGAAGAATTATGTCTTTATTATTTTTATTTAAGAAGAAAATACTAGAGAGCAATTACATGATGGATCCTAACTTCATCTACATCCTAGAGCTAAACTAATTAGCTACTCATGATTCTAGAAAGCAATTAAATCTAATCTAGAAAGCAAATAAATCTATACTAGAAAGTAATTAAATCTATCTAAAAAGCAATTAAAGATTAGAAAACAATGGCTTACCTCTGGAGCACGGTATTGTGGCCGCCACCCCTTCAGCAAAACCCTAATTTTATTAATGGAAGACGAGTACAAACTAAATCCTAATCTACATTAACTACTGCATAAAACCTAGAATACAAGGATACGGCCAATATATAGGCTTCGGAAATCAAACCCTAATTCAGCAGAACTATAAAGCCACAAAATTACATCGAAGCCAGGGAAGAAAATTCAGCATGTGGGGCCCACAGTTGACCGCTAAATGGCGGTTAAAACCGTAAACAGCGGTTTTATTTCGAGTAACTCAATTGAAATTTCTTCCACGTCTGTCTCGTGTCTTGCTCATTATATTTCCTTGACTGTATTTGACTTTGCATCTCTGTAATATCGTAGTCTCGTAGTTTTTCTCACTTTAGAAACTTTTCGTACTCTGATTTCTTACTCTAACATTGATTTCTTGCCATCTCCTTGTATGAATCGAATTATCTGAAAAAGGCACTAAAAATACCCGAGTAGCATTTATTTATATACAAAAATAGATAAAATATGAGAGGAAAAATACAATATATGATATACATCACACCCCCACACCTATCTTTTGCTAGTCCTCGAGCAAAACCTAAATCTAAAAAGAAAAATAAAAATCCTAACTCACTTTCGCAGGAATCGCGATTGCACTTAGCACGTGCAATAAACCTTTAAACCCCTAGGTTACCCTAGTGGACGAGTGTTGTCTCGTGAGGGTTTGCAGTGAATATACCCACAAAATTCAAGAAGAAAATAGATTAAGGAATAAAAAAAAGAAAAATAAGGATAACCGAAAATCAAGAAAAATAGAAATTTTATACAAAGTAAAGAAAAATCTTTTTTTTTTTATGATATTTTCATCAATTAATCTCACTAATATACAAACTCAAGAACGCATTTAGATTATCAATTTTCAAATCGAGCATCATATCAGATACACTTATCATTTTAATCAAAAATTTAAATCCTATCTTTCAATACCCACTAACAGATAATTCATTGGCTCCTATACAACTACGTGCACGTGTGATACTTTATTTCGGCCTTAGACTCAAACTCTAACTCATGATTCATCTCCTCTTTCATAACAAAATTTTTTTCTTTTTTTTTTCTTTTTTTTTTAAGAATATTTCACCTTTCATGCGAATATTCACGCTTGCTTAGGCGCAACATACCCGATTACTTGGTTCATACTCTTTTCTTTTTTTTTTTCTTTTTTTTAGAATATTTCACCTTTCATGCGAATATTTACACTTACTTAGGCGCAAAGTACCCGATTACTCAGATCATACTATTTTTTTCACTCTTGAGGCTATTGCCTTAATACCATACGCACCCCATTACTTTATCACTCTCGAGGCTATTGCCTTAGGCTCACCCCATTATTTTATTCTCACTTTTTTTTTCTTTTTTTTTCTCTTTTTTTTTGTTTAGAGAGAGAAAACTTACTCAATCGTTATCATCTTTGTCCTTAATCTAATAAACTATTGTGAAGTGAAAAATAGATGTATATTTGCCTCAAAACTACTGTTAGCAATATTTATTTTTTAGATTTTGATCTTTTTCATAAAATTCAAAGTGTATCATCCAATCTACTCTCCTATCCAATTTCAAATCTAAATTTGTTCCTTTATCTGTAAGTAGTTTGATCTATTGATAAAAATACATAAGTTTTTTTTAATTTATTTTTCTTTTCAGTTTTTTATAATTTATTTTTCAGTTTTTTTTTATTTTTTTCAGTTAGTTACCCTAAAAACTAGCCAAAGTGTAAAATAAAGAAACCCAAAAATCTAAAAAAAATCCAAAAATCTAAAAAAAAAAATCCTACAAATAAAAATAAAATCCTAAAAATTTTAAAAAAAATTAAAAATCTCCTAAAAACTCCCCCACACCTAAACTTGTGTATGCCCTCATAAACAAACCAAGGGTGGTAAAATAAAAAAAAGAAAACTATTATACAAATATTATACACTTATTAGAAAATTCAAACGGTTACGACCTCTTGATCGCTTTCCGCTCTCATAATGTGTCCTTTTATGTTTTGATATGGATGAACTTAGCCTTGTTGTCAGTTTTGCATTTAATCTCTCCATCTTATTTTTTATTTTTCTCAATTTTTTTCTACTTTTCTTTTTTTTATTCAATAATAAAATTTTGAGGTTGGAAAGCGTACCTTTACCATCGTTCGTATTCCATCCACGAGCATCTTTCATATTTAGAAGTATTTTGGTTCTATCAACGTGTGAAATAACATACTCACTTTGGTATTGTGGAATCATTAGCTCAATTTTGGAGGGCTCTTTTAAGTCATCAGGTACCATGATCTCTTCTTTTTGATGTTCCTTCCTTTCCTCAATTATTAAGGGCTTGTCATGCAAATTTTCTTCAAACCTGTCATCAAAATTCTCAAAAGAAAATGCCATACTAGTAGACTTATCATTAGTCAAGTTATTATGAATGGATAAAAATTCTTCTTCACAAATTTCTTCACAATTTCCATCAAAAGAATCAAATGATAATGTGTCACTAGCAAGCAAAATATTTTCTTTATCACTGGTTTCTTCATAATTATTGCCACAATGGCCTAAAATAGGTTGATCACAATGTTGAATTATAGACTCATCATGCACAAAACTATTTAATTCATTTTGAATCATATCTACTTCAGAAGATGACTGGAGTGATTGCTCGTTTGAGTCAGATACGTTCAAACTATTAGATGGTTGATCTATAAAAAGTTTAGCTTGAGAAATCGCTTTGAGAAGATCTTCCATACAAAATTCAATTTTAGAGGATGATTTTTGAGATGATGATTTTAGCAAAACTTCCATATCTTCCTCTATTCTACATTTTCGTTCCTGAGACTCATGATCGTAATTTTCCTTATTTTTCTCAAATGATTGCATCTCAAGATCATGAGTGAAATTTGAAGAGTGATATGATGGATCCATATACAAATTTGATGACAGATATGAAGTGGTTGGAGGTAGATTCTTATGACATGCATATCTCGCTTCTAATCTTTTTAATTTTTCATCTAACAAGTTCAATTGAATATCTTGTTCATGATTAAATGTGGAACATGAAGATGAATAGCCCATAAATAAAGGATCAGATTGAGAACTCTCTTGATATGGCTCTTGATTATATGCAAAATTAGAATTATTCATCCATTCATAATTATAATTTTGTGTATAAGAAGCACTCGTAGGTTCATTATATGTATTGTGAATTTGATTATGACCTAGTTCTAGCGAACTTTCTATCCATGGACACTGATAATAATTATGATATGGATCATGACAATGATAGCAACCAGTTTGATTTTGAAACATTTTTATTTTTATTTTTTTTTGTTTGTTTTGAAGAAGGCGGAGAGGGAAAGAGATGGAAAAGAAAAAATAAAAACAATTGAAATTTGATTTTTATATTTTTTTTATAGAATCAAGAACTATAAATACAGACACAGACAAAACTGGAGGGATAAGTGGAAAAATATTGCCACTAAATAGCGGTATATACCGCTATTTAGCGGTAAAATCTAGGAGATTACCTCTTGGCTTTTTGTAGTACGCTTCCATGACTCTTTTACTCCTTTTTGTCTTCCTGTATCTACAGTTTCAGATCTATACACACTCAACACACACTGTTAAGCCGTAAAACGTTAGAAAAAGCAAGAAAAACACCGTCGATCCCCAGCAACGGCGCCAAAAACTTGATGTGATAAATTACTGCAAGCGCACAGTGTCGGTGTAGCGCTGTACAGGTCGTCCCACAGGGATCTAGGGTGTTTTTGCGATTCTTACTCTTTCCTTAGTCTAGCGGATTAACAAAGGATTCTAGGTTGAAGTTGGATTAATCTAAATAGCCTAGGATATAGAATCCACTAGTTTCCAACCATGTATTTACTTCTATTATCTTCTTCTCTCATAAAAATTTGATCTTTTTAGTTTAATCTTTATTCAAAGTGCCCTAAGTATGAGCTATCAAGTGGTGTGCAAGCATAACTCATCAAAGATACTACTTTTCATAAAAACAAACTAAATCTTTAGATAATTCAATAAAAAAGATAAAATCAACAACCCCAAACCCTAACTAAGTATAGGCTATCAAGAAACCTAATTCAAGTATAACCTATCAAAGTCTTAATCTTCGAGTTCTTGTATTTTAAACTTTTTATAGAAGAATTATGTCTTTATTATTTTTATTTAAGAAGAAAATACTAGAGAGCAATTACATGATGGATCCTAACTTCATCTACATCCTAGAGCTAAACTAATTAGCTACTCATGATTCTAGAAAGCAATTAAATCTAATCTAGAAAGCAAATAAATCTATACTAGAAAGCAATTAAATCTATCTAAAAAGCAATTAAAGATTAGAAAACAATGGCTTACCTCTGGAGCACGGTATTGTGGCCGCCACCCCTTCAGCAAAACCCTAATTTTATTAATGGAAGACGAGTACAAACTAAATCCTAATCTACATTAACTACTGCATAAAACCTAGAATACAAGGATACGGCCAATATATAGGCTTCGGAAATCAAACCCTAATTCAGCAGAACTATAAAGCCACAAAATTACATCGAAGCCAGGGAAGAAAATTCAGCATGTGGGGCCCACAGTTGACCGCTAAATGGCGGTTAAAATCGTAAACAGCGGTTTTATTTCGAGTAACTCAATTGAAATTTCTTCCACGTCTGTCTCGTGTCTTGCTCATTATATTTCCTTGACTGTATTTGACTTTGCATCTCTGTAATATCGTAGTCTCGTAGTTTTTCTCACTTTAGAAACTTTTCGTACTCTGATTTCTTACTCTAACATTGATTTCTTGCCATCTCCTTGTATGAATCGAATTATCTGAAAAAGGCACTAAAAATACCCGAGTAGCATTTATTTATATACAAAAATAGATAAAATATGAGAGGAAAAATACAATATATGATATACATCACACCCCCACACCTATCTTTTGCTAGTCCTCGAGCAAAACCTAAATCTAAAAAGAAAAATAAAAATCCTAACTCACTTTCGCAGGAATCGCGATTGCACTTAGCACGTGCAATAAACCTTTAAACCCCTAGGTTACCCTAGTGGACGAGTGTTGTCTCGTGAGGGTTTGCAGTGAATATACCCACAAAATTCAAGAAGAAAATAGATTAAGGAATAAAAAAAAGAAAAATAAGGATAACCGAAAATCAAGAAAAATAGAAATTTTATACAAAGTAAAGAAAAATCTTTTTTTTTTTATGATATTTTCATCAATTAATCTCACTAATATACAAACTCAAGAACGCATTTAGATTATCAATTTTCAAATCGAGCATCATATCAGATACACTTATCATTTTAATCAAAAATTTAAATCCTATCTTTCAATACCCACTAACAGATAATTCATTGGCTCCTATACAACTACGTGCACGTGTGATACTTTATTTCGGCCTTAGACTCAAACTCTAACTCATGATTCATCTCCTCTTTCATAACAAAATTTTTTTCTTTTTTTTTTCTTTTTTTTTTAAGAATATTTCACCTTTCATGCGAATATTCACGCTTGCTTAGGCGCAACATACCCGATTACTTGGTTCATACTCTTTTCTTTTTTTTTTTTCTTTTTTTTAGAATATTTCACCTTTCATGCGAATATTTACACTTACTTAGGCGCAAAGTACCCGATTACTCAGATCATACTATTTTTTTCACTCTTGAGGCTATTGCCTTAATACCATACGCACCCCATTACTTTATCACTCTCGAGGCTATTGCCTTAGGCTCACCCCATTATTTTATTCTCACTTTTTTTTTCTTTTTTTTTCTCTTTTTTTTTGTTTAGAGAGAGAAAACTTACTCAATCGTTATCATCTTTGTCCTTAATCTAATAAACTATTGTGAAGTGAAAAATAGATGTATATTTGCCTCAAAACTACTGTTAGCAATATTTATTTTTTAGATTTTGATCTTTTTCATAAAATTCAAAGTGTATCATCCAATCTACTCTCCTATCCAATTTCAAATCTAAATTTGTTCCTTTATCTGTAAGTAGTTTGATCTATTGATAAAAATACATAAGTTTTTTTTAATTTATTTTTCTTTTCAGTTTTTTATAATTTATTTTTCAGTTTTTTTTTATTTTTTTTAGTTAGTTACCCTAAAAACTAGCCAAAGTGTAAAATAAAGAAACCCAAAAATCTAAAAAAAATCCAAAAATCTAAAAAAAAAAATCCTACAAATAAAAATAAAATCCTAAAAATTTTAAAAAAAATTAAAAATCTCCTAAAAACTCCCCCACACCTAAACTTGTGTATGCCCTCATAAACAAACCAAGGGTGGTAAAATAAAAAAAAGAAAACTATTATACAAATATTATACACTTATTAGAAAATTCAAACGGTTACGACCTCTTGATCGCTTTCCGCTCTCATAATGTGTCCTTTTATGTTTTGATATGGATGAACTTAGCCTTGTTGTCAGTTTTGCATTTAATCTCTCCATCTTATTTTTTATTTTTCTCAATTTTTTTCTACTTTTCTTTTTTTTATTCAATAATAAAATTTTGAGGTTGGAAAGCGTACCTTTACCATCGTTCGTATTCCATCCACGAGCATCTTTCATATTTAGAAGTATTTTGGTTTTATCAACGTGTGAAATAACATACTCACTTTGGTATTGTGGAATCATTAGCTCAATTTTGGAGGGCTCTTTTAAGTCATCAGGTACCATGATCTCTTCTTTTTGATGTTCCTTCCTTTCCTCAATTATTAAGGGCTTGTCATGCAAATTTTCTTCAAACCTGTCATCAAAATTCTCAAAAGAAAATGCCATACTAGTAGACTTATCATTAGTCAAGTTATTATGAATGGATAAAAATTCTTCTTCACAAATTTCTTCACAATTTCCATCAAAAGAATCAAATGATAATGTGTCACTAGCAAGCAAAATATTTTCTTTATCACTGGTTTCTTCATAATTATTGCCACAATGGCCTAAAATAGGTTGATCACAATGTTGAATTATAGACTCATCATGCACAAAACTATTTAATTCATTTTGAATCATATCTACTTCAGAAGATGACTGGAGTGATTGCTCGTTTGAGTCAGATACGTTCAAACTATTAGATGGTTGATCTATAAAAAGTTTAGCTTGAGAAATCGCTTTGAGAAGATCTTCCATACAAGATTCAATTTTAGAGGATGATTTTTGAGATGATGATTTTAGCAAAACTTCCATATCTTCCTCTATTCTACATTTTCGTTCCTGAGACTCATGATCGTAATTTTCCTTATTTTTCTCAAATGATTGCATCTCAAGATCATGAGTGAAATTTGAAGAGTGATATGATGGATCCATATACAAATTTGATGACAGATATGAAGTGGTTGGAGGTAGATTCTTATGACATGCATATCTCGCTTCTAATCTTTTTAATTTTTCATCTAACAAGTTCAATTGAATATCTTGTTCATGATTAAATGTGGAACATGAAGATGAATAGCCCATAAATAAAGGATCAGATTGAGAACTCTCTTGATATGGCTCTTGATTATATGCAAAATTAGAATTATTCATCCATTCATAATTATAATTTTGTGTATAAGAAGCACTCGTAGGTTCATTATATGTATTGTGAATTTGATTATGACCTAGTTCTAGCGAACTTTCTATCCATGGACACTGATAATAATTATGATATGGATCATGACAATGATAGCAACCAGTTTGATTTTGAAACATTTTTATTTTTATTTTTTTTTGTTTGTTTTGAAGAAGGCGGAGAGGGAAAGAGATGGAAAAGAAAAAATAAAAACAATTGAAATTTGATTTTTATATTTTTTTTATAGAATCAAGAACTATAAATACAGACACAGACAAAACTGGAGGGATAAGTGGAAAAATATTGCCACTAAATAGCGGTATATACCGCTATTTAGCGGTAAAATCTAGGAGATTACCTCTTGGCTTTTTGTAGTACGCTTCCATGACTCTTTTACTCCTTTTTGTCTTCCTGTATCTACAGTTTCAGATCTATACACACTCAACACACACTGTTAAGCCGTAAAACGTTAGAAAAAGCAAGAAAAACACCGTCGATCCCCAGCAACGGCGCCAAAAACTTGATGTGATAAATTACTGCAAGCGCACAGTGTCGGTGTAGCGCTGTACAGGTCGTCCCACAGGGATCTAGGGTGTTTTTGCGATTCTTACTCTTTCCTTAGTCTAGCGGATTAACAAAGGATTCTAGGTTGAAGTTGGATTAATCTAAATAGCCTAGGATATAGAATCCACTAGTTTCCAACCATGTATTTACTTCTATTATCTTCTTCTCTCATAAAAATTTGATCTTTTTAGTTTAATCTTTATTCAAAGTGCCCTAAGTATGAGCTATCAAGTGGTGTGCAAGCATAACTCATCAAAGATACTACTTTTCATAAAAACAAACTAAATCTTTAGATAATTCAATAAAAAAGATAAAATCAACAACCCCAAACCCTAACTAAGTATAGGCTATCAAGAAACCTAATTCAAGTATAACCTATCAAAGTCTTAATCTTCGAGTTCTTGTATTTTAAACTTTTTATAGAAGAATTATGTCTTTATTATTTTTATTTAAGAAGAAAATACTAGAGAGCAATTACATGATGGATCCTAACTTCATCTACATCCTAGAGCTAAACTAATTAGCTACTCATGATTCTAGAAAGCAATTAAATCTAATCTAGAAAGCAAATAAATCTATACTAGAAAGCAATTAAATCTATCTAAAAAGCAATTAAAGATTAGAAAACAATGGCTTACCTCTGGAGCACGGTATTGTGGCCGCCACCCCTTCAGCAAAACCCTAATTTTATTAATGGAAGACGAGTACAAACTAAATCCTAATCTACATTAACTACTGCATAAAACCTAGAATACAAGGATACGGCCAATATATAGGCTTCGGAAATCAAACCCTAATTCAGCAGAACTATAAAGCCACAAAATTACATCGAAGCCAGGGAAGAAAATTCAGCATGTGGGGCCCACAGTTGACCGCTAAATGGCGGTTAAAATCGTAAACAGCGGTTTTATTTCGAGTAACTCAATTGAAATTTCTTCCACGTCTGTCTCGTGTCTTGCTCATTATATTTCCTTGACTGTATTTGACTTTGCATCTCTGTAATATCGTAGTCTCGTAGTTTTTCTCACTTTAGAAACTTTTCGTACTCTGATTTCTTACTCTAACATTGATTTCTTGCCATCTCCTTGTATGAATCGAATTATCTGAAAAAGGCACTAAAAATACCCGAGTAGCATTTATTTATATACAAAAATAGATAAAATATGAGAGGAAAAATACAATATATGATATACATCACACCCCCACACCTATCTTTTGCTAGTCCTCGAGCAAAACCTAAATCTAAAAAGAAAAATAAAAATCCTAACTCACTTTCGCAGGAATCGCGATTGCACTTAGCACGTGCAATAAACCTTTAAACCCCTAGGTTACCCTAGTGGACGAGTGTTGTCTCGTGAGGGTTTGCAGTGAATATACCCACAAAATTCAAGAAGAAAATAGATTAAGGAATAAAAAAAAGAAAAATAAGGATAACCGAAAATCAAGAAAAATAGAAATTTTATACAAAGTAAAGAAAAATCTTTTTTTTTTTATGATATTTTCATCAATTAATCTCACTAATATACAAACTCAAGAACGCATTTAGATTATCAATTTTCAAATCGAGCATCATATCAGATACACTTATCATTTTAATCAAAAATTTAAATCCTATCTTTCAATACCCACTAACAGATAATTCATTGGCTCCTATACAACTACGTGCACGTGTGATACTTTATTTCGGCCTTAGACTCAAACTCTAACTCATGATTCATCTCCTCTTTCATAACAAAATTTTTTTCTTTTTTTTTTCTTTTTTTTTTAAGAATATTTCACCTTTCATGCGAATATTCACGCTTGCTTAGGCGCAACATACCCGATTACTTGGTTCATACTCTTTTCTTTTTTTTTTTTCTTTTTTTTAGAATATTTCACCTTTCATGCGAATATTTACACTTACTTAGGCGCAAAGTACCCGATTACTCAGATCATACTCTTTTTTTCACTCTTGAGGCTATTGCCTTAATACCAGGCGCACCCCATTATTTTATCACTCTCGAGGCTATTGCCTTAGGCTCACCCCATTATTTTATTCTCACTTTTTTTTTCTTTTTTTTCTCTTTTTTTTTTGTTTAGAGAGAGACAACTTACTCAATCGTTATCATCTTTGTCCTTAATCTAATAAACTATTGTGAAGTGAAAAATAGATATATATTTGCCTCAAAACTACTGTTAGCAATATTTATTTTTTAGATTTTGATCTTTTTCATAAAATTCAAAGTGTATCATCCAATCTACTCTCCTATCCAATTTCAAATCTAAATTTGTTCCTTTATCTGTAAGTAGTTTGATCTATTGATAAAAATACATAAGTTTTTTTTAATTTATTTTTCTTTTCAGTTTTTTATAATTTATTTTTCAGTTTTTTTTATTTTTTTCAGTTAGTTACCCTAAAAACCATCCAAAGTGTAAAATAAAGAAACCCAAAAATCTAAAAAAAATCCAAAAATCTAAAAAAAAAATCCTACAAATAAAAATAAAATCCTAAAAATTCTAAAAAAAATTAAAAATCTCCTAAAAACTCCCCCACACCTAAACTTGTGTATGCCCTCATACACAAACCAAGGGTGGTAAAATAAAAAAAAGAAAACTATTATACAAATATTATACACTTATTAGAAAATTCAAACGGTTACGACCTCTTGATCGCTTTCCGCTCTCATAATGTGTCCTTTTATGTTTTGATATGGATGAACTTAGCCTTATTGTCAGTTTTGCATTTAATCTCTACATCTTATTTTTTATTTTTCTCAATTTTTTTCTACTTTTCTTTTTTTTATTCAATAATAAAATTTTGAGGTTGGAAAGCGTACCTTTACCATCGTTCGTATTCCATCCACGAGCATCTTTCATATTTAGAAGTATTTTGGTTTTATCAACGTGTGAAATAACATACTCACTTTGGTATTGTGGAATCATTAGCTCAATTTTGGAGGGCTCTTTTAAGTCATCAGGTACCATGATCTCTTCTTTTTGATGTTCCTTCCTTTCCTCAATTATTAAGGGCTTGTCATGCAAATTTTCTTCAAACCTGTCATCAAAATTCTCAAAAGAAAATGTCATACTAGTAGACTTATCATTAGTCAAGTTATTATGAATGGATAAAAATTCTTCTTCACAAATTTCTTCACAATTTCCATCAAAAGAATCAAATGATAATGTGTCACTAGCAAGCAAAATATTTTCTTTATCACTGGTTTCTTCATAATTATTGCCACAATGGCCTAAAATAGGTTGATCACAATGTTGAATTATAGACTCATCATGCACAAAACTATTTAATTCATTTTGAATCATATCTACTTCAGAAGATGACTGGAGTGATTGCTCGTTTGAGTCAGATACGTTCAAACTATTAGATGGTTGATCTATAAAAAGTTTAGCTTGAGAAATCGCTTTGAGAAGATCTTCCATATAAGATTCAATTTTAGAGGATGATTTTTGAGATGATGATTTTAGCAAAACTTCCATATCTTCCTCTATTCTACATTTTCGTTCCTCAGACTCATGATCGTAATTTTCCTTATTTTTCTCAAATGATTGCATCTCAAGATCATGAGTGAAATTTGAAGAGTGATATGATGGATCCATATACAAATTTGATGACAGATATGAAGTGGTTGGAGGTAGATTCTCATGACATGCATATCTCGCTTCTAATCTTTTTAATTTTTCATCTAACAAGTTCAATTGAATATCTTGTTCATGATTAAATGGGGAACATGAAGATGAATAGCCCATAAATAAAGGATCAGATTGAGAACTCTCTTGATATGGCTCTTGATTATATGCAAAATTAGAATTATTCATCCATTCATAATTATAATTTTGTGTATAAGAAGCACTCGTAGGTTCATTATATGTATTGTGAATTTGATTATGACCTAGTTCTAGCGAACTTTCTATCCATGGACACTGATAATAATTATGATATGGATCATGACAATGATAGTAACCAGTTTGATTTTGAAACATTTTTATTTTTATTTTTTTTTGTTTGTTTTGAAGAAGGCGGAGAGGGAAAGAGATGGAAAAGAAAAAATAAAAATAATTGAAATTTGATTTTTATATTTTTTTTATAGAATCAAGAACTATAAATACAGACACAGACAAAACCAGAGGGATAAGTGGAAAAATATTGCCACTAAATAGCGGTATATACCGCTATTTAGCGGTAAAATCTAGGAGATTACCTCTTGGCTTTTTGTAGTACGCTTCCATGACTCTTTTACTCCTTTTTGTCTTCCTGTATCTACAGTTTCAGATCTATACACACTCAACACACACTGTTAAGCCGTAAAACGTTAGAAAAAGCAAGAAAAACACCGTCGATCCCCGGCAACGGCGCCAAAAACTTGATGTGATAAATTACTGCAAGCGCACAGTGTCGGTGTAGCGCTGTACAGGTCGTCCCACAGGGATCTAGGGTGTTTTTGCGATTCTTACTCTTTCCTTAGTCTAGCGGATTAACAAAGGATTCTAGGTTGAAGTTGGATTAATCTAAATAGCCTAGGATATAGAATCCACTAGTTTCCAACCATGTATTTACTTCTATTATCTTCTTCTCTCATAAAAATTTGATCTTTTTAGTTTAATCTTTATTCAAAGTGCCCTAAGTATGAGCTATCAAGTGGTGTGCAAGCATAACTCATCAAAGATACTACTTTTCATAAAAACAAACTAAATCTTTAGATAATTCAATAAAAAAGATAAAATTAACAACCCCAAACCCTAACTAAGTATAGGCTATCAAGAAACCTAATTCAAGTATAACCTATCAAAGTCTTAATCTTCGAGTTCTTGTATTTTAAACTTTTTATAGAAGAATTATGTCTTTATTATTTTTATTTAAGAAGAAAATACTAGAGAGCAATTACATGATGGATCCTAACTTCATCTACATCCTAGAGCTAAACTAATTAGCTACTCATGATTCTAGAAAGCAATTAAATCTAATCTAGAAAGCAAATAAATCTATACTAGAAAGCAATTAAATCTATCTAAAAAGCAATTAAAGATTAGAAAACAATGGCTTACCTCTGGAGCACGGTATTGTGGCCGCCACCCCTTCAGCAAAACCCTAATTTTATTAATGGAAGACGAGTACAAACTAAATCCTAATCTACATTAACTACTGCATAAAACCTAGAATACAAGGATACGGCCAATATATAGGCTTCGGAAATCAAACCCTAATTCAGCAGAACTATAAAGCCACAAAATTACATCGAAGCCAGGGAAGAAAATTCAGCATGTGGGGCCCACAGTTGACCGCTAAATGGCGGTTAAAACCGTAAACAGCGGTTTTATTTCGAGTAACTCAATTGAAATTTCTTCCACGTCTGTCTCGTGTCTTGCTCATTATATTTTCTTGACTGTATTTGACTTTGCATCTCTGTAATATCGTAGTCTCGTAGTTTTTCTCACTTTAGAAACTTTTCGTACTCTGATTTCCTACTCCAACATTGATTTCTTGCCATCTCTTTGTATGAATCGAATTATCTGAAAAAGGCACTAAAAATACCCGAGTAGTATTTATTTATATACAAAAATAGATAAAGTATGAGAGGAAAAACACAATATATGATATTCATCACACCCCCACACCTATCTTTTGCTAGTGCTCGAGCAAAACCTAAATCTAAAAAGAAAAATAAAAATCCTAACTCACTTTCGTAGGAATCGCGATTGCACTTAGCACGTGCAATAAACCTTTAAACCCCTAGGTTACCCTAGTGGACGAGTGTTGTCTCGTGAAGGTTTGCAGTGAATATACCCACAAAATTCAAGAAGAAAATAGATTAAGGAATAAAAAAAAGAAAAATAAGGATAACCGAAAATCAAGAAAAATAGAAATTTTATACAAAGGAAAGAAATATCTTTTTTTTTATGATATTTTCATCGATTAATCTCACTAATATACAAACTCAAGAACGCATTTAGATTATCAATTTTCAAATCGAGCATCATATCAGATACACTTATCATTTTAATCAAAAATTTAAATCCTATCTTTCAATACCCACTAACAGATAATTCATTGGCTCCTATACAACTACGTGCACGTGTGATAGTTTATTTCGGCCTTAGACTCAAACTCTAACTCATGATTCATCTCCTCTCTCATAACAAAATTTTTTTCTTTTTTTTTTCTTTTTTTTTTAAGAATATTTCACCTTTCATGCGAATATTCACGCTTGCTTAGGCGCAACATACCCGATTACTTGGTTCATACTCTTTTCTTTTTTCTTTTTCTTTTTTTTAGAATATTTCACCTTTCATGCGAATATTTACACTTACTTAGGCGTAAAGTACCCGATTACTCAGATCATACTCTTTTTTTCACTCTTGAGGCTATTGCCTTAATACCAGGCGCACCCCATTATTTTATCACTCTCGAGGCTATTGCCTTAGGCTCACCCCATTATTTTATTCTCACTTTTTTTTTCTTTTTTTCCTCTAATTTTTTTTTTGTTTAGAGAGAGAAAACTTACTCAATCGTTATCATTTTTGTCCTTAATCTAATAAACTATTGTGAAGTGAAAAATAGATGTATATTTGCCTCAAAACTACTATTAGCAATATTTATTTTTTAGATTTTGATCTTTTTCATAAAATTCAAAGTGTATCATCCAATCTACTCTCCTATCCAATTTCAAATCTAAATTTGTTCCTTTATCTGTAAGTAGTTTGATCTATTGATAAAAATACTTAAATTTTTTTTTTAATTTATTTTTCTTTTCAGTTTTTTATAAAAAAATTTTCAGTTTTTTTTATTTTTTTCAGTTAGTTACCCTAAAAATTACCCAAAGTGTAAAATAAAGAAACCCAAAAATCTAAAAAAAATCCAAAAATCTAAAAACAAAATCCTACAAATAAAAATAAAATCCTAAAAATTCTAAACAAAAATAAAAATCTCCTAAAAACTCCCCCACACCTAAACTTGTGTATGCTCTCATACACAAACCAAGGGTGGTAAAATAAAAAAAAAAAACTATTATACAAATATTATACACTTATAAGAAAATTCAAACGGTTACGACCTCTTGATCGCTTTCCGCTCTCATAATGTGTCCTTTTATGTTTTGATATGGATGAACTTAGCCTTGTTGTCAGTTTTGCATTTAATCTCTCCATCTTATTTTTTATTTTTCTCAATTTTTTTCTACTTTTCTTTTTTTTATTCAATAATAAAATTTTGAGGTTGGAAAGCGTACCTTTACCATCGTTCGTATTCCATCCACGAGCATCTTTCATATTTATAAGTATTTTGGTTTTATCAACGTGTGAAATAACATACTCACTTTGGTATTGTGGAATCATTAGCTCAATTTTGGAGGGCTCTTTTAAGTCATCAGGTACCATGATCTCTTCTTTTTGATGTTCCTTCCTTTCCTCAATTATTAAGGGCTTGTCATGCAAATTTTCTTCAAACCTGTCATCAAAATTCTCAAAAGAAAATGTCATACTAGTAGACTTATCATTAGTCAAGTTATTATGAATGGATAAAAATTCTTCTTCACAAATTTCTTCACAATTTCCATCAAAAGAATCAAATGATAATGTGTCACTAGCAAGCAAAATATTTTCTTTATCACTGGTTTCTTCATAATTATTGCCACAATGGCCTAAAATAGGTTGATCACAATGTTGAATTATAGACTCATCATGCACAAAACTATTTAATTCATTTTGAATCATATCTACTTCAGAAGATGACTGGAGTGATTGCTCGTTTGAGTCAGATACGTTCAAACTATTAGATGGTTGATCTATAAAAAGTTTAGCTTGAGAAATCGCTTTGAGAAGATCTTCCATACAAGATTCAATTTTAGAGGATGATTTTTGAGATGATGATTTTAGCAAAACTTCCATATCTTCCTCTATTCTACATTTTCGTTCCTCAGACTCATGATCGTAATTTTCCTTATTTTTCTCAAATGATTGCATCTCAAGATTATGAGTGAAATTTGAAGAGTGATATGATGGACCCATATACAAATTTGATGACAGATATGAAGTGGTTGGAGATAGATTCTCATGACATGCATATCTCGCTTCTAATCTTTTTAATTTTTCATCTAACAAGTTCAATTGAATATCTTGTTCATGATTAAATGTGGAACATGAAGATGAATAGCCCATAAAGAAAGGATCAGATTGAGGACTCTCTTGATATGGCTCTTGATTATATGCAAAATTAGAATTATTCATCCATTCATAATTATAATTTTGTGTATAAGAAGCACTCGTAGGTTCATTATATGTATTGTGAATTTGATTATGACCTAGTCCTAGCGAACTTCCTATCCATGGACACTGATAATAATTATGATATGGATCATGACAATGATAGCAACCAGTTTGATTTTGAAACATTTTTTATTTTATTTTTTTTTTGTTTGTTTTGAAGAAGGCGGAGAGGGAAAGAGATGGAAAAGAAAAAATAAAAACAATTGAAATTTGATTTTTATATTTTTTTATAGAATCAAGAACTATAAATACAGACACAGACATAACTGGAGGGATAAGTGGAAAAATATTGTCGCTAAACAGCGGTATATACCGCTATTTAGCGGTAAAATCTAGGAGATTACCTCTTGGCTTTTTGTAGTACGCTTCCATGACTCTTTTACTCCTTTTTGTCTTCCTGTATCTACAGTTTCAGATCTATACACACTCAACACACACTGTTAAGCCGTAAAACGTTAGAAAAAGCAAGAAAAACACCGTCGATCCCCGGCAACGGCGCCAAAAACTTGATGTGATAAATTACTGCAAGCGCACAGTGTCGGTGAAGCGCTGTACAGAATTGTCCCACAGGGATCTAGGGTGTTTTTGCGATTCTTACTCTTTCCTTAGTCTAGCGGATTAATAAAGGATTCTAGGTTGAAGTTGGATTAATCTAAATAGCCTAGGATCTAGAATCCACTAGTTTCCAACCATGTATTTACTTCTATTATCTTCTTCTCTCATAAAAATTTGATCTTTTTAGTTTAATCTTTATTCAAAGTGCCCTAAGTATGAGCTATCAAGTAGTGTGCAAGTATAACTCATCAAAAATACTACTTTTCATAAAAACAAACTAAATCTTTAGATAATTCAATAAAAAAGATAAAATCAACAACCCCAAACCCTAACTAGGTATAGGCTATCAAGAAACCTAATTCAAGTATAACCTATCAAAGTCTTAATTTTCGAGTTCTTGTATTTTAAACTTTTTATAGAAGAATCATGTCTTTATTATTTTTATTTAAGAAGAAAATACTAGAGAGCAATTACATGATGGATCCTAACTTCATCTACATCCTAGAGCTAAACTAATTAGCTACTCATGATTCTAGAAAGCAATTAAATCTAATCTAGAAAGCAAATAAATCTATACTAGAAAGCAATTAAATCTATCTAAAAAGCAATTAAAGATTAGAAAACAATGGCTTACCTCTGGAGCACGGTATTGTGGCCGCCACCCCTTCAGTAAAACCCTAATTTTATTAATGGAAGACGAGTACAAACTAAATCCTAATCTATATTAACTACTGCATAAAACCTAGAATACAAGGATACGGCCAATATATAGGCTTCGCAAATCAAACCCTAATTCTAGCAGAACTATAAAGCCACAAAATTACATCGAAGCCAGGGAAGAAAATTCAGCATGTGGGGCCCACAGTTGGCCGCGGTTTTATTTCGAGTAACTCAATTGAAATTTCTTCCACGTCTGTCTCGTGTCTTGCTCATTATATTTCCTTGACTGTATTTGACTTTGCATCTCTGTAATATCGTAGTCTCGTAGTTTTTCTCACTTTAGAAACTTTTCGTACTCTGATTTCCTACTCCAACATTGATTTCTTGCCATCTCCTTGTATGAATCGAATTATCTAAAAAAGGCACTAAAAATACCCGAGTAGCATTTATTTATATACAAAAATAGATAAAGTATAAGAGGAAAAATACAATATATGATATTCATCACACCCCCACACCTATCTTTTGCTAGTCCTCGAGCAAAACCTAAATCTAAAAAGAAAAATAAAAATCCTAACTCACTTTCGCAGGAATCGCAATTGCACTTAGCACGTGCAATAAGCCTTTAAACCCCTAGGTTACCCTAGTGGACGAGTGTTGTCTCGTGAGGGTTTGCAGTGAATATGCCCACAAAATTCAAGAAGAAAATAGATTAAGGAATAAAAAAAAGAAAAATAAGGATAACCGAATATCAAGAAAAATAGAAATTTTATACAAAGGAAAGAAATATCTTTTTTTTTTTATGATATTTTCATCAATTAATCTCACTAATATACAAACTCAAGAACGCATTTAGATTATCAATTTTCAAATCAAGCATCATAGCAGATACACTTATCATTTTAATCAAAAATTTAAATCCTATCTTTCAATACCCACTAACAGATAATTCATTGGCTCCTATACAACTACGTGCACGTGTGATACTTTATTTCGGCCTTAGACTCAAACTCTAACTCATGATTCATCTCCTCTCTCATAACAAAATTTTTTTCTTTTTTTTTTCTTTTTTTTTTAAGAATATTTCACCTTTCATGCGAATATTCACGCTTGCTTAGGCGCAACATACCCGATTACTTGGTTCATACTCTTTTCTTTTTTCTTTTTCTTTTTTTTAGAATATTTCACCTTTCATGCGAATATTTACACTTACTTAGGCGCAAAGTACCCGATTACTCAGATCATACTCTTTTTTTCACTCTTGAGGCTATTGCCTTAATACCAGGCGCAACCCATTATTTTATCACTCTCGAGGCTATTGCCTTAGGCTCACCCCATTATTTTATTCTCACTTTTTTTTTCTTTTTTTTCTCTTTTTTTTTTGTTTAGAGAGAAAACTTACTCAATCGTTATCATCTTTGTCCTTAATCTAATAAACTATTGTGAAGTGAAAAATAGATGTATATTTGCCTCAAAACTACTG
This sequence comes from Dracaena cambodiana, assembly GCA_036321105.1. Taxonomy (NCBI): domain Eukaryota; kingdom Viridiplantae; phylum Streptophyta; class Magnoliopsida; order Asparagales; family Asparagaceae; genus Dracaena; species Dracaena cambodiana. The sequence continues at coordinate 29,647,853 of JAYEPQ010000013.1, forward strand.
TTAGCAATATTTATTTTTTAGATTTTGATTTTTTTCATAAAATTCAAAGTGTATCATCCAATCTACTCTCCTATCCAATTTCAAATCTAAATTTGTTCCTTTATCTGTAAGTAGTTTGATCTATTGATAAAAATACATAAGTTTTTTTTTAATTTATTTTTCTTTTCAGTTTTTTATAATTTTTTTCAGTTTTTTTTATTTTTTTCAGTTAGTTACCCTAAAAACTACCCAAAGTGTAAAATAAAGAAACCCAAAAATCTAAAAAAAATCCAAAAATCTAAAAACAAAATCCTACAAATAAAAATAAAATCCTAAAAATCCTAAAAAAAAATAAAAATCTCCTAAAAACTCCCCCACACCTAAACTTGTGTATGCCCTCATACACAAACCAAGGGTGGTAAAATAAAAAAAAGAAAACTATTATACAAATATTATACACTTATTAGAAAATTCAAATGGTTACGACCTCTTGATCGCTTCCGCTCTCATAATGTGTCCTTTTATGTTTTGATATGGATGAACTTAGCCTTGTTGTCAGTTTTGCATTTAATCTCTCCATCTTATTTTTTATTTTTCTTAATTTTTTTCTACTTTTCTTTTTTTTATTCAATAATAAAATTTTGAGGTTAGAAAACGTACCTTTACCATCGTTCGTATTCCATCCACGAGCATCTTTCATATTTGTAAGTATTTTGGTTTTATCAACGTGTGAAATAACATACTCACTTTGGTATTGTGGAATCATTAGCTCAATTTTGGAGGGCTCTTTTAAGTCATCAGGTACCATGATCTCTTCTTTTTGATGTTCCTTCCTTTCCTCAATTATTAAGGGCTTGTCATGCAAATTTTCTTCAAACCTGTCATCAAAATTCTCAAAAGAAAATGCCATACTAGTAGAGTTATCATTAGTCAAGTTATTATGAATGGATAAAAATTCTTCTTCACAAATTTCTTCACAATTTCCATCAAAAGAATCAAATGATAATGTATCACTAGCAAGCAAAATATTTTCTTTATCACTGGTTTCTTCATAATTATTGCCACAATGGCCTAAAATAGGTTGATCACAATGTTGAATTATAGACTCATCATGCACAAAACTATTTAATTCATTTTGAATCATATCTACTTCAGAAGATGACTGGAGTGATTGCTCGTTTGAGTCAGATACGTTCAAACTATTAGATGGTTGATCTATAGAAAGTTTAGCTTGAGAAATCGCTTTGAGAAGATCTTCCATACAAGATTCAATTTTAGAGGATGATTTTTGAGATGATGATTTTAGCAAAACTTCCATATCTTCCTCTATTCTACATTTTCGTTCCTGAGACTCATGATCGTAATTTTCCTTATTTTTCTCAAATGATTGCATCTCAAGATCATGAGTGAAATTTGAAGAGTGATATGATGGATCCATATACAAATTTGATGACAGATATGAAGTGGTTGGAGGTAGATTCTCATGACATGCATATCTCGCTTCTAATCTTTTTAATTTTTCATCTAACAAGTTCAATTGAATATCTTGTTCATGATTAAATGTGGAACATGAAGATGAATAGCCCATAAAGAAAGGATCAGATTAAGGACTCTCTTGATATGGCTCTTGATTATATGCAAAATTAGAATTATTCATCCATTCATAATTATAATTTTGTGTATAAGAAGCACTCGTAGGTTCATTATATGTATTGTGAATTTGATTATGACCTAGTCCTAGCGAACTTCCTATCCATGGACACTGATAATAATTATGATATGGATCATGACAATGATAGTAACCAGTTTGATTTTGAAATATTTTTTTTTTTTTTTGTTTGTTTTGAAGAAGGCGGAGAGGGAAAGAGATGGAAAAGAAAAAATAAAAACAATTGAAATTTGATTTTTATATTTTTTTATAGAATCAAGAACTATAAATACAGACACAGACAAAACGGGAGGGATAAGTGGAAAAATAGTGCCGCTAAACAGCGGTATATACCGCTATTTAGCGGTAAAATCTAGGAGATTACCTCTTGGCTTTTTGTAGTACGCTTCCATGACTCTTTTACTCCTTTTTGTCTTCCTGTATCTACAGTTTCAGATCTATACACACTCAACACACACTGTTAAGCCGTAAAACGTTAGAAAAAGCAAGAAAAACACCGTCGATCCCCGGCAACGGCGCCAAAAACTTGATGTGATAAATTACTGCAAGCGCACAGTGTCGGTGTAGCGCTGTACAGGTCGTCCACCAGGGATCTAGGGTGTTTTTGCGATTCTTACTCTTTCCTTAGTCTAGCGGATTAACAAAGGATTCTAGGTTGAAGTTGGATTAATCTAAATAGCCTAGGATTTAGAATCCACTAGTTTCCAACCATGTATTTATTTCTATTATCTTCTTCTCTCATAAAAATTTGATCTTTTTAGTTTAATCTTTATTCAAAGTGCCCTAAGTATGAGCTATCAAGTGGTGTGCAAGCATAACTCATCAAAGATACTACTTTTCATAAAAACAAACTAAATCTTTAGATAATTCAATAAAAAAGATAAAATCAACAACCCCAAACCCTAACTAAGTATAGGCTATCAAGAAACCTAATTCAAGTATAACCTATCAAAGTCTTAATCTTCGAGTTCTTGTATTTTAAACTTTTTATAGAAGAATCATGTCTTTATTATTTTTTATTTAAGAAGAAAATACTAGAGAGCAATTACATGATGGATCCTAACTTCATCTACATCCTAGAGCTAAACTAATTAGCTACTCATGATTCTAGAAAGCAATTAAATCTAATCTAGAAAGCAAATAAATCTATACTAGAAAGCAATTAAATCTATCTAAAAAGCAATTAAAGATTAGAAAACAATGGCTTACCTCTGGAGCACGGTATTGTGGCCGCCACCCCTTCAGCTAAACCCTAATTTTATTAATGGAAGACGAGTACAAACTAAATCCTAATCTACATTAACTACTGCATAAAACCTAGATTACAAGGATATGGCCAATATATAGGCTTCGGAAATCAAACCCTAATTTTAGCAGAACTATAAAGCCACAAAATTACATCGAAGCCAGGAAAGAAAATTCAGCATGGGGAGCCCACATTTAGCCGCTAAATGGCGGCTAAACCCATTTATTTCGAGTAACTCAATTGAAATTTCTTCCACGTCTGTCTCGTGTCTTGTTCATTATATTTCCTTGACTGTATTTGACTTTGCATCTCTGTAATATCGTAGTCTCGTAGTTTTTCTCACTTTAGAAACTTTTCGTACTCTGATTTCCTACTCCAACATTGATTTCTTACCATCTCCTTGTATGAATCGAATTACCTGAAAAAGGCACTAAAAATACCCGAGTAGCATTTATTTATATACAAAAATAGATAAAGTATGAGAGGAAAAATACAATATATGATATTCATCAATCGTCCAGATAAGTTGGATATGAAGCGCCGAATATAAGCGAGTTTTCCTTATAATCCCCTTAATTCCTTAAGATTGCTGGGAGGCGGCATTTCGCTAATCGCTTTTACCTTTTCCGGGTCGAGGAAAATTCCTTTTGAAGTTATTACGAACCCTAGAAACTTCCCGCTGGATACCCTCATGAACGACTTGGTAGGATTCATCTTCAAGTGATGTTTCCGCATAAGATCGAAGACCACTCTTAAATCGTGAAGATGATCTTCTTTGTCTTTACTTTTAACTGCTAAGTCATCCACATAGCACTCCACTGTTCTGCGTAGGTGTTCTTTGAATATGGCGCTCATTGCGCGTTGGTAAGTGGCACCTGCATTCTTTAATCCGAATGGCATCACCGTATAACAGTATACCCCCTGTGGCGTTCTGAAAGCTGTATGCTTTTCATCATCTGGGTGCATCTTGATTTGGTTATAACCTGAGAAGCCATCCATAAAGGACATCCTCTCATAACCGCAAGTATTATCGATCATCACGTCGGTGATGGGGAGTGAAAATTCATCCTTGGGACATGTAGCGTTCAGATCTCGAAAGTCAATGCATATCCGGATTTTGCCATTCTTTTTGCGAACTGGCACTATGTTTGCCATCCAGTCTGGGTGTTGTTCTTCACGGATGAACCCGGATTGTATAAGCTTGTTGACCTCAGCAACTATTGCCTCCATCAATTCCTGTCGAAAACGCCTCTGTTACTGTTTAACAGGTTTGACATCTTCTTTTATATTTAACCGGTGTGTGGCAATTTGAGGGTCAAGCCCAGGCATATCTTCATAACTCCATGCGAACACATCTATATACTCTTTGATAAGGGATATAAGTTCCTCTTTTTCTAAAGGAGTTAGTGTGTCGCTTATGAAAATGGGTTTCGGATTTTCTTCCGTTCCCATGTTAACCTCTATTAATTTGTCTTCTGTAGGCGGGTCACGCTGTTCAAAGCGGACATCCCAGAGAGCATCCATGTGCTTAGCCCAAGCGTCATCTTGAATGTCAATTGGTTCCTCGTCGCTTTCTGGCGCGGCTGAAACCATATTGATCGTCAAAGATTGAAACCAAGCACCGGTGCTTATATCTGAATCATGATCTGGTGAAGATGTTTCTTCTTTGGCCGAAGAACTCTCTTCATCATTTAATGGTGACGAAGGTGGGGTAGATACATAGCCCAACCCCCTGCGGGTCTTTTGATAATAATCAGGGCTCTTTCCTCTCGGTCTAAACGAGGGTATGAGATTCCGCCGCCCTTTTCCAAAGTTTAATCCCGGCTTCTGGGTAAAATTATATCCCATTTTCTCCATCATCTGTCGGGACCTTTGCTCATATAAGTGAAATTGAGGTGATGTTTGTTCATCACTTTCACTACTTTGTCTCTGTCGAGGCGACGTGGCCACTTTGCCGAACATGATCAGCCTTTGGGACTTCTGTCGGGGAGGCACTTCAAAGAAGTGCCCTTGATCCTCGGTTATTTTTAATTGAGAGAGGAGGGAAGGCCTGAGGGGCAAATGGTATGCCGCTAGAACTTCAAGTTCGGTCAGGCCATCCGCTTCAGTGGAGGTACAAGAGGGCTCAGACTCAGTAGCTACAGCATGCTCGTAGACCAACTTTACATTTTCATTAATAACCCATTCACTTTCTATTACATCCACTATATTATCAAGACCTAAGCTAAGATCTAGGTGAGGGTTGATTTCGTAATCACCCCCATCATCTTCTCCAAGGAGCTCGTACTCAGTGTCAGCTTCATTGCCACTGTCGTCGGGCCTTGGAGACTTACTAAGATTGTCATTGGAGGCTTCATATGCTGACTTGTAGAGTGCAGCATCTGTGAAGTAATTTTCTAACCCTTTGAATGGCTGCTTGTCAGCAATTAGTGTCCGGACCTCTCCTTCCTCATCGCAATATTTCATGCACTGGTGAAGAGTCGACGGAACTATCATATGAGAGTGGATCCAAGGTCGCCCCAATAACATATTGTAGGAGGTATCAGCATCAATTACGTAGCATGTAACCTCCGTTTTCAAGTCTCCAATCTGACACCGCAATCGGATCTTACCAAGAGGATGGCTATTATTAGCGTTGAATCCATAGATGGTAGTGTGTGTAGGTGTCAAGGGATAAAGGGAAATCCCCAACAGCTGCATCAATCTACTGGGCACGACGCTGAGTGTAGAACCTGGATCAATCTGAATTCGGTCCATTTTTGTGGACCCGACATATCCAGTGAAATATAAAGGCCTATTATGTTTTATATTCCTCACCTGCATGTCTTCTGGAGAGAAGATGATTTGTGGGACTTGCCTCCTCACTTGATGACAGTGGGGGCAAGAGTCCCGCTCTTCGATGGCCGGCTCGACAATCTGAGCTAGGAACGACACAGAGTCTGCCAAGGTCTCTCTTAGAGCTTCACGTGTTGATTTTGATAATCTCAACAATTCGTAAAGCGTTACTCGCGCTGGGATGTTAGCCAACTGCGCAATTATGTCAAATTCGAAGGGAGTTTCTTTGGCTCCTTCATCTCTGGTAGGATTCTTCTGGAAACGAAGTCCTTTCTGCTACGCAGGCTTTGTTAGTTCTGCATAGATATCTTTTGGATCCACTCTAGTGTAGTCCTTAAGATATGTCTTTCCAGATCGAGTACCGGAAGGGCCTGCCCCATCTTGATGGGTGGCCATAGTTTCGGGTTCTTCTTCAGAATCTGTGAAGGCCCCCGAAACTATATATTCTCCCTTTATATCCGCAGAAATGGCATTGACAGCCCGCTTCTTCTCTAGACCTTTTGAAGCAGTCCATTGTTCATCTTCCAACAAGTCGGGGTGAACCCACATAACTTCCCCCTTTTAGGTTGTTACTGGGACAAGTCCCTCTTGGGCTTTGTTGTGCGGATCAAGATTCTTTGTAACTGCCTCACCCTTTGGGATTGGGGTCACTCCTGTGGGGAACTCATGGGTTCCAACCACTATGGTTGCTATATTGGCAGTGACCTTCTTCTGCTCTTCCTTAAGCGGCAGAACCATAGCTTCTATTAGTGCTTGGATCCTGTTTTTAAGGGGAAAACAATCCCGGGTGGGGTGTCCAACATTCCGGTGATAGAGATAGTAGTTGGAATCTTTTGTCTTACCAACGTCTTCTGCCTTCTTATTCTCCGGAAGTTTTAGCATTCCCTTCTTTTGGAGCTGGTGAAAGAGGACTGGTGTCTGTTCAGCTTTGAAAGTGTAATTCCTTTTTTGCTGCGGTCTAATTTGCCTTGACCCTCGCTGACCTTGAGATTTCGGCTCTGGCGGAGGACTGATTTTCTGAGGAGCAGTTTCTGATGACATTACTGCTTTCCCTTTATTCATGTTGCTGTTGTTTTGGGTATATGATTTACTACCCCCAGCACTTCTTGGCCCGCGGGACTCTTCAACTCGGCGAATCAAGTCTTCAGCTTGCTCTCCTTATTTGAGCAGGTCCCTCCACGTCTTAGACTCTACGGCCTCCATTTTGAGGAGCACATTGGTCTTAAGGTTGTGTCGACAGGTTTCGACTAGAGTTTCCTGGATCATTCCGTGTTTACAATGTACGGACTTCTCCCGGAACCTTTCTATGAAATCTTTAACCGCTTCTTGTTCTCCTTGCCTAGTTGCAAGGAGGGAATGAACCGTAATCTCGGTGTCATCCTCGAAGAAACGTGAGAGAAATAATTTCTCAACATCTAACCAGGTATTAATAGTACCTGAAGGCAGCTGCATGAACCAAGTAAAGGCAGGCCCTCGCAAAGTACTTGCAAATACTTTGGTCATGATGGGATCATTACCCATTAAGTGTCCTGCTTGGGACAAGAAATAATAGATGTGCTGACTGGGCGATCCCTTCCCGTCATAGGGCTCCAACTTGAGCGGCTTATACTTTGGAGGATAGGGTACCACATCCCATTCTGCTGGATATGGTCTAGAGACTCCTGACTCCTTCAACTCTTTTTTATGCATCAAGGCTTCGAGTTGATTCTGTAACTTTTCAAGCTTTTCTTCATGCGGATCATGGAAAGAAAATCTATCTTCTTCCTCATGCATCGAGTGGGCTTTCTCCTCCTGTTCTTCTTCATTTGGAGTCTTCTTGCCCTGTTTAGCATTATCTTCAACAACTTTTAAAAGTAACATCTTAAGGTCTTCAATCGTTTTTTGTTGCTCTCGAATCATTCTTTCTTGAGCCTCAAATCTCTGATTGATATCACCAGATTTATCTGCCATGTGCGATGCTGACTTCTGTAGCCGAGACGATATAGAGGATGGGGGCAAGGCTATAGCGGAATTATCGTTGTTCTCATCGTAAGAACCCCCTGCGAGCTTCTTATAATTTCGGGGCGGGACGACTCCTAATCTTAGTCGAGTAATACGATGAAGTTCATCATCGCTCGATTCTGAATCATCATCCGTCTCTGCAATTTTCTTCCATTTTCCTACCATGTTGGAAGTTACAGCTCTCCCTTGTTTCAGGGGAGTGGTTCTTATCTTCTTAACAGGATTCTGGTTTGACTCATTTAATCGGTCGAACACAGATATCCTGTTCTTGCTGCAGCCACAGTTATTCATCACGGCTGATACTGCTGTCATAAGTTGCTGGCAATGGCAACTATGTTCAACTTGAAGTTGGTCTATGCCTCTCTTTTTAGAGAGATGCTCCCTGAGGTCAGTGCTTCTAGCCATGGAATCAAGAGGTCTATTCAACTCTTGAGAGTGTTTAGGAATCCACTGAAGCTTCTTTGATTGATCAACCCTGACTCTGGGGTCGGACCGATCCTCGCGTGGTTTAGGAATAGCCTCGCGTTTCACCATGCGGGCCTGAAGAATAGCTCCGCGTTTATCCATACTAGGCTCGCGTTTCTCGCAGGCTTGGTGTGTCCTTGGAAGTTTAGCTTCTGGAATAATAGCCCCGCGTGAAGGGAAGTTCTTACACGCTGGCTTATCTTTGCGATTAATGCAGATCATAGCTTCGCGCTTAGCGCGGTTTTTACGACTGACAACTATCTGCCAATCGTTCTCACGTTCCTTATGGGTGTCAGAAGTCTTGCGTTTATTGCAAGTATCACTGGCTTCGCGTCTCTCGCTAGGCACAGTAATAGCCTCGCGTGGAGAATCACACGCTGGCTTTGAATAATTTTTATACTAGCGTAACTCGCGAGTGTTGGGTATTCTGCGACTAGCGCAACCCTACTGGCTTCGCGTCTCTCGCTAGGCACAGTAATAGCCTCGCGTGGAGAATCACACGCTGGCTTTGAATAATCTTTATACTCGCGTTTCTCGCGAGTGTCGGGAATCTTGCGTAACTCGCCAGTATTACCAGCCTCGCGTGGAAAATCACACGCTGGTTTTTCCTTGCTTTTAAGGCAAGTTGTATTTTCGCGTTTAACGCAGTAGAGATTGGTCTCGCGGGTAGCGCGAGCCAATTTGCGAGGGACCATAGCCTCGCGTCCTCTAGAGTTAGCTCCGAGTCCAAGGCGGGCTTTGAGGGCTCTACGCCTCACTCTCCGGTTCCTGTTCCGGAGTTGGGTCCTGGTTAGTCCAGTTCCCGCGTCTTCTTCGGCAATCGGAAGCTCTTCCTCGGCTAGGATTTCTTGTGTGGACTCCGGCGCTATAACCGTAGTCTCCAAGGATCCCCGTCTCTCGGTGGATACCTTTCTACCCGTCACTCGGGCATTGGAGTACATACGGCGATAGTGCCGTGTCTCATCCAAGTCACCTGATCCGGAGGAGAGGAACTCCTCATACTTCTGCTGGTCAATTTCAACGACCAGCGTGTCTACTTCTAATCCGATCAAGTCAACGTCCGATTGCGCCACAATCTCTTCATCAGTGAAAGAGATGGCTCCCACTGTGGTCGCCAGTTTGTTCGTCGCAAAAGTTCCTTCGCTTCCTCCCATTGAACACATCTTAGATTACAACGGAAGTGAACAAGATATAAAAAGAGAACAAACGAGAGGATTTTATAGTTCAATCTCTCTCTTTTACAATATTGTTGTGGGATCTGTGGCGATGGGATCTATAGTAGTTCCTTTGGACGATCGGTACGTTGAAATCTTCTCTTTTAAAGATATCGGCCGACTATAGACGATCTTCTCTGGTTTTGATTTGTTCAAGGCTCTCTCGCGTAACTCGAACTTCTTAAGAACTCCAGAAAGAAGATGGTGATTTTCTCTGATCTTCACGAACTCAAGGCTCTGTGCGTAACTTGAATTCTCCAAGATTTCAGAAGATGATCAGCAAAGGCTTCAAGGCTCTCTCGCGTACTTGAATTGCCAAAGGATCGATAGGAGACTTCCGATGCCCAAAAAGAAGACAACCAGGGTTTTACCAGGAAGGTATTTATATCCCCAGGTTAATGCAAGAGTTTCTATCTAAATAGAACTCGCATTCATCAAGGATTCCAATCAAATATCTTAGTTTTGATGGAATTCTGATTAGACTTGATTCGGGTATTTGGATAAGCCCAGAATCATAATCTCAATCAATTTGAGATTCTGGTTATCTGCTTACGCGGAGCTTTAATCGCATCAAAATGCAACGCTAAATAACCAAAACGCGGAGCTATTGATCATCTCCGCGTTTTACTCAAACGCGAGGCTAATACAAGCCAAACTGCGGAATCAACGTGGAGCTATTAAACATCTCCGCGTTTTATTCAAACGCAGGGTTAATATAACCAAACGCGGGGCTATTGAATTAGCTCCACGTTCTGTTGTGGAAAATCCTTTTAACTTAGAAATTTTCACTGCCAACAGTAGACACAGTAGTTAGGATCATTAACTTTCCCTACTTCTTCTGGACGTTTGGACTCCGACAGCTTCAGCATCTTCTTACTCGTAAGGAGGTTGAAGATAGTCTTTGCATACTCATCTTTAAAGGAGTATTGCTTTTGCGGTATTCGTGTCTGAGGAGGGAGCTTTGGAGAAGTCTTCGCAGGTCGTGGCGTATCAGTGACCATCGTCTCCTTTCCCTTATATCCTTGGGATTGGGACTTATAGTTGTTATCGCCACTTCGCTTCAGTTTCTCCTTGCCTCCTTCTTCTTCAATTCATTGCGCAATTTCTTCAGCTTCTTCAGCTTGCAGGGCGAGATTCTTCCAAGTTAAGGACTTCACTGCTCCCATTCTGGCTAGAACCTTAGTCGATAAATTATGTCGACCGGTTTCTACCAAGGTCTTTTCTGGCATCCCATGCGCACATCTGAGAGAATCGTTTCGGAATCTTTTGATGAAGTCCCGGGCTGACTCCCCTTTCTTTTCTTTAGTGGCTAGGAGCACCGGCATTGATACCTCCATATCATCTTCATAAAACCTGGTGAGAAAGACTTTCTCCATGTCACTCCATGAATTGATGGTTTCTGGTTCTAGTCTCCGAAACCATTCAAAAGCTAGCCCCGTTAAGGTACTAACGAATACTCTCGTAATAATAGGGTCCTTTCCGGCTAAATGCCCAATTTGCGACTTAAAATAGTAGAGATGCTGGTTCGGCGATCCTTTCCCATCGAAAGATTTGAGCTTCAACAGTTTATAACTTTCTGGGAACGGCACACTTTCCCATTCCATGGAATATGGTCTTACCACACCGAGCTCTTGTAAATCGCTCTTACACATGAGGGCGTCTAGTTGGTTTTGGAAGCACTCCATCCAAACAGTATCTGCATTTCCTTCTTGATGCATGGAACGGTTGCCGTTATCCTCATGATGTTCTTCTTTCTCACTATTGCGAAGATCCTCTTCTTCTGTCTTCTTTCCTATATTCTTTAGTTTAGCTTTCTCCAATTCCATCAGAACATGTAGCATGTCTTTAAGCTCGCTGATAGTATTCTGCTGTTGCTGGATATGCTTATCTTGTTCATCCATTCTCTGCATGAACTCTTCTAAGATGTTGTTTTGGGTCATATATACGAAGGCAGAAACTTCTAGGAACGAATCGGATGTCTGCGATTCAGCCATAACAGATTTGACTATATCCTCTTTATCGGAAGAGACTCCAACCATCTGTCTATAAATCATGGAGACTGTCATCCCACTTCTGAGTCGAGTGTTTCAAAAAACTCCTCGCTCTTCATTGAACAGATCTTTGGAACTCGTAGGAAGCTCTAGTTCGGAAGCTTCTCCTTCGGAGACTTTCTTCGCCTTCTTCTTCTCTCTGGCACTTGTCATATTAGATGATACTGCAGGGTATTCTGGCTCAGAAAATTCAAGCCCGTTTTGTCGCCTCCTCTTCGCCAGTTAGGATGGAGATGTCGATGGAGTCGACAAGCGATGAAATATCGAAGATCTGGTATGGGCTGAACAATGACAGTGAGATAGTACTGCATTGATCAGTCGTTCACAGTGACAGTGAGATACATATGATTCTTCCCTTTTTTTATTCAGGAGTTTCCTAAGATCTCTTGCACTGGGATTCTTTTGACGTCATTATTTGTGGGAGATAGCTTCGCGAACGACATAGTCGCAGCCTTGCAGATAGGCATGCATTCTCCGCGAATTTGAGGTTCGCAGGTTCCGCGAGCTTCGTTGATCACGTGATCGGACATTCCCCCTTGAATTTTGATGGGCTTACTTCGCTTCCTGTAGGGAACGTGAGTAAATCCTTCCGTGCATCGACCAACGTCGCCTTTTGGCTTCCATATTTGTGTGGTAAGCTTTTGCTGGGATGAGTTGGCGGTTTCTTTTTGTTGCGTGTTTTTGTGGATGGCACGAGCTTTGCTTCTCCTCAGGTTTCTTCTCGTTGTACGAGTGAGAGGAACCTCCTTCTCCGCATGATAGTTTTGCGGAGCGGGTAGTGGTCGTTTCCCCTTGTTGAAGCGGGGACTTTGGTCCACTTTGCTTGAGAGATCAAAAGTCTTTGCCAAAACTGGCATAGAGCCCAATGTTAGGGAAGAGGATTTCGGACTAATTTGGTCCGTTGACTCCGTTAACTGGGCTATTGCCGTCTTCTTGGGGATTGACCCCTTGGAGATTTTATGGTACTTCCCTTAGGGAAGTAGGGCTCTTTGAGCATGAAGAAAGAAATTCTTCATAGCTTTCCTAGTAGACGTGAATGGTGAGTGAGTCGACCATACTACCAACTGGAATGTTGTCGGATTGAGCTACCACCATATCACCGGAGGTGATGGTAGTCCCCAGCGGAGTCGTCAACCTTCTGTTCGCCATAAAAATTGAATTTCTCTTTACTGACAATCTTTCAATAAAGAATTACAATCTAACGGTTTTTCATTTACAGAAGATGAGGAAGATAGATTTTTCTCTTTGTTTAAGGCTGGGTGTTTAGGTAGCTATGGAGGACGATCCTGCTCTCCGTTGACACTCCGTACAATTTCTCTCAGTTGGCTAAAGGAAAGGAAAATGGCTCTTTACTCTTGATCACCGGGGGTAATTTCTGGGAGAAGACGTCCGTCTGTGTCTGTCCCTCTCTCTTTCGCTCCCCCACCTTTTATAGGGGTTTTAGAGTAACGTCCCGCTATATTTACTCGACCGTTAGCTCCCACTACTCGAGAAGTGCCGTCATATTCGTTAGGCAGTTGCTCCCACGATCGAAGTAATGCCGCTGCATTCGTTTGGCAGTTGGCCCCACGATCCGAGATGGCAATTCTTCTGTTCGGGTCGGGTGACTTTGTATTAAACCCCTACCCGAAAGTTATGGGTAGTGTCGCGAATCTCATTTTTAGATTCGCAAACCTGTTCTGTCGTCACTGGGTCGCGAACCTCAGTCTTCAGGTTCGCGGCTCTGCCGAGTTGCGGACTTCTAGTTTTGAATCCGCAGATCTGCTTTGTTTTCCAGAATTTTTCGCCGACAACGGGAGCCGTCAATATTTGCTATAATTAAAATACAATACAATTTCTCTTAATCCCAATCACCATAACTTCGGAGTTTTGGTATAGTGGAAGGAACATTCAATTTGGTATCAGAGCAATCCATATTAAATTCCTACCGGACATGACTTCATGAAATTTAAGTATTGCAAGGCTCATAATTTTTCAAAACATACTGAAACATATATTTATAAACTCATGCATCTATCTATTACTCACTCACGTATTGTCTATGTAAAGTTTTCCGGATAATGACAATATAAGTTGAACTCAGAACTTTTCATTGACACAATAATTTCATGTCTTCTTCTTGAAAGTTCAAGGAAAAAAAAACTATGTCTAGAAGTCAATATCCCCTTGTACAAAAATTCTACATAATTTATTACAGAAACAAAGCAACTTTATTTTTTTTTAAAAAAATAAAAAGCTTGAGGGAAAAGGTTATAGTAACTATATCATGTGAAACTTTTATTTATCTCACAATCTCTGATTTGTTCTAAAAATGTGTGTCCTACTATATAATATCCAACTATTCTCAAAAATCACCACTAGGTTATATAGTTTTCCTTGTTAGGTCTTTTACCTCCGCGTACTGAGGCCTATACCGTTAACACGTAGGGATGGTAAAGGACGCATCTACGGGCCAAATTTTAGTCCACTCTATAAAAAATTTTGAATTAAAAATAAAATTTTTATTTTTCTAATTCAAAATTTTATATAGCTATGGCCAAAAATTGGCCCGTAAACGCGTCCATTACCATCCCTATTAACACGTGATTAAGCCTAAAATTGTAATATTTTAACTTCTTAGCATGCATCACCATCTACTATTTTAAAAAATACGGCAGTTTGTATTTTAAATAATTTCTCCTTGGATTCTAAACATGATTGTTGCTGTCAGCTTCAGTATGTTGCTTGATAATCCCTTGCAGCCAAGTGAATTTGTGAAACGTCTCATGTTATATATATATAGAGATGCAAATGAGCTGAAAACTCATGCAAGTTACCAAGATACAGTTCAATTCCACTATCTCCTATAATATTTTTTAAAAAATTTGTTTTGGATTATAATCTCTACCCTCTAGGGTTCACTCATATCCAATATCTTGGATTTAGTTTTGATTTGGTTCTCCATCAAATTAACACAAAATTAACTGTTTTCATTAAATAAAACAATTTGTATGCACTGGATGAAAGGGTAAATGAACTCTAAAATATATTAAATTTAATCCTAAAGAAGTTAAGGAGATAGAGATAGTAATTGTAAAAAGAAATTTGAAGAAAAATCATTGGATCATATAGTTTTGCCGCTCGCGTAACTTTCCCTGAGCTGGCGGCTTACCTACAGTAATCCCATATATATATATATATATATATATATATATATATATATATATATATATATATATATATATATATATATATATATATATATATATATAATAATTACACTGTTGAAAAAATAATAATATTTTTATTATCTTTCATTCTTAACCTTGCATCATCATGCAGGTTTTTAGATCTTAGATGGTTAAGGCTAATAAGGCTTATAACATTTACAGTATGTTTAAAAAAAACAAAAATAAATATCTTAATTCACATATTGTTCAGTTGTGAGTTAACAAAATATATTTCTATCAGGCCTCCCTGTGTCTTCAAATTGTGGAGTCACCAATAATAAAGGTTAATGAAAAGGATACCCTTTTGATAAAACTTTTATGATTGAATAGTAAAACTCTAATGGGACGGATAATCTGTCTAAAAATACATAGTCTTGAAGGAGACTTTGCTCTAGGGTAACTCTTTCTGTTGTAACTAATGCCTTGAAGCTTTGGACAATGAGGAAGAGAGTAGAGGAGAAGGATGAGGGTGGGATGAGATATGAGGACAATGAGGAGGTTAAGTACTCAAGAATTGGAGTGGAGGGGGGTGAGGAAGTGCATGGGAGAGGCATGGGAGAATGCACTATCCCAACAATTCCCTTTTTGTCATATTTTTTATTTAAGTCAAAAGATTTTATCCTTAGGAGAAATTTAAATTTAGAGGAAAAATAAAGATTAGAGAGAAATACATGAGAACCGTTACATTCTACTCACTTCAAAAAGAATTTTGTCCTTGAAATTCAAAGAAGGATGTATGATTGGATCAAGATGTAACAATCATGGACACGTGGGTATGTCTAGATCCTAGATAGAAATAAAATCGAAAGACGATGTCAGTGAGATAGAATGATGTGACAAGAGGATATAAGTCAATTTATATCTTATTTCTTTCCACTCGAGTCTAAAAATATATTACCAACTAAAATATAAGTCTAATGAAATATCTTATTTCTTTCCACTCGAGTCTAAAAATATATTATCAACTAAAATATAAGTTTAATTCATTAGATATCAAATCGGTATAATGACCTAGACCCTGAATCGACATTATTGATATAAAATAAACCGACAAAAGAGATGTACAAATGTGGATCAGACAACCTACCCACCTTGCAATTTTTCCCTCAAGGTATAATTTGAAGAAAAGGGGGAAGATGATAATTAATAAAATTGATCTATATCAGTAATGACTACAACCTATTAGTTGTCACACCACATTATCTAGAACATGTAAGAAATATCTAGAAAGATTAATTCATAAGGTTTTAACAAAGCTGCAATAGTCACCAGTAGTGATTACATCTCATTATTGTCACGCTGCGGGTCAAAACTCAAGAGAGTGAAAGATATTTGATAGGTATTACGGGTCGGAAAAATTCAAGTTTCGCAGGAGGTTTGGTTGAGGGCATGATTAGGATAAAATAAGTGATTCAAGATGAGATTACTATAATTAATAAATGCATATGATAGATTAAGAGGGTGCAAAGTATGGTAAGATAGTTGTAAATAGATAGACCAGGCATGAGTTACTGTATACACTGTATTTGAACGATTAATATTAACTAGTGAACTTGCCACAATCTTGCAGCCACATGTTTCTTAATAAATATGATATTGATTAACACGTGCTTTGGCATATTTCTATTATGATTGTAGTTATTGTACTTGTTGTTATACTAATCTGCTGTTTTTGAAAGTGACTAAGCATTTCTTCTAATGTTGTTCCCTATTGATTTCTTCTGCGATCACTTTGACTTCAAATGGCATGTTGCCCCACTGATCAAACACAAGCTAGCACTACTACACTCTTCTTTAGCATGTCCATTCTTATAGCAATAATTATAAATCACTGGTGGTAGAGATTTATAAGTAACCATCTTACACTCTTCTAGAAGTGTCCCATTACCTGTCACTATTGTCATCTAAATAATGTGGCGCTTCCTAGTCCTGGACTTCTTCCTTTTGACAACATGCTTGTCATGCCATATTTCCCTCAAGTATTTTAATTTTACTTCCAATATTACTATGGTCATGTGTTGCTATTTCGGTCTAGTAGGTTTTATTGTTTTATTGTCCAACTAGTCAATTGATCCCTGGTGCTATCATACTACTCTTGTACCACATCCCAAACATAGCTCAAGGCCTTCCTACTCTGGATGTATCTTAGTATGCGATAGAAACTTCATATTATGTCATATGATATGATTGCTATAGTGACTTGCCATGCTCCTCTTGATGTTTCAATCTACCAAGTCCTTAACGTTGCTGTGGTTGAACTGGTTTAGTGGCTCTTTATCGTTACTAGTATTAGACATGAGGTTATTGTACTGACACAATAATAACTGGCCTTCCATGGATTCTTTTGTGAGACAGTCTTCTAACAGATAATGTATTACCCTAAAAATCAAGTACAATCCCAAATCTCGATAAGAAGTATTATGAATATGTCTTAATATCTGACAGAAGTTACACACTAGTTGAAGTTCCCTGGACAGTATTCTGGTGTTTCTATCGAGGGGTTTTAATATTTGATATCACAAATTCTTAATTATTAGGATATGTCTGAATGCTGATCTCCTGTTCATTTTTATTAAGAACATGTTCTAACCTCCTAACGTTACTATTGGATAGATGCAGGTTTGGATCCAAATGCTGATCAGTTGCGGGTTTGGATCTGAACACTGATTAGTTGTGGGTTTGGATCCGAATGTGGGTCAGTGATCCGCGTTTGGGTGGACCCACCCCAAATGCAATCAGCTAGTCTATGTTTGGCACCCAAATAGGTTACGGACCAAATGCGGATCCACATTTGGTGTCCAAACGGGTCGGATCCAAATGTGGATCCAGCTGATTCGTGTTTTGAAGCAAGATTCAACTTTGAACGCAATTTTGAAGAGGCTATAAATAGAATTAAGAGTTGTAAATAATTGAATTTATCTTTCCAATGAGACTAAAATTATCTAATTTGTAGTTCTATATTGAAAGTTAAGATTGAAAAACTGAGGATGTGTCTAGATAACAGCAAACCAACGTTCGTACAAACATCGATTTTAGACTCGATTTCGAAGGAATTATTAGTAGAGTCTGGAGATTATATATATATATATATATATATATATATATATATATATATATATATATATATATATATATATATATATATATATATATATATATATATATATATATATATATATATATATATATATATATATATATATATATATATATATATATATATATATATATATATATATATATATATATATATGGGATTACTGTAGGTGAGCGGCCAGCTCAGGAAAAGTTACGTGAGCTAGCGTCAAAACTGTAATGATCCAATGATTTTTCTTCAATTTTTTTTAACAATCACTATCTCTACCTCTTAAACTTATTTCGGATTAAATTTCATAAATTTTGAATTTCATTTACCCTTTCATCAAGAGCATACAAAATGTTTTATTCATTGAAAACCATTAATTTTGTGTTAGCTTGATGGAGAACCAAATCAAAACTAAAATCCAAGAAGTTGGGTATGAGTGAATCCTAGGGAGTCGAGATCATAATCCAAAAAAAAAATTTTTAAAAAAAATTATTGGAAATAGTGATAATGAACTACAACTCAGGTAACTTGCGTGAGCTGTTATCTCATTTTCATTTCTCTCTCTCTCTCTCTCTCTCTCTCTCTCTCTCTCTATATATATATATATATATATAAAGGAAAATTCACCGGCGGTGAAGGGAGTTCCTTCATCGCCGCTTAGATGGCTCAATACAATTATTACACGTGATGTCACTTAAAATAACAAATAAAAGAACTATCTTAACTACCCTTTGAGTGGCGCCACGTATAATAATTTTATTGGGCCATCTAAGCGGCGGTGAAGGAACTCCCTTCACCGCGGGTAAATTTCCCGTTTACTCATATATATATATATATATATATATATATATATATATATATATATATATATATATATATATATATATATATATATATATATATATATATATATATATATATATATATATATATATATATATATATATATATATATATATATATATATATATATATATATATATATATATATATATATATATATTTATATATATAAGAAGATAGCCCAAGATAGTTTATAAGAAGCTCTCCACTCGGACACCCAAGAATGCTTTCGATCATTCTAATGTCTACATCCCATAAAGCCTTTACAAAAAAGTACAACTTCTTGAGAAAGATAACTACATATAATCATAACTAGAGGTGTTAATCGGGCCGTGCTACATATAATCATAACTAGAGGTGTTAATCGGGCCGTGCTCGGCCCGGCCGGGCACGGCCCGCCGCCGGCACGGCCGTGTCGTGCCGCCGGCATGGCACGTATGCTCGGGCCTAGGCCCGGGCTCTGCCCGCCGGCACGACACGGTAGGCCCGTGCCGTGCCCGGGCCAGGCCGGCCCGGGTTTTTTTAAAAACAAAAAAAAAAGAAAAAAAAAGAGGAGATTTAAGATAAAAACAAATGTTATATTATATATAATCTCATTACATTTATGTAATTATTCTATAAATCTCTTTAGAAATTATACAAGGCCCGAAGATAGGGGAGAGAACTCTAGCCGTCACCCTCAACTTATTCTTAATATATTTTCTATGAGATTTATAAGTTAAAAATTAAAAAAAAAATTGAAAATACATGAATATCCTTACAAATTTAAATATTTTTAATCAAACTTCATTTTCTTCTGATAAGCCTGAGGTCTCTAGTACATCTTCATTAGTCAAGTCTTGTTTCCTATCTTCTGCGTCGTACCAATCCTTCAAGCAGATACACATCTCCAATGTGTCCGACGCCATTGAGATTCTCAAGTCCATGAGCACTCTACCACCTGCGCTAAAAGCAGACTACGATGCTACAGTAGACACTGGAGGAATTAGTAGATGACGGCCATGTTGGAAAGCACGGGATATATTTTTTCTTGTGATTTCCACCATACCAAAATATCAAAGGATTCATACTTTTCAAGAGATGCGTTATCTTCATAGTTAACTCTCTCTAAATAATAATGCAATTCATTAAAATATGTACTAGTTTATCTTGGTTTTTTTCTGTGAAATAGAGATGATATTATTAGATTACGA
Organism: Dracaena cambodiana; assembly: GCA_036321105.1. Taxonomy (NCBI): domain Eukaryota; kingdom Viridiplantae; phylum Streptophyta; class Magnoliopsida; order Asparagales; family Asparagaceae; genus Dracaena; species Dracaena cambodiana. Next base: position 29,667,643 of record JAYEPQ010000013.1, read on the forward strand.
ATTTCCCTAGTAGATGGTTTTTTTGTAGTTTGTGTTGGCACACCATACATATCTAAGTTTTATACATAATATCTAAATATGTTTTAATATCATTAAGTAAATCCCTCACATTATTTTCATAAGATATATTTGTATAAAATAAATTTATTAATATTTCAAGTCCATCTAACTTGCAACGGGGATCCATAACAGTTACAAAATATAATAAATATGGAAAATCTTTAAAATATTTATTAAATTTAACTTCCATAGGTTGAACAATACTTTCAAGTATAGAGTGATTTCTACATTCATTAAAAACCGAAGTAATTTCGGTTAGATAATATAATGCAATGTGTGTAGTTAGGTAATAAGTTCTTGACAGTGCTCTAGATGCATTTTCAAATTTGCCTAAAAACTTAGAAATGCAATGCAACTGGTGCCATTCATTATTATCTAAACTATACATTGGTGACTCCATTTCATTAAAAGTATTTATTACATTTTATACTGAATAGCTATGTTTAACTTTTTATATGTAGAATTCCATCTTGTTCTAACATTTATAGGTACAATTCCAGGTGATATTTTCATATTTTTACATATTTGTTTAAATGCTTGTATTCTTGGCCCACTATCTTTAATAAAAAGTAATGTATACCTAAGATTCAATAATGAATCATTTACTATTTTTAATTCATCTTGAACGCATAAGTTTAGTATGTGGCAAATACACCTAACGTGGAATAATTTTCCATCTAGAATTGGTTTTGTATAATTTTTAAGAATTCTAATTGCGGCCGTATTTTCAGAAGCATTATCCAAAGAAATGGTAAATATTTTATTGTTTATTCTAAAAGCTGAAAAAACACTTAGCATGGTTTGTGATAAATTATGTGCATTGTGAGGAAATTCAAATACCCTAAACCCTATTATTCTTTTATGTATGCACCATTCTTGATCTATATAGTGTGCCGTCACGCATAAATAATGAGTCATACTTTTAACTTTCCAACAATCTGCAGTTATAGCAACTCTAAAAATTAAAGAAGTAAAAATAGCTATTAAAGTGTCCATCTACTCTTTATATAGTTTGAACATGTTGGATATAGATGTTGAACGTGGGACTTTTTTAAATTTGTCAGTAAATGCTGATTTACAAAATCTTTCAAATTTGCGATTTTCTGAAAAAGTAAATGATTGTTCGTCATGTATTATAAATCTTACTAAATATTATCTTATTTTAATTGGATCATATTTACGAATACCTAATGATCCACCAAATGTGCTTATTTGTGTTTGATGTGGCACATTTGGTGGGTGATTTTTTTTCTACGTGTCTTTTAAAATGACCTGTTCCGCTACCTATAGGAAACGAATAAATTTTATAACAGTATTTACACTTAGCTTTCCTAACATTATTTTCCATTATTTTTTCAAAATGTTTCCATATGTCCGATCTAACAGCCCTAATAGATGTGGTAGTTTGTGTTTCGGGTATGGTTGTATTAGTTGTTTCTTCCTGAGATACAGAAAATGGTACTTGAGGAGCTTGTTCTAAGGGTTGACATAGATTTTGATATTCTTTATCAGTTAAAAATGGAATAAAAGAACCCGTGACTTGAGAGCAAGAAGCGCCAGACGAGTGTGGATCCATTTTAATAAAATCCCAAAAAAACAAATTAAAACTCTCAAAAAAACTTTAAATTATAAATACCTGTTAACCGCTGAACTATTTGAGAGAGTGAGTGAAATATCTAGTTAGAGAGATGAAGCTGAAAACCGAAATAGCGAAAAAAATCATGCTTCAATGAGAAAACTTGCTTGGATCTTGTTTGGGAGACTTGCTTGCTTAAAACTTCTTGATCACTTGATTGAAACTTGCTACTTGCTTTGCTTCAGACTTCTTGAGAATTAAATATTTTAGGAGATTTTTTAGAATGAATTTAGTGTATAAGAATGATGAATGGTAATAGAAGAGATATTGAGATATTTATAGAGAAAGAAAAGGTTTTAATTTGCAAAAAAAAATTACAAAAACCACCCAATGGCTATTTTGACGGTTGGGGGAGAAATCTGCAATTTTTTTTGCAAGAAACCCCCAACGGCTATTTTTATAACCGTTGGGGGCTATTTGCAAAAAAAATTGCAAAAACCCCCCTAAACGCCCCAACGGCTAATTTAAAAAAAAAAAAAAATACCCGACGTGCCGGGCCGTGCCGGGCACGTGCCAGGCACGGCCTGGTACGGCCAGGCCGAAACGTACCACCGGTACGGCCGGGCCGGAACGTGCCACCGGACCGTGCCCGGCACGTGCCGGGCCGGGCGGCCCGTTCCCGGCCCGATTAACAGGTCTAATCATAACTACAAATAATAGCAAAAGAGGAAACAATGTATACTTTGTCCATAACTAAACAAGCCTTGAGACTTAGAAGCCAATAATGCAGAGTAAATCAATGCATGATGCATGTCCATCAATATAATCCAAAATAATTTACATTACTCTCACACTCAACAAAAAAAGGTTTGTATATTGTTCTTGATACTGCACAACAACAACAATAAATAAAATGATTTAAATAAAGACATGATTTTTTATTCAAACTTCTCCAATTCAATGTTCTGGCAGCACTGATTGAACATTCTGCTAGTTGATATTTATGAAGAGTTCTTGATGAGGTAACGGAGACTGATAACACAATCAGCAATTGATGCCACATTGTCTAGCTGCTGTTGCTGCCTTCTGGCTTGGACAAGTGAAATGATCGATCTGTACCCACAACAGAGAGAAGACGGAACCCAGAACTGTTCGTTCCTCCACGGCCAATCTATCTGAGCTCCAAGATTCAAGTTGCAAAGATGGAAATGAAGAGCAGAATGAACCATATGCCAGCATAGATGCTTATCTGCACACAAATATTTCAATCTTTTAAGTTTGATCAAAAAATGAAGGGAAAAGGTCTGAGCCTAGATCAGATATGTATGCTGCAGGGGCAAATGGAAATAACCCTATTAGACTTGGTGTTCGAATACGTACTAAATACTATTATTTGATACTCCTATCAACAACGAGTGCAATTGTTGGCAGTGAAAATTTCTAAGTAAAAAGAAATTTTCCACACAGAAAGCGGAGCTAACTCCGCAGCTCCGCGTTTGGCTATTTTTAGCCTCGCGTTTGAGCAAAACGCGAAGCTAATCCATAACTCCGTGTTCTGATGAATTTAGCTCTGCGTTAACTTTGCATGAGCAGATTTCATTAGAATTCCAAATTGATTGTGATTGAGATTTGGACTTATCCAATATCCAAATTGAGTCCAATCAGAATCCTAAATTGATTGAGATTAAGATTTGGGCTTATCCAATACCTAAATTGAGTCCAATCAGAATTTTAAATCAAGAGATTTAAATCAATATTAAATATTTGATAAGAATTCTTTGAATACAAAAATCTTTTTGTCTTATTCCTATGGAAATCTTCTATCCATATTCCTATACCTATGAAAACCTTCTATTCATATTCCTATGGAAACTCTCATAACCACTAAAGTGTATAAATACCCTCTTTGAGGAGACTTTAGGGAGAATCAATTAATAATAGATCAATCCATAAATGATCATCAATCTTTAAGAGATCTTTCGGAGGTTTTTGTGAAGTTCGAGTTACGCGTGAGAACCTTAAACGAATCAAGACCAGAGAAGATCAAGATCCAAGAGTTGGCCGACATCTTCTTCATTAAGAGTAAGAAGACCATTTTCGTCAGATCGTCCAAATGAGCTACTTCGATAGATCCCATTGGCACACAGATCCCACGTTTTCATTGTAAAAGAGAGAGATTGAAATATAAAAATCCTCTCGTTTGTTCTTTCTTTTTCTTGTTCACTTTCGTTGTAATTTAAGTTAATTCAATGGAAGGAAAGTAAAGAAATTCTGCTGCGAACAAACTGGCGACCACAGTGGGAGAAGTCTCTTTCACCAAAGAAGAGATCGTGACGCAATCTGACGTCGATAGGATCGGATCCGACGTAAATATGCTGATCGTGGAAATCAACCAGTAGAAGTATGAGGAGTATCTCTCTTCTGAATCAGGTAACCTGAACGAAACGAGACACTATCGTCGCGTGCGCTCCAATACCCGAGGAACAGGTAAAAAGGTATCCATTGATAAACGGGGATCCTTGGAGACCGCGGCCATAGAGCCGTTGTTTGGACATGAAATCCTAGCAGAGGATGGCCTCTCTACTGCCGAAGAAGGCATGAGAACTGGGTTGACCAGAACCCAACTCCGAAATAGAAATCGGAGAGCTAGGCGAAAGGCCCTCAAAGCCCGCATTGAACGCGAGGCTAATTTCATTGAACGCGAGGCTATGATCCCTTGCAAACTGGCTCGCGTTAATCTCAAGATCAGTCAGTATCGCGTTAAACGTGAAGCTACAACTTGCGTTAATTATAAGGATAAGCCAGCATGTGATTCTCCACGCGAGGCTATTACTGGGCTTAGCGATAAATGCGAAGCCAGTAATATTTGCGTTAATCGCAAAATTTCTGACACTCGCGATAAATGCGAGGATAAAACTTCTCTAAAGCCAGCATGTGATTCTCCACGCGAGACCATTACTGGACTTAGCGATAAACGCGAAGCCAGTTCAATTTGCGATAAATGCAAGATTTTTGACACTTGCGATAAATGCGAGGATAAAATTTCCTCAAAGCGAGCGTGTGATTCTCCACGCGAGCCTATTACTGGGCTTAGTAATAAACACGAAGCCAGTTCAACTTGCGATAAACGCAAGATTTTTGACACTCGCGATAAACGCGACGATAAAACTTTCCTGAAGCCAGCGTGTGATTCTCCACGCGAGACTATTACTGGACTTAGCGATAAACGCGAAACCAGTTCAACTTGCGATAAACGAAAGATTTTTGACACTCGCGATAAACGCGAGGATAAAATTTCCTCAAAGCCAACGTGTGATTCTCCATGCGAGGCTATTACTGGGCTTAGCGATAAACGCGAAGCCAGTAAGATTTGCGTTAATCGTAAAATTTCTGACACTCGCGATAAACGCGAGGATAAAACTTTCCTAAAACCAGCGTGTGATTCTCCACACGAGGCTATTACTAGACTTAGCGATAAACGCGAAGCCAGTTCAACTTGCGATAAACGCAAGATTTTTGACACTCGCGATAAACGTGAGGATAAAATTTCCTCAAAGCCAGCATGTGATTCTCCACGGGAGGCTATTACTGGGCTTAGCAATAAACGCGAAGCCAATTCAACTTGCGATAAACGCAATATTTTTGACACTCGCGATAAACGCGAGGATAAAACTTCCCTGAAGCCAGCGTGTGATTCTCCACGCGAGGCTATTACTGGACTTAGCGATAAATGCGAAGCCAGTTCAACTTGTGATAAACACAAGACTTTTGACACTCGCGATAAACGTGAGGATAAAATTTTCTCAAAGCCAGCGTGTGATTCTCCACGCGAGGCTATTACTGGGCTTAGCGATAAACGCAAAGTCAGTACGACTTGCGACAAACGCAAGATTTTTGACACTCACGATAAACGCGAGGATAAAATTTTTTTAAAGCCAGCGTGTGATTCTCCACGTGAGGCTATTACTGGGCTTAGCGATAAACACGAAGCCAGTACGACTTGCGGTAAACGCAAGATTTTTGACACTCGCGATAAATGCGAGGATAAAATTTCCTTAAAACCAGCGTATGATTCTCCACACGAGACTAATACTGAGCTTAGTGATAAACGCGAAGCCAGTAGTACTTGCGATAAACGAAAGATTCTTCAGCTCCGCATAAATCGCGAACATGATTGGCAAATTATCGTTAATCGTAAAAATCGCGCTAGATGCGAAGTTGTGACTTGCGTTAATCGCAAGACTAAACCAGTGTACAAGAATTTTCTTCCACGCGGAGCTAAGGTTCGAGAAGATAAACTTGTGAAGGAACGCCAAGTCAACGTAAAATGCGAGGCTAGCATAGCAAAACGTGAAGCTAACTGCCAGCTCCGCGTATATCAGCCATTATACAGAATAAAGGCTGATAAGTATAGCACAAATAATGCCACCAATCATGGGGGTTACAGCAGGCTCCTGGACTCCTCCATCAGCCAAGTGGGCCCCATGTCCAAAATATAACTGAAGATTCTCTATTTTCTAAAATACTTGATCTCAAAGATTATTTGACAAGTAAAAAGAAAACGAGTCAAACTCAGTTGCATTCGACATGCCATTGCGAGCAAATAATATCAGTTGTACTGAATAGTTGCTGCTGTGGTAAGAAAAGTATTTCTTTATTTAATAGAATAACTGAGTCTCATACTCCGAAAAGGAGGAAGAATAATATTAGATATCAAATCAAGGAAAAAGAGGTAAAGGCGGTGACCTCAAATATGGTCGGTAAAGGTAAGAAGGCCATGGAAAAAAGACACGAGTCAGATGCATATAATGAACAACCTCGCTATCTTACACGACTCAAGTCGGGTATTGTCGCTCCTCGAGATTATAAGAGACTTGCAAAAGGTTCCTACAATGATGACTCCGACAATTCAGCCATTGCCTCTTCACATTCATACATTTCTTCCCAACCACGGAGGCTCGCATCACATATGGTGGATAAATCTGATGATATCGACCAGAGGATAGAAGCCCAAGAGCAGATGATTCGAGGTCAGTAAAAGGCCATTAATGACCTCAAACTAATGCTTCTAAAAGTGGTCGAAAATACCCAGAAAATAGCCGACGATAAGGCTAAAACTTCTTCGGAACTGCCACCTAAGACAAATGAAGAAACTAAAGAAAAGTCTTATTCGATATATGAGGATGATGACAAATACTCTTTCCATGATCCTCATGGAGAAAAGATCGAGAAATTGCAAAGCCAACTAGATGTCTTAATGCACAAGAAAGAATTGAAAGAATCGGGGGTTTCAAGACTATACCCACCCGAATGGGATTTGGCACCGTATCCCGAAAAGTATAAACCGCTCAAATTGGAGTCATATGACGGGAAAGGATCTCCCAGTCAGCACATCTATTACTTCTTATCGCAAGCAGGTCATCTGATGGGAAATGATCCCATAATGACCAAGATATTTGCAAGTACCTTGCGAGGGCCTGCCTTTACATGGTTCATGCAATTGCCCCCACATACTATCAATAACTGGTATGATGTCGAGAAACAGTTCTTGGCACGTTTCTTTGAGAATGATATCGAAATATCGGTTCATTCTCTCCTTGCAACAAAGCAAGGAGAATAAGAAACGGTCAAGAGTTTCATTGAACGCTTCAGGGAAAAATCCGCATATTGTCGACACGGTATGACCCAAGAAATCATGGTAGAAACCTGCAAGCATAATTTCAGGATCGGCGTGCTGATAAGAATGGGAGCTGTAGAGTTTAAAATTGGAAAGACCTGTTAAAGCAGGGAGAGCAGGCGGAAGATATAATTCGTCGGATTGAGAAATCTCGTAGCACGAGAAACTCTATGAATAACAGGCAATATCCACAGAATCCTAAAAATAAAGGGAAGGCTGTGATGACGTCAGTTGCAAATCCAAAACCAAGATCTTAGAATCTGAGAGGTGCAGGTCAGAATAAGCCCCGACAAGATAGAACTTATACATTCAAGACGAAGCAGACAGGTACTCTATTCCATCTCCTCCTTAGAAAGGGCATGTTGAAGCTTCCGGAGAATCAAAAATCAGAAAACGTTGGTAAAACCAACGACCCTAACTATTGCCTGTACCATCGGAATGTCGGGCACCCAACTAAGCATTGCTATCCTCTTAAGAACCGAATTCAGGCATTGATAGAAGCCGGAGTTCTCACACTTAAAGAGGAACAGAAGAAAGTTTATGTAAATATGACAATTTTAGTGGTAGGAACCAATGAGTTCCCTGCTAGAGCAACCCCTGTACCAGTAGGGGAGCCAATATCGACACCAAGTACGGACAGTCCGTACTTGCAAGCTGGCTCCTTGAGTATGCTCCGAATCACAGTTGTGATCGAATCGTCCTCATTGGTTAACAGCCAGATTTGGCTGGGGATGCCAAAAATATTGACGATGATAAATATCATGTTGATTCCGCTACTCATGCTAGCCATTGGAATGGCTAATTGGGTGCTATAAATAAAAAAAAAATTTTGCGCAATGCTGTTAAAGCGGCGGGAAGAGGAGATCAAGTTTCTCGCCAACCCTATCATACTGGGGGTAAAAGTATGAAATTAACTACCCAATACTGTTAAAGGCAAATGGGAGAGGAAATCAATTCCTTGACAACTCACTATGCTGAGGGGAATAGTATGGCTAGCCCAATGCAAACGGCGATTGGTAAAGGCTAATCAAATTCGTTGATAGCTGGGGGTTTGCTAAAAATCCCATAAAACATGTCATATTAAGCTCTTACCTCTCATAGTATAATTTGGATTATTTCCATCTCCATTCAAGTTACGCGTGAGAGCACTTGAACTAGGCATGTGCAATTAGGCGTCTCTGCCGAAATTAATGATCATGACCCAATCATCTTGGCATGTGCAGTTCAAGTTATGCATGAGAGTCTTGAACTGCCTCCATCAAAGTTTCAAGTATGTGCGATTAGGCACCTCTGTGGAATTTCTTGATGTTAACCTGAACACAAAATTGAAGATCCAAAGTATTTCAAAATTTGCTAAGTTCTAAGCCATTTTGAAAACTTTGAAGGGGGTTCTGTTGGCAGTGAAAATTTCTAAGTAAAACGAAATTTTCCACACAGAACGCGGAGCTAACTCTGTAGCTGTGCGTTTGGCTATTTTTAGCCTCGCGTTTGAGCAAAACGCGGAGCTAATCCATAGCTCCGCATTCTGATGAATTTAGCTCCGCGTTAACTCTGCGTGAGCAGATTTCATTAGAATTCCAAATTGATTGTAATTGAGATTTGGATTTATCCAATATCCAAATTAAGTCCAATCAGAATTCTAAATTGATTAAGATTAATATTTGGGCTTATCCAATACCCAAATTGAGTTCAATCAGAATTCCAAATCAAGAGATTTAAATTAATATTAAATATTTGATTATAATCCTTGATGAATACAAAAACCTTTTTTTCCTATTCCTAGAGAAATCTTCTATCCCTATTCTTATTCCTATGCAAACCATATATTCCTATTCCTATGGAAACTCTCATAACCACTAAAGTCTATAAATACCCTCTTTGATGAGACTTTAGGGAGAATCAATTAATAATAGATCAATTCATAGATGATCACCAATCTTTAAGAGATCTTTTGGAGGTTTTTGTGAAGTTCAAGTTATGCGTGAGAGCCTTGAACGAATCAAGACCAGAGAAGATCAAGATCCAAGAGTCGACCGGCATTTTCTTCATTAAGAGCAAGAAGACTATCTTCGTCAGATCGTCCAAAGGAGCTACTTCGATAGATCCCATTGCCACATAGATCCCACGTTTTCATTGTAAAAGAGAGAGATTGAAATATAAAATCCTCTCGTTTGTTCTTTCTTTTTCTTATTCACTTTCGTTGTAATTTATAATAATTCAATGGAAGGAAAGTAAAGAAATTCTGCTACGAACAGCAATCAAGATAGAAGGATCTCAAACTTGGAGGTTAAAAAAAAATTTCAACATGGCTCTAAAAATTCAACATGCCACTTAAAATCATATGAATATGCTGCAAAGAGTTTATAATTAATTATGAATTCCTCACTGAAAAAAGGCTACCTACAATGCTTAATGGATTCATGGAAATCATTATAAACTACGTTAACTCTTGTTTCACATCCGATGTCGGACTATTCGAGATAGGGGTATTACATACAATACAACAATGTATCTGAAACTAGAGAAATATGTAATCAGAAACATGATTGATACTAACATCTGGTATAATGTAACGCTCCCGTTTTTCATCTGCTTTTCAAAATGGAGGACATTACTGTAAAATTTGTACTAGACAATGCAACAGTCATAAGATCTTGGAATAATCGTAACTACTGTCATAATCAGATGAGTAAATAATATATCTGAAACTGAAAGAATTTCGTTTATACAAAGAGTTCATTATATAAGATGGCACACTTTTTAATATGAACACAAAAAAAAATTAAAGAGAAAAGCAGTACTCAGACAAAAAGAAATATAAACAAAATATATACAAAGGTCTCCAGGGGTACTTCACTTAGCTATTGTCGTTCAATCTGCCCAATGAAATACGGGTCTTCAGTCGGGGCTGGATCACCTTCTTCACCTTCCAAATCTGGGTTCAAAACCCAGTAGATTAAACCTAGCAAGTAACACATTTAGAAAGAAAAATTATGTACTATCATAGTACAGAAATATCAGCGTGCATGAGTATGTTTTTATTAGTGTTGTTCGTGTACATACAAATTAAACTTGGAAGCAAGCATAAATAAATGCATAAATAAATAAATAAACATGATAATAATTGCTCTATTTATTTAATCATATATTCTATTGGTCTCAGTCACCGTCCAATTTAATTGTACAAACTGTATTAATAGATAAAATAGTGATATTCTCTCTTGTCATATAAGTGTCCATGTATATCCGGGACCCGACCTCAATGCTCATGGCGCTGAAGCATGACATACCGCTAGACACAACAATCAATTTCCATACTGTTTTACAGTAGCGGACATACCACTCTGCGTATCAATTATAAATTGATGATTCAGTAATCACCCATACCGCTGCAGTAAAAGAATCTCGACCTTAACATTACAATTATTTCTTATACGGAATGACTCTTATCCATCATATAGTTTCTTGCATTTCCATGTTTGTAATACATTATAAACATGATAATTTTAGTTTACATTTATTGTTTATTTTCCTTTCCCTTCTTTAACAATATTTTTTTTCATGATAACATACTTGCATTTCCATGACCACACATAACATGTATCATAGCACATGATTTGTAATATCAAAACACATGACTTGTAGCACCATGAATTAGATTCCGTGTATCTTAAAATTTTAGGGCACAATTATATCACAATATAATTTATCAAAATTGATTAAATTATTTTGTCATGTTCTCAATACCAATCAATATCCAATTTGTGAATAAAGTGGATCATGTAATAATACTACATTATTTCTATATTATTATTGTAATTATTATTATTATTATTATTATTATTATTATTATTATTATTATTATTATTATTATTATTATTATTATTATTATTATTATTATTATTACACTTTATTTCTATCCATCAATTATTTCCAATTAAGATCCAAGTTCAATTTATCAATCATTTAATCCATCAAGTCCAAACTCATTGAATTCTCACTTAATCATATTTTTCTTTTTCTTTTTCTTTTTCTTTTTTTTTGTCTGGCCAGACCCAAGCCCAAGCCCACTGTTTTTTTTTTTTTTAACTAGACTGGACTGGCCAACCCAGTCTTTCTTCTCCTTCTTCTTCTTCTTCTTTTTTTTTCTCTTTTTCCGTCCAAGCCCAATCCAAGCCCACTGCCCTCTTCTTCCTTTTTTTTCTTTTATTTTACTGGGCTGGACCAAGCTCAGTTACCCTTTTATCTTTTTCTTTCTATTTCTATTCTCTTGGCCCAGCCCACCAAACCCAACAATTATTATTATTATTATTTTCTTTTAACTTTCCGGTCCAAGCGAAAGCCCACAATTTTTTTTTCTTTTTTAACTTTTCCCTTCCAGCTCAATCCATGAAAACCCTCACCTTTCTTTTTCTTTTTCTTTTTTTCTCTCTCTCTCTCTTTTCTGTGTCTTCTTCCTCCTCCTCTTCTTCTTTCCTCCTCCTTTTATTTTTATTTTATTTTATTTTTACCTATTTGCATAAATTATTGTAAAAAAACATGATTATGAATATGAATACCCTCATACCAAAACTAAAATTTCTACTCTAAACCCAAAATTAATTTAACAAAATGATAAATATTTAATTATTTTTATAATAATATAATCAACACAAAAAATTATACAATTAAAAAAAATAATCAAGAAGAAAAGTGTGTTATTTGCATTGGACTCCTTTTAATTTTCTTCGATTTCTCAAATCCTCCCCCGTTTTTCCCTCCTTTTTTTTTTTTTTTTTTTTTTTTTTCTGTCTATGCAGGCGAGAGAGAGGGAGAGAAGAGAGCAGAGAATGAGAAGGAGAGAGTGTGCGGCTCTCTCTCTATATATATATATATATAGAGTAAACGGGAAATACACCGGCGGTGAAGGGAGTTCCTTCACCGCCGCTTAGGTGGCCCAATAAAATTATTACATGTGGCCCACTCAAAGGGCAATTAAGGAAATTCATTTATTTGTTATCTTGAATGGCGCCACGTGTAATAATTTTATTGGGCCACCTAAGCGGCAGTGAAAGAACTCCCTTCACTGTCGGTGTATTTCCCGTTTCCTCATATATATATATATATATATATATATATATATATATATATATATATATATATATATATATATATATATATATATATATATATATATATTGTTTGATTTTATCTTCTCAACTTGCTCTTGATGGGCCACAAAAAGACAACTGCCTCTCTCTTCCTGTATTTAGTTGGATTATTTCATTTATTTATTTAATTTAATAATTTCAATTCCATTTCTCTAAATGTTATCAATTTAATACAGGGTATAGTGCTCAACGAGAGGAACGCTATAAAATTATCCATTCAATATTTTGATGTCTAGAATAAATAAACCAAAATTCCTAAGTAATTAGAAGTATAGTTTTAATATTATTAAATTTGCAGTTTTGGGAGTATTTTTCGGAATCGTAGGGAAATATTCTAAAAATTTTAAATATTAGAAAACTAATTATTGCGAAGACCGAATGTTATTTGAGGTTACGGATTTTAAGTTATGCTCACGGAAGTTTATTTCGATATCCAAAATTGATTTTGGTAATCTTATTCAGTACGATCGGACTCAAAAGAGAGATGCAAGTGGCTCGAATTTTAGGATATTACATATAATGAACTTTTCTGTTAGGAGATAGATGGCTGAAAGCAAATAGTAGGCAATTTGCGAGATGGATGTAAGATGATAGACAATGGTGTTGATGTATGCTAGCCTCTCTGGAAGCTTTAGTCTCATGCTGTAACCATACCAAATAGGGCAATGCCTGCTGAGCAAAATCTCAATTGATCTCAAGGCCCATTGGGGCACTTGATTTAGACTGATTGGAGTTGAACTCTTGAATGCCAATTGATGTAGGCACATTTTGCCTTAACAAGGAGCTCCTATACTGGTTATTGGTCTGGTTGGGCTCCCAACAAATTGACCAAGGCCCAATGAGAAAGCCCAGATGCCATATCCATACAGCCAATAATACCACACCATAAATTTATCAAATTTAGCTGAAGATATATAAATAATTATGTAGAGTAAAAATTAAAGATAAACAAAGAGCTCACAATTCTTGTCCTAGAGAATCATATTTATCTTGATTAGAGGCAAACGAAAAGACTATTTATCAATATAAGAGGATAAGCCTATGTTGCACATGATCAAACTATCGTAAGCCATTTTCACACATCTTCTCATAGATGGAAGTTACACCTATTTTAGCACGAATATCTTCATTTATCACATTATCTCTCCTACTATTGCCGCATATCCATTGGAGCATACGCATCTCTATTACACTTATCTTCTGTGAATGACGTTTATTTATAGCCCAATATTCTGTGCCATATAATAAAACTGGCCTAATAGCAGTTTTATAAAAAATTTCCTTTAGCCTTAACGGAATGTTACGATCGCATAGAACTTCCGTTGCCCTCCTCCATTTTAACCAACCAGCTTGTATCATATGATTAGTATCATTATCGATCTCTCCATTATTCTGAATAATAGAATCCAAGTATCTAAACTGACTGTCCATTTGTATTTTTTGTCCATCCAATGTTATAGCATTATAGTTTACGGCCCATCGTTTATTAAATTTATACTCCATATACTCTGTTTTACATCTACTCAATATAAAACATTTATATTCTAATGTGCGCCTCCACAACTCTAACTGGCCATTCACTCATACTTTTATCTCATCAACTAAGACAATATCATCAGCAAATAGCATACACCAAGGTATCTCATCCTGAATAGCTCTAGTAAGGTTATCCATCACTATAACAAATAAGAATGGGCTCAGTACAAATCATTGATGCAATCCAATTGTAATAGAAAAATTATTTGTTAAACCGTCACATGTTCTAATATTGGACACACCCCATCATACATGTATTTAATTATGTTAATAAATTTGATGGGAACTCTTTTTTCTATCAATGTCCACAAAATTACCTATCGTGGTACCTTATTATAGGTTTTCTCTAATTCAATAAATATCATATGCAAATCTCTATTTCTCTCTCGGGATCGCATTATAAGTTGATAAAATAAATGAATAGCTTCTTTCGTCGATCGCCTTGACATAAATCCAAACTGCTTCTTCGATATTTTAACAGTTTGCCTTAATTTATGTTCAATTACCCTTTTCCAAAATTTCATAGTGTGACACATGAGTTTTATTTCACGATAGTTAGAATAATTCTGAATATCACCCTTATTCTTATACAGAGCCACTAGGGTACTCTTCCTCCACTAATTTGATATTTTCTTAATTTGCCAAATCTTGTTAAAAAGATCTATCAGGCACCTCACACCAATCCCTACTAAATATCTCCATACCTCTATAAGAATCTCATTTGGACCAACAGATTTTCTTAATTTCATCCTCTTCAAACCCTCTTTACTTTAGATTCTTTAATTCTACTCATAAAACTACGATTCATATCCTCACATTGAATAGTAAGATCTCCCAAATCTTGAGTAAAACTACTAATATATAATGTATCAAAATAATCTTTCCATCTTTTTTAATTTCTTTGTCTTGAATTAGAACCGTCTGATCCTCATTTTTAATACACTTTACAGTACATAAGTTTATAGATTTTCTCTCTCTTATTCGAATAATTATATATATATATATATATATATATATATATATATATATATATATATATATATATATATATATCATTTTCTACTTTTTTATTATCCAACTTCTTATACACTTCTTTATATAATTTAGTTTTTGCATTCAGAACAATTTTCTTAATTTCCTTCTGGGCTATTTTATACCTCTAAATACTTGTTCTATATTATTATTGTTCTTCTTCAAATTTCTATAAAAATTCCACTTGATTTTAATAGCATTTTTTACCTTTTCATTCCACCATGATACGTCCTTATATGGTGGAGCACCGCCTCTCGACTCACCAGATATACTTTTAGCTACCTTCTTAATACAGCTAGCCATTTTGTTCCGTATTACATTAATATCATTATGGTCTCTTCAATCTGCTTCTTATATTACTCAATCTACAAAAAATTTTGATTACCTTCTAATCGCCACTATTTAATTTTAGGATCTAATTTATACTTAATCTTTCTAAGTCTCTTTCTAATCTGAACATGTAAAACTAAGAGTCTGTATTGGATAACTACACTCTCACCTAATACTACCTTACAATCGACGCAAGTAGCTCTATCTACCCTCCTAGTTAAAAAGAAATTTATTTGATACGTACTCGATCCACTTTTAAAAATAATCAAGTAAAAAACTCTTTTTTTAAACTAAGTATTCACTAAAATCAAATTATAAGACAAAGTAAAATCTAGAATTGAGTTATATACTTCATTTCTTTTTCAAAAATCAAATCCTCCATATATACTATCAAACCCATTACAATTAGTTCCTACATGTCCATTAAGATCATCACCAATAAATAGTTTTTTCTAACAGGTATTCCTTATACTATTTCATCTAAATCCTCCCAAAATTGATATTTACTGGATTCATCAAGTACTACTTGTGGTGCATAAATACTAATTATATTAAAAATTTATCTATCTAAAATAAGTTTAACTAATAAAATTCTATCACCTTTCCTCCTAACCTTCACTACATCCCCAAGTAATTATTTATCTATGATCACACTTACCCCCATTATGATTTCTATCTCATCCGTATACCAAAGTTTATAACCCCAAGGCTCTGTGACTTTAACTTTCTCACCTACCCACTTAGTCTTCTGCATGCACAAAATATTAATCATCTTTCTAATAATACCATCAACTAACTCTACTAATTTACCTGTAAGGGAACCTATGTATTTTTTTCTTTATAATATGTGATAATATTTTACACTGGCTGTCACCGGCCTACCACAACCCTTCTCCTTTATTCTAGCTTGGAACAGACAGTAAAAGGATAAATCTTTAAGCACTGCACTAGTGGAGTTATATATATATATACACACACACACACACACACATACATACATATTGTAACACCCCAAAATTATCATGTTTATTAAATTATAAATTATCAAGTTAAAAATTTCTTTCTATACACCTTCAAATTTAATTAAGTTTCCAAGGGCACCCCTTAGGCATTTTGTGGGGATGAGTTGTTAGAAGAGAGTGAGAGGTGGCACTCTAGTTGACATTTGTCATGCATGCAAGAAGGCTTAGGAGTATAATAGAGGACAAGGTGACCAAAATGCCCTTAGGTATATATATAACCTTATTCTCTCAAAGAGAATTCTTATCAACAAAACAAAATAAAAATCACTCTTTACTCTTGGTTCTTCTAGTTCGTTGAGTAAAGGAAATAGAAGGGAGACTTTGCTAAAACAAAGGAGGAGATTAAAGGGAATAGAGGTAAGTATCACCTTATTTTTGTTCTCTCTTTGAATCGTATTTGAGTACAAGTAGCATGTATGATCTTTCTTGGAAATTATTTGATTTTTATTATGAGTACATGATTCCTTTTTCTTTATGGATAAATTCACATCATATTGATCTGCATACTTAGAAAAATTTCTAGACTGCATACTTAGCCTGATTTACGGATGTTGGCTATTTTTGGCTTAGCCTCGCGTTTGGCAATTTTTAGCCTCGCGTTTGGCTATTTTCTGCTTCCTGTTTGGCTATTTCTTTAGCCTCGCGTTTAACAATTTTTAACCTCGCGTTTGGCAATTTTTAGCCTCGCGTTTGGCTATTTTCTGCTTCCTGTTTGGCTATTTCTTTAGCCTCGCGTTTGACAATTTTTAGCCTCGCGTTTGGCAATTTTTAGCCTCGCGTTTGGCTATTTTCTGCTTCATGTTTGGCTATTTCTTTAGCCTCGCGTTTGACAATTTTTAGCCTCGCGTTTGGCAATTTTTAGCCTCGCGTTTGGCTATTTTCAGTTTCAAGAGAAACACGGATTTATACACTTGGCATGATTCGCGGATTTATGAGAACATGACATGTGAATATCAACATGATACATGAAAATCCACGTGTTTCCTTTAATTCACGTATATCATGTGCATTACTAACATGGGAAAAACTACATGATGGATAGATAAGTACTGTATTGTACAAAGATCTTGTTGGCCAACTTCTTGATTAGGTGCTTAGGGCCTTTTACTAGCAGCACTGGGTGGTACTGAGCCACCATCTGATACATGAGTCACCATATGGGTGATACCCGTTACTTGTTTCATTTAACGGGATCTGACTTGTAGCACCTAGCGGTGTGTCATGGTTCAGCGCCATGAATTAGAGGCCGGGTCCCGGGTATGCACGGGCACTTGTACAATATGAGAAACTGCGCGCTATCTTATCCATCATTGAGTTTCAATTCCAACACTAACATGACATGGACCTATTAAATTTTACACGAAGCTTGTGAATGACTTACATAGTTCTGGTTACATGCAACATGATTGATATCGAAGCTTGTGAATGATTTACATTGTTCTGGTTATATGCAACATGATTGATATTTACATCGCTTACACTTGTCACCTTTACATAATTTGTTTTTATTTGAATGAATAGTCTTACTCAATTCATTTTCAGTATTCTCAAGATACGTTTGTACCAACGCAATTTATTTAATTCTTTTATTATTTGTACTGTGATAGTACATGTGTTTCTTGTTTTTGTGTTACTTGCTGGGTTTAATCCCCTGGATTTTCTTAAACCCAGATCACGAAAGTGGAGAAGGGGAGATTGCTCCAGACAACGATCCTTACTTCACCAACCAGGTCGCGTAGAGGATACTAGTACAATACTATTTGGGTACTTCGCACTTCTTGTTCTTATTTCCTTTTTTTTGTTGGGCACTGCTTTAACTTGTAATATTTAACTCTTTTGTGTAAATATTTAAAGCAGTGTGCCATTTTATGTAATCAACTCTCTGTATAAATGAAATCCTTTCAGTTTCAGACATGATTATTCATCTTGACATGGCAGTAGTTACGGTTATTCCAAGATCATGGGACTGTTGGGTTATTTATAGTATTTAAGCGGCGTCCCCTGTTTTGAGGAAAAAAATAAAAAAATAAAAATAGAGCCGAATTTGGGGCGTTACAGTTTTGGTATCAGAGCCTAGGTTTAGGTGGGAGACCATATGACTACTGCCACATGAAAACATGTCTAAGATACACTCTTGACACTTCTTCCTTATCTTTGATATCCATCAGATCTAGTATCGTGCCTATTTTATTGTTTCTAATTCATTTGGAATATCTATCTTGAAACTCCATCTGATTAATCTTCCTTGGTCTGTCACAGAATGATGGCGACCCAATCTTCTACTAGCGCAAGCCCAAATTCAACGAGTGAAGAGTCTGAGCTTAGAAATATGGTACAAAGGGTAGCACAAACGCAACAAACCACAATAATGTTATTAGAAAGGATATTGCAGTGCCAAAAACAAGAGAGAATCAAAATGGTGAACCTTCTAAGGGTGGCGAATAAGAGGTCAGTAGCATTTAAAAGGTCATATAGGCAAGGAGCAAACCCATCGGCCAGGAAATTTGATGGCACACCAACAAAAAAGCAGGTGATGCCGAATCGAGGTATAGTAATATGTAATTATTGTCATAAACCAGGACATATCAAGAAAATGTGTAGAAGAGCTCAAGGGTTGTGTCTGGTGTGCGGATCCACTAGTCATCAGTTGAGAGATTGCCCAAAAACTCAACAGTCGGCAAAAGCTAAGGTCCCATGTCAGGCAAAGGACAGACCAACAAGCATATCAACCCAGAAGATTTCAGGACCAGATCAGAAAGGGCTTTTGGAAAACTAACAAAAAACTCATGCCAGCACCCGAGGAGGAACAGAATGGAGGAAATGGTAAGTTAAGCTGATGAATGTGGAGAAAGTTCAAACCACTGTAGGAGTCGTGGCATGTATAATTTTAGTTGGCAATATACCGGCCATTGTTTTATTTGATTCCGGAGCGTCACACAGTTTCATCACTAGCATATTTGTTTCCCGCAATTTTATCGATTTTACTATCTTACCTGCGAGGTGGGATATTAAGACCGGGAATGATAGTATCATAACCAAAAGAGTATAGATTGTATTCCTTGGTGATTAATGAATTTTGTACCAACTTATTAGTTATTAGTGGAGGATAATATGATGTTATCTTAGGTATTGATTAGTTGAGTACCTTCCATGCAGTAATAGGTTGTAGAAGAAGGAATGATCTCAGTAGTGTCAGAATTCTTAAATATATTTTCTGAAGAGATACCTGAACTACCACCAGTAAGGATGGTAGAATTTACTATTGATATTATACCTGGAGCTGAACCAGTTTGTAAGCCACCTTATTGAATGGGGATTGCAGAACTAGAATAAGTCAAGAAGCAAGTGGGCGAGTTAATGAAATTGGGTTTTATAAGACCCAGTGTGTCACCTTGGGGAGCTCCAGTATTATTAGTATGAAAGAAGGACGGGAGTAAAAGGTTATGTATAGACTACAGAGGTTTGAATGCAGTAACAATTAAGAATAAATATCCATTACCAAGAATAACTGATCTGTTCGATCAACTTGGAGGAGCAAAGGTATTCTCAAGAATAGATATTCGTTCAGGATTTCATCAAGCAAGAGTCCGAACAGAAGATATCCCAAGGACTGCATTTAGAACCAGACATGGTCATTATGAATATTTAGTGATGCCATTTGGGGTAACTAATACTCCAGCGGTGTTTATGAATTTGATGAATCATGTTTTTACTCAGTATTTGGATAAATTTGTGGTGGTGTTTATTGATAATATATTGATCTACTCTACGAATAGAGAAGAGCACGTTAAACATTTGAGGATAGCATTACAAACTTTAAGAGAACAAAGGCTATACGAAAAATTGAGCAAATGTGAATTTTGGTTGAATAAAATTGCTTTATTGGGTCATATAATATCTGAAGATGGTGTATCAGCAGATCCTAAAAAAGATAGAGGTTGTGATGGATTGGCCTGTACCGAAATCAGTATTAGAAATTCAAAAATTTCAAGAGATGACTGGGTATTACATAAGGTTTGTACAAAATTTTTACAAAAATCATATCTCCTTTGACTAAATTAATTAGGAAAGGAGGAGAATATGTCAAAATAGAGGAATGCGATAAGACATTTGAAGAATTAAGATGGAGACTGACAACAGTGTCAGTGCTAGTAATTCCGGACAATACTGGAGGTATGAAAGTTTGTAATGATTTTTCAAGTTAGGGATTATGATATATGTTGGTACAAAGTGGAAAAATAATTAAATTTGGATCTTACCCTTAAGTTTCCAAGAAAGGTAAAATAAATACAAAAAAAAAAAAATGATGATTCCATACTTGTGTTTCTTTTAGAAGATTGGGGAGACTAAATATAAGAGATAGGACCTTGAGTATGCAGTTCTAAGGGAAGAAGAATAATTAAGAACAATTGGTGTTGGTAGACTTGGCGGAGTAAATATAGTTGATGAGATTAAATAGGCAAGCAAACTAGAAGATTTGGAACAATTTACGGAAAGGTAAATGTAAGGATACAAAGAGATTTTAGAAGGCTGAGAATTAGTCGATTGAAAGTAGATGATAAAAAGTTGATGATAAATTATAATTAAAGAAGACAAATTTTATCAAGTCAGAATATGACCATATATCTTGGTACTCAAGTTAAAACTTATCTTCCCAAATGATTGTCTTATTTCATTACTTTTGTTGATCAATCCCATTTGACATTTTAAATCTTCCATCTGTACTTTATTTCAATGTAGTCCATGTTTTCAAAAAAAAAAAAATTTTTTTGTATATCACAAGTCTTATCGAGACAGTGAGGCAATTGTAGAGATTTATTCTTTGGCGCCAACAATTTCAGCCACTTGATAGGACAATCTTGTGTAATTGAAATTTTGTAATTAACCATAAAGTCATTTCCAATCATGTATTTTTACCATTCACTATTCCATTACATCAACATTGTAATAATTGAGATTCATTTTCTCTTCTAGTGTCTGTCACAACTAGGTAATAAGACCACATAAGATTTTTATCACTTGTATCTTTCCCATTGATTAATCAGGATAGCGTGGCACCCTGAATTAGTAGCAGCTATTCCTGATTAAACTTAGCCTGCATTTATAAATAAATTGGAAATCTTGTCTATCCAATATCATTCCTATCAAAGACAGAAAATTTTTCATCATGTATTTTGTGTATCATAAATAAAGAGACGCTTAGATGAAAGTCCAAAATAGTGACTCTATCAAAAGTAGACGAATTCTAATATGGAATGCACGATGACTAAGCGGCTATACTCGAGAACATGAGGACGACATCAGAACTATTTCATGATCATGCATGTTACTTGAATATATTTTTTTTACATGACAATAAATACTTGGGTACACTGACATAGTTTTGAATTGGAATTTCGAGGACGAAATTCTTTTATTAGGTGGGTAGAATGTAACACCCCAAAATTATCATGTTTATTAAATTATAAATTATCAAGTTAAAAATTTCTTTCTATACACCTTCAAATTTAATTAAGTTTCCAAAGGCACCCCTTTGGCATTTTGTGGGGATGAGTTGTTAGAAGAGAGTGAGAGGTGACACTCTAGTTGACATTTGTCATGTATGCAAGAAGGCTTAGGAGTAGGATAGAGGACAAGGTAACCAAAATGCCCTTAGGTATATATATAACCTTATTCTCTCAAAGAGAATTCTTATCAACAGAACAAAATAAAAATCACTCTTTACTCTTGGTTCTTCTAGTTCGTTGAGTAAAGGAAATAGAAGGGAGACTTTGCTAAAACAAAGGAGGAGATTAAAGGGAATAGAGGCAAGTATCACCTTGTTCTTGTTCTCTTTGAATCGTATTTGAGTACAAGTAGCATGTATGATCTTTCTTAGAAATTATTTGATTTTTATTATGAGTACATGATTCCTTTTTCTTTATGGATAAATTCACATCATATTGGATCTGCATACTTAGAAAAATTTCTAGACTGCATACTTAGCCTGATTTACGGATGTTGGCTATTTTTGGCTTAGCCTCGCGTTTGGCAATTTTTAGCCTCGCGTTTGGCTATTTTCTACTTCCTGTTTGGCTATTTCTTTAGTCTCGCGTTTGACAATTTTTAACCTCTCGTTTGGCAATTTTTAGCCTCGCGTTTGGCTATTTTCTGCTTCCTGTTTGGCTATTTCTTTAGCCTCGCGTTTGATAATTTTTAGCCTCGCGTTTGATAATTTTTAGCCTCGCGTTTGGCTATTTTCTGCTTCCTGTTTGGCTATTTCTTTAGCCTCGCGTTTGACAATTTTTAGCCTCGCGTTTGGCAATTTTTAGCCTCGCGTTTGGCTATTTTCTGCTTCCTGTTTGGCTATTTCTTTAGCCTCGCGTTTGACAATTTTTAGCCTATAGTTTGGCAATTTTTAGCCTCGCGTTTGGCTATTTTCAGTTTCAAGAGAAACACGGATTTATACACTTGGCATGATTCGCAGATTTATGATAACATGACATGTGAATATCAACATGATACATGAAGGCAAGATTATTCATGATGACAAGTTCTAGTATCCTTATTACAAGTTCTAGTATTTTTATTACAATACAAGTTCTAGTATCCTTATTATAGGATAACAAGTTCTAGTACTTTATTACAAGACATGATTACAAGTTCTAGTATTCTTATTACATTATATGAAGCATTCTTATAACACATGTGTACATGATTCCAAATCTTGATTCTTGCACTCTTGATTCTTGTGAAATGATATGTGTACAATTTGACATGAAAATCCACGTGTTTCCTTTAATTCACGTATATCATGTGCATTACTAACATGGGAAAAACTACATGATGGATAGATAAGTACTGTATTGTACAAGGATCTTGTTGGTCAACTTCTTGATTAGGTGCTGAGGGCCTTTTACTAGCAGCACTGGGTGGTACTGAGCCACCATCTGATACATGAGTCACCATATGGGTGATACCCGCTACTTGTTTCATTTAACGGGATCTGACTTGTAGCACCTAGCGGTGTGTCATGGTTCAGCGCCATGAATTAGAGGCCGGGTCCCGGGTATGCACGGGCACTTGTACAATATGAGAAACTGCGCGCTATCTTATCCATCATTGAGTTTCAATTCCAACACTAACATGACATGGACCTATTAAATTTTACACGAAGCTTGTGAATGACTTACATAGTTCTGGTTACATGCAACATGATTGATATCGAAGCTTGTGAATGATTTACATTGTTCTGGTTATATGCAACATGATTGATATTTACATCGCTTACACTTGTCACCTTTACATAATTTGTTTTTATTTGAATGAATAGTCTTACTCAATTCATTTTCAGTATTCTCAAGATACGTTTGTACCAACGCAATTTATTTAATTCTTTTATTATTTGTACTGTGATAGTACATGTGTTTCTTGTTTTTGTGTTACTTGCTGGGTTTAATCCCCTGGGTTTTCTTAAGCCCAGATCACGAAAGTGGAGAAGGGGAGATTGCTCCAGACAACGATCCTTACTTCACCAACCAGGTCGAGTAGAGGATACTAGTACAATACTATTTGGGTACTTCGTACTTCTTGTTCTTGTTTCCTTTTTTTTGTTGGGCACTGCTTTAACTTGTAATATTTAACTCTTTTGTGAAAATATTTAAAGCAGTGTGCCATTTTATGTAATCAACTCTCTGTATAAATGAAATCCTTTCAGTTTCAGACATGGTTATTCATCTTGACATAGCAGTAGTTACGGTTATTCCAAGATCATGGGACTGTTGGGTTATTTATAGTATTTAAGCGGCGTCCCCTGTTTTGAGGAAAAAAAAAATAGAGCCGAATTGGGGGCGCTACACATATGTATGTATATACACATACATACATACATACACATATACATATATGTATATGTGTATATGTGTGTGTGTGTGTATATATATATATATATACACATATATATATATATATATATATATATATATATATATATATATATATATATATATATATATATATATATATATATATATATAGTGCTCAGATATTAAATTAACTATCCATATCTTACAATATTGAGTATGAATTTAGACAGGATCTTGACATTAAGTAGACATTATTAATTATGATGATAGTTTGGAAAGAAAATTGATCAAATTTTTGATAATTATGTATTTTACATTATTAAATCAACTTAATTCTTTATAATATCAATAATAGTCTTGTATATTCGGATGTGATTCGAATATTTAGATATCTATTTAGAATATTCTATTATCTACAAAATTTTTTTCATTTTTTTAATATATATTAGCTGCATACAATTCAATTTAAATTGAGACCAAGAGCTTCGTGAGTTATAATGCATGTCAGTTACTATAGGGGGAAAGTATGATTGAAAAGATTCCGTTGAAGGGAAACTCTATATGTGAAAATCATCAAAAAAAAAAAAAAAAAAAACACTAGGCTATACAGTAGAGTGAAATATGAGGCTAATCAATAGCATCATTTAGCGGCAATAATGCTAGGCTAATGATAGTATCGTGTAAAATGCAAAACGTGAGGCTAACCATAACCTTGTGTCACGACTATTTCAGTTGAATTAAAATAGTTTTAGATTTGTAATATGATCAGTTTGGTTAAAAAAATAGTTATCCCTTTATTTTTAACCACAAATTCGATTATTAGTTACACCAAACTTTATTTATTAACAAGAAATTTCAGTTTTACCTTTGTGGAAGTGGTTATTAGTACAATAATCACTGATATCATAGATACATAACAATATTCCAGATTATCAAACAAGTCTAAAATTGAGTGAAGGAAAAAAAACAAAACAACTCACATTATGCTACTCTCCCACAAACACATTCTTTGAGAGGGAAAAAAAATAAAAGAAAAAGTAAATATTCCAAAGAGTGATACATTTTTATAATTCTGAGCAAAATGCGTACATAATTAGCTTTAAATGAAAATAAAAAAAATTTGCTCCATGACATTAAGAGATTCTCCTTGTCTTTTAGAGTGAGTATAATGAAAGACAAATCATAATTATAATCTGATGAGCTCATGGATTATCCACAAAAATAGCAAACCAGCTTCTTGTACTTGAAAATAAATAAATTTAAGGGTGAAAAATCCTAGAGCAATGATAAACTCACTACTACTTTAAATTGAAATTGTAATCATAACTTGCTGTCATATTGTTCGTAAAGATTGTTGTCATATTTTTTTTTCCCTTTTTTGAGAAAAGATTGTGGGTATAGCCCTGTATTTTATTAATTAACTTTTAATAAAATAAAATAGAGTATAATAATATGTATAAACATTCCTTTGGAGTGGACATCTATTACATATATATATGGTAATGAAGTAAAAAAAAAATAAAAAAATCAATGCATACTTAAGGCTCCATCAGCTCCAGTCCTGTCATTCATATATATCGAATACTTCTCTACTAGCTGATTGTTGAGACTGTCTTTGTTCGTAGGTGTCCTCTCTCTCCTCCTCAATTGCTTGTCATATTGAAGCCAAGTTACCAATGTGATCATAGTCAAATTCATACATCTAGTATGATATTGCCAAATTTCGATGGCATGCACAATGAATCTCATGAAACAATTATTGGGGAGAAACGTCGAGTCCAATAGGAGCATGATGGGTCTAAATATAAAGCCAAGAGTCAGTCTGACTTAAAAATTTAAACTGATAGGTAGAGCTCTCAACTTTATATTTAAACCCATAAACTTTCTTTTTCCTATCTCATATATGAACAACCAACAATTTTTCCTACTCATATATCCTATCTAATATGGGACTATACTCATATATAAATAACTAACAATCTCTCCGTACTCATATATGAATAGATCGACAAGTAGAAAATCAAATTCAAAGTTATTTGCACCAACATCAGCTTCACTCCTCCTTAAACCATAACCTAGACCCTTGACCCGACGATAACTTGGCCCGAATTCGGACCCAACCGGAAGCATAATGTACCTAAAAACAAAGCCGAGAGCCAAACTGACCCAAAAGTTTAAGCTGATAGGTAGAGCCTCCAACTTTGTATTTAAACTCATAGACTTTTTTTGTTCTATCCGATGTAAAACTATACTCACATATGAACTACTAACAACAATGTAATCTCAGATATTTTTATTTTAACGATAAATAGTGAGAACTTAGTCCCCTCGCTTCCATTAAAACAATACCATGTACTCTTGATACCATACTCTTGACGTTAGAATCCGAGAACGTAATAAATAATAACTTAGAAGAGAAAAAACAGATTGAGAATGTGAAGGATGTCCCCATGGAATGTGATTCTAATTAAACTTTAACCTTCTTATTTTTTCAAAGTAACTTGTTCTTTGCTTAAGAGCCAAGTTATTTGTTTGCTTTAACTTTACTTAAAGGAGGTTGATTTATGAGAGGTTCTTGTTTAAAAAAACTAAGTTATTGTTTTGCTTTAACTTTTCTTGATTTATGAGGCAAAGAGATTCTTCTTAGTCCCACTCTGTATACAAATTTGAGCTTATTTTCTGCACACATCATATTGAGCTCCCACCTACTTACTGCAGGTTCTCATAGATATTATCAGCTCCATTATGACTTCTATTGACTCGCTTATAGTGCCTGCAATCGTGGAGCATATCAAATATGCGTTCAGAGTTGGATCTAACATGAGAGATCTGAGGAAGGCTGCGATCGTTTTGGAGCTCACTAAGAACGAAGTTGAAGGGGAGATCAAACGCGTGACTGAAGCAAGAGATGATGAGGTGCCAACTAAGAGCGTGAAGAAGTGGCTGGAAATGGTAGGTTGCCCTAGTTTTACATGTGAAATCCATTTAAAATATGTGATTATAGGTTGCAATATTTTTACATATAAAAAATTGGACAAAACTTTTTTCAAATTTGATTCGGCACGCTTAAGCTAGGAAGGTTAATAGGAGAGAGCTAATTCAGTATGAGTTTTCTCTAATATAACGTGAGGTCTCCCAATTTTGTTAATTATTTCCTGTTGAGTTCGCTCTTTTCCAATGAAAAACTATATAAGAACAGTGGAGAACCGTATCCCTAAAAAAAAAGGCAACTGCTGGTTGGAAAAGTTTTGTTAGTAAAAACCTTGTCGTTAATATGTGCATTCCCAACTAAGATTTTATTGGGAAAAGAAAATCTGTCAGGAAAGTAATATTCCTAACAAAATTTTTCCTACTGATTTTATTAGTTAAGAATATCTATTTCTGTCAAAATTCTTGAGAATTTTATTCTTAACAAAATACTTTCAACAAAATTTTAGTGTATGGAATAGCTATTCCTGTCAAATTTTGTTTGTCAAGAAAAAATATTCTTGAAAAGAATTGTCATTCATGGCTAAGAGATAATTTTGTCTAGATTGCAATTAGCAATAAAAAAATTTGTCCGGAAATATAATTTTTGATGAATTTTCAATGCCCAACATATAACAATTAGCCATATAGAATTTTCTTTCTTAATTGTAATTTTTTTCACCAATTCTATTTATTGTTAAAAAATTTCATTAATAGATATCAAATTTTAAGATTTTATTGCTCTTTGTACATCAGAAACAACTCATTGAAATACCTACACAATAAAAATTTCATATATGAATTTATGCAACTTATTTCTGGATTAATAAAGTATTTGTATTCTAAAATAAGTATCATATATCAACATTCCAATAAAAAAAGAACTAATGAATCTCCATCCACTAATTTAATATCCAAATCCAAAATAATTTGCTGACAAAAATCTAAACCATATCCAAATACTAAATCCAAGTTTTAAATGTAACTTAATAGCATCTAAAATATTAAAAAAAAAATCATCCAAGATCAACTATATCAGCACCATCCCTTGCCTCTGACATTCTACCTTAGAATTTTCAACTTCATTTAGACAATCAATATCCTATAAAATACATAGAATGAAATTAAGTTGTAAATGAATAAGTAATGGTGAAATTATAATGAATATAAATGACAATAATAATATGCTCTAAACAAATAATGGAAGCTTTCATAAATTTTTTTACCAGCTTTAGAAAAGTTTGTTTAAATTTCTCACGCATCTTAAAGTTAGAATAGTAAAAAGAAACTCTCTCATTTGGCTAATGACTATTCATGCATAAATCAAATTAGTTTTAATAATACATATAATAAAAATATAATGTTAAACTTTTCTCTCCTTTCTTTTTATACAATTAATTATCCACTATATTCTAGAAAAGTTTTTAGCCATACTGTTGAATAGCTCATATTGTATGATTAAGCTCTTAGAGTGTATACATATTTTTCACTTAATTAATTGAGCAAACTTGTTATGTTACTTTATCTATCTAATTTAACTATAGAAAGAATTTATCAATGATATAAAAACTTGTTAAATCCAATTTAGCAAAAACTTGATATGTCTTCATTTGAGAATACAAAAAAATAATTTCTGAAAAGATTAGGATATTTCTATACAAATAATGAAATGTAAATCTTTTTAACAAACTACTTAGATTAATTCTCAAGAATCTAAAAATAAATCAAACAGACAAATTTATTTGTAGACGACTAAGAGCACACTTGATAATTACAATTTCTAGAGTAAAAAGATTAGCCAGTTCACTTGAAATAATAATTAACAAAACTATTTGGTCAATAAACTTTGTGTTATAATAATTATTATAAATCCAAATTACTGAAATATTCTATATATATATATATATATATATATATATATATATGAAAAAATAATTTTTGCCTTCAATTTTTCATGCAGTCCAATCCTATCTAGATTCTCAGTGATGTTTCACGTAGTGAGAAGAAATGATTATGCTTGGAGAGAATGTACCTAAAAAAAGTTAAAAGAGAGAATAAGAGATTTATTGTGTTTCATTAAAAAAGTAAATACAATAGAGAATAGAATTGGTTATTGTATAAATAAAAATTAAAAAGTATTCATTCGTAAAATTTAACACATCCACAACTAAAAGAATATTTGGTTTCCTTTATTTATTTAACAACTAAAAAGAAAAATATCTCTTTCTAAACTAAACTACAAAAAATACGAAGAGAATGAAAATAAAAAAGAAGAATAATTAACTATAGTGGTGGATTAATTAGAATGTAACTTATTGAACTCAAAATCAAAATACCTCAAATAAAAAAAATTATCACTAAATACTATATTTAAAGGATCTACAAAAATCATAATACGTAATTTCTAGTGCATGTAGTAGTATATGTGAACTACTTCATTAGGATTATTTGTTTTTCTTTTTAAAAGGTTTATTAGTTTATGTTATTGTTACCGGTAGAAAGGTAAAACAAATATTTGAGTATAATCATGAGCTATTTTTAGGGATGATAATGGGCGAGTTCACGACCAATTTTTGGCCCACCATATTTAAAATTTTGAATTAGAAATAAATTTTTTATTTTTTTAAGTCAAAATTCTATACATAACGGATCCAAAAATTAACCCATGGATCTACCCATTCTCATTCCTAGTTATTTTGAGTTGAGAAATTTTGGATCAATTTGCTTTTTCTTTTAATTCTGATGAGCTATTATTTTAGAATATTGCTTTTCTATAATTTGAAAGTACGGACTATGAATTTTTTTTTTTTTTTTGCCTCTAATTACTGGATTCTCTCATTTATGACTTTTGAATTGGTTGTATCAAGTAATTATTATCATACTGTCAATTGTGGTTATAATATTTTATTTTTGCTCTTCACACAAAAATCATAAGAGCTCACAATGAGAAAATTAGATTCTACAAAGCCTGATGAGGAAAAAGATAACAAAAGAAAATAAAAACTAATAAACATTATTGATATATCACTGCACTTAATAAATACAAACATAATTAAAATATTTAAGAAAATTAAATATTATTAGAAATCCTAAATTATTCCATCTATTGATATAAAATCAACACCTCAACCTATTCCAAAACAACATTAAATAGAGATGAGCAATAAGATCGGAAAATGATCGAGAGAATTATTTGAGAACAGTAGATTGGATTGAAGGCGATAAACTTCTCAACGTCAGTGTCAATGGGAGGACTTCTTTAATAGAGTTTTCAAGTAAGTGAAAAAGAAAAAGGTGTTGAGATTGAGATGATGGCATGATTATAAAAACTGATGTTTGAGATTGAGTTTAAAAAAAATTGTATTGAAATTGAGATAAAACTCATATAATTAGATTAGTTAGGAATGCCGGAACAACAGAAAAGCAATAATAATAAACAATTTTTCCAGTTTCTAAAAAGAATACCTAAATTCTTTAAGTAGATTAATTTTAATCTAATAAAATCTCAGCCATCCAACTAAGTGAATCAAGATTAGGTATAATTTTGTTAAGCGTATTCTCTAGATTGACTCAAAACAATCTTAATCATCCAAATATTTTGGTTAAGACTAATGTTGCTTCTCTCAAAATTGCTCAAATTCTCTCAAAAATACTATATTTCTAAGAGAATATTAATCACCAATATTTTCTCTCTAGATTATATTATGTTCTCAAGTAAATTTTTTTTGTGGAAAATAATTATTCAAAACTACTAAGTTTTCTACTAGTGCACACTCCAAAAACCCAGTGCAAACCTTTGAATAAGATAGATAATCTAAATAATTTTGATGATGAAGTTATTTAAAATTGTCGAGATTAAAATTAAATTAGGAATTTTTATAATTATTAGTTTTTCAATGGATTAACATTGTGAAAGGGAGACTCTATGAGAAGCTAGTTTTGTATTATGATTCAGTCTTAATAAGTAAATAAAAATAATA
The DNA here is from genome assembly GCA_036321105.1 of Dracaena cambodiana. NCBI lineage: Eukaryota > Viridiplantae > Streptophyta > Magnoliopsida > Asparagales > Asparagaceae > Dracaena > Dracaena cambodiana. The sequence goes on from JAYEPQ010000013.1 coordinate 29,698,817, forward strand.
ATTAAGAGTTATCATTAAGTAGTTTTGCATTTTGATTACTCTTTCAGTTTTTACTGTAACTACTGAGAGTTTATTTTTAGATTATGAATATTGTCAAAGTTTAACTTAGCAAGAAGATAGAGGATGGATTTCTCATGGACTCTTTAATAGTATATATTGAAAATGAAATTGCTACAAATTTTAGCATAAAAGGAAATCATATAAGATTTTGAGCGTCGTGTTCCTTCTTGATAGATGACCACATAAAAATATTCAAAAATCTATTACTTTGTTATTATGTTTATCCTTATTTTTTGAATGAATTGTAGTATGATTTTATTAATATAAGTTGAAGTTAATTTTGAGAAAAAATTATCAAATATTTTTATTAATAAAAGTTAAAGTTCTTATTATTGGCCCTAAATCCTAGTTCTGTCCCTTTTCTCTTCTATTGGTCCCCTTAAATATATAGGGCACACACACCTGAACCAAACTCTAACGGGTTTTTTTTGGTAATGAAATAAAAACATATCATGAGGAGAGATGGATGTGATGAAAAACAATAAGTTTCTTGACAAGCCTTCAATCTAGAGTAGTATCATATTATCACAAAAGCAATCTGCTAGTTAAATTATAAAAACATATCCAGAATGGAAAAAACCAAGAAGACTCGTGGCATGATAATGGACAGATTCAAGAGCCAGACCTTGACCCCTCTTATTCAAATTTATGAATTAAAAAAGTAAATTTTTTATTTTTTAATTCAAAATTTTGAATATGATGGACCAAGGGTTAGCCTTTGAACCCGCTCATTTCATCCCTAGATTACTCACCAATCACAAATTCATACTTAATTTTATGTTCATCTGTTTAATTTCCTTTTTAGTAAGGGAATCAATTCTTATCCATTGTCTCCATCTACCATTCTACCATTCTGTATCTCCACTCCTTAAATCTCTATCATACCTTGTAATTAGGATGGGAATGAATAGATTCATAGGATAATTTTTTACCCATCCTATTCAAATTTTGAATTAGAAAAATAAAAATTTTATTTTTAATTCTTAATTTTGAATATGGTAGTAAAAAAAATTGACACATGAACGCGTACATTATCATTCCTACTTTAACCTCTCTTTATTGTATACAAGTAAGTACATATCAAACAATAATATTTCAACCATAACCAAATGATTATCTAGACAAAACCCAACTATATAGACCCATTATTAGTTTCCATTTTTCATGCCTAGAGAGTAGAAGTCATTGTTGAGTGATTGGCAAATGCCCAACTCGTGAATCAGAAAAAATATACAAGTCCATCATGTTGGCTCCTGAATTTGACCACTCCATAATCCATGATCATATAATTTTTTTCAGGCTAGACGGCGGACAAATGCCCTCCATAATCTATTAATAAGACATAATAGAACATTGTACCAAAAATTCTTTAATTTTTATTTATCACTGGGACTGATGATATCTTTTGCATCTGACATGCCTTAGGTCCAGATGGCAGCGGATGAAGTGACCAAAATAGAAGAAGAGCATAAGCGATTGAAGATGTGCTTCGGAGCCTGCCCGCTTAACTGTGTGTCTGGGTACAAAACCAGCAAAAGAGCGGCGGAAGTGACTCAACAAGTCAAGAATCTTCTCGACGAAAAAGATAAAATGGTGATGACCAACATGGTTGTTCCCCCACTACGGCCAAAATCCGACAGTGCTCTTCCTCTGCCAACATCCGAGATCTTCTTATGTGAAGCTATCGAATGCATGAAGAATGAAACAGTGGACATGATAGGCATATGGGGAATAGGAAGCGTGGGCAAGACCTCCCTCATGAAGCAAATCAACAATCACTCATATGTCGAATCAGCCAGATACAACATTGTCATATGGGTCGTTATTTCCCAAGAAGTTATCTTTGATCGGCTGCAGAGGGACATTGCCAAGAGGGTGGGTTTGGAATTTACGGAGGAGCAGAGTATGAGCATAGAGTCGCAAGCTGAGACCCTCCGTCACTATCTAAAAAAGAAGAATTTTTTGTTATTTCTAGATAATATCTGGAAGGCGTTTGATCTCAACATACTGGGTATTCCTAGTCCTGGCAGTAGCCACAACTCCAAGGTCGTATTCACGACTCGATCTGAGATGGTGTGTGATCAGATGGCGGCCTTCTCAGGCCAAGCGAGATTGAAGAAGATCAAGGTAGAGTGCTTGAAACCAGAGGAAGCATGGGAGCTCTTAGACAGTGCAGAGCATCATCATGTCCGATGGGAGGGCACGTGAACATGCGCAGACGGTGGCGAACAAGTGTGCAGGCTTGCCACTTGCCCTTGTTGTGATAGATCGTGCCATGTCCAGCAACAAGACATGGCGTGAGTGGGAGGATGCAGTCCACCACATAGATGATCTTCGCCTACAAGAGCTTTGGGGCGATCAGGAGGAGACCGATCCTTTGTATCCCATCTTGAGAGTCAGCTACGACCGCTTGATGAATGATCAGATGAGGAATTGTGCTCTTTGGCCGGAAGATTTCGACATTCCGAAAGAAGATCTTATCCGGTGTTGGTTGGGCATGGGTCTTATAGCTGACTTCCCTGATATCGTGGATGCCTTCAACAAGGGGCATAGCATCATCGAGAGACTGAAGGGAGCTGCCATGTTAGAAGAGACCCAAACCGAGGACGATTTCACAACTTGTGTGAAGCTCCATGATATAATTCGAGGCATGGCTCTGTGGATTGCATCTGATCATGAGAAGTGGATCGTCCGAGCCGGAGCAGAGATAAACACAGCAACAACACTAGAGGAAGAAAGGAGTAGAAAATGGAGAGAAGTTGAGGTAGTATCATTGATGTATAGTGTGGTCAAAGACTTTTCGTCACAATTCCCTTACTGCCCCAACATCAAAGCCTTGGTGCTCCGTGGGACTCAAAACTTTCGACCTGTGGATGCTCATGCTTTCCTCCAAAACATTCATATCCTTCAATATCTCGATCTGTCAGGCTACAGAGAGTATGCTTTCAACAATTACAAACTAGTGTGCAATCTGGGTAGTCAACTGGTCGGACTGCAATGCCTTGATTTAAGCCATGTCCGCGACTTGAAGCTACCAAAAGAGTTGGTAAACCTGTCAAAACTGAAACACTTGTTCATCAGATATGGAACAAAACTTTCAATCCCTTGTGGGTTGATATCGGGGTTAGAGAAACTGGAGATACTAGATCTCAGCAACACTACATATTTGGCGTGGGGAACTCCGGGCGAAGCAAGAATAGAGGAACTGGGATGTACAAACGCAGCTGAAGTCTTGAAAGGCATCGGACTCCGACTTCTCTCTGATCATTTCAAGCTACTATATATCCACGTACATTGGTCGACCTTTGCCACTTTGTGAGCTCGAAATAGTCGGAGGTTTGCCTACCTTACTAGCCCTTCAGCTATCGAAAACGCTCTTTCCAGGCAACATTTTTCCATGCACCCTCAGATCCTTGCAGTTCAGTGATTTTCTTGTGGATGCAGTAGTTATCTCTGCTGAGAAAAATGATCGTCTCAACAACTTAGAGGTCCTCCGATTCCATAGCATCTTATTCAAGGAGCAGCCCTTGAAAGGGTTCATATGGGAGGGAGGAGCATCGCCACAAGTGTTGTTTCAAAATGTTTCTTCCCTAACATTTTCTTTTTGTTCAGGATTGGTAGATATTGGTTGGATTGTCCAGCTACCATACCTCGAGATATTAATAATAAAGTCATGCCATGAATTGAAGCAAGTCATTCGGGCTAAGGAAGCAACACGAGAAGTTGAAGAAGACGAAACCACTTATGAAGAAGAAATCGACGACAACAAGGCGATGATCCTCCCGAACTTAAGATTTCTCATGTTAACTTTGCTGCCTAGGTTGAGGTCCTTCTCTGACCCCACAAACACTTTTCCATCTCTTCAACGCGTTAAGATCGGAAACTGTCCAAATTTGGACCTCTCCTTCCTGGAGAAAACAAAGGCTCAAATCACAGTGTGGTAATAACAAGGTAAGGTTAGTCCTTGGAAATTAAATATATTTTTGCTAGTCAAACTCACACACACATACTTTTGGCAATATTATTCAAAATGGATTCCCATCGAGAGTCAAACTCAAAACCTTTCTCAAACTTGAGCCAAGACTTATTGGCATTTTTCTTGGCTATTTAGTATTCATGTATATTTCTATTTATCGCATTTAGATGTTTCTTCTAAATTTATGCTTTTTTTATTTTTAAGTTGTAACAACGAGTAAAAAAGTCCTCTCTGTTCTACTTAATTTACGCTTGTTTTGCTCCATGTCCTTTCACTTTTGGCTTAATTTTCAAACATATCTTCTACTTATACATCAAGATTCAGACTATCTCATGTAAAATGATAAAACTGGATTTTTTTTTTTCTTTTTCCTTTTTTTTAAAGAAAAATGGATTGAAGGCATAGCTTTTATTATATAAGGCACTACTTATAGATTTTTCTTAGTGTAATGGAATGAAACCTAGTGGCATTTCCTGTGAGTTATTTCTTTCCTTCTCATCTTCTATCAGATTGAAAGCAATGGATCAACAAAATAAATACTCTAATCTTGAACATCATAAACAAACTTATCCTCTAAACGAGATATGATGTTGCACTTCCTCCCACTCTCCATGAGAGCCATGGAGATGTGGAGCAGTCACAAACATTGTCTTATCTCTTCATTTTTTAGCACAAATGGTGGATATATTCACCTATATTTCATTAAGAAGTGATTAATAAACCAATTTGATTACATATAAAGTAGTTATGTCTCCTATCGTGAGCGGACAAGAAAGTATAATAAAAACTAAAAACTAAAAAGAAGACCACTCCAGCATAAGTCGATGAGAGAATTGTGGGGGGAGCTAAAAATAAACATAAAAATTATGACAAGCACTTAATAAGAATAGGGGCACACATTTGGTTCATTTGGTTAGAGGGGAATAACATATTTTTTTTACTAATAAAAATAGCACACCATTATCACTTGCTATAAAAATTTACTATCATATATTGTTTGGACAGATTCAATCGCTCCAGCCTATGGCAGAGATGGATGGACGAAGAGAAACGAGGAGATGATTGGACCTCCACATAGAAAAAGAAGAAGAAGAGAGGGAACATAGCCGGACAAGACCGATTAGGAGAGGAGGAGACCTCACCAATAAGGAAGCCAGGAAGCCAAGAAGAGCCAAGGTGGAACCTATTTTTTGAATAGAATATGTAATCAGTTGTTTCAAGCATGTTTGATAAAACATCTAGTAGTTCTAGCATTCTATAAGAGGACACCTATGTAATAGAAACATATATTTCATTATAGCTTATTAATAAAATACCGGTAGTATATAGCCAACCGTTATTCTCAAAAAATAAAAGGCCATCTCTACCCTTCACAGTCAAAGAAACAAAGTGAGTTGTGCTCCCATTTAGGAAGACTAGTAAGATAGAATAGTCAGGCATCAAATACGTCGCTATACTCCCTCCTCAACCCAAAGTCTCAAAAGAACTCAAGCATTCTCCGCTGACAAAGTCATCCCTTTCTTCTCCAGAGGTCACTAAGGCTGTGTTTGGATTGAGGGAAAATGAAGGAAAGAAAAGAAAAGGAAAGGGAAAGAGAAAAGGAAAGAAAAGGATATGGAAATTGGTTTTCTTTTTTATGTTTGGTTAGAAAAAATAAAGAAGAAAATCTCAAGAAAATTTTAGAAGAAAGTAGTTTCTTATGTTTGGTTGCTCAATAGAAAATTAAAAGGAAAATATAATTCTAATTAAACTATAGAGAATTTTAATATTAATTTACATATTATTGATATAATTTTTAATTTTTAAATAATTAAATATATAATAACCAAATGGTCCAAACTCCATAAAAATTAAAAATATCTTGGGACTAAAATTACAAGAAAATTTATGCAAAAATTTCTCTCCCTTTTTCCTTTTTCTCACAACTTTCCTTTTCTTTCATTTTCTCTTGGATTTGAGGAAGAAAATAAAAAAGAAAAAAAACTTAATACATTTTCTCTCACTTTTTTTTTTCTTTTATTTTCTCTCTAATTTTCTTTCTAATCAAACATTGGAAAGCAACTTTCTCTTTCTTTTTCTTTTCTTTTCCTTCATTTTCCCTCAATCCAAACACAGCCTAAGGGGTAGAGAACGAGGCTCCTACGAGGAATTATGTGCATAGAGGTGGACACTGTGGAGGATTCCGACTCCAGCTGCTCTATAACTATCCACATATTGAGTATATCATGATTGTGGTAGAAAATAAGTAGATGATCGGTACGAAAAAAATATTGTTACTATCCAAGTAAGGTATATCTTCTTTTTAACCCATTTCAACATACGGAAGACGAACAGAATATACAGTAGAGTAATAGAGAAAATGGAGTTAAGAAGACGGATAGAATATACAGTAGAGTAGTAGATAGAATGGAAAATAATTTAACTACAAACATCAGCAAAAAAGGAAAAATGCATACCTCGTACGTAACTAAACAAGCCTTGAAACTTAGAAGCAAATATAACATACAACCATGCAGAGTAAATCAATGCGTGATGCATGTCCATCAGTATAATCCAAAATAATTTACATTACTCTCACATTCAACAGAAAAATATTGTATAATGTTCATGATACTGCACAACAACAACAATAAATAAAATGATTTAAATAAAGAAATGATTTTTAATTCACACTTCTCCAATTCAATATTCTAGCAGCAGTACTGCTTGAACATTTGCTAGTAGATATTTATGCAGAGATCTTGATGAGGTAATGGAGACTGATAACACAATCAGCAGCTGATGCCACATTGTCCAGCTGCTGCTGTTGCTGCCTTCTGGCTTGGAGAAGTGAAAGGATCGATCCACACTCACAACAGAGAGAAGATGGAGGCGAGAAGGAAGGATCAGACGATGGTGATTGCTGGTGTCCTGTTTTGACGGCCAAGGAGACCCTTGAGGAAATGGTACAGATGCACAATCACCAGATCGAGAAGAAGAGCTTGCCAAACAGGGGTTCCAATGACTACTAGCCACTGTTTTTTGGAAATAAAACGGGGAGTGAGATCCCTCTGCATTCTATTAAACAAGCTTAATAGAATATTTTATAAAAGAAAATTCCATATAAGCTCAACAAAATACATTATAGATAGTACATGTTACTTCATCTACAGAAGATCAATCTAAAACATGTGGTGCCATGTTGATGGCATACGAGACCCCCTGCAACTATTCCCACCATGTTGACAACAAGGACGGTGGTAGGGGGTATCAGGAGCGTCGTCCATTTGAACACATACAACTCTACGAAATCTCCATCGTCATTTGATGCCTTGGACGTGACAGTGAAGTTTGTGTCGATTCTGAACAAAACAAAGAGATGGGCTAACATGCCACCAATCACCCAATCTTCGATTCCTACATCGCTCCATCTGAGCTCCAAGATTCAAGTTGCAAAGATGGAAACGAAGAGCAGAATGAACCATATGCTAGCATAGATGCTTATCTGCACACAAATATTTCAATCTTTTAAGTTTGATCAAAAAATGAAGGGAAAAGGTCTTAGCCTAGATCAGATATGTATGATGCAGGGGCAAATGGAAATAACCCTATTAGAGTTAGTGTACGATTACGTACTAAATACTATTATTTGCTACTCCTATCAACAACGGGTGCAATCAAGATAGAAGAATCTCAAACTTGGAGGTTAAAAAAAAAAAAAAAAAAAATCAACATGGCTATAAAATTGGAAGTATAAGGCTGTGCTTGAATGTCAAATGTTTTTAGGGTGCTTTTAAAGTGTATGTCTTTTAAGTGTTTTGAGGGTATATATTTTAGAAATCTGATCATGAATTTTATAGTATTCAAGTCTATACTTGAAAGTTTAGTTTCTAATGGATTTTTATATGTTCATAAACATATAAAAGACAAATATACCTCAAATTGAGAAAGAAAAGGTGCAGGAGTGGATTGATACAAGGGAAAAAAAAAAGTAGGGTACTATCAATAAAAAATTAATTCTAAACAGTTCGAAACACTCTGATTTGGAGTATTCAAAAAAGACTCCAAAATACTTATCTAGGTATTTTTGAGTGTTCTAACACCTTAAAACACTTATCTAAAAGCACACAAGCACGAGTTATTTTGAACTCTTCATAACACATCACTCCAAAATACTCCAAAACACTTCAAAACTAATATCATAAACATAACCTTACATTGGGTTCAAGATCTCGAGAGATTCGGAGAGAGGAAAACAAGATGGAATGGTTCGTAGGTAGCTAAATCGATAGTGAATGAGGACAGTAAGCAACATCAATACTTTTCCAAGCACGTCAAACAAATGTAAATCAAATGACAAACTGTTACACATAAAATCATGTTGCATATTTTACAAATAAAATCCTAATAGAATCCAAAATTCTCTCAAAATCCTAATAAAATTAAAAATCCAATCAAATATTACAAAAGTATCCAAAATCCCAACAAAATCCTAATAGAATCAAATTTGATTTCCATCAATCTCCTTGACTTCAAAGTATTCATCCCGATGAATGAGGAGATAAGAACTATTAAATACATCCGGGTTAAATTGATCAATAATTTAACATAGGACGGAAGCAGATTAGGGTTAGATATTTGAGAAATTAGGATTTTTTGGAGGAATTTGGGAAGAATAGATAAAATTCGGGAATCCACACGAGCGAATCCACGCCTACTCTCAACGAATCCATAAGGAGAGATTTAACTCAATGAAATCAACGCAAGAATTTTCTCAAAATTTTCATATATAATTCATCATCTTCAAATACTTCATATAGAGAGTGTGTGTGTATCTATCTATCTATATATATATATATATATATATATATATATATATATATATATATATATATATATATATATATATATATATATATATATATATATATATATATATATATATATATATATATATATATATATAAACCCTAAAAAATAAAATTCTAATAGAATCCAAAATCCTAACAAAATCCTAATGAAATCAAAATCCAATCAAATATTCTAATAGATTCCAAAATCCTAATAAAATTCTAATTGGATCAAATTTGATCTCCATCATACACAAACTCAAAAACAATGGCATTTGATTCTAAAAAAGTTTAAAAAAAAGAGAAGATCATGATCCCACAAAATTAATTGAAAAAATCTAATATATTTATTAACTTTTTGTTACTAGCTCACGTAACTTACCTGAACTGACGGTTCATATAAATTACAATATAAAATAAAATGAGCTAACAACTCGTATCAGTTACTTGAATTGTAGTATGTTTACACTATCTCCAGTATTTTTTTTTATAAATTTTTTAAATTATAATCTCAACCCTCTAGTATTCACTCATACCCAATTTCTTGGGTTTTAATTTTGATTCAGTCTTCCCTCAAAAAGACATAATATTAACCGTTTTCGGTAAATATAACATTTTGTATATACTTGATAGAAATAAGTTAAAGATATGGAGATAATAATATTTGATCCTAAAGAAGTTAAAGATGTGGAAATAATAATCTCATAATGAACTTTGAAAAATAATGGAAATATTATTTTTTTGCCGCTATCTCATGTAATTTACCAAAGTTGAAGGCTCATTTACAGTATATACGAGTGCGTGCACGCACGTGTATGTGTCTATGTTTATATATATATATATATATATATATAAGAAAACGAGAAATTCATCGGCGGTGAAGGGAGTTCCTTCACCGCCGCTTGGGTGTCCCAAAAAATTATTACACGTGGCGTCGCTCGAGATAACAAATAAAAGAACTTCGTTAACCGCCCTTTGAGTGGCTCCATATGTAATAATTTTATTGAGCTATCTAAGCGGCGATGAAGAAACTCGCTTTACCGCCAATGCATTTCGCGTTTGTATATATATATATAGAGAGAGAGAGAGAGAGAGAGAGAGAAGGTGTATCTAAGGTATCTCAATAGGAAGTTACATATGGAAGTGTCCCTAAATCTAAATATAGATAGTTCATATGGAAGATTGAAACAGCTAGCTATGGCCACCATGTATTAAAATGGTAATGTATAAAAAAATCATGCATTTCTATATATTTTTGCCATACATTGAGTAGTTGCAAAATAAATATTTTTTTTAACAAAACAACATACAAGACATCTTGATCAATAATGAAGAAGTGTTTACATCACATTAAGATCACAAAGGTTCATATCTTATTAAGCAACTACAATTTATGGATATTACAAAAGAATCTGTATAGATAAATGCCTGCAATTAACCAATATCCTGACTCTGACTTAATTAATTTAGGATGGCTTCATTTTGGAACGGTTAAAACAAATTTGTAGTGTTTTAATTGGATTTAAACTACAAAACAGTTTTTGGATTAATTGAATTTAGATAATCCGAATTTGTTAAAATATAAAATAATTTCCTTCAACTTTCATCATAATTTTGGAGCTTTGGTGTAGTGGCAGGGATTTTCAATATGATATCAGAACAATTCAGATTCAAATTCTGCTAAGCGTACATTTAATTGCAGGTTTCTGCCTATTTGCGAATTAAAAAAATAATAATATCCCTGCATGAATTCCAGGTTTCTGCTCGACACAAATATAATTTATTTTCCCTATAGGCTAGATTTATGTGATCATTGGTCTCACTAGGCCAATTGATTCAAGTCTAACCCATTTAAGTCTTAACCCAATTTTCTCTGATTAATAGTTGGGCGTCAAGTTTGAATTCAAGTCCCAAAAGCGTCTAGAGAATCAAGCCATATGCATGTCCATAGTTGAGCATATTGAGCCGAAATGTTTTAGGGGTATTTATAGATTTGTCCCTTAATCTTTATAAATTATAATTTAGTCCCCCAAATATTTATATTTAAGATTTAATCCCCCAAATCTTCTAAATTACTACAATTTAGTTCCCTCCCTAACTTCCCTTAACCCAGTTTATTTTTTTACCTGATTTTTCCATTTTACCCCTCCTTAATTCCTTCTTTCCTCTTCCTCCTCTCTTCTCCTTCCCTCTTCCTCCTCTCTTTTCCTTTTCTTCATTCTTCCTCCTCTCTTCTCCTTCCCTCTTCCTCATATCTTCTCCTTTTCTTCATTGGATTCATTGGCTTCCCCCATTCTTCTTCTCTTCTATCTCTCTATTCTTCCCTCATTTTTTTCTTCATAAGGGTATTTTAGTTATTTTATTTTTTAAAAAAAGTAAAAATTAAATTATGCCGTTTATTTGGACAGAAAAACTAACGGAGGGACTAAATTATAGTAAGTTAGAGAATTTGGGGACTAAATCCTAAATATGAAGATTTGGAGGACTAAATCATAATTTATAAAGATGTAAGGGACAAACATGTAAATACCCAATGTTTTAAACAATACACCGATTGAATTTCGCTTAAACCAGTCAAAAAGTAAAGAAATGCATGTTCCTACAACGGTGCAGGAACAATTAGGAAAAAAAAAAGTGTAACATTCATACCATTTGATATTGTGGATCAAATACAGAGAAAAAAATATATAAAAAGATACAGACAATTTATTTTTAGTCTCGTAAACGAAAAAGAAAATTACAAAAAAGGAAATCATAACAAATGAAAGATTAAAATAAGATTAAACATCGTTACTAGAGGCCATTGAATATACTTCTATTTGCTTCGGAAATTCTATTTGCGCACGGCATTTTATTCTTGGTGTCATGCTTACTCTTTACACCAAACTCCTATTTTGAAATACTGTCATTTTACTCTCTGCGCTCAAAAAAATTTCCAAAAATATCCCTCTTCCTTTTCTCTAACTCCTCACCCCGTCTGATTCTATTTTTATACATTTTTGTATGAGCCGGATGTTAGTTTAAGAGTAAAAAAATATTTTGTTCGGGTATTAATACCCGACTACGAAACATGCAGTCTCTCCCATAAAAGAAACTGATTAACGATAAATTTCAAACAAATACGCATAAAAACCTAAAAAAAAAATTTCAAATTATACCTTAGATTTGTTCTCTAACACCAATTGCATGTTGGAATTTTTCATTTGCATAAGAAAACTCAAACTCAAATTCCAAACCCAAATTTCACTTGTCACGGTGAAATCGAATAATTTAAAATTCTTCTAATTTTTTCAAGAACGTTAATATAAAAAATTTTAAGAGATCAAGAAATCAAATCGATGATTTTGTAGGAGATGTGTTTTTATTAAATACCAAAAAAAATTATTTAGGGTTTTAGAGAAAAAATAGAGGAGGAAGACGGTGAGTCGTAATTCCAAATTTTAAGAAGTTTTAGTTTGGAATTTATAAGTTTCAAAATCGTGTATCCAGAGTAAAATGCTGTGCACAAATAGAATTTTCCATTTGCTTCGTATATAAATTATGATTGCTATAGTGGCAAAAGGGAAGTGTTGCATTCGAGTGGTGACAAGCATGTTCTAGTTGGAAGTATTGATAGTCTTAATTAGATCTTTTCATAACACAAAAATTTATAAATTACTTAGTAGTTTCTAGTAGATCATAACTATATGGATAGTTTTTTAACAAAATTTCCCAGTTTATGACATATGACGATTGAAGAAGTTAACTATGACTATTGAGATTTGTTTCCAAATATTAAATATCTATCAACATATAATATTATATTATGAGATATTAGATATATGAGATGTTGTATACCATCGATTTGATATTAAATATCTATCAACATCATTGAACATATAATATTATCTTATGAAATGCTACACATATGAGATGGTGTTACCATCGATTTGATATTAAATATCTATCAATATTATTGTACATATAATATTACCTTATGAGATGCTACATAAATGAGATGTTGTATATCATCGATTTGATATTAGATATTTATCAATATCATTGTACATATAATATTGCTTTAGATACTAGATATATGGGATGTCATATACTACTAATTTGATTTTAAATATCTATCAATGATAATATCTTTGTACATATAGTATTACCATCGATTTGATATTTATCAATATTTTCAATGCCTTTGTTACAATATGGCTGATATTTCTCATTCCAATACTAATAAATTATCTGCGAAAGCTGACTTTTTAAAGCTAGGTTTGTTTCATGGATAGGGGAGTTTCCAAAGGGACACACCATTTTTCCTAGTGATCCCAGTTTTCCTAGTTAGCTCACCCTCTCTTTTGAAAAGAAAGGATTTTCCTGGTAAGCAGACCAAAAGTCTCAACTTTACCCTTCCTTCATTTATCTCCCCTTCTCTCCGTTCCTTCTCTACTTCTCCTCTCCCTTCTCTCCCCTATTCTCTTCATCTTCCTCCTTCCTCTTCCTCTTCTCTTTTCTTCTAAAAAATCTTCTCTAATCTAAACACCAAACTCCTCCTTTCTCTTTCTCTTCTCTTCTCTAGATCCAACACTATCCAAACTCTCTTCTCTCTCTTTTATCTGTCGCCGCTGCCTTTGCTGGTCAGAGAACGCCGTTGCTGATTTTCTTCTGCCACTTCTTGAGTTGAGTATTTAGGGTTTTTTTTTTTTTTTTGGTGAACTGAATGAAGAAGGAAGAAGGAAGATAGGAATACTTTGGTCCAAAAAAATCGATGGAAGTTTTTAAGTGGGCTCAGTAGGTAAAATGGTGTGCCCATATAAAACTCCCCATGGATAGGTTTAAGATACAAGTAGGAACTAATAACCAACGTCCAGGTCCCACAACCAGAAACTTGCCGAGAGGGACATGTAAAGCTCCGACTGGTCTCCATCTGCTCACCCGCAGCTGGGCCCCACCTCAACAGTCACTACCCAACTCCGAACAACTCATCTTGGGTCCTAAACACTCTAATAACCAAAAAAAAAAAAGGACAAATTTTTGGGGAGTTTCTAAAGGGGCACAACTTTTTTACATGTGAGCCCACTTTATAGCTATCCAGATTTTCAAAATAACACTTTAAAGTGTGCTCACTAGGAAAAATTGTGTGCTCCTTTTGAAACTCCCAATTTTTGCCCAAAAAGAAGCATTCTCTCTTTTTTTGATTTTATCCGCTGAAAAAAAAAAAGATGAGCGGCGATGAGGGGAAGTACGGCGACCACTACCACGCGCAGCAACAGCAGCAGCAGCAGTACGGGACCTTCGAGGGTGGGCCCCCCGTGTACCCGCCTCCGCCACCGGCTGCGGGCTTCCCCCAGCCGGTCCCACCCCCCGGCGTCACCGCCGCCGCCGGTCACCCCTCCTCTGCTCCCGCCTACTACGCCCACGGCTACCAGGCTGTGCCAGGTAACAAAACCCAGATCTCCTTTTTCATTGATTTATTTCAATTTGGGATTTTTATTTTTTTATATTTTATTTTGATGACTTGTGTAGTGAAATTGATACTGAAATTTTACTGGCCCCTTGTGATTTTGAAATGATTAGCTTGATATCATGAGGCACTAATACATTATGCCAAGATTAATTAGTTTAAATTGTTTCTTTAATGTATTATCTAGTGAAATTAGTGCCAAGATTAATTACTTTATTCAGTTCATTTTTGGGATCTTGTTTTCTTTCTTCTTCTTTTTTTTCTTTTTTTTTTTTTAACGAATAATCTAGTGAAGTTGATGCCGAAATTTAACCAAAATTTACGTTGCTCTTGGTAATGAATTTAGTTGGTATGCTCTCTAGAAGAGGAATTAGCATGGGGGTGTTTAGTATGAGTAGCAAGGTTTTAAATATTGGCCAATACCGATGTATATCACAAATATAGTATTGGGCTTTGATTTTTGAGGTATCAAATATTCGATACGCTGCATAATATCAGTCTGATTTTTCGATATTGTTGATATGATATGCCTGATATTGCCAATTTTGATGCCATGAATCATAGTAAGATATCGATGTCAATTCTGATAGTTCAAACCTTGATGGTTAGAAAGTAGGTACTAGGATATTGAGGAAGTTTTGGCATTTCGTACGGGTAATGAGTTCCAAGAAGTTGTGTATAACAATAGGAGATCACTATGTTCTTGATTTGCATTTCTTGTTTAGATATTTCCTATTGTTCCTTTTTTTTTGTTGACGTAATATGCGGACCTTGAACATAGTGATGCGCTAATGGTTGATTAGCCACTTTAGACCCAAAGGAGTAACCTATTAATTTAGGCCTTAGATCCCAAGAGTATTTCTTTTTGAGAAAACCGAAGAGTATATTGAGAAATTACACTTTCTTTATTTCCAATGGTGAGCTAAATCTACTACCTTCTTATTCACTTTTTGACTTGCACTATTATTTGCTGCAAGGCTGATCCAACAATCTTCACCTAGGCTTGTTTTTAGTGAGCCTAAGGCCCTAAACAACTTGAAGGTGCATTGATCCATCATTCCCCAACAAATGTCGTGTACTCTATTCCTTGGCGAGACAACCTATATAAGCATCTTACTTTGTCTTAATTGCCAAACTTGGCAACTATGAGCATGCCATCATAAATTACTTGGTCTACTAGGCCAAAACACTCAGACCATCTTTAGAGATGGGCCTATTGAGTAATACTACTAATACATACTATATATCATAGCTATGCTTATGGACTATGATCCTAATTTATTACGTGGTCTATGACCAATATCGAAACCTTATGGATTTCTTTATGATAAGAAATCCAAGATGTACATTGTAATGGAGAAGAACGATGCAAATGCAAGAAGATAAACAATTAGTAAATAGTAACACTTCATTTTATGTGCTTCAGAGAGTACTTATGTCCAGGAAGGCAGCAAGGGAGAGAGTATACGAGGATTCGCTAGATTCTTTCTTTAGAATAATGGAAAAGGGTACACAAGGACAATTTTCAGTAAAGAATAATAGAAAGAAGTATACTACGACTTACTATATACCTTTTCCGAGATTTTTACAAAAGTCTTTTGATCATAGTTGTCAATATAATACAATATGCAATATGTATCCTATGATATGATACAATATGTATCATTGAATTATGTATCTTATAGTATGTTAAGCATATCTTATGCATATAAGAACTTCAAATTTATTCAGATGAACCTTTTTAGTTTAACAAGTTGCAAATTCATAACAAGTATAGACTTGAGAAAAGAGTATCAAAGTTCAATATGCCTACTTAGTTCATCATCCAAACCAATCATCAAAAGATTTTTATATATTAATTTCTAATCAATGATAATTAGTGAATTGATAATTCTCATTTCAAGTACCTAATATGCTTATTTATATATAGGTAAAAACCTCAATATATTGATGGCATTTGTTCAAAAGAAAGAACTTGTATAGGTTAAAGAAGATGAAAAAACTAAAGCAAGAGTTTTTAGAGATGTTGATAAAGTGTATCCATTAGGATGACTAATTGATATTACATTGATTTATTTTGTTGTTTTTCCAAGGGGTTACAACTTAAGCTCAATGTTTTGTTTTTTTTTTTTTAAATTAGTATGCACTTGGAACCAAGACAACAGAAGAGGAAAGAGATTGAAGAATCATATGATCGAATTTGCTTCATATATGAAATCCTCTTATGAAATGGATTACTGAAAAAGGCCATACATAGTGGAAGATGTCATTCAGATGGATTTACATTAGTGTTTCAAAATTAAGGAACAAGTGGGTCTACCAAGAAGAGGAGTGATAATAGTGAATATATAGTCAATTAGTAATTTATACCTATTAGTTAGTATCTAATTTTTTTTTACAATTATTTCTAGAACCTCATTATTTGAATGCAAGCATAAACAATAAATAATGAAAATTAAAGTCAAATAAGAGTGTGGTAAGGGAGGAGGAGTTTGTGTGGGCAAAGGAGATTAAGATGAAGAAAATGAATATATGCCATTCTTCAACTTCAAGTGACACTATATATGTTTTATGTTTGCTAATGTAGTGCCATTTCGATTAATGATTTTATAGTCATTGCATGGTCGGATGTTCGTTGCTAGTTATATATATACATACGAATATGTATATGGAAACATGCACGCACGCGCACGCGTACGTGCACACACACGCATAATAGGGGATTGTAGCTTGGGCGTTGTAGCACTTATACCTGCTGTCGCATTTTTTTTCCAGTTAGACCCCTGAAACGTAAACGGAGTGAAAAACAAATTCGATAGAACGTGCACTGTACATGGTTCGAATTGTCCAAACTACTCTTAACTAATGTAAATGGTTTGACGTAAAAAAGAAAAAAAAAACCAAACACGATCTAAACCCCCAAATTCGCTGAGGAGAGCATTTAGGACTAGAGAGGAGAGCTTCTTTGGTGGGCTTTGGGAAATTTAGTTGTGGTTAAGTAATTTCAAACAAAAATTTCAGCTCAGATCTAAAAATTTCTGCAAAAATTTTTAGCCCCCTCATGTAAAGATTGGCCTTTGTGTTAAAATTTTCAGTAAAAATTTTCTTTGAAGAGTCCTTCAAATGGTCATGAAGTATGAATTGATGAGAAATAAGAGAGAGAAAGAGAGAGGGAGCACCTGTGACAGGGAGGGAGGAGATCGAAGGAGGAGAATGAGAAGGACAATCCTTTAATAACAGCTTCTTCAACTCAGATATGAAAATAAGAATGGATTTTATTAGTATTGAGATAAGAGGAAGGAGGATAGAGTATTTTCGGGATTAAAAAAATTTGGTATACTTAATTTTTAATGAGAGTGTATATATCAAACTGTGGTTTCACTCCGTTACGTTCTAGGGGATCTAACTGCGTTTAGTTACTGTTATTGGTTGTTTGCATACTTATGCTTTAAATTTGCTTATATAAATGTTATGTATATAAGTGTTGTTATGAACTGGATTACTTATCTATTACACATTGATCAATGTATCTTAGATACAATATGCGATACAATAAATGATACAATACGTAGATAGAATGATACACAATACAATCTGGATTTGACAACTTTGCTTTTGATGCAAAACCTCACTCCTTTCTTATCCCTTACCTTTGGTTAAAGCTCCCTTATGCTTGTATCATGAAAAAACTGACTAATATTGTGGCTAAGAATAAATATGAATACGTCATGTGTAAAAAATTGTTGCATATTATATCTTCATCTAGACACTTTTCTTAGGCAAAGGAACTTAGAGGTTTCTCCTTCACTTTGTAAGTAAAAGATTGATAGCTACTACAAGTTAGCATTGAAGACAGATCCCTCACTAGCTCATAGTTGTCTTTCTTGACATTTGGAACCAACTCATAGAGTGCAAATATTTTGTCTACTACACGTCCACCCCAAAGAAATTGGTTATTTTATGGAGCTTTCTTGTGTTAGTCGTGCTTCGTGGTAACTCCATATTGATGGGAAAGGCTTATATGGTGATGAAGGTCTCCCCTTGACCTTCAATAAGTGGACCATCATATTTTCATCCCATTTATTTCTGTTTCTATGGCGTCACTTATGGGAAATGACTCCAAGTCTTGAAAGCTCTGTTAAAGTTTTAACCAGGTTCTTGTGATCAGTATCAACATAAGGTCAAAGCTCTTATACCAAATTCAGTATCCTTGAAATATTGAGCTGCAAAGCCTTCCATAAACTTCAATAGCCACTTGATATCTAGGTACACCTACCTTGTATGGTATTTTAGTTTAATCTGATACAACCAACAAGCAACCCCCAATTTCTTTGAAAAGAAACAGGAGAGGAAAGTAGTTAAAGACAATAAAGATTTTCTGTAGGGAATTCTTTTTCTTTCTTCTGGAACCCACTTCAATTTTAACATTCTCATTTCTGCTGCACTTTTGTTCTTTGCTTGGACCCTTTTTTCCAAAACATTTAAATTTTTGATGTATTCAACATTGACCATTTTTTCTTCTAATATAGCTTCCCTTAAGTTGCACTTGCATTGAGCGTTTCATTGTTTTAAAATTTTAATTTTGATATCTTAGGAACTTTTCTTCCATCATCCATCTATTGTACTCTGAATAGAATCTGTTATTATTAAACAAATTACATGGTGGACCTAGGCTTTTTTGCAAGTATTGGTTGCATTCTGATAGTTCTGTCCCTCGACACACTATTTGTGCTTGGAAGTGTAAAAGGTTGTTACTGATTTCAAATTTGTAAAAGTCTTTCCAATCTATCATAATAGGCTGGGGAACCCAAGATTGAGACCCCACCTTCATCTAAAAAATTTACATTCTGGAACTGCTTGTCTATCAAAAATTGATCTGCCCTAATTTACACTTCCAAATTTCATCACTTTGAACATGCACAAAACATGTTTTCCTTCCATTTATTTTTAGTATTCTACCTCCGTGGTTTTTCTTTGACCTTTTAATGTTATAATTGTCTCATCAAATAACATACTTCGTGCTACAACTTCGTGAATGCTAATGGAATAATATACATCGTGGTGTTGGTGTACTGCTGTCAATGTACACCTAGTTTTTCTACTCTGTACATCGCCTTTACTGTTATGACAGGGTTTATTGTTTAACTGAATGTTTTGGGTTTTTTTGATGCCTTCTATATTAGTGTGCTTCTCCGTCTATAATCTGATTAGGAGTTCCTAATTTATGAATTTGTGTCTGAACGATTAAGAGATCCTAATTTACTTCATTTTAATACTAGTTCTGCGATAAAATCAACTTTACAATTGATTTCTATAGGATAACTATATTTTAACTGAACTACATCCTAAGTTCTATGACCAAGTATGAGCAAGGGTGTGGTTTCATTGGCAAAAATGTAAATTTCCCTGACATTTTTAATTAATTTTTTAATACATTCAAATTTTTATTTACTTGTAAGGTTATGCAGCAGTTGCTGAAGGAAGACCCATAAGACAGCCACGTCTTCCCTGCTGTGGGATGGGCTTGGGATGGTTTCTGTAAGTCATTTATGTTTGCAATTTGACTAATTCGGAATTATCATGCAGTTTTTTGGTGTTATCTTTTTTCTTTGTATCCATCTGTTACTTCTTTATTATTATATTGGTAAGACAAGCTGTGAACAGAAGAATTTTGATTGTCTTTGAAGGTTCATCATTGGCTTCTTCCTTGCTGCCATTCCTTGGTATGTTGCAGCTTTCATTCTGCTGTGTGTCAGAGTTGATCAGAGAGAGAAACCAGGATATGTTGCTTGCACAATTGCAGTAAGTTGCATTTTTAATTCATTATCCTGATTAAACTTTAAAGCTTACCCATGATGGTCTCTGAATATATATTCTTTATTCTTACGTAGATTCCCTATATTTGGATTTAATTCAAGTAAACGTTTCTTACATATAATGTATGCTCTAATAAAATTTTCTTCTTAGTAATTAGATTTTAAAAAAGCTTTTCAAATATATACCATTTCACTAAAATCTTTTCAAATAAAGATTTTTCAAGCGTAATTCAGTACCAGTTAGAGTAAAAATTTTCCAGGTGTAACAGATGAGTGCCACATAAGTTCGGAATAGTTCCCTGGTAGTAAACATGTAGTTTTCTTTGGAGTGGCAAAAATAGTGACCTATAAGTTTTTGATACAGTATTAAGTCAATATAGAGTTGTAAAAGGCAGGCCAGGCAGCCACTTAAGTTGTGCAGCCTTCATTGCGCTTATGAATGGTAATGGACGCGTCCACGAGTCAATTTTTAGTCCTTTCTATACAAAATTTTTAATTAAAATTTTCATTTTAATTCAAAACACGGGCCAACTCATGGATGCGTCCATTACCATTCCTAAATGCGCTTCGATTAATCAGGTGTCTATATAACCTAGGTGGGCCTAAAACAGTGCCTAGTCAGACCTAGATGCCAAGCGACACCCTTGGCGCCCAGGACTGCTTGGCACTTTTTCAAACAATGTCAATGTTGGACAACCATTTTACCATATCATTTTACCATATATGGTACTCTCACCTGTAAAATGAGCCTTAATGTGGATGGTAGTACTACTGGGGATCCATTTGACATCAACCTTTGCACAGAGTTCATACTTGAAAATGATGTGAAATCTTCCAAGAACAATAACAATTGCATTTTTCTACTTTTAATTGGAATCTAGAATCCAAGTTTAATGGATTAATGAACAATGGTTAGTTTTAGGTGAAAAGTTTGACCCAACTGCTTTGTTGCTACTTGTAAAATTTGCCACTCTGATGTGGTAGTGACGCAGAACAAGGATGACCTAGGTTGTTAGTGGTGGGAATCTAGGGAAGAACACTAAATATAAATTATGTAGGAAATAATACAAGATAGATTTGGATCTCACACCTTGGTGAATCGCTCACCAATGCTCATCTTACATGAATGATTTCTTTGGAAACTCAAATAGTCTTTTTTTATCATTCATTAACTAATCCAAGAGTTTCAAATAACTTTCTTATCATAAAAGTCACATGCATGACACGTGTGAATGCTAAACCAAGAGTCAAAATAGCTAGTAATCTCTAAGGATCCCCATCAATTCTCCTGCTTGAAACATTCACCACTGATGAATAACAGTGACGGTAAGAATTTATAAAGCCAGGGTAAAGGTACTTAATCACCTCTGAACAAGACCATTCTTTCCAGCTAACAAAGTACCTCTAGATCGAACAAGCTCTAGAAAAGTCCTATGTCTTGTGCCTCCATAGTAGTAGTGGTGGTAGAAAAGCTGGAAAGAATCGTACATCTGTTAGAATGGTAGCTGGAGAGTCAACTAGTCACTAAAGTATAGTATTGAGTCAAGTTCTCACTTTCAAAGACTGGATTAATATTGAGATCAATGTTTAAAATAGCGATAACGGTAACGTAACGTTTTGCCTTTGTTAGGTTATGTCGCAAATAGCGTAATGCATAACGTAGGTTATGCAATTTTCTATTTATTTAATAAAAATAAATATAAAACCATATAAAATAATTTTAATAAATTGAAAAATAAATTTAAAATATCTAAAAAAATATAAAATTATTTTGTAATACATAATCTATTCAAATGTTATATTAAGTTTTATAATAATTTTCATATATCTTCATAAATTATATTAAGTCTGCAACCGTAATTCTAATCATCATTTAAATAAAAAAGCAAGATTCCAATTTTTTATTTTGATTCCAATTATTATCATTGTTGTAATTTATATTTTGTAATGTTCAATTTATCTTATTTATGATTGTTGATCTCAGTTCAATTAAAAATTCAATAAAATCAACAAGTAAAATATTTTAGCAACCGGACGAGAAATACAACAAGTGGATAAAGAAACAAACTTAAATTATCAAGTTAGAAATTCCAAAAGCAATCAAACAAACCAACAATTAATTAAGAAAATTACAGCAATTCGCTAATAATCAAAATAATAATCAATAACAATATATAAATTACTAAAAAAAAAAAATTGTAAATAACGTAACATAACGTAATTTAACGTAACGTTATGTAATATAACGTAAAATAACGTAAAAAACGTACTGTTACGGTGCACTGAGTTATTTCCAGTTGTTACGTAGCGTTGGATTACTAAAAAAAAATAATTGTAAATAACGTAACATAACGTAATTTAACGTAACGTTATGTAATATAACGTAAAATAACGTAAAAAACGTACTGTTACGGTGCACTGAGTTATTTCCAGTTGTTACGTAGCGTTGGGATTCCGTTAGGTTACGTAACGCAAATAACGGGTTTCATAACGCGTTATTTTCAACAATGATTGAGATCTCATGAAATATCTCACTCGTAAACGATCAAATAAATTTCCTTCAAAACGTTGTAAGGACATGTACATTGAGCATGAAGGATCTCAATAGTTTCGGAAGGGAATCTCTTAGATGAACCTTAACCGTCACCTCGTCTTCAACTGAAAATTTGTACAATTTTTCATATAGTTCTATTATAAATTTGTAAGTACCATCACTAAATACAATCTACCGATGTATTTTCTCATGCAACTTAAGTATGTCCAAGCGAGCCTACATGTGGGTTAAGCTTGTCTCATATCAGAATAGGAAGTAAATCTAGGTTGCTTGAACGTAGACTCTAAATACTATGTTGGATATATGATATGGCTCATGCTCACAAAGTGGAGTAGTTTCTTGCCTTTCTTATCTTTATCGGCCCATTCTTTTGATGTTCAGATTGACTCTTGGATGGAAAATGGGTCAATAATACTCTTTCTATTAAATATTAATGTGTAACAATGTAATTATTTGACTTTTCAAAGCTCTTCATGTCTTTGTCATATAGTGACGGCTTACCTGGCAAGAGATACGCAACGTCTATAGTTAGGATGTCACACTAAATATGGTCATGGTAACTCGAATGGTTAACAGGTAGGGAATAATGTTGGTAATGGAATGAAAGTTCTTACCAACCCACGTGATATTGCATGGTTATACGTGTGGTTCAGCTTTGAGACCCATCTTTTTAATAGTTGACTTGGAGATTATATTCACACAACCTCTATTAACCATTAACTTTGTAGCTCTTGCTATCATCTGTGACGTAGATGTGGAATGCGTCAATCATCATCTCAAGATGCAGCATTCAAGTACCTAATAATATGCAAGTGTGTTTATGTCTCTCTCAAATCCTACTCGGCATCCCTAAAATTTCCCCTGAGAATGTAGATCTCCTCCTTAATCCCGCGCTCATCTAAATCCTCATCATGAAGCTGTCTATGCATATAGACACATGGGGACATTGATAAGTGAAAATATAACTACAGTACTTAAACCACTGAGTCCCTTCGTAACCTACTGTGACAACTTGTTGATCATGTTTTTACCCTTTACTTAATAGTAAAGAGTGTTGGGTTTAGTATGAATTGCTTCTTGGTTTTGAAGATAGACTTTCTACCGAAAGACGTTTGCAAGTATATTTCAAAGTATAGGGCTAACTAATATGCTTTTTCAATAAAATCCACAGTGTAGGAGCATTTAATGATGGAGGTTAGATTTTAAATTGGTGCAAGATATAAAAGGGTAAAACGACTATCCTTAGGGATGTCAGACCACATGTTCAACTCATTAAATCTAGACACATACTTAATCATACTCCCCTACTCTTCTTTGCACATCTGCTCAAGTAAACGGTCCCTAAAGGTAGGAGGGACGTGCTTCTTCCTAAAGTTTACCTTCATCTTGACCCATGTTACTATTGGTTCCGCCTCACTCTCTAATTGTCTTGGGATGATATCTAGTATATTTTGGTTGGTCCTTACAATTTTAACTAAGCAAATCGAACCTTATGAGCATCAGTCGTCCCTTACTAATGAAAGATGATTCTTGTCTGCTAACTAATTACTGAAACATTGTGGATCGTATGTGCCATAAAAATGGGGATATCTTCCTTGGCCTTTTGTGTGATATCATCATTTCGATGCACATCCTCAATACCTCAGCATACCCATTATTATCTCGTCTAAGACCTTGATATATACCGGGTCTACATCCATTTCCACGTTATTTCCATTGGGTTGCTCTCTATTGACTTGATCTTTAAAGCATCTAATCATATCGTAAACTCTTGATTAGTTGTCTTCTGGATTACTTGTAACTCATGGATGGCCTCTAGAGTCTCGTTGATCTTAGTTAAGAATTTAGCATTTTGATGGTTTTCCATGGGTTCTTTAAAGTCCTTGTTGTTTTGAAGCATGTAGTAAACTAACCTATATGATTGGAAATATGGTCTCAGCTAGAAACACAAATGAATATGCACAAGTCTTTGACACCAAGACTAAATGCATGACTCTGTGAACAAAATAAAATAAGATAATATTGGTTGAGTTTCGCTAAATGAAGGAAAATGCATTTGCTAATTATGTTGTGGAATGAAAAACACAGAAAATTAGCTGGCAAATATTAGTTACAAATAACATTTGCAAAATTTGTGCAAATAATAAAAAAATATAAAATTAAAATATTGGAGTATTGGTGCAATTAGGACTTCCCTCGAGGGGGTGGAGAAGTTCAAACTCTAACACAAAAGTCTAAGAGTTGTCGGGATCTTTGTGTTGAAAAGTTGATATGGAAAAACCAAATAGCTAAAAAGAACTCAGAACGACAACCCTGGCTTGAACATGACTTGAATCGGACTTGAAACGATGTTGAAATGGGCTCCAAATTATCAAATAACTCTTAATAGCTCTACTTTATGCAAACAAGTAGGATCTTGTGACTGTTGATCCAGTTGAAGATGGAATCAGGTCGGATTTGACTAAACCCAATTAGGTCAGATTTGTCCAAAAAAGTCTCGAATTTAGTTGGAAGAACTCAGGAACCTAATAGTCATGGATTAACAATTCAATTGCAACAAAGATGGAGTGAGGGAGAGTTGGGGTTGCGGTACAATAGGGATGACTGGCGATGACTGAGGAAGCTTGGAGAATTGGAGAAGCAAGTAATAGTCGATGAGGCTTTTTTTTTTGTTGGGGGTGGGGGGAGAGAGGGCGCTGTCGGGTTAGAGTCGGATTTGGCCGGAATCAAAGGCCGCGAGGGCTCCGGGAGGTGGGGAAGACTCGACAAAGCTCATGGACTTATGACGAGAATTTGGGGAGGTCAGTGCAGGCAATTCCGATTTGATTTGGGTGGGTCAGCGAAGCTCGGAGCTGATCAGAGGATGTAGACAAACTCGTCAGGAGCTTGGTAGGGGCCACACGACTGCGATAGAAATTGGTTGTTGTTGATGACTATGGCAGCAACGACAATGTTAGATGATGTTGCTGATGATGTGTTTGATATTAAATAAGATGATGGCAACTGTGTTCTTGATCTTGATAGTGGTTGTTGTCGATGTTGATGGCTTTCGGAGATGTAGATGATATATTTCAGAAAAAAAAAATTCTAAATTTTCTTTATGTTTTTTCGTTCTTCTCTTTTCTGTTCTCTTCTTCTTCTGTTTTTTCTGTTTTTTTTCCTCAAATGAAAATAGAAAATGGGGATGGAGGAATAAGATGATGTAGATGGGATGTTTGGACTCTGATACTAAATATGACACGGAACAAGAATGATGTAGGTTTGTGGTGGTGGACGTTTCGGGATTTGAGGAAAAATACTAATATAAATAAGCTGGAAATAATATATAAGATAGATTTGGGCCTGACATCTTGGTGATTATTCACCAACTCTCATCACATGTGAAAGATTTACTTTGGAACTCGATTGGTCTCTTCATTATTCACTAACTAATTCAAAAAGTTTCATACAACTTATTTATAATGAAAATCATGTGCACAGCTAGTGCAAAAGAAAACCAAGAGTCAATATAGCCATTAAATCTCTATGGATCCCTATCAGGTTAGGACTCTATGGAGCTCAAGGAAAGATTTGAGTGATATGATTAAAACCCTGCTGTTTAAACAGCAAATATTGTTTCCTCCAAGTCAAAATATCTGTTCATGTATATAAAGGACCTTGTATAGTTACTTATATGCTACAGATCAATTGTTGTTAGCTCTAGATCCAGAGGACTGCTTGTTCCTGTTATAGATTTATAATTAGCAAGGTTTTAAATATCAGCTGTAGCAAATATATCGATTGAAAAAATTTCATAGCAAATATCAGTTATCAGATATAAATTGAGAATATTTAGCAAATATCAGATATCAATATGTCTTCATATCCTAAATCAAATACGAATAAGATAATATGTGTATATATTATGTAGAACTACGTAAACATCGTATATAATATACGTATTTAGAATATACTTATCTCGGCGATTTGCACTAATCCTATGGATTTATAATCACTAACCAATTCTATAATCTTCATAGCTACTACATAGCGAAATCTCTCTAATAACAATAATCCGATGGTAGTGGATTTCAGGCAATTCTTTTTTAGCCCACAGTTGCGCCTCCTATATCGAATCTAGCCTCCTATATTGCCAATATTTATCCAAAAATGATAAACATTACAGAATGTGCAATATCATAGTAGGTAGAATCCAAAAATGCTATATCGGCCACTATATACAATATAGTGGGGCCATTTAAAACACTAATAATTAGTGCATTTTGTGCAACTGGATCACCAGTGTTGTTCCTGCAGTATAATGTTTATTGGCTCTGCTTGGTACATAACTCCGCCAGTGCTGTGCTTAAAGATTTATTCTTTCACTGCCTGTCCAAAACCAAGATAAAAGAGAAGGGTTGTGGGAGGCTGGTGACAGCCAGTGTAAAACATTATCACATATTATGACATGAGCCAAAATATGAATTTCGTTGGGGCGTTCCTTATTGAGAGACGTGCTACATCGGAGCCCGGGTGTAGTGAAAATATGTGAGAGTTGCTAGATCGTCGTCCAAAAGCGACGCGCCATGTCGGCGCCCGGATGTGGTGTCAAATGTAAGAGGGTTCCCACATCTTAATGAGCGGATGGGGGTAAAAAAGTTAGCTCATGAACATAAACATAGATTTCGATTGGCATCGTGAAATATAGATTCCCTTACAAGTACATTAGCAGAGTTAGTTGATGTTATGATTATAAGGGGGTTAATATTTTGTGCATGCAGAAGACTAAATGGGTAGGTGAGAAAGCTAAAGTCATAAAGTTTTGGGGTTATAAACTTTGGTATATGGATAGAGATAGAAATCGTAATGGGGTAAGTGTGATCATAAATAAGCAATTATTTGGAAATGTAGTGTAGGTTAGGAGGAAGGGTGATATAATTTTATTTGTTAAACTTATTATAAATAGAGAGATTTTTAATATCATTAGTGCCTATGCACCACAAGTAGAACTTAATGAATTTAGCAAACATCAATTTTGGGAGAATCTAGATAAGATAGTATAAAGAATACTTGCTACGGAAAAACTATTTATAGGTGGTGATCTCAATTGGCATATTGGAACTAGTCGTAATGGGTTTGATAGTATATATGGAGGATTTGGTTTTGGAGAAAGAAATGAAACAAATAATTCAATTCTAGATTTTGTTTGTCTTATGATTTGATTTTAGTGAATACTTGATTTAAAAAGAGAGTTTCTGTAATACCCCAAATTTCGAGCTACCTGTATTGCTCTCTTGAGACCAGTGGTGTTGAATAAGTCCACCGAAGTCAATTTTGGATACTTAAATAACTTTCAGTTAACGTAACTTTAAATCCACAAACCCAAATGACATTCGGTCTTCGCGATTATTAGTTTTGTAATATTTAGGATTTTTGGAGATTTTTTTTACGAGGCCGAAAAATACTTCCAAAATTCCTAATTTAATAATATTAAAATTATCCTTCTAATTATTTCGGAATTTCGGCTCATTTATTCCGGACATCGAAACAACAAACGGATAATTTTGTAGCGTTTCTCTCGTCGAGCACTACGTCCTACATAAATTTGGTATTATTTGGAGAATGTTACATGAAACCAAAATTATTAAATTATTAAATAAATAAAATTTTTATTTAACATAATATCTGCCCAGCTCATTCTTTGCTGTCAAGAGAAGGGGAGTTGGGTGGTGTGCTGTCGCGATGGAGGAGGGTTGCATGGGATTGCAGGTGTCATAAGGTGCGAGGAAAACAAAATGTATAAATAAAAGAGAGATGAAAAATTAAACTCTCTCACTCACTCTCTTCTACTTTCTCCTCTCAGCCAAACCCAGTATCTCCTCTCGGCAGAAACCAGTAGCAAAGGAAAAAATAAAAAATAAAAAAAATAAAAGAGAAAGAAAAAGAAAAATCAAAGCGAACCGAGAATTCAAACCGAATATTCGAGATCAAGCCGAGGCAAGTAATACTGATATTTTCGTTCATGTCATTATTTTATTTATATCTATTTTCGTTCGTTTCGTTATTTAATTTACATTTGTATACGTAATATTTTCTTTTGAAAATGCTCGATTCATATTTTGGATTATTAATTGACATTAAGAACTAAAGCAAATTATTAGGTCAATTTTGATATATATAAATATTATTACATTTACTTATTTTAGTTTAAAAAAAAGAAAAAAATATATATAACATACGTGATTTCACAGGCATGCAAAAATGAAAAAAAGGTTACACGCAAAATAATAATAATAATAATAATAATAATAATTTTGTTTTTGAGCCGAGAGAGATTAGAAAGAAAAAGAAAAGAAAAAAAAGAAAAAAAAAAAGGAACTGGGCTTGGCCCAGCCCAGAGGGAAAAATAAAAGAGAAAAGAAAAGAAAAAGAAAAGAAAAAAAAAGGGGTAAGTGGGCCTGGCCCAGTCCATGAGAAATTAAAAGGAAAAGAAAAAGGAAGATGGGCTTGGATTTAACTTGGGCCAAAAAAAAAAATATTAATAATAGACTGGGCCGGCCAGCCCAGCCCAGTAAAAGAAAAGGAAAAAGAAAATAAAAATGAGTGGGCTTGGAGCTGGGTTAGACAGAAAAGAAAAGGAAAATAAAATTAAAATAAAGATATGAAAAGTGAAAATTTAGTAGGCTTGGGCTTGAAGGATTAAATAATTGAGAGATTTGAATTGGACTTAGCTTGGATTAATTGGACATAATTAATAATAGTAATAAATTAGATTTTAATTAAAAGAGAAATGCATATTAATATATATAATTGAGCCTAAAAATGTAATAAATGCATATGTTGGGTTTAAAAAAAATAATGCAGTATTATTATATGATTCACTTGATTCCCAAATTGGGTTATTAATTGACACTGAGAATGAAACCCGATTATTGTAATATTTTTGATGATATGCATTATGATATAATTGTGCACTAATATCTATCATGCTACAAGTCATGTGCCTTGATATTACAAATCATGTGTACTAATATATCATGTGTTAATTTATCATACTACAAGTCATGTGTTTTACATGTCATGAGTTTTGATATTACAAGTCATGTGTTTTACATGTCACGTGCTTTGATATTACAAGTCATGTGATTTAATATTACAGATCATGTGTTATGATACTACATGTCATGTACAGTCATGGAAATGCAAGTATGTTATCATGAATTGAAAAACAATAATAAACAAATAAATGAAAAATAAAATTTTCATGTGCATAATTCATTATGCAGACGGAGACGGGAGAAACTATATGATGGATAAGAGCCTTATCGTATAAGGATTGATTGTATTGTTAGGGCCGGGATTTTTTTACTGCAGCGGCCTGGGTGATTACTGGATCACCAATTGATATTTATCCAGAGTGGTATGTCCGTACTGTAATACAGTACGAAACTTGATTGAGTGCCTAGCGGCATGTCATGGTTCAGCGCCATGAATATTGGGGCCGGGTCTCGGATATGCACGGTCACTTATACGACAATGGAGAATAGCGCTATCTTATCCATTAATACAGTTTCTAAAATTAAATTGGACGATGACTGAGACCAATAGATTATATGATTAAATAGATAGAGTAGTTATTATCATGTTCATTTATTTATGCTTGTCTTCATATTAATTTATATGTTGCCTTCATGTTAATTTATATGCACACAAACAACACTGATATAAATATGCTCATGCACACTGATATTCCTGTACTATGATAGTACACAATTCTCCTTTTTAAATGTATTACTTGCTGGGTTTAATCCCTAGGGTTTTGAACCCAGATTTGGAACGTGAAGAAGGAGATCCAGCCCCAGTTGAAGACCCGTACTTCGTTGGACAGATCGAGTGACAATAGGCAAGCGAAGTACTATCTGGAGAGTTTTTGTATATTTTGTTTATATTTCTTTTTGTGTGGGCACTGCTTTCTCTTTTGATTCTTTTGTGTTCATATTTAAAGCAGTGTGCCATTTTATGTAAAGAACTTTTTGCATAAATGAAATTTTTTTCAAGTTTCTGACATGTTATTTATTAATCTGATTGTGGCAGTAGTTACGGTTATTCCAAGATCCTGTGACTGTTGGGTTATCCAGTGTAAGTAATAAGTAACGTCCTCCGTTTTGGAAAGCAGCTGAAAAACGGGGCGTTACAGTTTAAAAGTGGATCGAATGCAAATCAAATATATTTCTTTTTAATTAGGAGGGTAAATAGAGCTAATTGTATCGATTGTAAGGTAGTGTCAGGTGAGAGTGTAGTTATCCAAAATAGACTCTTAGTTTTAAATATTCAGATTAGAAAGAGATTTAGAAAGATTAAATATAAATTAAATCATAAAATTAAGTGGTAGCGATTAGAAAGTAATCAAAAAGTTTTTATAGATAAAGTAGTACAAGAAACAGATTGGAGGGACCATGATGATGCTAATGTAATATGGAACAAAATGGCTAGCTGCATTAAAAGAATAACTAAATATATATTTGGTGAGTCGAGGGTGGTACTCCACCATGTAAGAATATATCATAGTGGAATGAAAAGGTAAAAAGTGCTATTAAGATCAAGCAAGAGCTTTATAGAGATTTGAAGAATAATAATAATAATGATAGAATAAGTTTTGAGAAGTATAAACTATCAAAGGAGGCTAAGAAAGCTGTTCGGAATGCAAAAACTATATTATATAAACAAGTGTACGAGAAGTTAGATAATAAAGAGACAGAAAAGGATATATATAGAATTGTTCGAATAAGAGAGAGAGTCTAAATATTTATGTACTGTAAAGTGTATTAAAGATGAGGATCAGACGGTTCTAGTTCGAGACGAAAATATTAAAGAAAGATGGAAAGATTTTTTTATAGATTATATAATGATAGTTTTACTCAAGATTTGGGAGATCTTACTATTCAATGTGAGGATATGAATCGTAGTTTTATGTGCAGAATCAAAAGAGTTTGAAGTAAAAGAGAATTTGAAGAGAATGAAATCAAGAAAAGTTGTTGGTCCAGATGAGATTCCTATAGAGGTATGGAGATATTTAGAAGGGATTGGTGTGAAGTGGCTAACAGATTTTTTTAACAAGATTTGACAAATTAAGAAAATGTCAAATGAATGGAGAAAGAGTATCCTAGTATCTCTGTATAAAAATAAGAGTGATATTCAAAGTTCTAACTATCGGGGAATAAAACTCACGTGTCACACTATGAAGCTTTGGGAAAAGATAATTGAATATAGATTGCGCCAAACTGTTAAAATATCGGAGAATCAGTTTGGATTTATGTCGGGGCGATCGACGACAGAAACTATTCATTTACTTCGTCAATTTATAGAGTGATTCCGAGAGAGAAATAGATATTTGCATGTGGTATTCATTGGCTTAGAGAAAACCTATGATAAGGTACTACGAGAGATACTTTGGTGGACATTGATGAAGAAAATAGTTCCCATCAAGTATAGCGATATAATTAAGGACATGTATGATGAAGTAGTGGCCAATGTCAGAACATGTAGTGGTTTAACAAGTAATTTTTTTATCACAATTGGATTACATCAAGGATCTGCATTGAGCCCATTCTTATTTGCTATGATGATGGATGAGCTTACTAGAGCTATTCAGGATGAGATACTTTAGTATATGCTATTTACTGATAATATTGTCTTAGTTGATAAGATAAGAGCACTGGATAATTCCAAGTTAGAGTTATGGAGACACATATTAGAATCTAGAGGTTTTAGATTTAGTAGGTCTAAAACAGAGTATATAAAGTGTAAATTTAGTAAACGACGGATCATAGATTATAATATTGTAAAATTGGATAGGTAAGAGATACAAATGAGCAGTCAGTTTAGGTATTTGGGTTCTATTATTCAGAATGATGAAGAGATTGATAATGATATTAATCATAGGATACAAGCTGGATGGTTGAAATGGAGGAGGGTAATGAGAGTTTTATGCGACTGTAACATTCATTGAAGGGAGAATTTTATAGGACTGTTATTAGACCAGTTTTATTATATGGCACGGAATGTTGGGCTATAAAGAAACGCCATTCGAAAATAAGTGTAGCAGAGATACGCATGCTCCGTTGGATATGCGGCAACACTAGGAGAGATAAAGTGATAAATGAAGATATTCGTGTTAAAATAGGTGTAGCTCCCATCGATGAGAAGATGCGAGAAAATCGCTTAAGATAGTTTGGTCATGTGCAACGTAGGCCTATAAATGCACCAGTTCGACGAGGGGAGTTTATCAATGTACAAATTAAAAGAACGAAGGGAAGACCGAAAAAAATATAGATGGAGGTGATACGAAAAGATATGGATTCTAGAGGTTTAAATGAGGAGATATTACTTGATAGAAATGAATGGAGAAGGACTATCAAAGTGATCGATCCGGCATGATTCTTTTTTTTTTTGTTCATGTAGCCTACCCCAATTACCTGGGATAAAAGGCTTAGTTGTTGTTGTTGTTGGCTCTGCTTGGTACATGAGTTGGTAATGGGGTACGAGGAGGTAGATCAATGGGGCTACATGAAAGTTCCATCTTATGCATGTAGGCCCAAGTAACTGCTTTGTAACTTTTTATGGTGTTTTTGAACTATGATGCATTGACATGGCAATACCGACATAGACCCAATATGCCAACACACTGCAAATCCTAAAATTATATAGGATATTGTTTGACAGGTGTCCGACGATATGGCTTGATAATAGAAGTGTCTGTGCTACATAGTTTTTGAAAATAGCCAGGACTTCGGGGTGTGTTTGGCATTCCTTCTAATGGTGCTTTCACCGCTTTTAAATAAAATAAGTGCTTTTATAACATAATTAGATGGTTACTTATCCCTTGAAAAAGGGATTTCTAGAAAAGCAGAAGCAAAAAAGACTGTTTCGAAGCAGCTAGAAAATCTAGCTTCTCAACTGCAAAAGTCAATAAGCCCACCCATTATGCTTTCCTATTCTTTCCTTGTCTTCCTCTAGCATGATCTACCCACATAATCTGATCCCTAACGAACTCTCCTCTCAATTTCTTCGTTTAATTTTTTTATTTTTATGAACTTTTCGTTTAATTTTTTTATTTTTATGAACTTTTCCTAAGCTTTCTTTTCCTCACGTCCATTTATCTTCTTCATCCAACAAGCTTATTTTAATTATTAATATTCCTTAGTAAGTACTTACTATTCTGAAATTAGCAAACACCTAAACTATTTAAAAGCTCCTGTTGATAAGTGTGCTTTTGGACTTTATTCATAGGTAGAAGGAACACACCCTTCGTGAACTAGAGAATCAAAATGCTGTTCCTTTTATCGATCATTGAACTGATGCGTTAGTTTGTTTTTTAATACCTCTATTGTTTTTCCTTTTCCAATTATTTTGGCCCTTGCTTTACCTGTTAAAATAATAAAAGGCTCTTATATCCTTGATAGTTACTCTTACAATTACACAGTATCCATAGCTTTTATCATTAACCAACTAACATTGCTAGCAACAATAGATTTAAACTATACTTCTAAAATGATGAGAAAAGAGTGGAAGGCAACATGCAATGGGTTTAATCCATTATTTCTATTCAGGTACGAATGACATTATATCCTTGGGACTGCAATAGACCAACTACTGTACAGCAGGCAAATTTGTAGGTATAAGATTTTGTTACCAATAGGTTCAGCCAATTGGCAGATCTCTTTGCGGAAGTTTAATCTAGAAGACTAGAATGGTAGAACCATGTGATTAAGAGGCTTTAGGCCTGGGGCTTGAAGTTGAGAAAGCCAATAAATTTTTACTGAGAATAAAGTTTCTTTTTCATATCAAGTTTATGCTGGGTGGGTAAACTTGGAAGGGAGAGTTTTGAAAGATAATAACGTAAAGATGGACACATAATTGAATCCTTTAATTTGATGCTCTTTTTTCTCTTATATGGGATAAAAGTGGTCCAATATCTATTCTAAATTTGAAGGAGTCCACGTTGTCCAAGCAATCTGGCATTTGAAATTGTTTGGATCAATCAGTACATTGATAACTTATTGGCTAAGAGTTAAAGCCTTAAAAGAGTCTCCGCGCGCTGCAACAATTGATCAAATTCAATGTTTCTTGCTATGATGCGGCACATCAACCTCTTGTTCTTCCCTCTCAACATCCAAGACCAACTTTTACCTTTTATCTGAAGTTTTAATATTTTTTTTCCTTTCTTTAATAAATCCATAATTATGCATACCATTGTCTTTTAGCTATCCAAGAAATGTGCATGTAGATTGATAAAGTAAAATAGCAGAAGCAGAAGCAGAAGCATGCATTTTCTTGCTTCGTGGTTTAACATTTAAAAATAGTTTTGACTTCATGATCTTCGTGACACCATGAAGAGCTAGTAGCCCCGTACCAACTCCAATACAAAATATTATTAATTATTGGTGGATAACCTTTATGAAGAGGTATTATTTTGAAATTACAAGGTTTTCTTCATTGTCTGTTTTTACGTCCCAAAAACTTTAGAGATCGTTTTTGTGCTAAAAACCTTTCTTTTGGATACCCTTAGATTCTGCTCATAACAAGATGTTATAAACAATCAAGATAATCTTATTTTAAGTCGAGGACTCATTCATGTTTCTCGAGCAGGCTGTCATTGCAGCAATTGCTATCATATTCGGTGCAACAAAGGGTGCTGACATCTGGTGATTCACTGGCGACCAAATTGTTGTTGGCATATGTTTATATTTCCTAAATCTTTACTTTTGGAACAATCTGAACTTGTTTGTACAATATAGTTTGAGTTGTTACAGATATATTTTTGCTTGGAGGGATTGATACAGTTAACAGTGTTGTGGAAACTATTGGATATTTATATCGATAATATATGTTGATTGTTTGTTTAAGCTCTGTCATGTCCAAAATGTCTTGTATCTTTGGATTCTTTCAATTTTAGCGTAATTTAGGAAGCTCCTTGGTTTTGGACTAAGCTTCGCAAATGGCAGATTCACAATCTTGAATACAACAGAGCAAGAAACATCCCATCTTTTATTTTCGTTTGAAGAAAATAAATAGTATTTAGTCAGAGCTAGCTGTATGTTGATTCATATTCTTTCATGTCCTGCGATGGTTATCATTTGATATCTAAAATGCACGTAGCTGAACCTAACAAAAAAATTGAAGATCTGATCAACAAATATTACTGTCTAGAAGTTCCACAGGTTTCACGATGGCCCATGAAACTGGCTTGAAATTTTTGTTGTTATCTCCATTAGCTTATGAACAAATTTCGGTATTTATATTATTACAACAGTTGATGTCTCATATGAGTTATGGTCTATCTCATACAAAGAGCTATGCTCAGTAAAGAGATTCATCAACAGATAGAGCCATCTACAAGAGTCTAGATTCTCTTACAGGATATGAGTCTGGGTTCTGCAGTATCTAGTCATACAACTATGTCTATAATGTTAGAAGTGTACAATTATGATACGATATATCCTGATATTTTGAGATATTTTAAATCCAAATAAAATAAAAAAAAATCTGTTTGTGAAGTAAAATTCAGATTTACAAAATCACGATCTTACCAAAATATAATGATATTTGAACTTCTATTCTAGGTAGAAATTTGAATTTTGGTGATTTGGATATCATGCATTGACAAACCAGTGTTTTTTTTTTTTTTCACGATTTTAAACCAAATCATACTCTTAACTTAAACACGAGAGCATGAATAATCCAATAGAAACATCGGAATAGAAACATAACAAGAGTTCAAAGCTAACATTTTAAGCATTTGCGCCAGTTTTTTCTATATTAAAAAAAAAAAAAAATAGCTCTTTGATACTCTGTTGAGGTAATAAATTTATAGTCCAATGGAACTCAATTCTGTGATAAAATTCGAGTCCAGAGCTGCTTACTGATATTATAGATGGTTCACGAGTGTTTCCTTGGTAGCATATCTTGCAATGGCACCTGAAAACTCGAGGATGATGCCATGTTACAGCGTCTCCTTCAGCTGTCATCAGTCTATCGGTACTAGCCAATCTACATTCTCACTTAGAAGTTTGTTGTCGCTAGAATTTGAAGTTTGTTGTCCCTAGAATTTTCTTGTAACTAGACTGGTATTTTTTTTATTTTACATATATAGATTACTGTATGTGAGCTGTCAGCTTAGGAAAAATTAGGCAAAACTATAATGATCCAATAATTTTCCTTCAAATTTTTTTTAACAATTATTATCTTTATCTCCTTAACTTCTTTCGGATTGAATGTTAAAAAAAAAAATCTTTTGAATTATAATCTCGATTCTAGGATTTACTCATACCCATTGGGTTTTAGTTTTGAGAAAATTATTAATACTTTGATAGAGATTTAGAGAGGAAAAGGGAG
Source organism: Dracaena cambodiana (assembly GCA_036321105.1). Classification (NCBI taxonomy): domain Eukaryota; kingdom Viridiplantae; phylum Streptophyta; class Magnoliopsida; order Asparagales; family Asparagaceae; genus Dracaena; species Dracaena cambodiana. Next base: position 29,735,874 of record JAYEPQ010000013.1, read on the forward strand.
GAAGATAAGAGCAAAAACATCCCCTAACATTTAGTAGTAGACTTGTAATAGACCTGTAATAAAAGTTTAGTGCATTTAAAAATTCCCATCGGAAAGTCCTAGTCCAGATTATCGCCACATGCACATATCATTAAGCAATTACATATTATTACGAAATATAATTTAGAAAAATAAAATTAAAAAAAAAAAAAAAATGAAAGCAGCAATGTAGATCTCAGCAGCAACGGTATCAACAATTGAATTCTATCTTCACGGGGCTAACTTGGCAAATCAGATACTTGCCTTGGACATGTGAGTGGTCCTAAATCCTAATACACAAAACTCTAAGCAGTATACCACGATTCAAATGGGTTAACATCCAAAACTGTACAGATTTCATCCACCTTGGAGAAAAAGTAGCTCAGAGAAATATAAGAGCAAGGCATAGCAACCAATCTATACATTTGTTGCCGTACTCCACAACGTAACAAAAATCTTTTTTGAGCATCACCACACAAAGCAGGCTCTGGTTCCTCCAACTTCCAGAGGGTAACGATCCATTGTGTTGCGGGGATGTCAATTACAGCCATCAGGAACGGTGTCATGCGTAACCAAGTTGGACGAAACTACCTATCTCCTCCACCAAACATACTGCCCAAGCCACCCAAGTCTTTGTTGCCCATCTGCTTCATCAGGTTCTGAAGACCACTCATCCCGCCTATCTGCTTCAGCATCTGTGGGGGGAGGGCCTTGGTCAAGTGTTGGACATTTTGGTTACGAGATAGTGCATTCATGTCGCCCTTCTTTGGAATCTTAAGCCCCTTCATCTTGCTCCAGATCTTGGAAAGCCGCTTGAACTCTTCCATCATATTCATCACATCTCTGATAGGCTGGCCTGCACCTCTAGCTATCCTCATCATTCGGGATTCATTCATCAATTTCGGGTTTGTGGTGTCAAGCTCTGCATTATATCCAAAGGGAGAAAAAAGAACTGGTCACTACTAATAGAGAATTAGGAATCTGAGGCTATATCCTAACCATTATTGCAGCATTATCATCAGATCCCTAGTCCAAGTCTCTTACCAAAATATGGCTGGTCCACTATAGAACACAGTTTTAAGTCAGAGTATCACTACTGATATTTTTATGGCAAACTCTCACTAGGAAACTATTTCACAAGGTACTGCCAAATGTTAACCCTTATTGTTGGCTATTAGTAAGATAGAGTCGTTATGCAGACTATAATGCACAAACAAATTAAATAATTCAGCAGCCATGTTCCTGAAGCCAGTCAGTCTTTTTTTTCTCCTCGAGTACTTGAGAAGGGGCAGAAGGGGTTTATGGGTGACTATGGTGTGTTGGGTGGGTGTTATGTTAACTTTTATGTTTAGCGGTTGCATTTTTTATCTAAAATTGGAAAGATTGTACTTAAAATTAGATGCTTCACTTGTTGCCAACCACTCTGGGATTTTTGTATGTGGCTGAGATAAAGATAATTCCTTGCCGTGTACACTATTCCGCTGATCTAGATAGGGGTAGTTATGATGCCATGACAAACGAAAAGTCCAAGCACGAAAATTAGAAGGCTTTTTTAAGAGAGTAAGCAACATGGAACTTGGATTATATATAGAAAGAAACCATAAAGCTAATGAGCATACCTTCATTTGTCATTGAATCCATCATTGTCATGTATCTCTTGATCTTAGCTTGGCTCTCCTTTTCATGTCCTTTAGGCATCACCTCTGCGCTAAATCCTGGCAGCATAGACATCACCTGCTTGCAGCAAATACACAGTAGAAAGATCGTAAAAATGGCATACATAGTCCATCTAGAACTGTAGTTAAAAAGACTGTTAGACTAAAAGAAGGATGTACATAAATAAGGTACAGTCTTTTTTTTTTTTTTGGGGGGGGGGGGAGGGGGCGGCGACAGCGGCAGAACTGTTCGGGTGAACAAATATATATATATATATATATATATATATATATATATATAGAGAGAGAGAGAGAGAGAGAGAGAGAGAGAGAGACCAAAATGCTGATAATGCGCATCCGATTTGGACTATGCTCCCTGAAAACAAATTAAAATAGCGATGACAAACCCATCGCCACATAAATTATGGAGTAGAAGCACAACTGTGTTTTCCACCTTTATTCATCAAATTTAACAAGAAATCTTCAAAAACAAGCAAAATATAGTTCTAGGAGAAATATCATGCTGAGAGGTTTAGATAAACCACAGCTAACAGACCTGGCCTATTGGACCCATTTTGAGTATGTTCAGAAACTGTTCGTACATAAGTCTCAGAGAAAAGCTTCCTTCAGAGAGCTTTTGAAGAAGCCCAGGTTGTTGATCAGTAGGTACAACTTCACTAATTTTATCCATAAAGCCAGACCAATCGCCCATACCTATATTTGTTGGCAAGTGCAACTGTAAGGACAAGAAATGATAACAGGTACATTCAAATAAGAAACAACAAGGTTAAAACTGTTACCCAAAAGCCGGCTCACAAATGGCTTCACGTCGAAAACCTCAAACTCATGCATGTGTTCACCAGTTCCAATAAATATCACTGGACTTTTTGTGGCAGCAACTCTGGACAGGAAAGGGGTATCAGCACCAACTTCTTTACAAGAAAATTGATACCTATGGGGTAACCTATCTCTTTTTTTTTGCATTATGAAATATATGTAAAAGCAATAATATCTGTAGAAACGTGGAAGAAAAAACAACAAATGGCAACAAATAAAAGAAACCCCCGTATTACTAGGGATTTGATGACAAGAACCAGCACCATAATTTCATCGGAAGAGCAAGCCTATGGTGCAATCAAAAATCAGTCACAAGGCCTATCATGGCCTTTTTGCCTTCATTTTCCCATCTCATCCAACCTGTGGCAAAATTGACCCTAAAGAAAGAATGTGAGTGGGTGGGTAGGGTGAAGATTGGAGTTGGACCTACAACTACCTCAACCTTTCAAAAATAATATTCAACATACCACTACACCATAACTGTTTGCATGGGCCACTTTCCACACAAAGAATGCCGAAAATTACAAACTTGAAGCTGCACATAATTCACCTTAACCTCTTCTCGATCTTGGGGAGAACAAAACCTTTCAGTAATTACGACTATATGAGCACAGTCCACCAACCTCAGTTTCCACAGATGAAATAGCTTTAAGAGGTACCAAATTACTTAACAATCATATTTAACATAAAAAAATCACCTTTCCTGCATTTTTATCTCAAAGCCCACGTAAAACAAAATTTGCCATCCCATTTGTCGCTTCTTCCCTAAACCTTCTGAGATAGTTACCTAGAAAACCAAACATTCTTTTCCCCATCTATTCCCTAAATGCTTAGTTACTTGTGAATCTGAATCCCCCTTCCTTTCATATACAGCTCAAAGAATATTTAACTAAAACCGAAACTTAATTTTTTCCAACTCTCTTGCATTAATGAGCTGTTTGGGTGTTTGGAAGCACTGTAAGTAAGGAAGAAAACTAGAAGTAACTTCTAAAAATGAAGTATTTGACATTACTTACTAACATTTTAAGTGTTTTTATTCCCTTTAGGAAGAAGGAAGAGAAATAAAATATTTATAATTGCGGAAGAAGAAAGAAAAGGAGAATGCACAAGAGAATAAAATATTTGTACATTTCTCTTCTCTTCCAAGTGTTCTTCCACCCAAAACCATGTGAAATAAATTGGAGAAGTTAAGGTACTACATAGAATCCACCTCATCACTAAGAAAGTAACTTCCAACTTACTTTGTGGCCAAACAAATACATGAAATAGTGGAAGAGCTAGTTCCTTCCAAAATTTTCTTCAAGACAAACAAACACACCCTAAACGTAACAACACTTTTCTTTCACCTTCAGCATACACAGTAATGTAGTGTAGTTTGTCGCCGCCCATCTCTTAAAACCGAATTGTATGGAAAAAGAAAAGGAGGGAGAAGAAGAAAAGATGATTGTTGAACATTGAAGGGACAAAATAAAAACATTCACAATCTTGATGATGTTGAATGTAGGGAACAACAAACGGTTTAAAACATCGATAGGTATGTCGACTGATGATGTATGGCATTAAAATTAGCAATATTCGACATATTATATCGATCATATAAAAAAAGGGACCGATATTGTAGGGTCTATACCATACCTAACTGTCAGGTAACACAAATATGATATTTGCAATACATATGCGGATCTTCAATACCTCAACAAAAAAGAAAAAATATTCAGGTTTTTCATGATCATGATCAATGTTCTTAAATGCATTTTCATTATGCATGCAGCTCGGAAGCGCATAATGCATAAGCGAATTCCACGGAGATTAAACGGATTACACGAAATTATGCAGAATATTAATATTTTAATATATATTAATATTTAGAAATGCATATATTGAGTGCAATAAAATTCAAGAATATTAGGAAAAAGTATAAAAAAATAGATAATAACCTAATCACCTAACCTAAACTTGTTCATAGTGTTCAATGATTTTTCTTTCATGTTCATTTGTTTCTTCCCCATAGAGCTCATTGAATGTCATGATTTCTTTTTTTATAACAAAAAAACACCTAGTCACCTAATTATTTCACTTGATCAAAAAAATTAAACACCACACTGTCACAAGTTCACGGTGAACTAATCTCAAAAAAGATCTTAAAAAATTAACATGTTCACAGTGAACTATCAGAGGTTCACAGTGAACTGAATCAACTAATCTTTAAAAAAGATTAAAAATTAATCAAAACTTAAGTATCGCACTAATCTCAAAAGCATTAATTAAATTAATGTTCATCAAGATTGAAGATATGAAGTATCTTCACAGTGACCACACAATCCAAACGCAGTTTAGCTGAGAGCTTGGTTGGAGTCGAGCGTTACTAGGTTCAGCTGAGATTGAAGAGAATGATCGAAAATTGAAAAGAGAATCGAAAATTGAAGAGGAGAGAGAGTTGGCAATCGAAAATTGAAGCTGAGAGAGAGAGAGAGAGTCGGGTTAGGGTGTGGTGACCAGATACAAATTAGAGTTATGCCAGTCGACGATCAAAAATTGAAGAGAAAAGAGGGAGAGAGAATCAGGTGTGAATATGATGAGAGAATCAGATTAGGGTCGGCGATAAAAAATTGACGAGAAGAGAGAGAGTCGCATATGACGGATGATTGGGAGGTGAGAGACGATAGGAGGTAACGTGAAGCGAGAGATGACCGGAGGTGACGAATAGGAGATTGATCGATGACCGAAGACGAAAGCGAGAGAGGTGAGATATCGAGAAATTGAAAATTGATTAGAGATTTGTTTTAGATGTCCTAGGAGCTGAGAAAATGGGTTTAAGAGAGTGGGTCGACTTTTCTTTAGGGTTTAGAACCATAAACAAAGAAAATCTGCATGCGGATTATACAGGTTATGTGGACACATAATCCACATAATCCATATTCAGAACGATTGATTGCCATGTCCACATGGACAAGACGATTTCTTAATACTACGTACATTTCAAATCTGCATACGATTATGCGGATGCATTATCATCCGCATAAAATGCTTTTTAGAACACTATTCATGATTTTTAAGAATTGACAATTAAATAATTGGTACATGAAAAACAGGATCTATACAAGCGACAATCGAAACAGTGATATCTCATCAGTTACCTTTTCCAATACATGATATCGTAAATAAAGACACCCTTGTTATAATATTAATTACACCAGAAGACATTAGGTTTAACATATATCAACTGATATCATTATTACATATTAATCTAATGATTTTTAAGACTTGTGTTATTATCGTGTTTGGACATAACCGTTATATTACATATTCTTTCTATGTAAATTGTTTTGGTTGCTATCTAAGAACCTGAATATGCATGTTCAAAGACTGAGATGAATTATGTTATTCCTACTGCTGAAGATCTAGAGTATTTTATAGAAGTGACTGAAGAACAATAGTTATTTTGTCATATCGTCTTTGACGTTTTCGAACTTATTGTTCCCTAACAGAAGTTATCCTAGACTATCATGTACCGTCTTCTTGTTTCTTGTTTAGTAATAAACTTCGTGATATAATAAATGCAGTTTATTTATCTACTATATTTATTCTCTGTGAATGTAATATTGTAATTAAGTTTTTTAGTATATTCAAACTGAATATGTTGTCGGTACCTGTTGTACGTACTCGTATACCATATATATGAATCGAGGCATGACAGTATCGATCATTTATGGGATAAAAATAGACATGGGTGTATTATGTTGCTGATATCGGAAATATCAGCAATACTAGACAGATATTACAAGACGTACTGTGTTGGATACCTCAAAATCCGATATTATGTGTGTGTGTGTGTAAAAGCAATATAAGCAAGGTTCCAAAAAGTTTACCCGATATTTAGAACCTTGCTTACGTTGGTTGGATGTACTTCATGCATACCCAATCTCATTTTTAGACATATTCCAAAAGTATAAAATTAGGTGGTTTAGGAATTTAGGTTAAAATGATGTCAGTCAAAAATTCAATATTTGCAGCAAAATCTTATAAACTTGCCATATTTAAAGTGTGATATAAATGTGCACGCATAAACCAAGGTTTGCAACTGAAAACAGCCAGGGCAGCTGATTGCTAAAACCAGTTTAAGACCCTAGGTAGAATCTCTGTCAACTAATTTTGGACAATTCCTTTATGGACAGAATTTAATATGCTAATATGACATGAAACCTAATAGAGAACATGCAACACACATCACAAAGTAACAATGAAGAACTTACGCACTAAGTGCACCACCTCCTTTTGCATGCCCATCCATTTTGGTGACAATCACAGCTCCAACTGATACACTTTGCCTGAAAGCTTGAGCTTGATCAAATGCAGCTTGCCCAATACTACTGTCCATGACAAATATGACAAGGTCCGGTTTCTATGGGAACAAGTAAAGATAATCAGTGCATTGAAGCCAAAAGCATAAGTCAAGGTAGTACTGTACTTACCGTTACTTCAGACACTTGATGCATTTCTTCGAAAAGAACAGCTTCCTGCTTGTGCCGTCCACTAGTATCCACAATAATTAGATCACAGTTTTCTTTCTTAAACCGCTCCACACCCTCAGCAGCGATTTTTACAGGATCAGATTCCATATAGCTGTAGAAATCATTGATCAGTCAAAAACAAATAAAGCATGGAATGCCAATGACCTTTAATGTAAAGTTGCATGGTCACCAACTAGTTCAAGGTCACTAAGTACAACCATATGAAGGCTTAGCAGGCAACAAGTATAAGCACAGACTTTAAGAGTTTAAAGGTTATTAGATCTATCCCTAAAAACAGAACCTCTAACTACTAGTAAGAAAATGCTGTAGACTCCATTAGAACCAACTGAACCCCCATGGCAAATAGAACTTGCAGTCATTCAATTGAAGCATCGAAGCATGCAAAATAAAACAAAACAAAAACAAAAACAAAATTTCTGGCGCTAATTACCAGCATGTCATTAAGCTTATTAGTGGATCTAATAATCCCTACTACAAATAATTCCTACCACTACAGAAGCATCTTGAGAAAAAGGTGTTTTTATATAGAGTGAATTTCAGCCGCTGATTCAACTGAACAAATCAGAACATTTCACCCCAGTATCCTTGTTAAGTCTATATATCATTCTGGTTTGGTGGTTTCCATTCCCAACTCTCCATTCCCTTCTCAAGCCTACATGTTCCTCCATGTCCAGCCCAACCCCTCCTTCCTTCCATATTTGCAGAATAGCTGACATCTTCTTTCTCAGTTTTTGTCACGCTCTATTGCTCTCTGGTATCACCGAGAAGGTTTGGATGCTTTTTCCCTCTCTTAATCCTGATGCTTAGTTATTCAAATTAATTCACTCAGAATTACGTTCCACCTATTTTCTCTAACGCTTAGTATATGAAAGTATACTCTTCTTGCTCTTTCTATAAGTAATTTTATTTAATGGAAATTGTCTTCATGCTTGAAAGCTTGAGGTTTTTAACCTCTGTAAACAGTTCTGTCGTTCAACTCTAAGAAGACTGCAATATACCCTCTTTGCAGATTTTAATGGAGTGCCTCCAATATGTTTTTTACCTTTCAATTTAGCCATATTTTAGAATCATAAATACTTACAAGTGCTAAAGAAGTTATGACATCTCAGTGTGTATCTAGTTTTGGAGATTTCACAAAGTTCCTAACATCTGTGGATATATATTGTCACAAATATCAAAAGTAGGTTGTGCACAATACAGTATTAAGGTGGTGGTAGTGTTCTTTGGAAGGACAGGGATGACAGTAGAGTCTTTTCCTATCAAGAAAGCAAGCAACTAAGTGATAAATGGTTGAGGCAAAAGAAACTACTATCAACTTTCCCTATGTCAAAAAGGGATGAAGAGGTAACAAACATAACACGAAAAAAATTCTTCCGTGGCAAATCCATCTTCCCTCTCTTTTTACTTCTAGCAGATGATTCAGATCCCACCATATCGATCCCCATTCCCTAGGTTTCAACATACCAAAAGTCATGGGATATAGAGTTCGTCTTCTCATCCAATGGCGGATAAAAAAATATTATGTTTCAAAATATCATTAATTATGTATCCAATTGATTGAAGGCCAAAAAAACACTTACAACCCATGAATTTGGCATACGGGGATAAAGATTGTCCTAGTGGGGTCCAATCGAAACTAAAATGTTGGGGAAGGACCAAAGTTGTAGCTTTTGTCACTGAAAGAAGAAATTTTCCTCATGCAGCATTTGATACACACTAACCCATATAAAAAAAATCTACTGCAAAGACTTCCGTTTATACAATAGAACTTTCATGAGTTCTTTTTTTTTTTTTTTTTGGTTTAAAGTTAAAAACTACCATTACATTTTCAGAAAACGATAACAAAAACTTAATTCATGTTAGCTTCTTAAAAATAAAAATGGTACTTTAGTATGAAATGGGGCAAGGTCATGGTAATTTTTTGAAATTTAGCTTTGATTAGATCACAGTCCCCCCCCCCCCCCCCCCCCCCCCCCGAATGCAATAATTTTACTGTTTTTAGAAACTGAAAGCAATGGTTGTTTTCGATGCATACGCTATGGTTATTTTAGATTTAGTTTATGATGCATTGGGTTTTATAATACCATATGCAATTGTGCTTATAACAAGGTTTATCTTTTTCTGATCTTGCAATGTCATACCTTGTAATATGCTGATATGTATTCTTTCACACTCAGTTATTTCCAGAGTATTTATCGGGAAATATTGTCCGATGATTGGAACAAACGACATATCAAAGAAGGTTCTTACTATTGCTTAAAACAATATTAATATTTACTAAAGATAAAATACTGAATACTAATAGAAAGTTGGTTAACCAGAAATTTATAAACTTTTTAATTATATACTAGCTGACTAATTGCACTTGGTGTACAGTAATTTTAACTGCAGGTAGGGTTATAATAATTTATAAATAGAACATGAGGAACTTTCTAATTGACTCTGTGAGATCAATTTTACTTCATAAATAAATCGTCAGAGGTTTCTAATAAGTGTCTTTATGAGGGTAGAAAATTCAAGATGTAGAACTTAGGATGTAGAAGGAGAATTGATCAAACATTGATGCTTTTTTTTTTCCTATCATATTCAATATATACTACTTTTTGTAATCCCACGGATAAAGGGACATGTGAACTCCATCATTTTGTGCTTAGAAAATAAGAAAAGGTGGAGAAACTTGACACGTGTTTCTTCCTTCTACCATTTTGAGAAAGAACAATTATGCTTTTCCAATGACTTCTTTCTAAAGGGGAGCCTTGGCGCAACGGTAAAGATTGTCGCCATGTGACCTGGAGGTCACGGTTTGAGTCGTGAAAACAGCCTCATGCAGGAAAAAAACAAGGTAAGGCTGCGTACAAAAGACCTAAGTGGTCCGACCCTTCCCCGGACTCCATGCATAGCGGGAGCTTTGTTGCACCGGGCTGTCCTTTTTTTCTTTCTAAATATATTAGAAACAACAAATATTGTAATCAAGACTATAGAACTCAAAGCTACTCTCTCGCAATTTTATATTTGATTAAACTATGGTCTTGAAAAATATATATTACATTAACTAAATAAATAATGAATTTTATGACAAAAATTGTTATTCACAACTTATAATTTATTTAGTATTGTGCTTCCTAGTTCCTACTTAATGGCGTCATGTGCATGGTAAATAACTAGTCCAATTCATGCAAACATGAGTTTTAATGGAATTGCTATTTGCTATTAGCAAAATGAAGCTATACTCCAGAGTCATATATATATATATATATATATATATATATATATATATATATATATATATATATGGGATTACTATAGGTCTGCCGCAAATTTAGGAAAAGTTACGTAAGTTAGCAACAAAACTATAATGATTCAATAACTTTTCTTCAATTTTTTTTTTATAATTACTATTTCTACCTCCTTAACCTCTTTCGGATTAAATTTTATAAATTTTGGAGTTCATTTACCCTTTCATCAAGTGCATGTAAAATGTTTTATTTATTAAAAATTGTTAATTTTGTGTTAACTTGATGAAGAACCAAATCAAAACTAAAATCCAAGAAATTGGGTATGAGTGAACCCTAGGGGGTCGAGATCATAATCCAAAAGAAATTTGTTTTAAAAAAATATTAGAGATAGTGCAAATGAACAGCAGCTCAGGTAACTTCCATGAGCTGTCAGCTCATTTCCATCTCTCTCTCTCTCTCTCTCTCTCTCTCTCTCTCTCTCTCTCTCTCTCTCTCTATATATATATATATATATATATATATACACATATATAAAGTATAAAACTTTTGCACGCCTGATGGTAACTCCCGAAAAATCAGCACTTCCACCTAGGCACAATTACCTTCAAAAACATACAACTATGCTAAAAGTATTCTTGGCATGTCACATAATTATTAAAACCTTGCAGTCAGGTAGGATGATTCAAAAGAAACAGATTATTCCAAAGAGAAAGGACGATTCATAAGAAAAGATGATTCCAAAGAGAGACAAAAAGTATAGGGTTATAATCCCAGTACAATTGCCATATTTGATGCATAAGTCATAAAACCCTAGAATGGGTCAGACACCACATGGCTTCATCATGGAAGTGCTTGATATTCATAATATCAAGTAAATGAGGTAACGAAAGCAGACATTCAAAACAAAGTTGATCATAAAACCATAGAATCATCTTAAGTTACAAATCAAGAGCTTTGCATTTCACTTTGCAAGACTTAGAAACTCATGGCATAAAGGAAGTCTGGCTCAGTGAACCAAAACTGCATACAGCACCAGATTAGACAAATAGTACAGGATTAAATTTGAATCATTAACGCTATAACAGCTCTTCATATTACTTGAGTTTACAAGTGTTAATAAATTAAGCATGATTTAGTATGTTACCTTCCATAAAAAGGAATTTTAGCTTTAGTTGCATTCTGCTTCAACTGATCAAAAGCACCAGCTCTGAATGTATCAGCACAAACAAGAGCAGGTCTCCATCCCTTCTTTTGATGATAATATGCATATTTGGTACAAGTCGTGGTCTTTCCAGAACCTGGACACATAATAAAAGTGAAGTAATCAGCAAAGCAGTAGTGGAAGTAGGGATATATAACTGGGAGCTTCTGACAAACTCAATCAAAGATGTGAACTATTAGTTTGCAATAGTAATTTGGTTGAAATAACTGTAAAGTGTACTGTAAGGACCTCAGAAACCTACCCCCCCTCCCCCCAAAAAAACACACACACACAGACACACACCAATCCTCTTCAAATAGAGGTGAGAAGCTAAACTACATTATGTTTAATATATCATTTACTTAAAAAAATGGAAGTATTTATTATCAAACTGGTAGGAATTACATCTTAATGTAATATTGCAGCATTCAAGACACTAATCACAATGTTGAACAATATTATGCTACTTTATATAAAAATCAGATCTAGAAAATAAGCCTCTTTAGAAGCATTAAATAGGTTGCATATATGCACATTTGGACATGATTTTGTTCTTTGTAGACTCTAACTGAATGTCATTGTATGAACATGCCAGAATCTGTTGTTTCAACTCAAATTGGTGATTAATGGACAAGCAAGTACCTTCATAGTGCATGTGAAACTCTCTAGAGCCTAATGCAGGGAAAAGAAAAACCCTAGAATGGCAAGTGCAGTATTCATCCTTACATGTGTATTTCCAAGAAAAACAGAAAGGATTGAATATTCATCTTCAAAGATAATTGTAGACAGTAAAAAAAATATAATTATATAAGACCCAAAAAAAAACAAAACTATCCAGTGCAGAATGGTAACTCAACTAACTAAAAAACAGAAGCCCATACAATAGCATAAAAGCAAATTTGGCATTCAAGAGCAGATGAAAAGGATCTAAGAATCATGTGCGAGCTATGACAGAAAGCTCAATCTAAAAATCACTGGCTTGAGCACCAGGTAGCCGTCTACGTGGCTGCCTTGCAGTCAAACTAGGTCAAAACTACACTAATGATATCAAATCTCATTATTGGTGATTGATTCTCTCCAACTGAACCATAACACTGGATTCTTTAACTTGAGTAGCCAGAAAATTAGTGTTTATAAGCCTGTTTTCAATGTCAGATGAGAAAAGTATACCCAAAACAAGTTCGCATCCAGAAAATTATGTCCAAAAACCCTACTAATTAGCCATCTACGATTTTGACCTCCCCAAATGAAAATCTAACATGCCAATCTTGTCAAACAGATCAATCTTGACTACTCATTTTCTCAATTTGGACTCTAGATAAAGGAGTTATGGTGATTTCAAGTTTCAGTCAATTTTGGACCTTTGATCAGTGGGCAAATGCCTTTGACTAAAAGGTCAAACCAAGTCAACTTGACTCTAAACTCTTTTGGCACCTTCATGAGTCAATTCTGAATCAATTCTAGATCAAATGGACCCCAGAAAGGAGGTCCACAGCCTGGACAGTCGATGGATAATCACCGAGGTGTCCTGGCTACCAAACTCAAAATATGATTACTATCTTATTTCTCTCGTCGAGTTAATTGATTTTGACTATGCATTTGCTTGATTGGGACCCCGGATGAGAAATATTGTTGTCTAAAGTTTAAAACCGCTATTAACAGTTTAATCTCATTTCAATTTGATCTTATCTTATATCTAGAGAAATTCCAAACCAAATCAAATGATCAAATGCTATCCGGTCTCATCTCAATCAAATAAAATGTCCAAGTTTAATGAATCTTGAAATTCAAAAAATAAAATTCAAAACTAAAATCCTATTTATCCTATCACTTTATCTTCAAAACGACTGTCTTAGAAACCAATCAATGGAATCAAGTTTATCTAGTCTAAATAGACTTTCAGAGTTTGGAGGGGCCAACCTGCTAGACAAATAACCTAGAAGGCCATATGCCCTTAGATTGCCAAAAACTCCTATAAATGATACCTGCTCTCCCATGTTAGACACACAAAAATTCCCAAGCCAAATCTATGTAATTTGGGGAGAAAAGAAGAGGATTCTAGAATTCTACAGTTTTCGATGCCATTTTCAGCTGATCAACATGCCACTCACGTCTTTTTCCTCTATATCTTTTTCCTATCGTTCCATACTTAGTAATCTAGAACAGCTTCTATAACTCAAATCTCTTTCAATTTTATGTAGTTCATTTATCAATAATTACTTGTATTTGTTTTGTTTCGCATGGATCATCTTCTATCAAAATCAGCATTTTTCGAATCACAAACATGTTATCACATCTCCTTTTTATCCTATTGTTTTGGGTTGAGGTTCTGGCCCCCACAAGAGACTTGTTCACCTTTGTTTTGACTGATTTTCAATTTATTTATTCATTTTAATTATTTTACTACACCATTGATATACCCAATCGATTCTTCCCCCTTCATTATTTTGCAAGGACTCAACCAATAAAGACACATAAGAATAACGAGGAGTGTAGGCACAACAACGACGATAAGAATAACGAGGAGTGTAGGCACAACAACGACAACCCACATTTTCCTAATTCTTGGACAGATTGGAGTGGCAATCACGATCATCTTAATTTTTTCAATTGTCTGGAAGCTGTTATGCACAAATCACCACTAAATGCAGACTGCCACAAACTTTCAGTCCAACTAAATCACCATAAGGAGCTACTTGGACTTTACAATTCGGAATGCAGTCCCGAAAGGATTAAACTTAAGTAATCAAAATTTTCTTATCATATCTTGTCTTAGATGTGTGCTTGCAACTGTTTCGACTAAGGTGTAATAAGCTTGTTATGCTCCCATTTTGCCTTCTCCGTTGTGCTTCAACTTCTACTCCCAGTTGCAGTTGCATAAACCTTAGTCCTTTACCGCCATTCTTGACTTATCAATAACCTAGTTTAATAAATTCTTTGTAATTTACATTTAAGTTTTATAACTCACCGCATGCACAATTCATTGCTGGAATCTCTGGTTTGAATTTTGATCATAAAGAATGATGCAAAATATTATTATTTTTCTGTTAGCAGTTTTAAGCAGAAAGCTTTGTGTTGTCTGAGATTTTAAACCATCTACAATTTATGGATATGAAACTTACCTTGTAAACCCACAAACATTATCACGCTTGTCTTCCCTTTCTTTGGTGTATACGAAGGCTTCCCAGGATCCAACATCTTGCAAAGTTCATCGAAAACAGCCTAAAGAAAAACTCCAAAGTGGTTATAATGCAAATGAAGATACTGAAACAAGAAATTTAAGAATAATTTAAAAAAAAACATAAACAAGAAAAATACATATAAATCATGTTCAAATTTCAATCAGTCTATGAAGAAGTGATAATACAAAAACACACTACAAAACTCTTTAAGTTAATGGATGGATAGTTCATAAGCCATCATGCAAAAATTGGAAACCTAAAATGTGTGCCAATAAAATTTAAGATTTAAGGGATACGAAAAGATATCAGTACAACTTTAAGAAGCTAGTTTGCATGTAACACTTCAATTGTCAAGTCAAGTCATGTCATGTCAGACAATACGTCATTGCAGTTGTGTCATTGTAGTTGTCTATGTAAATTTCTTACTTTCTTAAGTTATAAAATTTCAGCAAATCAGCCTATTTCTCCCCAAGTTAGAGTGGCCTGATTTCTCTGGAGATCCAGCCTCTTTTTGACCTAAAGTGAAGGCTAAAGGTTTAACCAGAAAAGACTTTCAACTCCTTATAAAGAAAGACTGAAAGTTTAAAAATTGGCCACTAAGTACTCAAAGCTATGTGATACACTGATTCAGCCACATCGTATATGAGAAGCTAAAATATGAGATCTTGGTCAATACTTAGAATAGCAATTATTTCATATTTTGTCACATGTCAATGTTGTATGACTCGTATCACATTGTGTCCATGTCGGCAAATCCATGTCTGTGTCCGTGCAACCTAGGTAAGAAGTCAAAAGTTGTTAATCTTGAGGAAAAAATGATACCATAGCAATTGATTAATTGTGATTGTTTGGATATGTGAAATGGAACCCCATTAACAAGTTAAGAGTGAGAACAAGAAATAAACGTAAATGAACATGTACGGAGCCAATTAAAAAAGGTAGGGTTTTAAATTTAATCACGGAGATTATGCTGAATGGAAGAAAACAGTGTTCCAAAATTCAAAGAATTTGGCTGAGCACTCCAACTCGTTCTACAAATGCACTAATTACAAGAAACTCAAAAGTAGACAAAATAAGCACTCATTTAACTCAGCTGAGTACTTGCCCAAGTCTGGATTATGAAATGCATAATTGGACTTTTATCAGGTTGAAAGATAATAAAAGTATTATTTTTTTTACTCAAATTTGACTCTCCAGCTTTTGTTATAAAAGTCAGTGAGAGATTAGAGCTCCGCTAGAAGGTAGGATTTATCCTTCTTTATTTCGTCGTTTTCTATCTTTTACTTCTTTTTCTTAATATTTTCAATTTCATTTTTTTCATTCTTTCTTTTCCCGATTATTCTAAAATCATTTTTTTCAAATCAATTGAGCCGAGAGTCAAATCGGAAAATGGATCAATTTTGAAAAAAATCCAAATCCAAGATTAGAACTATTCTTAAATCTTTTACCAATCTACTGTTCTGATAACAGTTCAAATAACAGATACTTATAACGTCTTAAATAATAACTTACAAATGCCAAATAGACCCAGAGTTTCTTGATAGTTCTCTGTCTTATAAATTATGTTCCTTTTCTTAAATACCCTTGCAATATATCCTTAAATTCTCTTTTAAAAAATTATCATTTGTCTTTCGAAATAAGTCTATTGTTTCTTTACATATCTACCACTTAAAATGGTTGTAATCCTAATATGTATCCGCTAGTTTTTAATATAACAATCTATGAGGACACTTTCTCACTAGTATTGATAATTTGATATTTAATGTTAATTTTTTAGTATTGAAATTACATGTTCTTGTATTACATATTTAATGTTTTTAAATACTTGATAGAAATGAATGGAGAAGGAATATCAAAGTGATCGATCCGGCGTGATTCTTTTTTTGGTTCATGTATCATACCCCCAAATACTTGGGATAAAAGGCTTAGTTGTTGTTGTTGTTGTATATACATGTTAAAATATTAATATTTCAAGTTCTGAACAAGTAATCTGAGTTCTTACCGAGTTTTCCAAATACTTACAACACACTCTTGAACCGAACACATAATGGAACGGAATCTTTGAGCACTAGAATGTCATTATTGTTGGTGACTGTGATGCTAGTTGTGGAGGCAATGCCATTGTTGTATGTCAATGCTCCTCAGTCTTCACCCAAAAATTCGCGCCACATTTTCCTCCAACCTAGACCCGGAACTTAACCTAAAATAAACATTCTACTATACCAAACCTCTCTCTAGTAACAATTCTTCATAACATTGTATTGACTCCACGCTTTCCAGCCATCACATCTGGTATCACGGAAATCCCTATAGTTCTTTAAGTGAACTCTAATGGCTAGGATTGGAAGTGGGTCATGCCATACCATGCGGCAATAGCATTTGCAAAAAGTTGTTTGATGGAGTAATCTCATGCCTTGTCAAACATGGCCAAATGGATTTGAGTAAGACACCAGTTTTATTGCCAAATTCAAGTTCTGTAACAAACTAATGATTCCAACACATCAACCTGAAGTACGTGTTCAACAGCAAAACTTCCTCGTCTGCTCACAAAATCATGAAGCTCATGTCGTGTGTTTAATACTGTTATTAGAAATAAAATCACCTCCGGAACACAAAAAATACAATAATCTAAATTAACTGATCTTTTGACAAATAATTATAAACACCAAGGCCTAGTTTGAATATCAAGTTTCATAAAACTCTGGTTTTACTTAAGTTTTATAAAACCGAAATTTGTATACATTCAAACTCTAGTTTCTAAATATTGAAGTTTTACTTAAGTTGGGTAAAGTTTGGGTGAAGATGAGTATCAGCTAATCTTAGGTACCCACTGCAAAGCTATAGAAAAATCTACTCTGAGTGGAGTTTCAATTTTGGAGTTTTGGATGGTCTTAAACTCTACAAAACCGGAGTTTAGAAACTATTTTTGATATCCAAACTGTGCATGGTTTTAAAAATGGATTTCAAATTGAAACTGTCCAAAACTGTGGTTTCACTGAACTAGGCCTAAACACCTATTCTAATTTCCTTTCTCTTACTCAAATTTCAGCCCAAGAACTACAAAATAAAACAAAATTATGATCTTAAGAAATCAAATTGGTAAGAGAAAGGACCCTCCTAGTTTCATCATAAACCCTGAATCCAATTCCACTACCAAGTTTATCTCACCGGCTAGAAATCTATCAAACTGGCATAGCGCACATTTTAATGCCCTTTCCAAAGAACAAGCAACACTGAACTGAGGTTATTGTTCAATTAGGTACTAAACGAGAGAGAGACAGAGAGAGAGACAGAGAGAGAGAGAGAATTTTAACTGCAGTTTCAATGAAATTTCAAAGAGAACTCAAACAATGCGTGCAAAGTTCCAATCTTGGACAACAAAACCTGCCAATCTACCCCTAATCTTAGTCCAAAACCAACAAAATCTTCACACACAAAAAAAAATTACTCTGGTAGCCTAAAACGAACAGATTTGATGATAAATTGAGGTACCTTTTGGATGATCCTCCGCTTGTTGTGTCCGGCGGCGAGTTCATCGAGGTTGACGATGCGCTTGATGTTGGCCTGCATGTCGCGGACCATCTTGAACTGCACGTCCGCCTGCAAGAGGGCGCGCGAGATCTCGTTGAGGCAGTCGCTCAGGACCTTCTCGTCGATGATGATGGCGTTGCTCATCTGCTGCAACGCACGGGAGATGCTCCCGCCTAATTGACCGAGCACCATGGCTGCTGGCTGGCTGGATCGCCGATTAGTGTTTTGGGGACGGAGAACGCAGAAAAAATCGAAGACGGGTAGAGAAATTGGAGAAGAGATTGAGGAGAGAGAGAGAGAGAGATCGGGGGACGTTACTCACAAGAAAATAAAATCGGAAATAGTTCAGTTCGGGAGAAAATTTTCGGCTTAAAAAGAAAATTGACTCCTAATCCTAGTTATAATTTATATTCGATTTCAAGAAGGAAATAAAGTTCGTATCTCAATGAAAATAAATTTCTTTTCTTTCTCAACTCCTAAAAAGATACTCTCCTAGTTGAAGTCTGTTTGGAGTCCTTTTTAAGGGGGAAAAAGGTCAAAACTCGTACCCCTGTCTATTCCAAATTGAAATTTTTAGTTTAATTTCAAATTAATTTGCTTGTTAATCTTAAATCAAATTTTAGCAGAGGCTAATGATTTAGACATGCACATATATAAATATAATTTTTTACAAAAATATATTTAAATAACGAATTATATTTTATGCCAAAGAGTCTTGTTCCTAATATCATCAATCCTGACTAAGGTGTAAGATATTCCGAAAGTTTGGCTAGAAAAAAAAAATAAATTATATTTTATTCTAGATGGGCACTAGTTTTTTTCCTAGTGAGCCCACTTTTCCTAGTGCGCACATCTTTACTTTTAGAAAATCAGTTTTTTTCCTAGTGAGCACACCTATATACCGACTTTACCCTCACCATCTCCCCTGCGAACGATTCTGCACTCTTTCAATCGAGGAGGAGGAGGAGAGCGAGGGTTTCGTGACGAAGGACCTCTTCCCGGCGGCGGCGTCGTCGTCGTCGTCGTCGAGGTCGGCGACGCATTGGGTGGATCTCGGGCTGCAGCACGTGCAGGCGGCGGGGCAGCACGTGCAGCGGTGGGGCAGCACGTGCAGCGGCGCGGCAGCAGCCGGCGAAGAAGAGCCGGCGAGGGCCGCGGTCGAGGAGCTCGCAGTACCGTAGGGTTACTTTCTATAGGAGGACTGGGAGATGGGAATCTCATATTTGGTTAGTTTTTGAAGAAAATTTTTTTTTCCTAAATTAGCATATTTATAATTTCCTTATGATAATTTATGTTTTTTTTTGCTGTTTTTGTTCAGGGATTGTGGCAAGCAAGTCTACTTGGGTAAGGGATTTGATTTTTCGACATGATCAAGTTTCTTCTGTATGCAAAACAATTGATGATGCAAGTTCATCTGATTTAGTTTCGTCTTGTGTGTTATTTCAGGAGGATTTAACACGGCTCATGCTGTTGCCAGGTTTGAAATTTTGGATCCGAGCTCAAAATTTGATTTGTTTTGAATTTATTTGGTTAAACTAAATTGTGGTTTGATTATATTTAGAGCGTATGATCGAGCTGCAATCAAGTTTCGGGGAGTTGATGCAGATATCAACTTCAATCTTAGTGACTACAATGAGGATCTGAAGCAGGTTTTTTTCTTAGTACCAGATTGGTGATTGTTTACTTTGGACCAGAAATTGCTTTATTTTCAATTCATTGTTGTTGATATGTAATTTTTTTTTTAATAAAAAGATGAGGAATTTGACCAAGGAGGAGTTTGTTCACATACTCCGTCGGCAGAGCACTGGGTTTTCGAGAGGGAGCTCGAAGTACCGAGGGGTGACACTCCACAAGTGCGGCTGATGGGAAGCGAGGAGGGGTGACTTACAGATAAAATCTTTGGTTATTTATAGATGGATTCGACGCAACCATTTTGGATTCGATCAACAGCGTCGAATAGGAGGAAGAAAACAGGGATCCGCAAAGAAGCAACCCGCTCTTCAAGACGAACTGATGTTGACACTGTATTACAACCCGGTACGCAATCCCTCACCGAAGGTCCCAGCTCTTCAAGATGCCGTCAACCCACAAGGAAGCAACCCGCTCGGAAGTCTCGAAGAATCTAGAATTTGCTATTTTTTTTTAAATGAGTCTCAAACTCAAAATGAAGTTGTTAGTATGGAACAAAAATTCCTTTTAATTTATCGTTCCCTTTAAATGCAGTTGTACTCAAGAAACATATTATATATATCAAGTTGCAGTTGCCGTTGTTTTTAAATGAGTCTCAAATTCAAAATGAAATTGTCGTTGTTCTTTGTGTTTGAAACTATGAATGATTTGTTGATATTATGTGTTTTGATACCAATGATGCCGTTGTTGTTTGACATGCACTCTATTTATTTTGTTTCAAGCAACATCAATTTCAGATATTAATATTGTTTCATTTGATAACAAATTTACTATTTATCGGTTTGTACACACCGTATCAGGGCATATCTGAAACTGTATCCATGATCCGAATTTACAGAACCGGATCATTTTTAGGTGTAAACCCGGATCCAGAACTACACTTTTTGGGCACACTGTCCGGGCTAACCAGCCCGGATCCAATTACTGGGTCCGGGGCTGCTAGCCCGGATGAACAGTTCTGATCCGGGCTGCCAGCCCGGATCAGAACTGTTCATCCAGACTAGCAGCCCCGGACCCAGTAATTGGATCCGGGCTGGTTAGTCCGGATAGGGAACAAGGACCACATTTGGGGCGAGAGCGAGGGTGAGCGAGGGGGCGGAGGCGGGGCCGGGGATGGGGGCGGAGGCAGGGCCGGGGATGAGGGCGAGCGAGGGGCGGAGGCGGGGGCGGGGTGGGGGCGAACGGGGGCAGGGGGGTGGGGGCGAACGGGAGCAGGGGGGTGGGGGCGAGCTGGGGGCGAACGGGGGCAGGGGGCGAGGGCGAGCGAGGGGCGGAGGCGGGGGCGGGGGCGGGGGTGAACGGGGGCAGGGGGGCGAGGTCGAGGGGGGCGGCGAGGGCGAGCGGGGGCAGGGGAGCGAGGGCAAGGGCGGCGGCGAGGGGGGGGGGCGAGAGCGAGCGCGAGCAGATTGAGTGAGGGATATTTTGGTCAACAAAATTTAGTGGCAATGCTGTAATATTATTGAAGTTTTAAGTGGGCTCACTAGGAAAAAAGTTGTGCCCATCTAGAAACTCCCCTAAAAAGATACTCTCCTAGTTGAAGTCTGTTTGGAGTCCTTTTTAAGGGGGGAAAAAGGTCCAAACTCGTACCCCTGTCTATTCCAAATTGAAATTTTTAGTTTAATTTCAGATTTGCTTGTTAATCTTAAATCAAATTTTAGCAGAGGCTAATGATTTAGACATGCACATATATAAATATAATTTTTTACAAAAATATATTTAAATAACGAATTATATTTTATGCCAAAGAGTCTTGTTCCTAATATCATCAATCCTGACTAAGGTGTAAGATATTTCGAAAGTTTGACTAGAAAAAAAAATAAATTATATTTTATGCTAATATCATTTATAAGTATTTCTATTTTTCATAAAATGCTATGATTATTATAGTTTCTCCAAAAATTATAAACTACTAGAGACTTTTAGTTAATTATATTAATAATTAAAAATATATATCATTAAAACTATATTCCTATAAGTGCAATTTCCGTAGGGTAAGTAAATAGTGGGTTTTAGAGTCTAAGGTTCAAGATTAAAATGTGAAAGCGAGTCTGTAAAACTCATGACACTCCTAATTCCTTAAAATATAAATATAGATTCAGATTTAATTTCTGATGATGTCCATAGTAAACGGTACAGAATAGCTAATTGTTTCTTACTTTCATATTTACAAATGTCAGCAAAATTCAAATCTTTTTATAGATGTCTAACTATTTATTTAAATAGTAACTTTTTATTAAATATAAACTATATTTTTTTAAATCAATAGCTCATTTTATTAATTCTCTCTTCTCCACTGCCAAGCTCCTTAGAAACTTTTGAAGATCCTCAAAAATATTATTTGCTTTATAGCACAGATGTTTATATTTTGTTTGAACAAGAGTTATCTATTTACTGGAGTTTTGTCTGTTTTAAGACTAAAGTAGAAATCTTATATTAACTATCATATTTTCCTTAGAAACTCTATGAATGATTTTATGTTATCATAACTCCTACGAATTTTAAAATTTCACGAAACTCATGTCCATGTTTGAACAAAAATTAGAGTCCAATTTCTTACATCCCTCCCTACACCATCAATAACCAAATGCACACATTTTCGATTCTCTGCCTTTAAATTGTCCTTTGATTGAAAGCTCTAATCCCAAGATCCTGTCATGTTCATGCTCATCACAGCTAAGGGAAATTCTATTTCCGCATGGCATATTACTCTTAGCGTCCTGGTTACTCTTTACACCAAACTCATGTTTTGAAATACTGACATTTTACTTTCTGTGCCCAATTTTTTTTTTCCAAAAATACCCTTTCTCTTTTTCTCTAACTCCTCACCCGTCCAATTTCATTTAGCAAAAAAATAGTTTGGTCGGGTATTAATACCCGACCAAGAAACATGCTGGTCGAGTATTAATACCCGATCAACAAGCGAAGTCTCAAAAAAACTAATTAACAATAAATTTCAAACAAATACGTATAAAACCCAAAAAAAAATTCAAATCGTACCTTAGATTTGTTCTCTGACATCAATTGCATGTTGGAATTTTCCATTTGCATAAGAAAACTCAAACGCAAATTCCAAACTCAAATTTCACTTGTCACGGTGAAATCGAAGAATTTAAATTTTTTCTAATATTTTTAGAAACGTTAATGTAAAAAATTTTAAGGGGTCAAGAAATCAGATAGATGATTTTGTAGGAGATGTATTTTTATTAAATACCAAAAAAAATCATTTTTGGAGTTTTAGAGAGAAAATAGAGGAGAAAGATGAGTCATAGTTCTAAATTTTAAAAAGTCTTAGTTTGGAATTTATAAGGGTAACTTAGTCCAAAAAATAATGACAAATTTGTAATTATTTATAAATTTTAAAACCGTGCGCCAAGAGTAAAATGCCGTGTGCAAATAGAATTTCCCCACAGCTAAGCGCATACATGGCACCGGCCAAGCTTATCTCTCGACCATTGACCACCTGCTCGAGCGCAACTTGGCCAAGAAACCTCAACTCCAATTGGCTTCATCTTCA
This sequence comes from Dracaena cambodiana, assembly GCA_036321105.1. Classification (NCBI taxonomy): domain Eukaryota; kingdom Viridiplantae; phylum Streptophyta; class Magnoliopsida; order Asparagales; family Asparagaceae; genus Dracaena; species Dracaena cambodiana. The sequence continues at coordinate 29,759,269 of JAYEPQ010000013.1, forward strand.
CAATAGCAGTGCTGAGCTCAGCCGAACGGTGAGCGGGCTAGAGACGGAAACTAGTTAGGGAGGGGAGTTTTCCAAGGAGCACACCACTTTTCCTAGTGAACCCACTATTTAGGGTATTTTTTGTCCGGACAACCCTTAAAAACTGGACTCACTAGAAAAAAATGATGTGCTTATTTGGAAACTCCCTTAGAGAGTGGAAGCCATCCTTCTCTTCTTGATTCGATCAGGCCCACGAAGAATAACCATATATCGGCCTTCGACTCAATTTACTACTCTCCATTCTCCAATCTTGCCTGCATTTACAACGTGTGTGATTGAGGCTCTGGCCTCGAGCTGCCACCGAATCTTTATGACAAACCCGTGTTGGGAATTTCGTCCATGCTCATGAGATTGGTAACGCGATTTGTTCTATTTCCAAAGCATCCATCAAAAATGTGAGATATGTTCCTGATGTTCGCCTCAATCTACACTTTGCGAGCAAATTAGATGAAGATGGATGGATACACAAGCAGTTCTGATAAAGGATGCTGAAAGTTTACTAGAGGATTACTTATAATAGCAAAAGGTAAGAAATATTGCACTCTTTTATAAGACTCGGTTGCTCCTAGAAAAAAGTAAAATCAACATAGTGAAGAAAAATTCTATAAACTTGTGATACAAGCAACTTAAGTACATGAGCAAGAAGGGATTGCAAACTCTCGTATAACGATAATTTACTTCCTAACTTCAAAGGTACTACTCTATCCCACGGTGATTATTGTTTATTTGGAGAGCAACATAGAGTAGTTCTTGTTAGAAATGCTAATAATGAAAAAAACAACATTTTAGATTTGGTTTATTCGGATGTGTATGGACCTATAAATGTGAAAACAATTGGTGATGTTTTTTTTTATTTCATGACTTTTATAGATGATGCATCTAAAGATCAAATCTTTGATACTTTTAAATATTTTCATTTAAAAGTTAAAAGAGAAACTGAAAAACTCTTAGAGTGTATTCACACAGATAATGGGAGTGAGTGTACTTCAAAGATATTTGATGATTATTGCGTTAAACACAGTATTAAACACCAAAAGTCCGTTTCACATACACCATAGCATAATAGGGTTACAGAAAGGATGAACTATACAATTGTAGAGAGAATTAAGAGTATAGTATCTTTAGCTAAATTATCTAAATTATTTTTGGGGGAAATAACACGGAGTACATGTAATTTGATTAATTTATCCCAATCTGTACCCGAGATCGTCACATACATTCTGACATGGCCATTGACCGATCAGCTAATTGCAGCACTGTGGTTGTAGGTTGAACTCTATCGAAAGTATCTTACTGCGGGGTGGTTGTTGCCACAATATGAATTGCAGCTTGCTCTTCCACCAATCTCTGGCCCTTCAAATGGTAATGCCCTTAAATGGTTTGGAGTGAGAAGGATGTCTCATATTCTCATTTGCGAGCGTTTGGATGCAAAGCATTTATGCATATGCCTAAAGAGCAGAGGTCTAAGCTTGATAACAAGGGCAATAATGTGCATCTTCTTAGGATGGAAGTGATAAATTTGGGTATAAATTGTGAGATCCTCAAAGCAGAAAATTATTAGAAGTAGATATATAATATCTTGTGAAAATAAAACACTAAGTGACTTTGAAAAGTTGTAATGCCATAGAATACTGATATTTTTCTAAATCCTATCCATGCTTCTTTACCTATGTCAAATTCTAATAATGAGGATATACACGAAGAAAATGGTGAAATACACGAGGAAAATGCATAAGTGAAGCTCCTAATTCCAAATCAGGGAAGCAACCACACATTGATAAACCACAAGAGTCTTAGTTGCGATAGTCAGAAAAGGTTTAATATCCTTCAACCAAGTATCCTACTACTGAGTACTATATGATTACAGATACGCGTGAACCAGAAAGTTTTCATGAAGCCTAGGTCCATGAGCACAAAGACAAATAGAAGGAAACTATGCAAGAAAATATCAATTCCTTGCATAAGAATAATACATATGATCTGGTAGAATTGCCAAGAGATCAAAAAATTTTGAAGAACAAATGGGTCTTCAAGTTAAAAAAAAACAATGGTGAGAAAGAATTCAAGTACAAAGTTTGCTTAGTAGTGAAAGTTTCGAATAGAAATAAGGTATTGATTATACAGAAATTATTTCTCCTGTTGTGAAAATGACTTCTATTCGAATAATTCTAGATCTTACTACACATCTTGATCAAGAGATTGATAATTTGATGTAAAAACCGTGTTTCTCTATAGTGATTTAGAAGAAGAAATTTACATGTAGCAATATAAAAGTTTCAAGGTAGAGTGAAAGGAACATATGATTTGCAAGTTAAAGAAGAGTTTATATAGTCTTAAGCAAACACCTCGACAATGATACAAAAAGTTTGATTCCTTTATACTTAACTATGGATACAAGCAGACATATGCAGATCATTGTATTTATTTTAAAAAATTTCATGATAGTGATTTTATTATTCTCTCACCATATATTGATGATATGCTTCATGAAATAGAAACTTTAAAAATTGTCAAGTCAAAGAAAGAGTTGAACAAGTCCTTTGATATGAAGAACTTATTAGGTCTAGCACAACATATACTGGAAATGAAAATTTCTTGTAACAGACAAATAAGAAAGTTATGTCTATAGCAAGAGCAGTACATCAAGTTGATATTATAGAAGTTCAACATGAAAAACTCTAAGTCGATAAGCACATATCTAAGTCAGAGTCATCGCCCTACATGGTCTTACTACTTCCTATGGACTATAAGCCCCACTAGTGTCGTAAGACGAAGGCAGGAACTCCTATCTCTTAACATTATCGTATAAGCCCCACTAGTGTCGTAAGACGAAGGCAGGAACTCCTATCTCTTAACATTATCGGCCATTCCATCATGCTTTCAAAATAAAATAAAAAATATTTAAAATACTTTTTAAATTTAGTATCCATATGAGAAACAATATAAGGAATAGCACATTGATACTGATGAAGTATGTGTCTGATGATTCCTGATAAAGTGTCTGCTGAGGCAAGAAGTGAGAAGGAGACAGTACCGACTAACCCGAAATTATTCTATCTGAAGTGCTTCCTATTGGTTCCGAGATTGTAGTTTTTCATCAGTCTGTTGTAGCTTTTCTTCTAGTCTCTGTGGTCCAGGATTTTTCTCCTGGAGAACCAATGGATACCGGAACTGTGATAATAACAACTTCATCAGCGAAAGTTGTCAAGCATCGGAGCAAAGGTTACAATTTATCGAACAAAATCAGGAAAAACAATTCTTCTTGCTCACAAGATCTCACGAGGACGTGATTCTGAACCCGTATTTGCAGGATCATTGGCTCTCTTGGCTTAGAAATCCTTCCCTTTTCTTTTGAAGATCGAATATTAGCAAAATAACATCTCCATTGAATTATTATATATTTTCTACGATGCGATTTTGGAACAACCTATTTATATGTCCAGAAAATAGTGACCTAACAATAGTTAATTAATAAGATACCAAATTAATTATGGGATAATACGTATAAGAAAAATGTGAAATGGAGTTTATCATTGTGCTAGGCTAATGGTATTGAGAAGGAGGAGGAGATGGAGACCCAATAGAAGAGAGATTACATGGCTGGTGGTGATGGGGGAGGTGGAGGTGGAGATTTTCAAGAAGAAATATAGGGAAATGCAGACAGAGGGAGTCGTTGTTTTTGAAGAAGCAACCATAAAGGAGAGATGAGTATCATGATGAGAATTTAGGTCTTATGGAGAGCAGATATGTAGGGCTTATTTGGATAAAGGAAATCCCATGATTTTTAATCCTAAATTTTTCAAATGGTCGTGTTAGTCTTTTGGAATTGTTCATTTGAATGTTATTTTTTAAGAAAAATTTAAAGAATTATAATATAGAAATAGTCTAAATTATGGATTAAAAAAAAAAGTCTTGTTTGATCCTTCTTTTCTAATCCAAGAGTTTGTTTAGATGATTATGAAAAAAAAAAAAAAAAATCCTTAAAATTTTATATAATGAAAATCCTTTTGGATTGTACCTACATTCTTTTAGATCTAAATAGAGCTAATCCAAATAATTTTTATCCAATAATATTTTCCAAAGAATTAAGTCAATCCATTAGAAATTGCTTGTTTAGATACTAATTTTCATAAAAATCTGAAGAATTATAATCCCAAAGATAGTGCAATCCTATGGGTTGAAAAAAAAGAGGTCAAGATCTCTCTCTCTGTTTTTTTTTCTCCTCTCTAATCCATAGAATTTTTATTAGCTTCAATACTATTTTGGGAATCAATCGAACATAAAGAAGCTCTTTGATCTTATCCTAATAATTTTAATTCGAAGGAATGTCCTAAGATTTTCTTCCTAAATAAATCCTAAGAATTTTATTTTCAGTCATCCAAACAAGCCTTTGAATTCATAGAATAAAGAAGTTTGCTTGTATAATACGTTAACTCTAACACATCTAATCAATTAGCTCTTTGAAATAAAAAAAAATAAAAAAAATAAAAAAAGAGGCCTTGAATCTGTTTTCTAATCCATCAGGCCTTGTTTGGATGAGATAAAAGTCCTATGAATTTTATTTAGGATAACAACTATTTGGATTGCACATATGTTTTTTGAGGAGAAAAAAAAAATTATGAAGCTGAGAATTCAAAATTTTTATTTGGGTATGTTTTAAATTTTCATCCCAAAACGTTAAATAGTAGTTAAAAGTAGTTATTATATAAGATAAATCTTTGAATTAAAAAATAAGATCTTAACTACTTTTTAATCCAAAGAATTGTACTATATTTGGGATTGTAATCCTTTGGAATATGATTTAAAAAAAGTTACACTAAACAAGCTAAGCAGTTGGATTTTTAGAAGGGATATTTACAGGTTTGTCCCTTACATCTTTATAAATTATGATTTAGTCCTCCAAATCTTCATATTTAGGATTTAGTCCCCCAAATCCTCTAAGTTACTACAATTTAGTCTCTCAGTTAGTTTTTCCATCCAAATAAACGGCTGAATTTAATTTTAACTTTTTTTAAATAATGAAATGACTTAAATACTCCTATGATGAAAAAATGGGAAGAATAGAGAGATAGAAGAGAAGAAGAAGAGGGAACCGAATGAACCCAATGAAAAAAGAAAAAGAGAGGAGGAAGAGAGAAGGAGAAAAGCGGAGGAAGAATGAAGAAAAAGAGAAAAGAGGAGGAAGAGGGAAGGAGAAGAGAGGAAGAAGAATGAAGAAAATGAGAAGAGAGGAGGAAGAGAGAAGAAGGAATTAAGGAGGGGTAAAATGAAAAAATCAGGTCAAAAAATAAACTGGGCTAACGAAAGTTAGGGAAGGGGACTAAATTGTAGTAACTTAGAGAATTTGGAAGACTAAATCCTAAATATGAATATTTGGGGGACTAAATTATAATTTATAAAGATGTCAGGGACAAATCTGTAAATATGCCTTTTTAGAATAGTATATGGAATTATAATTCTTAGGATTTAGTACATCCAAACTTGCTCTAAGATTGGTTTTTTTTTTTTTTTTTTTGGATTATATTCGATCAGTTTTTTGTCAAAACCTACCGGATTGGCCTAATCCTTAGGAAAAGAAATTTAGAATACAATTTTTTTTTAATCAGTATAAATTTCTGTTAGTTGGAAAAATATTTGAACCCCACCAATTGAGAGTGTTTTATTTGTATAAAAATAGAATGGAAGTAGAAATATTTCTACAACTTCAAATGTTTATTTTGTTAAAAATAAAATTGGAAGTTTTGTTGTGAGGTGATACTTGTGTGTGGCATCTTCAATTTTTCAATTCACTCTAAATGCTCTTGGGGGATGAACTCATGCTCACGTGATTATAAATAAAAATATATATTATTTATTATTCTTTTATCCATTCCTTTGTTAACTTTCTCCAAAAAAGTAATATCCTAGTTCTCTTCCTTTTCTTCCTTTTCTCTTCTCTTCTCTCTCTCTTTGTATGTATATATACATACAGAGAGAAAGAGAGAGTAACAATAATGAGCTAACACTTCATGCAAATTATCTGAGCTGTAGTTTATTTCACTATTTCCAATAATTATTTTTTAAATTTTCTTATAGATTATGATCTCGACTACCTAGGGTTCAGTCATATTCAATTTATTGGATTTTAGTTTTGATTTGGTCCTCCATCAAGCTGATACGAAATTAATGGTTTTCAATGAATAAAATATTTTTACCCACTTGATGATAGGATAAATGAACTTTGATCTTAAAAAAGTTAAGGATTTAGAGATACTAATTCTCAAAAAAAAATTGAAGAAAAATCATTGGATCATTATTTTTTGTCGCTAGCTCACGTAACTTTTTCTGAGCTGGCTGCTCACCTATAGTAATTATATATATATATATATATATATATATATATATATATATATATATATATATATATATATATATATATATATATATATAGAGAAAAAAGGAAATGAGCTGACAGCTCATGCAAGTTACCTGAGCTGCAGTTCATTTCCACTATCTATAATAATCTTTTTTAAAAAGTTTTTTTTGGATTATGATCTCGACCCCCTAGGGTTCACTCATACCCAATTTCTTGGGTTTTAGCTCTGATTTGGTCCTCAATCAAGTTAATACAAAATTAACGGTTTGCAATGAATAAGACATTTTGTATGCATTCGATGAAAGGGTAAATGAACTTCAAAATTTATGGAATTTAATCTGAAAGAAGTTAAGGAGATAGAGATTGTAATTGAAGAAAAAAAATTGAGAAAATTCAATGAATTATTATAGTTTTGCCGCTAGCTCACGTAATTTTTCCTGAGCTGGCGGCTCACCTACAGTAATCCCATATATATATATATATATATATAGACACAAATAATCCGTTAGCTCAGGTAAGTTACGTGAGTCGGTGGCGAAAAGATAATGATTCTATATTATCTTTTTCCAAATTTTCCCAAGGATCATAATCTCTAACTTCTAGTTTTTTTTAGGAACAAATTTTATGAAATTTGAAGTTTATTAGTCCTTCCATCAAGTGGATACAAATATATTTTATTCACCGAAAATCGTTAATTTTGTGTTTACTTTATGGAAGACCAAACAAAAACTAAAACCTAGAAAAATTGAGTATAGTAAACCCTAAGAGGTGAAGATCATAATCTATAGTAAATTTCTTTATAAAAATATTAGAGATACAGAAAATGGACCGCAGCTCAACTACCTTACGTGAGTCAGTTGTTCATTTCCATTACTCTATATATGTATGTATATGTGTCTGTTTGTGTGTGTATACTAACATTACTTATATTGAATCCATCGAACTTGGTTGGAAAGACTTATACCATTAGAGAGAAAACTATTTGGTTTCTCCTTTTATTCTTACTTTTCAAAGGATAAGACACACCTAAAATACTTTAACCATCGTACCTCTAATACTTCATTATGACATTTACTCCTATCTTGCTTTATTTTGGAAGTTATCTCTATCTTAGTTCTTCATCTATTTCTTAGTATCAAATGTATGACTTTAATAGATGGTTAAAATTGTGTATAGGACGGTGCACACATCTTATGTTGGGAGAAGATTCAAATCCCACAAAGTGCAAATACAATATGTTCATGAACTCAAAGCATAAATGCATTACTTTATTCTCTCAACAAAGGAAAAAATAGTAGTAAATTCTGAAAGGAAAATTCTAAACGTGCTCACCAATTTTCTTAATATCATCACTTTTGAATTCCATCCCTTGTAAAGTTTAAAAATAATGATTATTTTACAATCTATTATATTCCAAAATTACTCTTTTTTTAAGTTTTTACCGTTCTCTCACCTTTCTCAACCAGACTCCTAACCCCTGAAAAGGGAAGAATTTTTTTGCGGAAATGATTTTCCGGAAAATGTATGTTTACACTAAAAAGGGAAATTATTTTCCCACCCTTAAGACTAACTTCCCATTGCAAAAGGTTTCGTAACAATACAAGTGAAGAGAGGGGGGTGTTATATAATTTTCTCATAATAACATCCGGGGAATTTCCTAAGGAGCACACCATTTTTACTAGTGAATACACTTCATATTGGTGAATATTGGGAAATTCTATTTGCGCACGGTATTTTACTCTTGGCGCCCTGGTTTCTCTTTACACCAAACTCATATTTTGAAATACTGTCATTTTACTTTTTGCGCCCAAATTTTTTTCCAAAAATACCCCTTCTCTTTTTCTTTAACTCATCACTCGTCCAATTCCATTTAGCAAAAAAATATTTTGGTCGGGTATTAATACCCGACCAAGAAATGTTCTGGTCAGGTATTAATACCCGACCAGCAAGCGAAGTCTCCAAAAGAAAAAACTAATTAACGATAAAATTCAAACAAATACATATAAAACCTAAAAAAATTTCAAATCATATCTTATATTTGTTCTCTGACATCAATTGCACGTTGGAATTTTCCATTTGCATAAAAAAACTCAAATGCAAATTCCAAACTCAAATTTCACTTGTCACAATGAAATCGAAAAATTTAAAATTCTTCTAATTTTTTTAGGAACACTAATGCAAAAAATTTTAAGGGTTCAATAAATCAAATAGATGATTTTGTAGGAGATGCGTTTTTATTAAATACAAAAAAAAATTCATTTAGGGTTTTAGAGAGAAAATAGAGGAGGAAAACGATGAGTCGTAGTTCCAAATTTTAAAAAGTCTTAGTTTGAAATCTATAAGGGTAACTTAGTCCAAAAAAATAATGGCAAACTTGTAATTATTTATAAGTTTTAAAACTGTGCGTTAAGAGTAAAATGCCGTGTGCAAATAGAATTTCCCGTGAATATTACAAGTGTATCATAATTTTTTTTGACAGAATTGCCCTTGTCTTCAACTTCTCTTCTCCCTCTCTATTTTCACCCAATGATCTCTTGTTCAGTTTAAAAAAAATAAGAAAAGAAAAAATTAATATTTAGATCCACATCCATTTCATCTCAATTTTACTTTATTAAATTATCTCATAAATTAAAGTTAAAAATTAAATTTATTCATATTTTGTTTGCTTTCAAACCCTAAAAAATATGATAGATTATGGGTAAGAAGGGTTAGAAAGAGGCTTTTTGGAATGAGTGGTGTGCACACTATAAAAAATTTTACCTTTTAAAAGAGAATGTACAAGTGGGTCACCAGTAAAAATAGTGTGCTACTTTAGAAACTCCCAACATACCGTCTTCAGTCTTCCCTCAAACCTAAACCCCCAAAATCAAGGCCCCAAAAAATATCCCCGAAATGAGCAAAATGCGATCGAAATCCGACCCCACGGCGGCCGCCGCCGCCGCCGCCGCGTATTCGTCCGCTTCTGACCACCCCTATTCTTCCTCCGATCCCTTCCTCTTCCTGCTGCGCCTCCTCCCCTACTCCGTCCTCCGCCCCCCGCGCACCCGCCTGAAACTCCCCTCTCCCGCCGCGGTCCTTCCATCAAGGACCACTGTCCTCGCTCTAATCCTTCTCACCTACTTCGCCGTCGTCTCCGGGTTCGTCTACGACGTCATTGTCGAGCCGCCCGGAATCGGCAGCACCCGCACCCAGGACCCTCGCACGGGCAGCGTCAAGCCCGTCGTCTTCATGCCCGGCCGCGTCAACGGCCAGTACATCGTCGAGGGGATCTCGTCGGGGTTCATGTTCTTGCTCGGTGGGGTCGGGCTGATCCTAATGGATCTCGCGCTCGACAAGAACCAGGCGAGGAGCGTTAGGGTTTCGTTCGCCGCGTTTGGGATCTCGGCGGTCGTCATCGGGTACGTGATGGCCATGCTGTTCATACGGATCAAGATTCCCTCCTACTTATGGTGATTGATATTGAGAAGGGTACCTACATCTAGATCTACTGCTCTTTTTCAATAAACTGCATTTAGATCTCCAAAACTTTCAAACTTTCGCATAAAATATGTGGAAACTTTAGGGCTTTATGTAGTATGGTACTGAAATTTGCTACCTTTTGAATGTGCTATGGAGTAAATTCTATTCAAATGAATGCTTGAGTTGTGAGTACCACCATATTGAGTTTTCTTTCTGATTGAGATTGAGAAGGTTACTCTAGATCTGTTTTTTATTGCTTCGTTTGTAAGTTCAGTAAACTGATTTCCTGGTTGAATTGAAAAAGTTTCTATTTTGGCATGAAAGGTGCGAAAATTTCAAGTGTTACTTTCATCTAGTAGTTGGCTACCTTAGATGTGTAATTTAGTGAATTGTGTTCAGAGTCCAGATAAAAGTTCTGATTAACATATTGAAATATTGTGGACATTACTGGCAATGCATTTGGTCTGTGTCTTGGATTATTGTTCCAATCTCATGGATGTTTCAATCTAAGTTATTCTCTGTAATGAATTATAAAAGTTTAGACTTCAGCATAAAATATACAATTTTAGGGTTGTATCTTCTGGGGCTCCTGCATTTTGTTTGGAGCTACTTGTCTATCTTTAGATGTGCTATTCAATAAATTATGTTCAGATGAATGTCATGGAGTAAGATATTGTGTATATTGTTGGCAATGCGTGTAATCTGGGCCTTCAATCCTGCTAGATTTCAGTTCATAATCTTTAGAGGTGCTGAACAATTTGTTCGTGAAATGAACTGTGATATTATATTTTAAATTAAGGTAATTTTCTTTGATGAGTTCATGTATTTCCTTTCAGTTAGCTGGGAAGCTTTGAGGCTGAAATGGATTACTTTCTATTAGGAATAAATATGTAAGTAATGGAAAGTCATACCTTTGATAGTAATTTTCTAGTCAGATTACATAACCATTCTGCACTGTTTAGCTAGAGTTGAAATCTGAGTCTTCTAAAGGAACTTTTTTATGAACATTTTTTTAAATCACTTTTGAAGAATTTTGTTAGTGGAGGTCATCTCTTGAGAGAATTATAGTGATTTATAGAGATACTTCACACAACATTTCATAAATTAAGTTCTGGTTGATGTTTAAATTTCTCTAATTTTGAAACAAGCATACAGTTACATTGCTTCCTTTCAATTCCAAATTCATAGACATTACGTGTTCATCTTAGTCTCTATAAATCCACGATAGCAATGTTCTAGATAGGAAGGTCATTTCATGTGTTTGTTTAGGTTTATGCTCATTTGGACCATATCGTTTGACATGATCAATGCATCCAAATTAGGGGAAGGGCCCTGCGCACTTCCTATGTACATGTGGGGGCATGAAGTTCATATAAGTTTTGTTTCCTTCTAGATCAAATCAGTCTGATGTATTTTCTTTTTTTTTCTACTAGCAACCATTTGGATTAGCAAAGCCTAAAGGTTGCTTTGTTTTCATTTTTTTTGTCTTATGTTCCTTGCCGCAGCTTCTTCATAAATTTTGTGGTTTCTCTTTCGCTTGGAAAAGGATTAGGCTGCTTTGATGGATACAATCGTGTACAACCTAAATTATGGGCATGGATGTGGGATATGGGTATGATACGATTCAACCACGGCGGTATGGCAAATTATGAAGAAATAGATACGTGTATGGCATGAATATGGAAATATATATATATATATATATATATATATATATATATATATATATATATATATATATATATATATAGCTACATTCACTTATAGATACATGCTCACAATATGATATGGTACAAAGATAAGCCAAATTCATGAATTTTTAGGCTATTGATAAATTGTAAATACAACATTGATAAAGTATACTTGTGCGATTTTGTTATAATTTAACTATTAAATATCTCCTATATGTGAAATATTCTCTAGTTATCTAAATTAATGATTTTATATACAATGTTCTTTTCTAAAAACTTGACTAATTGTATACTGAAATGCATATGCAAATCAATAGAATCATTAACTCATCATTAATAAATTCAATTGTCAACTTTCAAGTCTTGGATGCTTCTATGATACACTTCAATACTTTAGGATATATTTTAAATTTTGGATACGTCAAAAAGAAGTATTCATGACGTATGAGAGGTGTCTGTCAGACTGTCGGAGTATCACATCCTATATGGATATGGCTCTCTTTCGAGCAATGGTGCTACATAGAGTTATAGATCCAACTATAAAGGTTGATATAAGGAATGATTATTAAGTGGGGTGTTACCACCAATTGATGACAAGGTGTGTGGGACCATTAACTTGCAATGTCATATGACATCTTGATATTACCCTTGGCAAGAATGACTAGCGCAGAAGGATTAAAGAAGGGCTTCCTGGACTAGTTAGGCCAAACTTTAGTTGTGATTATCATTTGTGCTCAGGAAACAAGAGGGGAAACATCTAAATTAAAATGGATGGAAATAATTTATTGGCAAAAAAGTAAATAAATTAATAAGCAATCACTACGAAATTACTTGCTGAGATACCAAGTGCCACCCTTCTGGAAGTTGTTGGGTTAAGGTAACACCGAACCTAAATAACTGGTATAAAGTTTGATTTGTTATTGCTAGGTTTCTCTTTAGTTTTCATCCTGGATCAATTAGGAAAAATGCATTTTTTCTGTCTATCACTAGTGAATTTATATTTGCCTAGTGGGTTATAGTGTTCTGTCATTTTTTATTCCATCTAGCAATAAACACAATTACTCAACTTACTAATGAATTTGATGAGAAGTTGTAAACTATCTAATGACCATAACTTAAAAGTTGCTTCAAGCACTATCTGATGACCATAACTTAAAAGTTGCTTCAAGCACAACTTGCAGATGACAAAGTTACTTAGATAATGTAGTTATTAGCTACAGTTGCGTGTTAGGCATGAAAAATTACTTGGATGGTCTTGTTGGCTTCGGTTGAGTTTAAAACCACCCCTCCCTCAACCCCCCACCCTCGTGCCCCGGCACGCGCCATGCAAGAAATTGGCATGTCCATTGTGTTGGACATGATAACCCATCTTCTGACATTTAAAAATGTGTTTAATATTATTCGCACAAAGAATATCTAAAAGGTGGAGTATATTATGTCACCCTTCTGACTAAAACTAAAGGGTTTATTGATTATTCTACTTTTAGCTTTTTCCATATGTGGATAATAACTCGTACGTACAAATTGTTAAATATGCATATATTTTTTTTGTTCTTAAAAGGTCTATAAAAAGTTATATCCTTGTGTCTAGGTATTGGAGAGACATCATATTTAATACCCTTCTGCTTCAGCAACCAAATCAATCTAGCTTTGAGCAATAGGATTGTCAAGACACAAGTGAAAAGACGAGGCACCATTCATGAAATAAAATTTAAGACATTATGTATTTGATTGGTTGCTTTTAAGAATTTATGGAAAGACTTCCAACAAGGAAACTAGGATACCCAAACATTGGAGTGTAATATCAAATTTGGGGTAATTTAGGGTCTTATAACTAAGAAAAACCCTAAAACAGTCAATGACAGTCACTAGGAAATTGCTTTCTAGACAACGAAAATAAGTTTTCTAAAAGATTTTCTGGATCCTAAATGCAAGTGATGCTTTCAACGTAGTTATCTTGTGATAAATTTTCTATTGGCGGAAACTGATTCAGTTCGAACTTGAATTGCAAACCATGAGATTCCTCCTTTTTTCCTCCTAAACTTACTATAAGCAGTATATTATGTTCATGCATCATTCATTATCTAAGTGAAATACTATGAAAGTAGTGTCAACACTAACAGATACGAAGAATATATTAGTATTCTCATATTTTTATCAGTTTTTATGACTTGAATATGAATTCATTACATATTGGCAGTTTTGAAAAATCATTGTCATATTCTAGAAAAAACATAAACAAATACAATTTTACAGATATCTATAAAAACAGATATGGTTCCAATCCGAAAAGGACAATTCACCATAACTAATCATTTTTTTTAAGTCATATGGAAACGTAGTGTTGTAAATATTTAATGCTCCACTGGGAGATATGAGCCTATCTGTCTCTAACTCATTTATGGGCGACAAGTGTATCAGGGTATACAGTCACTTACTATAAATATTGCTAGTATAAAAATCCATTATATAATCTTATCCTGTCCTGGTCTTATTTGGATTCAGATTAATATTTGGATACTCATTATGGATCTTGCAAAAATTTAGGAAGGGACACAATGTTCATATTCCGATATTCGTATTAAATTTGGTAGCAAAACCTTTACTATATTTGAAAATTTTCATATTTGTAATTGGTTGATTGAACCATTTGTTTGCAACCCTGTTGAACCCATATAATATTGTCTTTCTACGTGAGTTTCTTGCTTATTTAAGTGAAATTCAATGAATGAAGCGTCTTAAATAATATAATGAGTCAAGTCTCTACCATTGGTTGAACCCATTTCTAGTTACTTCTCTGTACTTATCAACAGTGTTGGTAAGTACTTATTTTTCTGAGCATGTGTTCCTATTCTCCGTATAGATATGTTGGAGATAGATCACATACCTATCAATAGATGGCTGAAATGTAGACAATCTAGATATGATTTATCCAACAAGATGCAATGCCATTTTCCCCCTTTGGTATAGTAAATATCTAATTTAGCAACGAGTATTAGAGTTTCGAGTCACGTGTTTTATTATTCATCATGTATGAGTGATGTCTTTCTAGTTTCATATTTGTACTTTAATTTCTTCCTACCTAAACTTGTAAGTGAATGTTGCAAAATCCATGATTCTACTCATATGGTTCAGATAGAGGCCAGTCCAATCTTGCAGATCTTAATCAATTGCAATTGCAGGGTTTGATTTTTTGGATAGGATAAGTCAGATTACAGTGGGTTGACTCAATTTGGCTATTTTATACTGACATGATCATGTGCTACTCCAGCTAAAAGAACATAATATTGACACCTGAAATTTTTGGTGGGAAACAAATGTGATTCCTATTGTTACCAGGTACAAATCTTCACGTTACAAAATCATTGTTGTAAGGCCCTTCTTGGATTATTTGTTTCCAAATTGGTGAATACTTGCAAGTTATCTTGTATGTGGAACATACTAACATTTGAAATAAGAAAGATCAAACTTCCCTCTGGTTTGTCTACACCAATTACCATTATCTTCATCCAATTATTTAGTGTTGCTTGCTTGCTCTTCATGATGGAGTAGCTTTAGTTGTCACCTGCAGCCCACATAATAATTTCAGAGTTTTTGTTGGTGAGACTTGGCTCGCTGGTTTAGGGGTGGGGTATGTTAGAGGAGGTTCTAGATTTCTGACTGAGCTAAGGCCTTCCCAAAGAAATAGAGAAAAAGAAACTTCAAAATTTTTGTGCAGTGGAGGGACTTCAAGAATTTTTGTGTAGCGGAAGAGATTTTAAGATGGTATCAATGCTGCCTAGGTTCAGATGGCAAAGGGTGCACATTTATTGTGGTCTCTTTTGAAAAATAAGTACCTCTGAAAAAGACTAGGTTTTCAGCCCATAAAAAGGGGCTCAACATCTGGGGCCATATAAAAAATATATGATTATGACCATCAACCCTTGTCATAGTTCCAGTGTTTTGGTACTGTACTGGGATTTAAATAGTTTATACCTAGTGATGGGCGAGCATGCTGCGTGCTCTCTTCAGGCATGAATAATTATAGCACTACACAAGGTAAACCTTAGTAGGATTATACAATTTCCGTGATTTTGTGATAACAGTTCCTCTGTACATTTGTGTTCTACTACCCTCTCTCTATAATTTTTGCGCATTTAATATATTTTCATTTGTTGGATCCAAGAACATTGCAAGTACAATACACCCAAAACATGACTCGAATAGCTATTAATCTTGCCACATATGCCATGGCTTTTGTCAAATGAGGGTTGTTCATCATATAGTAACCCATGGGAAATACAACATCCTAATTGTTATTTTCTTTTTATTGGTAATGCCATTAGACTAACAGTCTACGAATATGAAACATTACATATCCTCACTGGAATACATCATATGTAGCCACTTCTGTTGTTGGGAGGAGGTTCCTGAACATTCATTGAAGTTGCTTTTTAGTTGCTTTGTGATGTTTAATTGTTTATGTTGTTGTGTATTTTGGTTAAAATATGTTTGGAGTCTTTATGCGATCGTTAAGACCGAAGGAAAAGTTTTATAGGACTGCTATTAGGCCAACTTTCTTATTTGGCATGAAATGCTGATATAAAGTGATATTATTCACAGAAAATGAGCGTAGCTGAGATGTGTATACTTCGTTGGATGTGTGGTAATACTATTAGAGATAAAATGAGAAATGAGAATATTTTTACTGAGATAGGCATAGCCTACATAGAAAAGAAGATGCGAGAAAACAACCTATGATGGTTTGGTCCTGTGTGACGTAGACGTACAGTTAGATGTGTGGAGCTTATTAACGTAGTACAAGTTAAAAAAAACAAAGAGATGATCAGTGTTCTAAAAAATGGATTATGCGGGCGCATGTGTGACATAGACGTACATAGGCGCATGTTTTTTTACATGACATGTGTAAAAAACAAAGAGATATCAGTGTTCTCAAAAATGGATCAGTGTTCTAAAACAACCTATGATGGTTTGGTCATGTGTGACATAGACGTACAGTTAGGTGTGTGGAGCTTATTAACATAGTACAAGTTAAAAAAACAAAGAGATGATCAGTGTTCTAAAAAATGGATTATGCGGGCGCATGCAGCCAAAGAGCGCATACGTATGCACCCGCATAAGCATATGCGGCCAAAGAACACATATGAATTGGAGAAATCGCCCTGTCCATGTGGACAGGGCGATTATGTGGTTGCATAATCCATTATGCGGGTTATGCGCCCGCATAATCCATTATGCTGGTTATGGGATTATGTGGTTAACCCTCTAATGGGTTTGCAATTCCAAACCAGACCCGACCCTACCCTATTTTCTTAACTCGTTAATACTTTTATTTTCGTCTCCCGATACGAACTCGCAAGTCGCGAGAGCCAGCGAAAATCACCCCCAAATCAAAAACCCTAAATCCTCTTAATCCCCTTCTCCTCCCCTCCGATCGGGCGTAGTTCTTCCCAAATTGGAGTTTCTTTTCTTCGCCTCCGACCAAGTGTCTTCTTTTCTCGCCTCCGATCCCAAAAAAAACTCCGATTCTCTTCTTTCCTCCTCCGATCGGGCCGATTCTCCTCTTTCCTCGCCAAATTGACTCGGCCCTTTGAGGCAAGGAGTCGAAGGGCTAAATCTTCTCATCCTTGAGTCCAATCGGAGCTCGAAGGCCTCGCTCCGCTTTGGTAGCTTCTCCGACAGTCGCAGGCATCAAGGTAATTTTTTTTCCTCTATCCAGATTTGGGTCTGGGTCTGCAGAAGTAAAAAAGAAAAATTGAGAAGAGAAAGCTGTTGAAATTTTTTTTGTTGAATTTGAGTGTTAAGGTTCGAAGGACCTGGTCTTGTGTCAGTGGTACTTAATTTGTGTAAGTGTTAGTGTTAATTTAATTTGTTAATGTAGTATTAGATTGTTAAAGTACATAGTTCTAATCAAATTTGTTAATGTAGATTTCTTAATGTTGGGAAAATTTTGATGAAAAAACTGTTGAAAAAAATTATAAGACTGTGTTGTGATTGTGTGCAACTGTGCACTGTGATTGTGTGTAATGTGGGAAAATTTTGTTGAAAAAAAAAAATTGTGTGTACTGTGTGGTAGTGTGTGCACTGTGCAGATTGTGTGTTATTTTACAAATGAAGCGTCAAGAAGACTAAACAAAGTTTAAAATGTGTGATTGTGTGTTACTATAGTGTTATCATTACATCAAGTTTTCTAAGAAATTATACATTATAATAACTAGCTTTAATCAAATATGTTTTCTACACATGCAAACAACACCGTTACACTAAGTATATTTAGCATCAACTTACAATCACTAATATATTATTTATAATAACTGCTTACAGTTATTATTTATAATTTTTTAGGGTTTTATAGCACTTAATATATCCATTTTTTATAATTTTTATATTAATATATTATATTATTAATATTCCGCATAATTCCATGTAATCCGTATAATCAACGCGTAATCCGATTATGCATTATGCGGTTCTCGATCGCATGCATACTGAAAATGCATTTTAGAACATTGGAGATGATTGAAGAAAATATGGATGGAGGTGATATGAAAAGATATGGATGCTAAAGGCTTAAATGATGACATATTGCTTGATAGGAATGAGTAAGGAAGGATCATCCATATGACCTATCCAGCGTAATTCTCTTTTGGTTCATATAGTCTACCCCAAGTACTTGACATAAATGCTTAGTTGTTGTTATTGTTGTTGTGTGTTTGGAATCTAGTGCTTGGCTGTTGAAGATCCTATCTTTTTTAGCCTTCTAGTCTTCCACCAATGCCGCAAAGCAAAGACTGATTGAATGATAATTTTTTACCAAGTTGAAATTTTCTGATGTTCTGTCTGTAGTGTATGCAGTGGAAAAAGAAGGTTCCACAAATTCCTTCTACATTCACATCTCACTTTGGCAATTTCTACCCTCTGTTTTTACTCTATTTCTTCATGATCAACATCAGTTTTTTTCCCTTTCTTTCTTATTGTTGTTGATTGCTTCCTCTCACATCGAGATTGATGCTTTCATATTCTCTTCTATCTGCAGACTATAACTGACATGAATGCTTAAAATGTGATGGAAGTACAAAGGACACATGTTTACTGAATGTTATAGGGTTGTCTGGACTGTCCAGATCGCAACAGAATAGAGCCTTTGTACTTCTAGATCTAGACTAGATCTTCCCCAAAATGAAGATTCTTGCATGTAATCTCTCAAGAGTACCAACTTCACAATTGATTTTTCTCTGTATTTATTGTAGAGAGATTAGTCAAAAAAATGTGTCTTGTATTACGTTTATTTTCCGTCTTTAAGTGGCCTCATGTTAGAGCGTGCTAATGACATGGATATGGGCAAGTGTGAAAGAAATGTTTTTAGTTTTTGAGTAGTCAGGGAAAATGGTAGGAAAGGGAAATGCAGATAATATTACGTCTGAAGTTAATCCAGAGGTTCAAGTATTAATTCGAATAAATAACTGCAAGTTTTCTGAAATCTTATCACTTATCTTGGATGTGAAAATACAAGAAAGATGAAGATGAGAATCACAAAGTACCATAGGTAAAATTATCATAGAGATTTGACATTAGATGATCAATTCTCTTATTATCATTTATGATTAAGTCTCCATCTGTCTGGTCCTTGAGATTTAGTCCCAGGTTCGGGTTAGGGTTTAGTTTCCAGATTTTGTGGAGTTTGAAATGCGAACTTTAAAAAGTCAAACAGTAGCTTGTTTGGGTGACAAAATAGAGTTAGCCAAACTCTTTTTTCTTGAACTCCTAAGTCCCGAAACTATGGTTTCCAGAAATCTATTTTGAGTGGATTTTCAAAACTCCATTTTTGTGTCAACATGGAGTTTGCCACACTCCAATTTTTGAAACCAACATCTGCATGAATGCAAACTCTGATTTCACTTAAACAGAACAGGGGTTTGGCTAACCTTTCATCCAAACTAGGCCTTAGGTCTTAAGGTTGTGTATACTGTTGGAAACCAATCTATATTCTTTTTCATTGTATAGCTACCTTCAATTTGTGCATGTCCTGCTAACAAACATCAGATGAAGTCCCAACAAATTCGGCAAGTTCTTTTTTTTTTCCCCCTTTCGGGGATCCATATTAACAATCAAAGATGTGATCTGGTGATACCAAGCCCTCTTAATTTCTTCTAGAACCTATATGAGACTTTGAAGTGCAAACGTAAGATTTACTAGATCTTTATCTTTTCTCATAGATTCCATACTGCATGTCACGTACTTGTTGTGGTAAGAAGATTTTTTCATTTGATTTTGGGTTGCATTTTTCATTATTGAGTTTTTTTTTTTTTTTTACTTTTTGTAACATTCTTCGGGAATGTAACGCTTGCCAGGTTCCAGCATCTTGACCCAGTGTTCATAATTTGTGCCTCGAGGAAATCTGACTTTCCAGTCATACCTTCATATGGTACAAGACTAGAACCCATTTGGTTTTAGGCTTACCTCCAGTTATGTGTAAAATTTGTCATCTTTGTCTAAAATAGACTAGTACCTAGTTCTGGTTCTTAATATAATTATAAACTTTAGGTGCTACCTTAAGATGATTAAAAAATTATCCTATTCTTATGAACATTCCTGATATAGCTACTCATGGCCTCTCAAACAAAGTCTCTACTTGCTTTGGAAGGCAATCCCTAAGTGTTCAAATCTAAGTTGCAACTCTAAGGAACAGGAGGCAAGACAACGAAGTTGTAACCTTATTTTTTCTTTTCTGGAAGCAATGCCTGTAGTGCGCCTGAAGCATTTGAGAGTTTATCGGTCACCGTCCAACCAATATAATGCTTAAAGCATCAGGATTAAGACATCTATTAGGATATCAAAAAATAGTATGATTTTCAAATTTCATGTTGATCTGAAGCATCGAGAAATTGACTGCTGAACGATCTTGATCCAGATAGCGTCTTGCCTTTTTAAGATGCTAGTATTCATCTTTAGGACTGGGGTTTTAGTTCTAAAACTGCATGTGGACTAGCCCACTGGAACATCTTCAGCTTCTGCTCCACCGAGGCCTTGCTACTTGAATTACTGAAGTATTGAATAGTTATCCTCTTGCAAACACTTGCATTCATCAGCAAAAACTTAATGAATCCCATTGAGTAGCTTCGATGCAGGTTAACCCCACTTATTTGGACGATCTGGAGATAGTTCATCAGACATTGGGAAGGATTTTGGCTTTCCCAGTAATTTCCTGCTGTATCCAAATGCTCCTTATCCTGAAATAATATTCAAAATGATCAGATTATTGTAAGATGGCTTGGCACAATGTGCAGTATTCTGAATAGAAATCTGAGTTGATCCCGACATACTTGAATTCTGAGTTCATGCAAATTTGGACAACTGTTGAGCAGGCAAGATAATACTGTTGAGACTTGAAGATTGCTTAAACTTATTTCCAAATTCAGCATCTTTACTTTGTTCAGGTGGTGTTGTGGCGGCAAGCTAAGAGGAAAATCTGCTCTCTGCCGCTGAAGACACTGTAACCAAAAAAAGAATGAGAAGGTAAGCTTATAATTCTATAGTCGTTTATTTATATGATTCGGGTTGAACTGCATGATAATTGTTATATCTGCAATATAATTTGGCTATGAATTTGGTAATGTTTGATAATAGGCTGCACAGTAAACTTCTGTGAACAGGTTTCATGGAGGCTTGTGATGCATAGCATATTTTGGTGAGAGCAGGCTTAGATGATGAGGCCTCTTGTGAACTAATTTTTAGCTGATGGCTCTATGCCAAATTGGTGAATTACTGTACAGCGAGAACCTACCTCAGCAAAGCCTGAGCAAAAGTGTAAAGAAAGCCTCCTCAGATGACAAAGGGAGAGCTCCATGAGCAGTTGAATGAGCTTTTCAGGTTGATTGTCATCCTCTTCTCGACTTGAATCGTTGCAGTACTGAATACAGGTGTTCTCATGCTCAAATCGGAATCTGAGGGTAGCCTGCCTCAGCTGAGCAACATCCTTCAAGGAAACTCGTATTCGCTTCAACGTACTGATCTCCAGCGATAACAATTTCGGTGCACAAATCCTGAAATGCCTAACTTTGATACAGCAATCAACCTTCAAGCTCTCCAGGAGCCTGCAGCAGGAAATCATCTGCTCAAACTGTTCGTTGGTGAAGTAAACCCTGAACAGAACCAGGTTCTTGATGCTGCTCAGGTGATTTACGGTCGATGGCGGTGGCAGAATCGATAGCATACACCTGCCCAGCTCTAGCTTCTCCAGTGTTGGGCAGAAGAAAATTTCTGAAGGCAGCTCATAGCAACCGTTGCCTCTGTTCACAACGGATAGCTCTTTGATGCCTCTATTTATCATTGAAAGGAGGAAAGTATTCAGGCGAAGAATATAACTATCGAAGAAATAGCTGGAAGGATTGAAGGATATCCTGCAGCTCTGGATGGGGCCGCGGATGGAGAGCTCGATAGAGTTCAGCATGGATTCCCATACTTCTATGGCTGATCGGTCATCGTCATCGGAAGTTGGGAAGAGGTTCTCGTGGAGGAGCTGGAGGTGGGTGATGGAGTGCCAGAGGTATCTCCACCTCTTGGACAGAACTGATGTAGCAACTGCTTGTTTCGTCGGTATCATGGACAGGATCGACGTGAGCAGGGGCTCCGGGAGTTCGCTCAGGCGGTCGTGAGCTCGGCCGCCGCTTTCTTCATCTTCCTCCATGGGGTGGGGGAGGGGGGCTTTCTTTGTGGTTCTGAAAGGTTCAGAGGCTTTTTGGTAGGGTAGAATATATGCTTGATGACAGGGGGCCAGCGCAGGCAAAAGCAGGTGTAGCCAAATAATGAGAGAAAAGTTGAGATGTCACCAATTAGCTTAAGTGTTTCTTTTTGGGTCTTCATAGTTGTAGTGCTCTGATGGTAGTTGAGAATAGACTTCCAAAAATATTAAATAATATAAAATTAAAAAAAAAAAAAGAAGATTACAGAGGGTTACAGGTCAAACAAGGATGCTACGACAATGGAAAAGCCAATTATTGATGAAAAATTTTTTTGGCAGGGAGACGAAATCAAGACAGAAAACGACGAAGAAGAGAAAATGACTTGGAATTTTCGCAATTTTCTAAGTAACCTCCGTAAATGCTCCAAAATAAGGAAGAGAATGGACATATCCATAGTTTATTTTTTATCTGTTATATTCAAAATTTTAAATTATAAAAAAAAATAAACTTTCATTATAAATTTAAAATTTTAAATAGACTGCCTCTTGAACCCGACCTGCAAATTCCAACATAGGTTGTGTTGCTGTGTTGGGAGTGCTAAGCTCTATCTTGAACTTGTGTTTGTTTAAACAAACAGAATAATTCTTTTTATCAAAGAATAAATATGTTGATTTTAAGTGTGTGGACTATACCTTTTCTATACATATGTTTATATCCTGATAGGTCTATGACAATTTTTTTTTGTACAATAATTTTCAAACTTTTCAACTATCGATATTCAATACGTCTGGAGCGAGACAAAAAAAAATATGTATATCAGGTCGCTAATAAAATTGCAGGGCTACGATAAAATTTTCAATTTTCATCTTTATCACCGTTGCCTCTTCTTGCCCATTTGAGAAAGATCATGATAGTTTCTTATATGCAAAGCAACTCCCAAAAAGAAAGATCAAGCATGTAGGGAATAAGAATTGGAAGATAAGCAAAGTAACTCCCAAGAACAAGAAGTGCAAATTTCCAATATGTCTACGTCCTTTTGATTGTGGTAGTTCTTTGTTCCAACAAGTATCACAACCTTCATATAGAAATTTACTATAGAAAAGGTTGCATAGTGCCATATTCAAGCAATAATAATGCAATTTTTAATTGACAATTTATTTATTGTAAAAAAAAATTTATGTTGCGCTAACTTCTTTTTGGTTGGGGTGGTCCTATCATAAAATTTATATTAATATGTTTGTCCTCTTCAATCACACAAATGCATACCTTATACCTACTCTCTCTCTCTCTCTCTAGAGCCACTCCCTAAATCTCAATATAAAGGTTGCATATTGAAGATCCAAACCGTTAGTTGTAAATAAAGAAATTCTAAATGCACCTATCAATTATTTAAGTGGCCTAGCAAAAGTTTAACTATATTACAAATTTGATATTATAATTTAGAAATTTGCCCTTTCTTCTTTCTTTTATCATGCATCTTTAATCTCTTTCAAATTAAAATCCTATAATTCTTAATGCTTCAAAATTAAAAAAAAAATAAAATTCAAACTCTAATAATTCCAATAACAACAACTAAAAGAGATTCAAAAATTAAACTAAAAGTAGCTAGAAGAATTATTTTTTTAGAATAGTTTTTAGGAGTGGGTTAGAGTTTTGAATAGGGCGGGGGTGGTTGGGCGACTGGGAGGAGGCCAATGATGGGGTCGGGCCGGCGACTGGAAAGGAGGCAGTGACGAGGCCGGTTGCGGGCAACGAAGGAGAAAGAGAAAAATTAAGAATAGGTTGGAAATATAGTGGTTGTACTTAGAAAAGTCTTTATTTTTGAAATTTATAGGGGTTGTACCTACAAAGTGGGAAAATTTAGAAAATTGGTGGTGAATTTAAAATTTCTCTTATAAATATAATTATGTTTGAGAGATTGGTGAGCTTAATCACATGATAGGTGCAAATACCAACTTCCGAAAGTGCGCAACAAGAGCCAAAAAGGGCCCAAAATGCTCAATATCCACTTTTTAACGATTTCTAATCTAAATAGATAGCAAAGTTTATTCTAATCCATTCTATTTTAGCCCTTTATAATAGTATCTGATGCAATACATAAATTAATTGGGAGAAATTACGGATTATGATGGAAATTGGAGATTGTATGAATTTGGAAAAGAATGAACAAGTTCGGACTTCAACACCCAATTCGAATCAACGCGCACTCTCAACGAATTTATGAAAAAAGATTTCAACTCAATCAGTTCTCATGTAAGGATAATAATTTTTCATTAATTTCAATTCTTACTTACAAGAATTATTTATAGAAAATCCTAACTGATAAAATCAAAATTCTATCCAAAATTTAAAAAAAATCCCAAGTCAAAACTCTATCTAGATTTTAACAAAAATTCTATTTAAATCAAGACTCTATCTTATCTTATTTGTTTCTATCGTATATCCTAACCTTTGAGCTTAAATTTGAGGAGCAAACATGTTCACCTTCATTTCCTATTAGGCTATGTTTTGATGTTTGGAAGTATTCTACTTCTTATATTTCTAGTATATGCTCATTATCTTTTAGTAGAAGAGGGAAATACGGAAGAGAAATAAAATATTTATTTTTATGGAAGAAAGAAGAATCAGTAAAATTATAAGAAAATAAAATAATAATATTTTTTACTTCCAATCTTCTTCCACACATAAATCATAAGAAGTAAATTAGAAAAGTGACGGTGCCATGTAGGTTCCACCTCATCACTTGAGAAATAATTTCCAATCTATTTCTTAACCAAACAAACACACGAAATAGTAGAAGTAAACTTACTCTCACTATTTTCAATTTACTTCCATGCAAACAAACACACCCTAAGTTATTTTGTTTTTGCAATTAATTTCTTTCTGCATGAAAGTTCTTCGGCAAAATGTTTTAAAGCAAGTTTTGTTTAATTTTCCCTATTGTTTAAAAAAAAAAATAGTTGGGCATTTAGCTTTGTTAATTTTCACTTGTGCCTTTTGAAAACCCAAGAGGTGCCTTGTGGCTTCGCTTCACTTTTCGTTTTGTTCAACCTTTTGTATTTATATCAGTAAACCTTGTATTGATTTGGAAGTTCATTGTTTTCATCCGCACCTTATTTATATCAACATCAAGTATGAAGAATCTTTTACTAGTTCACCAATTTGAATTGCTCCTGATAAAGTGAAATGGAGCCGAAATCATTATAGCATTCGTATGAATTGGTTAAGTGATTTTATGTATATTGTTAAAAATACAAAATAATTTCCTTCAACCCACACCATAGGGGTGAACATCGGTCGGTTCGGTTCGATTTTGGATGAAAAAAATCCCTACCAAAAAAACCGAACCAAAATAGTGGAACCGAAATCGAAACCAACCGAACCCCGAGGAAAACTGAAATCGAATTTTCGATTCGGTCTGATTCGATTGGTTTTTCAGTTATTTGGATTTGAAACTAAATATGTGATAAATGCGAGTATTTTGTAGGAAAAATAACAATTTTTTTTTCTATTTTTTTCTTTTTCTACCAATTAAAATGATAATCACATGATTTTCATCAAATTAAAAATAAATCAAAGAAAAAAATAAACTACAATTGCAATAATTCGGTTTTTTCGGTCGGTTTCGGTTGGAGCTAAAACCACCAAAATCCGACCCGAAATTAGTAATTAATTTTGGTTTTTAAACCAAATCAAACCGAACCAAATAATTCGAATCGTGGTTCGGTTCGGTTCGATTTTGCTATTCTGTTCGGTTTTTTCAGTTTTCTGCTCAGCCCTATCTCATCACAACTTCGTAATTTTGGTGCAATGTAAGGGACTTCAATATGGTATCAGAGCAACCAGATTCAATTCCTGCTGGGGGCGCATTCAATTGCCGATTTAAAAAAATAATAACAATACCGCTGCGTAAAAAGGGACTTTCAATAAGGTATCAGAGCGGTTTTAAAATAAATTATACCACTTCGTAAAGCCCAGATCTCTATCCAAAATAGACCTTTAACCTGCGAGGCGTATTAAAATACAAAATAATTTTACTCAACCCTCACCACAACTACTTCAATATATATCAAATTGCACATTTTCTATTACAAAATGCTTTGAAAGAGATGAATAAGGATCTTAGAATACTACATAGAGGGATGAAATGGAGCCAAAAGTAGTAAAATATCCATTCAACCAAAGAATAATATAAGTCAGCAGGATATGGTAATCAGGGGAGTTTCCAAAGGAGCACACCACTTTCCCTAGTGAGCCTACTATCTAGTATATTTTAGGTCCGAGCAACTCTTGAAAAGTGGGCTCACTAAGAAAAATGATGTGCTCCTTTGGAAACTTCCGTAATCAGTCAGGTTCT
Organism: Dracaena cambodiana; assembly: GCA_036321105.1. Classification (NCBI taxonomy): domain Eukaryota; kingdom Viridiplantae; phylum Streptophyta; class Magnoliopsida; order Asparagales; family Asparagaceae; genus Dracaena; species Dracaena cambodiana. The sequence continues at coordinate 29,785,852 of JAYEPQ010000013.1, forward strand.
GGAATAGGTGAAGCTGACTGCCTGGAAAGAGCTGAACACTATACAACAACAGATCAAAAACTAGATGAAGATCGAAGCTGCTGAAGAAAAAACACAATGGGATTCTCCGTTAATCTGAGAGTCACAGTCCGAGCTCAATTGCAGTAGCACCGAAGCAAAAGAGAAAGCGCATCCAAACCGGCATCAGACTCGGAGATCATTACTATTGCTATCTTTGTTTTCATCACCTAACCATTTCCTAGCAAATTGGAGTGAGCTATGTGGATAGATTTGTGTACTGCACTAGGTTGTGCCCCCAAAGTCCGTATTATAGAAAGTGCGATATATGCTTTTTCTGGCTACAACCAACGAACCTCCAGTGACTTTCAGCTTCTCAACATCGAAGTTCACATTGTAACCCGCATCATCTAGATTCTCCATCAAAACTAGATCCAAAGGAAGATTCAGAATCTGTCCGGCACCTATGAGCACCAACTTGTTGCATGTATCCGTCTCAAGATGTATATCTTCCACACTGACAATCTTCGATACGCCTCTATTATCCATCTTCACATAATCGAACTCCCCATTATGATATGTCATGAACATATTCTACTCGGAATGGCGTGATCCTAAATCCATGATCAAATATTGACATGGCATATTACGCTAATACTTGACTGATCCACTGTAGCGAAAACAACAACATTTGATATCACTATCACTGGTCCACTGTAGCGAAAACTACAAAACATTTGATATCACCATCATCTCCTCATCCTCCCACTTTCCTTCCGCTCGTCTTCTGAGCGTTAATGCCACTAACTGTTAGCAAAAGATAGCGGAATAATACTAATGCAACAACCAGCGGAATCAAATAGTTAACCGAAGAGAAAAATAGCAGAGATAGAGAACACACAGATTTAACGTGGTTCGGCAATATGCCTACGTCCACGGGGACCGATCGAAAAACTTCCACTATATCAAAAGAGGATTACAAAACTCTAGTTCTCAACCACAAGAGAAAACACAAAGAAATCACACAAGATTTTAAGATCAAACCCTAACCTCTTGTTGCAGTGATTTATCTCTTTGCTTCGGCCGAAACACATAACAACAGGAGCAGCCGCAACACCTCGAACCTTCGGCCAAAATTTCTGCTTCGGCTAATAGCAGTAGCTGCGGAAAATCCCTTACTTCCTTTGGCCGAACAAAAGGCAACACAGCAGCACTTTAACAAACAAAATTATTTCACCAAATAATTTCTACACTAGCCGCCACCTCACAAGAAAAAAAACTTTTGGCTATTTTTCTTTTTTTTCTTTCGGCTCCTATTTCCAGCTCCAATTTTTCGGCACACAAACCCTAGCACCACAACCCCATATATATATCATATCATAACGGGTTTGGGCCAGTTTTGGACCCGTTTCGGTTGACCGAAACCCGCTGCGGCAATGGGCTCCATTAGCAATAATCTCCCACTTGGAGACCATTGCTAAAAATATAATCTCTATACATGATAATCCCAGTGTCCAAAGTTTTTACCTCGATCGTTTAAAGTCTCAATTTCAGCATTCAACACAAATGCACCAAAGTTGAGCAATAGCTCAACTTTTTCCCATCAACCGGCTTTGTCAACATATCTGCAGGATTCTTGCTACCTTCAATCGTCTCCAACTTCAATTGGCCATCCTCTAACAAGGATCTAATGAAGTGATATCTCAAGTGAATATGTTTAGTCCGTGAATGATACGCCGAGTTCTTAGCAAGATGAATTGCACTCTGACTGTCACTGAATAACCTGCAATCCACTCCATCAAAACCCAACTCACTCATCAATCGCTGCAACCAAATAAACTCCTTACTTGCTTCTGCAGCTGCAACATACTCAGCTTCTGTCGAAAATAAAGCAACAATTGATTGTAGTCTTGAAACCCAGCTTACCGCTGTTCCTCCTACAGTAAAAACATAACCTGTGGTGCTCCTGCCATTGTCTCTATCACCCGCATGGTCCGAATCCACAAAACCTTGCACATCAATGTTATCACCCCCAAAACATAAATAATAATTTGAAGTACCTTTCAAATACCTGAAAATCCACTTCACCGCTTGCCAATATTCCTTTCCAGGGTTCTTCATGAATCTACTCACTACTCCCACTGCATGTGCAATATCTGGTCTTGTACTCACCATTGCATACATGAGACTCCCAACGGCCGATGAATAAGGCACATTCTCCATGTGTCTCTTCTCCTCATCTGTCTTAGCACCTTACTCTTTTGACAGTTTGAACTGACCACCAAGAGCTGTAGTTACCAGTTTTGCATTATCCATGTTGAATCTCTCCAACACCTTCTTGATGTATCCCTCCTGAGATAACCACAATTTCTTGTTTTTCTTATCTCGGGTAATTTGCATCCCAAGAAGTTGTTTGGCCTTACCCATGTCCTTCATAGAGAATCTCCCTGCCAACTTTCTTTTCAGATCATTAATTTTCTTCATGCATGTACCTGCCATAAGCATATCATCTACATACAAAGTAAGTATAATAAACTTACCATCCTTAAACTTTTGTAGATATACACAATGATCTGAATTGTTTCTGGCAAAACCTGAATCCAACATAAACTTGTCGAACTTCAAGTACCATTGCCTCGGTGCTTGTTTCAACCCATACAAGCTCCTTTTCAGTCGACATACCCAATTCTCCTTTTCTTTAACGTCATATCCCTCCGGCTGTTCCATGTATATTTCTTCCTCCAAATCACCATGAAGGAAAGCAGTTTTCACATCGAGCTGCTCTAAATATAATCCTTTTACAGCCACAATACTTAGTATTGTTCTGATATAAGTCATCTTGACAACAGGTGCAAATATTTCATTGAAGTCAATACCTTTTCTCTGACCGTAGCCCTTCACCACAAGTCTAGTTTTGAACCTTTGTGTCCCTCCTGCCTCATGTTTTACCCTGTATACCCACTTGTTATGCAATACTTTCATCTTTTCCGGTCGCTTCACCAATTCCCATGTGTGATTCTCCTCCAAAGAAGACATCTCATCACGCATAGCTTGCTCCCACTTAAGATGAAGTTTATCCTGCATAGCTTCTTGGTAACTCTCTAGTTCACCTGCATCAGTATACAAAACATGATATAATGGAAGACAAAGTTTTTGGGTTGGCTTCCTTATCCTTGTGCTCCTCCTCAAAGTGGGAACACTCTATGATGAAGTACTGAAACCATCTACTTCAGTCAATGGCTCTCTTTCCTGTTCGGTCTCGTCTGAAGCTTGTGTATTCTCAGGTGTAGTCATTTCTTCTCCTTCAGATGTAGGTATTTCTTCATTTCTTTTATCCATGGGATCCATCCCATCTTGTGGCTCATCCAGCTCTAAGCGCTCTTTTTCCACTGCATTCTCACTCTTACTTTCCGTTCGGTCTTTATACATACAGCCCTCATTAAATACTACATCTCTGCTACGAATTACCTTGTTATGCTCATAATCCCATAAGCGATAACCATATTCGTCGCCACCGTATCCAATGAATGCACACTTCTGAGATTTAGAATCAAGCTTCTTTCTCATCTCATGATCCACATGTGCATATGCTATACAACCAAACACTTTTAAGAAAGAGTAATTCACAGTCTTACCAGACCACACTTCCTCCGGAATTCCTCCATCTAAAGCACTAGCTGGACTCCTGTTGATCAGATAGACTGCCGTATCTACAGCGGCTCCCCAAAATTGCAAAGGCAAACCTGCTTGTAGTCTCATACTCCGAGCTCGCTCCAAAATGGTTCTATTCATCCTCTCAGCTACGCCATTTTGCTGCGGTGTCCTCGGTACAGTCTTCACTCTTCTGATCCCGTGGGTAGAGCAATAGTCATCAAACTCCCTATTGCAAAATTCCCTACCATTGTCTGACAACAAACATTTTACCTTCAAACCTGTTTCATTCTCAACAAGAATTTTCCATACCTTGAAGATCTTGAAAACATCGGATTTCTGTTTAAGTGCAAACACCCATGTTTTCCTACTTGCATCATCTATGAAAGTGACAAAATAAGAATTACCTCCAAAAGACTTCGCCGAAGAAGGCCCCCATACATCTGTATGCACCAACTCCAATCTCTCGGTTTTCTTCTCCTTGCCATCCTTCATAAAACTAACTCTTTTCTACTTTCCAAACACACAGTTCTCACAGAAATCAAAATTAGCATCTTTCATATCTGTCAACATACCTCTGCATTGCAATACCCTCATGCCGCTTTCGCTCAAGTGACCGAGTCTCTGATGCCATAAGGTAGCCTTCTCATTTTTCACGGTAGCCAAACAAACAACGTGATCCACCGAGCTTGAGAGTAAATATAGAGTTCCCACTCTCTCACCCTTGACCACTACCATTGCTCCTTTACTGATCTTCCACTGTTTCTTCTCAAATGAGATTTGATAACCTTCGCCATCCAGCTTGCTAACAGATATCAAATTCTTCTTCAAATTCGGTATGTGCCTGACCTCTTGTAAAAGCAACTTTCCACCATTGTGCTACTTAACTGAATTGTCCATTTACCGACAATCTTGCATTCCTGCCCATTACCAACAGTCACATGCCCAAAATCACCTTGGACATAATTCTCAAACCATTCTCTACGAGCAGTGCAATGGAACGAAGCCCCTGAATCTACAAACCACGAATCTGACCTTGATTCTGTATGAGCAGACAAACACAAGTCATCATACTCTTCACTTGGATTCACCACATTCGCTCCTTCCTTGTCTTTGTTTGGACAATCCTTCTTCATATGACCCTCTGTCTTACATTTCCAATACACTAACTTTTTCTTGAATTTTCCCTTAGATTTTGATCTTCCTCTTTGCTTCGACTCCCTGCTTGAACTTCTACCCCTTTCCTTTCGTCTGTCATTATCAACCGACAGAGCAGTACTTGTAGAAACTGTGCTCTCACCCATACTCTTTTTCATCAATTCATCATTCATGATTGTACTCACAACATCATTGAATTTAAGAGCAGTATTGGAAGAATTGCTGATGGCCATAACAACATTACTCCAACTATCCGGTAACGAATACATAAACATCAAAGCTTTAATGTCATCAGCAAAGACAAAATCTAAAGATTCAAGTTGTGCCCATAATGTGTTAAATTCGTTCAAATGATTAACAACTGAACTATCAGAAGGCATTTTCAAGTTGAACAACTTTTTCATTAGAAACAGTCTATTTGAAGCAGACGGCTTCTCATAAAATTTAGCCAATGCTGATATCAAACCTGAAGTGGTTTTCTCCTTGGAGACGTTGAACACAACCTGCTTTGTCAGGCACAATCGAATCTGCGCTAAAGCCCTCCTGTCCAACAATACCCACTCCTCATTAGTCATCTTTTCTGGTTTTTCTCCAAACAGTGGTTGATATAAATTCTTTTGATATAAATAATCTTCTATTGGAAATCTGTCCCATCAAATTTTTCAATTTCTCCCTTCCTATCTTCCGCCATAACTCCCACTCAAAATCAACATCGATCTGAGTGACCCGAACCAGGGCTCTGATACCAATTGTTAGCAAAAGATAGCGGAATAATACTAATGCAACAACCAGCGGAATCAAATAGTTAACCGAAGAGAAAAATAGCAGAGATAGAGAACACACAGATTTAACGTGGTTCGGCAATATGCCTACGTCCACGGGGACCGATCGAAAAACTTCCACTATATCAAAAGAGGATTACAAAACTCCAGTTCTCAACCACAAGAGAAAACACAAAGAAATCACACAAGATTTTGAGATCAAACCCTAACCTCTTGTTGCAGTGATTTATCTCTTTGCTTCGGCTGAAACACATAACAACAGGAGCAGACGCAACACCTCGAACCTTCGGCCAAAATTTCTGCTTCGGCTAATAGCAGTAGCTGCGGAAAATCCCTTGCTTCCTTTGGCCGAACAAAAGGCAACACAGCAGCACTTTAACAAACAAAATTATTTCACCAAATAATTTCTACACTAGCCGTCACCTCACAAGAAAAAAAAACTTTTGGCTATTTTTCTTTTTTTTCTTTCGGCTCCTATTTCCGGCTCCAATTTTTCGGCACACAAACCCTAGCACCACAACCCCATATATATATCATATCATAACGGGTTTGGGCCAGTTTTGGACCCGTTTCGGTTGACCGAAACCCGCTGCGGCAATGGGCTCCATTAGCAATACTAACATCTTTCTTCGATTGTGATTTACTCTTGGACTTTATCAATTATCTTCCTTTTATTCGGCAATCTTTTCCTGCTTTTAATAACCAAAGTTTATCCTAGTGACGTTACTGAACCGTTTGCTCAAGGTTTAGAAAAAATTTTCACTCATATTGACTTTTCCTCAAGGCACTGAATTGCTTAACTGTACCATAAATAATTCCCAACAATAAAGAAGAAAACTCAGAAATTGCAGAAGCAATAGTTGCTTCCACTGAGAGAGATCATATTGTTTCATTGTATTTTTCACTGAGAGAGCCACTCAAAAATACAATAGTTGCTTCCACTGAGAGAGATCATATTGTTTCATAGTTGCTTCCACTTCCACTGAGAGAGATCATATTGTTTCATTGTATTTTTTTTTTTGCCTCAGCCAACAAGTGGCTCTGATATCTCTATTGGTATTTGGCACAATAGTTGATTATCTATCAACTATGCTAAATTAGGAAAGTTTCCTTTATTATGCTAAATTAGGGAGTTTCCAAAGGAGCACACCATTTTTCCCAGTGAGCTAACTGTACGAACTTTGAGTCCGACCCAAAAAAACACAGAGAAGTGGACTCACTAGGAAAATTGGTGTGCTCCTTTGGAAACTCCCTAAATTAGCTGAATACAACCAATTCCATAATGAGAAAATAACAAAAAATAATATACCAACTTTTGACATGGAATTTTTTTTCAAAAGAAATATCGCAAAACAAAACAAATCCAGTATAATTAAAGTAAAAGATTACAAGTGCTCAGTTACTTGCTTTTTTCATTATCAAGCCTGACACTTGAGAGTACAAGCGTACAAGAAGATAACAAAGGCTTTATTTTGACAAGCATGTTAGGATCTTCTCAACAAGATCCAGTTCACACAATCTTGATTCTCCTTTCAAATGGCTATGATTCTCCTGTCTCTTTCTCTTCTCTCCAAAGAGCCCTGTTCTTGGTGGCTGCAATTATAGATTTCGCTTGGTTTAAATAACCCCCAAGAGATTTACGAAAATACTCGATCCAAACATTCAAGATAGAATCTCAAAGATTGTCCCGTGCATCATCTTGCCCCGTGCATCTTCATTGCGAAAGATTGTCTGCCTCTCACAAACACAAGATCTATGAAGCACAGACACTCCCATCGTGAAGCCATGTTTGAGTTGTCTACGCATGCCAGACACGCATATCCTTTGTATTTTAAAGAATTGACCTCATGCCAGCGTGTTGTGCCCATGTAGGCATTGCCATATCCGTGCATCACAAGATTTTGTTGACAGATACTGTATCCATCCTGTTAAAGAATACCTCCATGCGCCAAAAGTGACAATCCAGATGAACCTCGGGCAAATCAAACGTTCACAGGATGCTGGGTCTTTAAGTAGTTCCCCACGGAGACCACATGCTCCTGAAACTCGAAGCATCAGAAAGAAAAGCCGATCATTAGACAGTTCAGCAGAAATTCAAGCAAACTAATTTAAAGTTCTACTTAAATTTCACATGCTTCAATTCTGAGTTCATATAAATTTGAACAACTGTGGAGCAAGCAACACAAAGTAAATGCTGGTTCAAGATGGCATAAGCCTACTTCCAAATTCAACTTTTTTACAGCTTGCAAATGATATTTTGGTGTCAAGGTCTTTTGAAGAGCTAATCCCTCCCACCCACATTTGATAAACTGGAACGAAGAAAAACAAGCAAGACTACATTGCTGTAAGAAGAATTCCTGTGTGTAAAAAAATACAATGACATTACAAGACAAGTGCAAATGAAAGACTATCTGTCTTTTGCATTCCAAGTTAATTTATTGATTTATCCCTAAATGAATAATATACATTTATAATTTGCTTATTTGTGCTAATAATATGGAAGAACCATCGAGTCCATTTATGAAGTAAATCATGGCATGATCCAGTCTAAAAGCTTCATCCTGAGACACTCCGAGGCCGAAAAAAAATAGTTATTAAACTATAAGCACGACATAAAGCCATTCCTCCTTAGCGACATTCTCGTTGCTTCCATATATACCTTAAGAGGCATTTCAACATAATTATTCAAATGTGTGACTTCTTTTTCCCTAGCATCCATAGTTTCCAATTATAGCTCTTCTGCAAGTCTTACTTTTATTACAAGGTTACTATCTGCTTTATTGCTGCATTGCAACAAAATAAAAGTACGAGAAAAGTTAGGTTATTTACTATATGAATAAGCAAGATAACAGTAATTAGAATCTAGCAAGGTGACACTAGTGCATTATTTAAGTAAATAAAGATAGCCTGTTTACAACTAAATTGTTGGCATGTTGAAACGCACATGCAACGTAATATATTACACTCTTTTTTCAGCCAGTACTGTTTTAGGACCCTTGTCTCTGATCATATGTAGAGACAAGCCAAATGAAACAATAAAAATTAAAACTCAGATGGAAAGATCTAAAACTTGCATATAAACCTAGCACAATAAAAAAAAAAAAAATCATAGAAGAGTACTGAAAATTTAATTTTATTTGCATGATGAGTGAATAAAATTCGTTTATATTTAATGAGCAAATTCCAAATACACAGTATTGTTTATTCTTGATCGGGATAAAAAAGAGATGAGACTTGGATTATACCTGATTAGCGATCTTTGCATTTCAGACTCGCAGATGATTCAGACTTAGTCCCTTCATCCGCATCATCTGATATATTCTTTGGAATTGTTTCTAAACCCAAAAAAGAAAAAGACTGGTTAAGATTCCAATGCCAGAACTCAGAAGTTGATAAATCCGAAACAGGTAAGGAGGAAATATGGCATGATATGCACATGCTACTATACCAGCCTAATTAATTTCTAACACTAAAACAATCATGGAAAAACAAAATGTGAGTTTTACAGCTTGAGCTCATGGACCTCAATGACTGAACTCCACACAGAAGCAACATTCTCATCAGGAACAAGGTATGTGCAAAAGACTCCCAGAAAACTGTCAAAACAGCTAGTGAGTAAAAAGAAAAGGAAGGTCAAAAACTAATCCCAAACAGCAATAAGGTTGATGTTCGTAACAAGATCAAGATATGATCAACATGAGACTCTTAGTTGCCACATAACGCTCACATATTACTGGTGTCACATGATCTCGTCAAATACTATACAATAAATAGTCCTCGAAACCGTTAGCAGGCTTCCGAGAGTAACCCAAAAATTTTGGACGCATACAGATATTGCTGAAAACCTATCATAACCCACTCCACGTAGTACTACATAAGTATGTATTTATTTAGATTGTTCTCTCTATCTACACTTCATTCACTAATAAACAAGGAAAATAAGATGTGCCCCTCATAACTCATTTTAAATGGTTGAGTCCAAAGCACCCAGGTTCACCCATATTTCTACCGAAAGACTCATGTTATTCTAAAACTTCACAATCTCTATACTTGCTGTAATTATATAAGCATATATGTAACGCCTTATTTTCTGGAGGGATACGGAAACATAGTACGTTACCGGTGGGCATATGTAAGTCGACGTGCACGAGACTTATAAGTATGTAAAATCAGAAACAAATGGAACTAAATACTAGTCATCTACCAGGATTTTGGAAGATATTCTACTGCCATATAAAAGAAAAGATATATATGTCTAAAACAAAAAGCAACAAGTACAATTCTGATACAGAAGTTAAAACCAAGTCGCAATAGAGTGATACATACCAAACCCAGAAATACGAAAGTGGAGGTCAAAAATATACTATTGTTCGGTCTGCTTTAAAAAGTATGAGTCATTGCAATAGCGGATCCTCACTCACATCTTCAGTACCTGTGCGTGTGAGAGAGCTCAGGATCAAACCCTACAAATAAAACAATAAAATGTAAAGAGTATGCAATATAAACTAATAAGTAAAATAAGAGCGTGAATATAAAAATGTGCGCATATGTGAAAAATATTAAATGATCAAGTAATAATATCAAGCATGGATGTACATGCATATCAAGTCTAAATTAATATCTTATTTTAGTTTACACTTTGAACTAAAGGATGAAGAAATATTGTATCGTGAAAGATTTAGGATTTTGTAACATCCCATTTTCCGGAGGGATACAAAAACGAAATGCGTTATTAGCGAGCACGTGTAAGTCAACGTGTAAGAGACCTATAAGATGTAGAAGCAGAAACGAATAGAATTAAATACTAGTCATCTATCAGAATCTTGAAAATTAGTCTACTGTCATATAAGAGAAAATATACAATATGTCTAAAACAGAAAACAAGTACAGTACTGATACAAAAGTTGATAACTAAGCTCTCAACAGAGTGATACATACCAAATCCAGAAATACAAAAGTGGAGACCTAACACTCTACTGCTGCTCGGCCTACTCAAGAAAGTATGGGTCGTGCAATAAAAACTAACAAGTAAAATATGAATGTGCATATAAAAAATATGCGCACGTATAAAAAATATTAAATGATCAAGTTACAATAACAAGTATAGAAACTCATGCATATCAAGTCTAAGTTAATATCTTATTTTAGTTTATATTTTGAACTAAATGGTGAATAAGACAAAATAGGTATAGGACAAACGACTAGTAATAATAGATTTTTAGAGTTGTTTAAGGCCACAAAACCTAATTAAACTAATCCAAGTAAAATCAAATATGATTTTTAAAAATCAAAAGAAGAGGGACTAGTCAAATATGTGTAGGGCCCACTAGTGATTAAAATAATATTATTTTAAATGACTATCTAAAAATTTTTAAGAAAATTACCAAAAATATAAAAAAATGAGACAAATACAACGCACTAGCTCTGAGATTAATCTGATATCAGGAATGCAAATTATGATCGAAATTAGGTTGTTACATCCTACCCTCCTTACAAAAATATTTCGTTCTCGAAATTTAATTCTAACTGATTGGAGTAATAAGATATTAATTAATCAATAAGAATATGGTTATTGAGAAAATAAGTCTAATCAGAAAATAACTGCAAGCTAACTAACTTGTCATGTCATCTAAACTAGTGGGATAATAAATCAAAGGTATATGATGGAAATAATCCCGTAAGTCTTACTTATTATGCTCCTTGCGAATAGCTGCAATAATTACATGCAGATCAATTATTGCCACGCCAACAGGTGATAACTCATAATAGTGAAAGTATAGAATTTAAGTCAGAAATCAACATGTACAAATAATATGGAGAATCTCATAAGTCTGCTTGCTACAGTTCTAATGAATGACTGTAACTATTGTCGATATAGAATTAATCTCTATAATTACCATGTCAACTCAATAAGACTCAAACAGCAGAAGTACAAGACTAGGTGTATGGAAAATTAAAAGATAGATATGATTTGGATAAAAGAACAAAACAAGATAGAAAAATCAACTAATAATAGGACCAAGATAAGATTTCATATTATAGAAAAACTAATGGACATGTTTATATATGGCAGTAGTTTTAAAGATATCCTAAATTAAACTAGAGCTCTGATACCAATCTGTAACACCCCATTTTCCGGAGGGATACGGAAACGGAGTGCGATACCAATGGGCACGTGTAAGTCAACATGAGGCCTATAAGATGTAGAAGCATAAACGGATAGAATTAAATACTAGTTATCTACCAGAATTTTGGAAATTAGTCTACTGCCATATAACAGAAGATATACAACATGTCTAAAATAGAAAATAACAAGTACAATACTTATACAAAAGTTGGGAACTAAGCTCTCAAAAGAGTGATACATATCAAATCAAAAAATACAAAAATGGAGGCCTAACAATCTACTACTGGCCTGCTCCAGAAAGTAGGGTCGTGCAATAAAAACTAACAAATAAAATATGAATGTGCATATAAAAAGTATGCACATATATGGAAATTTAAATGATCAAGTAACAATATCAAGTATGGAGACTCATGCATATCAAGTCTAAATTGATATCTTATTTTAGTTTATATTTTAAACTAAATGATAAATAAGACAAAATAGGTATAGGGCAAATGGCTAGTAATAATAGGTTTTTAGAGTTGTTTAAGACTACAAAACCTAATTAAACTAATCCAAGTAAAGTTAAACATGATTTTTAAAAGTCAAAAGAAGAAAGACTAGTCAAATATATATAGGGCCCACTAGTGATTAAAATAATATTATTTTAAGTGACTATATAGAAAATTTCAAGAAAATTACTAAAAATATAAAAAAATGAGACGATCACAACACATTCACTCTGGAATTAATCTGATATCAGAAATGCAAGTTATGATCGAAACTAGGTTGTTACAATATATCTCCCAATGTTTTCAAGAAATAATATAACTGATTTGATGTTTCTATAATGAGTCAAGAAATTTGCAACTCTTGTCCACTTAGGGGCCGCTAGTTATTCGGTGAAAGGCTCCATTGACCAATTATCTTGTAAATGGGATTGTATTCGTGTTATGTCCAAATTAATTCTTGCATTGTATATTTTTCCGCACATATCTTTCTGTTTTTAATTATATTTCAAAAAAGACTTTTCTTAAGTTAGAGCATCAAAGTTGAATTAATGACATTTCCAGTCGTCAAGCATGTTGTTTTGGATTTGATGATAGAACCATTATAAGTTTGCCCACCCAAAGAAAGCATACACAACACGTAGGGAGTTTGACAGGATCCAACTAATAGTATTTGAAGTTAGATCCCACCAAGTGAAAAGTCTGCATTAGAGCACCAAAAAATTCAAACTCCAACCATCTGATGTGATTTATGATGTCAAAACAACCTAAATACAAAGTTTCTTATGATCTAAAGAAGTTTAACCCATATATCAAATTCTTACGAAAATGCTTCTTTTCGAGATATTTCAAGCTAAGCATTTTGTAAGCTCTTAATCAAGAGGTAAACTTCATTAAATCATTTGAATTTTGTATTTAGAGTATCTAGACATTATAGCTCACATACATACAGTTAAATTTGAAATTTTGATACTCAAATATGTACTGTAAACTTGACAGGATCTAAATTTCAAATCCTAATGGTAGGATCCTAGTCAAACTCAATAATGTAGTTATATTTCTTAATTTAACCAGGTGCAAAAATTGGTAAGCCAAAGGGATAACCTTGTAAAAACAATAAAATTAATAATATGGAGCCATGAATAATATCATTAAAATTGTTTAATCACATATTAATTTTTAGAACTTATCCGTCATTACCTTCACACTGATTCCCAACATCTTAAAAGAGAATAGTTGCAAAATAACTAAAAAAACACAAGGATGTATAATGAATGACAGTAAGGTAAGGTAAGTAGTGATATGTCTCAAAGACATAAATAAGGATAATGGAGATATATGTTAGAAACCCATTCTATATCAATATTCGAAAAAGAATAAACTTCTACCTTGTTGATCAACAGTTTCTTTATGGCAAGCTGCACCATTTCAATTAAAAATATGTCATAGAAAAGACGAGTAACAGCATCATAACACTACAAAAAAGGGTCCACTGATGATCATTATATCATTATTTTTGTAGTCCATCATGTATACCCTTTGTAAGAAAATGCAATGTGTTATATGAATAGGGTTTGTGCACTGCTCTGAGAAGAGCCAGATCCGTTGGACTACCAACCTGTCATGTTAATAGTAATGCTCAGGAAAGAACAAGTTCTCACCTAGTCAACAATCTTGCAGAGCTTATGACAAAGTGAAATAGAGTCGGAGACAATGAAACTCATGTACTGCAGAAAGTCATTTTATTTACGGAAATTGCAACTTTTTAGTTAAAATAAGGTTAAAAAAGATAAATAAAGACACAGGTATAATACATAAAGGAACGATCTAACAATCATTGTATTGTTTATCTTTGTTGCCATTGTCATATTTTCCACTAAAATGGAATGAGCTATATGTACAGGTTTGTGTACCGCATTGGGTTAAGCTGAACACATTAGACAACCTACCCTCTTTATGATAATGTGACAAGGAGGGCTACGAAGATGTAGGCAATGTTAAAGCCATATGGAGAGATATAGAGCTGAAGCTTGCATAGAACTATAGGAGTTTTTAACTTGCACAGCTTTGGATAAAGCTATAAGGGGCAGAAGCCAATTGGAATGGGCAATAAGTTGGATAAACAATTCTTTTATGGAAACTGCAAATTTTAAACTAAAATATGCTTTGAAATGAACAATGACACAAGAATAGAACATAAAGGCATGGATCTATGATCTTCATATTATTATGCTCATCATAATCATCATGTAAAAGTTTTCCATCAAAATCGTATTAGCTTCTGGGCAGGTTTTTGCACTGCATGGGATGGACCCAAACCCATGTATGACCAAGTGTTGGAACCTCCAAACTCTCTAGTGGGTCTTTAAAAAGGTGCTCGTAAATTTTGAATGCATATAAATGATGTTGAGAACCTATGGGTACACCCACCCAATTAATTACATATACAAGTGTGCTGCTTGCACATAGCTTTCCATTCTATCTCCAACACAATCCTATAAGAACACAATAAGTTATCTCCTTAAAATTGGATTTAAGAAACTATCCACATAAATAAATTCCATGTCATAAAATGTATTTTTATCCACAAAACTCACACAGCTCTAGAGGTGCACGATTCCCATCCCCTTATTATTTATACCAAGAGAGTAAACTTCTACCTGGTGGACCAAATTTGCATTGCTCAGAGTATTGCTCGAAATATCCCTGATGTAGCCAATATATCACCCAATTTATCGATTCTTCGTCGGAAGAAGTGCCACTATGGTAAAAGGACATATTGTTTTTCGCGTATCGACTAATATTTGTATTATCACATGATATAATAACCTGATATATATATATATATATATATATATATATAGAGAGAGAGAGAGAGATGGAAATGAGCTGACAGCTCACATAAGTTACCGAGCTACAGTTCATTTCCACTACCTCCAATAATTTTTTTTTAAAAAAATTCTTTTGGATTGTGATCTCGACCCCCTAGGGTTCACTCATACCCAATTTCTTGGGTTTTAGTTTTGATTTAACCATCCATGGAGTTGACACAATTTTTAATAGTTTTCAATGAATAAACATTTTATATCCACTTGATGAGAGTTTAAATGAACTTCAGAATTCGTGAAATTTAATGTTATTAAGGTTAAAGAGATAGGAATCTTAATTCTAGAAAAAAAATTAAAGAAAAATTATTGAATTACTGTATTTTGGCTGCTAGCTCACGTAATTTTTCCTGAACTGGCAGCTCACTTACAGTAATCCCATATATATATATATATATATATATATATATATATATATATATATATATATATATATATATATATATATATATATATATTGACCCGATAAATCATGTTTACTTTTTCAGTTGTTTTTAACTTAGAAATGAGTTTGGAGTCCATACACGTTCACTTTCCTATGTAGAAGGAAAAAAACCCAATTTTTTCACGTTTTCTTGTATCAACCATATCCTTAAATTGCTTCCATGAAAACTTGAGAAAGAAAATCTATTTCACACAACTATGAGTTAAAAGTAGGTCTACATTAGGGATCTTCTTCAAGTACTACCTAAGAGTTGGAACATATTCTTAGTGATACTTTACTCCTTCCCTTTTACCTTTGCTTCTTGCTCTAGTGTTGTTACCATTCAATATAGTGGCCACTGCTATTATCGTAACCAATCAATAAGCTATTAGAAAAAGATGTTCATTTATCAATTATTCATCCAAATAAAATATTAATTTTGCAAAAATACAGTGACATCCAAAATAATCAGTGACAAAGAAACATCAAGCAAAAAAATATTCACAGTCAAATAAAGTAAAATTTAAGCAAAAAAATAAATTAAATTTAAAAAAGAACTCTTAGTCTTGAGAGATCGAAGTCGAGAGAAACTGCTAAGGGAGATCGAACTCAAACAAAGAAAAATTAAGTAAATGAATATTCACTAAAATTTAAGCAAGTAAATAAATTAAATTAAAAAAGAACTCACACTCATATCAAAGTCGAGAGAGATTGCTAAGGTGAGAGAGGGAGTTCGTCCAACCGAATCTGAGGAGAGAGACTTCGCAAAGTTGACACACCTTCGATAGCAAATATTACCGACCACTTCGACAACCGCAAAGTTTTGACAGTCGACAGTGAACATCAAGAAGAGAAATATCGGAGAGTCATCATGGAGAGAGGGCTTTTTATTCATATGAGTAAAGAACTCTCGAGGAGAGAGAAATGTCAGTAAGGAATCAGAGAGAGAAAACGAGTGAGAGACAATACGAATTCAATGCTAAAGAGCAAGCGATTTCAATGCAAGATTGGAATTCGATGCAAGTCGAAGAGAGAGAGCGATCGATCCGATTAAGAGTTTGAGGGACTGATTTATTGCTAATTTGCAGGTTGCAAACTCACAAAAAACCCGTTAGCCACAACCCAAAACCCAACATAGCAAATGCGCTAATTAGAGACGTGGCACAACCATGTCTATGCAGATTTTATGTTGACTCATAGCCAAACACGGAATTTCCATATCAAACTATATCATGAACATGTATACATGTCCAACATGTGTCTGACACGAGTTGGTGGGCTACTCAGGCATGTCCACGCTTTAGAATTATAAGGATAGTGGTGTGCCACATTGTCATTGACCCACACCTATGAGACAAGGAGTATGAAGCTTCTAAATCCTCAGATAAGTTTTAAATATTTAATAATTTTTGTTGCACAAAATTATTGGTGAGAGCCGTGCCACACCCTTGTCGCTCTCGTTTTCTTCATAGCTTTCTCTCTCTTCAAAGGCAATCTGACGCAGGACGGAAGCGGAATTAGGGTTAGGGTTTTGAAAATTAGGGTTTTTCTAGGGAATTGGGGAAGAAAAGATGGATTAGGGAAAACTTTTGGGATTTGGGAATCCACTCAGGCCCACGCCCACTCTCCACGAATCCACGAGAAAAGATTTTTACTCAGCAAATTCCACGCCAGAGATTTCTCAAGAAAATTTCTCAAAATATTATTTATCTTTCAATACTTCATACAACCCCTATATATAGGGAAACCCTAACAAACAGAATCTTAATAAAATCCAAACTCCTAAACAAATTAAATATCTAGTACAATCCAAATCCTAATCAAATCAAATCTAATCAAATCTATTCCTAAATCAAATTTGATCTCCATCAATTCTCCCCGGCTTCAAAGCATTCATCCCCGATGAATGCGGAGATAAGAAATGATAAACACGTCCGGGTTGAACTGATTGGCATCCACGAAGTATCCCAATTGGGCCATGGTGGTGGTCGAGGAACCGTATCTAGTACATCACATCTGTACCAAGGCGGTGGAGGTGGAACTGGCTTCTTTCGTGAACCAGTTTCAAATGACTGTAAATCCCACAAATTATTTTGGCCATGAATAGTAGAAGCAAACATCTTCAAAACTTCATATGAATCTGTATGTTGAGTCGGTAATTTCTTCATAATTCCTGTAATGAATCTCTCAAGAGGAACTGAAGTTTTTACCTCATCATCAACAATAACTTCTTTTCTGTGTGAAGTCTCACTTTGGATTGAAAGTTCTTGTACTCCCTGTACATCTGCAAATAGGAGAGAAGAAGATATTTCCGTTGGTTTCTCCTCGTAAGTATGATCATCAGAAGTATTCACAGGCGGCTGAAATTTCGCAGTTGGTTCTATTGAATGATCTTCAGAAATCTGAACCATTGAGTCTTCAACTTCTGTGGATGAAAAAAAAGTTCCATCTGGTACTAGTAATGGCTCATCATGAACTTATGTATCCGGTGTAGGCTGCAAAATACATTCACCAAACATAGGAATATCTGCTTCAATCTTGTTAGCGATGTTATCATTACTAACCGTTTGATTTCTTTCATTCCCGCATTTAAGTGTGTTTTTAACACTGTCAAGTATTCGGCTACACTTCTTAAGCTCATCGATCATACATTGAAGTTTTTCATCACTAGTCATTGTTTTAGGCTCAGATGATTGAAACCGATGAGATGAAAAATTTTGAAGGTGGTGTTGAGTATACCGATGACGAAGTAGACGTCGCAAGATATTCCAATCCAAACATAATTTATACTCTTTACTCCAAATATAAACTTCTCCACCTAATTTTTGTCGGGCGTGAAGGCATTTCTGTGCTGAAGTCAGATCAGAAGCTAGAAAGAAATTTTGGATATGATTCTCCCAATTTTGATAATTTTGTCGACCATCGAAACCGAAAAAAATGGGTATAGTAGCATACATATCTCGCTCAATTTGCGATTTTTTAGCATTTGTGTTGATGTAACGACCATAGAACATGAACCCCATATATAATCAACTCAAAATTTTATCTCAAAAAAGTTTAGAAAATACCCAAAAATCACGACGGATCGAAAACCGCTTGAATCGGAGTTGAAACGAACTCCGAATTGAAAGAAAACCCTTAACGAGTCTACTGTTCTTGCTTGTTGCTGCTGCTGATGTTGTTGTTGCTGGTTTGGATGAAGAGGAAGAAGAGGTGCAGGGCAAGTAGAGAGGGGGGAGAAGAATTTGTATTTTATTTTTATTTTTTTCTCCTCTTTTTTTTTTTTCTTCTTTTTCTTTTTCAGATCTGTTTTTTTTTTTTTTTTTTTTCAGATCTGTTTTTTTTTTTTTTAAATAAAAACTGAAATAAAATATAAAAAAAAGGATGGAGATGTAGAAGAAGAAGGTGATGGAAAAGAAAATCTAGGCTCTGATACCAATTTGACGCAGGACGGAAGCGGAATTAGGGTTAGGGTTTTGAAAATTAGGATTTTTCTAAGGAATTGGGGAAGAAAAGATGGATTAGGGAAAACTTTTGGGATTTGGGAATCCACTCAGGCCCACGCCCACTCTCCACGAATCCACAAGGAAAGATTTTTACTCAGCGAATTCCACGCCAGAGATTTCTCAAGAAAATTTCTCAAAATATTATTTATCTTTCAATATTTCATACAACCCCTATATATAGGGAAACCCTAACAAATAGAATCTTAATAAAATCCAAACTCCTAAACAAATTAAATATCTAGTACAATCCAAATCCTAATCAAATCAAATCTATTCCTAAATCAAATTTGATCTCCATCACAATCACTTTTATCTTCTAACTTATCTCATCACAATCCCCTAATATCCTTGCCTCTCTTTCTTTTAGTTTTTTACATTGGTGCAGATGGTGGATACATATTATGATATTATGAGTTCAGTTAAAGGATAATAGTGATCAAGGATTGAGGTTCAAAACTTGGGAGGGACTCCGGGCATGGAAAGTTCTTACGCATGTATATATAACTAAGGAATCTTGTCAGTTCTTCACACAAACTTGTCAATTTATTAACCAAATTAGGAAGGCGTATGTGAACAAATTGGTGAAAATTGTAGCAGGATTCGAAATAGTAGCAGGATTCGAAATACTTGAGGCTGAATTAAAACCCAATTGTCAGGTGAATCATTTTAGGGCTCTCTCATGCCCCTAGCTCTTCGTCCTCCATCTAAACATTAGGCTTCTAAACCCAAAACCAACTTGAAACTCATTGAACAGGTATGAATATAGGCAACCCATAAATCCAATTGTGGGCAAACTCTTAGAATAAAGGCCAAATGAATTTAAGTTTTAGTTAGAAATGTAGATGTAGCTTTAGCTAACTCAACCCGACCCAACAAACCCTATTTATGGAGCATGATTCCAAAATGAGAGAAAGCAACAATAGAAATAAGCTTTCACAACATGTTGTAATGCAACTTTGTTTTTGGACCAATTTACTGGTTGTGGAAGCAATAAGCATGAGTTCCTGCAACAGCTATAGGGCCAATTGATAAGAAGGTAGAACTTTCTTTACTCAACCAAGCAATTTCAGTTCATGCAACCAAAGGGCAATGCAGGTATTGGTAAGTATGCCCACTAGGAAAGATAACATAATTCCCATTATAATGATCTATTCAAAAGGTTTAGCTAGAGAAATTACTTCTTAAGAGTTCACCAAATTGACCAGAAGAAACTGATCTAAAAAGAAAAACACGATCGAGAGGGATGCTTGTATTTGTACATACTATATCACTAATTTTATAAATAGCTACTTCCTTCTTTTTTTCCAAATTTGATGTGAAGAAATAATTTCTATTTTGTAATGTAATAAAATAATGCCAAGAAGAGGGATCCATCGTAATAATTATCAATAATAAACTTAATTTATTTTTATTGCTAATGCTACTATTCTAATCTTTGCATACCCAAATATTTCATGGGAAGCTCATATATATCCTTTATGTGCTAATTAATGTCACTTGTATTGTATTAGTGATTTTAATATTGAATATCGGTGATATATCAATAAGCAAAATTCTATATCAGATATCTTTTTATTTAATAATATATCGCGATATTTACTAAGTATCAGATATCATATCATACATCTCGAATAATAAATATACATGACATGCCTACATAAATAATATGAAACAATTTAAAACAAGTTAGGTCCTTATAAGATACTTACCTTAATACATTGAGTATATAAATAACTTGTCATTTGTAGAATATTTTTAAATGCATTAAGATGTATACGAACTGAACATCCAACCTTCAAAACACAAATAAAATTATAGTTTCATTGTTGGTCATTGCCGCTAATACCATTTACCAGTGTCCAAACTCACAGGCACCACTCGTAATGAAGTAACGATCGATGAAAGGGCATGAGTATTAATCACGCCCAAATTCTGTCTTTTCCTCATGTATATAAATCGTCAGATTTAGGAGCTAATCGATCAGGTCAGATGTCACAACCAGCAGTCATCATTCGCAATATAGTAGCGTTCGGTGAAAAAGGCATGAGACTATTAATCAACTTCAACCTTCCTCATGTATATAAGCCGTCGAATTTATGAACTAACCAATCAGGTCAGGTTTATTTTACACAATTGGAAGAAGAACTGATATTACTGCTTACTAGATGATATACCTAGGCAAAAATATCACCCAATATCTCGCCTTCAAGCTGTATATCAGTAAAATTTGGCCCAAAATGAGAAACGATATATATATGTGTGTGTGTGTGTGTGTGTGTGTATGTCGTACCAACTAGAGGTATAACACCGAGATATAAGTTAATAAATCGTCATATTGGTCGATATTTAAAATACTGAGATTTGTAACTATACAACATAAGACATGGTTGATTAATATTTTCGTGAGGCACATTCTTCTGATGTTGTTTTAAGAAGCACTACAAAACTTCGTTTACACCGTTCTTCATCTCTTTGTTGGCAGTCAAATTTTACTCGACTCATCATCCTTACATTTTGCACCTACCTTATAAGGTAGATGTGGTTCAAGAGAAATCACTTAGGCGTCGAAGATGTCCATGTAGATTTCATGTATTTAGCATAAGTTTGATTTGAAAGTCCCAAAAATGTTGAATCCCATTTGCATCACCGTCCTCATTTTGGAAATGTGATTCTCTTCGTGAGATGGAAATGACCTCCATATTGTGGGAGGTTTACACCGTTCTTCATCTCTTTGTTCGCAGTCAAATTTTCCTCAACTCATCATCCTTACATTTTGCACCTACCTTAAGGTAGATGTGGTTCAAGAGAAATCACTTAGGCGTCGAAGATGTCCATGTAGATTTCATGAATTTAGCATAAGTTTGATTTGAAAGTAACAAAAATGTAAGAATCCCATTTGCATCACCGTCCTCATTTTGGAAATGTGATTCTCTTCGTGAGATGGGAATGACCTCCATATTGTGGGAGTTAATTATTAAAATATCTCTATTTATTTTTGTTAAATATTTTGGTCACAGACCCATAATTGTTTCCCCTATTATTATAATAATAGTAGGTAGAGAAGTCTCTCTAGCCTAGTTCTCCTAATTTCTGATATGGTATCTATGATGCATCTAAAAGATGCTGATGTTTGCATACTCCACCCGATTTTGCTGGAAAATATGAGGTCGAGAAATATGACGCAGAATACCATTACATGTACAAAAACTAGAAACTTCATTATGCACATATTCAAGTGCGTTATTCGTATGCAAAACACGAATGCAAGTAGAAAAATGGCTTTGGATTTTATGAATTAAATTTTTTATAAGATCAAAAATTCAAATTTCAAGCCTTCATCCGAACAATTGGCAGATGCATTCACTAAGGCACTTTTTCCTGATATTTTCTTGACATTCTGCAACAAGCTGGGCATTATAGATTTTAATGCTCCATTATGGAGTGCTAGATATCATGTATGTAGTTACTTAGATATAAACTATGGACCCGTACATGTTTTACCTTTATTACTATCATAATAACAGGTAGAGAGGTCTCTTACTCTCTAAACTAGATCTCATACTTTTGGATAAATTTTATTTTGGTTCTTTTGTCACCATGCTGCCCACCACAAAACCACCAACATTAATGGCATCACCAACTTCACCTATCACCACCTGTGTGCAGTCATCACAGAATGGCTGCAACTGCCGGGAATGCTTCCATCATCGCTACTAAATCCCCACTGTCCTAGCAATCTATCATCACCAAGGAATGCTAGCAATAATGCCATCTATATCATACTTGTTGTTAGTTTCTCGTTGCCACATCACTACCATTAGAACGCCACCATTCGTCATTGGTACTCGAACCACCATTTCTAAAATCATTACCATCATCGTCCAGTTGGTGTCACCTACCAATCCATATCATGTTTGTTGTTAGTTCACTGTCACCACCATTGGTGTGCCATCATTCTTCATTGCTGCTCTAAATTACCATCCCTCCATGCCACCACCAGCCTTTTGGCCTGCTAGTCTGCTAATTACCAAATGCTAACACAACCGATTGCAATTGCTGCCACCACAAGCATTATTCTCCACATCAGTAATTCGTACAAAACATGATCAGTCTGGGAAACATAGCATGGAACTTTGCATCCAAAGAAAATCCTTTTAACATACCAAATTGTGAAGCATGGATATGAGAATCGAATACGATAGGACAATATACAAACCAACTATCCAACAATTTTTTAAGAATTAGAACCCACGTACGGCATGGATATGGGAAAAACTGCATATAATATAGCTAAAAACACATATAAATACATGCGCAACTTACACATACAACAAGATGTGGTACACAATACAAATTCGAAAATTTAGTATATTGATACATTCTAAAAATAATATTGATAAAGCATACATGTACTAATGTATTACTACCTAATGTATGAGATGCGTGAAGAATTCTCTAGCTGGCTAAATTACTAATAGCCATGCACAATCATATCCTTGACCAAAAAAATTCAGATATTATATATATGCAATGCATATGCAAATCAAATTGAAACGTTCATCCATCATTAATACTTTTCGATTTTAACTTTCTAGAGTTGGATGCATTTATGTTACGTCTTCAATACATCTAGTGTACATCTCAATTTCGTGATATGCCAGAAGAAGTATTCTTTTAAAAGCCTACTACCCTTACCAAATATCCCTTTTTCTTTGTTGTAAATAGGGTTTGAATCCCTAACCACCTATACACTTGCTAAGAGGTTTTACTAAGAAGTACAAGATCAATTATTAAGAGTGTCAGTGTATCATATATGTATTCGACAGGGGTACGTGTCCTTCAAAATACCGGTGCTACATAGTACCAAGTACTAGGATATTTCATTAGCTATTTATTAAAAATATACCAAACACAATAATGCTTGGAAGTTGGAAATTAAATTTCTTGGAGATGGTAATGTTCCATTTCGCGCACCAAAAAAAACTATAATTTATTTGCTATTATTATGTACCTTTTAACTTGTCTCCAATTTCTACTACATTTGTGGATCTCATATGCATATTTATTCGAAAGAAAATATGATCTTTATTGCATCTGCAATGTAATATTTTTATTAGCGAGACAAATGGAGACAAGGGCGGCCACCTAAGTAGAGGCGGCCCAGAGGCCACCTGATTAGGGCCGAGGCACTGCACCTCGGCCATAAGAAAAGAAGGAGAAAAGAAGAAGCCCTCTCTCGCAACAACAGTCATCACCTCGGTGTCTATCGTTATCATCTCCCATTGTTGCCACTACATTGTTGCCACTACAGACTTTTTCTTGCAAAAGGGGAGAGGGGGTGAATTATGTAAGCCCCTAGCTAGGAATAGCTCCACTTTAAATATGAGACAAGAGCTGCTACAGAAATTTATGAGCTGAAAAAGTAACCGTAAATAGCCTTTTTATGAAGGAATATATGGTTAAATTAACTATTTCTTTTTTGGAAAATTAAAAGTTCTAGGCTTTACAAGTGGTATCATAGCCAACATCAACCAGAAATGTGCAGTTATGAAACATCCAATCCTAAAAGAGATGTAGAATGTAATGTCCATAGCTAAAAATAGTCCCACATCAATATGAAATAAGAGTTAGTGATTATAAACTCAAAATGAAACCGTAGCTAGCTTGTTTGTTGGAAGAATATGTGATTAACTAATTGTTTCTTTCAGGAACCTTACAAGTTCTGGACCGTTGCAAATTGTGTTGGGGCTTGAACCCTAACCTAACTCCTCCCCTTTCACGTGCAGGGGACCGAAACTTTGGCAGTATGAGTGGTCAGTGACACGATTGATGCGGCAATGGTGAACTTTACTCTAAGATATTTCTAAAAAATGATTTACATGGGGTTATGTATACCTATTAGTTCATGGGTGCTTTCTGTATTTTACCCTAAGATGAATGTAACAATCCTGTTACGCACTTTACAAGAAAATAACAATGTAGATATCTCCTTCTTAGGCAGATCTAATTAAATCTTCTAAAGGAAGTTCCACCACAATAATCTGTTTGACTAAGAAATAAATCATCTAATAGTTTATTCAATTACTTACAAATTAAACAAGTTTGATAGCGTTCAAAGGACCTTGTCAGATCCGAGATATGGTGCGCAAATTTAAAACGTAAAAAGTTGGAGGGTTTTAAGCACAAGAGATGTTATTCTAGCTTGTTTCTCGAAACAAGGTCACTTCCAAGGACATTTGTCTCACAATCGAAAAAGGTATAAGGCTTCCCATACCCCTCACTATTTTCCTCATGAGTTCTAGACCAGCAGCAAAGAAGAGAAAAAAGAAAAGGATGATACGGCAAGAAAAATCCAAGGTCAGTTTCCAATTTGACTTTTTGATTATTAAAACATTCCTAGAAAATTATTGACGGTAATTTCTATAGGATTTTAAGTAAGTCAAAATTCGATATTTTTGGTTCTTGATGGGAAAAAACAATGCAAAACTCTAGCAAACAGAGTCACTGCCAGCAGCCCATTGGAAGCAGCCAACTCTGGCCATCCCCACCAGCTATCCCCACCAGCTGCTTGGGACAGCTAGCAACAAAGACAAAGGTGAAGGGAAAATTATCTCCAGAGCCCTATATTTCAATAAATTTAGGTTAGACCCCAATAGAGCCTAATTGTAAAAAATAATACTACAAGAACACTGGTTAATTATCAGAAAAGCAACCCAACAAAGTGTTAATCCCAAATCTTTGGGTCACTTGAACATTCCTCTAATTCTAAACTACGAAACAAGTTCTCACTCTTGTTAACTAAAAGCTACGAGATGTCCAAAATGAGGATGAAAAAGCAACATTATCAGAATAATCAAATGTAATCAAGTTCAACTTGGTTACTAAAAGAGAAAATGTTCTTATGCAGAGACATAATCTACTAAGCAAAAGCTACAGAGTAAAAAGAACCCTTAAGATATCCTCTGCAAATTAAGAAAGAATTCACCACAATGTCAATTATCACTGGACATTAAACCCGAAATAATGACTGGGGAGTTGCAATAACTGTATGGCAGCGCTAACCTCTAGAGGAGACAATGTACTGGCAACTTCTTCTAAGAGACTGCCTGGGGGCAGCACTATATTTTCCACTTGGTGTTCTCCGGGGCACTGAACCGGAAGTTGCAGTGACTTGCTAACTTTCTGTGAGGGCTCACCATCACTTTGCATTACATATTGATTCCCCTGGTCACGGCTTCTTTTTAAAGCTGAAGAACCCTTTCAACACCAAATTAAAAGTTATAAGTGTCACAACATATTACCCTATCCATATATAATCACATACAGTGTGAAAAGGAGTAAAAAATTTTACCCCCAGACAAATCATACCTTGTTAGAAATACTAAACTTTTTTTGAGAAGCAGTTGATTCCGCAATTAGGGGCTTAGAGATTTCCACACCTCTATTATCCAATAATTCACGGACCGAATTGTAGCCGTTCACTTTGGCATTATGAACAAGTATCCCAGTAGGCTGGAACCCTTTCCTTGTCCTGTAAAATCCAGAAACAAATCAATTCAACAAATTATATTTGTAACTTTTAACATAAATTCATAATAAGGTTATACAATATTTACATGCAAAAGCTGCAGTTGCAAATATCTAGGCATTTAGGGCAAATCCAATCTGCAAATTTCATCACTTTAGCTATGTCTTCCCCATACCTAAAATTACCATAAAACCTTGAATCAAATGACCAATGGAAGAGTTAAATAAAAACAAAAATGAAGAAAGAAGAGTAATCAATGGCCAATTGGAAGCCCAAAAAAAACCTGTTCTTAAGACAATTCTTGCAGAATGCCAGGGTACACAACTTGTCCTTCTTAAGTTGCTTACAAAAAGCAACAAGATCTCTCGTTTTCTGTCTACACTGTAATGGTAAATAACATCCCAGATATCATAAATGGTAAAGAAAAATAAAATTAAAGGAGAGATTTTGTAATTTTGGTCAAAAATTTTGGTCAAACTCCAGCTATAGAATTTAAGATGAACTCTAACAAGGACATAAATTTCCAGATTTGAGAACAATAGCACCAAGAAATCTGATACTTTTTCATCAGGGCCTCAGTTATTTCTTGTGCAAACTCTTACCAAGTATACAGATCAAAAAATGAAAAAAAAAAAAAAAAAAAACAAAAAAGAGATTTCAATATGACATTTGGTTTTTGTTTCCTAAATCTCTAAAAGATGATGAAAAAGTACCTGATGACAAGTTTTCCCATTCTCAGAATTGTAGGTCCACGATCCCTTGTAACGGATCCTAGTAGGATTTGTGGTTCTCTTCTTCTTCATCTGAGAAATGGAAGATTTTTGGGCATTGTTTTCAACTATCTGGCTGATCTCAATAGCAGAGTTCCTGACAGTAGAGTTCTCGATGAGCGTCATTGCTAAAGATCTAGAGAGAAACTTCACATTTGGATGAATAGAGTAGAGAGGAGTTTATTATAATTTTACGTGGATTTTAAAAGTGAGGAATTTGAAAAGCTGGAAAGGATTTGAAAAGTTCGGGGCAAAGTTCATGAATTTGGGCACAGGTTGGGGGATGGTTTTTGAGATGGGAAAAGGGACTTTGAGGATGTGGTCCATACTACCAAGGATGCTAAATAAAGTTATCAATGTACTGAGTAAATACACTTTGACAAACGGGCCCCTTGTGCTTTGTTAGTCCAGGAAAGAAACAAGATGAGGACCATTATTCTGGCAAGTATGCAGGATGCCAGAAAAAGAAATAGCATTTTTTGCTGTCAATGGAAGAATTGTTCATAGACTCTTATTGGCATTGGCATCCAAGAGAAGACGGTCTCAGGTGGAAAATGGTTAAGTTGTTTTGAAAGGCAATAAACATCCACAAGGAAGCTAATTAGAACTTATTGATGTGTTGTGTGATCATAATTTTACAAGCATCACCTTTTATCCATTTAGTTAAGAAAGTAACAGCACATGTGCATGCACATAGAGAAAAAAAAATTATTTTTATGGTCCAAAAAGAAAAATCATATGGGAGTTAAGAGGACGAGAAGGAACTATAATCTCAAGAAAGGCTGGGTTCATTTGGGTCAGTGAATACGTATGCTGATTAAACCTTATAAATATAGGGAGAAACATAATTTTAATAATACCTCCCCTGTAGTTCTTCAATTTATGAAGCTGAAAAGATAAGAAGTTCCAATAGTTGTGCATCCAGTAGTGGAGAGACTACAGGCTCCATAAAATGACAGTAGTATGATTCAGAAACTCAGAACAAGAACATATGAAATTTGAAGCACAGGAGGTTGGCATTGGGCACAGAAAAACTTGGGTAATTTAGGACCAATTAGTATCAAGTATAGAACTAATAAGTTCACCAGCTAGATATATTTTAACAAGCAAGCCCTTCAACTTTTTAATTGAGGAAGGTAATAAAAGAAACAACACCATGCTGACACGTGTGGAGCACTACGAGAAACAATTACAAATTCAAAAGAGTCAAATAAAACTGGAGTACAACATGGAATACTTTTAAAACTGGAAAAATATTGGCTATTCGAAAGTCAGTGGATATCTACAATGATACTACTAAAAACTTATTACAGCACTGGCTAAACATAATTTTACTAGTATTCTCAGGTGTACTGAATTTAGGGAAGGCAGTAAGACAAGCATCATTGCTTTGACTTCTGATTTATGCAAGGTGACAGAAAATAACATTGTAGGGCAACAAAGTTGTATACACCTATTTCAACCCCATAGGAAGAGGTGAATAGGGCCGGCTACCAATTAGAATCAAACACAAGCAATTCCAACCTTTGAGGTTGATAGACAATAACAAGCAAACACAAGTGGAGTATGAAACTGCAAGTATATAGCTCTTGTCCTGTTCAAAGCTCAAAGAAATAAAGAAAATATAGTTCAAAGCCTGTCCATATCTATGGAAATTTAGCTCAAGCCCGATACATATGCCAAGACACAGTTCCAACATGGTCCTAATTTCTAGGAACTCTAGCTTGTACCTTCTTTCAATTCCCTTGTGTTTTAACTTACTTGTCTTGACTTATTCTAGCCTACCCCAAATACTTGGGATAAAAGGCTTAGTTGTTGTTGTTGTCTCGACTTGTTCTCAAGAAAATAATAATAATAAAAATAATCAAAGCTTCCTGCTTGTAGCTAAATGAAGTCACCATTTATTGCACTTCAATCATCACTAACTTTCTGCTGGGACACACATTCCTTAAAGATGTAGTTGAAAAGCAAATATTGAAAACCCAACAAGGAAATAGTCATGTATTCATATGATATTTATAGTACAAAATATATAACAAAATATCAATGCAGATTACATAGTTGTGATTTGTTTGTTTATAACAAACAAATTGGATAGGGAGAAATCTGTTTCATGATAATTGCGTAGTTGGGATATGATAGTTAGTAACAAACAGATATTAAAGAGATAGGATTAGTTAAGATATGATTAGTTAAATCCAATATTTCCCTTCAAGATGGATCAGGCAAGGGCTTGTCCATCATGGATGTAAGAAGTATGAACTGTGGATGATCCAGTGCCTTGGTGAGGACATCAGCAAGTTGTTTTGTGGAAGGAACAAAAGCAGTGCATAGGAATCCAAAGATGATATGTTCCCGTACAAAATGACAATCAATTTCGATGTATTTAGTACGTTCATGGAAGACCGGATTGGTAGTAATGTGAAGAGCTACTTTATTGTCACAAAACAATTTGATGGTTTCTTGATGGACTTGAAGGTCTTTAAGGAGGTGAGATAGCCATTGAAGTTCACATGAAGCAGCTGCCATGGAGCGGTATTCTGTCTCGACTGAGAAGCGGGAAACTGTTGTTTGTTGTTTCTTTGTGCGCCAAAAAATAGAATTAGACCCCAAATAGGTAGAAACAAGAATAGTCCCCGAATTATCCGAGGAATGGAGGAAGAGAGAATTGGAGGGGTTATCAATAGTATCAGTGGTGATGATGGTGGTGAAAGCCATGAGAGCTCTGATACCAAGTTGAAAAGCAAATATTGAAAACCCAACAAGGAAATAGTCATGTATTCATATGATATTTATAGTACAAAATATATAACAAAAATATCAAAGCAGATTACATAGTTTTGATTTGTTTGTTTATAACAAACAAATTGGATAGGGAGAAATCTGTTTCATGATAGTTGCGTAGTTGGGATATGCTAGTTAGTAACAAACAGATATCAAAGAGATAGGATTAGTTAAGATATGATTAGTTAAATCCAATAGATGTCAATCATATACAGAAGCACAACAGCATTCTTCTCAATCACCAAAAAACCAAAACAATATTTGAACTTGTGAATAGAAAAATACCTTAAGATCCTTTGAAATACTGCCATTTTTCTGTTAGGATAGGAGCCTGATTTCCAGGACTACAAGAGGAAAAGCCAACTGATGCTACATCTCCAATATCATCGTTATCCCATGTATCTCCAGGGCAAAACTGTCATCCTCTTGCAAACACAATATATATATATATCAACAGATATTTCAGCAGTACTGTGAGATGATCTCAACACAGATTAACACTGTGGATTCTGATGATCCTCAGATGACACACCAACTCAAAAGAATCTGGCTCTCCCAGTAGTTCTCTATCAGACCCACATGCTCCTTATCCTGAAAGCATCAAAAATAAGTTTTGGACAATTCAACATAAGAAAAGGGTAATCCTAACTAGAAACCAGATATCTTCCGAAATGTGAGGCTGTGAGATGGATGGTAATTTGGGACACACAATTCAACTGCAATTGGAAACCCCACCCCCCAACCAAAGCGTTTGCACTGTAATACGCCAAGCAAACAGGGACTTGGGTATGCAGAATGTATGCACTTAGGCATAGCTCCCATTTTGGAGAGGGATTACCGACGCATTTGAGCCCTTCAGAATCAGTTGCCACAGATATGATTGGTTCCAAAGATATGCCAAAACTGTTTCTTCTTGATCTGGAAAAAAAAAATGAGACTCATTTAATATTATACCTTGAGGTAAGCATTCATTAGATATTGGACTGTCAGACGACCCACACTTCGTCCCTTCTTCCGCATCCTCTAATCTGTTTTTTTCTGAGAGCAGGATTCCTAAATCAAACAATAAGATTAGTTACAATCCCACTGGCAGAAGTTCATAATCCCTAACCGGCACGAAGGTGGAAACAAAACATAATATGCTGCACGAGATTGATAGTACAATATGCACAAGCAAGATCATAAATATATTTGCAGAACTTTTCCAAGACCTTTTCCAACACTAGAAACACCATAAAGCAACAAAAGTACGAGGTTCGTTCGCAAATGTCAATACAACACCCTAGAGGAAGCAACACACCTAACAAGATGAAGTTATGGTAAACATACTCAAAGCTGACATATAAAGCTTATATATTCATATTCCTAATAATACGTGATCTTGTCATTAAGATGTTCTAAAGCATGTCAAAGGAAGGCTTGGTATGATACAGAACACCCACAACCCCCCACCCACACCGCGCACGCGCGTGAGATTCTTCTTTATTGGGAATATTACAAAAATGGGTCTTAGCACTAGCTGAAGTTATGGAGTAAGAAATAACCAGAATAGACCATACCAAAGTGCCTCATTGGATTGAGGAACTTTCCAAATTACATAGCATAACTTAGGCTCCACCCAAGGGTTAGTATGCAATGACCTAAGAAAAGTTGATTAAGGACCATGTAGGATCTCTATAGTTCTATAGTCAAAATGAAGCTCATTTCACAACCACCAAATGCATAGGTGTTTGTTCGTAACTAAGTTATAAGGGAAGTAGGAACATGGTAACTGAGTGCTCGTCACTGGAATGGCCATCACGTACTCCGTTGGATGGAATATCCTAGTTGTCAATATCTTGGGAATTAATGAATACATATATAGTAATTCTATGTGTGTGTGTGTGTGTGTGTATCATTTTCAATATAATTATGTCACACCAATAGAGAATAACTTAGTGATGATAACTGATAGCAAATATGACATGTGAATCAGCACAAAGTTTGATAAGGAACAAGAAGAATGCATACAAAATATGCTTTACCTCAATGAAGAAATATACTTCTCTACTACTTTTTCTTCCTCTTCATTATAGATGAACCATTTATCTTTTGTTGTGACGGAATCCCAAATCCCAATTTCTGGATAGAACAAATGTTGAAGGACATTCGTTACAATTTCATTTAATGAAAGGAAGATTAGTAGATTGTGACAAAACCTTGTAATATAATATTCGTTCGGCTGTTGTAGCCACTCAATTTCCAGAATCTCTGCCCGTTTTTGTGCAAAATAACATGGTCAGTTCTCACGGCATCAATTCTTTGATTCTCTATGATCATCATACATGCAAAGAAACAAAAGAAACTGAATTGAGTAATAGGAAATTAGATAATAATTCCAGCTTCATAAAAGCACCAACAATGACATGCCATTTATGTATTACTTATTCCATAAAAGCCTGATAACAATACTATGCTAATTATGACATGACATTTTATATAGTCACATTATATTAAGTCATAGCCTAAGAGCAGAGTTTATTTGAAAATTGGATTCAGAAAACTACCCTGAATCACCAATAAGGCAATGAGCCATCTGCATTCTACAAAAAATATTTGCTAGTAACGAAAAAAATACATTTAATTATTGAAATTTATATCACTCACTAAAATAGTGCATAATTGTAAAGATCACAGCAAACTGGACAGAAACTAAAGTAGTACAGAACCATAAACCACTAAACTGGTGTCGCAGCACTGCTGCAAGTCACTCTGCTGACAGGCAATAGATCTAGGCTTAAATTCTGCTTGCAGTACTGAATGACATAGATATTTCTCATGAGAAAATAAGGAAAAGGCTGAAAGATATATCTATAGAAAATTAGTCAATCAAGATTATCTAAGCCTTTGCCAACCGATTGGGACATGGAACACCCATGAAATACCACCAGCTCTCCTTCCCACCTACGTCAACCATCAAAAATGGTTCTAAAATCTTGATCAAGGAAATTATGGACAAGATAGGGCTGCTCCAAGGCCACTTGACGGATAGGAAAGGAACGAGGTTAGTTTTCGTGCAATTAAGAAGCAAACCTCCAAATTCTCCTTAGTTATGGAGTAGTTCAGGAGGAGGATGATACATTTCCTTCAGGGAATTTACAATCAATTCCAAGGCACAGAGAAAAGCCAAAGAATCAACATAAATCTACAGAATATGCTGAACGAAATAGAAAGTTCTACATCTGATAATTAAGTGACAGTAAACTCATTTCCCTAAAGTACTCTCTATTGCATATTAGCAGCTATCCAATTTGAATAAGCATCAACAAAATATAGATTTGGATCTCCAATTTAAAAACTGAAACCTCGGTCCTAAGTTTTTCTTCTTGAAACCAGTTTTTTTTTTTTTTTTTTTTTTTTTTTGTGGGGGGGGGGACTGTCAGTTTTAACAACATAAAGGAACTACTTAACATGGTAATAGGCTTGTGTTGAATGTTAAAATCTAATCATCACTACAGAGGAAATTGTGAATAGATCTTGAAGCTTTAAATGTTACAATTTAATATAAGCCAGACTTGACAGGAAAGGACAGTCAAAGTGTTTAATATCCAAAATTGAATACTGAGTGCAACCAGCATTTCTTCAGGAGAGATTGATAGGAAAATACTTCAAAGAATCACTAGGCAAGGAAGTACCCTATGAGTGCCAGTCAAGAGAATGCCAGAACTACCATGTATTTGTTCTTGGTAATGAAAGGATATGTTGTTGTCCTATCGAAGGGTGCACAGAAAGAATATGAAAACTATTACAGCATTAAAGAACTACCCTACTCTTAGATATTTCTAATTTCAATATGAGCTTATCTTTCCATGATACTAATGATGACAATAAAAAGCTATACTTTTAGTTAGTTTTAATTTCAAAAATGAGCTTATGTTTCCTATGATGATAACTATGAAAGCGATGATTACGATGTGTTCAAGTGCTATTTACCAGAAGGGAGAGTCTAAAGGCACACCTAGAATTTCTAGGGGCACTCACTTGGTAAGTTCACTATTATTACAAGTGGGCCACTAAACTTATGGGCAATTTTGACCTCATCTTCTCAAACAGGGAAGCCTTTCATTCTATTCGGCATTTAATCTTCGAAATAACACTATTCGGCATTTAAACGCCAAACTACAATCATATCGTTTGGCATTTAAACATTAAACTATATGATTACTGTCTGGCAATTAAACACCGAACATATTTTTGAACAGCTCAATGCATGCCAAAGCGTCTCAAAATTTTACAAAAATAAATTTAAGAAATCCTTAAATAACCCATTCTCTAGGATTTGCCAACTTTCCACATTCTCTCCATCTTTTGACAAACAAAATTGCCAAATCAAAAATTCATAAAATCTAGGATTTTAAAAAATTGGTCATTGAAACCCAAAACCCACAACAAATCCCATGAAATCTACGGTTATCGAGATCCTCTACCGTAGGGAGAGCGGAAGAAGGGTGCTTGAGCTCACCCGCCGCTTGAGCTCCCAGGGAGGGTGAGAGAGAGCGATGACTTTTTGGGTTTGAGAGTGGAGAGAGATAGAGGGGGTGCCCTTGAGAAGATGAGGGCAAAATTGTCCAAAAAAATCTAATGACAAGCTCATAAAACTCGTGAATTTTCTCACTAGAATGCCCTTAGTAATTCTAGTTGTCTTTAGAAACTCCCTTAATAGAATGGTCAATCATAGAAATACCAATATAATATTATATAATTCATTATAGTGCATGTGATGAAGGGAATAAACCAACACCTCTTCTTTTAACTAATTTATTCTTAATGGGTTAAGACATATCCCATGTTTCAAGACTGGACTATGAACTTTGTTGAAAAATTATTAAATAGATAAATAAAAACAATATTCTAATAGTATTTAAGTGTCCAAGATTCAAATAAATATTACCAAGACTAGATAACAAATCAATTAAACAAACTAACATATATCTTTGTATTTTCCAAAGGAAGCAAATACAACAATTTACCGAAATTTTTCTATGTGGAGACCCTTTTCTATCACAGCGGGGTGAACTACGTGGATAGTTTTGTTCACCATGTTAGATAATGGCTTAAAACCAAAAAATTACCATGTATGAAGCCCCCAAAAATGCAAATGGGTTTTAAAAAGTTCCTAAATTTCAGGCAACATATGATATTATTGAAAACCCACACATACCTACACCCATCTAATTCATTTTATAATGGGTTAATTACAGTTAGACCCCCTGTAGTATTAGGGATGTGTCACTTAACACCCCTGAAGTTTGAAACTCTCAAAAAACTCCCTAAATTTAGTTATTTTCACTCTTTTTTTTACTAAAGTGCACTCTTGTCCCTCAAATTCCTATTCTACCCTCATCCCTCCTTTTAACCAGCACACTTATTAAAAGGAGAAATAATGGTAGAATAGGAATTTGAGAGATAAGAGTGCACTTTAATAAAAAAATAGAGTGAAAATAACTAAGTCCAGGAAGTTTTTTGAGAGTTTCAAACTTCAGGGGTGTTAAGTGACACATTCCTAATACTACAGGGGGTCTACCTGTAATTAACCCTTTTATAATATACCCCTCTCTACTACCTCTCATAAATAAGCAAGTATAAGATGTGTTCTCGTGGAGAGATTTTAAATTGTAGTGTCTAGTTATCCATGTCATATTGTAGTCTATACTTGTACTCATAAATTTTATTCTCCTCTAGACTATATATCACACATACTTTACGGGAGTTGTACCCGTGTCGAATACATGTCTAGCAATCAGACACTTTGATACTTGACCCCATAAGTCTCTAATACTCCTTTTGCCATAACCAAAATTTCTAAAGTATCCAAGACTTATCAGAGGGTATCGTAAATTTAGATAACACTTACATGCAAATGACAAGTTAAAAACTGGTGAGACACTGCATTTATATAACATGTCTAATTATTTTAATAATGAATACAATTGTACAAACAAATATGGTACATATATCATGTGCATATATTTGAATGTGTCTAATTGTATTTATATACAATTACTGTTGTATCCATGCCGTACCCGCATCCTATTTTTTTTCAGAATAGCGTATCGCGATGTCCATATAGTATCGTACTCGTATCCATATCCACAATTCCCAGATTCTAGAAAGTCGCATTTACTAATTCGTAGCTCATTCATTCCGAGTCTCCTAAGAAAATTTTTTACCTGGCCAACCAATTTATATAGCTTAGAATCTTCGTTGTAAACAGCACTAAGCGCTTGAAAGTTGCCTAAAATATGCTTTAGAAAATGTAAATCTGGACATCAAAGTACAACATTAAGGCGTACAATAGTAACCATTGTTGTTATTATTACATAAACCCTTCTCCATCTAAATGGAGTTATATAGGTCAATTTGGCATGTGCATCATGTTAGACTCAAACCCATGAGATCACTAAGAGCCTCTTAAGCTTTAGGTGGGTTTTAAACTATTGCCAGAATTCAAGCATGTAAGGATGCTTGTTGAAACTTACCCATACCCCCACCCTACTGACCCGATTGATTTCATATGTAATTTTATAGCATGCCTCTCTCTATCTTTAACTCTGTCTCGCTTTCTTCATAGCCTCCCCTCTCCAGAGAAAATCTCTTTAATCTCTTGTGGTGATCTCCTAGTCTTCTTGTTCTCTCTTGTAATGATCCCCAATCTCCCTATAGCCATAACTCATTGATTTTGAAGGTGTTGTACAAGGTGGCTAGATATTGTGTTAACAGTTAGAAGAATAAATTTTCTAGAAGATATCAAAATTTGGTCAAGTTTTGAAATATATCAACAAGTTGCTATACCTAAAAACTAATATAAGAATTATATGCTATGTGAACTTTTTTGGGGCTTCTCCTTTCCTGGAAAGCCTTTCTCCTTTACCTAAAAATGGTATGCAGCCTCTCAAGCACACTCTAAAACCCTCAGGCAGCATCTCCCTCACCATATACTAGTTAGTTATCAGGGAAACATCCCCTCGGGGCGCCATCATGTTGATAGGAATTGAACTCAAGACCATTTACTTGGGAGTACGTTTTGAACATCCCACCTACACCTTGGGTGATAATCACTTTGTTCCTCAATTTGGGCTAGGATCATTAAACAGTCTGCGGACCTCTTGTACCCCAGTAGCCTAGAACTGTTTGTTATCTATCAAGGGTATCTGGCTTCTCAGAGCACCCCCTTAATACCTCAAATATGTTACATCACCCTCCACCATCGGTGAATTAATAAGGAAATATCTTATTTAAGCACCCCAATGCCGATAGTGGGAATCGAACTGAAAATCATTTATTTGGGAGTAGATTACCTAGACCATCCCACCTATCATTACCCTACCTTTGGTTATCAATTTGTTTTTCCATTAGACTGGGATTTTTAAACTACTTTTTTTATGACTTTTCCATAGATAATGCATTTCTAAATTTTACATGGAGATATAATTTCTAATTACGTAATCAGTTAATAAAAAAAACCACAATGACAGTTGTAAATAATAAACTTAATTCATTGTTTGTACCTGTACTTTGTTCTCTGTATACTAAACATTCCATAGGAAACTCATTTATACCCTTTATGAACTAATCAGTGTGACATTTATGTCTATTATATAAACAAAAGGTAACAACATTGTTGACCAATTGTTGGCAGTGAAAATTTCTAAGTAAAAAGGAATTTTCCACACAGAACGCGGAGCTAACTCCGCAGCTCCGCTTTTGGCTATTTTAGCCTCGCGTTTGAGCAAAACGCGGAGCTAATCCATAGCTCCGCGTTCTGATGAATTTAGCTCCGCGTTAACTCCGCGTGAGCAGATTTCATTAGAATTTCAAATTGATTGTGATTGAGATTTGGGCTTATCCAATACCCAAATTGAGTTCAATTCTCAGAATCCTAAATTGATTGTAATTGAGATTTTGGACTTATCCAATACCCAAATTGAGTCCAATCAGAATTCCAAATCAATAGATTTAAATCAATATTAAATATTTGATTAGAATCCTTGATGAATACAAAAACCATCTTTTCCTATTCCTATGGAAATCTTTATTCATATTCCTATGGAAACTCTCATAACTACTAAAGTCTATAAATACCTTCTTTGAGGAGACTTTAGAGATCATCAATCAATAATAGATCAATCTATAGATGATCATCAATCTTTAAGAAATCTTTTTGAAAGCATAAAAGAAGTTCAAGTTACGCGTAAAAGTCTTGAACGAATCAAGATCAGAGAAAATCAAGAAGAGTTGGCCGTCATCTTCAAGCAAGAAGACCATCGACGTCAGATCGTCCATCACTACGAGAACCCACTATTTACTGTAAAAGAGAGCAATAATTTATAAATCCTCTCGTTTGTTCTTTTCTTGTTCACTTTCGTTGTAATCTAAGATGTATTCAATGGAAAGAAAGCAAATTTCTGCTGCGAACAAACTGGCGACTACAGTGGCAGAAGTCTCTTTCATCGAAAAAGAGATCGTGGCACAATCCGACGTCGAGAGGATCGGATCCGACGTTAACATGCTAGTCGTGGAGATCGATCAACAGAAGTACGAGTAGTATCTCTCCTCTGAGTCAGGTAACCTGACCGAAACGCGGCGTTATTGTCGTGTGCGCTCCAAATATCCGTAAATCGGGTAATCGGGGATCCACCGATAAACGAGAACCCTTGGAGATCGCGGCCATAGAGCCGTCGTTTGGACAGGAAACCCTAGCAGGGGGTGATCTCTCTACTGCCGAAGAAGGCTTGAAAACTGGTTTGACCAGAGCCCAACTCCGCAACCGAAATCAGAAAGCTAGGCGAAAGGCTCTCAAAGCCCGCATTAAACACGAGGCTAATCAGGTAGCAGAACGCGAGACTACAAGCTTACCTCGCAAACTGGCTTGCGTTAATCGCAAGACCAGTCAATATCGCGTTAAATGCAAAGCTGCAACTTGCGTGAATCGCAAGGACAAGCCAGCGTGTGATTCTCTACGCGAATCCATTTTATCTGGGCTTAAAACCAGAGAAGCTCGCGTTAATCGCGAGGATAAACTTTCTTTAAAGCCAGCGTGTGATGTTGATTCTCCACGCGAGGCTAAGACTGAGCTTAGCGATAAACGCGAAGCCAGTAAGACTTGCGTTAATCGCAAGATTCCTGATACTCGCGTTAATTGCGAGGATAAACATTCTTTAAAGCCAGCGTATGATGGTCTCCACGCGAGGCTAAGACTGAGCTTAGCGATAAATGCGAAGCCAGTAAGACTTGCGTTAATCGCAAGATTCCTGACACTCGCATTAATTGCGAGGATAAACTTTCTTTAAAGCCAGCGTGTGATGTTAATTCTCCATGCGAGACTAAGACTGAGCTTAGCGATAAACGCAAAGCCAGTAAGACTTGCGTTAATCGCAAGATTCCTGACACTCGCATTAATCGCGAGGATAAACTTTCTTTAAAGCCAGCGTGTGATGTTGATTCTCCACGCGAGGCTAAGACTGAGCTTAGCGATAAACGCGAAACTAGTAAGACTTGCATTAATCGCAAGATTCCTGACGCTTGCGTTAATCGCGAGGATAAATTTTCTTTAAAGCCAGTGTGTGATGGTGATTCTCTACGCGAGGCTAAGACTGAGCTTAGCGATAAACGCGAAGCCAGTAAGACTTGCGTTAATCGCAAGATTCCTGACACTCGCGTAAATCGCGAGGATAAACTTTCTTTAAAGCCAGCGTGTGATGGTGATTCTCCACGCGAGGCTAAGACTGAGCTTAGCGATAAATGCGAAACCAGTAAGACTTGCGTTAATCGCAAGATTCCTGACACTCGCGTTAATCGCGAGGATAAATTTTCTTTAAAGCCAGCGTGTGATGGTGATTCTCCACGCGAGGCTAAGACTGAGCTTAGCGATAAACGCGAAACCAGTAAGACTTGCGTTAATCGCAAGATTCCTGACACTCGCGTAAATCGCGAGGATAAACTTTCTTTAAAGCCAGCGTGTGATGATGATTCTCCATGCGAGGCTAAGACTGAGCTTAGCGTAAATCGTGAAGTCGATGAAACTTGCGTTAAACGCAAAACTCTTTACCTTCGCATAAATCGCGAAGATGATTTTCAGACTTGCGTTAATTGCAAGAATCGCGTTAAACGCGAAGATATGACTTCCGTAAATAGCAAGAATAAGCCAGTGTAAGAATTTTCTTCCACGCGAGGCTAAAATTGCAGAAGATAAACTTCTGCAGAAACGCCAAGCCAGCGTAAAACGCGAGACTAGCGTATCAAAATACGAAGCTATTATTCAGCCTCGCGTAATAAAACGCAAAGCTAGTTCTCAGCTCCTCGTAATAAAACGCGAAGCTAGTTCTCAGCTCTGCGTAACAAAACGCGAAGCTACTTCTCAGCTCCGCGTAAAAATACAAAATCAGGGTTGATAATCACACGATTAGACCAGAACTTGACACTAATGATTCCAAAAAGTTTCAGTGGGCCCCTGGACCCTCTCAACAGATGAGTGGACCCCACGATTTCGTGTCCAACGCCACTGACCTCAGAGAATACTTAATCAAGAAAAGCAGCATAAATCAAGTTCAGTCGAATCCTACTTGTCATTGCAAGCAGCATATGACGGCAGTATCTGCAGTGATGAATAATTGTTGCTGCAGTAAGAACAGGGTATCGGTATTCGATCGATTAACTGAGACAAACAAAAACCATACTAAGAAGACAAGAACTACTCCCCGAGAAAAGGAATGGAGAATTGTAACCTCGAATATGGTCAACAAAGGCAAAAAAATCGTGGAGAAAGAATATGAGTCAGATGCAGACGATAAAAAGTCTCATCATTTCACCCGGCTCAAATCAGGCGCTATCGCTTCTCAAAATTATAAGAAAACTACAAAAGTTTTTTATGATGATGGCAGTGACAATTCAGCTATAGCTTCCCCACAATCTTGTGCATCTTCCCGACCACGAAAATCAACGTTGCACGCAGTGGACAGGTCTGATGACATTGACCAGAGGATAGAAGTCCAAGAGCAGATGATTCGAGGTCAATAAAAGACCATTGATGACCTCAAACTAATGTTTCTAAAAGTGGTCGAAAATACCCAGAAGATAGCCGACGATAAGGCTAAAACTTTTTCGGAACCGCCACCTAAGACAAATGAAGATAATAAAGAAGAAAAGGCTTATTCGGTGCATGAGAATAACAAATATTCCTCTCATGATCTTCATGAAGAGAAGATAGAAAACCTACAGAAGCAACTGGATGCGTTAATGCAAAAGAAAGAGTTAAAGGAATCGGGGGTTTCAAGGCCATATCCGCTTGAGTGGGACTTCGCCCCTTATCCAGAAAAATACAAACCGCTCAACTTGGAGCCATATGACGGAAAAGGATCCCCCAGTCAGCACATCTACTACTTCTTGTCTCAAGCGGGGCATTTGATGGGTAATGACCCAGTAATGACCAACATATTTGCAAGTACCTTGCGAGGGCCTGCTTTTACATGGTTTATGCAGCTGCCCCCGGGAACCATAAACACTTGGTATGATGTCGAGAAACAGTTCTTGGCATGTTTCTTTGAGGATGATACCGAAATATCGGTTCATTCCCTCCTTGCGACGAAACAAGGAGAAGAAGAAACAGTTAAGAGTTTTATTGAATGCTTCAGGGAAAAATCCGTGCATTGTAAACACGGTATGACCCAAAAACCCTGGTGGAAACCTGTAAACATAATTTCAGGACCGACGTGCTGATAAGAATGGGAGTTGTAGAGTCCAAGAACTGGAAAGACCTGTTAAAGCCAGACCTGTTAAAGCAGGGAGAGCAGGCGGAAGATATAATTCGCCGAATTGAGAAATCTCGTAGCACGAGAAACTCTACGAATAACAGGCCATATCCACAGAATCCTAAAAATAAAGAGAAGGCTGTGATGGCGTCAGTTGCAGATCCGAAGCCAAGATCTCAGAATCCGAGAGGTGCAGGTCAAAATAGGCCCCGACAAAATAGAACTTATACATTCAAGACTGAGCAAACAGATACTTTATTCCATCTCCTCCTTAGAAAGGGCATGTTGAAGCTTTCCGAGAATCAAAAACCGGAAGACGCTGGTAAAACCAATAACCCTAACTATTGCCTGTACCATCGGAACGTCGGGCACCCAACTAAGGATTGCTATCCTCTTAAGAACCGAATTCAGGCATTGATAGAAGCCGAGATTCTCACACTTAAAGAGGAACAGAAGAAAGTTTCTGCAAATATGGCAATTTTAGTAGTAGGAACCAATGAGTTCCCTGCCAATATGATCCATGTACCAGTAGGGAAGCCAATATCAACACCAAGCACGAGCAGCCCGCACTTGCATGCTGGCCCCTTGGGTACGCTCCGAACCACAGCTGTGACAAAGTCATTCTCATTGGCTAGCAGTCAGATTGGACTGGGGGTGCCGAAAATATTGACGATGATAAGCATCATGTTGCTTCTGCTACTCTCGCTAGCCATTGGAATGGCTAATTGAGTGCTATAAACAAAAAATTTTGTTGCCCAATGCTGTTAAAGCGGCGGAAAGAGGAGATCAAGTTCCTTGCCAACCCTATAATACTGAGAGTAAAAGTATGAAATCAACTACTCAATACTGTTAAAGGCAAAAGGGAGAGGAAATCAATTCCTCGACAACTCACCATGCTGAGGGGAATAGCATGGCTAGTCCAACGCAAACGGCAATTGGTAAAGACACACCAAATCCGTTTATAGTTGGGGGTTTGCTAAAAATCTCGTGTATCTGTCATGTTAAGCTCTTACCTCTGACAGTATGATTTGGATTATTCTCATCTCCGTTCAAGTTACGCGTGAGAGCACTTGGACCAGGCATGTGCAATTGGGTGCCGCTGCCAAAGATCGATAATCCTGACCCGATCATTTTGGCGTGTGCAATTAAATATCTCTGCCAAATGTCAGACATGTGCGATTAAGCACCTCTGCCGAATTTCTTGATCTTACCCTGATCACAAAATTGAAAATCCAAAGTATTTCAAAATTTGCTAAGTTCTAAGCCATTTTGAAAACTTTGGAAGGGGTTCCGTTGGCGGTGGAAATTTCTAAGTAAAAAGGAATTTTCCACACAGAACGCGAAGCTAACTCCGTAGCTCCGCGTTTGGCTATTTTAGCCTCGCGTTTGAGCAAAACGCGGAGCTAATCCATAGCTCCGCATTCTGATGAATTTAGCTCCGCATTAACTCCGTGTGAGCAGATTTCATTAAAATTTCAAATTGATTGTGATTGAGATTTGGGCTAATCCAATACCCAAATTGAGTCCAATTCTCAAA
Source organism: Dracaena cambodiana (assembly GCA_036321105.1). NCBI lineage: Eukaryota > Viridiplantae > Streptophyta > Magnoliopsida > Asparagales > Asparagaceae > Dracaena > Dracaena cambodiana. The sequence continues at coordinate 29,829,275 of JAYEPQ010000013.1, forward strand.
ATCCTAAATTGATTGTGATTGAGATTTTGGCATTATCCAATACCCAAATTGAGTCCAATCAGAATTCCAAATCAAGAGATTTAAATCAATATTAAATATTTGATTAGAATCCTTGATGAATACACAAACCTTATTTTCCTATTCCTATGGAAATCTTTATTCATATTCCTATGGAAACTCTCATAACTACTAAAATCTATAAATACCCTCTTTGAGGAGACTTTAGATATCATCAATCAATAATAGATCAATCTATAGATGATCATCAATCTTTAAGAGATCTTTTTGAGAGCATAAAAGAAGTTCAAGTTACGCGTAAGAGCCTTGAACGAATCAAGATCAGAGAAAATCAAGAAGAGTTGGCCGTCATCTTCAAGCAAGAAGACCATCGACGTCAGATCGTCCAAATGAACTACTAGATAGATCCCATCGCTACGAGAACCCACTATTTATTGTAAAAAAGAGCAATAATTTATAAATCCTCTCATTTGTTCTTTTCTTGTTCACTTTCGTTGTAATCTAAGATATATTCAATGGAAAGAAAGCAAATTTCTGCTGCGAACAAACTGGCGACTACAGTGGGAGAAGTCTCTTTCATCGAAAAAGAGATCGTGGCACAATCCGACGTCGAGAGGATCGGATCTGACGTTACTATGCTAGTCGTGGAGATCGATCAACAGAAGTACGAGTAGTATCTCTCCTCTGAGTCAGGTAACCTGACCGAAACGCGGCGCTATTGTCGTGTGCGCTCCAAATATCCGTAAATCGGGTAATCGGGGATCCACCGATAAACGAGAACCCTTGGAGATCGCGGCCATAGAGCCGTCGTTTGGGCAGGAAACCCTTGCAGGGGGTGATCTCTCTACTGCCGAAGAAGGCTTGAAAACTGGTTTGACCAGAGCCCAACTCCGCAACCGAAATCGGAGAGCTAGGCGAAAGGCTCTCAAAGCCCGCATTAAACACGAGGCTAATCAGGTAGCAGAACGCGAGACTACAAGCTTACCTCGCAAACTGGCTTGCGTTAATCGCAAGACCAGTCAATATCGCGTTAAATGCAAAGCTACAACTTGCGTGAATCGCAAGGACAAGCCAGCGTGTGATTCTCTACGCGAATCCATTTTATCTGGGCTTAAAACCAAAGAAGCTCGCGTTAATCGCGAGGATAAACTTTCTTTAAAGCCAGCATGTGATGTTGATTCTCCACGCGAGGCTAAGACTGAGCTTAGCGATAAACGCGAAGCCAGTAAGACTTGCGTTAATCGCAAGATTCCTGACACTCGCGTTAATTGCGAGGATAAATATTCTTTAAAGCCAGCGTATGATGGTCTCCACGCGAGGCTAAGACTGAGCTTAGCGATAAATGCGAAGCCAGTAAGACTTGCGTTAATTGCAAGATTCCTGACACTCGCATTAATTGCGAGGATAAACTTTCTTTAAAGCAACCGTGTGATGTTGATTCTCCACGCGAGACTAAGACTGAGCTTAGCGATAAATGCAAAGCCATTGAGACTTGCGTTAATTGCAAAATTCCTGACACTCGCATTAATCGCGAGGATAAACTTTCTTTAAAGCCAGCGTGTGATGTTGATTCTCCACGCGAGGCTAAGACTGAGCTTAGCGATAAACGCGAAACTAGTAAGACTTGCATTAATCGCAAGATTCCTGACGCTCACGTTAATCGCGAGGATAAATTTTCTTTAAAGCCAGCGTGTGATGGTGATTCTCTACGCGAGGTTAAGACTTTGCTTAGCGATAAATGCGAAACCAGTAAGACTTGCGTTAATCGAAGATTCCTGACACTCGCGTAAATCGCGAGGATAAACTTTCTTTAAAGCCAGCGTATGATGGTGATTCTCCACGCGAGGCTAAGACTGAGCTTAGCGACAAACGCGAAACCAGTAAGACTTGTGTTAATCGCAAGATTCCTGACACTCGCGTTAATCGCGAGGATAAATTTTCTTTAAAGCCAGTGTGTGATGGTGATTCTCTACGCGAGGCTAAGACTGAGCTTAGCGATAAACGCGAAACCAGTAAGACTTGCGTTAATCGCAAGATTCCTGACACTCGCGTTAATCGCGAGGATAAACTTTCTTTAAAGCCAGCGTGTGATGGTGATTCTCCACGCGAGGCTAAGACTGAGCTTAGCGTAAATCGCGAAGCCGATGAAACTTGCGTTAAACGCAAAACTCCTTACCTTCGCATAAATCGCGAAGATGATTTTCAGACTTGCGTTAATTGCAAGAATCGCGTTAAACGGGAAGATATAACTTCCGTAAATTGCAAGAATAAGCCAGTGTGTAAGAATTTTCTTCCACGCGAGGCTAATATTGCAGAAGATAAACTTCTGCAGAAACGCCAAACCAGCGTAAAACGCGAGACTAGCGTATCAAAACGCGAAGCTATTATTCAGCCTCGCGTAATAAAATGCAAAGCTAGTTATCAGCTCCGCGTAATAAAACGCGAAGCTAGTTCTCAGCTCTGCGTAACAAAACGCGAAGCTACTTCTCAGCTCCGCGTAAAAATACAAAATCAGGGTTGATAATCACACGATTAGACCAGAACTTGACACTAATGATTCCAAAAAGTTTCAGTGGGCCCCTGGACCCTCTCAACAGATGAGTGGACCCCACGATTTCGTGTCCAACGCCACTGACCTCAGAGAATACTTAATCAAGAAAAGCAGCATAAATCAAGTTCAGTCGAATCCTACTTGTCATTGCAAGCAGCATATGACGGCAGTATCTGCAGTGATGAATAATTGTTGCTGCAGTAAGAACAGGGTATCGGTATTCGATCGATTAACTGAGACAAACAAAAACCATACTAAGAAGACAAGAACTACTCCCCGAGAAAAGGAATGGAGAATTGTAACCTCGAATATGGTCAACAAAGGCAAAAAAATCGTGGAGAAAGAATATGAGTCAGATGCAGACGATAAAAAGTCTCATCATTTCACCCGGCTCAAATCAGGCGCTATCGCTTCTCAAAATTATAAGAAAACTACAAAAGTTTTTTATGATGATGGCAGTGACAATTCAGCTATAGCTTCCCCACAATCTTGTGCATCTTCCCGACCACGAAAATCAACGTTGCACGCAGTGGACAGGTCTGATGACATTGACCAGAGGATAGAAGTCCAAGAGCAGATGATTCGAGGTCAATAAAAGACCATTGATGACCTCAAACTAATGTTTCTAAAAGTGGTCGAAAATACCCAGAAGATAGCCGACGATAAGGCTAAAACTTTTTCGGAACCGCCACCTAAGACAAATGAAGATAATAAAGAAGAAAAGGCTTATTCGGTGCATGAGAATAACAAATATTCCTCTCATGATCTTCATGAAGAGAAGATAGAAAACCTACAGAAGCAACTGGATGCGTTAATGCAAAAGAAAGAGTTAAAGGAATCGGGGGTTTCAAGGCCATATCCGCTTGAGTGGGACTTCGCCCCTTATCCAGAAAAATACAAACCGCTCAACTTGGAGCCATATGACGGAAAAGGATCCCCCAGTCAGCACATCTACTACTTCTTGTCTCAAGCGGGGCATTTGATGGGTAATGACCCAGTAATGACCAACATATTTGCAAGTACCTTGCGAGGGCCTGCTTTTACATGGTTTATGCAGCTGCCCCCGGGAACCATAAACACTTGGTATGATGTCGAGAAACAGTTCTTGGCACGTTTCTTTGAGGATGATACCGAAATATCGGTTCATTCCCTCCTTGCGACGAAACAAGGAGAAGAAGAAACAGTTAAGAGTTTTATTGAACGCTTTAGGGAAAAATCCGTACATTATAAACACGGTATGACCCAAGAAACCCTGGTGGAAACCTGTAAGCATAATTTCAGGACCGACGTGCTGATAAGAATGGGAGCTGTAGAGTCCAAGAACTGGAAAGACCTGTTAAAGCAGAGAGAGCAGGCGGAAGATATAATTCGCTGAATTGAGAAATCTCGTAGCACGAGAAACTCTACGAATAACAGGCCATATCTACAGAATCCTAAAAATAAAGAGAAGGCTGTGATGGCGTCAGTTGCAGATCCGAAGCCAAGACCACATAATCCGAGAGGTGCAGATAAAAATAGGCCTCGACAAAATAGAACTTATACATTCAAGATTGAGCAGACAGATACTTTGTTCCATCTCCTCCTTAGAAAGGGCATGTTGAAGCTTTCCGAGAATCAAAAACCGGAAGACGCTGGTAAAACCAATAACCCTAACTATTGCCTGTACCATCGGAACGTCGGACACCCAACTAAGGATTGTTATCCTCTTAAGAACCGAATTCAGGCATTGATAGAAGCCGGGATTCTCACACTTAAAGAGGAACAGAAGAAAGTTTCTGCAAATATGACAATTTTAGTAGTAGGAACCAATGAGTTTCCTGCCAATATGATCCCTATACCAGTAGGAAAGCCAATATCGACACCAAGCACGGGCAGCCCGCACTTGCATGCTGACCCCTTGGATATGCTCCGAACCACAGCTGTGACAAAGTTATTCTCATTGGCTAGCAGCCAGATTGGACTGGGGGTGCCGAAAATATTGACGATGATAAGCATCATGTTGCTTCTGCTACTCTCGCTAGCCATTGGAATGGCTAATTGAGTGCTTTAAATAAAAATTTTTGTTGCTCAATGCTGTTAAAGTGGCGGAAAGAGGAGATCAAGTTTCTTGCCAACCCTATCATACTGGGGGTAAAAGTATGAAATCAACTACTCAATATTGTTAAAGGCAAAAGGGAGAGGAAATCAATTTCTCGACAACTCACCATGCTGAGGGGAATAGCATGGCTAGTCCAACGCAAACGGCAATTGGTAAAGACACACCAAATCCGTTTATAACTGGGGGTTTGCTAAAAATCCCGTGTACTTGTCATGTTAAGCTCTTACCTCTGACAGTATGATTTGGATTATTCTCATCTCCGTTCAAGTTACGCGTGAGAGCACTTGGACCAGGCATGTGCAATTGGGCACCACTGCCAAAGATCGATAATCCTGACCCGATCATTTTGGCGTGTGCAATTAAACGTCTCTGCCAAATGTCAGACATGTGCGATTAAGCACCTCTACCGAATTTCTTGATCTTACCATGATCACAAAATTGAAAATCCAAAGTATTTCAAAATTTACTAAGTTCTAAGCCATTTGAAAACTTTGGAGGGGGTTCCGTTGGCTGTGGAAATTTCTAAGTAAAAAGGAATTTTTCACACAGAACGCAAAGCTAACTCCGTAGCTCCGCATTTGGCTATTTTAGTCTCGCGTTTGAGCAAAACGCGGAGCTAATCCATAGCTCCGCATTCTGATGAATTTAGCTCCGCGTTAACTCCGTGTGAGCAGATTTCATTAGAATTTCAAATTGATTGTGATTGAGATTTTGGCTAATCTAATACCCAAATTGAGTCCAATTCTCAAAATCCTAAATTGATTGTGATTGAGATTTTGGACTTATCCAATACCCAAATTGAGTCCAATCAGAATTCCAAATCAAGATATTTAAATCAATATTAAATATTTGATTAGAATCCTTGATGAATACAAAAACCTTATTTTCCTATTCCTATGGAAATCTTTATTCATATTTCTATGAAAACTCTCATAACTACTAAAGTCTATAAATACTATCTTTGAGGAGACTTTAGAGATCATCAATCAATAATAGATCAATCTATAGATGATCATCAATCTTTAAGTGATCTTTTTGAGAGCATAAAAGAAGTTCAAGTTACGCGTGAGAGCCTTGAACGAATCAAGATCAGAGAAAATCAAGAAGAGTTGGCCGTCATCTTCAAGCAAGAAGACTATCGACGTCGGATCGTCCAAAGAAACTACTAGATAGATCCCATCGCTACGAGAACTCACTATTTATTGTAAAAAAGAGCAATAATTTATAAATCCTCTCGTTTGTTCTTTTCTTGTTCACTTTCGTTGTAATCTAAGATGTATTCAATGGAAGGAAAGCAAATTTCTGCTGCGAACACCAATGGATTTGTGAGGCCCGTTCTTATGATGATTTTGAGAATCCACTATAAAAATATATTTATAGAATTCTACCTCTTGGTGACCTGCCCAATTTGAGCCAACACATCACTGAGACAATTTGTGTACGAATTATAGGGTATTTGTTCCTAAAAAATAAAGTTTATTTGATGCATTTGATATGCGGGAATCCACTTGGTACTCCAAAATGTCTATGAGGATTCCCATGTTTGGCATAAGCTTAATTTAACATTCCAAGAATGTTGGAATCCCATTGGCATCACAATACCCCATCTTAGGACAATGTGATTTCCTCCATGAGTGGTAGGTATCCTACATCACTACCTAGCTACAATCCATAAGATGTCATTTTTTAAAAATATCACAATTCTTTTTTCTAATCTTTTTTCCCTTTCTTCAACTTCCCGTAGCCCATGGTCATTGCCGTCGTAGCTATAGCCTCTATAAACACCGTCCATCACCATTATTGGTGTTAACTGTCACTATCCTTTTAACTTCCACATAAGCAATAGCTGCCCCACTTCCCGACTATCATCCCTACACCTTCGACATTGCCAATAGACTGCAACTTAAACGAGCATTATTTGTTGCTACCCTTGTAGTACCACCTGACTGCCACTGGGACTGTCTGGTGCCACCAATCTCTGCCACTCCCACCATGTGCCCATTGTTCGTTTGTCATCTACCACCCCCCACCACCAGGAAGAAAAATCATCACTTGGGTGATCTTGCAGCAACAGCCACCACTACCTATCCATCATGACCAAATTTCTTGAAGCAAGGACACTAACTTGTGACAAACAACATAGATCATTAACTGTATTTAGTTGGGTTTCAATCTCCCATCTGACTGAATATTACCAGAGACACATTATAAAAAGGCCACATGAAAGTAACCATTAAATTAGCAGTTTAAGATAAATCTAAATCAGCAATATACCACGAATACCTTAACTTCTTTTGATAATGAGGCCATAGCTTTTAGTTACCCAAGTTAAATCCCAGAATCAACATTCGTGGGACTCTAACCTGGAACCTTCAACTTGAGAGCATAGAGTGTTACCGGCTAGGCCAACCTGCCTTCACATCAATCTCTTGAACTGAATAAATATTGCCGAGGAAGGCCAACTAAATTAAGTAGTTAGATGAAATGTATGCATTAATGTAATTACAGGTATAACCAACCAAAGGTAAACAGTTCACTCTGCCATAAGTATAAATATTGTCCTCAAACTCAGTTTAATTACTCGCTCGGTTTAAGAGTGAGTAGTGAATACTAGGGAAATTCCACGTGCACTCATTCATAACTCGGAATATTAATAGTTTAATATATATGTACACAAAAACATGTCATAAAAATTTAATTACAATACTGAAAATCAAAAAACTATAAATATTACAAAACAAGTTTCATACCTTTCTAATATCATTTTAGAGCTATTTACTCATCATACCATATCTTAGCAACTTAGTAACAAATCAGAAATTAATAAGGTATTTTGAGATTTGAAGTTCTAATAAATTTTATTTACATGTGAAGCAATAATGTTGTAATTTTCTGCAATTTAAATAATTTATTGTAATTTATTGTGAAAAGAGCTACATTTACTGTAATTTTCTAATTCAGATTGCAGGAAAAAAAAAAGCAGATAAAAAATATTAGATCAATAAAAAAAATTGCAGAAAAGATTGCAAACGAAAATTAGCAAAATAGATTTTCTAATTCAAAAAGAAAATCAAATGTTTCACTTTCACCCTTTCTATGCATCCTATAATTCAGAAAAAAGACTGCTGAAAAAAAAAAGATGATATAATTCAAAAAAAGATTGCAAATTTATGAAAAACAAAAAAAAAAATGTAAAAAAAGAGAAAAATGGAGCGAGTTTTCAGCAGATCGAGTCCGAAACAAAAAGCTCAGACGAGTACTTGACCAAGTTGTCAGAGTACTCATTCTGTTCGACTTTTCAACCAATTTCCCTCATCTCGATTCGTTTTCTGAGTGAGCCCGAGTATTCAGATGAATACTCATTCGAGTAATCTAGGTTTTAGAACATTGAGCATAAATCTTATTAAAGATGCATTATAAAAAGGCCAGATGAAAGACACCATCCAACTAAGCACTTTAAGTTAAACATCTGCGTACCATCAATCTTTGAAAATGAACTAGCTAAATCTTGAAGAGAAGTACCACAGTAATGACAACTAAACCTTTTATCCCAACTACTTGGGAGTAGGCTACATGAACCAAAAGAGAATCATGCCGGATCAATCCATGTGACCCTTCTCCACTCATTCCTATTTAGCAATAAGTCTTCATTTAAGCTTTAGCATCCATATATTTTCGTATCATCCCCATTCAGTTTTTCTCGGTCGTCTCTTCACTCCTGTCCTACATTGATAAGCTCCACTCGACAAACTAAATCTATATCGTTCATGACCAAACTATCATATCTGATTTTTCTCGCTTCTTTTATTCTATAAGGGTTACACCTATCTCAGCAAGAATGTTCTTATTTCTCACTTTATCCTTACATCCAACAAACATTCGCAACTCTGTACACTTATCTTTTATGAATAACGTCTCTTTAAAACCCAGCATTTTGTGCTATATAATAAATTTGGCCTAATAGCAATTCTATAAAATCTTTCCATCAACCTTAACGGAATATTGCGATCACATAAAACTCTCGTTATGCTCCACAATTTCAACCAACTAACTTGGATCCTATTATCAACATCATTATTGACATCTTCATCATTTTGAATCATAAAACCCAAATACCTAAATTGACTGTTCATTTGTATTCCTCGCTCGTCCAGCGTCAGGCACTATAATTCCAGGTCCTTCGTTTACTAAATTTGTACTCTCTACATACAACTTTAGTAAACAAAGGACCTGAGACTATAATATCGTGACAATGAACAAGAGAGAGATACAAATAAGCAATCAATTTACGTATTTGGGTTCTATAATTCAAAATGATAGAGAGATCGATAGTGATGTCAACTATGAGAACCAAGCTGGCTGATTTACATGAAGTGCAATGGAAGTTTTACAACATGAGCCAAAGACTCCACCAATGTTGTGTCCCCAACCAGAATAAAGGAGGGTTGTGGCAGGCCTGCAATAGCCAACATAAAACATTCTCACATATTATGACATGAGCCAAAAATTGATGAGAAGAACCAATCAAATTAAATTGTGAAATAAAATGTATGCAGTATGCATTTATAGCTAAAAGTTAACCAAAAAAAGGACAAGTTCATTCAATTAACTAAAAGAGGAAATGGCATTCAATTCAACAACATACTCTTAGGTACAAGATCAAGAGATGAAAGAACTTCAGCGTGTGCTTTATCTGCCTCAGTGCGTAATTGTAAAAGGTCATCAGACTCAACTAGAGAAAATGAAGTTTCCCCTCCGGCTGAACGCATAGCTTTGACCTTTGCATTCAGTTTCTGTTTTAAATCCTTTTCCTGCACAAAGTTACATTTTAAAGCATGAAAATAAATCGAACCAACTGAAAGAACTACAGGAATCAATTTTTCCGAATCTGAGAACCTTTTTTTTGGCCGCAAGAAATTTTTCTTTGTTTTCCTTCCTTCCTTCCTCAAACTTCACTGCCACTTCGTCTATCCAATTTCTCAGATCTCTGAACACAGACAATATGAAAAAGTCATCCCAAGTAATAACAAGTTATGAACACTGTTTAAAGAACTTCTATAAGTCACTTACTCAGTGCCAAGAGCCTCGTGACAAAGAAAATTTAATATCTTCAGCTTCTCCGATGGTTCTAGATTATCATACCCAGACACACCCCTACTGAGAAAGTCCAGAGGCAATTCCCTCAAGGCACATTCAGACTCCTCAATGCATCTTTTAAGTGTATGAACCCATGCATCCTCCCTGTTTGTCAAATATGTGAAGACCAGAAAGAAAATTTTTAACAGAAAAGGTAAACTATATAACAAATAGAAAATGATATCAACATTCAGAGAATATGATGCAAGGAGTCATACTCTTTTTTCATGTCTTTTTTAATTAGGGATAGCAATTTGATGCTGAATTCCATATGTGCTGAATATACCCCGTGACGCTTGATGCGTCCTCTAGCTAAATCTCGTAGGATGCATTCAGGCTGGCCTTTATCTATGTCAAGAACCTAAATTAAAAGCCACAACAAAGTGGAAATATTACCTGATCAAAGAGACTCATGGAAATGCTCAAAAACTAGAAAAGGACGTTGAAGAAATTCCTATTACAGAACTCCCAGCAATTGCAGTCAGAAACTTTCAGACTTAAAATAGAAATGTAAATTCTCCAGACAGCAGACCAATTTAAGAGTAAAGCCTTTAAGCCAGACTCTTAGGGTCAGCTACATGAATCCTTTTCTACTTTCAAGAGATGGAACAGTGAAATATTTTTCTCCTCAGTCTGACTAGAGGTTGTGATAATTTAAGAAGAAAAAGTAAAAGAAAAACCTTCCTTATTCAAAAGGAGCCAAATGTAGTATGCGCTAGTCCAATTTAGCTATTGAAAACATAAATTTTGATGCAATGCAGATAATCACAACATATCATATAAAAAGAATACTTACGCTACATTCGAAGATAATGGAGATCATACCTCAGAAAATGAATTGCAGAACTCCAAGAACTGTAAGGCAGCTCCAACATCTTGAGCCGGCAGTTCAGTTCCAGCAACTTCTATTAAGGGACTGCCTGCAGGCAGCACAATCTCTTCAGTGTGAAATCTGGCAGCACATTTTCTTAACTTGCGAACTTTCGGCAAAGGCTCATTTGCACCCACTTCAGTCTGCTCCACTTCCAGATCCTCATCACGACTTCGTTTCAAAGCTGGCAAACCCTTCCAAAACCATGTACAGAGCCGCGTGTTGCAATGAGAAACCCGGATATAATCATACAATCAGAAAATAACTGAAAAGGATAATTTAAATCAAGAAAAAATTGTACTTTATTAGAAAGTGGGGACTTTTCCAGGGACACAGTAGATTCCGCAGTCCAGGGCTCCAAGGTTTCTGCGCCAACGTTGTGCAAAAATTCATGGACCGAATTGAACCCCCTAGCTTTGGCCCTATGAGAAAGTATCCCAGTAGGCCGGTATCCTCTCCTTTTCCTGTGAAATCAAGAACCAAAAAGATCACTTAAAATTTTTTACAACCATAATTTCTAACATTAACATAAAAGGTTATAGAGATTCTACATGCAAAAGCTGCAATTGCAGTCACCGCGGCATTTGGGGCAGATCCAATCCTCTAATTTCCCCACATCGTGGGCCTTTTCACCATACCTGTAATTTCAAAGAAGTCTCAAATCTGATCACTAAAAAATATTCAAACTTTAAATAAAAAAATCAACCAGACGAAATAATCAAAGCAATGACAAGGTGAAAGAGGTAAAAGAACCTGTTCAGAAGGCATTTGTAGCAGAATGTGAGAGGGCACGGCTTCTCATTCTTTAGCTTCTTACAGAAAACCGCAAAATCTCTGGTCTTTTGCCTACACTGCAATACATATAATAAAAAAATAAAAAATAAAAGGAGAGATTTTGTGACATGGGTCAAACTTAACGAAGAAAACTAAAAAAAATATGAAATTTGCAATGCAGGTGGTGATTTGAGAAGAAACTGAATCTGGAAAAAAAATAATAATAAGCTAAATTGTTTTGCTTATTCTGTAGCGGAAAAGTCACCAACTGAACAGGAAAAAAAAAATTGAAAATTTGCAACCGGCGATTTTGATCACCTAAAAATCTCAAAAAAGAGGGGTAAAAAATGAAAATTTACCTGATGGCAGGTCTTGCCATTCGTAGAATCGTAGATCCGCGTTCCTTTGACTCGAATCCCAGGATCCTTTGTCCTCTTCTTCTTCAGAGAAAGAGGGGGGCTTTGGGTATTGCTCCCTTCTCTCCGACTGATCTCAGCAGCGGCGGAGTTCACCAGAACAGAGTTCACCAAGGCAGCGTTCTCGGCGGCGGAGTTCTCAAGGAGCACCATTGCCGATGCCTCGGCGAGAACCTCCATTTCAGACAGAGAGAGAGAGAGGGGAGAGAGATTTGAGATGGGAGATGACAAAGGGGTTTTTATTTCTTTTAAGTATTTATTTAGTCCTGAGTGGGTTCTCGGGGTTAGCGCCACGACTTAGAAGGAAATTTTGGAGAGATTTTCTTTTCCTTTTTCGGTGGGTTTTTGGATTCAATGTCTGAAGAGAGCCTGAGGATTTCCTTTTCTGAGATTTTTTTTTTTAAAAAAAAAATGCGAAAGTATAAGAAATTTTTATAAACTATTATGTTTTTTTGAAAAACCCATAAAACTCTTTATGAACTATTAAATTAACGTTGAAAAACCCTCAGCTCATTAGACAATTCTTAGTTTTCTTTGTTATATAATATATCTACGACTGTATTTTTTACTTATTTTATTAGATAAACAATATGTTTATCTGTAATAATATTAAATCTATCTAATTAATAGATTAATGAATCTCTTTCTAAGAAATTAATTGAATTGAATTGATGAATAGATCAAAAATAAATTAATTTAATTATTTAATTAAGTAAATGGGCTCTCTTATTTAAAATTGCACATATATATATATATATATATATATATATATATATATATATATATATATATATATATATATATAAAAAGTGTTGTTTTTTTTCACTTTTTAGATTGTTCATTAACATTGTTTGGGGTATGAAGTGAAATTTAAAAGTATGTGAGCATTGAGATAACATAAATATATTTTATGGAGTTTTTCAGAAAAACCTGATACTCCGTAGGGAAATTTTAAATACATCCACTAATTTTCTAAAAAATTGATCGACTTATGAAAAGTAGAAAATATATAGTGTACTTATAGGGTCCAACAACTTTCCATTTGTATTCCTTTCTTTATTAGTTTATGAAAATTAGTAATAAAAATTTGTCTATAACTTTCTATTAATTATTTTACGGAAATAGATATATATAAAGTTGTGTGTAACATCCTCAATAAGACAAAAGGCACTTGGGTTGGGTTGATAAAGGATGCAAATTTACCAAATTTCAAAAGATATAAAGTTACAACTAACTCCATAAATATAGTAATATTATATATAATATAAAAATGTAATTTTTATATAAATATAATTATATTTGAATTTTAAATGATTATTTAATTTTTCAAAAAATAAACGATATGATATGAGTTTGTCTGAACAACAGATGAATTGGTCGATCAATTATATGGTTGGTCAACAAATCACACTTAAATACATTGTTGGCAGTTATGTGTTAGCGGTATCAGCACTTAAATTATATTTATACTAATTTAATTTTGAAATAAACAAGTTTTTTCAATAAATCAAAACTAGGAGAATAAATAGATGCAAGGATTTTAATTCAAAAAAATAAAAAAATAAAAAATAATAATAAACTTGTAACCATTTGACACATTGACATCACCTAATATAACACCAAACTTGTCTGCAAATCATATATACAATTAGACGGAAAAAAATATATATATACTTTCATCCCAGAAATAAAAAATAAAAATAAAACTGCAAAGTAGATCCTCACATCATATAACTCAAATATCCAATAAAGAAACAGAAGGGACAACCAGGAAGAATCAAGGACTCAAGAATAGATTCGAACTAAACAATGAACTATATTTTCCATTCTTTCGAAAATAAGCTATAAATTATCTAACAAGAACCAAGCCATAACCTAATTTTCCATATTTCCATCCTATACATTAAGTCAACTATTAGAAGAATACCCCATCAGTTATTTTTAAAATACAAAATAATTTCGCTCAACTCTCATCTTAATTTCAGAGTTTTTGTGCAGTAGAAGGGCTTTTCAATATGGTATTAGAGCAACCCATATTCAATTTTCTGCTGGGCGCGCATTTAATTACAGGTTTTTAAAAAAATTATACCGCTGCGTAAAATCCATATTTCTGCACCATAACTTCGGAGTTTTTGTGCAATAAAATAGTTTTTCAATGGTTCTTATTCCAAACTCAACAAGGCAAGATTCCTTCAACATCAAACTAACTAAAATACGTACTAGTTAACAAGATTAGCATGCAGAACAAAAACCAAAAAGTAAACTATATAAAATGTGATTCATCATCAAGAACTCTAAAAGATCAGCTGATAATAGAATATAATCCAAAGTCATTCCACAAATCAGAATCAAATAAACAAGACTCTATGCTACGCGAACAAAATTCCAAAAACAATCAAATTAAAACTCAATATTAAACTTAAGTAAGGAACACGTGATATTTGTCTCAATCTTATTATAAGTAGAGTTTTGAAAACACATAACATAATTCTTATCTATTACAGACCACTCAATAATTGCATAATTATGGAAACAACATATACACTTAGACCCCATGTACTATGAGGGGTGTATTATTATCCATAATCTTTCTTATTCTTACTTTGATCCCTGGATTTTTAACGATGTTATGCAACTATTTATTATCCTCACTTTTATTTAAATGGAAGTGAACCCAATTTCTGTAATTCCAAATTTACTCTCTTCTCCCTCCGAAAAATATCCTATTCTCTCTCTCACTTATACCCTCAACCTAATACCCTCTTCTCCCTTCCAAAAATACCCTCTTCTCCCTCAAATCCCCCCGCACCCAGCTTAGAAAGCAGTTAGCATTAACTCATGATTTTTTATAGCAATATGCATATTGCAAAACATTGTCCGTATCACTCAGTATTGGCTACAATTATAAATAACAACAGAAATTTGGCCTAGTCCCCATGTAGAAAAAAATATGATATTCTTATTGATGTAGATGTCTAGAAAATCAAAACATAATTTTGATATATTCTCAGCTGTTGCAACCTGTATAACATGAGAGGATTAAAGATAATATATAAATAAAGGTTAATTGTATTGAGATCTTCTATACTGTATAGTGTAACTTATTACCTCTTAACTTCAAAATTCTCAATTTAGTCTCTAGATTTCTAACGATATTAGTCAATAATTTATTTTATCTCCTCTGTTTAAATTGAATTGCATTTTTTTTTAGAAAATCCCAAAATACCCTCTTCTCCCTCACTTTGGGAGAGTGTTTAAAGTGAGGGAGAAGATGGTACTTTGAGTTTTTTATAAAAAATGTGCAGTAAACAAACTGTCGGTTAACGCCGTTTGAAGTCCAGTAATTAAATTGAGAGTTTTGAAGTTAACGAGAAATAAATTACATTATCTTTATAGTATAGTACATGGGGTTTCACTACAATTAGCCTTATAAATAATATTAAAGATAACTTGAAAGTCTTGCTAGAATGTTCGACAAACTTGATACCGAATGTTTCACTAACAAAAAGATCTTGGCACTCTTGAAATGTCTTGATACTGAATGTCTGATGGGCTGGGGTTTCACTAACAAAAGATCGACAAACTCCAGCCCATCAGACCAGAATGTTCTACCCATCCAAACATCTTTAAAAGTCTTGCTAGAAAAGCAACATCAAGTTGTAAGTCTGACTTGAATTATTCTTCAATGCGCACATGTATAGGTAACATGATAAATTTTAGTGAATATTAATTTATAATATATGAGATTAATAACATATAAATTTAAAATAAACCACGAAAAAAATTGTCTGGTCGGGATTCCAATCCCGATCAAAGAAAATACCGTCCGGTTCCAGAGAACCGGACGGTTAATATAACTAGTTGGGGGTGGCCCCCCGAACTGTCCTTCTCTTCGAAAACCCCAAAAGAAAAAACTAGGGTTTTTAAAAATTAAACTTTTTAAATACTAAATTAAAATAAATCAATTACAAATTTCACCGAATTGAGTAAAAAAAGACTTATAGATATCTCAAAACAATGAGAATCATCCGACGAAACTAATTTTATTTTGGTCTTATCCATCTTCTTCACTTTCTCCACTCCACGAACAATGAATAGCTCTTTTGGATTTGCTAACAAAATAAACTTCTAACCTAAAATTAACAATGATGCTACAAAAATTGGATGAAGAGGATGTTGAGATTTAGAGTTTGCAATCGCAATTTTTTTTGGATTTTTGGGTGCAGTAAAAAAAAAAAATTTGTTAATTGGTTAGCGAACGAGGAGAAATATAGATGATACTTGCTACTAATCATGCCCTTCTTTTGTCTTAAAAAGAAAAGGACAAAGTTAAAAATATTCTCAACTTAAGTAATAATGCGCACTGAGAGGAAATTGATGCGCGATTATAATATTCCAAATTTTACTGTTTTTTATTTACACCCTAAATTTCTGAGCGCAGTAAATTCGCCGAAAAGAATGAAAGTAAGAGAAATACTGGGGTTCAAGCAAATTTTCGAAAAGAGAGTTACTAGACTTGTCTCATGTTTTTTTTTTTAGGGTATTTACTGGTTTGTCCCTCAAATCTTTATATATTATGATTTTGCCTCCTAAATCTTCATATTTAGATTTTGCCTCCCAAATCTCATAAGTTACAACAATTTAGTCCTCTCTCTAACACAGTTAAATATTTGACCATTTTACCCCTCTCTTCCTCTTCTATTTTCCTCCTCTCTTCTTCTTCTCTCTTCCTCCTCTCTTCTTATTTTCTTTATTATTTCTCCTCTCTTCTTTCTCCTCTCTTCCTTCTCTCTTCTCCTCTCTTCCCTAACACAGTTAAATACTGGAGAAAGAAAAGAGGAGAAATAATGAAGAAAAGGAGAAGAGAGGAGGAAGAGAGAAGAAGAAAAGAGGAAGAAAATAGAAGAGGAAAATACGGATAAAATTGTCAAATATTTAACTGTGTTAGAGAAGGGACTAAATTATTGTAACTTATAAAATTTGGGGGCAAAAACTAAATATGAAGATTTGGACGGTAAAATCATAATGTATAAAGATTTGAGAGACAAACCAGTAAATACCCTCTTTTTTTTTTTAAGTGAGTCCTAAAAAGTAGAGGAAAAATAATTCCTCCGCCTACCTTTTGGCTCCCTAAGAAAAATATGGGCGCATCTAGTAACTCTCTTTCGAAAAATAGAATCAGCTCAAATATTAAAATCTTCGAATTATATCAGAGAGGGAGCAACTGAGCTGGTAAATAAAAAAACAAATGGAGGGCAACGAGATGTCGGTGTCATTTGAGGACCGCGTGTTCAACCGCCGCCGCGGTCTTGCCGGCGGCCGCATGGGCTGCACCCTCGTCACCGGGTTCCTCGGCAGCGGCAAGACCACCCTCCTCAAGTACCTCGTCGATAATCGCGGTGACCTCCGCCTCGCCGTCCTCGTCAACGAGTTCGCCGACTCCGACGTCGATTCCCTCCTTCTCGACTCCAGCCGCCTAAACTCCGCCTTCAACCTCTCCACCGTCCAGCTCACACACGGTAAATAAAAGAAAAAAAAAAAGAAGAAGAAGAAGATTCCCCTTTTTTGGGGGAAAAATTTGATATTTTTGGATTTTTAGGTTGATTTTGGTGGTTTTTTGTGCAGGGTGCGCTTGCTGTGATGTGAAGGGGCCGTTCAGGGAGTCACTGCAGCGGATCGTGGATAGCAAGCATAATTTCGATTGCTTGCTAATCGAGGTTTTATTCTAATTTGCTCCCTCCCATTAAATTATGTGAATTTCATATAATGTACGAAAACTAATTTTTGTACAGTTTCTAAGTTATATGGATAAGGTTATGTTTAGTTATTTGATCCTACAAAATTATTTCTTGAATCTAATGCAGATTTAGATGGTTGGGCTCTATCAAAACTGAGCTAGAAATTAGCCTTTATTTTCGTGGATTTACTTATTAGGAGTATTAATTATGGTTTATGAACTGAATAGCTATTTTTCTTTTGTAAATTTCATATAACTAATTGTCAGATAGAAATTGGTTGCTATATATGATGCTCATGGTGCGTTCCAGCTAGTTGCAATTCCCCACTTTGTTAAAGAATTGCAAGACCAAAATTGTTTACTATATGGTATAAGAGTAAATATCTACCTGCGGTAAGATTTAAATCTCAAACTTTACAAATAAATACATATTATGGCCAAACGTCATATTGTTGCAAGGAGATGATGACGATATAGTCTCGCTTTGAGGACCAAGTTACATCAAGTTTAGTGGAGTATGCTTCTTTGAATGGGTGTCACGAGATTTTAATTGGCCATTGATTGAATTAAGCTTATATTTCTTATGGGATGTGTATATGTATTTTGGTTCTGCATGAATCATGATAGATGACAACTATGTTGTTATTTGAGGAGTGTCCGGTAATAGTATTTTACTGATGATAGTGCTTCATCTAAGATTGATAGTTACTTAGCTTGTTAACATGTTATATTTGATACTTCGTGTTGTGTTCTGGTTGGCTTGTTTAGCAATTATCTCTTAATGGTATGGACACACTTTGTCATTGTTCTAGATCGCTGTATATGGCACTTGACATCTTGCATGTATATTTAATTCCTAATTCTTAAACAAGTGGGACCAAGAAGCATCATGAAAATGAAGTCTTAAAGCATAATAAAACCTTTGGAGTTTCGATTAAGAAGAACGGGAAGGAGAAATCTTTGCTCTTGATATTTATGGTATAGTAATAACTACTTTTAAGTTTGGCGTGTGACTCGTGTCTCTTAGGGCTTGTTTGGATGTAACTAATCCTAAGGATTTTAGTCCTAGTTTTCTTTTTTTCTAAAGAATTGAGCCAATCCTTTGGATTTTCTTGTTTGAGTGACTTTTCTTTGACTAAAATCTTAGGGATTATAATTGAAAAAATGGACTAATCCCTTGGACTAGAAGAGGAGTTTAAGATCTCTTTCTATTGTGTATCCAATCAAACTTCTGAATTATAATGCCTAGGATTTCAATCCAAGCACCCTAAAAGAATTTTACCCAAAATAGAATTTAAAGGATTTTTATTCTAACCATGCAAACAAGCCCTTGGTAATTGTTTGGTTTTTCTTGCCTTGATGACGAAATTATGACTAGAGGGTTCTATATCCTTGCATTTTTGATGAAGATTGTGAAGTTTTATCTTTTGGCTAGGACTTTGGATGAAAAAAAGGTCAATTTCTATGAGAATCCCTCAAGGGTTTCTTAAATGAATATTAGTTTCTTCTTCCTTTGACTGGACAAGGGATGATGCGTAATAATATTAATTTCTATATTATCAATTTATCAAAAGCATTATCCTTAGAATTGCATGAAGCATCCGTCTTCACCATCAAAATGAGATGTGAATGTCTCTCATCCTCACTAGAAGTGGACTTCATCTCTTCCTCTCAACTCGATATGTCCCATGTTGTGGCCTTTAAGCTCTATTTGTTGCCTTTAATGCTCTTCTTATTCAGGGGACATTCATTGTGAAAGTGTCTTGGTTTCCTACATTGGTGGCAAACAGGACTAGTGTTAAAATCAGAAATTTCAATTTTATTATTTTTACTTACCTTTTCTGTTCAATTGTCTCCTTTTATTATGTAGGAATTTTTGCTCTTCCTTTGACTGGAAGAAAGTCTTAAAACTTTTGACAAGCAATTTTGCTCGTGCACTATCCTTTTCATCGTTAGAACTTTAGTTCAACTCAATTATGGTCTTGCCCTTTTATGCTTTAAAGGCCATTGGATCTTCCGTAAAATCTTGCTCTAAGCATGTCTTGCGCTCCTTCAGTCTTGCCTCATGTGTCATAAAATTCCGTATAAGATTTTCAAGTAACATCTTAGACAAATCATGTTAACGTGGAGTCTAATCTGACTTGAGAGTGAAGTACTTTGTGAATAAGCTCTTCCTTGCTAAACTCTTTTTCTAAGCCACGCGCTTTGTTTACTATATCTATGATTGTGACGAACATCTCCTGGATTGACTATCACCTTCATTTGGAAGTTCTCATAGTCATTTATTAGCTTCATAAGCTTGGCTTCCTTGGCTTGAGATGTTACATAATGTGTAACTTCTAGAGTCTTCCTTATCTCCTAGACAGTAACATAATTGAAAACACGATTAAACTCTTTAACAGTTAGTGAATAATAAAGAGCATTCACAACTTTGACATTAATTGAAAAAAACTTCTTATCATTCGCAATATATAGAAATATTAGAATCATTTTTTCTCGATCCGTATGAGGAGAAAGCCTCCTATACGTTTCTAGGGGGGGTATTATTTATCTACATCTATTCCAATGGGCGATCTATCGAATCGTTGCAATTGATGTTCGATCCCGAAGAGAAGGAAAATATCTTCAAAAAGTGGGTTTTTACGACCCGATATAGAATTAAACTTATTTAAATGTTCCCGCCATTCATTATTTCCTTGATTCTGCCTTTAGGTTTTGGTTATTATAGAATATTCAACGGTTATGATTAGTTCTTGATAACCAAACTCTACACTATGCCAAACATCATAATTAGTAGATAACAAAAAGACTTTCATTCTAGCTTCTCAATATATGTAATTTGTGCTATCAAAAAGTGGTAACCGAGTAATTGCATGGGTTTTGGGGAAAGTAGTAGCATATGAGATTCCTAAACTTGTCAACTAACCTAATGCTCTGATCTCATACTAGCAAAAATATATCTGAACAAGGTTCTCGTGCCTTGCCAAATATGTCAGAAAACGAAGCTGATGATGGGTTTTTGGAGTTAGCTCATGTTTGTGGGATCATGACCCTTTGTCTTGGCCATTGTAGCTCAGACATAAGGGGCGTGATGACTTGACATTCTCCTCACCTTCTTCCGACTTATCACTGTCAGTTTGTTCAGGATTATGCACTCAATGGTGGCAACTAAATACGTGAGTTGTACTCGTTGTGCAATGTAATCCAACACTTTATGGTACGAGTTAACAATAGTCATGCACCACCTATGTCCACATTTCTGAGGGCACCACTCTCTTTCAAACTGTTTGTACATGATCCCGTCAATTCCTTTGAGTTTTGGTTTTGCGAACGTACTCCCCAAACAAGGTGTTTCACACGTTAGCTGGGCCCCTAACCCGCATAGACCAAGGGTAAATACATCATTTATGTCGTTGTTGGGATCATATTCAAGCCAGGTGGGGGTGAATAGGTTTGCTATATTTTTTATATTTAATTAACATATTTTCAATTTTATATGCAATAGACTAAAAATTGACTATAGAAAGATTAACACACCATGGAGCACAAGATTTTATAGTGATTAGATAAATACCTACATCTACTCTTTCTCTCGTCAAGAGGGTCTTCTACTATTAGTGTAGAAAAACCTTGATCGCTGCCCAATACATTAAGTAGTACAAAACACAGCTTAATCTATCCAACTAGTCATCTTTGCAAAGCAATTCTACACAACATGTCAACATTAGCGCTGCTAGTGTTCCCTAATTAACCCGGTTTGAGTATGTCCCAATCACACAATTGTAAAAATAGTAGTTTTAAAACTTTACCTGAAATACTAGTTAAACACAAATTGAAAGATATTGCAAGCCTCTAAGAGTTGTCTTCAGATCATGATGTTTGAAGTACCTGGAAGACAATAGTGATGATGAACTCCAAATCGTATCACTCTGCAAAAATCAAAATTGAAGTTGAAGCGTGTCTTTACAAAGTGATTGATGATGATGAGGATTGAAAACTCTTTTCAAAGACTTCTCCTTTTTCTTCAAGTTCTCCTATGAAAAATTTTCCAAAAAGATTGCTCTTTTCAATCTCAACAATCTCCTTTCATAATTGTAATTTTTCTCCTCAAAGGATCTCAAGCATAGAGGGATTATGAAGCTGAATCTTTTCCTATCCTAAACTAACTCATCCAAGTGTCCTTCCATTTTTAGGACTCTTAGGAAACCATTTTTAAATCAAAGATCCTAAAAAAGTTCACATGAAAAACCTCAGTTTCGATCCTGCTGTTGTGCCACCGGTGGCAACTTATGCTGTCGTCGGTGGCTGGCTTGCCATTGATGGCAATAGTTAACTCTATAGAGAAGGGTGCACACAAGTAGTCTTGCCATAGAGCTATCTTCCCATCGATGCCTCTGTATTGCCACAGGGCTGGCTATAGCCGTCATTTCCAGCTTCTCTCCCTTTATTTAAACGATGATGTTTCGAACTTCGATTCAATTGATCTTGGTACGGTTACGAAGATGATGCAGAACCCTATAATTTTGTAATAGATGCCGTTGCTTGATTCAAGTTATACCTTTGTCATATGGCCTTGAAGTCGCATCAGTAATATTTTATCAATATCTACCAGCATTTTGCTTATTCTTTTGCATCAAACATGCACATACTTCACAAAACTTGTTATACTAACATAAGATTTTGTTGTTAATCAAATCAAGGGTCATTCATGAACACATATTCAACATACTACTCCAGTTAGGATCCAATAAAATTAAATATTCAGAAACTAGAAATTATTTCCTTCAGACTCTTGGAAGAGGATAAATCCAGACTAACTTGTCTCTTCATTTCTTTAGGGATAACATAGCATGGGTAGGAGCAAGAATATCCCTCATTGCTAGTGTTAGCTCCATGAACACATGCTATGCTGTTGTCTTCTTTGTAAGTATGCTCGATACAAGCTTCACATTCCTTAAGCATGGATCTAATTCATTGAAAGAGGTAATAAAACTGCCTCAGAGTACTGTGTGGTTTTTCAATGTGTTGATAATAAGGTTGAGTCAGTTTCCGATATATATTTCCCTAGTCCAAGAAAAATGCATTGGAGAAGACTATCATGCAAAGCTCTAGTGGTTGCTCCAAGCATGGTACTTTTGGTGTAGTAAAAATGATGTTGCAAAAAATATTGAGCCCGCCTTATTTCTCAGAATAACACCTCCTGAAAGTTTAGAGATTTCTTTGACTTCAGCAGCAACATTTAATATGTAATCCTTAATAGAGGCTTTTTCCTAGATGTTGGAATAATGGTTGGATTCTTTGGATTGGATGCCCAATTTTGAGGAATTGTTATATACTCTTATCCTCAACAGAAAGCCTGACTTTGGGTTGAATGAATGTCGAGGTCCTTCTGAGCATTTGAATGACCAGGAAGATGACAACAGTAGCAGATAGTTTATTGTCGGAGTATCTAATAGAGCATGTCATTTTCCATGCTTTCCAACGTAACAGATTCGGTAGCAAACCTTCCAATAGTTTGATTTTATGTGTCTCGTCGGTTGAGTTCCACCGAGCAAAGAATTTCTTCCATTGACCAGAGTTGCATTCAAAATGTTGAGATTTATCCTGGAATTATTTAAGAAATAGCACCGAACTGTCGCAGCAAACTCGTTATTGATGGAAAGATGTTGAAATTTTTCTTCAGAATGTTGAAAACAACAATTACATTTACTGGTCAGTGGAATTTCCAATCTTTTGAATAGCATCATCAGTTGAGATAGCTTTATAAATTTTTTTTCCCAGAACAAATAGAAATCTTCAGTGGTAAATGCTTAAGCCAGATGTATTTATACCATTGGATATAATTTCCCTTGCTCTGAACAAATTCCATGCTGATGAACAAGAATGACCAGCTGAGTCTTTTCTCCAAATGAGGATATCAACATTATCGGATATAGAATAAAATCCATTTTGTATCTGCTGGTAAATTTCAGATGACAAGTATGAACTCGAGTAGTCCATATGCCAGTGGCCTAATCCATTCATTAACTCATTCACCTTAATGTCCGGTTCGGTAGAGGCAAATTCAATAAGAGGAGACTCTTTATTTCACCAATCAGTCCAGAAATACCTATTTCCTTAACCTAGTAACTATTTTGAATGATTTTTTTGGCATAGAATAAACTAATACAACTTTTTCCATGTATTAATAGCAGTATATGGGCAGATCAAAGAACCTGAACTACTAGAATACCTTGAAACATTATACTTGTTCCATAAGAATGAGACTCAGAAAAAACTCTCCACACAAGCTTGTATGTCAAGAAGAAATCATCATCCAGCAAAGATCTAATCCCCATACCTCCTTCATCATTAGGCTTGTAATTGAGTTCCATTTTACCCAATGATGACGTTTAATTCACCTGTCATTTCCAGAAGAAAGCATCCAATAAATGTTTTATTTTGCAAACCTTTTTGGGGACAAAACAAGCAGATAAAGTGTAGATAGGAATAGTGGAATGGACATGTTTGATTTATAGGCCACCCTTGTATATTAGTTTTGATCTTGCCAATAAGGCATGAGTAGAAAGGACTCTTATTTATGCCTTAATAGATTGGAGCTAAGAAGTACAGATATAACGCTAAGGATGACATGTCTGTGCCGGACGCGTGTTCAATGCGGGCACACCACATATAAGGAAAAAAAACTATATTGGGCACACCACACCTTGTGTCCAATTAAAAAAAAAGAAAAAAAATATCATGTCATTACCATCTTCGCGCTTCTTGTAGGGCGTCTGAAAAATAAAGAGCTAAATAATATGGAAAAAAAATCACGATATTGCTAAATTGGTAAAATTTATCTATACCCAGTTAGTTTTATGAATTTATACTTCAATATTTTTTTACACTTGAGTCTTGTTTGCTCTCCGTATCTTAAAAAAATAATTTTTTTGTGTTCATACTGCCTAGTATGATCCATAACCTCATTTTTCACAACCCATCTTTTTTGTTTCTTTGCCTTTAGAGAGAGGGAGGAATATAGGTGCATGGTTGTCGGCAAGACTTGTATGACAAAATAAAAGAGAAATTCTGAAAAATGTTTTCTGTTTCATTTCACTAATAGAATTACAATATATAGACATCAAGAATGAGCAGATCCCTTAATCCTAGGATCTAATATAGTAAGCATAATCAGATCCCTTAATCCTAGGCCTATTATAGGAAGAAATACAGAAGTAATTACAACAATAATGAAAAAATGAGAGAGATACAACTATAAAGAAACTAAATAAGGAAAGAAGAATATACTATAAAGAAACTAAATAAGGAAAGAAGAATATAAAGAATATATATTGACATCCCCCTCAAATTGATGCGGGTAAGTCGATCAACATCAATTTGCTACTAAGAAACTTGTGTCGTTGGCGCGTCAAAGCTTTGGTAAACACATCAGCGAGTTGAAAATCAGTAGTAAGATGAGGAAGAGTGATAACACCACGAGTAAAAGTCTCCCTAATGTAATGACAGTCCACCTCTATGTGCTTCGTGCGTTCATGATATACTGGATTCGTAGCTATTTGAAAGGCACTAGTATTATCACCATGAAGCGGAGTAGAATCAGTTTGAGAAAATTCAAGTTCAGAAAGAAGACCACGTAACCACACAACTTCAGAACAGGCTGCTGACATGGCTCTATATTCAGCCTCCGTGGAAGATTTTGAGACACAATCCTGTTTCTTACACTTCCAAGAAATCAAGGCATCTCCAAGAAAAATGCACCAGCCTGTTGTAGACTTCCTAGTATCCGGGCATCCAGCCCAATCTGCGTCACTATATGCTGTCAAATGAAGAGCAGATCTTCTAGGAAAAAACAACCCACGAGTAGGTGTCCCAATTAAGTATCGAATAATGCGACGAACTGCAGCAAGATGAAGATGTCGAGGCGATTGCATAAACCTGCTAACTATATGGACAGCATATGAGATATCAGGTCTTGTAATTGTCAGGTAGATAATACTACCAACAAGTTGCCTATATAAAAAAGGATCAGGCAAAAGCTCGCCTTCATCTTTGCGGTATTTCACATTCACTTCCATTGGGGTATCAACAGCAGTAGTATGCTTTAAACCAGCTAGTTCAATGAGATCTTGGATATATTTATGCTGATTTAAGAACAAACCATGATCGCGAGTGTGAACTTCCAACCCCAAAAAATATGTGAGATGCCCAAGATCTTTCATTTGAAATGTACTATGCAACTTATTTTGAAGCTCAGTGATCAGCCCCTTGTCATTACCAGTAATGATAATATCATCAATATAGACTAAGAGAAAAACCATACCAGTGGTTGTCTTATGAAGGAAGAGAGATGAATCATATTGACTTTGTGTGAAAGAGAAGCTAAGAAGAGTGCTACGAAACTTCTCAAACCAGGCTCTAGGGGCCTGCCTCAACCCATACAAAGAGCGTCTTAGCTTGCAAACTTCATGAGGAGCAGTCATGGACATAGCAGGTGGAAGTTTCATGTAAATCTCTTCCTTAAGGTCCCCATTCAAGAAGGCATTTTTGACATCCATATGATGTAAAGGCCAAGATTAAGAGGATGCAATAGCGAGAATAGTTCTCACCGTGGTCATCTTAGCAACTGGTGCGAATGTTTCGTCATAGTCAATGCCATATTCTTGTTTATTGCCAAGAGCAACCAATCGAGCTTTGTATCTATCTAAAGAGCCATCAGACTTGAGCTTCACAGTGTAGACCCACTTACTACCAATTGGTTTAACATTTGGAGGGTAAGAAACAATGTCCCAAGTATGATTTTTCTCAAGTGCCTGAAGTTTAGCCTCCATTGCTTGTTGCCAACACTCAAGTTCCATAGCCTGTTTATAACAAGTGGGAATAGAAATAGAAGACAAAGTAGTAGACATAGCCACAGGGGTTGAAAAACCATACCGTTCAGGAGGCTTGTGAGTTCTAGAGCTTCTTCGGAGAGGAGGTGGATCATTGGAAATGGATAGAACAGGATCAGATGCCATAGGAAGATTTGCAGGAACCTCAGTGAGACCTGTAGGAAGATCAAATGTAGGAGTGCGTCTACGATAAACATAATCAGGTTTAAATCTTTGTATTGGTGTTGGCGACTCAGGAAAATGTGGTAACACAGATAGAGAAGGGACTTCTGAAGTCTGTTGTTGGACGCTAAAGAAGGGCTGATTTTCAAAAAAAATGACATTCCTGGAGACACGAGTGCGACGGGCATGAGGATCATAGCAAAGAAATCCTTTTTGAGTTCCATCATAACCTAAGAAAGCACACTTGACAGATTGGACAGTAAGTTTATTTCTCTCATATGCAGGAAGGTGAACAAAACAAACACATCCAAATATATGAAGATTGGAATAATCTGGTGCATGCCCAAACAATCGAAAGTAAGGAGAATCATTGTTCAAGGTGAGAGATGGTAATCTATTAATCAAATAAACAGCAGTAGACAAAGCTTCACACCAAAATTGAGGAGGAACACAGGATTCAATTAGAAGAGTTCGAAAAATATCAAGAAGATGACGATTCTTTCGTTCAGCCACATCGTTTTGTTGTGGAGTGAAAGGACAAGAACGTTGTGATATAATCCCATGATTTTGAAGAAAAAATTGAAATTCATTTGACATATATTCACCACCTGAATCAGATTGCAAGATTTTGATTTTGGCAGAAAATTGTGTCTCAACTAAAGCAAGAAAGACTTTGAACACAGAGAAAACCTCACTTTTAGACCGAAGAAAATACACCCAAGTAAATCGAGTGAAAACATCGATAAATGTAACAAAGTATTTGTAATATTCATGAGAAATTACAGGTGCAATACCCCATACATCAGAATGTACAAGTTCGAAAGGTTTGGTGGTGTGGGTTTTATGCAATGGAAAAGGAAGAGTTTTGCTTTTACCAAGTTTGCAAGATGCACAATCAGCAATATCATTATAAGAAGAAGTTGAATTTTTATTCCCAAGTAAACCAGATTTAAGCAAGACACGAAGTACATGAGAATTATGATGTCCTAAACGCCTATGCCACACTTGATTATCACATTGAACAGCACTACAAGCCACATAATTTGACACCGGAGGGGGAGATAGAAACAAAGGAAAGAGACGTCCCACTTTAGGCCCCTTCGCGATCATCTTCACGGACACTTGATCCTGCACAAGACAACCAGAATTTGAAAATTTAACAGTACAATTGTTGTCAACTAATTGGCCAACAGATATAAGATTAGTGGACAACTTAGGAGACACAAAAACAGTATTTAAAGAGGCTGAAATATCACCAACAGCTGTTATAGATAATGAATTTCCATCAGCAGTATGAATCTGAAGATCTCCTTTATATTTTTGAACATTATTTAGAGGTAAGACAGTGTTGGTCATGTGATTGGAAGCACCAGAATCAAAATACCAAGGTTTAGAATTTTTGTTACCTGAAATGCCTAAAGCAGAAAAAGCAGAAACTATCATTTGTTGGACCATTTCAGGAGTAATAGAAGACTGACCAGGACTAGGTGCATTTGAGGAATCAACCGAGACATTATAGGCAGTTTCAGATTTCTTTGGAGGCCGAATGGAACAATTTTTGATGATATGCCATGTTTTCTTACAATAATTGCAGAATTTCTTAGTGCAATTAGTGGCAATGTGCCCAAATCCTTTGCAACTATAGCACTGGACATTAGTCATATCTCTGCCTCCTTTAGACTTCCCTTGAGCAGCGTAGGCAACAGGAATTGGAATAGAATTTTGAGCTTTCTGCTCCATGACAGTCTGTGTAATAAGCCGTTGTTCTTCCCTGAGAAGCTCTTCTACACAAATATCCAATAAAGGGACGGGATCTCTGTTCATCAGGTTGGACCTGATTGCTTCAAAATCCCCCCTTAACTTCATTAGAAACTGGTCACGCTTGCTAGTCTTATGCACACTTTGGACAGTAATGAGTCCTTCAGGAGGTACACTTGCATGCACAATATCGGTGTAGTCAGCCCAAAGATTCTCAAAAGAAGAATAAAACTCTTGGATTGACATACTCCCTTGACTGAGTTGACTCAACTCGAGTTCCAATTGAAATTTTCGTGCTGTGTTGCTTTGGTTGTAAATTTTCTTCAAGTAACCCCACATTTCTCGAGAGGTCTTATAAGGCTTGGGATTGAGAAGTATGGAGGGTTCCATACTTCCAAAGATCCAAGACATAATCTGAGCATCCTTTACCTCCCATTTTACATATTTCTCCTTCTCCTCCTTGCTGTTAGGTGCAGGATCTGTCCCATCAACATGACCCCATAATTCCTTTCCCTTGACAAAGATCTGAAATTGGAATGCCCAGGCATAATAGTTCTTACCATTAAATCGAACAAGAAAATGCTCAGATCATTCCAAAGACATAATTCAACCAGAAATAAGAACTAAGAAATTAGGTTCAAGAAGACAGAATAGAACGTAAGAAAACTAAGAACAAAATACTAAGATCTCAGAGCTAGACAAGAAACCTGACACAAGATGAAATGATCTCAGAGTTTTGGCTCTGATACCATGACAAAATAAAAGAGAAATTCTGAAAAATGTTTTCTGTTTCATTTCACTAATAGAATTATAATATATAGACATCAAGAATGAGCAGATCCCTTAATCCTAGGATCTAATATAGTAAGCATAATCAGATCCCTTAATCCTAGGCATATTATAGGAAGAAACACAGAAGTAATTACAGCAATAATGAAAAAATGAGAGAGATACAGCTATAAAGAAACTAAATAAGGAAAAAAGAATATACTATAAAGAAACTAAATAAGAAAAGAAGAATATAAAGAATATATATTGACATTGTACCTTGTAAATGACTAAAGAGGTATGAACTCACATTGCGAGTGCTTTCTTTTTAAATATTTGAGTAGTAAAATTATTATATAAAATAGAATTAATTACACTAAAACCCCCGTACGATGGGGGTTGTACAATTTATTACTACTAAATTTTTTTATTTGCACTTTGGTCTTTGAGAGAGTATACGGAGTGAGGGGCCCGTGACTTTAGAGGTCATGTGGCGCGTGTGGGTGGAAAAAACATATTCGCGCTCTAGTAAAGTTCCCTGGGAGAGTTAACTGAGAGAAACCTCACCTTCGTGACTCGTTACCCAGCTTTCACCTTCGTGAACTCGACTTTAGCTTCTCCTAGTTGGCTGCCATTTTAGCTGAAATCATCAAATAGATGAAAGTGCTGGAGGTGACACTGGTGTCGTATCCAAAGAGAAGCTTGCCCAATGCTGGAAACAAAAACCTGAAACCATCAATCTCTAATCAAAAACTCAATTTTTTTCTCGAATTTCAAGCGAAAAAAGTTTCCCATACTCACGGGAGAACGATGGAGGACCAAGTGAGGGGCTCTGAATTTGGTGTCGCTGCTTCTTCGATGGCGGAGTCACCTTGCGCTTGCAATCGGAGCTGAATAAATCGAGAAAATTAGGGTGAATTCACATCAAGAATTAGAAGAGAGATGGGGGGTTTGATTGTATGTGATGAAGTCTCAGAGGAGGAGAGGAGTGGAGCATCGGAGGAGGGGCAGTTTGGTAAATTGGGAGGGTCTCGATGGGTATTTTAGGGGGAAATGCAGTTTCTTGCATTGGGTTTTGGATGGTAATGGAAATGCTGTTGCTTTGATCATTTAAGAAGAAGAAGCTAAAATGGCAGCCATTTGGGGGAAATTTTTTTTGCACTGGCCCTTAACACCATTTGTTTCTGCAACAATTGCCTTATTAGGAGGCTCAGTTGCTGCTTGCTGCTGCTGTGTATCCACGTGATAACTGTTCATTGTTGCTTGCCTAGATCATATCCAAATTTAGAGGGCTTAATATTAACTCCTTCAGAACCGGCTGAGGGTGCAATAAGCTCTTCATCCCAAATAATTTCCTCATCTATAGAGCTATCATCTGCATCATCATCATTAGTTTGTGCATTTCTCAGTGTCAGGTTCAGGTATAGGATCTGCTTTAACATCTATTTCAAGACAATTCAAAATAGTCGCACTCAGTAGTAGCTTGTTCTAACATACTCCCTAAGTCTCCCACCCTACACTAGCCTCAGCATCCACTTTAGAGTTTTGTAAGAAATTTGGGTTTAGGTTGAGGGTATATGGGAGGGAGAAGAGGGTATTTTCGGGTGGGGTTTACAAAAATTGGGTTAACTTTAGTTTAAACGGGGGTGAGGATAACAAACAGTTGCCTAACTTTGTTAAAAATTCAGAGACCAATAAAAAAGATTAGGGTTAATAAGTTGTACACCCCCATAGTACAAGGGGTTTAAGTATAATTAACCTTATTAAATAATCGAATAATATATATTTATAGTTATATTTTTTTGGTGTCATTGTCGTATCTGTGTTTTCAATTTTTCAAAAGAGCCCGTGTCCCGTGTCTGTTTCCATGTCTGAATATGTGTCCGTATGTGTGTCTATGTCCATGTTCTCTAGGATTGGAACACCTAGACATTTGAATGGCATACAATCTTGTGAAATTCCAGTGCAAGAGTTGATAATGGCACATCTGGGGGGAGATGCTATAGTATAGGAGAAACTTCTCTGCTTGTTGACTCTCTGACCAGAAACTTGTTTATACATTGAGATAAAACTGAAAAGTGTTAAGACACATTTTTCTTCTTCCCATTAGTAAAAACTAATGCTTCATCCACAAATAAAATGTGTGATATAGTCAAACTTGCAGAAGAAAAATAAGCTTCCAGTTGATTATTACATATCAAGTTACTGATACCCCTACTGAGCTTCAATTGCAAGAATATAAAGATTTGGCGATCGAGGGTCTCCTTGTCTGATGCATCTTGTTCCTATAAAGTAACCAGCCGATTGACCATCGAGTAGAATTGAGAAATTTTGGGTATTGTTTAGATATTAATCGTAGTAAAATCAAAACCAAATCTTCGCATAACTACAAATAGAAAATTCCATTCAATTCTGTCAAAAGCTTTTTCCAAACCTTAATTTTTTTATCTAGGTGTTGAACCATGCCCTTGGCTAGAATGCCATTATCAAGTATAGACTTGTCCTTCATGAAAGCACTTTGGTTTTCAGAATAATCAGAGGAAGGATAGATTCGAACCTGATAGAAGGAGCCTTGCTGAATTTTTTGTTAGGAAATTACAAAGACTGATAGGCCTGTGGTCAGTTATGTATGATGGAGTGACACTTTAGGGCAGGCAAATAAGAGTTGCATTGACTGATCTTAGCATCCATCCATGCTAAAAGAAGAACACAATAGCTTCATAGAGGTTATTGTAACAACCTAATTTCATCATAAGTTACATTCTTGATATCAGATTAATTCCAAAATAAATGTATTGTGTTTGACTCATTTTTCTATATTTTTGTGATTTTCTTGAAATTTTTAAGATAGTCACTTAAAATAATATTATTTTAATCACCGGTGGGTCCTACACATATTTTTACTAGTCTCTTCTTTGACTTGTAAAGATGAAGTTTGACTTTTTTTTTTGGGTTAGTTTAATTTGAAATTATAACTTTAAACAACTCTAATAACCTATTATTAGTATTCATTTGTCCTATACCTATTTTGTTTTATTCACCCATACCTTACTTTACCATGCTTGTCCTTTGGACAAGCATGACAAACTATTATCTAATCTCCAAATCCCTCTTTTATTATATCTTTTTCTTCCCTTCTTTTCATTTGTTTTCTCTCCTTCATTTTTGATTTAACTATTCATTTTATTTTTTTCTACTCCAACTCAAGAGAAGAAGAAGAAAAGAGAAGAAGAAAAGAGAAGAAAAGAGGAGAAAAAGAATAAAAAGAGAAGTTTTTTAGCCTCAAGATAAACTTACCTTCTTTAACCTATCAAGGCAAGTAAAATCACATCCCCTCTCATGTTTTATTTCTAATTCTAATTGTTTATGGTTAACTTAGAATCTTGATTTGTTTAATTTTAGGAATGTGATATTTTTATACAAAATTCTCTATGATTATTTTAAATATAAAAATATGATTCTTACACTCTACTCTATATTTATGTATTAAATTTGTGATTTTATTTAAGGTCTCCTATGCTTAAACTATAAGTTACAAATTAAACTATATGTTTTGTTTTGAAATTACAAAGAAACCACCTTTATGAATGTTCACCATATTGGATATAAATTTGAAGTTTCCTACATAAGTTCTTATTATATAATGCAATGATTTTTAAATCATTTTCCACTTGCCATTAGAACATAGGTATATATATATATATATGTATGTAATCATAATCATGTTTTAAAAAGAAGATTTCAAATAAATAAGTTTCTACATTAAATTGTTAAAATATTTCTTTCATACGAGATATTATGTTAGGTCATAATTCTTTCTATGCTAATCCATGTTTAAATATATACATATATATATATACATGTCTAAGATTTAACAAATTTGCTATTTTCCATACTATGAAATCATACTAGAATTTAGAAAATCAATATGTTGTTAAACTAATTGTTATAAAAGTGTTAAGCATATTTAATTCATATCCTTACAAATTTAATACCCACTTGCCTAATGTGTTTATATGCATAATTGTATTGCGTGGTTTACATACATGATCATTATTTGCATAACACATTTTAATATTCTATGACTATCATGCTTGCCTTAACATATACGTACTAGTAACTTGTACAACATACATGAAATTATATATGTGTTTATATGCATAATTGTATATGCATGATTCACATATATGATCATCCTAGATATCTTTACATCTTAAAACTCACATATGTATTTATATGTATACTTGTATTTATGTGTAGTTTACATAAATGATCATTTTCATAACATTCATTCTAACATTCTATACTCCATCATACTTACATTAACACATACATACTAGTTACTTGTACAACATATACGAAATTATGCCGGATTTTCCTTATTAGTACATACACGTCTTGATAGTGCCATGGATTTTGACTTGCCTGTCAACTTGATTTTGACATTCCATCATATTTACTTCGACATATACATACTAATTACTTGTACAAGATACATGAAAATATTCCGGATTTTCCTTATTAGTATATACACATGTCTTGATGGTGCCATGGATCCTAACTTGCCTGTTAACTTGATTTTGACATGGACCACATCTTGCTTATTACTAGACATGTATATGTATTAATCTTGACATGATTAGTTTATCATATTTTCGGATTTATTTGCATGTAATATAACTTGAAATCTTGGGTTATGGGAGAACTAAAGGGTGGACAAATATTGTATCGTGAAAGGTTTAGGATAGGTTGCGCAACCGAAATAGGGGCCCATCCGCGGGGGCGCCCGGGTGGTACTGAGCCATCATCTCTTGTTTAGTCCATGTTGATGGGACGACCGATTACTCAGTAATCGGTATCTGCTTGAGTGCTTAGCGGCACGGCTGGTTCAGCGCCAGCATCTTGGCCGGGTCCCGGGTATGCACGGGTACTTTCACGATACGAGTCATTTCTTCACCATTCAGTTCAAAATATTTACTAAAATAAGATATTAATTTAAACTTGATATGCATTAGTCTCCGTACTTGATATTGATCACATACAGGTTTATTTCTTCACCAGTTAGTTCAAATATAAACTAAAATATGATATTAACTTAGACTTGATATGCATTAGTCTCCGTACTTGATATCGATCACATACGATACAGATCTATTTCTTCACCAATTAGTTCACCATGCATTACATCAATTCATATTTTACTTGTTAATACATATTGCATGCTCTCTTCCATACAAGTCTATTTATTCACCATTAGTCTCCATACTTGATGGCATGTACATTCTTTCTTGATATCATTACTTGATCATTTAATATTTTCCACACATGCGCATAGTTTCATATCCACACCCATATCTTACCTACTTGTTTATATTACACGCTCCGTACTTCTTATTATTTTACTTGCCGGGTTTGACCCTGAGCTCCCCCACACGCTCAGGTACTGAAGATGTGAGCGAGGATCTGCCACTGCATGATTCGTACTTTCTAGAGCAGACCGAGTAGCAATAGATTTATAGGCCTCCGCTTTTGTATTTTTGGTTTGGTATGTATCACTCCTTTGGGACTTTATTTCTAACTTTTGTATCAGTATTGTACTTGTTGCTGCTTATCTTAGACATGTATATCTTCTCTTTTATATGGCAGTAGACTAACTTCCAAGATCCTGGTTGATTACTAGTATTCAATTCCATTCATTTCTTCTTTTACATATTTATAGGCCTCGTGCACGTCGACTTACACGTGCCCGCCGGTAACGCACTCCGTTTTCGTATCTCTCCAGAAAATGGGGCGTTACAGTTATCAACAATAATTTCTCAACATTCCTGAAAAAACATCCTAAGAAATCATAAGAAATCATCCGTCCTGAATCACTGGTGCTATTTTGGGTGTTAGATTAGAATACTATTTTGTATTTAGTTTTAGTTTAAGTTTAGTACCATATCGCCCGTTGAAAAGTTTATATGGAGTTGAGAGATCTATAAATATATGTATTTTTTTGACAATATATATGAATATTGAGATTGAGTTTTTTAGTTATACGTGTTCTTTGACATGGTATCAGAGCCGGTTTGAGGAAAAGATCTACCTATTATCGATTACCTATCAATCATTCACTCAAAAAAAAAAAAAAAAAGAAAAAGGGAAAAAACCCTGAGTTACCTACTCCCGCCTCAACCCTCATCCTCGCCCTCGCCCACTTCAATAAAGTCGCCGTCTTCGACTCGCACTACTCGAACTCCCGAAGCCCCAACTCTAGCGACTTGAGCGACTCGAAGAAACTCCCGAACTACGCAAATTCCGCAACTTCGCTTCTTCATTTCTTTTGAAGAGAGTGCTGGAGGAAACTCCCAATCTGTTTTGATTACTTTGAGTTATGGTTCACTCAGCAAACAACAACAAACAGACTACTCCCTTCATCGTTTGCTCGGGTGAAGAAAATTGCAGGTGATTCATCCACTTCACCCAAAAGCTTTAAAGGGAGACTCAAAAAGCTTTAAAAGATTGATCCAAATCTTGAATCTGCTGTTCTGTTCGCGTTCTGGTATAGTCTCTGCAAAGGGTGACTCTAGCGACACACCCGAGCTTTAAAAGTAGACAGATCAAACCTTTTTATGGTATTATCCACTTCAGGTGATTCATCTACTACTAGTGCTCCTACTATTACTATCATGACTAAAAATTTATATTCAAAAAACCTTACTGCTACTACTATTAAGTTGAATGACAATAATTATTTATTATGGGCTTAGTCGTTAGGAGTATTTGTTGGTGTTCAAAGAAAAATTACACATTTACTGGATGATGCACCAAATGAAAATGATCCTTTATATTATGATTGGTTTGTTAATGACTATTGCATGTTTACATGGCTTCTTAATAGTATGAAAGAAAAAGTAAGTTCTGCTATTGTGTTCTTGAAAACTGCAAAAGAGATATGGGACGCTCTTAAAGAAAAGAAAAATATAGCTCGGATTTTTGAACTGTATGAGTGTTTGTTTACTCTCAAACAAGACAAAATGTCAAATCTGAGTACTATTCCTCTCTCTGAAGCATATTGGATGAGTTTGAGGTTCATCAGCCTCTGATTAAAGATCTTAAGACCTTAAGATAATATCGTCAGGATCTCACTATCGCAAAATTTTTCCCCAGATTGGATTCTTCTTTATTGACCTAGGTGAGAGGTCAAATTCTTGCTGGTGATAATGTTCTATTCCTGACAACAATGTATTCCAGAGTCTTAAATGTTTCTATTGGTTCTACTATATCAGTAATCAAAACCTTACCTTCAATGACCATTCTGTCCTATTTTCTCGTTGGGGATGAGATCGAGGTCGTGATTCAGGTGGAGGCCGTGGTCGTGGTGGCCATAGTGATCGAAACTCCGATGGTGGATAAGAATCCTGTGAATGTGATTATTGTGGCAGAAAAAAATCACAAATCTGCATACTGTTGGGAGAAATATGGAAAATCAGAATGAGCACAAGCTGCGAATACTTTACCTCCAACAAAAGATACTGCATTGACAATAAATTATGCTAGCACTTCGACATCTTCAATGATGGTTCAGATTCCATAAAGTGAACTTGATAAGTTTCTCTGTCTTTAATGTAGCGTGGCCAGTCCATATGCTACTCATGCATCCTTGCCAGGTGATGATGCTCACGTTGCCAATCATGGGTTATAGATTCTAGAGCTTCCTCCCATATGATAGATATTATAAACAAGTTTGCATCCTTATATTTTTCAGATAAATATCCTGTCCATATTGCTGATAGTTCCTCTTTTTCGGTTATTGGTGATGGAAAAGTACACGCTACCAATTCATTAACCCTCGATAATATTTAGTTTGTTCCCAATTTTCTTGTTAGTTTGTTGTTTATGAGCCAAATTATCAAAACTAACAATTATTCTGTAACATTCTTTCCTATTTATTGTGTTTTTAGGACCTCCAGATAGGAATGGGGATTTGTATGGGGTGTGAACAACGGGAGATGTACTATCTCGTTGAGATATCACTTACAGGGTTTGCTGCTACTCCTGTGATTTCTTTTTACAATGGCATCAATGCCTTAGACATCCTTCTCTCCAGAGTTTTCATCTCGTTTTACCCACTGCATCTGGTATATCTACGTTAATTTGTGTTTTGTGAACTCGATAAATATCATCGCGTTCCATATTCAAGTTGAATCAATCCACATAGTATTCCATTTGAGATGGTCAACTGATGTTTGGGGTCCATATCATTTTCCTCTTTTAAGGATTTTAGATAATATCTTATATTTGTGGATGATTTTTCTCGCATGACATAGATGTATTTGTTAAGAGAATAGTTTGTTGTTCATAGTATAATTGAACTATTTTATAAAGAAATAAAAAATTAATTTTTTATATCTATTCGTGTTTTGCGCACTAATAATGCTATGAAGTATGTGAGGTTTAATATTTTCTTATTTTGTGCTAATAATAGAATTATTCATCAAATATTTTATTTGCACGCCTCCCAACAAAATGGTATTGCTGAAAGAAAGTATAAACATACTCTAGATGTTGCTCGGACGTTAGTGATTCATATGCATGTTTCAAGATATATATGGTTTGATGTCATTCTGTATGCTTGTTATTTAATACATAGAATGTCATCTTCTGTGTTGCATGGTAAAATCCCATTTTCTTGTCTTTATTCTGATACACTCGTATTTTCTCTTGTACTTCGAGTGTTTAGTTGTATATATTTTATTCAAGATTTATCTCCTGATTTGGACAAGCTATCTCCTCATGCTATCAAGAGTATATTTGTTGGATATTTTAGGATGCAAAAAGGATATAGGTGTTATGATCCAATGTTTAGAAAGTATTTTGTCTCTACTGATGTTACTTTTTTGAGTCTATTCCCTACTTCAATTCCACATCAATATATTAGTTAGATACTTTTCTTCCTTTACCTCTACTTGTCTCTATTACTGAGCTTGGATAAGTATCGGTGTCTCATAAAGGGGATGAACATGCGACTTCCAAAAAACCACTGTTGGTATTTTCTCGTTGTTAGAAAATGCCTCCTCCCAGCTCACTACCTATTACCTTGCACTCTCCAGCTGCAGGTCATTAACAACCTTAATATTCTGCTGTTTCTGGCTCTGATCTTTCCATTACTTTTTGAAAGGATTAGCGCTACTACTGCTTATCATATTTCTCAATTTGTTTTCTATAATTAACTTCACCCAATGTTATGCCAGTTGGCCCTTTCTCATTCTTCCTTCTCTGTACCCAGGTCTTTTCAGGAAGCATTGTTAGTTTCTGCCTTGCAATCGGTCATGGATGAGGAGATGCAGACCTTTGTCTCTCGTGAAACCTGGGATTTAGTTCCTTCTCCACTTGATGCATGTATTGTTGGTTGTTGCTGGGTTTATTCAATCAAATACAAGTCGGATGGCTCTCTTGATCACTATAAAGCTCGTCTTGTCGCGAAAGGTTTTTCCCAAACCTGTGGTGTGATTACTTTGGGACTTTCTCTTCTGTAACATATCTGAACTCTAATCGCATCCTGTTCTCTTTTGCCATGAATCTCGAATGGCCTTTGTTCCAATTTGATGTTAAAAACTTTTTTATATAGTGATTTACAAGATGATGTGTATGTGGAATAACCTCTAGAGTATGTTGTTCAGGGGGAGAATGTAGTTTGCAAATTTAAAAAAGTATTTATAGATTTAAACAGAGCTCTTGAGCCCGTTCTGAGAAGTTTTCTACTGTAATTGTTAGTATTATATTTCAACATTGTCACTATGATTATTCTGTCTTTGTCCCACATACTCATACTGATATTGTCCTTCTTGCTGTATACGTAGATGATATTCTACTAACTGGGAATGATACAACAGTCTTGACTGAAACAAAGGATTATCTCAAGCAACATTTTGTAACTAAAAATATGGAAAGACCGAGATATTTTCTTGAAATTGTGGTAGCTTGTATAAATATGGGTTACTTCTATCTACGAGGAAGTATGCATTAGATTTTTTAGAAGAAAATAGTCGTCTTGGGTGTAAACCTGCTAACACTTCAATAGAGTTGATTTAGACGTGTGGAGTGAAAATAATGTTTTGTATGAGGATGTCAAGAAGTATAGGAGAATGATTGGCAAGTTTGTCTATCTCATAGTCACTAAACATGATATTTCTTCTGTTATTGGGTTGCTAAGTCAATTCATATATAAACCAATGGACATACACTGGGAAGTTGTTCTGAGAGTTTTGACATATATTAAGTGCTCTCTTGGAAAGGGGTTATTTTATAAAAAATATGGACATTGTAAAATTTCTTCTTTTTCAGATGCTGGGTATGCAGGAGATAAAAAAAATAGAAAGTCGATCAGTGGATATCTTACATTTTTTAGAGGTAATCTAGTCACATGGAGGAGTAAGAAATATGATATAGTGTTTAGATCTTCAGTTGAGCCAGAATATCGGGCAATGACGCATATTACGTGCAAATTATTATGGTTAAAGAATTTGTTGACTGAATTTGGATTCAACCCTAAACATCCTATGTCTATGTGCTGGGATAATCAGTCAGCTAGCTATATTGCTCAAAATCTAGTGTTTTATGATCGTATGAAACATATAGAGGTAGATTATCATCTGGTTCTACATAATTTCGCGAAAAAGATAATATGTACTCCGTTTACTCTTTCGTCAAATAATTAGCCGATATTCTAATTGAAGCTGCATCACCAACTATGTTTTCTAATTTGTATAATAAGTTGGGTATGATTGATATTTATGCCCCAACTTGAGCGAGAATATTAAATTAGAATACTATTTTGTATTTGGATTTAGTTTATATTTAGTACCACATCACCTGTTGAGAGATTTATATGGACTTGAGATGTCTATAAATATATATATCCTCTGACTTATAATAGATATGAATATTGAGATTGAGTTTTTTGGTTCTACTTGTTCTTTGACATTGGGGACTTTACATTTTGATATGATTGGTTCGGGACTGGATGCAGGGACTTGAAATTTTGTGTTCTTTGTTATGATTGGCTGTTGGAACTACATGTGCCTTGAAAATAGGCGTGAATAGTCAGTGTGAAAGGTACTTAGCTTGAAATTTTTTTCAGATATATTTACCCCAGGCCCACTCCAAAAGGAAATGTTCTATATGAAATCCCAATATCTTAAGAAGATTTTTCAATCCAATGTCAATGCAGTTTGAACTTGAGCTTTAGGCTTATCATTTAGTTTAGTTTTTATTTATTTATTGACCTGGATTTAATTTGAGTTGCCCATCAACAAAGTTTTGCGAGGACGCTCATAATATCAGTACCTTTTCACATAATCATGCTGTGTATGAGTCAGAATAAGCTGGAGCA
This sequence comes from Dracaena cambodiana, assembly GCA_036321105.1. Lineage (NCBI taxonomy): Eukaryota > Viridiplantae > Streptophyta > Magnoliopsida > Asparagales > Asparagaceae > Dracaena > Dracaena cambodiana. The sequence goes on from JAYEPQ010000013.1 coordinate 29,869,832, forward strand.
TTACAAGGGGCGAGAGATAACACACATATAGATATAACAGAGGGAAAGCATACATTTATTTGCCTAGGAATCTATTCTGCCGTTCACTCAGATGTTTTTAGATGGTGCCATTCACCTGGAACTAAAAACTGGACTTACTGGATTAGAATTTTTGCGTGGCTATTGTTAGTCTCTTTTGTTACCCCTTTGAAGTTATGTGAAAGTTGGCGGGTATTGTTTATATTCTGTCACGCCATTGAAATTAGAGCTCCCTTTTGGGCGAAACCTGGGCTTCACAATGATGTTCAATTTTTTTTTTAATCTGCAATTCTCTCTCCCGGTGGGATTTGAATTTGGGTTGCTTTGATCACATGCTAAAGTCCCTTCCACTAGATCAGGACTCTGAAGTTTTGCTGAGGGCTGAGGGTTATACTTATTGCTTTATTTTCTAATAGTTATTCTTCATAAAATATGGGTACTGGAACTGTTGCTGGGACATTGCTGAGTCTTATTTTTGCTATTTTGTTGATAAACTTCAATGAGGTTCTTTAATAATTCTTTTCTCTGAGCCTAGCGGTAAGCATCATATTATTTTATTTTTTCCTCCTAGCTTTACTTGTTTACTATCTTATTTTCTCTGTCTTTGTTTGAAGAGCTCAAGTTTTAGCATAAAATTGAATTATGATATCAATCCAGACTAAATATTGATTTGTAATGTAGACTTCTGGGTTGGCAAGACCAGATAAGTTTGTAGCGGAATTGAAGGAAGTTGGTATCCACTTGGACATCACTGTTGCTGTGGTTGATGCTGAATCACTAGATCAGATTTTACACATGGATATAGTCAAGAAGCAGTTGCAGCAAGTAGATCTTGTCTTATTGAACAAGTATGCCTTTCTTAATACCCACCTTTCTCATGCAACAAGAATAATGGTTAATCATAAAAAATATCACATTTCTGTTTAATTTGTATATATGTAATTATGACGTTTCATATATCATTATTATCATATTGTTATTTGTGCATTTGATTGTCCTTATCCAAATAGTTGAATAGCTTTAGGAAGGTGAACCAAATCAAGCCTAGTTACAGCAGAAATGTTCTTCATCAAGAAATCTAGAAACACATTCTCTAATATGGTCTGTGATACCTGGATTGCATGGTTAAGTAACTTTATGCAGAAGGTTAAGTGGACAGACAGAAGCTTTTTTATGAATGGTTGTGTTAACAGTCTTCTTAATTCGATTGCTAGAGGGGCTTTATCACATTTAAGTGGTCTAGCAAATGCAATTCATTTTTTACTTGAATGTTTCTGCAGTTCAGAGTTTCATTATGGTGATATATTTTTCACAATAATACATGTTACAGTCTTACAGAGGCTATTTATTGTTTCCTAGTCTTCTGATATTACACCAGTGTCAAGGTAGATTTCTTGAGTTTTATTTTTAAGCTAATACTAAAAAACAAGTTTGAGAAATGGATACATCACGACATGGACAAGCAGGGGAGGAGGGAAAGGAGTGTAATGGCACTTGCCACCCCCCCCCCCCCCCCCCCCCCCTTCCACACACACACAACGACAACAACTACTAAGCCTTTTATCCCAAGTATTTGGGGTAGGCTACATGAACCAAAAAAAGAATCACGCTGGATCGATCACTTTGATATTTCTTCCCACCACACACACAAAAAAAAAAAAAAAAAAAAAACCCAACAACTGCCACACGTGCATGCATAATTGCATACACACAACCTCCAAGAATTACTTTATTAGTACAGAGTGGCTATTGTAAATCTAAGCTTTTGGACTCCCATAATTTGTTAATTAGCTCAAAAATTGAAAGTTAGTCTGTCATTAGCAGAAATCTCTGCACTAAATCACATGGTATGATGGTCATTTATGGATAGCAGGAAAAAAGAGGTAGTGTAAAGGTAATTACACCTGATTTTATACATACCCAAGTGCGCTTTTGAAGTACGCTACGTGTCCCAGTAATTAAGAACTTGCAAGTCCAAATGGTTACAGCCTAGGTATTTAAGTATCCTCCTATTTAATTTATTTTTCCTCCAATTTAATTTCAATCGTTTTTTGAGAAAATAAGACACCTTTTTATTTTTCTCATTTATTTCGAGCATACTTTCAAGAAATTCAAGCCAAGAAGGATGAGGAAAAAAAAAAACTGGAGGGTTGTGTTTATTGTTCCTTTTTCTTGCTTTTAGTATTTTATACATTTCCTATGTTAATACTTTAAAATGTTCTCATGTAATGTAAAAGAAGCATCATGTTTTAACACTTTAACAGATGTCCAATTTATATTTAGTTTCTTGTTTTAAAAAATTGTAGCTTTTAATTTCAACCAGCATCTGTTAAACCTGCAAATTAAAAATCTTTTTTTCTCCATATATATATATATATATATATATATTTAACTTTTAAGTAGAAAGATACATAAATACCCTAGTATTCCCAGAGGAACAAACTCAGTGGGGAATATATCCTCAAAACCTTGTGTGTATGTATGCCTGTATAATATATAATACGCATCAAATATAGTTATAACATGTTTTATTGAAAGCAGAAAGAAAAACAAAATTAAAATTTACTTTTTTCCAATTGATTCTGATGAAGTAAAATAAACAAAAAGCGGAAAAATCTTTAAGTCCAATGCCTCACCTAAATGCAAGTTAATGAAGCTTCTCTCTTGTTTGCAATGGTTCTTGTAGTCTTGTTACATAGTATATCTCTGAAGTCAAAGGTTTTTTTACCTGTTCAATGTATTTGTTGCGCATGGCTCCCTGGCATCTGAGTCTGATATGTGATCTCTAAAACTTTTTGCAAGCTAACATGGGTCCACATACAATTCTTTAGTATCTTAAAATCTAGCCTAAGCACTGGAATGTCTGCTATGTGTTGGGCAAATGCTGTACAAGTGCAGGTGTCGTATACATACTGGACACTGATACGACGCTCACTTTGAAGTATCCTAGGTAATGAAGATTGAAAACTGTGCCAGGGCTTAAACTGAGAGCAGTCTCACAAGTTTCAGTATATCAAGGTAGCTTTTGTTGAGAAATCTAGAACTCTGCAAAAACATGACACCTGACATAACTCTTCAAGCATTTAAATGAACTTTCAGTGATAAATATCCAAAGACATACAATATCTGACGTGGGAAGACATTTCCATATAATTTAAAGAGTTGAGTCCAGTTTTGTTTGTGTAGAAGCTAATACAAATAACTACTTTTAAATAACCCTTGTAAAAAAGGTTGGTGCATGTTATGATATGAAATGATTTCTGTGTACTAATATGCATTTGTATTCCCAATAAATTCCCCATTGGGTAACGTGTTTCCATGTGCATGGTTTTCTTGAAATGTTTAAAAGCATTTTCCAGTTGGAATCATTGTGAGTTCCTCTTGCAGATGTGATTTGGCCACCCTTGGTCAGCTATCTGATGCCGAAGATATTCTTGAACGACTAACTGTGGGTGCCAAGGTTGTCCGCTCGCAGTTTTGTAAGGTTCCTCTGGATCTAGTGATTGATTGTAGTAATATTGAAGCTCTAAATGCAGTAAACGAGGAATACAGTGCTCCAGGGGTGCTTTCTCATGAATCTTTACCTAAGATGACATTCCGAAGAAATATTTTTGGCAAAACTTCTGTAGCTGTTTCTTCCCTTGACCATAACAATGACCAGCCTGTTGCAGGTAATAGATGGATGTCTGATAGTTTGCATTCTGGAATTGCTAGGACACATACCTTAATGTTCTTCTCAAGAACTAAACTTAAAAGCTTGAGTAGCTAGAGCTTACTGTTTGATTCACGTGTCAGTTGTTATGATTGAAACTTGGTCCTGCAGCAAACTTCAGATTCCAATACTATGTAAAAATCTACTGGCATGGAATACTATAACCAGATTTGAGAACTAACAGAATCAAGAACCTAGAGGAGATGCACATTTTCAATTGAGTATGGTCAAGGGCTGAGGAGTTTTGGAATGTGCTGTTCAGGGGAGGAGTCCTACTTCACCACCCAATTTAGCAGTCAAAGGAAAAATAGCAACATCAAAGTAGGAGAATTGCATTAGTTGAGAGATGAACAGGTGAAAGGGATTTTATGGGGTCCTGTTTAGTGTCAGGTGGTTTTTGTTTTTTGTTTCCCTTTTTATTGGATGCTGGTTTTTTTTTTTTTTTGGGGGGGGGGGGGGGGGGGGGGGTGGTGGTGGTGGTGGTGTGCACTGTGGGATACCAAACAATATCAATATTTCTTGGTATTAGATTGAATTGCTTAATTAGTGATATAGATTTCTAATATTTAATGTTTTCTTTTTAGCTAACCCCAAAATCTTGGGATAAAAGCTTTTGTGATGTTGAAGTCTTTGAATTAAAGTTGATATTGGAAAACCTGCTAATGTGAATTAAACAAATAAACCCAAAATCTTTTTATTACCGTATCGAAGAAAGAGTAGGGGATGTATCCCTGTATTTGACAGTGCCAACAGATTTATAACAAGGTAGTTTCAACTATCCGAATTGGTATCAGCTGATCACTTATGGTATCAAAACATGCAAGGTCAGGCTTCTCACAGCTGCAATACTGGAAATATTAGACCGATATTGCATGGTATATCATATATCAGTTACTTGAAAACGATAAGATATATATGATATATATCAATTGGCTGATATTTATAAACCTTGGTAACAATAAAGTACCTTATCTTTAGTGTCCTTGATGTTGAATCTAAAAATCTTCATGATACCTGCATATTTTTTTGCATTTTTTCATTTCTTATAGTTTTTTATTTCTCTTTTCTTTTCAGGTTTTTCTCATGGGAGTTCTTTCTCTTCTGTTACCTTCGAAAGTGAATTGCCCTTGTCTTTAAATGTGTTTCAATCTAGAGTTCTAACTCGGATGAGGAGTTCAAGAGGGCTTATTAGAGCAAAAGGCATTATATGGTTTGCGGAAGATAGGTAGATCAGCTCTTTAATCTATTATTGGTTGGATATTTTTCCAAATTCTCTTTGAGTCATATTCTATCTTAATTCCATTACTAAGGACTCATTACGAGTGTCATTATCAACAACATATTTATTTCTTTTCCATGCATTGCAATTTCATTATCTGTTATTACCATCTAATATTACTTGATACAGTCTAGTGTTTTCTATAGTTCAACTTTTGAGATTCATCACTGCATGATAAGGTCTGATATGCAAAGATCAAGGGAGCTTATGACCTTCTTTATTTAATTTCAGAGAAAGTCGCTTTGTATTTCAATGGAGTGGGGTTAAAAGAGTAGAAGCAGTTGGTGGACGCCCTTGGGAAAGTGCACCAAAATCTTGTCTTGTGTTTATTGGCACTGATAAATCTGAACTTGAAGCTATCATGGGGCAGCTTTCTGAATCAGTTGATCCCCATGTTAATATATCACCAAATGCTTGCAAAGAACATGCCAGAAGTTTTAGTGCAAAGATGGCAGCAGACGGAAGATTTAAGGTATTGCAGTTTTCTTTATAGTCATTATTGGAATGGAAACAATTTATATTTGAACCAAATCATTGAAGTTTTTTTTTTTTTTTTTGATGACAACCGTATCCATGAAGCAATGATATATGGCTTTAATATAGAAGTCACCTTTGAGTATGGAAAAATTATACTTAGGAGTACATAATATCTGCACTTTGCACATTCGAAGCACATTGTAAACCCTTTTACTTGAAATTAGTCTCTACAAATTTTACAATTATTTGCCATGCCTTATGGACACTTTTGCAGTTTGAAACTATTGTTACCTTTCTACTGAGGGATGATTTTGATGCAGCACTAATTAGAAGTTCTGAGTGAATACTTTGTAGGAATCTTCTCTTGGAAAGGAATTTCTTGTTGTATTTGGCCTGAAAGGTTCTCCATTGCGTGGAATAAAGGAGGTATGTGCTTATATTTCATAGATGCTATATTGCTTCTTAAGAGCATCTCATGTTACTAGTGCCAGTACTTATTTGCATCAAGTGTTATGCATTGGACCTATCATTATCTATTGCTACTCTAGTTTGAAGCATTATATTAAAGTTGGTTAAAAAAAGATCATTGATGAATCTAGACATGTATTTTGTTTAGTACGAGGGAGGTAATTGATTTGATACAACATTATCAATTTTAATCTAGGAAGCACGGATATGGACACAGATTCATATTCGGATTCGGATATGGACACGAGACATGGTGTTTGTCAAAAAATGAGGACACGGACATGGCAAATACATGGGGAAAAAAATATAAATATAAGTGTATATTTTTCTATTATTAACATAACAATTTTACTAAAATATCCAGAATGAAAGCACTAATAATGTATGGATTTGTGCTTCTTTATTTCTTTACAAAGGACAAGTCTCGCCATCAACTATGTATCTATCTCTCTCTCATCCTCCATAAATAAAGAGATAAAAGAAAAGGTAGTGATAGCGAGTATAGATCATCATAGAATGTAAATATAAAATTATTTTTTCAAACATAGAGACCAAATAAGGCTCTATGTCCACAAGAAAATACTAAAGTATAACTTCATAAAGTTAACTAGTTATAGATAGATATTAGCTATTTAGTAATATTTGTTATCGATTTTTTCAAACCATTTAACTCATTTTTTCTCGACACAACTTATAAGAAGGTCGGACACGGCAATGACACTATATTTTTTATTTTATTTTATTGGACATGCTGTATGACATGTTTGACACGGTATTGGGTGTGTTTGTGGCGTGTTTGAGTTGAACACATGTTCGACACGGACACGGTATCTCCAATGGCGTGTTCGTACTTCTTATTTTATAATAGAGGTAGCAGCAAGTATGTAGAATCATATCATATGAGTTGCCATATTTTGTTTAGGTTGTGGCAACAGGTTGTCAGTCCAGAATGTGGATATATGTTGTATAGTGAGCTATGCTAATTTATATTGTTTCTAGGAAATGTTAGAGAACGATAGTAAATAATGAAATATTGAGTTTGCATGTCTTTTTTTTTTTGGGTGGGGGAGGGGGTGGGGTGGGGATGGAGTCTTGCAACTAAGATAATAAATAGCTTCAGACTAGATTTTCTACAGACATGCTAAAGATGAGGAATGGGAAACAGATAGATATCTCTCACAGGAAGAGCCCCAATACCTAGACAATATTCTTATTGAACAGTGCTCTTAGCAAAGGTAGTCAAGGAAAAAGTATAATATTTTAAATATTGAGTTGTAGAATTCCTTAATTTTCATTTAGACTATTTCCAATTAGATTGGGAATTTCTGGAGTTTTGGTGAAAGAAAACAATTCTGAGAGGTAATTTATAGAAGCAGTCAAAGGGTACCGTGGTGGATGCTTGGAAGGATGGGTAAATCTATTATGAATCCACATTGTCTCATGCACTGTGTCAGCCACCAGTTCTTGCTGTACCATTGCTGTCTCGTGTGTATTGTCTCAGAATATGTTAATAGGTGTCTCATGTCATGTCGCACCGTGTCGGTGTGTTTGTGTCTATGCCACATAGATTGGATGCAAAGAAGATAGTTTCTCAATTTCCGAGAACAAAGACAGCTGATAATATTGCACAGGTTAGCTGAAGATCAAAATTTTTCTCTGAAATCATGTGAAAGGAGAACAGAGTGAAAATTATACGAATTGATTTGCATTTCCTGAACTACTTTGATTTCTTTGTAAGGGGGCACAAGGCAGCAGTAGTTATAGTAGTATTTATGTTGATGTTGATGTGATCAGCTGAATAATTGATTTAAGATAAGGGGGTTCAGACATGTTCATTGAAGAGATACGCAAGTCTTGAAATTTAAAAATGTATGGGGACTTGCCAGGGTTCTACTGTAACTTCAGTCTGTTTATTTTGGTTATATTTATGTTTTTCTATTAACACCTTTAATACATAATATTTGAACGAAAATGTGGCTAAATGGGCATTTAGTGTTTGAGACATGGATAACTTATATGTGCTAGGAACCATTCAGCCGATATGGAGCATATGGAATATAGTTTTTGTATAACATTAAAGAATTCTTAAGTTTCTGTTCAATACGTTAGATTTAGAAAAGGTGTAGAGGTTGGATTATTGTCAACCAGATGGGATTGAAATTATCCTGTGATTCCTACCCAGGGTTTCAGTTGATTCAGTTTCTCACCCAAGCAACTGGTCAAGTTGGCTTTGTAGGATTGGAACTTTCCAAACTTGGGATGGGTCGCTTTGGAAAATTCTTATATGAAGTGCATCCAAGTAGAGGGTTGGTCACGTTCCCAGCTATTCCCAGCTAGTGTTGGTGGAAAACGAAGGCCCCCTCCCTACATACCGCAAGCCAGAAACGCGTTCCAAATCATGGTACACTAGTAATTTGGAATGGAAATGTCAACTTTCTAGATCTTCAAAAACTTATAGGTATTGTTTGGGTAATCTTTTTGACATTAATAATGATATACTTTATTTAATTTCCTGACTATTAATAAAACTAATGGAAATTCTAGTGAGGATACGAGCAAAATTCTCTTTGTAGAGTAAAAGAAAAATAGGCATATAGCAAGATAGTTTCATTTCGATGGTGTAAATCTATTTCACATACATATATAGTAAAAATTATAGTTTAGGAAGATGAAACTAGTAAAATCAAGGAGCATGTTAACAGGGAGAAAGGTACCTCCTGGTTAATTTTATAGCTATACTAATTCACACAATTACATACACATACATGTATATGTGCAATAATAAAATAATATGTAATAGTTAAACATAGCCTTTCTATAGTGACACATATATGCGATCTTAAAAATCGTTTTGTGTTCCAAATTATCCTTTTTCGTTCCGTCTAAGTGTTCCTAACTAAGTGTTCCATAGAATGCTAACCATGCGCAACACTTTTGAGGCTGTTATATTTTCCTTTGCCTATTTCCGTACTGCATATCTGAATGATCCCGTATTGGGTAAGACAGATCACAGCTTCTCAATGCATGGTCTGACCTGTTTTATCATACATTATACTAACATGACAATTTTAAAATTAAAAAAAGTAGTTCTTACATTGGTCCCTTAAATCTTTAATATTTAGACATTATTACCTCAAGTCATACTAATTGCTCTTAGTTAGTTCATTTGTTAATTTTTCCATCAAATTGGCCAAGTAGAGAAGTTAAGTCTGACCATGGGTGATTAATTAAACTTGGAGGAGCATTTTCCTGCACTTTTATCACAGCTAGAGGGCTCACAAGTGGTAATAAGGAAAATAAGTGTGCTTGGGGTATTTCAGTTAGGCAACCCAAATTAGGATATGTTTGTAAACACTGAAGTTTTTTGAGTACTTTTAATGGACATTTGTCAGTGACACAAATCCCAATTTCAATTGGCAACCTTCCTTGAGTTGGCACTAAATATAGTTTAGAGTAGATGGCGGGAGTCAATATTAATATTTAAATGATGACTTATTTAGTGTAAGATTTGAATCTTAAAGTAGTAAAATATTCAAAGCTCTAGAGAACTCCATTTAGATCATCATTAGGTATCATGACAGCTTTTAATTCAGTATGAAATTTGAATTTTAAAATCGATACATCGTCAAATATCTAGATATTCCCTTAAATAGAGCATTATGCTGTCAAACTAACAAATCGGATGGTCAGATTTTTTGGACGTGGATTGAGCGTGGGGCTATATGAATCACAAACCCTTCCAAAAGGGTTATGGTTAGAATAGTAGAGATGCAAGTGATATAGATACACAGAGGAGTTTGTTTTTCACTGCTCGAGTGTTTGGCTATCAGACAACACGTAGAGGTGCATAACTATACAATAAACTAGGCTTAGTTTGAGAGAACTGACTGCTATAAATGGTATACAAGAGATATTACAAAAAATAATTTGAATAATGCTTTGGGTAAAGGCAATATGGAAGGAATTCAAGTGGCTTGCCCTAATTATGTGTTTATCTTTGGAATGAAATGAATGGTAAGGTTGGCAGTTTGGCACACAGGTAGAGAGGTTATAGAACTCGTGCATTCGGTTATGTAGGGTTGAACAATGAAGTGATGGCTCAGCTTCAGTACTGCTAAGGATTTTCAGGTGAAGTATGGCTTTCTTTTCCTTGCATTGAGTTTTTTTCTGGCTTGATTTTCTGTTTTTTTAAAGAAAGTCACTGATATTGCATATCTTGATTTTGATTGCTCTTTCTTCTTTTGTTTTTTTCCTGTTTCTCTCTCTTTTACTTTTTTAGCTGGAGCAATAGAAGTAGCTGTGGAAATCTCTAGCCATATGCTTTGATTACTTGTGCTTCAATAATAGGCAGATTGAACTATAATAAGGCAGAAAGAACAATAACTTTTACATTAACTAATGATAGTTAATGCAATGATGAAATTCATTATGAATTTTCACATATTTTAGGGTTATTGAGTTGTGCAATTCCATAAATAAATCATATCTTCTTTTGCATCATGCACCTTCTTAATTCCCTTGGAAAAAGGTTTTCCTTTGTTCTGAATTTCATGACATACATGAAAAAAATCTAGGAATCTGATCATCATTAGCTTTGGAGACATATAGTTCCTAGTTTCACACTTTCAATGCCTCTAACCACAAGTAATCAGAAATTCACAAACTTGAGTTTTGATTACTATTTTTATTAATTGGTTTCTCTTCCCTCCCCTCTTTATACAGTCTGATCTAAATGGAGCTTTAATGCGTTTGGTTAATGGTAGAGGTAACACTTTCTTATCAGCTACTACCTCTGGTGAAGGTAATATGATTATTTTGTTTATATCTCTTAGCTTGATTTGAAATATAAAGGGATGTGTTTAAACTATCTCCAGTTGTTGTATGTGTTTGTTCATTTAGAATTATTAAATGAATATTCAATATTGTAATTAAGACTTTTGTGTAACTAAAAGAAAAAATTGATTTATAATTATGCAAGCCAATCACTGGTAAACTGTACTTGTACTACTAATCTGCCAAATGACTAATATGTACTTTGTACCAGAACAAACTGATGTATAGTCTATTTGCTTTGACACATTAATTAGTCATTGTAACAGCTAGAAACCCAAAATTTTGATGTAATTAAGACCATAATTCTCTATGGTCTTCTTTTGCTGAAATTTTTTCCGGGTTTTGTCTTAATAGGAGGTGTCTAGCAATCCTTTTGTAAACCCAACTAGCACACACAGGCATACCACCCACAATGATGAAATCATCATACTTGGAAGGCTACATTCAATGATGAGATTATCAATTTTGGAAGGTTACTGTTTTATGATTTAAGAATATCCCCTTGCTGTTAGACTACGACTGGTATTTCTTTTCATTGATAAGTCTGCATTGACTCAAGGATGAGAACTTAACTAAGCATGGATGTTATCTAACACTGGCCAAGTTTGAGATTATGATATGCACTCCCATCAATATTCTAAAAGATTGGTTCATCATGAGTGCAATCCGGGAGCACATAATGCATAAGTGGTTTTTTTTCGATGTTTAGCTGAATTATACAAAATTATGCTGAAAGAAATATAACAATAATAACTACATGATTCCAAGAAATATTTAACCAGCAACGTGTCATTATTGGGGAAAAAAACATGTCAGCCACTAAGTTATTAACTATTATCAAGAAGTATCAGCAGGCAAACAACGGCAATAACACCAGGTCAGCAGCAAACAACAAAAGTCATAGAAACCAGCAACTATAGAAAGAGGAAAAGACTTCTTCCTTTTTAAGAGAGAGCTTATAACAGTCGGCAATAGCTGTAGTACAATATGAATGTTGCCGCTGTCCCCAGTGCCTGAACCCCACATTGGTGCCTATTTGGTCATTTAAAGAAAATGAAAAAAAAAAAAAAAGAAAAAAAAAAAGAAGAACACTAGTGTTAGATTTAGCAGTTGCCACCAAACCCAAGTTGCTTTTGTTGGAGCTGAACTTAAGAGAGACTTGGGGAGATAGAGAATTGGGCTCAGAAGGGTGGTGAACTGAGCCAGAGATCCATTGTTCGTATTCTTTGTGGTCATGGAACTCATTCCCTTCAAAATTGCTATTGTCGAACTTCTGGGGCGAGAGGGGAAAGTTGGGACGGGAGCTGTCAAGCAATTGAGGAATTTTGGTTTCTAGGATTAGAAGGTTTTTGTTTTTAAGTTGTGCAGGTTTCAGGTTGCGGTACCGGGCTTGTGGGATCCCGACCAAAGATGAAAACTATGTGCCAGATATTGGGCCTATCTGGGGCATGGCTGGCATAGGTCCCTTTATTTGATCCGACTGAAATTTAGGGGCACGAGCCAAGGCGCATGTGATTATGTGGCCATGTAAAATATTTTTAAAACACTTCTCCCTTCATGGTATTTTCAGCCATTCATAGTGTGATTATTCCCCACCACACCACACCACCCCCATCCAACCCCCACCCCTCCACCGCGCGTGCGGATTCTCTCTCTCTATCATGAAGCAGACCTAGCTCTAAATATTTTGTTTTATTTGAGTTGTAATATAAAATGAAAAACAGGCATATACAGAAATTTGTATAAATCCCACCTTTGTGGATCCTAAATTTCTACTATCCGCAGAATCCTTTTTTTTTTTTAATACCAAGAGTCTAGATTGTTGTAGTATTAGTACGTAGACATCTACACATCTTTGTAGATTTCATGTGCGTGTTGATTGCTTGGCATAATTGGCTCGTGGATTGCAGCAATTGCATGATAGTGTTCTATGACCATTTCAAAAATTATATGTTATTTGACATTGACACTCTAAATAAAGTAAATTTTGACCTGTTGCTTACTTCAAAGTTGCAAACAACTTATATTGGTTTTTTATGATATATATAATTTTTTCCTCTGCCAGATTATGATTTACAGCTTCTGCTTCATGAGAGATTTGATCCAGACGAAGCATGGAATGAAATTCAATTAGCTGCCAGTGCAGTCATCTCTAAAATATGCAAAAATTTTTGCCCTTGCAGGTAAATTTTCAATCACGTAATGTCACAATCTTCCAAAATTTGTTGAAGCCTGCAGGTGGCTTTTATATGCCTTCCAATAACTTGAAATCATGATTTTGTATGATTCTTTATTATGTCCTTTGTTATGTTTCATGTAACTTTTTGCACCAGCTCTCAATTTGTTATCTGTAAGTTGTAACAACTTAACATGTAAAATTTTCTTTTGCCTTCTGTAATCAAATTTTTGATCCATCTTGATAAACATTTAGAATTTGAATGATCATACATTTTATAAGTTCATGTCTAAAGTTCAGATGGTGAACTTGTAGGCTCCAAACATCCATGACTATGGTTATTCCTTTTCTTCCCTAAATAACATAAAATATAAAAAAAACTTAACCCGCTATAGAAGCCAATGAACTCCAAACACACCACCCATCCTAAAAACAATGAAAGGGTTAAAACAGTTGCTCATGAATAGTATCCATATTGTCTTGTGCCATGAAAACAAGCTGAGTTTAATCTAATAATGGTTATTACTCTTGCTATGTGTCATGTGCACACACACCAAAAACATAAAAGATACTGAAAATCAAAACGAAAACCTCAATTTGAGGTGCTGAAGATTTGTCGGTTTCTGTGTGTTTGTATGCATGTTACATTTCTTGTTTAATCTTCTTTATGTGGCGATAACATAGTTTGCACATATCCCAGATCGGACCTTACAGCTCATGTACACTGATAAATCCTTCACAAGAAGCTTAGGCTTGTTCGGGATTGAGAAGGAATATTGCTTCAGGGTACTTATGCAGTCACATTTCTTCATTCCTCTATTATTTTGGATATTTTCATTCTGAGTGGACTTTTGAGTTTAATGGTGAAACTTTCATTATTGCTACAGTTGATGCTGCCTAGTGAACATCATTGTCAAGGTGACGCAACACAGATCGAGGCAGTTCTGTTTTATTGTACACTTGGGGTCCAGCTGATCGTTTCAACTTACATGTTTGTAACTCGATTGATGTGCATGTGCATTGTTAGCTTGAAACGTAATTCCTAATTCCTGATCATCAAGTGAATAAAGAAAACATGTGAACCAAACTGTTAGGAAATGGTTCGTATGGTGAAACTGTATTTATTTTTTTTTTTCCTTCCCTTTCTCCTGGATGAATTTGAAATTTTAGATCGAAAATTCAGAAATTTATTCTGAATATTTTCTCTGAGTTCAAGTAGGGGTGGCAAGTTGGCTGGCCCGAGTTTGGAGTTTGGATATGGGTGGGCCAACGGTATATGCTGAGCCAAGTCTGACCGGCCACCATTGGGGGCCCGGTTGGAACAGGTTAGACTTTGGCTTCGGCTCGTGGTATGGTAGTAGCTGGCTATTTGCGTCCATTTTTTTTTTACTAAGCTTATTTACTTTCAAAACATGTAATATTTACAATTTTATTGATAGTTTAATTAGACAAAATTGACCTTTCCAACGGCAAACAATATTTTGAAATTGGTGCAGATTTCGCGGTCGGAGTTCTTTTCAAAATGATATCATCCTTCAAAATCGGGTCCGGTCCGTTGCTTCGCACCATCTTGATATTGGCGTATACAGATGTTAGTCATCTTTCATCATTATTTAACGGGAGTTTCCAAGCGAGCACATCATTTTTCTTAATGAGTCCACTTTATAGTTTTATAGTATTATATTGGAAGTCAAAACGGTTATAAAATAGGCTTACTAGAAAAAAAATGTGTACTCCTTTAGAAACTCCCTTATTTAACTCGAAGTTCTTCGTCTCTGTCACTAAAATCCTGACCTTTCAAAGTGAAAAGATTGAAAAGTTTAAAACATTGTACGTGTTGACTGCTGCGGTGGAGTAAAGATGGCTGCCAGCAGTGGGGGGGAGTAAAGATGGCTGCCAGCAGTGGGGTACCACGGGCGTCTGATGGTAATATAAAATATGTGTAAATATAAGTGGAGATGGCTTAGTGGAGATGTAATGGACGGGTATGATAATATACATGTAAATGGGCCAAATTTTGATATTCATTTTTTTTAAAATTTTTTAAATTTAAAATTTTATATAGAAAATATCAAAATTTGGCCTATTTACACGTATATTACTATGGATATGTAATTATAAATATTTTTGATCATATGGAATTTTACAACTTAATTCTACAAGAACTCCTAATACAAGCCTGAAGAGAGGTGTGAGATCATAACCGTCACTGTAAACTTAGACTAAAGAACAATTCCTATAACCATTTAAGTTTGATATCAGGATATAAAAGAAAGAATATATTGTGCTTCCTGAAAATAACATTTCTTTGCTTAATGAAACGTCTTCAACTCTTCATTCATCGTTTGGAGATTCCTCCACCTCAAATTTATGGTTTAATTGGTTTTGATTGATATTGTCTGCATCCAACCAATTTTTTAAATACACATATAGTATGCTTGTGAAAGTAGTACTTTTCAATTTTGTCGGTATCTGACCACCTGAACTAAAAGCACATTTCAATGCTATTCTAGACAATAGTGAAGCTAGTATATCACGTGTTAATTGAAAGTATATGATATTTTTTTTTCTCTATAATTTTCACCATGATAAAATATCAAAATCATGGTATTTAAATTTTGGATTTGATTGAGCTCCAACACGATCAAGATAATAATGCATCTTATTCAATTAGTATTGGGGCTGACAGGTTAGGAGTGTCACAACCATCTATGTCGAAGGTGGTGATGAGGTTGGACCAGTGGTGCTGGTTGGCAATTCTATGGAGAAATTGGTATTTTGAAGATGAATCCCATTTTTGGTTATTAATGTTGCTAAAGGTGGCTTTATCTCAAGCTTTCAAATGGCCTCTTAAAAGATCAATGTTGTTTATGAACCAAACAAATGATTATATGGAATTCTACTGTAGCCTCGCAAAATGTGCCATGAAGATTCTGACAGCATGTCCTCGTACGAGGACAAGGAGCTAGAGATGATTTAATTTTTCTAATTCAAAATTTTATATAGAGAGAGTCAAAATTTTATTCGTTAACGGATTCATTATCATCCCTTGAAAAGTAGCAATGACGATATAATAAAATAGTATCAGATATAACAAACTATACTAAATATTACATGCAAAATTAAGGATAACTACTACATAAAGCGAGTAAATATCATCCCAAGCATTATCCAATACAGGTAAAATAGGATATAATAAAGCATAGATACATCAAAGGTGACCGTTAAGAGGATATATTCATGAAAGATACTCTAGAATAAACAAAATATGTACATCAACTCGAATCAAGGACTCATATAGCTAGGGCCAACTCTAAGACCGGTGCTCAACAAATTCTACCGAGCGGTGCAACAAATATAAGGTATCACTAAAGTCATGCATTAGTGTCCATCATCTACCATGACTAATTTGTAATATGTCATTTGTAGAATGTATTATTGTTATTATTATCCTTTTGGAATTGAATGATGAGAAAGAGGCATGTGTTTCAAGAATATCATTTAATTACTCCGGAAATGTGGCTAGGCACTTGAGAACAAATCTTCCAAGTAAAATAATAACGAACGTGTTAGTAGACACTACATGTATAGATAGTGGTCCCAGTAACCATTCGATACATCGCAGAAGAGCCCTGACGTACTCGAATGCGCAACTAATAACATCATGTGCCTCTTGGAATACAAGTATGATTCCGCTGTTCAATTTCACTTAATTACCTTAGGAGTAAGTGCCCATATACCATATCGTGTCAATATCCACATATTATATATCAAGTCTCGTAAATATCTAGAATTCAAGTTATGTATTGGTGTATCAAGTATTAGTGCGCATATCCCAATTCAAGTAATCACGTAATGCTAATGTATCCATTTATCTCATTATACTATATTATACTATGTCACGTATTTGCATCAAGTGTTTGCAAGAGGGTATCAAAGTCATAGAAGAGGCTAACACGTTTCATTCATGTCTAATTAATAATGTAATGCAAGCCACATTTTCACATGGTGATAAGTATATTGTTCATCATGAAATCATTTTGAGGTACAATAATGTCAGACCAACTCTGGATGAGGAAATTCTAAATGCGCACCACTTTTGACTTAGTGAGCACCATTTTCCCCCTATGCTGTTAATCACTTTACTATTGGATTTGGTGCTCACTAAGTAAAATGTGGTGTGCATTTAGAATTACCCCTCTGGATGTTGCTAAATGGAGAGAGCACATATTATACGTGTCCTAGAAATGAAATTACCTAAACACACAGGATGACTCAATATACAAGAATTTTAAATTCAAGTTCAGCTTTAATTATCATGGCACCTCATAAAATTACACACAACTATCAAAACATATAATAAGATAAATTAACTAAAATTTTGCCAAATTGTCTCATATACTACTACCACCAAGGGAGGTTTGGTTTGCATGTGTAAAGTGGTTGCAATTACAATAACTATTGCTGCAAGTGACATTTTTCGCTGTTTGATCACAATCGTTATGGCAAAAGCTTGTATATGCAACTATTTATATACTTAAACTAATAGTAGCTGTGAAAAAAGTGTGTATAATATTTTTCATCTCCTTTTTATGAAAAATGATTTTATTATTGATAAACGAGATATTTCTCACCCCTTTTAAAAGTCAAAAATTAATATTTGAATTTTTTTTTAATTCTAATTACCACTTGCAATTTCCATGTCAAATACAATAATACAAATTGTAGCACTTTTATTAATGAACTTCAATTACAGTAATATAAGTTATAACTCACAACAACACTGGTAAAGAACCAAACAATTTCTTAAGTATATAAAAAATTTGAGAAATAGAGGAAGTCTTTTTGGTACTAAGACAATCCTTATGACATGATACTGGTATCCTGTTGTTATGTATTTACAATATTCAAGGCACTCGATATGACAGGATAATGATAAAATTACAATTAAGTCTGATTTGGTCAACTCGATAGTCATCAACGTTTCACTGTTACATAGCAATTTGACAAAGTTAGATAAAAAAAACTTATTATAATAGATTTGAGAATTATATTAAAATATTTAGATTAGGATTAGAAAATAAACTTAAAAAAATAAAAGAAAATAAATTTGAGTTTGAGAATTTAAATTGACAAAAAGAGGAGTAGAGGGAAAATTATTTAAATGGGTAGTTTCCAAAGGAGCACACTTTTTTTTTTTTTTTCACTATTAAGTCTACTTAATAACAGTTCCTACAAATACTTAATAATAGTTTGGAAAAAAGATACATTGAAAAAATGAGTTCACCAGGAAAATTGATGTGCTACTTTAGAAACTCTCTTTTAAATTTTATGTATATATCGATTCTAACTAAAAAAATAAAATAACTTAATCAAAGAATGACAGCCGAAAATTTAAAAAAATATAGGGGTATTTATAGGTTTGTTCCTTACATCTTTATAAATTATGATTTAGTCCTCCAAATCTTCATATTTAGGATTTACTCTCCCAAATTCTCTAAATTACTACAATTTAGTCCATCTGTTAGTTTTTCCGTCCAAATAAACGACAAAATTTAATTTTTATTTTTTAAAATAATGAAATGATTTAAATACCTTTATGAAGAAAAAGAGGGAATAATAGAGAGATAGAAGAGAAGAAGAAGGGGGAAGCTAATGAACTCAATGAAAAAAAGGAAAAGAGAGGAGGAAGAGAGAATGAAAAGAGAGGAGGAAAAAGGGAAGGAAAAGAGAGGAGGAAAAAGGGAAGGAAAAGAGAGGAGTAAAGGGGAAGGAGAAGGGAGGAGGAAGAGGGAAGGAGAAGAAAAGAGGGGTAAAATGGAAAAATTAGGATAAAAAATAAACTGAACTAACGGAAGTTAGGGAGTGGGAGTGAATTGTAGTAACTTAAAAGATTTGGAGACTAAATTCTAAATATGAAGATGTAGGGACTAAATTATAATTTTTAAAGATTTGAGGGACAAATCTGTAAATAACCAAAAAAAAAAAATATATGAATGCATTTAAAATTTCCCTTAATTGGGAAAAGGTGTCACTCAATAATTAGGAAGCCCCATAACCTACATGCATCAATCTTTTTCTTTCTGCAATCAAATCAAATCAAAATCAGTAACCATGGCAGTAAGAGGAGAGGAAGGGGATCCAATAAAGATCCCCATCTCCGATCCTCACTATTACGGCACCTTCTCTCCACCACCACCGCCTCCACCATCAGCACCTCTCCTCCACCATCCCCAGCCGCAGCAGCAGCAGCAGCCCATCCTCTATTACACAATCCCAGGTCAGGTTCTTGAATTCCCCCAATTCACTCATTTTTTAATGTTGGTTTTTTTTTTTTTTTTTAAAATTTGCTGATTTTTGTATTATTTTTTTTTTTTGTCCCTTCTTCTTGTAGTTGGATATCAGCCTGTTGTAGTGCAGGAAGGGATTCCTGTGAGGGAGCCCCAGCTCCCCTTCTGTGGCATCGGCGTTGGATGGGCATTGTAAGGCCTAATTCTCTCTCTCTAAATTATTTATATTGCCTGCTAATTGTCCAGTGGTTCATGTAGACTATTCGAAGTACTTGGGATAAAAGACTCAGTTGTTGTTGTTGTTGTTTGCTAATTGGCCGATTATAACTTGGCCAAATGGTAATTGGATTCGAATTGTATGTTAGAATTGGTATCAATACCTTAATTTCCAAAGTGTCAGTAAAAGTACTTGGAGACTCTGTTAGTGTGCATCTTTTGATTTAAAGTCATTGGAATATAGTGCTCAGTTTTCATCCAATGTTGTAAAAAAGCAACCTAGCAGCTGCTTAAATGGGGCGACCTTCAAGGCGCTTTGATTTAGCGGCTGTCTTTGCAGCCTAAGTGCTTGGCGACTAGAACAGGCTGGCACTTTTTTGAACACTTGTTTCATTGAAGGAAGTATGAGTTCGTTTACGGGCTCCTGTTTCATTCTTAGGAATGGTAATGGACGCATCTATGGGTTAATTTTTGGCCCACCTTATACAAAATTTTGAATCAAAAATGAAAATTTCAATTTTCTAATTCAAAATTTTGTATAGAGCCCATGGATGCGTCCATTACCATCTCTATTCATACTTAGTTATTAACAAGTTTGTTAAGCATGAGTGATAAGTGGCATTGGCTGAGAACTGGATGACATACTTTCCTCTCCTTTTCTTGGACATTGAGCAGGATCATCTAAGGTTGTCTTTTTGGAGATAAAAATAAGATAAAATAAATAGCAATTAGCTTAACCTTATACAATTGATAAAGTGTTGGACAGGCGAATGATAAACTGAAGATTCTTTATGGTGTATTCATCCACTTTTGCTGCTAGAGACCTACAGTTGTAATGCAAATGTCCTGCAGCTGTATGTTGGAATTGTTACTATGCCCGGATCTTGCGAAGAGAAAGTGCTTTACTATCATAATAAGTTTTTTACCTGCACTTTCGGAGTGTGGCTTTAGGTTATATCCCAGAAAATCTGCACCCATATAGATCCTTAGCACTTAGCATGTGCTATAGATAGAATACTTGTCATGTCCGTGGAATTCAAGGACATTGCTGCAGTCAGTGAATTAAAGTTTTATTGAAATAAGACTGGACATTTTAGGTTAGACAACATACCCAGATAAACTACTCAACATGTTGAATTTTTCGTTTAGCTACAAATTTGCGGATATCCATAGTTTGACGTGGTAGTCAAATTCGCTTAATGAGCTCCATCTGTTGCCACTAATATTGTGGTAGACTTTCTGGAATTTCTAATGTTGCTGGTTGCTCATTGATTGAATCATATGAAGAAGTTATGCCTATATGATTAAATCCAACATTTTAAAAAGATCATCAGAAACTTGCTTCACTGAATTTTAAAGCATAGCATTGACAATTTGCTGCATAGCTTATAGGATAAATCTCTAAAAAAGCTTGCAGTATTTCTTATGAAGCGCATGCTTTTGCACAAGCTTAAGTGCTGATTTTCTCTTGAAGCTTAAACTGTTTCACTCTGAATTATGTACATTACATTGTTTCTCATGGAGCGGACCTTTTAAAGGCGAAAAGTGAGGTCAAGACGATAAAGTCCTATATTGCCTGTGGCGAGATGCGCCCAAAAGGCGAACCCCTGACCGAAGAAATGGGCCAAATAATTTCAAAGTTCATACTAATTATTAATGTTGTATAAACGAATAAAAAATTATATATCTTATGTCAAGAGTATATAGATGAACATATTAAAAAAAGAAAGCACAAACATAATAAATGGTAAATTGTAACTAATATTGTAATGTTTCTAATCTAACATATTACCCGGGGATTCTCCAGTTTTGCATTGAAGAAAAAACTATCAATATTCTGAAACTAAAAAAAAGATGAAAATGTCAACAGTCTTTGGACTCTACACAGTGAAAGTATAAAAAAGCAAAGAAAAAAAATTCCTTATCCAGAAGCCGCAGGTGCTTACTAGACCTCATTCATAGTTCAACGTGGTTTGCTGGTGACTTGTCAAGGCTGGTTGAAGCTAGTAGGGTGCTGGCTGGTTGGAATAGAAAAGAGGAAGAATATGAGGGGACAATGAAGAGGGAGAAAAATGAAGAGGCAGAGAGTGAGATAAATTGAAGCAGGACAGTCATAAACAACTAAATCAACTACTCACTCCCTTTTCAATTTTAGATTTAAGCCAAAATTGTACCATTGGGTGCAGTTTTAAAAATTAATAGGAAATGAATAGTTAGTGTAAAAAAATCAAGATAAGTGCCTTTGGCGCCTCACTCTATTGCCTTAGACACTCGCCTTTGTAGCCTTCTGCGCCCAACAGTATAGTCTGACGCTACTTTCGAAAATTATCTTATCTGGGTGACTGAGACTCTTAGGCGGGATGCTTTAAAACTAATGCATGGAGCACTGTTTCTACTTATCTTGCTTTCAGTAGGAATAATATTTATGTGATTGAATTTTACTGTCTTTTCTTTTAAGAAGTTGGTAGTGGAATAACTTGAGAGGAAAGGGTTAGGGTTAGGGTAGGGAAGGGAAGGTTAATAAACATATTAAAAAAGATGAACATATTAAAAAAGAAGGCACAAACATAATAAATGGTAAATTGTAACTAATATTTTAATGTTTCTAATCTAACATATTAGCCGGGGTTTCTCCAGTTTTGCATTGAAGAAAAAACTCTCAATATTTTGAAACTAAAAAAAAGATGAAAATGTCAACAGCCTTTAGATCTACACAATAAAATTTTTCCCACCAAGTTAGAATCAGCTAGTTTCGAGGCGGCACGCAAACAAAGGTAAGTATACAGGCGATTTTTGATTTCCGTTCTTGCTCTGGTGAGCAAAAGCTTCTCCTTCGGGGAAAAAAATAAATAAATAGAGAGAGAAGGAGATTACAAGTGAAGAAATCCTCTCGAGGGAGAGAAAGAAGGAGATCTCGGGGCAGAGAAGGGAACAAGAAAAAAAAAAAGGGGGAAAAGAGATAAAAAACGCAGAGGTAAGTTGAAAGAAGATTGGAGTGCTTTGCTGTCTCAGAAAACATCATAGACAGTGTGAGTTTGGGTTGCTGTGCACACAACTACCTTCGACGTATTGGGAGGCCATTACAATACACTATAGCCAACTAACAAGAGGTCTCTATGGATTTCATGAAAAACAAAGCGATGGAGTATGGTAGATCCATCCTTGGAATCGGTCAGAGAGCAAGGGAGCTGCCGGACTCCGACAAGAGTGAAGAGGAAGGCCGAAACCCAAGAAACGGAGGTAGGCCATATGCGGAGGTTGTAAGGAGTCCTCTTGTCTAGCAACTCATTAAAGGCCATACGGACGAGAGCAAAGAGCCGAGGAGAGAGAATATCAGAGGGAAACAAATAATGATGTCCATGGGAATAGTAACTGAAAAAACAGTGAAAGTGCGGACAATTCGATGGGTAACAAATTAAGCACCAAGAACTACGACAATCAACTAATCATTCAAGTATAGAATAAATCTTAAATCATCACATAGATTAACACAGAGATTTGCAATATGGAAAATCCAAATAAAAAAACTACGGGAGAAACTGCACTATAATATTAAGTCAATTGCAGCGATTTAACCACAACTGTTAAACAATCACGATTAACCAATAGTATAAAATCTAATTTTTCTGCTAAATAGCCATAGACAAAATTCTACACTCAAACTATCTCAAACCTATTAATGACCCGCCACTCACAATTGCAAATCTACAAGTATAGAAAATTGTGAATTACAAACGAGTAAGATTTTCCACATAAGCATCTATCACCTTGTTTGTTAGTTTGAGATATTTACAAACAACTAATGAAGAAATCTCCTTCAATCTTGAAATTTCTGTTTTTTATCTTGAAAAGCGCCCTTTTTCTTGAAAAACAATGGTATATATATAGAGCTTGTGAACTCTCCAAATAAACCCTACAATCTCTGTTTTAATCCTATCAATTTATTTTCAATCTAATGGGCCAATTAAAATTGATTTCCATTTAAACTCATGTCTAAAAACCCTTAAAGAAGTCATATGTTATTTCTGTTGACCCTCCATTAATGGCACCAATCCGCTATTGATGGGGGCGGCGAAGGCGCAATAAAGACTTGTACCAACGGTGGCCTATATGACAAATAATTCGCCATTGATGGGTAATTGATTACCCATTTTTGAAGCTCCATAACTTTTACTCTCGAAGTCTGATTGAGGTGATTCAAGAGCCGTTTGAAAGAGAGTTCAAAACTCTATAACTTCTCTCTATAGAAATTTTCCTGTTCCATTTGCATCACGGTCAAACTGGACTTGAAGTTTATATTACTGCATAGCACGACATCCATTCTTCCTACTACTACTTCTCAACTTTGACCTATGATAACTTTCACCGCAGAATACTGATTTTGTTGATCTTGGTATCATTTCGAAGGTGGTGCTAAGCTCTACAACTTTGCAGTAAATTATATCTAGTAATTCAAGTTAGCACTATCAAATATATCCGTGAAGTTGTATCAATTTAACCTATCGATATATCAAACTTGATTTTCACTCAATTGCTCGGCGTTCATAAATTTGACCCGATTTGCTGTACATAAACTACCGCATTATGTTATTAATATCCTGTATCCTATCCTAATCTTTCCTCCAGAGTCCATAGCATAAAACTAATCCATGGCAGCCCATTCGACTATGGGAATGAAGTTTGTCTCCATGGCATGATGGTTATACGAACGAAAAGGTGTCCATTTATATTTTATCTAGACATTGATTTAATTAAGCATTCATGCATGCATTCCATATCCTTCTTTCTTCTTTCAAGCATACTTATCTCTGTTTCTCTTTCTCTCCCTCTCATCTGACTACGGTAAGATACCTTAGCCTCCAAACTTCCGCTCTCCTCCATTTGAATTTCATTACTACGCTTAAGAAATCCAAACATATCCAATTAAATCCACAAAAATCCCAACCTCATATTTCAATCCAAAATCCTTCACATCTTCAATCCATCTTCAGTTCAAGGCATCAATTTCATCCTAGCTTGGGTGAGCAACATAGGAAGCAAGGCCGAATCATTTCCCTTGGGTGTTAGAGGCAATTGTAGAGTTCTAGCATCATTTCGATATCATTTCTTCACTCTCTTGACACCAATACAAGAATAATGCACCTTGTAGTTTAAATGTAATAAATTTATGTATGATGAACTAAACACCTCATTAATGGCTTTTTGAAGAATACAAATGATATTTTTATGATGAATGGGGCTTCACTAGAATATGGTATTTATTTTGTGTATATCATGCTTAATATTGGAATTTCCTTGTGCATTCCTGTTTGCACCAAATGATATACATTCATGTATCCATATACACTATGCCATTTTTATTGATTTTTGCATGTTCTATACCTTATTTAGATGCGTGTGAATGCAAGATTTGGAATTGTTTATCACAAATCGTACACGTTTAATATTGATGTATCAAGAAACCTGACCATTCAACTAACCCTGTGATTAGTCGACTAGTCCCAAGACTAGTTAACTTACCAACGGGAGTAGGCAACTAGTCAATTGATGCATGTTTCAGGCCAGTTGATAAATATGGGAGTAGTTAACTAATTAGTTGACTAATGGCTCATTACTAGCCGACTATTCAACTCACGCTTCAAACTTATTTGATTAATGTTGAGATTAGTTAGTCGAATCAATCAATCTATTCTTCTAGGATGATGTTGGATTGCTTATTATGAGTGACTTTGTTAATGATAAGATATGCATGTGGACCTGTTTATAAGTTATTGCTCACACATAGTACCATATGTGCATATCATTTACATGTCACTATTCACGTTTATTTTCTATTTACACCTTATACTTTGACACTACATAAAACATGCTATATGCATGCTTGAATAATAAATCAATTGCGAGCTATGAGGAAAATTAATGGTGGATTTGCACGTGTATTATGGGAGTCTTAGGACTCAAAATTTGCACAACCGAACTAGCCTTTGGTGTACTAGCACCAAAGCATCATGTTCCTTTTTCCTGTTGCACTTAGCGGTGTATCCGGTACGTTGCATAATTGTGTCAAGAGTCTGTGGCCATTTTCTCTAGTACATACAGGATATATTGTAGTGCCTAGTGATATGTCAGATTCAGTGCCGGAATATGATGCCATGATCCTGCGATGCAAACGAGAACTTTTCTACCATTAAACGTATAATATATTACCACGATGAGATTGGATACTGAACGAGAATAACATAACATGTTACGTAGTATGATATACACAATAAGGATTTTCTTTGGTTTTCACACGAGAATTTAGGAAATATGTGGATCTCCCTAGGACTCACAATCATACTTGTATTGTTTTAATTTACGTGATTCTTCCATGTATTATATATATCATTATTATTGTCTTGCATGGATATTATATGCACATTTTTTTTTCATGAATATACTACAACACATTTCGTACATGTATTTCTTCACAAGCACATGCTTCGATTATTGTCGGGTTCGACCCTTGAGTTTTCCAACATGCCCAAATTTTGATGACCTTGAGGAGGATCCAACAGTTATTAACTCTTACTTCTAGGACCAGGCTAAGCTTCAATAGCATCGTGTATGGTCTTTCGCTTTTGTTGTATATTTCTTTTGGCTAGCATTTGATGTATATGTCCAGTTTATTTGTTTCAATCCTCTATATTCTCACGTGGCCTGAATACTTTTTGTTGCTAGTATGTTCTAATTTTGATACCGTGTCTTAAACTCTTTCCAAACAATGCAAACTTGTA
Organism: Dracaena cambodiana; assembly: GCA_036321105.1. Lineage (NCBI taxonomy): Eukaryota > Viridiplantae > Streptophyta > Magnoliopsida > Asparagales > Asparagaceae > Dracaena > Dracaena cambodiana. The sequence goes on from JAYEPQ010000013.1 coordinate 29,896,077, forward strand.
TACACACACACACACATATATAATTATACATATATATTTATATATATGTACGTATACTATGTGTGTGTGTGTGTGTGTGAATGTGTATGTATATATAAATATATATACATACATGTATATATACATGTGTGTGTGTGTAAACACATATATATGCTCTTTTATATTTCCCTTTTATAAAGTTTTTTGTTAATGTATTTTATTGCCTGCGGATGGTAATAGATTAGATTTTATACTTGCCTGCGTATTATTTTGTTTGGCCTTGTGCACCTTGAGTTTGGGTGCCCGCCAACAATACTAGCACCTTAGTGAAGATATATTGTTGATTCTCTCAAAGTTTAATTTGGCGTGTTACATTAGGATCGAGGTTACTAATCTAAGAAGAGGATCTCACATACTCAATGGAAGTAGGTGTTGCTTATATTGTTGAAAGTAGGTATGCTCAGGTTTAAAGCAACAGCTACATTAATGGATCCAAATTTAAAGTCTCCTGATTGGGGGAGCGTTTGGAGGACTAGAGAAGGTATATGAGACTAGGTAGAAAGTTAATCTAACAATGACTTGGCCAAATATTGCATAGCCAATTGTGTGGTAACCCAGTTCATGTCAGTCCCATGAACCAACTAATGGGATGATTTGGTCATGATATTATGATATTGGAAGAGTACTCCAGAGGATTTCTGAATATTGCGGTCATAATTGCATAGCTAGCTTCTCATATATGGATTGGAAACGTTGTCCAATTGATATAAGGTCTACCACAAAATATTCTATCTTTGTTAGAGAGAACTTTGTTTTGTGGAAGAGTAATAAGTAGAATGTTGTCTCTAAATAAGTACATAGAATGAATATAAGGCTGTTTTTGACCTCACATATGAGTTTGTATGGATAACATATATTCTGAAGGAGATGGATTTTGTATACAAGACTCCAGGAACGCTATATTGTGATAATCGGTTGGCTATTTATATTGGATAGAACCTTGTATTTCATGAGAGGACGAAGCATATTGAAGTAAATTGTTATACAGCATGGGAAAATGATGATGATGATATTATTGAGTCAAAGTATGGGTTTTCTACCAATCAACTTGCTGATTTGTTGACTAAGCCACTTGTAGGGTCTTGACTGTGTATGTGCAATGTATGTGCTCCAAGTTGACGTGGAGTGTTATGTAATAAGTAATTACAAAAGAGGATTTATGTGTAAAAGTTTCTATATATATATATATATATATATATATATATATATATATATATATAGATAGATATATCTTAATGTGATGAGATAAGATGGGTAAGTGACCATCCATCTAATTCTCCCCAATTTATCTCTAATCCTACCTTACTCGATTATCACATATCTTTAGGTATCTCTGTTCTTGTAGTCAATTCCACCTTTTAACTGAAAATATGGCACATTGATTATTGGTAAAGCTGTAGAATCTAAAACACAGATGATTTATTGAAGCTTGAACTTGATTTTGGAGTACATAAGGCATTGCTTTCAACTCTGATTTTCTTTTTCAAAGGTTGTGTGACAGTTGGTACTTCTATTATTATAGAGAGGTGTAACTTGCATATTAAAGCCATCCAGAACGAGTGCATTCATGATGAGTATCATGATATGCTGGTACCTAGTTGTATATCTATCGCCTTGTCGTCACTTCTCTTAAAACTTCGTGTGAATGACTGATATAATTTTGCTTTTTGAATGAAGGTTCTTAGCTGGCTTCATCCTTGCTGCAATTCCATGGTATATTGGTGTTTTTATCCTATTATTTGTAGCTCAAGACTACAGAGAGAAGCCAGGATTGGTTGCATGTACAGTTGCGGTAAGCATCTGACTTATCTGGACTTTGTATTTTTTTCCTTCCTTCAATGTAGCAGTTTCCAATTCAGAGAATTTATTTCATCTCTTCATTTGTTGTCCTTAGATAGTTCTCTCGTGCCATGTGACTTGTCCTTTTAAGGAAACTATTTTGGGTTAGTGATTTCTGTAGATGGTACTATGAGTTGATGTGCAGTACATCTGATTGTCTTTTGTTTGAAGAGTGATAACTTGTATTTGGGTAGTTTATTCATGATGGGTAGTTTTTACACAAATTTAATTGCATATGTATATCTAGTAGAGGGAACAATATTAACTTCTTAAGTCTGTGTTGCTTATTGTTATGGTCATGGGTGTGGGAATAGTCTCACATTGGAGTGATGAATTTAAGGTTGGCCTCAACTTTTGGATCGGAGAAGGACCCAACCGATATTGTTGAGTCCTCACTTCAGTCTCCCATTTGGGACCCGTTTTGGTCCTACAAGTGGTATTAGAGCCTTGGTGGGGCTAAGGGGGAGTTCAGGTCTGATGTTGAGGCTCTGCAAGTGTTGCCGGTTAGTCCCCTAAGCAATCTGAGTAGTTCATCAGGTACTGCACTGTCACTGCTTCTGTTGTCCATGAAGTATTAAACTCTGTTGTTTGACAGTTCTGCAGGCCTATGGACTTGCCACCCATGAAAAATCGTAGAGGGTGATGGATTTAAGTAGAATGTTGGAGGATGATGTACTTAAATAGAAAGATAGGTCTCTGCTTATTTTCAGTGTTTGAGTTAGAAGAATTCAATCTATTTGAATCCTCTCCCCGTCGGGACCCATTCGGTTCCACACTAATTATAAATGTTGTTGAGTTCAAAGTAGAAACGAAGCATCATCTGTGATGTGCTATGAACCTTTTTATTTCCCCTTTTCTAACCTCCATTAGCTGTTGAAATTTAGTAGGAATTCTGCTCTTGCATGATATAAACAAATAAGGGAATAGTCATTATTCAATGGATAAAATAAAATTATTTTGTTTCAAATGTAATAATAAATGTAATGGCATTCTAGGAAATAAAGATCAAAGTATGAACGAGACCAATTTAGGGTTTATGAACTATAACTCTATTTATTTTTTGAGTGCCATGATAAGAAGCTACAGGTTACTTGGTAGGTTATCTATGATATATTGGTTTTTCTGGTTATATCATAAGGTCCTAGAAAATATTTAAGCATGCTAGAGTGATAATGTTTCCATTGGTACTTATGAGATTGTCGAATGTAAGTACGTCATGCCATAAAATTTTTACTTTGGGAGGAAACTTGATATCGATAACTACTAAAATCAGAAATCTGTTGGGATTGAAATATAAGCCTAGAGGGGGTGGGTTTTTTTTTTTTTTTTTGGGGGGGGGGGGCGCGGGGGGGTTGAATAGGGTTTCTTTTGTTTCTTAAAAATTAATTAATACAATAAAATGTAGTGGAAATAAAGTAAAGCAACTACAATAAAAACTCAACACTACAGAAGATACAAGATTTATAATGGCTCGGAAATTCTTATGTCCATTTTTTCTCTCGACAGGAGGACCTTCCACTTTTATGTATAGGTTTTCTTAAATCACAGCCCCAACCCAGCAGACAGTATAAAACAACACCCTAGACTATCCTAAACCAGTCATATATGGAAATCACTTGTACAAAGTGTAAACTCTAGCCCTTGCTAGTATCCCTCTTCCTCAGTTTACACTGTCTTCAGTATGTCATCAAAACCAACTGATCACACGATCATAAAGAGTTGTAAAACTAACGGTATCAATATAGCACAATTAGAAAAATCTTGCTGAATTTTTGAATTCAAACCGGTCGTCAAGAAGATTTGAGTTGAAGTAGGAATAACATTGTTGTTGATGAACAAGGGCTGATCTGCACTCCACAAGAGAAATGATCCAAGGATGTAGCATCGCTTTGTGAACCCAAACTCTAGAAGCAATGAAGAAACTCTCCTTTTCTTCTCTAGCTTTCTTTGTTTATTTTTCTTCATCCTCCCCTCTGCTTTGGATTTATGAATTATATAGGAAAAACAAAATGAGCATTAAACTCCAAATTTCCAGATTAACCATATTAATACAATAATACTTGTAAGCTGTCTCTTCATGACATGATCCCTACATGTTTTAAAATTTGATTTCTTCTTTCACCAAGGTTCACTTTTGATATGGTTCCGTTTCACATAGATCTCTACATATTTTCATATCAAATTCCTTTTTTGACCAAGATTCGCATTTGATTTGGTTACTGTTAGTGTTTTAAATACCGGCCAGTATACCGGATTTTCTATAGAAACGAGACGGTATGGTGAATTTTGTATCGCTTTTCATTTTCGACCGGTATGGGCCGATATATCGGCCACATGGCGATATATCGGTCGGTATCCGGTATGATAAATATCGGTCGGTATGAGCCAATATCGATTTTTTTGTTAACAGATTTGGGTTGCGGTTGAAACTCGTTTACCCTTTCGACCCGACCTGATAGGAAAAAAATAAAACCCGTTTCTCTCTCATTTTCTCCCAAATTCGTGACTCGCGAACCCTAATTTCCGCTTCTCTCCCATTCTTCCCTGACTTCCCTCTCCTTCTCTTCGATCGATCGAACGGTCGCAACCCTAAATCCACAAAAAAAAACATAAAATACAGCTCAGTGAGACTTCTTTCCTTCGAATGATTTTTTCTAAAGGAAGTTCGGCAGCCCGATTCGCCCTAAAGCAACTTTGCTAGCCTCCCGACTTCTCTCTACTCCTCTTGCTTAGCTTTCAGCACCATCGATAAGCCCCTTGGTAGTCACTGCCTCACTGGTAAGTCCAACTCCTCCTCTGGCTTAGCTCCAAATTTCTTTTTTTTTTATAAATATTTTTTTTTGATTGTTATGTGTGTTTGAGGATTTTGCTGCTTAAAATTTGAGAAAATTTGGTTGTTTGCACACATTGATTGGGTGGAGTTTCAGCCAGTGAATCAAATTCACTGATTCGCTCTGAATCAGTGAATCGATTCACTGATTCGATGTGAATCAGTGAACCGAATCACTGATTCACACCGAATCAGTGAATTTGATTCACTGGCAGACTGGCAGTGGTTGAAACAGTAAAAAAAAAACTGTAGCAAATTCTAAAATTAGTTTAAATATCAGTATGTAATGAATTAAGAGATTGTTATATTCGTCATAGGTTCATTCATAGCTTCTAAGTAATCTAAATAATCTAATTTTGGATTAGTAAAGGCTAGATTAAGCACTAAGCATTGTGTAAAGGAAAGAAATTTTTTATTAGTATATGCTTGAATAAGTATATATTACGTTTATTTATATTGAGTACAACAATTATTTAGCGATTTAATCAATTATATTTTATGTCTTTTTTTTATAAATTTGAGATCAGAAATAGCTCGAAAGATATCATTTTCTGGTACTTCTAATATCTAAGAGAAGCGATGAGGTTAAGATTCAGTTTGGGATTGGGGAAAAAAAGTACCCAATAAGTCCAATAAAGTTGAGTGTAATTTCTGAATATGGGGGAGGTATTACCCGCTTGAAAGAACATTTAGGTCATGTCAGCAGGAATGTCAGAGGTTGTTCCCTAGTCCCAGATGACATGAAGCAGTGGATTCAGACTCTAGCTAGAAAACGTATTGTAAACATTAATATTTAAAGTTTATAGTATGTTTCAGATAAACTCATTTAAACGACAATGTTGTAATTTTGTAAATTATATCACTTGTATATTGTAGAAACACTTCTATTTTTTCTTGAAAACTTATTTTTCCTAATTTTATGATTATTTGTCGCTTTGTATATATACGGACGTTCTAAATGGTATCTGTAAATTCATAATTTGAATGCAAATAAGCCAAGGTAAGTATCATAAACTTGTTTTATGTGTTTTAATATGTTCTATATAGCCAATTATATGATTATTTTTTAACCGGTATGATACCAATATGACACTTCGGTATTTAGGGTCATATCGCGATATTCCGTCCGGTATCCGGTATTTATTTGGCTGACCGGTATAGGACCGATATCCGATATTTAGATCATTGGTTACTGTTAACAAAGAGATCTTAAAAATCTTAAACTTTATTATCATTATGAAGTTTGACTCTTTACTTGATATGATAGGATCTTGTAGATGTATAATATCTTTGGTTTCATCTTATAAATTTTAGACTTTATTATGGTTGAAAGTTTTATTCCTTACTTGATATGATGAGATCTTGTTGATGTATAATACTTGCTATTTCCAATCAAATCCTGCTAAATATTTATCGGATAAAAATAAATGTTTTTTAACGAGTTATTACATGAATGTAGTCCAAAACAGATAGGAGGTAAAAACAAAATTGCATAAAACAATAAAACATTGAGTATGTTAGCACAAGGAATATGTTTAGTTGTTGTTCTTATTCTGGAAATTTCTTTGATCTAACTAATTTAAGCTTTATTTAAATATATAAATCAATGCTGACATCTTAGTATTTGAGTACTTTCAAGGTAGTTGGGATCTAAAAATACTAAATTCAAATCTAGGGACTTGTGGATAATTATTCTCCACTAATACAACTTGCATGCATACTTGATTTTGGGTGTAGACTCAACATAGTGGGTTTGAAAATAGTTTTCTTGATCCGGATATTCGGATCCGTATCTGATTTTTTTTTTTAAAGCACATGAGTGCGTGTCTGATTTTGGAAAATATATTTACCCGTATGCAGCCGAATATGGACTTTCATATTCTTATTCACATATGATTGTGGATCTTTTTGCATTTCTATTTATGACTTCTTTATCCAAACACATATTCAGTTAGTTCAACTCAAACCCTTATTATGCCTAATGACAATTCTCCTGCTTGTGCTAGAATGTTTAATTTTATGTATTGTATTTCCCTGATTAGATGGGTTAAATATCAAAGATAATAGGAAACTGTTCTCTTATTTAGATGTGCTTTGTAGGTATTGAGATCAGATATGATTCTTCATTTATGAGAATATGAGATGAATCTGCTTGCGTGATGACCTGCAAAGCTGAAGCAACTAAAAGATCTTGGTACTAAAGATTCGTCATAATCTTCCTGGAGCCCATATGGCATATAGAAAGAGTCAGTTCAAAGATAAAGAACTTGACCTCTGTCCATTATGCCCCCCCATGTTGTTGTAGTTCATTTCCTTTCGAGGTTGTGGAGTTATTAGTTTGCTTGAAAGATTTAGCCTTCATAATGACTAAATGGCATGCTTTTCTTCTAACACCTCCAATTTCTTTTATCTTATGTTTTTCCTTATCACTCGATAAATAACATCATCTAGGCAGAAGTTGCACCAATCCTTTAGAGTCAACCGAGGTTCTTTGTAAAAATTTGGGTGCGCTCTAAGTTACTGGGAAGTTGTTCAGATTATAAGAAAGTTGTTCTCTGTGCTGAACACTTGTTTGCTTCATATCTTATCCATGACATGCATGCCTTAATCAAGCCTCAATTGCTTGCATATTTAATCATGGAACTCGATTTATAATATAATTTCAGTACCAACTCATACTGGAAATTTAAATACTCGTTCTTTGCAAACCATGCTCTGGCTATGTCAATGAACTCATTTATCTTACAAATTCGTATAGTGAACTAAGTTTTCAAATATAGTTACCAGGCACATTGTAATTTACATTGGCCTTCTTGGAACCAGATTATCTTTCTTAATATGAACCAATGATTTGTAGGAAATTGTTCTTGCATATTTTTACACTAATGTAAATGTAATTTACTGGATATTATTTCTCATGCTGGTATGTAAATTATTTTGCTTGCAGGCGGCTCTCGTAGCAATGCCTTTCATCCTTAGGCCATTTCATCAAATTTTTGGCTGGCGAAGCTGAGGGCTACATGGATGATGCCAAGCTGGTGTTTGTATGCATATGTTTGTCATTTTTTTTTTCTCATTGCAGTTGGGCTGTGTTTTATTATTCTTGAAATGTATTTTGTTCTATTATATGATGTCTGCTTATATATGAAATTTAGCATCCTCGATTATGTCTCATGTGAGATTCACTGAACATATGCTGTGGAAGAGTGATATTCTTTGCATTTTTGATTGTGTAATTTAATCTTTGACTAAATAATGTAATTGGGGTCAAAATTTAATATTATACATCAGTCATAACAAGAGATATAAGGGGTTGAATGCACATGTACAAACAAATATTTGATAATCGAATAAATGAATGGGCATATTTGATTTTAAACAAATCCTAAAACTATTTGATTTCTCTTAAGTGACATTCTGTTCCTAACAAATGACTAGTTAATAAATATTGAACTCTCTGTTAATTATTCTATCAACTTTCACTCCTGATGCCCTGCTAACTCTCTAAAGCTCTCTCTTTTATCTGCTTAGGCAGATACTCATAGATGCCAATATGGCTATGCACATGCACGTGCTGTTTTGCCCCCCCAACCCCATCTTACTGCCTGTTTAGGTATGTTGAAAGCAATTAAATTTACATATTATTCAAAGTTCTTAATTATTTATATTTTGTAAATTGAAAATGACCAGTTTTGAGCTGAGTAGAGTAAACTTCAACTGGTCTAGTACGGGCTGGAGTTAAGATGCATATTGACTATCACTATAGCTCTGTCAAACCAGAGTACGCTACGTTCAAATGTTGGCATTGGCATCTAGATATCTGAAACTGATCTCCACATCCAGACAATAGGTCAAACCCTAGAACAATATTTGAGGGGTTTCCGATTATTGCTGACCTGATCATAGAGGTATTCCTCATTACAATTATAGCATAGGCCATCTAGGATCTTGTTGAATTCACGCGGAGAAACCAAGGGAATGTTAATACACATCTTTCTTGATTATGATCTTTTATAACACCATCTCTGTGCATGCTCCGTTGGATGTGCGGTAATACTATGAGAGATAAAGTGAGAAATGAAGATATTCATGCTAAAGTAGGTGTAGCTCCCATCGATGAGAAGATGCGAGAAAATCGCTTACGATGGTTTGATCATGTGCAATGTAGACCTACAAGTGCACCAGTTCGAAGAGGGGAGTTTATCAATGTAGGACAAGTTAAAAGAACGAAGGGAAAACCGAAGAAAATAAGAATGGAGGTGATACGCAAAGATATGGTGTCTAGAAGTTTAAATAAGGAGACATTACTTGATAGAAATGAATGGAAAAGGAATATCAAAGTGATCGATCCGGCGTGATTCTTTTTTTGGTTCATGTAGTGTAATGCCCCAAATTTCGAGTTACCTGTATTGCTCTCTTGAGACCAGTGATGCTTAATAAGTCCACCGAAGTTAATTTTGGATACCGAAATAACTTTCGGTTAACGTAACTTTAAATCCACAAACCCAAATGACATTCGGTCTTCGCGATTATTAGTTTTGTAATATTTAGAATTTTTGGAGATTTTTCTTACGAGGCCGAAAAATACTCCCAAAATTGTTAATTTAATAAGATTAAAATTATCCTTCTAATTATTTCGGAATTTCGATTCATTTATTCCGGACATCGAAACAACAAACGGATAATTTTGTAGTGTTTCTCTCGGCGAGCACTACGTTCTACATAAATTTGGTAATATTTGGAGAATGTTACACGAAACCAAAATTATTAAATAAATAAATTAATAAATTAATTAAAATAAAATAACTACTGTGGTGAATGAGTGTTGTGCTTTCGTGACCAAGAGGAGGGTGGCAAAAAAAATTTGAGGTGTCACATAGGGGAAAATTTAGGTGGTGAGGTGTTAAGGGGGGAGGGAGGAAATAAAAACTCTCTCTCTCTCTCCATTTCAATCCTCTCGGCCAAACCCAACAGAACCCAGCACTCTCACCCCCTCTTCTCCTCTCGGCCAAAATCAACAGCAGAAAATTAAAAAAAATAATAAAAGAGAAATGATAGGAAAGTTCCAACCAAACCGAGCATTTGAACCAAATATTCGAGATCGAGCCAAGGCAAGTAATACTGCTATTTTTGTTCATTTCGTTATTTTATTTATATCTATTTTCGTTCGTTTCTTTATTTAATTTAAATTTGTGTATGTAAAATGTTTTGATTCGTTTCTTTATTTAATTTAAATTTATGTACGTAAATTATCTTGTAAAAATGCTTGATTCATATTTTGCACCATTAACTGATATTGAGAACTGAACTATATTAGTGGGTCAAATTTAACATATATAGATATTGTGATATTTACTATTTTTAATTTAAAAAAAAAAAAGAAAAGAAAATTTACGTACCCCAAAATCATGTAAAATCCGGTTTGCATGCAAATAATAATTTTGCATGCAAACCGTGGGCCTTCACGTATACACGTAGAGAGAAAAGAAAATAAAAGAGAAAAAAAAAGAAAAGAAAAAAATTGTAACTGGGCCTGGCCCAGCCTAGAAGATAAAGAAAAAAGAAGAGAAAGAGAAAAAGATTAGAAATAGGGAACTGGGCCTGGCCCAGTCCAGTAAAAATAAAAGAAAAATAAAATAAAAAAAATGGGCTTGGAGTTGGTTTGGGCCAGAAAAAAATATAGAAAAACTAATAAAAACACTAGGCCGGCCAGCCCAGCCCAGTAAAAAAAAAATAAAATAAAAATGAGTAGGTTTGGGACTGGGCTGGACAGAAATGAAAAGGAAAATAAAATTAAAATAAAGATATGAAAAAGTGGGAATTTAGTAGGCTTGGGCTTGATAGATTAAATAATTGAGAGTTTTGAATTGGACTTGGCTTGGATTAATTGAACATAATTAATAATAGTAATAAATTAGATTTTAATTAAAAGAGAAATGCATATTAATATATATAATTGAGCCTAAAAATGTAATAAATGCATACGTTGGGTTTAAAAAAAATAATGCAGTATTATTATATGATTCACTTGATTCCCAAATTGGGTTATTAATTGACACTGAAAATGAAACCAGATTATTGTAATATTTTTGACGATATGCATTGTCGTACAATTGTGCACTAATATCTATCATGCTACAAGTCATGTGCCTTGATATTACAAATCATGTGTACTAATATATCATGTGTTAATTTATCATGCTACAAATCATGTATTTTACATGTCATGAGTTTTGATATTACAAGTCATGTGTTTTACATGTCACGTGCTTTGATATTTCAAGTCATGTGTTTTAATATTACAAATCATGTGTTATGATACATGTTATGTACAGCCATAGAAATGCAAGCATGTTATCATGAATTGAAAAACAATTAAAGAAGGGTTATAAAATTTCATGTGCATAATTCATTATGAACACGGGAATGGGAGAAACTATATGATGGATAAGAGATTTGCCGTATAAAAATTGATTGTATTGTTAGGGTCGGGATTTTTTTACTGCAGCGGCCTGGGTGATTACTGGATCACCAATTGATATTTACCCAGGTGGTATGTCCGTACTGTAATACAGTACGGAACTTGATTGAGTGTCTAGCGGCATGTCATGGTTCAGCGCCATGAATATTGGGGCCGGGTCCCGGGTATGCACGGGCACTTATACGACAATGGAGAATAGCGCTATTTTATCCATTAATACAGTTTCTATAATTAATTGGACGATAACTGAGACCAATAGAATATATGATTAAATAGATAGAGTAGTTATTGTCATGTTCATTTATTTATGCATTTATTTATGCTTGATTTCATGTTAATTTATATGCACACAAACAACACTGATATAAACATGCTCATGCGCACTGATATTTCTGTATTACGATAATACACAATTTCTCTTTTTAAATGTATTACTTGTCGGGTTTAATCCCCTGGCTTTTGAACCCAGATTTAGAACGTGAAGAATGAAATCCAGTCCCAATTGAAGATCCGTACTTCGTTGGACAGATCGAGTGACAATAGGAAATCGAAGTACCCCTAGAGAACTTTTGTATATTTTGTTTATATTTCCTTTTGTCTGGGCACTGCTTTTCTCATTTGCTTCTTTTGTGTTCATATTTAGAGCAGTGTGCCATTTTATGTAATAAACTTTTTGTATAAATAAAATATTTTCAGTTTCAGACATGTTATTTACTTATCTGATTGTGGCAGTAGTTACGGTTATTCCAAGATCCTATGACTGTTGGGTTATCTAGTGGAAATAATAAGTAACGTCCTCCGTTTTGGGAAGCAGCTGAAAAACGGGGGCGTTACATGTAGCCTACCCCAAATACTTGGGATAAAAGGCTTAGTTGTTGTTGTATAACACCATCTCTCTTCATAACTAACCGAGTGTGATCATGCAACCATTGTATGTCAAAAAGGTCATGCGACTGTTGCTTTTAATGAAAAATTTCCTTGATCACGCTAGTACTGCTGAAATGTCTAATGATTCCTGTGGAGCCTTCGTTACAAAGTATTGATATATGTTTAAAACACAACATCCTCTGTAGTAGCTCCGAGTTTTGATATATTTTAGCAAGTAGATCTTGTTATTAAACTTGTAAATTTTAACACATTGACATGGGATCAAATTTGCATTTTGTGGACTTACAATACGAAAAGTGCAACGCTCTTAAAAGAAGGAAGATGAACTGTCATATCCAATTAATCTCTTCCTACCTGCACTTCTGTTATGATACTGATGTTTATTTTGCAATCAAATTATTAGAGACCTAACTGAAAAGCTTCTACATATAACCCTGCAGTCTATGTAGGATGATGTGAGCTCCATGTTGTGGTTGAAGAGTTATTATAGTGTATGGAGCATGAGCATATGATGGAGATAGCTCAAAAGAGAAGTGCTGCAGAATGGTAGCCAGAGCCATCTTTGCTTCAATCATGGCAAAACTCTGTCCTAAACATATCCTTGGTCCCCATCCAAAAGGAAAGAAGGCATTTTGACCACCTTTGCAAGCCTTTGAAATTCCTTCTGAGAACTTTTCCGGATTGAATTCTTGTGCATCATCACCCCATATTTCTGGATCATGATGGATGAGTAGTGTCGGTAGCATCATGTCAATATCAGCAGGAAATCATAGCTTTCCTATCTTTGTTTCCTCGTAGGTATGGCGAACTAGAGATGTCAAAGGTGGATATAATCTCAAGGCTTCAGGAAGTATCATGGTTACCTACATTTGGTTTCAAGTTTTGCAGCTTAATTAGAAAATGGAATGCATTATTTAGATCTATGTTTAAATTAGAAGTTTAGAAGTATTTATACTCACAATTTTAAGTTGGTTTGTCGATTCAATATCAGGTGCATGCTTCCCGCATGTTCTCAGAATTTCATCTCGAGCTCTTTGCTGCCAATCTGGATGCCTTGGGAGAAGAAGCAGTGTCCATGTAAGTAATGTCGACGGTGTCTCCTGACCTGCAAAGTAGAATAGTTTGCATTCTTCGCCCACATCTTCAATTGTAATTCTGTAATTTTTATCATCTTCGGCTCTAGTGAATTGCAAAAGTAATTCTAATAAGTTACTACTGTCAGATCCTTCAGTTTCCATTAATTTTAACTTCCTATCTATCATCGCTCTCAAAATAGTTCTGATCTCCTTGTGGAACCACATTCTTCTTTTATTTTTCTTTGTTGGTATGAACCTGTAAGAATGCGCCACAAAGTTGTTTCTACTTGAACTGCCACTGATTTGATAGTTATGTAATCATAAAACTTACCTGTAACCTGGGATATAAGGAACCCTAGCAGCATCAATGACTAGTTCGGCCTGTTCCTTCTGTAGCTGGAAAATCCTCTTCCCTTCTTCATAACTACTCCCGAATGCCGTTCGAGAAATGACATTCCCTATGAGATTCTGAAACTCAGGCCAGACATCTAGTTCATAAGATCCTTCCACACCAACTAGCTCATCCCATCTTTTTTATCAAATCATTGCAGCTAGTTAGAAAGGCTGGTACCATTCTCTATAAGAAAATCAAAATAACAAACTGACTTAATCAATTCAAGGAAACACAATACCAACGGTCAAATAGTATGTGAAAATAACCTTTAATTCCTCTAGGTGGAAGACCGGGGTGATGACCTTCCTCCTCTTAGCCCATTCCTCTCCTTGGAGCCTCGTCAAAACCCTGCTCAGAATTTGTATGAGGGGATTCAACGATGGTTTCTTGAACCGTCCGGATTTGTTTGACAGGATCTCTTTTACCATCTCTGGGTCCCATATCACTACTCTTGGAATCGGTCCTGCCCACAGGAGACATATCTTCCCTGCAATAATAGTTAAGATCATGAAACAAGAGGACTACAGAGCTTTTCTTTTAGGGGTATTTACTGGTTTGTCCCTCAAATCTTTATATATTATGATTTTGCCCCCCAAATCTTCATATTTAGGATTTTGCCTCCCAAATCTCATAAGTTACAACAATTTTGTCCCCCTCTCTAACACAGTTAAATATTTGACCATTTTACCCCTCTTTTCCACTTCTATTTTCCTCATCTCTTCTTCTTCTCTCTTCCTCTTCTCTTCTCCTTTTCTTCATTATTTCTCCTCTCTTCTTTCTCCTTAACTTCAATTGGTATCATTTAGGGAGATCATACACACAATTCATAACAAATATCAATTGAAGTTAAGGAGAAAGAAGAGAGGAGAAATAATGAAGAAAATGAGAAGAGAGGGGGAAGAGAGAATAAGAAGAGAGGAGGAAAATAGAAGTGGAAAAAATGAGTAAAATGGTCAAATATTTAACTGTGTTAGAGAAGGGGACAAAATTGTTGTAACTTATGAGATTTGGTGGGCAAAATCCTAAATATGAAGATTTGGGGGGCAAAATCATAATATATAAAGATTTGAGGGACAAACCAGTAAATACCCCTTTCTTTTATCCTTTGTTGCAAGTTCTAAGTTAACGATCTGTACCATATTTCTGAACCGTCTGATAGGTGAATGGTATGACACGTGGCACAATCCGATGATTGAGTTGATCCATGGGACGGGACCATGCTTCCTTGAACCCTTGGATCTCTTCTTTCACGTCCCTATAGAGGACTTTGTAAGGGTTTCCTCTGATTCCTTGTTTCCATAGTAGCTTCTCAAGCTTCCTGGACTTCCACCACCATGAGTAGGAGGCTTTGGTCGCGAAGTACAAAAGTAGAAAGACTGAAGAGACTGTGAGCCAATAGAGGGGAAGGAGTGTTCCCATTTTTCTTTACTTGCGCCAATGGATTTTTGCATCATGAGATAGGAGATAAAGATGCATTTATAGTTCAGAAAATGAACATGACTTTTATTTTTTAACTTGGTTTTCCAAGGCTAAATGAGATTTTTGGACTGCTGCTCTTGACTTTGGTGACATAAACGGCCAGTCAGCATTTGCTTTAGGGATTAAATACTGATTCAGGAGGCTGAGAAGACAAAGGCAAGCAAGCTTCTAATTATTGGACTTGCCTAGTTGGGAGGAAAAATAAATGAGAAATTTTTTTTGGGCATATAAGCCTCTCAAATTTAATGTTTCCATGCAAGGAGGAACTTGGAGAGTTGAGCTTCCTTGTTTGCTTGAGGCTAGACAACCAGCATGTTAAGGGAAATTCTCTTCTGAGGCTAGGGATTGTTTAATTTCATTAGATACTTTGACACCATATGAAAGTAAATTTATTGAATTTCAAGTTAGATCGACTTCCAATCCAATCTAAACTGTAGTATAGGCACTCGGGCATACATGCAATGCAAAGTTTTAAGATTTTGTTTGATCAGGTTCAAAATGCTAGATGGTATATTTTGAGGAAGCTGGTGTCGTAAGCAATGATGGCATCATTGATAGATGAAATTTTGCAGTGGGTCTCACATTTTTAAACCAATGCATTAAAGTTTCTTTTGTGTATGAAAGCATAAGCCAAGTAGGTAAGATAAGAAAGCATATATAAAATTTAAATGTGCACTAGAAAATGAACTGGATAATTTCTCTGTCTATCTTTTATCATCTGTAGCATATTTTTTCACATGTACTTCTCTTGTTGTTGATGTTGACGTCGTGTGTTATTCGCTAGGATGTTTAAATATAAGTTTGCCATTACAGTCAAAAGTATAAAGGCGATGTAGCTGTATTGGAATTGTTATTGTGATAATGTCTTGCATCCGGTTAAAAAACGTTTTCCTCGACCCCCTAGGTTTTGGTAAGCCTTGGATGTTAACGCTGCTATGGCGATGTATTAGATGATTGATTTAACCTTTTAAGTATTACTAGGGCTTGATGGTTAGAAGCTGTGACGTAGAGGGAGAGGGAGAGGGAGAGAGATTAGGGGGCGGCATCTGTTGCAATCTTCTATTCTCCATGGTTATAATGGAAATTTACGAGGCATGCCCCATGCAGGGAGCAGGCTGGGTTTGGCCGAACCATGTCTGTCTCTGTTCATTTTCTATGTTGTGCATCTTAAGATGCCGCTGTGATGCTAGTATTGTGACCTTCGTCTCTAGTAAGTAGTACGGTAATGATTGATGCATGTCAAGGTGATGCCAGTCTCCGTTGAGTGGAGGGAGACATCAAAAAGTAGAGAATTGAAAAAAAAAACAAGAATTTTTATAATCTGGGAGTTTTTGGATGGATTGATCCACATGAAGGCATGATATTAGCAATGAGATTGAGCAATGGTTGTAACAAAGACCTTGGCATCCTGGTAGAGGAGCTTTCAGTGAATATGAGGACAGTACAGTGGGCCTCAAACTGAGAGAAGTTAGCATAGCGATGTAAAGCAGTGTAGTAGACGTTCTCTTTATACACAAAAAATCATGGCGTTATATAAATTTTCCTAATTTGATGTGTTGAATATAAAAAGTAATAATACATTTATCTTTTTCGTTGATATTTGGTTTGTAGTATATCGTTTAGATTAAGTTTTTGATTTAAGAGAATTGAAATGAATCCACCAGACCAAAACAGACGTTGGTTTAACTTGATGTTGATTTATTTGAAATAGATTTTATTTGCCAGTATAACCTTATGATTTGTAGAAAATAAAGTTCCTCTATAAATTTGGAACAAAATTAACATTATTTTACTTGTAAGTGATGGGTTGGCTATGACGACAAACTCATTGATCTTACAAATTCACTTGACAAAGAAACTAGAGTTTCCAATATATATTGAGCACAGTTGTACCTTAAATTGGCTTTCTTTAAACCAGATTTAGTTTGTTAGTATGAAATTACTATTTGTAGGAAAGTGTGTTTCATTTCATTACCAGAAAGCAATTGTAATTTTGCTGAATTTTTTTTTTTTCTAATCTTATTATATAAATCATTTGCTTGCAGGTCGCTCTTTGACAATGCTTTTCATCCTTAAGCAAGTAAACTTTGGCTGGCAGATTGCGTGCTTTATGGATGAACTAGTTTCCACGCTGGTGTGTATAATGTATATTTACCCTTTATTATCTCATTTTGGTTGGTCTTTATATGGAATACGTTCTTTTCTTTCACATGATGCTCGTCTATAAGTGAAATTTAGCATGTAGCCTCCATTTGCGTGTCTCTATTAAATCTCTTGTTGAGATGCTCTCTATTTGTTTAGTATTGAAGATTAATATTCTTTCTTACACTTTGATTCTGTTATATAAACTGCAAATAGCTCTCTCTGCATGGGCTCATACCCATTCATCACCATGTGTGTATTCATATACTTCCTATTTTTCCTTTGAATTATGATTCTGCAATATCTCTGACCTGTTTAGGAACATTGAAGGGAAAAAAAAAAAAAGGCTTCAATTTTCATGTTACTCGAAGCTTTCATGATATTATTTGAAAATGTTCATTTATCAGTTCGAACTGAATTTGAATGGACTTCAACTTAGAAGGCATTGAATGAATGTGTGTGCATATAGTTAGTGCCGCTATAGTTTTAACGACTGCAGTTTGTTTAAGTCAAAAGTGTTGATTGGCATCTTTTGACCGATCACCCACTGCAGCCTAAATGCCAACCCATGAATCACTATTTGGGGGGATCTCCAGCAATTAGTGATCTGATCGTAAGAGTATCCCTCCAACAGAACATCAAACAAATGTCGTCTATGATCTTGGAGAGAACTAATGAGGGCTCATCTGTATTACGAGGGCAAAAGTTGATGATAATAGAAATAGGACGTGTTGTGAAGAGTAATGCTTCATAGCACGGGACACAAAGTAGGACCACTTAGATCTGAATGGCATTCACAGTGGTTTCATATGAAAGCAGGAGCAGTATGGACACTGCAAGAGGCTCCATAGACGAGTGAATATGCTGTAGCAAGAGTGGTCGATTTGGTTCATCAGGCAAAGTATCAAAATGCTCTCTCTGTTAGCCATACT
The DNA here is from genome assembly GCA_036321105.1 of Dracaena cambodiana. Taxonomy (NCBI): domain Eukaryota; kingdom Viridiplantae; phylum Streptophyta; class Magnoliopsida; order Asparagales; family Asparagaceae; genus Dracaena; species Dracaena cambodiana. Next base: position 29,914,177 of record JAYEPQ010000013.1, read on the forward strand.
AATAGTGAGACGGACCAAAGGGCTTGAGTGAGTTCGAGCCAAGGTGGAGATTTGTTAGGCGTGTCACGAATTCATTCATTAAGAAGTGGGTTAAGGCAAAATACAGGGAGATACTGAGATTTAGTCCTACATTAGAGAAGATGTACGATAAACAAGAGTTTAAATATATTTAGACTTATTGCTCAAATAAAATTAATTCTTTTGAGTTATTGTGCCCTAAATAAAATTAGACCAGTTCAGGCCTCTCTCAAATCCCCATAGAGAATTGTGTATGAGTTGCCTCTGACATGCCGTGTTCTGTTGGTTGCTTGAGTAAAGAGAGAGAGTATGGGGTAAACTTGTATCCTTCAATTTGTGAAGGATAGGGTAGGAGATGGTATTGCACTTACAGTAGCTCACAAACTATCGTGATGTTTCTCTTGTTCCCCAAGGGCAGTGACACACAGAGGTGCAATCATCTTGGGTTTCTTGGTTTGGTTCTTGCACATATGCCCATATTCGTTTTATAGCTTTGTTTTGTAGAATCAGTCCTATATCTGCAAGCAAAGAGCGGGCATGGAGTGTTGTGCTTGCTTATGTTAGTAGAGGCGACAAATGCAATGCTACCACCAAAAAAGGATGTGTTGTGAAGAGTAATGCTTCATTGGGCCATTGAGGTCAATGGCCCAATGAGGCAAGCGTGCGTTAATCTTGATGTTGAGCCTTGCTTACTTTAGGCTTCTTTATCACTTGATGTTTACTTGAAATTTGATCGAATATTGTAGAATTTATTTGGAAGAAATTTATTTTTAGAAATTTTTGAGAGAGTTGAGAATTGAGAGGAGTTTTGAGAGAATGAATTTGTTTGTGTGAAGAATAGAAATGGAGGAGATAATGAGTTATTTATAGGGAAAGAAAGATTTTTTTTGCAAATAAAAATTGCAAAAAAACCTTCCTCAACGGCCATTTTGACCGTTGGGGGAAAACTTGCAAAAAAAATTGCAAGAACCCCCCACGGCTATTTTTATAGCCGTTGGGAGCTCTGTGCAAAAAAAAAAAATTGCAAAAAACCTCCCATAACGGTTATATTTAAAAAAAAAATGGGTCGAGCCGTGCCAGTCACGGATCGGCTCGAGCGGACTGCGTTGTGCCCACGGCATGGGCGATCCTGGCTCGGGTATGGCCTGAGCCGGGGACCCAGGATGTGTCAGGCACGTGTCGGGTCGGGCGTGCCCAATGGACCGTCCGATCCATTTGTCACCCCTACACATCATAATGCAATGCAGAATATGATTATATGGGAAGTTGGCCAATGGTTTTTCTTGCAATGGTTTTTCTTGCTTCAATATTGCTTGCTGCCATCGAAAGCATAAGATTAGAAAGTGTGCGTAGTATTTAGATATCATACCTGACACTTTCGTAGTCCTTGTTTATTATCCATAGCATGTTTCTCAAGCATTTCTCTCGATGTTGTATACTATTCACTAGGTTGGTGTCTGGTCATATCATGGGACTGTTCCATATAAAAATAAGTTGATCATGAAATCACTGTATTGAAATTGTAATCGTGATTGGCTCCTGCATCCACTTAAGCATCTGTCTTTACTCCTTAGATGATGACTCTGATAGTGTTACGGATGAGGCGGAGGGTGAGAAATTATGGTAGTGGCATCTGCTGTAACCTTTTAGTCTCGATCATTATAATGGCGATGTGCATGCAGTAGGCCAGTTTGTCCGAAATGTATATGCGGTGTCATTGGATAGCTTATTCCGCGAGAGCCATGAAGAGTACTGTTATGCGATAATTGGAACCAATTAATCTAATCATAAGTCTAATATATGTACATATTTTTAGATGTCTCAACACCATACAAATAATTCAATAGGTGATGTAGGACCAAATCTAAACTAATTCCAAGTGCAAAATAGTTTTATAATCTAACACACTCTCTCAAGTTGAACAGTTTTCTAATCTAACACTTCTCCTCAGGTTGGAATATAAATATTAATTATACGTAACTTGTTACACATATTAGAAATATTATTTCCCTCTTCAATAGTACAGATTAATTTGGAGTGGATGAACAATAGCAGCAATAGCTGTAGTAGATGAATCATTTGAATCACCAGAGCACATCTGTTACTATCAGAGTAGGCCTTTATTAATTCTACCATTAAAGTTGATATGTGGTAATAGATAAATTTCTTTTTTAGCAGCAGTATGTTTGCGGCACATAAACTTTTTTCTGTTTGCAGCATATAATTTGTTTTTTTAGAAGTAGTAGTTGGCAACATATAAAATTCTTTTTTAGAAGCAGTTGTAGGCAGCTAATAAACTTTTTTGTTAGAAGTACTAGTAGATAAAGTAAGCAGCAAATGATTGCATCCATGCTGGATTATACCATTGCAGTCGAGGAAGGCCAGCTAGAGTTTCTGTAGTTATGAAGCAGAAAAGATATTGATGACACGATTGTGGAGTCAGAATTGTAATCGGAGTCGGCGTCGGAATTAGAGTCGGAGTCGGAATCTGAGTCAGTTATCGATTATGATGGTTGACATTGATGGCTAAGATATATCATGTTATGAAATAATTAGAACTAACTAATCTATTTATTATAAGTCAAGGGATCTATAGATGTCTCAATACCATATAAACAACCCAATAGGCAATGTGGAATTAAAACTAAATTAAATTTAAATACAAAATAGTTTTCTAATTTAATAAGTAGACTGAGGATTGCTTGTGAGTCTGGGGGACAGTGATCTTAGTCATCTCAAGGTATAGTAGCTTAGAGGTGATAGGAGGCATAGCATCGTGCAAGAAGTGTTGTATGGCATGGTGTTGTACATATGGGCTTCCTACTTGTAAACTAGAGGGTAAGAAACATGTCGTCATTGGATGATTGCACTTGCATAACAGCTTGTTGGAGATATCGTGTGTTGGTAGTGCATGGTGTCGTGTATATTTCTAAAGTGTTTTTTACTAAATTGATGGATTTTAGAATAAGGAATGATAAAAATTAGGGAGTTTTACATATCTGTCCCTTACATCTTTAAAAATTAGAATACAGTCCCCCAAGTCTTTATATTTATAATTTAGTTCCTAAATTCTTTAAGTTACCACAAGTTATATTTTTAGTCCGAATTTTCCGTTATACCATCCCTGAGTTATTTCACTTTAATTCTTTCTCTTTATTCCTCTTCTTATTCGTCTATCTTCTTTTTTTTTTTGCTCGTCCTCCATTGCTGGTCACAACAGCCCTGACTTTTTTCAACGTTCTTTACTCTTTTAATCAATCATTTGACCGTTCTTCTTGATTTTTTAGTCTATAGGTTAGATTTTTTCTTTTTTTAATGATAATTTTTTTAAAAAATATATTACCATGTGACACACGTGATATTTCAAATCTGTTTTGGGCTTGGGCTCTGGACCCTATAGGACGCTCCCGATGGCAAGCTTGCGTCGCTTCAATCTATCCCATTTTTAATTATTTTAGTTTCCTTAATACATTTTGATTTGATCGTTATTATTTCTCCTCGTTTGTGCTAAAGTCTATTCAACTAGTTTGCTCGGACCAAATCACGCACAAAAACAAAATGATTTAATGAGCAAATAGATTGAGAAGAGAGAGACATAAAAAAGTAAGAAAACTAGAACTCAACCAGGTTCAATTGAAATGGATTTTGGGCCTACATCATGAGGAGAAGGCGCCTTGTAGCATTGTTTTTTATTCAAAAGAGAAGTATGCTTACATTCTCTCTTAAACTCTGTCTCTATTACAAGGTTACTCAGAAAACCTTTCATGCGCCAAGACGTTTCCTTGCTTCGGAATGTCGGCAAACACCTTCAGTGCACCACAACTTGGATACACCCTGCTTCCATTTGTTAGGGTTGCGCACCATGTGGTAGAGCAGTGAATCCTTTGGAGAGAAAACCAATACAATTGCTTAGGGGTGAACACGACCGCCAGTTCTGGCGGCTTTGTCCGACTCCGACTGAAATCGATTGGAGTCGGTTCCGACAGTAGTTGGAGCTTTCTACTCTCAGATCCAACGGAGAACTCCGATTTCTGACCATCCGTCCAATTGAACGTCCAAACTTGAACTTCATCGCCGACTCCAACACACCCGACTCCGACCGAAATTGGTCGGAAAAATTTTCTGATACCGGTCGGAACCTTCTATCCTTATATCCGATCGGAAAATTTCGATCTCCGACCGATCGACCGACTGAACATCCCTGCTATTGCCTTTAATAGGAAGGCTATCCAAAGCGCGGACCAAAAGTGTGGCCAAGGATGTAGAATCCTATGAAAATGGTAAAGACATGAGATCTATCCATGATTCAGTTTCATCTCTACCTCTCACATCTATCACAATAATAGAAATATATCTCTCATCAATTGCCGATCTCGAATCCCAAGATGTTGTCGATACCATGCATGTCATGTGTGATATCGTTGGTGTCTCCAAGATTATATTTTGCTAGTTAATTGTTTTTTCTTGATGATCTTGAATCCCAATTTTAATACATAATTGTAAGAGACCTAAGTATCTATAGACATTATAACACTCGTAGATTAATAAAACTTTTGAGTTCAATTGAATTTAAGTTGTTATATGTCATTGTTTTTTATGCCACTTAATCTATTTATATACTTAACAATAAATAAAATTAACGAGATTATGGTGGAACTTGAAGAAGTAATTGTACACATGTTGTAAGAGATTCATTTTGTGAGGTTGTGAAACTGAATTTTAGGGAACTAATTATTTGAAAGTTCGAGGTGATACAAGATGACCATGTGTTTAGGTTTGGACCCATAGCTTATACTCATATGCATTCGTGACTGAGTATCTATCAGTACGTCCTGAGACAGTATCAAGATACGGGATTCTCTTAAAACATGTAGTTTTATTTTTCTCCTCCTAACAATGTCAAACTAATTTTTAATGATATAATCATGATTATTTTTATGACATGCATCCATAGATCTTATCACCAAACTGTAGAATTTTGTATTTTTTTTTAATAAATTCTTCTCCTTGTTCCATATCAATAACTCTTTGATTTTATATGTATGTGATTATGTAACAGTAAATTTATATCATTTTATTTTACTTTCAGACTTAGTTTATTCGTTTACGATATGTCGTCAGATGTTGTTTGTACCTTGAGATATTGGTTGCGAAGGGGAACTTAGATTGTTGGGCTTGTTTGTGTCAGTAGAGACAAGATATTCAATGATTCTAATATGTCATAGAGTTAGTTGTCCCTTTGTGGGAGATCTTCTCGCCTTCAAAGATAAATTTGAGATGCATCAATAATCATGTTCAGATCAAAATCTAGCTATTTATGTAAAAAGAACTCTAATAAAAAGAGCTCTATATCAAGCACAATCCCAGCTCAATAAGAAATGAAGGAAACAACGATTCTATTGTGATACAAGATGTGGTCAAAAATATGAAGCTAAAGCATAATATAATAAATTGAGGTACTCACATTTTAATTAATTATCTCAATTCTAAAAACATACTTTTGCACTAAAACAAAAACATATTAGGCAAAAACAAAAACTAGCATTGCTTCCCCATCCTAACAAACTACAGGCAGACAGAGACATGCCATTATGGAGGTGGGAAATATCTAACATATTCTCAGTTAGATCAAACCATGGGGAGTGCAGATTAAAATACTCAAAGCAAATTTGGGGAGTGCGTTGTCCTATGAAAATAAAAGTGTTCTTATGGCTAATAGCAAAAGAGATAGTGCTTACATGGGATAATCTCTAACGTAGGGGATGGGTAGGTCATGGTTTTTGTGTGCTCTGTGCTCAACAGGAGGAAACAAATAGATCATATTATGACCCATTGTAGTTTCTCTAAATCCATCTGGGAAGCATTCTACGGTGCAATAAAGTCATCACCCAATGCGCTGGCCATATGGGAAAAGGTGTTTGATAGTAAACACAATAGGGACACGGCACACCAGTTTCAGACAGCCTTTTGCTGAAATATATGAGGAGAAAGAAATAACAGAACCTTTAGAAGCACTGCACGGTCAGTTGAGAAATGTGTGATGATTGGACAGCTCTACTTTCGGATGGGGACAAATCAGAAGAGTTCAGGGACGACCCGGAGAAAAAATCTTATAGCCTTCACAGAACTCCCATGGATAAAGATGGAAGGGATAAATGAAATGCCCACACCTTTTTTCAAAGCAATCGAAGTGGATGATGCACCAATGCAAAAGAATCAAAGTTGAATGTAGTTTATAGCTAGTTACTTTCATCTATGGAAGTTTATTTTGTAAGGTTGAGTTATTTGTATTACGTAACTTGAACTATGTATAGGATGTAACTCGTTTTATTAAATGGAACATGGAGGAAACTACCCACCGTTTTTATTAAAAAAAAAAAAAAAAAACATATTAGGCAAAACCTAAAGAGTAATCATGTTTCCAACATAAAATTATGTTTAATACAAACATAAAAGGAGCCAACAATCACAGATTTTGTTTTTAAAATATAAATACAAAACCAATATCACATTAGTCATTCCTTGGTTGCAACAACGTTGGCTTGGCGAAGCTTCTACAAATGGCTGTACTTGGTGCTGCCTCCACATGATATTTACTACGCGTTCCTTCTGCTCCGCTCCCTCAACGGTTGTGCTTGGTGTTACCTCTGCACGATGCTTACTACGCATTTATCTTTGCTTTCCTCCCTCATCGATGACCTCGTCTGGATGTGCCCATCTCTGAATTGCCTGCAGCTCGCACACTAAAGTAGTTCTCATGCTGCTACAAATTTCCAGCTACCCGCATCTACGAATTTCTGCGCTTATTTGTTAATTGGGATATAACAATTAAAATGAAGTGTTAAGCGTGACTGTGAATAGTAACGCAACAAAGAAATGAGTTTCTTTATCTTCTAAAATATATTAGCGTTTTTTATATATCTGTACTTTATACCTTTAAAAAATTAGAATTTAGTCTCCCAAATCTTCATATTTATAATTGGATTAATTACAGTTAAACCCCCTGTAGTATTGGGAATGTATCACTTAACACCCCCGAATTTTGAAACTCTCAAAAAATCCCGTGGACTTAGTTATTTTTACTCTTTTTTTTTTTTTTACTAAATTGCACTCTTGTCCCTCAAATTCTTATTCTACCATCATCCCTCTTTTTAACCAGCACACTTATTAAAGAGAGAGATAATGGTAGAATATGTATTTGAGGGACAAGAGTGCACTTTAATAAAAAAGGAGAGTAAAAATAACTAAGTTCAGGGAGTTTTTTGAGAGTTTCAAACTTCAGGAGTGTTAAGTGACACATCCCCAATACTACAGGGGGTATTCCTGTAATTAACCCTTTATAATTTAGTCTCCAAATCCTTTAAATTACCTCGTTTTAGTCCCTCAATCATATTTTTTATCCGAATTTTCCGTTATATTTCTGAGTTACTTCACTTTAGTCCTTCCTTTCCTCTCCATCCTCTTATTGGGTTTTCTTTTCTATTCGTCTTCTTTCTCTCTATTCTCTCTTCTTATTAGATTCTCCTGAATTACTTCACTTTAGAGATTAACTGGAAAGGAAGAGAAAGATGAGAAGAATAGAGAGGGGAATCCAATAATAAGAAGAAGAGGAAGAGAAAATGAAGAGAAAATAGAGAACTAAAGTGAAGTAATTCGGGGGTATAATGAATAATTCGGACAAAAAATATGACTGGAGACTAAAGTGAGGTAAGTTAAAGAGTTTGGGGATTAAATTATAAATATGAAGATTTGGAAGATTAAATTTTAATTTTTAAATATGTAAGGGACATGTATGTAACAACCCCAATATATTAACATTACGTTTGAAATTTTCCCATGCCATAATTTCTTTGAGATGATATTATTATTGAAATTTGCTTTTAAATTCTCACTCTTTAAGCTATGTCACTATTTCGTAATCACACCTTTTACATGTGTATTTTAATCTAACATCAATACTTGAGCATTAAGTAAAAAATATATTATTGTGTAAAAAAGAAGAAGAAGAAGAAGAAGAAGAAGAAATATATAATTCTGAGTCCAGTACCAAAAAACAACAACAATCGCAAGTTTTTAACATAAATGAAGCCCTTACCGTAAAAAATGATTGGAACTCAACGAATGCACAGTGTTTGTCACCACCAAAATCATCTTGTCCACCACGAAGACCTCCTATGGTTGCAGGAGAGAGGTAGAGGGGGTGGTGTGCACGTACGGGGTCGGAGGGAGTCGTGACGGAGCGCTTATAGTAAAAAAGGATGGAACTCAACAGACACACCACTTTTGTCACCACCAAATTCACCTTGTCCACCACGAAGACCTCCTATGATTGCGGAAGAGAGGTAGAGGTAGTGGGGACAATGGGGCCGGAGGGCGTCATGGGAGGAGAAACGGTTGATGGGGGATCACAGGTGGAGTGGGGGGAAGGAGGAGAGGGGGATCTGGCAGAAGAGAAGAGGAGAAATTCTATTTACACACGGCAATTTAATTTTAACGCCTGATTGCTCTTTACACTAAATTCTCATTTTAAAATGCCACCAATTTACTCTCTAAATCCAATTTTTTTTCCAATTTTAACCCTTCTTCTTCTCTCTAACTCCTTATGTCGTTCGATTCCAAATTTTTCCAAAATTTTCCGAGTCTGATATTAATTCCCACGTTAAAAATATATTAGTTGGGTATTAACACCCAACCAAAGAATTATTTGGTCAGGTATTAAAATCCGACCAGCAGCCGACATTTTCCTCACAAAAGAATCATAAGTAATAATATATTGCAAACAAATATACATTAAAAACTAAGAATAATGTTAAATTGTAGCTTAGATTTGTCCTCCGATACTAATTGTATGTTGGAGTTTTCTATTTGAATAAAAAAAAACTCAAACTTCAAACCCTAATTTCACTTGTCATAGTGAATTCGAATAATTTAAAATTCTTCCAAATCTTTTTAGAAATGTGAATATAAAAAATTTAAAAGGTTAAGAAATCAAATTAATGAGTTTGTGGGAGATGTATTTTTTTTAAATTAAATTCCACTAAAAAATATTTTTTAGGATTTTAGAGAAAAAAACAGAGGAGGAATATGATGAGTTGTAGTTCTAAATTTTAAAAAGTCTTAATTTGGGATTTAAAAGGGTAAGTTAGTCAAAAAAATAAACAGTAAACTTATAATTATTTACAAGTTTTAAAACCGTGCGTGAAGAGTAAATTTCCGTGTGTAAATAGAATTTCCCGAAGAAGAGAGGATTGGGTGTAAGTAAGGTCGTACCATGAGAATTAGGGGCCTAAGGTAAAAGTGAAGTTGGAGAAAGTATACGGTCTGCAACTGCAGAGATGAAAAAAGTTCTTCTCATTATTCCTCTTCAGTCCATGAGACCTACACTCTCACAAAAGAATGTCTCCTCTACCAATTCCTCCGCCATTCTGGGATTGTTGTTGTTTCATGTCCATCCATTCAATTCGATTCACTTACTTAAACAATTAAATATTATTTTTTTCTCTCTCTTTAGAAAACTCTTCCTTTTGCTCTCTAGATTAGTTTAGTATAAACTACAGAGAAGAGAAAAGAAGAGAAATAACTAATACTTACTGATATGGTGGTGATATGGTGGTACAAACACAAACTGATTGGTGTAGTAAAAAAATTCGAAAGGACATATATAAAGGCTCGTTTCATAATTTATTTTCAAATTAGGGATTTTCAGTAAAAAAAATATTATGTATAAAGATAAAGTAATTATAGAACAAACTTTTTGTTGTTTTTTGGCTCACATAAAGCAAAAAAGGAACAAAAAAAAAAAAAAAAACAAGAAGAAGAAGAAAGAAGAAAAGGAACGAGAAAAGACAAAAGAGGGGTGGAAAGAGTAGTAATATGCAGTCATAACTGCCACTAATGACTATACTACTACTAGATCTAGATGTACTTTTATACACATTAGCTTTCTCCCTATTTTTCATTCTTTTAAATATTTTAAATAAATATAATTAAAACTATATAAAAAGCTATTATTAGTAAGTTATCTAATTAGTTGCAGATTGTATCATTTTTTTCTTAATAAAAGAGTATAAATAAAATATTAACTTGAAAGACACTGTAAATTTCAGGATGATGAATAATATTAAACTTTACATTAGAAATAAATGAGCATCATAAATGTTATTTAATATAATCTTAATTAATTTATATTTTAAATAATAATTCAAGGTAAAAGCTCATAAGCCTGAGAAGATGTCACTTAATTGAGGAAAAATATTATAGTGTTAGATTTTTATAAGAACAAATTTTTTTACTTTTTAATATAAACTAAATTAGTTTTACTTGGGTTTAGTCCAGTATTAATCTTTAATGTTAAATAGATTAGCTTTTATTTATTAGATTATAGCTAATAAAGTCCACTTGTCATCCATAACCGGGTTGGCGGGCGCAGTTAGTAAAGTTGGAAGGATAATTGAAATAATAGAGAGATACACTTGGTAAAATAGATCAAATTGAAAGTCTAAGAGGTGTACTTATTATTATTGTTATTGTTATTGTTATTGGCGAACACAATACAATTGAGTGAAGTGGGTTAATCCAACCAATAGCATCTCATATTTCCAAGAGAATAATTCGATTCAACAATGTTAACCAGAAATTTCACTTAGAAAATTAATTAGGCTACATTCTTTTTAATAATGAGAAACACAATACTAGAGGAAACAATAAGAAATAAAAAGGAAAAACAGAATGTAACTTTTCGCATCTCTATGTAGGGTAGCGTTAGGTGACATATCGTCGAGAGTATGCCAAGTCTAAAATACATAAATAATAAATATGTTCTACTGCCACATATTACTGCATACGCATATACAATGAGATAATAATATGGAATTAGAACAATAAATTTGTTTCAATAAATGACGATCAAGACAAGTCCATAAGATGATTAAAGGGGATTTTCATTACAATATCGGAGATTAAAGTTTGAAGAAAACAAAGATAAAAAAGGATAGTAAAATTTTCTTTATCAAAACAAAAAAGGTAAATAACATAGAAAGTTTTCTCATATCTCTTTTATAGCAAAAGCACATATTAAGCCCCTTCCTCTCACTCAATGTAAACGTTCAAGTTTTATGGCTCTTCTTCCTCTGTCATCTAAAAATTAACATCGTCTAGTGTATCAAAACATGCTCATTAGAACGACATAGGAACTGCCATAGAGAAAAGGGAGATAACACAGAAACACGTTATATGTGACACATGTAATTTAAGAAATATAAAATAACTAGACAACATATGTGAGTGTAATAAGCATTATGTCTTGAATGATATAAGTCATTGATTATTTTATACTTATCTCGAATGTTGGAATAATCATGTAAATGGATAAATATGCATGTCATATAATTATTTTACTATAACAGTATTGATAATAGATCTTAAGTATGGATAATATAGGAAACATATTCAATTATGAGTGAATATAAAACTGTCAGAAGTAGTGTGCTATATGTTTTATGATTATTCCATGCATATTCGGAACCACAACCATAATTTCTGATATTGTTCCAAAACATACCGCTAGATACTATTAAAAACATGAACTCTAAAAGGCATAACCTTTAAGCGCACGGCTTTCTAATAATGTTGGTGATTTAGTAATTATTCAGAACATCCATTGTCAGATTTCTAAGTTCAGTTGTATAAACTCATAATGTATATCTCCGAAAACACATGTACTGATTCCTCTTCGAGTCCCTCCTTAACCTCATTTGTTTTATTTTATGTTTTAAAAGAAATCATGCAAATATGTGAATTATAGTAGAAAAAAGGATACACATACGTGGTTTCAATCATAATTGAAAATGCATGTGCTAAAACATAAATTTGCCCAAAAAAATTAAAATGAGACATTAAGAATTAACATAGCAGACTACATAATGCAAGAAAGTAATCAAAAAAATAATATTGAAATGTCTTTGACATGCTTAAACACAAAAGCTAATTTTAGTTTTTTTTAATTATTTTTTTCTAATTGAAAAGAGAAAAGTGATTTCTTGTATAAATAAATTTGACACTGATATGGACTAAATACTAGAGAAATGTAAGGGAAGCAATATATTATTATATGCAAAAGAGACTATAAAAACATGTTGATCATGTATACATGAGTGTGGGTGTGGGTGTGGGTGTGGGTGCCTATGTGGGTGAATCAAATATGTATTACAACTGTCCTATGTTATCTGTGTGAGCTAAGTCATTGGGCATTTGAAATAACAACTCCTAACTATAAATTGAATAAAAAAATTTAAAAAAAAACATTACAAAATATAATCCTACTAAATTAATACTCAAAAAGTTACATATTTCATCAAATAGACACATACAATGAAATGTACTTAACATTGAACTAAACTAAACATAAAGAAAAGGAATTAGGATTAAAACTCTAACAATTATGGAGAATCGGAAAAATATGGAGTAAACACTTGTCTTAAGAATTCCTATTGGGTAGATTTCCACAAAACATAGCTAAAAATAGAGATCTTCATCTCTTTCTTCGTTTTTTTTTTCCCTCACTCTGCTTTTTTTTTCCCCTTTTACTTGGATGTGTTAAGGTTGTAGGGGGATTTTAAAATTCAAACGCACATCCATTTATTATTTTAATTAAGTTAAATTAAAATGATAAGATGCATATAATTTTATTATTACATCAAACATAAAATGACATCATATATTGAATAAAAAAATATTTTTTAAGAAAAGATCCCAATATTATAGAATTTGTAACAACTTAACAAATAAGAATATAAAAAAAAAAAATCTGAATTTGTCATATGCTCTACTTCCGATATACGGTATACGAATATGTATAATATGTACTGATATGATATTCGATTTAAGTATACTAAAACCTCCAATAAAATAATAAGAGTTTAAATAATTTATAATTAGTCACGAATTCATCTCAAAAAGACCCGTTACGATTATTTTATGGATTTACAAGAATCATTATAAACTATACTAATTCTTATCTCGCATTTTATGTAGGAGTATTCAAACCGGATATTATAGAATTAGTATCCAGCAAAAAGAGGTTTGTTATGTTTAAGGGAGGGAGAAAGGAAGAGAGAGGTTAAGTTCAAATCAAATTTGATTGATTTCCTAATTTTTTATATTGATTTCCTTTGCTCTTGAATGAGTGATATTATTAGCAAACAATGAAGTGTGTGTCACAGTGTTCGACTACTTAATGTTTTATAGTTGCTGATTTTCTTTCTTACGTCATTAATTGGGTGAAGGGCGACGGCGGGGCGATGGACAGCGGTGGCACCGAAGCAACGGGCGCGATGGGGCAACAAGCGGCACTGGGCAGCATTTGGAAGGCCAGGGCACGGATCGGTAGGGAAGGGGAAACGAAGGAGTGGGTTTGGTTACGTGTTGAGTGGGGGGAGAAATAGGAAAAGGATAGTGGGTGGAAATTGTCGTGTGTTTATTAGAAAAAATCCTTTTTTTTAAAAGAGAAGATAGGCTCACTGAGAAAGATAGGTTCATTAGGAAAAAATGTGTGCTTCTTTTGAAATCCCCTAAGCATGTGCGGGAGCTTCCAAAGGAGCACACAATTTTTCTTAGTGAGCCCAATTTTTCTAGCGAGCCCACCCTCTCTTTTCAAAAGAGAGAGTTTTCCTAGTGAACACATCAAATATCCGTATTCTATCATCACTCTATTTCTCTCACATTTCTCCTTTTCTTCTCCCCCCACCTCCATTCTTCTCTTCCTAACATTAGAGAACCCAAAAACCCTTCTTCTTCTCTTCCCTCCCTCTCCCACCTCCCATAATCTATCATCTTCCTCTTTCCCTTTCCTACGTCCTCCTCCTTCCTATTTATCTTCTCTTTCTTTGATTTATCCGCCGCTGCCGTCGTCAATCCCGCCGTCGATCTTCTGCCGTCACTGGTGATCCAGGCCACGCCCGCCGTTCGCCGTCGCTTTTTGGATCGAGATGGATGAGATCTTCTCTTTATTTAGCAATTTTTTTTTAAATTTTGGTCTTTATTTTTTTTGAGCAAAAAATTAGAGAAATTTGGTTTTGGACTTCTTGTTAGGTTGGAGAGGATGAAGAGAGTGTTAGATTAATGTGGCCCAAATATATATTGAGGTGATAATTAAAAATAATGAGTTATTAAGTTACTCACATATTTTGGGCTTTAAGTCTGGCCCATTCTCTTGATGATAGGGATAGTTTTGACAATCTGTGTCAAATTGGGATTCCCTTGATGGTAGGGATAGTTTTGACAATTTGTGTCAAATTAGGATTTCGTGAGTAACCGGGTCCCTAACCTAGCCTCTATATAAACGCCTGTGCCTCCATCAAACAGAGCGTACACAAAACTTCAGATTGTATAGAGGTGATAGGTCAGAAGATCTCGGTTTAAAAGGTAATCAAGGCGTGATTCAGGTCAGACTTCAGATTTAATCAATATGGCTGCAGGTATGTAAATTCCGCTGCATTCGATTTTATTTTGATGATTGAATTCAAGTTCTTTCATGTGGTATCAGAGCCAACCTTCATGCTATATTGATTAATCTAATAGATGGGCTTGACGGTATCGATCAGAACCCTAGCCGTTATTTTTGAAGATTTTCGATCTTTAATTAAATTAAATAGAGACAGACCAGTAACTATGAACACCTAAAGCTTGTGGCGCAATTGGCTAGGGCGTAAATTTCAAATCTTTGGTTGAGAGTTCGAGCCTTACATGCCGCATATTTATACTGTCTAACCCTTTCTTTTTTTTAAAACTGTGAAAAAAAAAAAAGGGAGAGACTTGCTAACTGTGGAGATCGAACAGTCGATCAAAACCGACCAAAGTGTTGAGGGTAACAAGCTCTAGCAAACTGAGCTACTGCAGTTCTGTGTTTGTATTAGTGCTCATTAAATTTTTGTTATCTATTTAAATTTATGAATTGTTTGATATGTAGTTTATAGTATGTTTCATAATTTGATAAATTTGGGGATATGAAACATTGTAATTAATATGATTACAAGTTAGAGCCTGGTCTTTATTATGGTTTAGAACATATATAATATGTACAAAGGCAATAAAGTAATTGAATCTTTGTCATGAGAGTTTTTAAATGATTTTATGTCCGATTAAAATTATGGGTATTTATCGATAAAGTTACTCCATTAAAGTTGAAAGATCGGAGCTAATGATAAAGTGTATACCCATTTTATGGTTATTTATTGGATATAAAGTAAGTTTAATGAAATTGTGATTAAGTAATAAAATAGTTACTTTGCCCCAAAGGGAAGTAATTATTTTGTTGTTTAATTAGGATAAAGTGATAAATAAAATCTTAAATAATTATTCTATGCCCACAGGTATGGATTTTATTTTGGTTTATTTTATCAGCCTTATCATGAAGTTTTGAGACAAAGATTATATTCTGTAAAATTTGTAATTAAATAATAAGGTAAGTACTTTACCCCATAGGGAGGTATTTATTTTCTTGTTTAATTAGAATAAGGTGGTTAATTGAGTGTTAAAGTGCTATTCCTAGACCCACAGGTATGGAATTAGTATTTTAATGACTTGTCTTACCAGCCTTATTATAAAGGGTTTGTAAATTCAATATTATTTGTGACCTGTTGAGGTATGAATTTACTGACATATTTGGAATTAATATCATGGCTCTAATGTATGTTTTCTTTGTTAATGCAGTTCCTACTACATTTTACAATGATCCTTCTCATATTCCAATGTTGTCGGGTGACAATTTTTCGGACTGGAAGGAAAAAGTTCTCTTGACATTAGGGTGTATGGACCTTGATTTGGCGCTTCGTGTGGATGAGCCTCCACATCCCACGAAATCAAGTAGCGCTGGTGAGAAAGCATCATATGAGAGGTGGGAGCGATCTAATCGCTTAAGTTTGATGCTTATTAAGTCTCATGTAAGTAAAAGTATTAGAGGTTCCATTCCTGATTGTGAAAAAGTCACAGATTTCATGAAAGTTATTGAGGAACAGTTTGTGAAATCTGATAAGGCATTTGCAAGCACCCTAATGCAAAAACTCTCAGGCATGAAGTATGATCATGCAAAAGGCGTGCGAGAGCACATAATAGAAATGCGGGACATTGCTGCTAAATTAAAGTCCCTTGAGATTGAGATTTCCGAGTCATTCTTGGTGCATTTCATTCTGAATTCTCTCCCTACAGATTATACTCCTTTTAAGATATCATATAACACACAGAAGGAAAAATGGTCAGTAAATGAATTATTGACCATGTGTGTTCAGGAGGAGGAGAGAATGAAACATGAAAAACTAGAGACTGTTCATCTAGTAAATCATGATAAAGGAAATGCCAAGAAGTTTAAAAGTGGCCTAAAGAAGAAAAAAGATGCTGATGTGCCAATGAAAAAATATGGCAATAAAGGAGCATGTTTGTTCTGCAAGAAGAAAGGACACGTAAAGAAAGACTGTCTTAAGTTTAAGGCATGACTCGAAAAGAAAGGTATTCTCATATCTCTTGTGTGTCATGAATCTTTTTTCATTGATGCTCTAAGTAATACTTGGTGGATAGATTCTGGTTCAACTATTCATATTGCTAATACCATGCAGGGTTTTCTAAATCAAAGGAAACCGATGGCAAGTGAAGGTTATATCTATTCAGGAAATCGGAAACCTTCACAAGTTAAAACTGTGGGGACCTACCGACTAATTTTACAATCTGGATTTGTTTTAGACTTAGAAAATATTTTTTATATTCCAACTTTTTCAAGAAATTTGATTTCTGTATCTAGACTTCATCGAATTGGTTATGATTTTCATTTTGTCAAAAGAACAATATTTAATCTTTTTTGGAATAATAAAATAGTCGGTACTGGTTACAATTCTGATGGATTGTACAAAATTGATTTGGACCCTACTTATGTGTGCAATTATTTGACTTTGCATGATAATGCTAGTATTAAGCGAAATGTCATCAATGAAGAATCTTCTAAATTGTGGCATAGGAGATTGGGACATATCTCCATTGAGAGAATAAAAAGACTTGTTCATGATGGTTTGTTGAACAATCTTGACTTTACTGATTTTGGTACTTGTGTGGATTGCATTAAGGGTAAGCAAACGCACAAGAACAATAAAGGTGCCACTAGAAGTACATAGATTCTTGAGATCATACACACGGATATCTGTGGACCATTCTCCACCCCCTGTTTAAATGGTCAAAGATATTTTATCTTATTTATAGATGACTATTCCAGATTCATGTATCTCTATCTTCTACATAATAAATCAGAAGCACTAGATGCTTTTAAAAATTTTAAGGCAGAAGTAGAGAAACAAAAGGGCAAAAAGATTAAGATCGTAAGATCTGATCGAGATGGAGAATATTATGGTAGGTACATAGAGATGGGACAACAAAATGGTCTATTTGCTTTATTTCTTCAGGAAGAGGGCATTATTGCACAATACACAATGCCCGGTACACCTCAACAAAATGGTGTGGCTGAAAGAAGAAATCGGACTCTTATGGATATGGTGAGGAGCATGATAAGTAATTCTAATCTCCCTATTAGTTTATGGAGTGAGGCCTTAAAAACTGCTGTGTATGTCTTGAATAGAGTTCCCTCTAAGGCTGTTCCTAAAACTCCTTTTGAATTATGGAACGGGTGGAAACCTAGTTTGAGACATTTACACGTATGGGGTTGTCCTGCTGAGGTACGGATTTATAATCCAAATATAAACAAATTGGATCCGAGGACAACTAGCGGTTATTTTATTGGCTATCCAGTTAACTCCAAGGGGTTTAGATTTTATTGTCCCTCAAATACACTAAAGATAGTTGAATCAAGAAATGCTAAATTCCTTGAGAATTCTGAGGTTAGTGGGAGTTATCCTCATATGGTACAAATTGAGGAAACTGTAAATTCTATTGAACGACCACTAAACTTAGATCAATTGATTGTTTTTCAAGATACTCAATTGAGTAGCATTGAAGAACAACCAATTCAAGAACAATCCCATGAAGAGAATATTCCTGTTGAACCCACTGTTCAACAAGAAGGGGGTGTAAGAAGATCCACAAGGGTAAGAAAATCAGCTATCTCTAGTGATTATTTGGTCTATTTGCAGGAGTCAAGCCTTCAAGATGATCCTAGTTGTTTTTCGCATGCCATGGATAGTGTAAATTCGAGCCTTTGGTATGAAGCCATGCAGGATGAGTTGAAATCTATGGATAATAATCAAGTTTGGGATCTCGTTCAATTACCGGAAGGGTCTACAGTTATTGGCTGTAAATGGGTTTATAAAACTAAAAGAGACTCATCTGGTAATATTGAACGATATAAGGCCAAACTTGTTGCAAAAAGTTTCACTCAAAAGGAAGATATTGATTATCACGAAACTTTCTCTCCAGTTTCAAAGAAGGATTCATTCAGGATAATCATGGGTTTAGTGGCTCACTTTGATCTAGAATTACACCAAATGGATGTGAAGACAGCATTCTTGAATGGGGATCTTAAACAAGAAGTGTACATGACTCAGCCTGAGGGTTTTATTGCCAGTGATAAAAGTCATTTGGTTTGCAAATTAAAAAAATCTATATATGGATTAAAACAAGCCTCACGTCAGTGGTATTTAAAATTTCATGACGTTATAACCTCTTATGGTTTTACAGAAAACGTCGTTGATGAATGTATATACCTTAAGGTGAGTGGGAGTAGATATATGTTTTTAATCCTATATGTAGATGATATTTTGCTTGCAAGCAATGACTTAGGATTGCTACATGAGACTAAAGAATTTCTTTCGAAAAACTTTGAAATGAAAGATTTAGGTGAAGCCTTTTATGTCATTGGCATAGAGATTCACAGAGATAGATTTGAAAAGACATTAGGATTATCTCAAAAAGTTTATATTGAAAAAGTTTTAGAGAGATTTAGGATGAGCAATTGTTCATCATCTGTAGCACCCATTGTCAAAGGGGACACTTTCAGTCAGAAACAGTGTCCAAAGAATGACTTGGAACGAGAAGAGATGAAATGCATACCATACGCATCTGCAGTTGGCAGTTTAATGTATGCACAAGTATGCACAAGACCCGATATTTCATTTGTAGTAGGGATGTTGGGCAGATACCAGAGTAATTCAGGATTAGACTGGAAAGCTGCTAAAAGGTTATGCGGTATTTGCAAGGAACCAAGCATTTTAGGCTCACATACAGACACTCTGACAATTTAGAGGTGGTTGGATATTCAGATTCAGATTTTAATGGGTGTGAAGACACTAAAAGGTCTACATCTGGTCACATTTTTATCCTTGCCGGAGGCGCCATCTCTTGGAGAAGTATTAAGCAAACCATTTCAGCTTCTTCTACTATGGAGGCAGAGTTTATAGCTTGCCATGAAGCTACTGCACAGGCGTTGTGGTTAAGGAATTTCATCACAGGTTTGAGGGTCGTTGACAGTATTTCACGACCATTGAGGATTTACTGTGATAATTCAGCTGCAGTGTTATTTTCAAAGAACAATAAAAGTGGAAGTGGAAACAGGCACATTGACATTAAGTACTTGGTCGTGAGAGATCGAGTAAAGGAGCGTTCAATTGCCATTGAGTATATTAGTACTAATCTCATGATTGTTGATCCTATGACTAAAGGTTTGCCGGCTAAGTCGTTCGTGGATCATGTAGAAAGAATGGGATTGTTGAGCTCTTTGTAATCCATTTATTTCCATTGGAGTTTTGTTTCAATTAGAGATGATAAACTTTTGTGCACATTAAGTTATGTTTTATTTCATCTCATATTTTGGTTTGGACCTGAATGAATTTAACTTCAAATAAAGATTTATTCATTCATTAAGTTTGAGTACTTTATTAAGAATTTTTCTTAATATTGTAATACATGGAAGTGAGTGTTCGCCAATATAAAGAACATAACTGCCATTATTCATATTAAGAGAGTTTTTAGTTAAGTTATGAAGTTAACCCATGATTTGACATGTCAAATGTTTATGGCCATTTTCAGTTTTATCATCTATAAAGTATTTCATATATCTTTGGGCCAAGTGGGAGCATGTTAGATTAATGTGGCCCAAATATATATTGAGGTGATAATTAAAGATAATGGGTTATTAAGTTACTCACATATTTTGGGCTTTAAGTCTGGCCCATTCCCTTGATGATAGGGATAGCTTTGACAATCTGTGTCAAATTGGGATTCTCTTGATGGTAGGGATAGTTTTGACAATTTGTGTCAAATTAGGATTTCGTGAGTAACCGGATCCCTAACCTAGCCTCCATATAAACGCCTGTGCCTCCATCAAACAGAGCGTACACAAAACTTCAGATTGTATAGAGGTAATAGGTCAGAAGATCTCGGTTTAAACGGTAATCAAGGCGTGATTCAGGTCAGACTTCAGATTTAATCAATATGGCTGCAGGTATGTAAATTCCGCTGCATTCGATTTTATTTTGATGATTAAATTCAAGTTCTTTCAGAGGGGAGGAGGAGGTGGTGGAAGGGTATTGATATTAAGATTGAGTATGGAGCATTGAGATTTTGGAGGTGGAGGTTTTTTTATCATAAATAAAATTTTTTGCATAAATACATACTGATATAGATTTTGTATCAGGTGTTCGGGGTTTTTTACTTATTTTGTAGATTTTAACTGATAATTTTGAGAATTAGAGAGAGAATTTTTTTCAAATGTTCGAATTTGATTATGAGCATCCAATATCTTGTTTCTCAGTTTATTTATATTTTATATTGATTGATTGATTTTCTTAACCTTAAATTATTCCTAAATTAATTTCTTCTAATTGTTCCTTTTTTTATTTTTTTTGGAGAAATAACAGATTCATATATTTTATTTTTACAGAAAAAAAATTAGCAAAAGAATAAAGCCGCTCGCTCTCTCGAAAATTCTCCGACTCATGAGAGGTCCAATCGTCGACCTGCGAACTATGGAGTTGATGTTTGAAATAGAATTGAATTGTTGGAGTTTGAAATTAGATTCAAAATGGAAAATGAGGGTAATACTGATGGTAGAGGTGTTATGGAGATGGTGGTCGAGTGTCATGGAGTTAATGTATTCCATTTAGATAGAAACATAAATGAAGATTGTATCTTTTAAAAGTTTGATAGATAATACTTGTATTTTAATAGATTATGTTAAATAAAGGCATAATCTTTATTGAAAATTTTGACGATATTCTTGTTTCGATTCGGAATGCAAATGATATTATTTCAGAATGTTGTAAGATTTGATTTTGATTTATGGACCAACGCATTAGTTGGAATGATCATCTATAAAATATTTTTTCTTTGTGTTTGTTTCTTATTATTCATGGTGGTTATTATTCATGGTGGTGAGCATATGTAAATATTTATCAATTTCGAAAAAACCGAATAAATTCTGCTTAGTTGGGGGAAGATGTCATTGAATAGAAATGGAAATCAATGGAATACTTACCACTATACTACAATGACTTCATTTATAATGGGATGAAAAAAATACTTATTTATAGTGACATTTATCTCCTGGACGAAAGTAGACAAAAATTAACTGTCCGAACTTCCAGTCCGGACGAAAAAATTTAGTCCGGACTGGAAGTCCGGACAAAACCCTTCTGTCCGGACTTCCAATCTAGACGAAATATTTTTCGTCCGGACTTCCAGTCCGAACAGAAGCCTACTGTCTGGACTTTCAATTGGGACAGATATAGATCGTCCGGACTGCTAGTCCGGACAATGTAGAGTAGTTCAGACTGTCAGTCCGGATTTTGAGTTTTTTTTTTATTCATAATTTTTATCAATCTGCACTATTTCTAGGATTTTTAAGTAAGTAAAGGCCTAATAAAATCAATTTTCAAATTTAATTTGTAAGATAATTTAATATATATAAAAAGATTTAATTGAATAGTTATGGGTTTTAGATTTTTTTTTTTTTTTTTTGTTAACTGATCTATAGATGGAGAAGAGGAGATAAAATATTAAAAAAAGGGATATTTTAGTCCAAAATTTTCAATGACAAATTTGTAATATGAATGAAGTTTTTAAGTGGAATCACTCGGAAAAATTGTGTGTCCCTCTAGAAACTCTCAGCACGTGCACCATCGAATCTTTATAAATTTCTGCACACTCTCAACCACAGGTTTAAATAAGAACCCACGCGACCCACGCACATCCGACCCGATAACGACCCGCTTGTGTATTACAACTACCACTCCCCCTTCTCTGAAGTCCCGTCCTCCGCCTCCAGTCCAGACACCGCGGCAGCAGCGAAGAAGATGACGACTCCAGACAGCGAGCGGTGGTGCGTTGTCACGGGCGGTAGGGGATTCGCCGCGCGCCACCTCGTTGAGATGCTGATCCGATCCGACAAGTGGTGGGTCCGGATCGCCGATCTGGGCCCCGCAATCAGGCTCGAGCCCGCCGAGGAGGCGGGCCCCGTCGGCGAGGCGCTCCGCTCCGGCCGCGCCGTCTACGTCTCCGCCGATCTTCGCAACAGAGCGCAAGTTATCACAGGTCGCATTCTTACTCCGAATCCTCTCTTGTTCCCCTATTTTACTGTTGAGTTTCAACTGGGATGTTGAAAAAAAAAATGATAATCTTTTATTTTATTTTTGAGATTTTTTTATTCTTGAATGCTTTAGTAAAGTAAGATTCAGCAGCTTTGTATATGAGAAACCAAGAAGTTTCTTTTTACTCGAAATTTTTAGGTTCTGGATTGGTTTATATGATAACTGAGCATATAAAAATGCTAGCTTTTACCACCATAATATATTTTAAGTGAAATTTGCTCTTTTTTTCTTTACTCTATAATTTGAAATCTATACGAGGATACTCATCAAGATTTACCCATAAATGTTTTTCCTATAGTTTTTATTTTTTTCAGGGAAACCGACAAGTATCCTTTATTGATTTGGATTAAAGGAGGATAATTTATTATCAGGAGTGTGATGAAATAAATACCAATAAAAAAGACTGAGGTTTTAGCAACTTTGAATGTTAGTATTTTTCAGAGAAGAAATGCAAGGACAGAAACAGTGGTAGTTATGGAGATCTTGATATGATCTTGTGAATCCCAGACGATGATTTGGTATCAGAAAAGGATTTACATAGAGACTGCTAAGAGATAGCTCTTATTGATAGGAGTAAACTAGTTGGGCTGCATGAGGTTTAGGCTGGTCCAGTCGTGGCTTTAAATATTTATAGTTATTTCCAGTGGAACTCATTTATATTTTTGGAGTCACCTCACATTCAATTCTAGCTTATTGAGTTTGAGCCCAACTAAGCTGTTCAATGTTTCAAGTGTTCACCTACGATCATTTAATATAAAACATTCAAAAACAGCTAAAAAGACATAGCTTATTAATCACACAAGATACAGGGTAAATTTTATCATTGGCAAGCGTCTTGTGAAAGCTCCTATTATGATGATTACTTATCCTAGGAGGCAAAATACACTTGTTTAGGAAATTAATTGTGTTTTGTCAAGCTAAACATAGATAAAATTAATTATATCTTTACATATAACCTAAGTTGATGATAACACTGAAATGATTCCAATAAGTCTGATATGGAGCTTAATTAAGCCCATGCTAGAGGCAGGCTCTGTTCAAGATGATGTCATTTGGTATTAGAACTCAAGCATTATGCAAGCTTACCTCATTTCTAGTTGATCGAGGAATTTCGAGCTTAATGCTTATAGATTGGTTCAAGGGAGGGGAAATCGCAGTTGACCATGTTTAAGTGAAGTGGGGTTACATATAGTAGAAAAATGACAATTAACCATAATCTTTACTCCTTTTTTTCCTAAGGCTATTGGTTGGATGTTAAAGACAAAGTGTTCTGGGGTATTTTTAAAATGTGTGTTTTGGAGTGTTTTGATAGTACGTATTTTGGAGTGTTCTTACCATGAGTTTTGGAGTGTTCTTACTATGGGTTTTGGAGTGTTTAAGTATCTGCTTGTGAGTTTAGTTTTTCATGAATTTTTATGAGTTTCATAAATATATAAAAGACAAAAATACCCTTCTACACAAATTATGTTTAAATTAATATAATTTTACGTGAAACAAAATGTCGTCCTTTTGGACTGGTAATACATTTCATTACATTATCCCTTACTTTCTCATTTCGTAATCGAATTATTTTTTTCCCTTAACATAGAAAAACTATTCTTAATAATATTACTAAGTTTATTAGATATTTGCATAACTTTTTGAGATTTTGATTGAAAAATTAAATAAACAAAAAAAACAATGATATGATAATATGGAGAATTTAATAGAAAAATTTAAAATAGAAAGGTAATAAATCATATTCACCTTAATTGAAAAGAAAATCCTAATTTCTCCAATAGTAGAAGAGATCGGCTTGAAATCGAGTTGTACTGTAAAGTCATAAACTTTCTCTTTAAAGAAAATAAAAAAGATGGATTTTTTTTCTTTTTGCGCAAATAAATAGCGGCTCCTTTTGGAAACGAAGGCAATGTGAAAATAAGTGGGAAAAGATAAGATCATGGCAGAGGTTCGGATAGGAGGCAATGTAAAAAAAAAAATTGGGAAAAGAAAAGGACGCGGGAGACAGTTGGAACGAGGATTGTTTTGGATAAAATTTCTAAACAATCCAAAAAGAACACCCCAAAATACTTATCCAAAAAACTTACAAACGAGGAATTTTTAGAACATCTCATAACACATCACTTCAAAACACCCTAAAACACTACATAACTAATCTCCTAAGCATAGCCTAATAGAAAGACTCATAGGACTTGAATCATTAGGAAGGTTGAAGAGTCCTACATAGGGTAATGGAGAGGAGACGCCAAAGATGCTCCTGTAAAGGGAGAAAGAACTGTTAAAAAGGAGTGAATTTTTATTATTCCTGTAATCCTAAATCCTAACTGGTCTTCGTGAACCTTTATTATTCTTGTAATCCTAACTCAAGTTGTCGTATATTGAACATACATTGGTGCCGCACTCTTAAAATTTCTTTCGGAACCCCGTGCTGTGCGGATTGGGTGATCAAAAACACATAACCTCCCTCTTGGTAAGGAAGTGTGGTACAACATGAGTTGGCTTTGCACATAGCTCTTAGTTATTTTAATACCGAACCTAATTAATCTTTCTACAATATGTTGTTATCTAAATCTTTGTTTCTTATTTCGAATCAATGAATTTGCGAAAAAATTCACTCCTTTTCAACAATTCTTTCTCCCTTTACGGGAGCATCTTTGGCGTCTCCTCTCCATTTCTACAATATGTAGGAAGGTTGAAGAGTCCTACATAGGGTAATGGAGAGGAGACACCAAAGATGCTCCCGTAAAGGGAGAAGGAACTGTTGAAACGGAGTGAAATTTTATTATTCCTGGAATTCTAAATCCTAATTGGTCTTCTTGAACCTTTATTATTCTTGTAATTCTAAATCCCAACTCAAGTTATTGTATATTGAAAATATATTGGTGCCACCCTCGTAAAATTTCTTTCGGAAGCCAATGTTGTGCGGATTGGATGATCAAAAACACAAACTCCGACTTGGTTAGGAAGTGTGGTACAACATGAGATGGTTTTGCACGTAGCTCTTAATTATTTTAGTGCCAAAGCTGATTAATCTTTCTACAATATGTTGTTATCTAAATCTTTATTTCTTATTTCGAATCAATGAATTTGCAAAAAAAAAAAATTGCTCCAATACTATAGAAGTCCTTATTTCTAATGCTTGACGAAATATCCTAAATGTGTTTGCAAAAATATAAGTCTACCAAGTTTGTATTACCATTTGAAATTGGATATTTTACGGCTTTCAACAGTAGTTTGAAAAGGTTAGTACCATTATTTTATGGATGTGGATGTTTAATGCATGTTTTTAACTGATCCGCTCATTGGAGTTTATGGTTTTGCTACTTTTTTTTACCTAAAATTATATATGTTTTAAAACTTGATTTAATGGCTTATGAGTGATCACCCATTTGAGATTCTTCTCGTTATTACTTTTTTCTTTTTGGGAGGGCTATGTGGCTGAACTGAAGGGGACTATGTTGCGCCACAGTTATTCTTTGTCGTTCAAAGTATGTACTATTTGTGAAAGCTTGTTAACCTGCTAGTGTCAACATTTAAACTAAAGTGTTAGGTTTTAGGTTCATAGCTCATATATTTCCACCGGGTGTTTAATTTAGGTAATTAATTAGGTTGCATCTAATTCTCAAAAAGAAAAAAAAAATTATGTATTTACCCTCTACTCCTGGATGCACAGCATGAGAGAAACTCCATTGGCCAATAGGGTAGATCAAGGCTGCAAAGAAGTAGGATATGTAACAACCCAAGGATGTATAGCCAAACAAATTCCTATTAATTGCTCATATAGCATGCTACACCAAATGGAAGTGTGGAACAATAAGTAAAACTTGTAGATGCATTCAAGGAGTAAATATTAGTGGGTTGATTTTGATGAAAGTCAAGCTTATGATATTCAATCATTTTGGAGATGGTGATTATTCTAGGCAAGAGACATTTGAATGAAAGTTCAATCATCTACCTTGAGTAGGAAAATTTGAGGTTAATGTTTTTCTGGTATTTGCTTAGCTTATGAAAGTCCTCTATCTTTTATAAGAAATTAAACATTACATTTTGAATATTTGGTTTTAATGTTTCAACGTTTGTACATCAAAAGAAAGTTATTATGATACTATGGCAACTACATTCCATGGGCTATTCCTTGTAACACTATTCAGATGTCTTATCTGCACTAATCACCTTGGCGGTGCTTTAACAAAAAAGTGTAATTATTCGATGTTAAAGATTAGTAGATAACATGAAGCTTTTGTTAGTGAGTTCACTTATCAACTATCTCCTCATAATTCTATTATCTTGCAGCATTTGAAGGAGCAGAGGTTGTCTTTCACATGGCTGCCCCTGATTCATCTATCAATAATTATCAGCTTCATTATTCAGTCAATGTAGAAGGTTGGATTCCTGAATTAACAAATCACATCTTTATCCTCAACAGCATAAACAGAAACATGTTCTAATTAGAATCTAGATGTAATGCTTAATTTTCATGCATTTCCAGGAACCAAGAATGTTATTGATGCTTGTGTAGAATGCAACGTCAAAAGGCTTATCTACACTAGCTCACCGAGTGTTGTCTTTGATGGTGTTCATGGAATTTATGACGGAATGGAATCAATGCCCTACCCAGAGAAGGTATATCGATTTATTTGGTATTTGCTGGGACAGCATCAATAATGTAACTACATTCAGTGTTTGATTTTACCTGACTTTTGTTTGCCTCCAGTTCAATGATTCTTATTCAGAGACCAAAGCAGAAGGAGAAAAATTAGTGATAAAGGCAAATGGTAGAAATGGACTCCTGACTTGTTGTATACGCCCTAGCAGTATTTTTGGTCCAGGTGATAGGCTTTTGGTACCATCACTAGCTGCTGCTGCGAAGGCTGGGAAATCTAAGGTATTCGCTTCTCTGTGTCTTGATGCTTGCAGTCAGTTCTTGTCACTGTCCATATTCACTTGTGAATTTCGCCAATCAGCTTTTGTATGTTTTTATGCTCTTACACATCTTGAATTGCTGAACTCATGATTTGGTGGAAGTTGCTATGGTTCTTGTTACTAGTCACTCTCTTATCAATGTGTTCTATGAAGAAATTTTTAACATGGTCAGACTAAGTATTCCTAATCATGTTCTGGAGCCATCTATCCATGCATAATTGCTATGCTTTATGTTCATTTTACTCAAGTGTTACCTAAGTTCAGAATATTCTATTAATGCTTTCTATTGAACATACCATGTCTGTGGGGGAATATTTTCTGAATCCTGAATGAAACGAGCCACAGAATTGTGGGGTTCTTTATGGGTTTTCCTCCCTCCCTTGTTTTTTGGTAGCCATAGGAGGCAAAAGGCTGGTGTATGAAGTGGGACCGTGAAATGGTATCACAAGGTCTAAATTTCGAGGATGGATGTTTTCTTTGTAAGGAAATCTTGCAGGCAGTAACAGATATAGAACAGACTCGGGTCTGTTACTTGAGCAACTGAGTGGTACTAAATGCAAAACTCTGCTTGAGCAACTAATTCAAACAAGGGAGTTGTTGAAATTCTGTTGATCCCTGAAAGTTACCGTGTGGATTGATAGACTAAAAATAGTCAAACTGATAAATAACTCAGCTTGGAAGATGCGACAGATAGTACAGATGATTTAGTGGCAATAAAGTGTTTTGGGATGCCATGTTAGTATATTACAAATACCTTGTAGGGGAATGAATAAGAAAATGCTATGGAACAAAGAAAAATTAATAAATTGGAAGATAGTGTTGACATGGATGTTGATGGGTGTCACAGTGATGAGTTAATGATCCAAATTTTGCTACTACACTGGGAAAGGGGGATGTGATGATTTAAATTATCGCTAGGGGATCAAGATTATTCCTATAGAAACAAACTTACTTCTGGATGATCTCGGTTAATAAAGAGTATAGGGAAACATATCAGTGATCTGCTTGGGAAGGTTGGGTGATCAAGATTATTCCTATAGAAACAAGCTTACTTCTGGATGATCTCGATTAATAAAGAGTGTAGGGAAACATATCAGTGATCTGCTTGGAAAGGTTGGATGAATGTCTGAACATGCTCTAAACTATTTAGCTGAATGGCTGGTGGTTAACTTCAAATAGCTCTCGGTCATTGCAAGAGGAGGTTCGTGGTGCCTATTCGGGGCCTATTTAGGAGTAAACTTTGCAGCCTGAATCTTGTTTTTCCTTGGAACAAAATTGCGTATAAGGAACCTTTTATTTAAAGCAATGAGATGCTGCTGAAATTAAATATCAACTAGTTTCTTGCACGTTCATTGCGTGTTAATAGGGTATAGGCCATACATTTGATCCTTATTGAAGTATTATTGGGGATGTGGGATCCATATTTTTTAAAAGAATAAAATGAGGAGCCCACAGTACAAGTTCCATTTCTTAGTAGTTATTAGTATAATTGTACATTTGTCAAAACTTCTGATATATTATTGGTACAATCGTTATTATGGTTTACTCTTAAGATGTAATTTTTTGGATGTTTGTGAATGATAGAAGGGGACCAGAATGGGTACAATCCATCCTCCCAAGAGTTTGCATTAAAGTCGTAAAGATATGAAAGTTTCGGTGATTTATGTAACAAAAGATATGTTTAGTTGATATGTACTGCTGCTAGTAATTATACTCAAGCACAGTTGCACACCCATTAGTTTAATTTGGACAACTCTAGTTTATTATGAATTAAATATGCCAAACTTTGCTCTCTTTTTTTTCCTTTAAGAATTCAGTTATCAAGTAGACTGTAGGAGTATGAATGTATCAATCACAATTTCTTTTTACGTTTCTCTTATGTTGAACCTTGTTTTATTTTAGATTGAACTCATTTAGGATTATATGATAAGTGAGTGCCTCTAAAAGCAAATGGTATATTCATGTCTAGCCAATATAATCATGCTTCAACTCTCTCTACCCATGATCTGAGTTTCTCTCTCGAATATTAAGACTACTCTTTCAAAATTTATGTTTTATCCCAGTTTAATTTTGACGGACACCGATATATAAATCTCTCTCGAATGTTAAGATTTCACCTTCAAAATTTAACTTTTACCCATGGTTTTAAATATTGTCAGATCATATATATCATATTAGATTTTAAGGTATCCTTTACATGTATACCATATAATATTTGCCGATATGATATGCATATTTAAACCTTAGTTTTATATAATTAGATTTAGGGTTCAATTCCAATTGAAAATTTATGTACTCTTCAGTTTTCCAAGGAATAACCTGAACTCATCATCATATTTCTCTTAGAAATACCTAAATTGGATGCAGTATGCAGTATTATGGGTTATATGGGTCCATGTGATTGGCTATAGGTGATAGCTGAAACCGATGTTTAAAATAGCGATAACGATAATGAAATGTTTTGCCTCTGTTAGGTTATGTCGCATATAACGTAACGCATAACGTAGGTTACACAATTTTCTATTTATTTAATAAAAATAAATATAAACTATATAAAATTATTTTAATAAATTGAAATATAAATATAAAATATCTTAAAAAAAAGAATATAAAACCATTTTATAATCATAATCTATTCTAATTTTAAATTTTACAATAATTTTCACATTTATCTTCATAAATAATATTAAGTCTGCGACTGCAATTCCAGTCATCATTTAAACAAGAAAAAAATATTCCAATTCTTCATTTTAGTTCCAGTTATTATCATTGTTGTAATTTATATTTTGTAACATTCGATTTATCTTATTTGTAATTGTTGATTTCAATTCAGTTAAAAATTCAATATAATCAACAAGTAAAATATTTCAGCAATCGGAAGGAATTACAAACGAACAAGAAAACAATCGCAAATTAACAAGTTAACAATTCCATAAGCAATCAAACAAGCTAACAACTAATCAAGTAATAAAATTACAGCAATTCGCTAATAATCAAAATAATAATCAACAACAATATAGAAATTACTAAAAAATAACTGTAAATAACGTAACATAACATAATTTAACGTAACGTTACGTAATATAATGTAAAAAACGTATTGTTACGGTGCATTGAGTTATTTCTAGTTGTTACATGGTTCCGTTAGGTTATGTAACGCAATATAACGGGTTTCATAATGCATTATTTTCAACATTAGCTGAAACATTATTTTTTAGAATGGCAACATTCTATTTGTACTACTTTTACTACTTGTGCAGTACTTTCTGCTACTATTGGAATGACAAAGAGGGACTACATCCCACCTCCCCCGAAGCAATGACGATCACCCCACCCCACTCCCCCAAAGCCCACCGAGAGAGAGAGAGAGAGAGAGACCACATTGCTTGCCCTCTTCCTAGAGAGAGAGAGAGAGAGAGAGACCACATTGCTTGCCCTCTTCCTACCTTTCTGCCTCATTCTTACTGCATGAATTATATTCAAGACATCTCATTTTCCAGTCCCCACTAATTACCAATTCCCTTAATCTTCTAGAAAATTTTATCTTAGTGCTTGCAAGTTGGTTGTTCATGATGACAGTTTATGGTTACATGTAAAGTATGAACAAGTACATTGGTAGCTTGCATCAGGAAAATATGTGATCAAAGGCTTGTGCTGCCTTCACTTTAAAAAAAAAATTGCAATTAGATATTGACGGCCATTTTCTTTTCCTCCCCCTTTGTTATCAGTACATCATTGGTGATGGCAACAATTTATATGACTTCACATATGTGGAAAATGTGGCATATGGCCATGTCTGTGCAGAGAAAACTTTAGCTGCTGGTGGTCCACGTGCAGAGAAAGCTGCTGGGCAGGTACTTGGGCTTGTCATTGTTATTTATTTTTTAACGTTAGCTTAACTTCATACTTATGTGCAGGCATACTTCATAACAAATAATGAACCCATAAAATTTTGGGAGTTCGTCTCACTTATTGTTGAAGGACTGGGATATGAAAGGTACATAGACAATCCATTCTGGGGTTTATCTTTTCCATTCTAAAGCATCATTTCATTGTCGGTTTCAAATTTGTTGCTTTCCTAGTTGCACCTGTTTATATCCATCGAATGTCTGCCTCTACCTGCAACATTGTATCCATTCAAACACGTGCACATACACACACAAGTGAGGGCGAGCATTTTGTTTTAAGCTTGTAATAAAAAGAATTAATTGCTCCTATTGTCAAAATCCCAAAAGCTATTTGTGAATAAATCAAGATTTATATTAAACCCTATGCCTAGAATGAGGCATGTATCGGATATTCACGAGGGGTAAAATTTGTCCTCTAAAGTCTATATTAGCAAAAGTAATATTACTAGGTAGATAAGTTTTATAGTTAAAGTTATCTACCATTACTATTTTTTTTTTTTGGTGTATATAAATTAATTTCCTCATAGCAAATTGATCATATTTCCCCTTCTTTAGACTTGTGCCGATAGTGTGGTATGAGTCAAATATCCTTGGCCTTATATGCACCTTACAGTTGATTGCAATTCCAAATAGCAAATTGATGATCTATCCCCTTCTTCAAGACCTTTTCCCCAGACTAGGAGATTTTGGAAGATGCCAACTGTTCTTTAAAATTATGGCAAGCCCCTTCCTATCCTTAATTTTACTTGGCCAGAAACTTGGCACTGGTGAAGAGAGGAGATATGTCAGGTTGAATGCCATTAAAAAACTTTGTCAAAGCTTTCATGAAGTGTTTCTCCATGTGATGGGAAAGACTTGATGATGGTGATGAGATAAATTAGTTGTTGAACAATGGTTTGAACATTGGGAATCTTGGTCAAATTGTTATAATCCTATTTTCTTGTCTTCACTATGCATCTTTCATGTGCTTCCCTAATTTTTATATTATTGCATTCATTGAATGGGAAGACTTTTCTGTTTACATTATTCGAAAAATGTTGTTTAGATGGGAAAATCTGTTAAGTGGAATATTATCTTTTATCGTTCGTACTGTGAAATATTAAAAAGCAAATGCACCACAAGGACCTGCCGACTATTAATCCTTGATGACTTTGTTTTTATTTGCAGGCCAAGCATAAAAATTCCAGTCTCAGTTATGATGCCTATAGCCCATTTAGTAGAGTTCACCTATAAGTTGTTTTCTCGGTATGGAATGCGTGTACCCCAGCTGACACCTTCCAGAATCAGGCTTCTCTCATGTAATAGAACTTTCAGCTGTACTAAAGCTAGAGTTCAGCTTGATTATGAACCTATTGTACCGCTCAAGGTTTTGTGGAGCACTTTTTTTTGTTTAGCCTACCAGAGAGTTCGGCAGTTTTTGGTTTTGTTGCTATTATTTGCTCTGAGATCTTTTTGATAACTGTAGGAAGGTCTGAAGAGAACGATCGATTCATACTCCCATTTAAGAGCTGTTCCAAGGAGTGGTGCATCTAAAGCTTCCATCATTCTTGGGGGCGGAAACAGTAAGGATGCTAAGATATTTTGTATTTTGTTTATTATATTTAATTAATTGTGATGGAATTTTTCTTTCTGTTTCAGTTGCCAACATACTCTTATGGAAAGATAAGAAACAAACACTTGCCACGTTGCTACTCGTGGCTATTGTATACTATTACTTGTTTGCATTTGGATATACCTTCATCACGGCAGTGGCAAAGCTTGTTTCAGTGGCCGCTCTATTCTTATTTGTTCACAGCTTGCTACCTACCAAAGTGTATGCACCTTCCATTTATCTTCCATTCGATTTATATGATTCATCTTTTCTAATCTCATACATCTATAATATTTTCAAGCATCATCTAATCTACAGACCCATAATTTTTTGAATTATTCTCAAAACAGTAAATGTATTTGTTTGCGAGCTATTTACAATTTTCAAAACAAAGAAGCTATCAAAAGAATATTTCATAGTTTAAGCAATATCCAGAACATGCCTATAGTACTTGGAGGTTAGAAAACTAGCTACATCTGTTGTCTTTGTAGCTATTTTGCATTCTTTTTTCTTTTGAACTGTATCTTAGCATCCAAATGTATTTTCCTAGTACTAAATCCTTTCGACATTTTGACAAATCTGCAGTTGCTTCAAAATTTTCAAGCCTTAATCTTCCTCTAGCGCACTAATGCTGCTAACCCTTGAGCTTCCAACAAAGTATGATGATGATGAGGGTGGTGATGAGACTTGCAAATTATCAATTCTCAAACTGCATTTGAGAACAACAAACTTTAACTGGAGCAAGTGATTATTTTATTATAACATTTACAGTTCAGAAACATATTTTGACCTTGGATCTTGAACTTGATTTAATTTTGTTACAGCAGCTTAAATTCCTACTAATTAAAAAACCCAACTTGATATCAGTTATCTGTAACTGAGATTGATCTGTACCACTACAATAGCTAGATGTCTCTTCTTAAATAATTATAAAATCGTCCCTCCACAGAAGGAAGACGTGTATCGTCGTCTCCTTCCGTCATTATTTATTGTTTTCAGAAAGAATTTACATGCCATTATAAAACACCACCAACAAGTGTTATTCTCTACCTTGCAGATTGGGCTTCAAATTTGAGAAGATACCACCTTCGTATTTTAACTTATCGGAAGGGAAGGCACACCACCTTGCCTACTTGGTAACTTCTTCATGGAATTCTATGATTGGGGGACTAAAATCCCTTTGCAAGGGGAAGGATTGGTCACTATTTATTAAGGTACTTGATACTTTCTTTCATATCTCATCCTATTCTCTAGATAACATACTGGATAAGCTATCCAGCTGTCACCATGACATCATCATTTCGCAAATTTTCATTGATTGTTAACCTAATTGTTTGTTTTGACAGGTGGTTGTCATTTTACTGTTTCTCAGCATCCTTGGAGCCATGTCTCCACAAAGCATATTCATAATAGGTTCACATCAAATCCTTCTCTGTTGGTTTCTCTTCTTCTGACAATTTGGCCTGTAGCTTTAACTAAATTATTGCACAAGCTGTTGCTAAACCTTAGTGGCCTTTCAAAATGATGTATTTGTTTTGTTTTTTTTCAGTTGTTCCTCTGCTCTTTGTTGGCTTTGTTGCGTACGAAAAATGGGAGGATGACATCGACGAGTTATCCAGTAAAGCTTCCACTCATATTCTGAAGCTGAAATCTGATGCTGTTTGGAAATACACAAAGCATTAACACCTGTATGTCCGAAGAAGTGTGCGAAACCCCATGTTTATTATAAGTTCTTGTAGTCGTTTCGTTTTGTATTGATACGAATTAAGCTAGATATTTTGTGTTGCGATGCTTAGACCCTTGAGGGTGAGATTTGTATTGTTTTAGCAAGCATTATACTCATTAGAACAATATTAGTTTTTCTTTCCTTTATTTGTACCAAAATCTATCTGGAGCCTGTGCTTTGTTATTCTTTCAATTTGGTAATTCTTGGTTAGAATTCTATTGTAATGCTGGGTAAAATTTTGTACATTTAGCCAAAACTTTATTTTGAAGCAGCACTACAGCATTACAAGAAGAAGTATCATATGCAACTGAAGAACAGTTGAGAGGCAGCCTAATTGTATGCTAAGATGTGAAGAATTGAAGAGCTCAGATTGCTGAATAACTGAAAGGAACAGTTATGCTCCGACAAGGGTTCAGATTCTGAATGAATGTATGTATTCTGAGGTACAGACTTGATTCAAGAGAGTTCACCTGTGATCACCACACAAATTCATGTCAAATTAACTTTCGGCAGGTCTCAGGTGAAAAAAGATCAAGGAATAATAGCCATTTCCAATCTACTGGCTCTTATATAACTGCCACTACTGAATCAACCCCTCCTCGAAGATAAATGGACGGAGACAAGGCAGATACAAAAAATGATTACATAACCAAAGCCCTGTTAAGACCATGCCTTTCCAATGTATTCAAGCATAAACAATGTCATGAGCAACAAAGCATTAGCCAAATATGCAGATATTTGATGGCAACAAGAAAGAGAAGGATCAATGTATTCCCAGGGTTAGTCTATTACATAACAGGTTTCGAATTCAGAGAAAGCCTCACTGTGGTATAAATCTCAGAAGGCTCGGCCATAGCACCATTTCCTAAATCACCGCAAGCAAGCCTCTTTGTGATGGGCGGAATTAGCGAAATACCGAGCTTGTCAATAGTTTCCAGATGAAGCTTCGTAAAAGGGTTGTTCCACATGAATGTGTTCATGGCAGGGGCAACATACAGAGGCTTGTCATAATCCCATGCCCGCACAATGCACGTCAACAAATTATCACATAATCCCCCTGCAATCTGGAATTAATACAAGACAAACAGTGAAAAGATTATTTGAAAACTACAATTCATTTATATTCAGAAAAAGAAAACAACAATTCACTGTAAAGCCTATATATATATATATATATATATATATATATATATATATATATATGAAGAAACGAGAAAAACTATGTCATAGGACCCTCCTATAACGCTTAGGTGGACCAATAGGATGTTTGCATGTGGATTGACCACATGGGCTGTTTTTAAAAAAATCCCTCCACCTAATATTTTTTTTCAAAAAACTCCTCCACATGTATACATGCTATTGGTCCACCTAAGCGTCATGGGAGGGAGCCCCTCCTATAACATAGTTTTTCCCGTTTACTCTATATATATATATATATATATATATATATATATATATATATATATATATATATATATATATATTGGGTACATCTTTTTGTGCAGGAAGACATAATGCATGACCCAAACCCTACTAGTCTTAATAGTAAGGCCATATCTTGCTCATAAGATTTTTCTGTGGAATATGGCATTTGAAAGTTGATATAACAAAGTTTGTTACTTGGATAGACCATCATGTGTCACATTACATAGCCAAGTATATTGATGGCAAACGTCTCTTGTAACGACTAAAATTGAAGAGATGTTGAAATTGCGAAAATATTTTATAAATCATGTCTTTAAAGATTTCTTCGAGAAAATGGACTGTGTTTCAACTATCTCACAATCCCCTCAGGAATGTGAAACAACTTCTACAGTACATCATGTTTAATGTTATGACAATTCGTTAATGATTCAAACAGAAATGTTTACCTTGGCAAGAGAATTAGCTGATAATGGGGCAATAATCATAGCATCCGCCCACTTCCGTAACTCGATGTGTAAGACCCCATCTCCAATCTTCTTCCAGCTGGACCACTCCTCATCATCAGTATAGAGAGCTACATCCCCTGGAAGTGACGATTTGTCTAAAAAATGTAAGGATGACTTAGTGGCTACTGCTTTTACTTCAGCCCACTCAGTGAAACTACGACAAAGGCTCTCAAACTTAATAGCAGCGACACTGCCAGAAGCAGCCAAAAGGATCCGTGGTTTAGGGGGTTGCATATTTCCATGCAATAAATTTTCTAGCATCGGCTCTGCATTAGCCATAGCTTTCTACCCGTCACCAGAATACAATGCATCATCAGAATAACTACCATTTAGAAGCATGCAAGAGATTAAGTTTCTTTCAAGATCTTAAAAATTAGCAAATATGAAAATATATCATGAATACAGTACTGAATATTAGGCATTAAGGTACCCACAATGCAATATAGAGTATAATATTGGTCCGGTATTTGCTGATATTTCCAATATAATACGCCCGAGATTACCAGTACTATAAATCAACAGATCTCCATTCTCATATTTAAAAAGCTTGATTTCCTTCTTTTCTTTAAGTGTGAGATAACCAACAATATAACAACCGAATAACAAAATAAGATAATTCTGAGTAAATTGTCAAGAAACACAGTAAATAAATTGGTAACAAACATCACCTCCTTGACAAGATTTGCATAAATAACATTTGAACAAATTCTGTACCATTCCTGTATTGTCAATTTACTCCCACTAACTAAAATAAATGTTTATGAGAGGATTCAAAAGAATAAAAAAGTTTACATCCTTTAAAAATAGCTAAAGAAAGATAATTGACAATCACACATCAACAACAATAAGTTCATAATCAACATGACCAGTTTTTTGAAAGATATGCCTTTAAAGAGTTATAGTAAGGGATAAACATAACAAGTAACCTAAAAGCTTCATATTTTCATATTCCCACCTAAGATTAGGCCTAGACAAAGGAACCTAATATCTGTTAGTAACTCCTTTAACTGTAAGAATATACTAAAAATATTCTCTAGTATAATCAGAAAATAATTCCGGTATATCCTCATAGTTAAACGAGTTACTCACAGAAGGGACTTTTTCTCTGTTTTTTACAGGTGAATATGAGAACAAGAAGTTTTAGGTATGTTTTGCAAAACAGGGAATATTTTAGGTGTCAATATGAAAAAAAAACCTTTAAAGAAAGGCAATTTAAGTTGATTTTTAGGCAGTCCCATAGATTTAGTTGCCAAGTATACAAGTGTCTTAAATTGTTTGAGAAGACAAGACTAAATAGCAAGAAAAATGTCAAGTGTCATAGTGTCTTAAAGTGTCAGACATTGTAAAGTTTTAAAGGTAGGAGAACGGAATTGGGGGCCCATCTAGACGCAAGCATGTATTTAAAACCCCTTTCCCACCCTCCCCAAATAAAAAATAAAAATATGTGGAGAGCACATAGGCTCTCTTCTACCCTACTAGTTTAAAGTTCATGGAATAGTAAAGAAAAATTAAGCAAGTTTGGATAACATTAGAAGTAGAGTGTGACACTTGTTTTGACATGTTTCTATTGTTCTCTTATGGATTATTTTCATATAACAATACAACTATTTTCTTTTTTCCTTTTACAATAGTCATGTGCAAGACATGAACATGGCACCCAAGCATCAAATCATGTCAAATGACCGAAATAAACTGTCTCAAAGTAATTTTAAATCTTTGGGCTTAGGAAGAAACTCCATGTGTCATTAACACTTGCCTAGTAGATTCTGATATTCAATGTTCTTCATATTAGGTTTTGCCCAAAATGACTTTAGCTTTACAAAGCACTTAGATCTACATGGCCCACAATTACTTAAATCCATGAAGTTATTCATATTTCTTAAATTTGTAATCCCCATTATTTTCATTAAATTTGTTGATTATGAAATTATAAGATTCTATCAAATTGAACATTTCTTCTACAAGCATGAAATCAGATTGGAACTGGTTTGAATAAGATCTCTTGAAATGAGAGGTTTTGTTATGAATATGATATATGAAACTTTTGCAATAATGAGCTTTCCGACAAGTAATTTATATAGCCTCAATCAAATTGAGCTCTTTGTCTTTAGTAGCCAATCATAGCCAAAGTGCAGCAGTCATTCTTTGATTTTGACCTATTCAACAAAAAAAGAAATGTGAACCATTCATCGCACCAAACCTATGGAAAAAAAATGCTACATGAGAACTTATTCACTCACAAATTAAGGGGGAAAACTCTGAATATAATGGTTTTACAATGTCTTGTTTTCTCCTCAAACTTACCTTTAAAAGTAGGGTGACGGCAAGTGAAGAGAGGAAAGAAGGAAAAGAAAGTTCGAATCATACCTTGAATCTCCATGCAGAATTTTGAGGGAATATGATAACTTTAAAATGGCAGATTTTGCATAGGAGAAAAAAAAAGAACTTTGGGTTCTTGTAAAATTTAGATGAAGGAACAAGCTTGTAAAACAGATTTATTTCAAGTTGGATCAAATTTGGATATAAACTTGACCTATTTACAATTCAACAAATATGTGGCTTGTCCTCATGTGGGCCGCCTGCTGTATAGGAAGAAAAAAGTTTTGATCTCAAATATTTACCTTTTTTTTCTTTTTTCTTTTTTTTTGTAGATTTTCGAAGTGCAATTTTAAAGATATAGAGATCAATACATAATTTTGACCATTATCAGGGACTAAACTAAATTTTCTCCTCATAAAATGGACAACTGTACTCTTAAAGCTATAGAGATTGACATATAATTTCCAAACACTATCAGAGACTTATTTGAATTTTCTCCTCATAAAATGGACAGCCCACACTGGGATAATAACCTACATATTTACTGACCAACAATGTTAATGGGCTGGGTTTGGATCCAAAACATACCCACCCCCCCCCCCCCCCCCCCCAACCCACCCACCCACACCCACACAAAACAGTGAAAAACTATTTTACAATCTTTTTCCTCTTCATCTAAATTTCACAAAACAAAAAATCTGTCATTTTAAAGTTGAACTATCACATTAACATCATCAACATTTGACAAGGAGATTCGATCTACGTTTATACCTTCTCTTCTTCTTTCCAATCATCCTTCTCTCCTTCTCTCTCCTCTTGCTACCACTCATCTTAACATAAGTTTGATTGAAAAAGACAGCATGATAGCATTCTCATTAGAGACATTTTTTTAACCTAGAGCGAATATGTTATCATGAATCACATTTTTCATTTCATCGGTTGTTATTTTCTGCGGGTTTACATTTCTTTTTCACTTGATTGGGTAAATTTTCAAGAAAGTAGCTGCTATAGTGTGGCTATGGTAGGCTACTGAGGTGAAAATTAATTCTAACATACATAGAGAGCATATTTTACTCTAAGCATATAAATTACACTTAGGTAAGCTCATTAATTTAAACTTTCATGTTATAAATTCATAACAAAAGCCCTCATTTTAAGGAATCTCATACAAACCAATTTCAATTTGAACTCTAGGCTCTAATGGGAAGACCAATTTGATACTATCTCATAATTTAATGAAAGTGGGGATAACATTCTCCCCCTTTAAAATAAGTTTGGTCCTCAAAACTTTATGAATCTAGGTTTCTTAAGCCAAGGGCTCTCCTGTGTCACATCATCAAGCACCCAATGATTTCTTTTCCAAGAGATTCATCCAAAAAAAGCTATAAAATATTATAAATAAGGATGCAAAATATAAATTATTATATAATAGTAGGCTGGACATATAATTTCCTAAAATAAAGTTTAGAGTCATTAAAATTTATGGGAGAGTATTTTATGTTATTATCAAATTGTTGAGGTCTTATATGTAAAATAGGTATAAAGTAAGTTTTTTTTATATAATAAGCACTAAGCTGTAGCCGTCAAAGTTGATATAAGTTGTCGCCGGGTTTTATGGGCCTCATTGCTGCAAGGAACGAAAGAAAAAGAGGGGGAAAAAGAGAATGGAAAGAGAGGAGATTCTGAGAGATACAGGCTGGAAAAGAAGGAGAAATTGAAGAAAGGGAAGAGAAGATTAGCAGGGAACATAATAGAAACTCTTGGTTGAAGATATTAGTTAAAATTAAAGTTCAGTCGTGCTGATTCATATTTCCTATTTAAATTCCGTTTCACGTTGAAGACAATAGATCAGTGGAAATTGTGTTCAAATAAATGCAGTTCTTCATTATCCAACAATAGAACTTTTGATTCTAATCTGACCAATGGCAGAAACCCTTTCAATTTGATCTGTGTTCACATACCCAAGTTCCTTTCTTTAGTGCATATGCATCAGATGGAGATTTCCTTGTCAATCCTAATTTCTACCACAATTGTTGCTTGGACTGCTTTCTAATAAAATCCGTAAAATATCCACAGCATGTTAAACTTTTTGAGGGGGACTTAAGTAGATTTGAAGTTCAGAAACCTGAGCTTTGCTTTGAATAATTATTGCCTTGTGTGATCTAATAATATCCCAGTTTAGTAAATTCGACATTATTTATATGTTAGGTAACTCATTTGAGGACTTCAATGAGTTTTTGGACATTCACATTGTACCAACTACAAACATTTATGAAAGTAGTGAATTATATGTTGGAATTTATGCTTCCTTCTCATCTTTCTTTATTTTTTTATCAATCATCAATTTATGCCTAATTCATCTATTTAGTTGTTGAGTTTGTTGGTTCGCCACTAGAGGCATATATATTAAGTTCATTGTAAGTACTTTGTATTGTAAGATGAGCAAGTGAGCTTGTGAATCATGTTTATACATATTTGGATAAGTTATGCATACATGAGGCGAGTTTTGGGTTCGGCTTGTTTGTCTCATCTATTTGCGTGATAGCGATTCAGTGCTCTGGTACATGTGTCCTTCCACGTGATTCGCTATTGCTCAGGATCATGTAATATTTCTGATTAGAATAGATAATGCTTAGAAAATTTAAGTAAGTCACAGTTTATGGACAGATGTTAGCTGCGCAACGCCCCACGGATGATGCATCATAGACCATCGTTGTAGGCCCTAATGATATTGTTGTTGTAGGACCATCCGGCTAAAACTCACAGACTGTAGCATTGCTTAACATTTCCTAGCATTGGGGCCCATTTATTGCATCTCATCACATGATTTCATAAAGTTAATGATTAGGTGTTACATGATCAAATCTTTCATCACAATTTTTTATGATTGCATCCTTAAATTCTTAGTTATCCTTACTTGTGATATCTCCTATCAATTACCTAAAATATGAAATTCATTGTTGTATATGCTTGGAGTCAACTTCTTGTTTTGATTGAGTTTTAGCATTGATAAATTGCTTAATATTATTCATATATTTGCTTAGCATCAGCTCACCCCACTATTTCAGTGTATTGGCTTCTTAGTTTCTTCAATAAAGTGAAGGTTTACCCGATACCATGGATTGGGACCAATACTATTACCTTGTAACATGAGTTATTTTCGCTAGTTATGTAATAGTACTATAAATGTTGCATAGAAGAAGTTTGGAGTAATAACTGAGAACATGTTTGTTGCAAAGGAGTTATATTGTTGTAAATAGTCCTTGCAATTTTGATACTAAGAAACTGCATCCATGTCATGCATCTGTTTTAGAAACTTATTTATGGTTTTTGTGGCGTGACATCATCAGTGTTCTAAATATCGGATACCGGTCTCGTACCGGTCAGCAAATTACATACCGGTTACAGGATACCGAGCGGGATATCGCGATATGACCCTAAATACCGGAGTGTCATATCAGTGTCATACCAGTTAAAAAATAATCATATAATTGGCTATATAGAACATAATAAAACACATAAAATAAGTTTATAGTACTTACATTGGCTTATTTACATTCAACTTACGAATTTGCAGATACCGTTTAGAACGTTCGCATATGCACAGAGCGACATACAATCATAAAATTAAGAAAATAAGTTTTCAAAATAAAAGAAAAGTGTTTCTACATGTGTATTTATGTGTATTTACTGTTTTAAAACACTGCAAATATATGTCAATGTTTACAATACATGTTATGTGATGTCTCATACTCGTCCCGTATATTTCGCATCAATTTGTGTCATATACAGTTGCAACCTCCCTTCACTTTAATGAACAAAACTAAACATATATTTTTTCACATAACCAAACCTAAGAAGCAGTGAATCTATAATTAAAGAATCTGCAACAACACCAGTGAAAATTGTATAAATAGTAAACAAAACTAAACTTATATTATTTCACATCAATTTGCATCTATACTATGAAAATTGTATTAAATTGAATATGCTACTACATTCACTGTACCCACCATGTTTAAGACATAATTAAAGAAATTATAATCTGCAACAGTGAATCTAGCATGAAACAGTGAATTTGCAACAACAGTGAATACATATAAATAGTAAATACTCAAATTTACAAATTTTATCTAGCATGAAACTCATACACACAAAATCATTTCTTGAATCAGTGATTCGATTCACTGATTCACACTGAATCAGTGATTCGATTCACTGATTCAGTGTGAATCAGTGAATCGAATCACTGATTCAGTGTGAATCAGTGAACCGAATCACTGATTCAATGTGAATCACTGACTCAAGTCACTGATTCACATTGAATCAGTGATTCGGTTCACTGATTCACACTGAATCAGTAAACCGAATCACTGATTCAGTGTGAATCAGTGATTAAAGAAATCACTGTAGACTACCCACCGATATACTGCCCTCCCAACTTAGCAATTCCCCTCAAATTACACCAAAAAAAAAAAAATCTAACATAAATCGCAATCAATTAAACCTTAATAGCACAATTATAAAAGAAATTGACGAACTTTGTAACTCTAAATCAAATTAATATTAAAAAAACAAACTAAACTTACCTGGCCGGCAGCGACTGCCCCACTGGAGAACGGCGAGCACCCTTCGAAGACTCCCAAAGTAGGAGAAGAGCTATCGGAGAGCGGAGAAGAAAGATAGAGAGAACACGAGAGAGATTTTTGGATGGATTGGGAAATTAGGGTTGGGTTCGGGCCGTTCGGCTCGATCGGCCGACGAATGCGGGGAGAGAACGAGAGAGAGAGCCAGAGAGTGGAAAAAGAAGAATCGGAGAGAGATTTAGAGCTGATTTGGAAAATTTTGGGGTTGGGATTTTTCGTCGCGGGGAGGGAAAGCTCGGATCGCCGGGAGAGAAAGAGAGAAAACGCGAAAAAAAATGAAATTTTTCTCCCTTCTGACCGTTTTATTTTTTAACGGGTCGGATCTTAACGGATTAACGGGTTTAACCCGTAACCAAAACCCAAAACCCAATAACCGATATTATCCAATACCGGCCGGTATTAGATATCTCGATACCGGCCGATATATAGCCACGTGGCCGATATATCGGCTCATACCGGTCAAAAACGATAAACGGTAAAAAAATGCCCATATCGTCTCGTTTCTTCATAATTACCGATATACCGACCGATATACCGGTATATCGGCCGGTATTTAAAACACTGGACATCATTCATTTGTCCTTCACAGAATGAATGGTGCATGGGTACTTGCTACTTCTCATCCATAATGCACAATGACTTTTCTGCATATGTTGGATCTTTTTTTAGCTCTAGGGGTCCCAACTCAATTACCTGATCTAGATCAGGTACAAACTTCTCAGCATGGACATATGTTACACATTATGTGCACTGGCCTAAGCTGGGGTGAGACAACTTTTTATGCCATGTTACCAACTCCCTCTAGAATTTAAAAAGAACTTGATAACCTCAGGCTAAACTTTCCCCAAATTCCAAATGTCTTCACACCACAAGTAGAAGAAACTAAAAAATGCATGATCATCTTCATGATTTTAAATCTCTTTAT
Organism: Dracaena cambodiana; assembly: GCA_036321105.1. Taxonomy (NCBI): domain Eukaryota; kingdom Viridiplantae; phylum Streptophyta; class Magnoliopsida; order Asparagales; family Asparagaceae; genus Dracaena; species Dracaena cambodiana. The sequence continues at coordinate 29,958,738 of JAYEPQ010000013.1, forward strand.
CAACATAGCTCTTTTATGTTTTGTGGCAAGTGTTGAGCAAGGTTGCTCTTGGATTCGTTAAATCTTGTCTACAGGTTCTAATTTTAGAAGGTGCCTCTCACCAATACCATCTCAGTGAATAGGAGACCAACATTTCCACCTGTAAAGTGTCCTATATGGTGCTATCTTACTGCTTACCTAGTAGTTATTATGTGTTCTCTGCTGATTGCAGATAATCTTCCCATGGTCCTCTAATCAAACATAGCTCTTAATACATCTTCAAGAGTAGAATGTCCTCTCCACCTGGCCATTCGTCTGTGGATTATAAGCTAAGTTAAATTTGAGCTCCATGTGGAGTTTTGTGCACTCTTCACAGTAACAGAAAGCTTAGATAGCTATCACTACAAGAATTCCATTCAGTATAAATATCCCATTGATGTTTAACTTAGTGAATTTCATTTAAGTAAAATATATATTAAAAAAGTGTATACTTAGCAAGTGTTTAAGTAATCATAAGTTTGGAAGGATATTTATGCAAGTGAAACTTAAAAATATAATTTCATTTACTTTGATAGTTCTTGTTGAGTGATTTGATGATTTTGATTAAAGCAAGGTTTTAAATATCTGCCACCGATACTGATAAGTATAGGGACCTATGCAATATTGTTGATGTATGGCCTTTGATTTAATAAATAACAAACTCTATTTATAGTATGATATGTGTGGTAGAACATGTGCAGGTTAAGTGGATTGGTAAGCAAATCAAGCGAAATGGCGACCGATACGGCTAATTTGACGGAGATATAACTTGAATCACATGATGAACTCAACTATAAAATTGTAGAACTTTGAAATGTTCATTGCATCATTACCAAGTTCAGCCCAATCAAAGTTTGGATGCAGAAATTATCATCGTATCAGTAAAAAGAAAAAGTGTGGATTTGCTGAGAAAACCCAGGCCCAACAGTGGCCCCACTGGCGATCCCATCGGCTGTCACCGGAAGAGTCACTAGTAGCATATATTATTAAGACAAACCTAAGGCTACCCACCGGTGACCTTACAGATGGCTCAGGCCTACAGCAGCATAATTTAGGTATTTACTTTGAAAAATAAAATTCCAAATCTACTTGGATTTGTTTCTAAATAATCCAAATAGTACAAGAATTTATTAAAACTAAAGACTATGATTTATTCTTCTATTAAATCAAGGGTTTGGATTAATTGGAAAGATGACTCACATCTATACAACGGCTATGAGGAGAAGGAAAAAAAAAGATCCCTTGAGAATTTAGAACATGACGAAAAAAGACGAAGTTTTTAGCAATTTCAAAATAGCATCTCCATCGTCTACACACTCTCAAAGGCGTGCTATATCTCAAATCTACAAATTTGAAGAGTGCTTCGTAGCCATAATTCAATATCACTGTCTTCATCGAGGTCAACACTCAACCTTTGAAGACGTATCCATTATGACTGTAAAATCTTTTCGACTTGCGGTTAAATTGACATTTGAGTATTAATCACAGACCTTATTTCTGTAATCTATTTGATTGGACTATAAACCACTCAAACTTGTGTCAATTGAGGTGTTTACAATCTGTAAGGTTGGTTTAAGATCAATTCAAGCCAGCATTAATTGAGATTTACAATTGTTTATGATTGGGGTTGTTACGGCATACTCGAGCTAGGGAAAATTGAGAAATATTAGTAGGGTAGTAGGGAGCTAGGGTTACACTGTGTGGAAATAATTTGCAGTAAACGACTAGTTTGGTAGACTAGTATTTCGGTTTTGTAACTGCTTACTGGACCGGATCGTGATCTACGATTTCCTTCACTAGTAGTGGAAGCCTTAGAGGAAGAGTGAACGAAGAATTATCCCGAACCACTATAAAAATCTTAGTGTAAATTCTACTTGTATTTTGATTATTTGGTATTGTTTATTTTATTTCGTTGCATTATAACTTTAATATTTGTTTAAATAAGCAAAATTTGGTAGGAATCCTATTCACCCCTCTAGAACTTCCACCTATACTCTAACGCAATCCCGACAGTTGTATCAAAGCTTGATTTTAAGGTTAGGATAGATGGTACGTCTAGAAACCACACACACTGCAGGTGCAATTAACCGTGCTCCATTATTTGATAGCACAAATTATACATACTGGAAAGCTAGGATGAAAGTCTTTTTATTATCCACGGACTATGATGCTTGGCATAGCATAGAGTTTGGTTACCACTAATTCACAATTAAAATCAAAGATCATGAAGCATGGTTTGAGGGTTAAATGGGATGCTACTAATGAAAAGATTTTCACAATAAATGCTAAAGCCATGAATGTTGTATATTGTTCACTTACTGCTGAGGAATTTAACCGTGTAGCTGTTTGTATTACTGTCCATGAAATTTGGAGAATTTTGGAACTCACCCACCAAAGGAACCTCGCAAGTTAAGAAAGCAAAATTAGCGATGTTGATGAACGAATATGAGAATTTCCATAGAAGGATACAGAGTTGATCCAGGACATGTTCACAAGGTTCATGGACATAGTAAACAAGATACATGGCTTGGGAAAGGAGTTTGGCAAGGACGAATTGATCCGCAAAGTCCATTGCCCATTATGTCTGACCGGAATTCTAAAGTAACTACCATCAAAGAGTCTCACAATTTATCTAAAATGTTGCTTGAGAATCTTATATGGAATCTCACAATACATGAGAGGAGACTAAATGAGCGCAAGAAGCATCAAAAGCATGGTATTAAGGAAGATCCAATTGCCCAGAAAGCAAAGAAGGGCAAGGCGATAATCAAGTCGAGCTCAAGCTCCAAAGATGAGCAGGATGATGTTGAAACCTATTTGCTAGTCAAAGGCTTCAAGACCTTCGAATTTAAGGAGTGTTAAAATTGCTGAGAAACAAATGGAAACAATCCAACAAGAAGGTAAGGAGGAAAAACAAGATTTAAAATTCAAATTCTGATAATGGTCAAGTTTGCCATAAATGCAGGAAGCAAGGACACTTCTGCAATGAACTTCCCTTGAATAAGAAAAATGGCAAGAAGGACATATCAAGTGAAAACGAAGAGACAAACTCCAGTTCTAGCAAGGATGAAAGACAAGCGCAACTCGTGTTGATGGCAAAAACGGACTCCTCAAGCAACTCAGAGGAAAACGACTCTAACAAGATAAATCTCAGTTATGATGAGTTATTTAATAAATATAAAGAAATATTAGGAGAATTTGAAAAACTTGCTGAAAAATACTAAGTAGTAAAAAAGACTAATTCTAGCTTAAGGAAGGAATTTGAACTTGAATGAGAATCGTTGAAAAGCTGCTTTAAAGCTAAATGAGTCTAATGTAATAAGCAACTCAACCTCACATGATTGTCTAGAGTGTTCACCATATAGGGAGATGAACGAAATCTTGAAAAACAAATTAAAAGTGCTAAAACCTGAAAATGAAAAACTAATAAGTTAAAAACATTGACACATGAACTCTCCCTAGAACAAAAGAAGTTTGAAATTCAATGCACTATGATAGTATCTGAGAATGTGTTGCTCAAGTCCAAAGTACATGATCTGTAGAAGCCGTCAAAAACTTTAACCTTGATTCAAGAGGTTTAAAAATGGTCCTGTCTAATCAACAATTTGCTAGTCAAACGAACACTTAGGTACTCTTACTCAAAAAAGAAGAGTTTCAAACCGTCTTTTTTGAAAGGCAATAACTTGAGTTGACACTATGCATACACATGTACACAATACATTTTCTGTTACATACACACTCCATGGTCTAATATGTCATCTATCTAGTTTGTGTTGCATGCAGTATAAGACTAAAATTATCAGGCAGATTGGGTACCAAAATGCACCCTAACCAGAGTGGACCGATGTGGACACATAGGTTACACATCAAATTTTTCATATAGGTGTGTTGGAGGGCAAAGCAACACATGATACTTCGATTATGACTGCTCATGATATATGATAGGTAATAAGAATTTATTCCTTAGCCTGAAGGAGTTAGCAGTATGGTGTTTGGCAACAATGGTAAGGGTAAGAAGATGCAGACCAGTGGCATAGAAGACTTAGAGGCGAGTATAGAACTATTGCAAAAGTTCTCCAAGAACGAACTTGCTAGAAATTTGCCACCCACTATATTTGAGAGCAACAAGTTATCCAGAGTGTGTCAAGGGTAAATTTGCAAGATCCTCTTTCAAGTGCAAGAATCAGGTAAGTACCTGTATATTCATCCAGACCTATTTGGTCTTTAGTCTATTTGGTCTAGTCATGACACAAAGTTCAGGTGGTGCTTCTTTCATGCTTTACTATCATAAATTCCCCAGTATTGCATTTATTCGTGTTTTGGGATACAAGTGATATCTTTTGAACATGAAAAACTCACTAGGGAAGTCTGATAGCAAGGCATGTTGATTTATATACTAGTATATCATATGCTTTCACGATTTCTTTGTTTTAAGATTTTATAGGTTTCTTTGTTTTTTGTTCCATTGTAACACACAATAAAAATAAAAAATAAAAAACAAAAAAAAAAGGTCTCTTGTGTGTCTATCATTGGATTATATATGACATAATTTTCTTCATAGCACAGAGATGATATTTGATTTCTTGAGTCCACATTTTCGAAAATTTACCATGTATTTATATTGTTGACTTATACAAATTAGACACTTGATTGTGGTTTTACGTTTCATAATTCTATTGGCATGTACATATGAGCCATTCCCATAAAACAAAGTTGTTCATTTTATGAGTGGGTCTAAGAGTTCATTTTCTTTCATGTCAATGTATATATTAATTACAATAATTTCTAATTTAAGAAACAAACACATGCATTGATAAATAAAAATTGCATATATGAACCAAAATTCAAAATGAGTAAAAAAAATACTAGTATTAATATGTTTATCTTATATCCACACAAAAAGAGGGTAATGAAAAAGATGTCAAAGGCTACACTCATAGATTTAGTTATTTGCATGTAATCTCAAGTGTATCCATTTTGAACTGAACAATTATATTTAAAGATTGTGTGCTTATTCCCGCCAAGTACTATCAATCCTCCTTGTCCATCCAATTTGGCTAAAGTATTTATAACTTGGTCTCTATATGAGAGTTGAGATTTATTTTATATTTGATGAACATAAGCAACTGTGGTTAATTGCATAGTTCGTGTGTTTGGATAGTTATTTGTATGGTCTCCCTTGGTTTTTGATGACTGCATTATATGGTTTAAATGCTTTGCATATTGATATGTATTATGTCAATAGGGACCATATCTTATATTGAATTCTACTAATTGACATTATTTTCTTTATTCCAAAATAGTGGTATACAACAGTAGTATCCCTTTGCTGACTAACAAGTTCTCTCTCTACTTTATTTTGACCTATTATTTTATAATTTTGTATTCTAATAGTCATTTTGGTGTTGTTTCGTGTTTTCACTCCCACTAATGGCATTTACTGCATTTTCCTCCACTATATATTTTGCTAATAACAAAAGGACGAGGAAAATAAAAATAAAAAATCATACATTAAAGGGGAGAACATTAAGGAAGAGCACGAGAGAGAATTGATTTGATAACTATTTGTTTGCTTGATTCACATTCAAGTTTGTGTGCTTGGATGGAATATCATAAATCACGACTTTGCACATCTCATAATGTTCAATTACTCAGTCATACTTTTTTTCAATAATAGTTAGTTATTATCAAAATGTGAAGTTTATTGGTTGTAAATCCATATATAACCCCTGGTTTGATAAAGAACAAACTCTATTTGTAGTATAATATGTGTATTGGCATGTGTGCAGGTTAAGTGGATATGTAAGCGAATCAAGCGAAACGGTGATCGATATGACCGATACGAATGACACAGCTGATTTGTCAGAACTATAACTTGAACCTCATGATGAACTAAACTACAAAATTATATAGCTTGGAATGATCTTTGCAATGATACCAAGTTCAATCTAAACAGAGTGCGGATAGAGAAGTTATCAACGTATTAATGCAATGAGAAAGTACAGATTTACTGGAAAAATCCAAACTCACTGATAGCCCCACCCCCACTGGTGGATCAAAACCTAGGCCTATCCGAAAGCAACCACCAGCAGAACCATCAGTAACATACATCACTAAAATGAACCTAAGGCTATCCATGGTAAAGCCACCAATGACCCCACCGGTAGTTAAGATTTACAACAGTGCGATTTAGGCGTTTATTTGGAAAGATAAGATTTCAAATCTATTTATATTTGTTTATAAACAACCCAAATCATACCAGGATTAATTTAAATTAAAGGTTGTGACCTATTCAATATTAAATCTAGGTTTTGGCTTAATTAGAGAGATGGATCGCATCTATTTAAGGATTTGGAGAAAAAACAAAGAAAGATCACTTGTTTGTCTAAAAATTATGTTCTTTCCATTCCACAAAATTGATTTACAATTATAAAAAGAAAAAGAAAAAAGAAGATACAAGAGAGGAGAACCAGATTGCGCTCCCCTTTCTTTAATGTTGAATTATCTTCATGGCGATAAGACTTGCTCTTGTGTCTCATTAACGATCTATGCACCTCGATTGTAAACGATAAAAGAGGGTTGGCCAGTCTCTTTGAACTCGTGAGAGTCTACTTGCATGAGCCAAGCAAATCTTGAGAGCCAAGAATCTTTTGAAGAGTAAAAGGAGTCATTATTTCTCTCTTCTCATAACTATTTATAGGTCAAGGGAAGATATAAATCCTTTAAGATATGAATGAAATTCTTTGTTAAAAGATAACTTTAGATGCAAACAAATTACCCAATTCATGGTTAAAGATAAGGGAATAACCATCTCTTTACTGATAATTGTTTTGAAATAATTTCAATCTATCTGAAACTATAGCAATGCAAGGCTACTAGTTACTCTCGTAGTTAAAGTTTTAAACAAGGCTACTGCTAGCTACGCGTCTGGAAGTTACTAGTTAGCCTCGTATTTTCATCATGATGCAAGGCTATTGTCTAGCCTAGCATTTTTAGTCTCTTTAGTGGAATTTTTCAGCCGTAGTTTTCCACTCTACAATAACTAAGAAATTAAATCAAATAAAAGTCAAACATTGAAGAAAGTTTATAGTTACCAAGTACTATTGAAAACACAAGGTTACTTAAGATAAAGCCAAAACCAAAAAAAGATAAAATTTATATTATAAAGGGTGCGTGTATCCCCAAATTCCTTCATTTCAATTCTATATGTACCCTATTTCAGTTCTTCTTGTGGCAAATATTCCCTAAAGAAGTAGTTTATTGGAGACTAAACTACAACAAGGTTCACGAATGAATCTTCCATAAAGATACCTAAGATGAGCACCTTTAACGTGCCGCCTTAATCGCTAGAGGTGCTAAGGCGAGCGCCTCAAGAATCTCAAGCATTTGCCTTAGTAACATGTGATGCCTAATTGTATAGCCAGGCGCCAAACTCAAATAGCACCTCGCCAAAGTGCTTGCGGCGCCAAGACGAGTTGCCTTTAAGTGATTGATGTGATTGTGTGCTTACAAGCATGTAAATAACCATGCTTGCACCTAGATGTGTCTGCATATCCTACTTCGAACAATTGTCTCATTACACACTTTGAGGCACTAAAACACTTCGACATCCAAGTCTTTATAACTTTGTCTAAGAACAAAGTCAAATGAAAATCATGTTTGCTCTAAAAGTGAATCACTTTAAAGGCATATCCATACAAAATACTAGTCATCTTAATCCCAATACCATTGTTGTTGATGTGCAATTGTTACTTATGCTTCTTCAGTCAATTTCAGATGGCATTAACATTTATCTGCTAGTTAATGCAAGTAAATTAACTATACAGGGAACATGTACGCTTTGTTCAAAGATATTTAATCAAATCCTATCAAAGAGGTGGTATTTTATGTTGATGTGTCCACTGTTTATTTTGTGGCAATTTACTCGGGGTTATCTTACTCTGTAAATCATTTTCTCAAATTTATTTTCTCAAATTATTTTTTTATCTTACAAATATACATACTCTCCCTTGTTTGCTTATATTTTTTTTATATTTTTCATATAATTATCTCCCATATATTATATAAAATGAAGGTACAAAACTAACTCGTCTATATATTTCCAAATAGTAATTTATGTTGATGATGCATTTTATTATGTCAGTGACCATAGGCAGAAATGACCAATGCAAAGGATGTTAGAAAACCTTATGCATGAAAATATATTTATTTCCTAACACTCTTCTTTTTCCATAGCAGTTAATTTTAGATAATCCTAACATGTACAAGGCCATAGCAATCTAACCACGAGCAGTGTTCTAAATCTCGGCAAGTGTATCGATACACCAGCTTGGACTAAAACAATATGCTAAGGTCATTTTCTTGAGTTCTCATTTTGGACCGATATCAAGCAATATATCAGCCACGTAACAATATTATCGCCCGGTAAACAACATGAAAAATATAAACGAGATTAATATATTGTCGGTTTTCTTTATTTTATGAATTCAGACCCATTAATCCGAACTTTAATATATGAACCCATTTATATAAATATCACTGAATTCTCAATTCCTCATTCTACCCTAAATCTAATCAATCGACAATTTGATGCCATGTTTATTCCTCTCTGCACTCTCATGCTTGATAAATGAAATGATCACATCGAACAGACTATAGCAAAAAGTCCCGCACACCTCTCTCTCTGCACTCCCAGCACCGACGACCGAGATCTCCAACACCAACAATCCATGAACCCCAATAATCCCTCTCTCTGTTGTAGATAGCTCAGCTCTCCATCCCCCTCTTAAGCAGATTAGCACCCTCTTGAGTAGACCCTCCTCCCTCTCCCAACTCTGCTGTAACCTACCTCCTCCCTTTCTTGAGTAGATCCCCCTCCCTCTCTTGACTCTCCAACAGCCTGCCCTTCACTCTCCTGAGCATATTGCCCCCTCCCTCTCTCGAACATACCACTACCTCCTTTCGGCTCTCCCAACAGACTGCTCCCTCGAGTGTCTTCAAGATCCATCGATTTTCACTCTCTCTTAAGATATTGCAGTAGCAATTCGATTGAACTTGAGTATTTGGTTGATTTATTTCTCTAGTCTCTTGATGCATTTTAGGAATCTCTAAAACGGTTGATTATTCGTAAATTCAATACAAATTGGCAAGGTAAGTATATTCTAAGACTACAAACTTCTTTTTAAATAGTTTAATATGTTTTGCGTATGTAATGGCATGCATATTTTTTAATCGGTACGACACCGGTATGACATTCTGTATTTAGTGCTATATTATGATACATCGCCTAGTGTTTTGTATTCGGTATCCGGTATATAATTTTACTGACCCATATATTGTCGATATTTGATATTCAAACCACTGACTACAAGAGAATGCTACCTCCAAAAACGTCCAATTATCATTACCAAAAAGTCTATCCAAAATACTAGAATGCATTTGTTTATTGAGACCATCCAAGTTTTGGCGTCGCGAACAATTAGCACAACAAGCATGCAAAACACAAATCCTAACCCTATTCTAGTGACAAGTCCAGGAAAACAACTCTATTTTTCTACTAATAGTCTAATTAACAATTTTGCAACGTAGTTAGCACTAACAAATCCAACTTAAATCATCATTCAACCGTAAACTTTGGAGTTCCACATTCTCAATTCGGTCATCCAAAATAAGAATGTGAGATGTACATGTCACAAAATACATGTCGGGCAGGGGTGTAAATCGATCAGATACAGAATAGATATTGGGTATTTCTGTATTTGTATGTACTTTTATAGATACGAATATGAATAAAGATTTGCTATGAATCCTAAATTTAATATCCATATTCTCTAAAAAAGGATACGGCTCGGATATCGTAAAATCATATTAATGCTAACGGATACAGATGCAGATGCAATTTGGATTCTTACGAATACGGATATGATATGAGATAATATTAAATATTTTAAACATATTTATTTTTAACAATAATTCATGGCCACACAAGAAAGAACGAAAGAAAAATTTTAATAGATAGACTAATCAAATTACATGGAACAAGAAAAATTTAAATGAAAACAATAAAGCAGAAAAGGATTTTTCTTTTTTTAAATGATTCAATTTATTAAAAAAACAAACTAAAGAGATCAATGATATGTGGGGTAGAAGAAGATAATTGTGCCAATGATGCTTGAATAGGTGAAACTCGATTACAACTTCAATTTTTTTTTTTCTTTTAAATCTTATGTAGAGATGAGAAATTAGCGGTTGGGGTTGAAGTAGATTTGACATAGATGAAAAAAATCATCGCCAGCTCTTGCGGTTTAGTGTTTGATATCGATTGCTATGGGTAAGTGCAGATTGGAAACAGCTTCTCATCATACATGTGTATAGATATGAGATAAATACACTTATACAATATAATCGCATATATAATTATATATGTTTAACTAAATGAAATGGGTATAAGAAATCAAATTATCTAAACCTGAATCTAATTTGGAAATTAGAATCCAAATTCGAATATGGATCCAATCTAAATAAAGATCCACTATTTGAATCTGAATTTGACTCCAACAGCAAGACTAGGTTTCTAACCGAATCAGATTTTAAACAGATTCGGATCGGATTATTTCAATCTGTTTACACCCCTAATGTCGGGCAACACGGGCAGGCTGGGCTACTACCAGATTGGATAACGAGCATTAGGATCTTCAGTTCTCCATCGAGAGAGCTTCAAGAAAATTGAGCAACTAATAAGAGGTTCTTTAATTAAACTACTTGCATATTTAAAGGCTCAAGCCCTTAATTTCTAACAAAATCAGAACTCAAAAATTATAAATTACCACCAGACATATTAATCATGTCAACAACTCCAAAAATTTCCAAAACAAAAGTTTAGTAAATTAGAAGAACATGATTCCGAAAGGGCAAAAATATGATTTTAAAAAAAAAAAAATCACAAGAACTCACCTTTTATCCCTTCAAATGTATCGGTGAAACCCTCGCGAAACCGCTCCAAATTTCCCACAAACTTCTGCAAATCCTTCAGAAATCACTTCCCTTTTCCAACAAAAGTTCTGATTTTTGTTCACCTTTTATTTTGAATATCTTTTTTTTTTTTTTTTTTTTTGACAGAGGGGGGGAAAAGAGGCGTCTTGGTCGAAGTGAGAGGGCTAGAAGTATTTTGGGATAACGAAGTAAACAGCGGAAGCGCACCGACATTCTACCTCCTTGTAAGTAACCGTAACTCCTGAAAGTCGACTTGTTTCTTTTTTATTCCCCTCCGGAAAGTGAGAGTGAGAGGGCTAGAAGTATTTTTGGGAGTTTCTAGATGGCACAACTTTTTTTTTTTTCTAGTATGTCCACTTTTCCTAGTGAGCATATCAAGAGAGAGTTTTTCCTAGTGAGCACACTGATATTTCAAAAATGTCCTCCATCTCCTCCTCTTCTCACCTTCTCCCTCGACCTCACCTGTCAGGACCTCGCCGCCGCTCTCCCAAATCCTCTCGCCGCCGCTCGTCGGGAGCTCGCCGCCCTCGTGTTCTGGCTCCGTAATCCGGGCTAGACAGTCCGGATCACCAACGACTGATTCGGAACTGTTAATCCGGATCAGAAGTCGTGATCAAGTCCGGACGGCGAGGGAGCGAGCGGAGCGAAGTGAGGGCGAGCGGGGACAGAGCGAAGGCGGAGGCAGGCGCGGGACAAGCAGGGCGAGTGGAGGGTGGGGCGAGCGAAGGGCAGGGTGAGCGGAGGGTGGAGCGAGCGGAAGGCGAAATGAGGGCGGGGCGAGGGAGCGAAGGGCGGAGCGAGGGAGCGGAGCGGGGCGGAGCGAGGGCAGAGCGAGGGCGAGGGAGCGAGGCGAAGCGGGCGGCGAGGGAGCGAGGGAGAAAAAGGAAGACAAGAGTATTTTGCTCTAAAAATTTCGATGGCAAAATTATAATATGATAAAAGTTTTTAAGTGGGCTCACTAGGAAAAATGCTGTGCCCATCTAGAAACTCCCTCCGTTTGGATACGGGGTCATGAAAATAATTGTGGAAACTGATGGAAAGTAGGATGAAAACTAGAAATTAAATTGGCTTTCAATTTTTTCTTGTTTTAATGAAAAGTAATAGAAATATTATGCACTGTCTAAATTCAATTCAATTTCTTACTTAAAAGAAAATAACTAATACCATCTAGTTAATTTGCATTAATATATATTTCTTACTCGGAAGAAAATCTCAACCGTAAATAAATTTTATTAGTGGCTGAGATTTCGTCTTCAACACTCTTAACAAGCTTATATATTGAATAGAGTTCAAATCCATTTTAATTAAAAAAAGTAAGTGGAAAATAGAGGGTCACATTTAATTAAATGTGTGATAAATCCGATTTCCAATGAAATCATCAGAAGTTGATGGAAAATGAAGGAAAATGAAGGATGACAATCGGTAAAAAAACATAATTCTTTTATTTATCTTTTTCTCTCTTATTCTTTAATTATAGTTTTTAACCAAATATGAATAGACAACTTAGTTTCCAACTCAATTTTTCTTATCATTGAACCATCCAAAATGGCCTTTCCAGATTTTTCACAATCATTTTTGGGGTATTTACAGATCTGCTCCTTAAATCTTTATAAATTATAATTTAGTTCCCAAATCTTTATATTTAGGATTTAGTCTCTCAAATCTTTTAAATTACTACAATTTAGTCCTCCAGTTTATATTTTGACCCGATTTTTCCGATTTACTCCTGATTTCTTTCAGTTAATTCCCTTTCCCTTTTTCCTCTCTCTTCTTATTATTGGGTTCTCTACTTCTTTTTCTCTTCTCTCTCTATTCATTTATTAGGTTTTCTCTCTATATTGAGACCAAATGTATTATTCTCCACTAAATGTATTAAACCTAGAAATTAATTTATCCAATATAGAGAGAGTGAACCCAATAAATAAATTTATATTTAGACTTAAAGGTTTAATATATTTAATGGAGAATAATACATTATGTTTCAATATAGAGAGGGAGAACCCAATTAATGAATAGAGAGATAATAGAAAAATAAGCGGGGAATCCAATAAGAACTAAGGGGAAGAGGGAGAATAGAAGAACAAGTGGGGAACCCAATAAGAACTAAGGGGAAGAGGGAAGGAGAATTAAGTCAAGGAATCAAGGGTAAAACGGAAAAATCAGGCCAAAATATAAACTGGGGACTAAATTGTAGTAACTTAAAGGATTTGGGGACTAAATTCTAAATATGAAGATTTGGGGAACTAAATTATAATTTATAAAGATTTAAGGGACAGATCTGTAAATACCCCTTCATTTTTATATGCTTACGACTTTCATTTTTTTTTATGTTTTGGACTTTGGAGTAATTTGTATGGTAGTTTCTTTAATACGGAGAGTAACTCCACCATAGTGAGGAAAGAACAATCCTTGAACAATCCTTTGGAAAATGAAACTTTCTTGATCAAGTTCTCAGTTACTTATCGAACTATTATAAACTATTTATAAACTTCAAATTACGTAAAAGATCCACGACAGAAAGAGAAAAGAGTTCCCAGTTTTGAAAAGAGAAACTCTTAGCCTATATTTAGAGATGGGTATAGGAGAGTGTAAAGGCTAAATTTTTATTTTTAATTTGCTCAAATTGAAATTTTGAATTAGAAAAATAAAATTTAATTTTTAATTCAAAATTTTAAATAGATCGTCCAATAAGTGATTGATGAGCAATGACCATTCTCATCCCTATCGATACAAGCACCTGGAACACATAAACAGCTTCGGTGTGCCCTTACAAACTTTTCTCCTGCATGAACAAGAACTTTTCTCCTGCACGAACAAGAAGAAAATCCTAATCCAGAACCTGATGCAGCCTCTCAACCTGCTAAGTGGGTCTAACTGGAACACATATACAGCTTCGGTGTGCCCTTACAAACTTTTCTCAGGCATGAATAAGAAGAAAATCCTAATCCAGAACCTGATGCAACCTCCCAACCTACTAGGTGGGTCGAAAGTAACTATGTTGAAAGTAACTGGAACACATATACAGCTTCGGTGTGCCCTTACAAACTTTTCTCCCACATGAATAAGAAGAAAATCCTAATCCAGAACCTGATGCAACCTCCCAACCTGCTAGGTGGATCGAAAGTAACCATGTTGAAAGTAACTCTGCCGCAACTCTAATGTTCAGATTTACATTAAGTTAGCTGGGAGATCGTCCATAATGGTTAATCATTCACCTTTGGCAAAACCAGTACCAGAAATTGATCCAATCCCAGACTTCAGCATGCTTGGCAGAATACATTACTGATACAGTAAATGAACATGACGAAAACGAAACAATATCAGATTGATGCATATAATACAAGCACAATATCGTATCACTTGCCAACAACTTAGGGAGAAAGCTAATACAAGGCACTTCCATGGGTCCATTTTTATTTTATTACTTTATACAATAGAAGATATAAACAGTAACTTGGTGCCACGGGTAAACAGGATCGTCTTAAACACTCCTTTTCTTGGTTTCATCAGCGAAATACACTTTTCTTGTATACATTGTGTATCCATACATGGAGTTGCAGGTCACATGCAATACGCTGGAGCAGATGCAGGCTTGTAGAGAAATGGTTTGATGGCACGAGAGTATCCGGATTGACGGTTGTAAGTGAACTTGACCCCAGTATGGGCATCTCCCCTCTGAGTGCAGTGCCCGTGGTAGCTGCTGATGGGCCTGACCAAGCACGAGTCCCAGCGGTCACTCTCGGGCATCGTCTCTGCAACTGTGTAAACGCCTTTGGAGTTTGTAAAAGCCTGGTAGTTGAGAACCTCTCCAGATTTTGTTATGCAGAGTACAGCAACCTCGGCTCCTGCACTCAAAACAATGTTTTAACCTCATGAGATGGGAAGACACGCGTCCGTTGGTTAGCAGAAAAAAGGGGGCCTTGGGGATAAGGCCTTGGCCCATGAAAATTCAATAGCTGATATAAAAAACTTTTCACATATGATATATATCAAATCTGTTATGTAAAATACCAAAACAGTCTATGTACCTTCTATCATGAACCATGGCCATGCCGGACATGCGTGCCAAATACACATAATATGTGATGTGTCAGTCTGATGTGCTCATATCAGCATTGTGGTGTCCGTGCAATATAGCTACTAGCCCATCTATATCCTTTTCCTTCGCTTTCCTATTGGTCCACCCAATTTTTCTTCTAATGCTGAGTTCTTCTAAGTTCCAATTATTTCCCAACCATATGTTAGTCTCTAGTTTTAAATGAAGAGCCACTCTCCCCTCTTTGCTTAGTAAATCAAATGCCCTTTAGGTAAAAGGAGTTTTTCGATATCGATCCCTTAATTCTTCCATATTTAAATACAGTCTCTCAAATCTTCATATTTTTCATTTAGTCCCTCGAAACCATTAATTACTCCACTTTAGTTCCTCGCGTTAAGTTCCATCCAAAGCTTAAGGATTATACCTTTAAATTTAACTTAAGGATTATACCTTTAAATTTAACTTTCAAACATATTTTTCCAGTTATATCCTCACCTTCAACCTCTATCCTAATAATTAAACCCAACTTTCTTCTCTCCACCCCTAATTACTCTTTTCATAATATACTGAACCAAAATCCTGCTCCTTCCTAATTAGTCAAGCAAACACCATCCCTCTCTATCTCTCATCCCTAACTATTTTCTCTCATTATAAAGTGAATTCAACTCTCTTTCTCTCCCTCTCTTCCCTAATAAATCAACCGAATATTCTCTCTCTTAATCTCTCCTTCCTAAATATTCTCTCTCATTATAATATGAACCCAATTTCCTTTCCTCCCTATTTATTCTTTCTCCCATTATATACCTAACCCCACTCCTCCCTCTCTCTTCCCTAATAACTCAACTCAACTCAACCCAACTCTCTCTCTCCCTCTCTCTCTCCTAACAACTCTCTCTCTCTCTCACTCTTAACCTCTGTCCTCTCCCTAATAACTCAGCCCAACATCCTCACTTTCAATATCTCCTCCCTAATTACTCCCTTTAACCCCCCCCCCTCCATTGTAACTCAAAGAAATGTCCTCTCTCAAATTTTCCTTCATAACAACTCTGTCATTATAAATTGAACCCAACTCCATTTCACCTTACTGTTAGCATATCCCTCTCAATCTTCTTCTCATTAATTTCTCCTTATGAGTTCTAAATGACAACTCAAGATTAAGGTAGACATACGAGTTGTGTGGATGGTATAGAGTATGAATAGTCTTGATGAGCAACTGGCCGCCAACGGAAGTGCCAGAGATGAGATAGGTGAGGTTGAAGGGAGAGGACAAAATGGATAAACTAAGTGAGAGAAGACCACATCTTAGATTTGACGAATGAGAACAGGAAAGTGGAGGGGGCAGTGGTGAGGAGAAGGGGAAGAGCACGTATCTTATTTTCATTGATCATAGGAAATCTAACGTCTCTTGAGGAAGGAGGCAAGTAAAAGGATAGCTTGGTCATTTACTAACCCTAGTTAGCTCCCAACCCAGGTTGTTGAGTTAGGTGGCTGGAAAAACTAATGGAGGGATTAAAATGGAGTAACTCAAGGGTTTTGTGGAACTAAAATAAAAATATAAAGAATTAAGATATTGATACCTAAATACAAAAAATTTAAGGAATCGACATGAAAAAACACCCCAAGTAAAAATGGAGACATAAATCACTAAGAACATAAAATATAAACTATCTGATCTTGTCCGGAGTACATAAAAAAAGAAATAAAAGCCAAAATCTTAAAATAGAAGTCATCAGTAATGAAAGAAACTTCAGAAGAGTCCCAGAGTCCTACCTCCCCCACCCAAAAGAAACTATAAAACATAAGAGATAAGAAAAGAGTGGCTTAATGAAACTAGTATTCATATTATGACATTATAAACGATCACATTCATTAGAAGAACCAAAAATACGATTGCTCCAAAGGTGAGTTCATGATTCATGCCACAAAGTTAAGATAGAAATTGAATATAAAAGCAAAAAACCATGGTTTATTTTTTCATACTACAATAGAAGTTAATTTACCACCATCTCAAGAAGATTGAATCCGTCCAACCTACAACTTATACTAAGAAACTCCTAAAAGTAAGTTTATAATATATATTTCTCCAATAATCTATAGTTAAATGAAATGAAAAAAAGAAAAATCATTACTCAAGTCAAAAATACCAGAGAATTCACCAATAGAAAAACACCAAGACTCCTAGTTTGCAGAGGGGCTGGGCTTGATGAATCACCATGCAAAAAAATTTAAAAGCAGCCTATTACTTAACCTTATCATCTATAATGTTGTTCAACAAACATAGTGAGGCTGCTTTCACTAAGCCAAAGGTCCAAGATCATCTATAAAACAGAATTACATAAGCCGCCAGGCAGATAATCAATAAGAAAGAGAATCTTATTAGACCATATTTACTTCCTCAAAAACATTTAGCAGCTCCAAACAAGTAAGGCAATAAAAGTCCTTTTTTGTGTCAAACTGAGTCCAAGCATGTGATGGCTAGTAAGGGTATATAAAATTTAACCGACCAAACCACACGGCTTGTTTCCATTTATCCATAGTTTGGTTAGGTTTGCCAACACTACCGACCCAATCCCGACTGAATTAAAAAAAATAATAATAATATATACACATAATATTATATACACACACAACTTGAAAACCAAAACCCTAACTCTAGTTCATGATGGCAGTGCTCATCAACTATGCTCCGCAACTCTACCTCCTTAGGCTCCACCTCTTCGACTCCTCCGAATACTCCGCCTCCGCCACTCCTCGGACCTCTTCACCTTCTCTCTTTCCTCCTCTTCGTTCTTTAATCTTCACCAACCTCCACCACCAACCTAGATCTCCAAACTTCAACGTCCTCCATCTCGATCTTCATCGACTACCTCCATCTTTGCCTCCTTAACCTTTGTTCTCCGCTAATCGCCGAGCTAAAAACTAACTGATCTAAACCAGGTCGGCATCCAGGCTATCCGATTTGGTTACAGGTCAGGCAAAAATCTAAATACTTGAACTGAACTGACCAACTCTCACCCTTAGTGGCTAGCGCCCACAACAGTGATATTCATTCTAAAAATATTGCAGCATGATTTCCAGTGCTTGCAATACGGAGAAATTACTATTTATCCAATCCCTGAATTTGATGTTTCTTACATAATGAAAGCAGAATTAATTTACCAAATAAAATAAAATGGTTACAAACACATATTAGGAAGAGGGAAAATGCAGTCAAGATCTCGACCACCAGCACTGAAGATATAAATGGCTTCATGAAGACAAACAAATATTATGAAGATGAACCTGACTTTACACACGTGATCAACTACTAGACAGCATTACTAGACAGCATATCAGACTTTATGCCATATGGCTATATTAGGATTATACTTGCCCACGTTAATATTTCAAATAATTAAATGGATTATGCATACACAATTTAATTATGCAAACACAAACCTTACCATTACTATAATGTATAATGAATGAGTCTTGTCTACTTTTATGTGGCCAAAAGTTTTCTCAAGTCGCACATGTTCACCATATTCCTAATTGAAGTTGCATTCCACATAGAATCCCATGCTTGGATCAAGATGAGAATCTATAGGGGTAACTCGGACCTTTGGGATGTTTGCTAATGTAGTATCCATGACCACTCATAACATTAAGAAAAATAATAAAAGGGGACATGTCTACTATGATGAAGATGTATTTCCCTTGATATCTGTTCATGTAAGAGCAACTACAGACAAATATTTTGATTTAGTTACTAAGAAGTCATTTATACATGTGCCCAACCACTAATAACTCAAAGTCTACTAGCTTAGAGTCAGTTAAACTTAGTCTTCTCGAGTAATGAATTGCTATTTACTCTGCAAAAAAAAAAAAAAAAGCCAATTATCATTCTTGGAATCATTACCACCTGCTAGAGTTCCTTTGTTGATCCACATGCTTAATCACACTTCAACCACAATAACCAACCCTGAAGGGAAAGAGAGTTTTCAATAGAAAAAATCACCTAAAATTTATTAATGTAATCATAATCACCGCTTGATGCCAAAGCCTAGCCAGACATGGGAGTGACGGAGACAAATTTTACATTTCACTGGGTTTGTCTAACAATAACAATGTCAAGTAAAGAAATTTTACATTTTACTGGGTCAGCGCTCTAACAAATAACGAAGTTGAGAACTGATATTAAAGATTTCGCTTCAAAAATACCAAAAATCCAGCTGTCAGGGATTCTTATTGTCCATCTCACAAGGTGTGTAATGTCGAAAATATTTGAATTTACCATACTTCATACATTTGTTTCTGACGAGTCACGCTCTCAGCCTCATGGATACTCCCAGGATAGTTCCGGACACTCAAAAGTTGATGTTTCGAGTTATAATATCAAGATGAAAGATGTTGGCATTTGCATTAAAGAATGCTATCACAACCATATGCAATAAAAGTTTGAATTAATTTTGTCAAATAATGGAATGATAGGTTATCCTCGGGTGTTCAGATTGTTTGACATGACCCACACAACAGTGGCTTAAACTTTTGGTGAAATGGTTGTCTGACGTACAACAATGCTTCAACAGGTCCTATGCTCAAACCTCATCATTGCATTAAAAATATGTTTATTAACCTACTTGCTTGTACATTCCAGGCAGGGAAAGGCCTTTCCGTGTGACGTATAGGGAGAAGTGACAATTACATTAGACCACAGTTTTAAACCAACAAATATGTTGGTCAGTTATGTTTAACCTGAGCAACATGTGAGTGACCTACAATGAGCGTAATAAATTCTGACCTAACCTGACCCACTTATAACTGTGAAACCCAAAACCGACCTATTAACCAGATTACCAGCAGGGTAAGGTTTGGACTAAGTACGATTTGTGTCGTCCTTTTTAACAAAATGGAAGTAGAAAGGAATTATACCTGTGTTCCATCCTTCTACTCTGATTAATAGTAAATAGAAGGCTCAGTTCGGATTAAGTATGATTTCTTTTTTTTTTTTTCTTCTGGAAAATGGAAGTAGAGAGGAATTGAACCTCTATCCAAAATGAACTTAGTTCTTCCATTATTTTCAACCAAACTGATATATGTTTTCTTATATATAAATACTTTAATTTTAAACATTGAAAAGTATTCTGACCATGTGCCAGTACATAGGAACCAAATGCATCAACTACCAGACCACTTGATTAACAGTATATTGAATTAGAGATACATATAGATTCTAAATTGAAACACGACCTAAATAGGGGATTTAACTCGAACTCAATCCCCTTTTGGGTTCTGATCCAAACTATTTATGATCAACGCATACCCACAAATTTAGGATAAGGTGTCAGGATAGCAGGTTCAGCTAAAATTGTCATCCCTACTTGCGGGCCTATATATTAGCATGCAATGGTCTATATTTGTCTATTGCATTCAATGGAGGACTGATTTGTTCATGAATTTGGAAATTTGAAAAATGGTCTGAACAATATGCCTCCATTTCCTTGTTTTTTCTTTTTTTCTTTTTTCCTTTCCCTCTTTTGTTTCATGGAAAAGGAGGTAAGGATTTGATGGTATCATAGATTTCTGATTTTTCCTTGTTTTGTTTGGTGAAAAAGGAGATATGGTGTGAACAGTAGAAAGGGTGGCTAGAAAATAATTTTAAAACCCCAACCAGTACCCTCCCTCCTCCAGAAATTAAGAAAAAAAGTTTGGCTCATTTTCTCTCCCTCTTCCAACAGTTTTGTAAGGAGACCACTTAACCAAATTGTGTGAACAGTACCCTCTCTTGCTTCTTCCTTTTCCACCAACCAAACAAAGAATTTGGGCGAAAAGCACAAAACTTGATGTTAACAGCAGCGAATACCATCTTCCAGTCCCTTTTCCAGCTTCAAACTTACAAACCAATCAGCCCCTAAAGTACAAGGTATGATCCCTTAGTCACTGTTTATTAGTGTAAGCTTTAAGATCTAGTGGGATAGTACATATACTCTAAGCACTTGGTCTTCAAGTTTATGGACAAGGTTGATACTAACATTATATAAGAGGCCTTAACTTATGTATAAAAAAACTCAATTGAATAAAATAAAATTTGATAGATACATAGGAGCATGTCAAGATAATAAAAGTATTAGTTAGAACCAAGGTTTAAAATATTAGTATGAGAATCACAGTCAACTAATGATTATGGTATCAGAATCAACAACATCAGCATATCATGTTGGCAGCATCAAAAATATAACACAGAGTGCTGAAAATCTGATACTATATTTGCAATATATATGGGTATCAGGCGATAATTAATACCTTGGTCAGAACCAAGATTCAAAATCTAGGTGTTGGTACATGTCAATTAACTTTGACTGAATCAAACAACATCAATGGCTTCATAACCAATGATTGACTTTATGGTGTCGCAGCCCTCTTTAAAATTTAAATTTAATTATTATAAGAAATACTTGGAAGATTGAGTCATATCTAATAATTGGATACTCAAATACTTGACTTGGTACATCTTGATAGTCCCTTGACATATTAAAAATTTGCAATGTATCTAAGACCTATGAAAGACGCATCATACATGAATATGAGACTAAAAAGTAAAAAAAGTTACCTCAAATGCATGAATGATGGGTTAATGATTCTTTTGATTTGAAAATGCTATGCATTTGTCCAATATGTCAATTGTTTTTTATAAAGAATATGATTTTGCACATAATTATTAAAGTAGCTAGCTAGAAAATATTTCATGTATCGGTGACATTGAAGATTAAGACACATCCACATGTATAATTTTATTAATCATGTATTCAACATGTATCATTATCCTAGAATTTTTGGATTTTCCTTATTCGTGTACTTATCTGTATAATTATTTATACATAGCTTTCATTGTATACATGCAAAATCTATCTTATTTTTTAAAATTTGCCATATTGACGTGTCCAAAACCATAGTGTACCCATATTTGTGCACATGTTTAATAGTTATTTAGGCAGTGTTTTCAATTCATTTAAATAATTATGATGTTCCGAACAAATTCTGATGAAATCTTAAGGAATGGAGATGATGCAGAAAAGGTTCCATAAAGATGTTAAAGCCATATTAGTAATCAAACAAAAAGGAAAGTAGAGATGTTCAGGAAGGTTAGTAGTATTGTAGTTAACTGCAAACTCATTATTCCGATTGGCTTAAAGCTATTCTAAAGCGGTTTAGTAATACATTTTTAAGACAGATTCTCGTTAACTAAAAAACATGTACTGTTGCTACTTCTAATGGACAGGACAGTATAAAATAATAAGTGATCCAGCCTTTTTATAATCAATAGCATGATTTAAGTTGGGATCTAGAAAGGCTTTGACCCAAATTAGTTATTTGGCAGAGCCCACGTTATGGTCTTCACCAACTTTAGCCTTGATCCAATTTAATCAAATGGTTAGAACCCATGTATTGGGTTAAGAAGAATGGGCAAAATGGCTTTGACCCAAATTTGGTAGAACCAATGATACAGCTTTCACCCAACTTTGGCTTTGATCCAATTTAATCAATTAATTAGAACCCACGTTGTCAGTTAAGAAGGGATGGGCAAAGATACAGCTGATATAAAAACATATACTGCTAGCTGTAACGTCCTTAGTAGATTCTCTAATCGTCCCTTGAGTACTGTGCTTACTAAAAAGGAAGAGAGAATTGGAACTTTACTTTCAGCTGGAACTCAAAATTGATTTCATTAGCCGACTTAAAAGAAAGGGATGATCAGTTATCCCTTGAAAGACAAACTTCTTTCTCTGATCTTGACTGCATGGGAACTTCGGAACCAACACGTAGACTTACCAAAAAAGAAAGAAAAATGTTTGCTTGAACAGTAAACACGAAACTATATATTTAATACGAGACGTTTGCAGAGCATAAATGTCTAGTAATTAGGAAGCCTCGAAATACTCTATATTCCTACTACTGCTCCAATCCTAAATAGGAAGACCTTCGCTTGAGCTAATCTCCTCAATAAGAAACGGACTCTCATAGTTCACTTAGGCAAGAAGCTTCTTTTTCTTCTCTCTCGACTAGCCTGCTCAAGCGGCTAGAAGACTAGGGTGGGTTCAAATACTTACTGGCTCCATATCAGTATCATGCTTCAAAGGCATAAAGTCTTTCTCTGTATATGCATTTACTCGAAATCCAGAAAGAGGAAGAGTTGTTCCCCCTTTGTCCATTGTTGCTTCATCTTTTCTTTCATAACCAAGTCTGAAAGCAACAGTCCGTGCAACGATGTCAATCTCGTCTTCTTGTATGGTTGCACTAATCATCTAAACACCCTTGGTCCTCTTGGTCATGAAAGCTATTATTTTCTTCAAGATAGGGGGCACAAGTATCTGCCAGATATCTTACTCGCTTTAGGAAGCGTCAGATAGAGCTTGATTAAAAAAAAAAAAAGAAGGGGAATTGCGGGCTCGGAAACAAAAAGGGTGTAGGCCGCTCAAGGATAGGAAAGCAATAACTAAATCTCATCCCAATAGAGAAAAGGGAGCCCTTTCCAAAACCTAAGACCTCCAAAGCATATGATCAGAGTGTAGGCCTAAATCTATTGGAAGAATTACAGAAGAATTGGAAAAGTTACAGGAGAAAAAAGTAGTGAATCTCTATGCATAAGAGCTACCTAGAAAAGGGATGATACGCCATTTTCTCATTAAAGAACTTCTGTCAGTACAAATTTACCATCATTTAAATTAAAAAAGGAACCAAATACCATTTTCGAACGTGTTAGATATATTTCCCACTGACCAAATCATATACCTTTGATACACATACCATTCTTAATATGAAGGTTGAGAAAGCTCAAAATGCTATATAATGGTAAAGGAGCACTTGTCTCTTGAAAGACCATAAGTAATAAATAAAAAAGAGGATAATACATAAGTAATACATTAGAAAGAAGTTGTAGAAAATCTTCACCGAGCAAAGCCCCAAAGAAATCCCTACAATGGTCAATCGATGTGCACAGAAGGAGAGAACTGCCCATCTAGACAACGCATATTTTAAAATAGTGAATAGATCAAACTATGTATAGGAAAAGAAGTACTTAAGTTTGACAACCATCATAATAATAAATTAATAATCCATAAACTGCAGAGTATCAAGCCCCAAACAAACATGGCCACTGTCAAGTAACAAACCAAAACCCATCAAGCTTTCAAGCAATGGAAGTGCAGTGTGAAATTAAAAATTAACAAGGAACTGAGCTAACTAATCCAATCCACATCAAGGTCACCAAACTTCAAAAAGTAAAATAAATTAAACTATAATGCATCAAGCTTCAAAGCAATAAAAGGTACCCCTTTTCTCCCATTATTACCGACTTTTACGAGGAGAAAAACCCATAATAACCAATCATTCACAAAAAAAATCAAGGAAAAAATAAATAAAACCCATCAAGCTACCAAGGAATAAGCACTAACAAACTACAATTCTTCGCAAAATTCAACTAATCCAACAAACTATGAACTATGAAGAATTTTCCAATTTAATAATAAAAAATAATAATTTCAAAATTCAACTCTTAGGGAAAATAATTCTTAAAGTAGACGGATCCAGACTCACTTGTGAAGTTTGTATTGATCTTTTGGAAGGATTTGGACTAGGGAAGTCCAGATCCAATTAACATAATGAGGATCCAGACTTCCCATTAGAGGGGATCCGGACTTAACAAGTCTGGAATGGATTATCCGGACTTGCGAAGTCTAAATCTCTATTAGAATGGATCTGGATTTCTAAAGACCGAAACCCTCACTGGTAGGTTCCAAACTTCTCAAGTTTGGATCCCTGCAGGGGGGCGATTTGGACAGCAAATCAGCCCCTTCTCTAACTCTCTCTTCATCTCTATCTAATATCTCTCTCCTATCCATCTACTTTGATTGATTTTATATGCTTTGGTCACCTTTTCAAACGGCTCAATATACGTGTTTGATGTTTCGTATCAATATCAGTTTCGTATTTCACCCAATATATTTTGGTCTATTATCTTACTCGAACGTTAAAGCACCATTCAGTCGAAGAACCAACGAAACGGAAGTGTTCATCATTGTACCTAATGATTCAATGACTATTGAAATTAAATATACACATATACGAATGCACTGCTTAATTTGACTATTTTATTGGACAAATTAGTTTATATGTAATGTACGACATAATGAAAATATTTTTTTTTTTTATAATCATAATTATTACTTATTATTCACCAACTAGTATTTTAAAATAAATGTCTACGTATTAACATATTTTACTTTGTTAGCTAAACAAAATTTACCGAACATTCACATGAAGTGGATTTTCCTACTCACAAATTAGATACTAATATATAAAAATTATATCAAACACTTGCGTGAATCCATATGCCACTAAACCTAAGATACACATGAATTATTTTACATAAATAGTAGCAAGTAAAGCAATGATTCAAGAATAATTGAAAAATTATAAATAGAGCAAAGAGAAAATTAAAAAAAGTACCTCGAAAGAGAGCTCAATTGCAGTAGATCTCTAACTTGACAAATTTTTAAAGTGAATTATCAAGAGAGAGCGAGTTCTGGGGAGGAAGGTTTAAAAGAGGGGGGAGCGCAGCTAGGGTGGGAGGAGAGTAATGGGGGAGAGGGGGATTCTGGCAGAGGGAAATGAGAGAGAGAGAGAGAGAGAGAGAGTGCAAGGGGGAGAAGAGTAGGAGAGATGGGAGGTCTAGCGAGGGTATTGAGAGAGAGTGCGAGGGTGGAGAGTAACAAGAGAGGGGGGCTTGGCGGGACAAGAGGGTTCTGACAAGAGGGATTGAGAGAGAGCGCGAGTGCAAGGGGGGAGGAAAATGGTAGGGGATTGAAAAAAAGTGAGCTAATGTGGAGAGAGATGAGTAGCTGGGAATGATTAGGAGTGAAAATTGTTATATTTTTTATACATTGCATGTACACGTAATCCAATTTTGATGTTTAATATGAAAAATTAATGAGTTATTGTGCACATTATTCTAATTCTCCACTTGAATTTAGCCTAATCTAGTGTTTCCTAACTTTTTTGTAGGATTTTAGATGTAAGAAAATTAAACGAAAAGCGTGTATGCATGCACAAGATTCAGCAGCATAACCTACCAGAGAACTGCCGACAATTCCTTAGTAGGACTATCAACAATCCCTCATATATTAGCACTATAAACCTTATCCGAAAAGGGCTGTTGAAGCAGTTGTCCACAGCCTGATGGACAGACATGCGAATACAGAGCAATTTCATGAAGAAAAGAATTTCCAAGTAGATAAAACTCTTGTTTTAAGTGATCAAACCCTATAGGGTTTATAAATATCTATTATATCTCAAAAAAACAGATCATGACGAGAGATATAGATTATATAGATGATATAGAGATGGTTAAAAGAGCTTTTGAGAATTTTAAAAGATATTGTGAAAATTGTTACTCCTTATGTATTTTTTTATAGTCAATAATAAAATATCACTATGATGAGCATGAATGGCTAATTCTTTTTCAGTCTTGGATAAGAAAACAAGCACTTAAATGATAATCTGGTAGAGTTTTATTGTTTTTGTTTTTTTATAAATTGATTTTGCTTTTTTATCATTGTTGGTATAAAAATATAATTTTTGAGACTTTGATGGTTTGTATCTTGATAGTATAATTATTACTTAGTTTCTAATATATCATTGATTTTTTATGTATGGTATATGACTATATGCTTAGACTTTGATAAGTTATTTCTATGATCTATATCATACTTAGATTTATCTCAAAAATTCATGTAAGTATTAACTAGGGGAATTAGTTAATTTCAATATTATAATTTTCTTTAATCTTGTGCTCTTAATGAAATGTTTTCTAGTTCTAGAAGACCATGTAATCCATATAACTAAGATTAAAAAACAATAACTCATCCAGTAATTCAATTTTAGGACGTTCACTCCAATATGTCTCTCTTTTTTATTTTAGTAAATTAAAATTTCATTCGACCGATCTTTCTCTATTTTTAGATTTCTTTTTCGTAGCCTATAATGTGTGTGTGTGACACAGCAAATGGTATTGTATTCTCGACACAACGATTTTGGATATACTTTCTGAATATTACATGTCAATCTCCTGCATCTACGAGTGCACAAATCAGGTTACATCAGAGTGATTTAAGAGAGATTGCGCGAATGTGAGTGGGAAAGAGAGTAGCGGGGGAATTGAGAGAGAGAGGGGGGGGAAGGATAGTAGTCGAGGGGGTTCTATGATCAACAGTAAGAGAGGAGAGGCAACTAGGGTTCGAATAGGGCGTGCACATATAAATCGATAGATCCGAACTTGGAAAGTCCAAATCCGTTCCTATAGAGAATCCCCACCTGATAAGTCCTGATCCAACATAGGGATAAACCTAGACTTTCCAAGTCTGAATATCACCTCCCCGGACTTGCAAAGGTAAAAAGAATCTGGATTTAGCAAGTGTGAAGTCCTCCCAGAAACGGATTGCGAAGTCCCCCAGAAACTGATCCAGACTCCCAAAAAACTGATCCAAACTCCAAAAATCCGGATAAGTCTAGTTTGGGAATTATTTTCTCTACAAGTATATTTATAGAATTTATTTTTTATTATCATTAAATTTTAAAATTTTTCCTAAACTTCCAGTCTTCGTATATTTCCCCTTAATCTAGGAACCAATATTCCAAAAGAATGTGAACTAACCCACATAAAGCCCACCAAACTCCAATCATCAGTTGATTAATCAACCAAAACCCAAAAACCTAACTGGTAATTGATCTTTTCACCATTTATTTGGTTAGCAAATTGAACAAAGAATCAGATAAAATATATAGAAAAAAATACACATAGGAAAATTTACATCAGAAAAATTGTGTTTTGAGAAAAAGATGGATTCACCTTGTAGAGCGTGATCTTCAGGTCCGATGGATGAATCGCCGCACACGTCGCAGACCACTCTCCCATGGATCTCGCCAGTCCAGGCCTCTGCAGAGCACGTGAGGAGCAGCAGCAGCAGCGGCAGCAGCACGAGTCCACAGATCATTCTCTTCTGCAAATTTTCCATTTTCAAAGATTGGATTTTTTTTTTTTTTTTTTTTTCCCCTAATTTTTTGAGGTCGGCCGGCTCTTTCTCTCCTCTCAGGTTTGGTCGCACTGCTCAATTATTTAGTTAGTTCGGTCAGTGTCAAAACCCACCGACGTCGGTGGGACCCAAGAGCGGTATGGTAATAGAAAAGTCCATAAGGAATTCTTTTACTTATTTTATATAAAATTTTAAATTAAAAAAATATTTTTTTAATTTAATATCTTATACAGAAAGAGTCTATTACCGTTTCTATCACGAAGAAGTAGAGTGAAGATTTTCTCTTTTTCGTTTTTCCTTTAGTTTCTCTTCTTTTTTAGAGAAAGATTATAATAATTTGAGCACAATAAACACTTGTCGGTTCCGAGTTCCGAGTGCTTCTTACAAAATTTAGTTGAAACTTGGAGTTTATAGATACTTTAAAAAAAAGAGGTTTTTTGAATTATTTTTAATAAATTTTATATTTGGATATTAATTTGTAATAAATTGTTATCTTGATATTAATTTCCAAAAATATTAGGATAATTTGTAATGAGTCTCCCAAATAAAAAATTATTTTCAAAAAAAAATAACAATATTATGATATTCTTATTCGTCTAATAACTAATAACTAATGATTGCAATTTTAAATATAAGATTTTCATAATGAATGAACTTTTATAGATATTTATTTCAATTTCAAGGGAGACAATCAAACAAATAAGATTGATTAAAACAATCAATAAATTTTAGTGTATGTTTTTTAGTAAAACAAACTTAGCTTCAACCAATGTCTACTTTTGCATAGGTAGCAAGTGTAGACGTTGCCAATTCGCTAATTCCTACCAAACAGAATTGAAAGTATTGCTCATTTTTTTTCTACTGAACACTAGTAGGATACAATCAAATTATAATATGGTATAAATTTTCTCTCCTATCCAGATCCCAAAATACAAAATCTTGGATATGTAAGAAATAAAGATTAAAAACACGTGTACAGAGCTCATAAAAACTATATGCTGGACACAAATATAAATCTTTAATGAATAATATTAGTATGAATATAGGAACATCAGATTCATAAAGTTTAGAACTCGAACAAGATTAACTAATTGAGAACATAAAAATTAGAAATTATTTTCTTATTTTTTTAATCAAATGAATGAATGAAAGTTATAAAACAATTATTATCTCTCTCTGTCTATGTGTGTGAAAGAGAGAGTAATGGACTTATCAATTTACATTAGTCCCTATTAATTTATTAAAGGTTAGCATATATTTCGTTAATTATTCATCTTCATGATATAGCGATATAGCTCTTGATCTCGATTTATATACTTGCTTTATATATATGATTTTCTTATATTTCTATACTCATATTTATCTATATTTTGCTATAAATTAATGTATTACTTAGGTATTTTCTCATTTTTTTTTAGAAAAAAAAAATTTAAATAAAGAACAAAGAAAATAAGGCCAAAAGAATATTTTTATATGTCTAAATTTCAACAGTCCAAGATCCTATTTTATATGTGGAGATCAAGTTAACAATCACGGAAAATCAATCAAGATCAAAAAAATTAAGAAAGAGATCATGTTGTCATAAAGTAGATAAAATAGTTAAAGGCAAATCAAGTCAAAAATTATAACAAACTTAGTTGTTATATTAGAGATTTTCCAAATCCTCAAAGATTTCATCAAATTTAGCAATTATGGGAAAAAAAAAACTTGACAAATCAAGTTGAGAGAAGGATTATATCAAATCTATATATTATAGAAAAGGATTTATAAATCAAGTTATAATGACAAATCAAGTTAAATATTTATTATGATCTTTTTTACCTATTTCGTAGCAAATATAACTAACACTTTCACATATAAGTAGAGAGACAACTTGTCGTACATGTATCATATTTTATAGAATAATTTATGAAAGTTGTTAGTGTCGTTTGGCTGATTTTTTTTGTTTTATTCATCAAATTTTGTAATTTTTTATTTTAATAAAAACTTCTTATATTTTTTAATTCTTTAGGATGATTTTCTAGTTGTGTAATTGTTTCATTTCTTTCATAAAAAGTTACTTTTTATGCTAGGTACAGATGAAATTAAGAGTAAAATAAGTTTAAATAAATAATTTCTTATATTCTTCATATCTATATCAAGATAAATGAAGCATGTGAATGTTTAATTGTAGATCTATAATATAATTTGATAGATTATGTATGTAATCTATATAATCTATACTTAGAAATTGAAATATGGAATTATCATTTTTATAGATATATTTATAAAAGATTTTACATATTTGTATTTATTAATTAAACTTATAGTGATGTGTTACTGCACATATTGTATGATTTATACTTTCTAGTTACTATTGATTAATATAAGTTGTAATTTTAGGAGATTTGTCTAGTTAATAGGTTATTGTTCTTACTAGATTTGAATATATGTATTTTTATTTTTAATTATTCTTCATAATTATCTAATTAAATAACTATTCCTATCATCTTTTCTTAAATTCGCCTAAATAAGATTAAAAACTAAATTATTGTGGATCGATCACATAGTACTATAACAAGTGGGAATCCCGCACAATACTTGAGAATACTTGGATGTGCTTATTTTTTGGAAGGAAGATCAAAAAGTTTGTTCTTTTATTTTATTATAAATAAACATAAATATATGTTTTTATGCTATATGCGAATAAGTAAAAAAAAAAATTAGAATACCAAAACTTATTTTAAATTAAATATTTTCCTAATCAATTAAAAATATTAATCTAACTACTTATTAGGAAACAATGTAAAACCTATTTTTTTTTATACAAACGATATAACAATCAGTAATGTGTCGATGATGGATATAATGATAAAATATTATTTAGAAAGAAGAATGGGAATGCAAGTGTTTTTTAGAATAAATACCTTAATTAATGTAGATAATTCAGCTGTTTTGTTGTCTTGCTCAATCCGAATGCCACATCTTAAATCCAAATGGCGCATATTAAATCTGGCCAACGTGTAGAATTAGTTTTAAAGCTAGTTAATATAGAGAAATTGATAGGGGTTAGTGGGTAGTTATTAGGGGTATTTACAGAATTATCCCTTAAATCTTTATAAATTATAATTTAGTCCCCCAAATCTTCATATTTATAATTTAGTCCCCAAAATCCTCTAAGTTACTACAATTTAGTTCCCCTCTTTAAGTTCCGTTAGCCCAGTTTATTTTTGACCTGATTTTTTCATTTTACCCCATCTTTAATTTCTTCTTCTCTCTTCCTCATCTCTTCTCTTTTTCTTCATTCTTCCTCCTATCCTTTCCTTCTCTCTTCCTCCTCTCTTCTCTTTTTTCCATTCTTCCTCATCTCTTCTCCTTTTCTTCATTGGGTTCATTGGCTTCCCTCCTTCTTCTTCTCTTCTATCTCTCTATTCTCTCTCATTTTTCTTCATAGGGGTATTTAAGTCATTTCACTATTTAAAAACAGTAAAAATTAAATTCTGTCGTTTATTTGGATGGAAAAACTAACGGAGGGACTAAATTGTAGTAACTTAGAGGATTTGGAGGGCCTAAATCCTAAATATGAATTTGGGGGACTAAATTATAATTTATAAAGATGTAAGGGACAAACCTGTAAATACCCCTAGTTATTATTAAAGTATTTGTCCCAACATTTTAGATGAGTGCTTATATTTTGTTTGAAACAGTTTGCTTTTATATTTTTTAAAAATTCAGAAAAATTAGGATGAGGCAATTATAGTTTTTTGTTTTTTTTTATTTTTTTAAATTTCAAAATCATATTTTTCTCTCACTTCTTTACTTAGTAATATAGTTAGATTTAACTGTATACTTGGAGTTGCACATTATTGCAATTGATGGTGGATATTAAAGTTTAGCTCGAATAGCAAGATTTCTCCATCCTCCATTATATGTGATCATTTATAGTGATCCAACTAAGAAATTGAAACACATTTTCATGATGGTCATGGCTTATATAATCGCAACGTATTCGTAATATTAAATTGATTAATTGTCATGTTAAGATTTAAAAAAACGATGCATTTGTAAATAAAAAATGGAGGGACCCCAAAATAATAAAAAGAGACAAGCTTTTAAAAGATTTTCATTGAACTCAAAATGCCATGTAATCTGAGAATTTAGCACTCTGACGTAGCAATAGAGCCTCTTAATCTTAATAATGGGTAAGAGATCCGAATTCTAAATCATGCTTACACGAGAATATTAAGCGGACACTATTACGGCCTGATGCTTGTTTTTATACAGGTGATTGGAACGATAACGATGCTGCTCCAGCTAGGCATCCATACTTGGTCGCCCACTCAGAACAGTAGTCTCGTCACTCGAGCATCTAAGGCCAAGTGGCTGAATCTGTTGCAACATTATTTGGGTTCTATTATTCAGAATGATGGAGAGATTAATAATAATGTTAATCATAGGATACAAACTGACTAGTTGAAATGGAAGAGAACAACGGGAGTAACATTCCGTTAAGATTGAAGGAAAAATTTTATAGGACTACTACTATGCCAGGAATATTGGGTTATAAAGAAACGTCATTCACAGAAGATAAGTATAGCAAAAATGCGCATGCTCCGTTGGATATGCGGCAACATTAGAAGAGATAAAAGTGAGAAATGAAGATATTCGTACTAAAATAGGTGTAGCTCCTATCGATGAGAAAATGTGAAAAAATCGCTTAGAATGGTTTGGTCATGTGCAACGCAGGCCTACAAATGCACCAGTTCGACGAGGGAAGTTTATCAATGTAGGACAACTTAAAAAAATAAAGGGAAGACCGAAGAAAATATGGATGGAGGTGATATGAAAAGATATGGATTCTAGAGCTTTAAATGAGGAGATATTACTTAATAGAAATGAATGGAGATGGACTATCAAAGTGATCGATCCGGCATGATTTTTTTTTGGTTCATGTAGCCCACCCCAAATACTTGGAATAAAAGGCTTAGTCGTTGTTATTGTTGTTGTTTAAATTTTCAGTTTTTTGCTGAGCAGTACAGAGTATATACAAAAATATATCTATCAAAAGGACTTAGTAAAGGAGGAAAAATTTGTACGATTCAAATTTGAATACATGAATTTAAAATTGAGCAAATGACAGTTGATATATAATAATCAAACTTGTCGAGTGCATCGTCACGCATACGTAGCTTGATATACGTACTTGCTCTTGATGATGGATACAAAAGTTTAGCTCTTGATGGTGGGTACAAATGTAGATATAACTGAAAGTTTGTAGCTCTTGATCTACAGACTTCCAGTTTTAGCTCATTGACCATTCTGCCAATCTCCATTATGTGTTGAAAATAATGATTAGTATTGCTAATAGCATATTAATTAGTTTCTTTATGCTATTGTGCTAGATTATTAGTTAGGGGTTTTTACATATATGTCCCTTACATCTTTAGAAATTAGAATTTAGTCTCCAAATCTTCATATTTATAATTTAGTCTCCAAATCCTTTAAGTTATCACAATTTAGTTCCAGCCATATTTTTAGCCCGGATATTCCGTTATATCTTGAGTTGCTTTACTTTAGTCCTTCATTTCCTCTTCCTCTTTTTACGGGGTTTCTCTCTCCATTCTTTTCTTCTCTCTCCCGTCTCAGTTAATCTCTAAAGTAAAGTAAGGGAATCCAATAAGAAAAGGAAAGAGAGAGAAGAAGAATGGAGAGGGAACCCAATAAGAAGAAGAAGAGATGAAGAAGAGGGAAGGGAGAACTAAAGTGAAATAATTCAGGGGTATAATGGGAAATTTATGCTAAAAATATGATTGGGGACTAAATTATTGTGACTTTAAGTATTTAGGGACTAAATTATAAATATGAAGATTTGGGAGACTAAATTCTAATTTTTAAAGATGTAAAGGACAGACATGTAAAAATCCCTATTGGTTATCATACATCATATCACACATATATTAGCATTAAAATCATATCAAAACATATAATCAATCTTTCTCACAGAGAGCATGTCGAGATTAAAAAAACAATGCACCTGCGTAACAAATAAACGGACACCAGAACAATAAAAAGTAATGAGCTCTCAAAGGTTTCATTGGAATCAACATGCCATATAATCTGGACAATTAGTGCTATAAAATAACAATAAGATCTCATAGTAATTGACAAGAGATTCGAAATTCAAACTTTTCTTACACCATGTTATGATATTGTTATCCAAAAGAGTACCAATGTTTATCCTCGGATGTCATAACTTTGTTCTTAGGATTTTTTTTTTCTTCTTTGTAGCAACATTAAACATGTTTAGACATGATCGAATAAAAATTACATGTTGAAAAATCAAAATTTTCAGCTAAAGTTAAGCGAAACTAATGTTTAACGAGAAATCATGTCTATTGGTGTTACTCATCCCTTGTTCATTAAGGTATCATTATGATTTTAACTTATAATGATTCAAAGGAAAAATTTATAGTACTGCTATTAGACTAGTATGACGCGAAATGTTGGATTATAAGAAAACGTTATTCACAGAAAATAAGTGTAGCAGAGATGCGCATGCTCCGTTGGATGTGCGGCAACACTAGGAGAGATAAAGTGAGAAATGAAGATATTCGTGCTAAAATAGGTGTAGCTCTTATCGATGAGAAGATGCGAGAAAATCGCTTACGATAGTTTGGTCATGTGCAACGTAGGCCTACAAGTGCACCGGTTCGAAGAGAAGAATTTATCAATATATGACAAGTTAAAAGAACGAAGGGAAAACAAAAAAAAAATATGAATGGATGGAGGTGATATGCAAAAACATGGAGTCTAGAGATTTAAATAAAGAGATATTACTTGATACAAAAGAATGGAGAAGGAATATCAAAGTGATCGATCCGACATGATTTTTTTTTTTATTCATATAGCCTATCCTAAATACTTGGGATAAAAGGCTTAGTTGTTGTTGTTGTTGCTCTTATGATTTTAACTCATGTTATGTTTTCATATTATTTTTTTTTAGGTTTTCGAAAAAGAAATTATTGCTGTATTATTATTCTGAGATTCCCTAATCTAAACACATATTCATTCTCATTATTATTCCCAGCAACAAAAAATTATTTTTCCCCCCTAAAAAAATAAAAAATAAAAGAATAGAGAAACTATTCCCAACACTGAAAACGCAAGGACTCATGGGGAGCAGACATCTGACCCACAAGGAACCGCATCGTCCCTACTCTTACGGGGGCCCGCACGTGCGAGGGGCGCGCACTTTTGACCCCATGGCCTCGGCGCGCACGTGCGAGACAGCCTGAATGATTGGGGGCGAGATCGCAGCCGTCCGTTGTCGGTTCCTCGGCGATCCGCGTGAAGTGAAAGCGCCGGTCAACTATAATTAGAGCTGGCGAAGAGAGTCTCTCTCTCTTCCTTCTTCGTTTTCTCTTTCCTTGTCTTTAGAGAGAGAGAGAGAGAGAGTTTTAGAGAGAGAACGAGAACAGAAGTTTGCTCGCTTTTTGAGGTATTACTTCTTCTTACTTGTTCTCTTTCGTTATTACTTGCTGAAATTTGGTTGCGTTCGATGCTGTGATATTGGGGAATTGTTTCTCAATTTTGAGTTTGGGGATTGAATTTTGTTATTTGGGTCTCTGGGAGTGTTTGATGTAGTCAATTTGGGTTGTTTTTTTGATTTTGGGGGGAACTGAGGGGTAGGCTTGAAGTAACTTTGACTCTTGCTGCTATATTGGTGTCTTTTGCTGTTGATTGTTGAAAGTTTCTTCCTTTTGGGGATTTGGGACATGGGTCTTTGGTTTTAGGGAGGGACAGAGAAGAAAGCTCGTGTTTTGATCTCATAATTTCTGTTGATTTTGGTGTTTGATGCTTCGTTGTTGTTGTTGTAATGTGTAGTTGTTGGGGAATTGGGATGTGGCTTTTGCTATTTTGAAGTGTGGACATTTTTTTTATTGAACTTGGGTTTTGGGATCGATTTTTTTGGTTGACTGAGATATCGGGCTGAGAGTTGTTTGATTAGTTTGGGAGGTTAACAGATCGATTTGTTGTCTTCCTCCCTGTTTTTGCTTGAACTGATATGCGAGTTTTTGATTTTAAGGGGAATTGAGTGATGGGTTCCAAGTAATTTTGACTCCTCCTTGCTGTTCTATTGGTTTTTTCCCCTAATTTGTTCCTTTTCTTTTGTTTCTGGTTAAAGATTGCGTTTTTTTGGGGAATTGGGATTTGTATTTTGTTTTTTATGAGAGAGAGATTGAATTACGAGGTGTAGCTCCTATCTCTTCTGGTTCGTGATTTTAGTTTAGCTTGTCACTTGGTAATTTTTGTTGTTGTCATATATAATTGTAGGGGAATTGGGATCCGGGTTTAGTTGGCTTGGCTTGTGGAGTGTTTTATTATAGTCTAGAAGGATAAATTTAATCTTTTTGTTTGGTTTTATTATTATTATTATTATTATTATTATTATTATTATTTTGGTGTTGTGTTGTTTGTGTGATTAGTTTCAAATTTGGGTTATTTTCTTGGGAGAATTAACTAGTGGCTTGTAATTTGTTTTGATTTTTTTTTTTCCGTTCTATTGGTTTCTTCTTGTTTTGTTTCTCTTTAATTTTGTTTCTGTTGGGGAATTGGGGCATTTTTTTTTTTTTTGTTCCTCTCTTTTATCGTTCTACTTTACGATCTCTGTTGAATTTGGTATTTGATACTTTTAATTTTCATTTTCTTGGTGGGAGATGAGGTTTTAATTTGTTTTTCTTGTTACTGTTTTGTTAGCTTCTTACTCTTTTTTTTCCATGAGTTTCTTCAATTTGATAGCTTGTCACTTTTTTTGGGATGGGGGATGGAAAGGGGAGAATAGGAGAAGATGCCTTAAAATTTCTAACTTGTGACTTTGTTGTCGTCTAATCACTGGACCATGGGGTGTCAAGATGTGGCTTCTGATTCTTTTGAATGTTAGTTGCTGGTCTTGTTGAATTTGTGTTTTGATTCATGGATACGGCCGACATGTTCCTGGAATGTTTCTGTTGATAATGATATTTTTAATCTTCTTTGCATTGCTTTTGTAATCATAAATTCTTAGATTGATGTCTGTTATTTTTCCTTTTCCCGGGAATTAATCTAGGTTCTTTTTTTGAAACTGTTTCTACTGTTATACTGGTGCGTAAAGAAAGTACAAATATTTATATAATCTATATATGTGTTCACATTGCTAGTTGCAAGAGTATAGGTTTGCCTGCAATTCTATTTGCATGGAATCAGCTTTGCAATTTTCTCTCTTGCAACTGCTTGTAGTTTTGCAAACTACATGCAATTTGCTTGCATAAAAATAGGGTTGCAAGTGCATCTAGTTTTGCAAACCACTTGCAATATTTTTTCAAATCCAAGTTGCTTTGTGGGGCTCTTGCAAAAGGCTCTAGCACTACATGTCAAGGTCCTCACAAATGGTGATTGCACTTGAGAAGTTCAAGATTTGCACTGGGATAAAAACAAAAAAAGTATTGGAAAAAAGTTTGCAACATATATATTTCATATTTGCTTGTAAGATCTTTTAAAATGATACTAAGTTTACAAGTATATGCTTACCATCAGTTTTTTAAAATCGACTTCTCCACAAAATAAAAAGGGATGTGCTGAGTATGGGATGCAAGTAGGGTTTGTTACTACATTTCATTAAGTAGTTCACGGTTTAACTAAACTTAACTTTTGCTGAAAAACCATACAGCCATCTCAGCACCTTCCCAGTTTACTTGCAGAGGAGCAAATAAAGACTTCAGGTCATGATAATCCCTTTTGTTTCTATTAAAAGTAAACAGTGATTTTGGCATTTGGGAGAAAAATATAAAGAAATGAAATCCAATCAATTCTTTGTTGGAACAATTTTCAATTCCCAATATTCTATTCTATAAGTCCCTAACATTGACTTTGGGTTTTACCCTCGACGAGAGGCTCCAATTGAATTAAAAAGCTCTATTGTAGATGTGCAATATCGGGTGAACTTTTTGAGTTTCTGCTTATCTTCACCCCTGAATATAGATTATAATTTTCTGCTTACTGCAGATTCCTTGGCTACTGAATACCGAAACCACAGTATTTTAAATGCTGAAGTCAATGACTGTCAGGCTATCTTTCCTGGATTCCCTGCTCTGTTCCTGAAGACCATCTGGTCATCTTCAGAAACTACAGTCAGCGAAGAAAATGGTACATATTTGTTTTGGCAGCTTTCTGTCATACCATTTGTTGCCTGTCATATAGATTGAGATCCTGCGGTATATCAATCTTTTTTCTACTGTCTTGTTAGTATGAAGAGAAACTAATTGATTAGTTCTCCTATATTCATTTATTACAATCAGCCAAATTTGTAATGGAATCTAGCAGCTGCATATACTTTCGTTTCGAATTGATACTTTGCTCATTTATATTCATCAGGACTTCAATTAAATTATGTCCCTCATGCCATCAGAACATGAATGTTTATTCCTTATAGAAGATTCATGTTTGTTCCCTCTTGACATGATACCATTTGCAAAATTTCATGTTTGTTCCTTCTTGAATACTTGATATCAGTATTAGATTCAACTCATTAGCTATTAGCTGTAGCATATGTTGTCTTTTCAGAGCATCAGGGTTGTATGCATTAATTCCATTTTTTGGTTAATGTAGTTGTTTCTGGTATTATTGCCATACGCTAATTAATTAATATTTACAGGTTTCCTTATCTTCTGCATTTCCACCTGTTGTCATGGAAACAATATTCTCACCTGTATTTGATCACAATGACTCTCAGTTTAAGCTGATAAACCACAGCAATGCAGGTATATTTAAAGAATGCCTTTCTTGTCACCAAGAGTCAAGTTCACTGTACCTTCAGTTTAATTATTGTTGCATGTTCTTTCTCTTTCTGCTCCATGGTTCACAAATGTTTGAACCTATGTATTTGTTTTTTTATGTAGTAAAAGTGTAGCACAATGATTGTAGAAAATCCTCCTTAGTCTTTCCCATCAATGTGTTGGTTAAGGAGCATCATGAAAGTTGATCCCTAAAGAATATAAGGAGGATTGACAGGTAGGAAGCTGACTGGTTCTTCTTTTTCATTAGGATTAGTTGCCGCACCTCTAGTAGGTTTCTTTTTGTGTTTCCCCCCCTGAAAACACCTCTAGTAGGCCCCTTGATGCAGGACAGAAGTAATTTAGATTATTGTGGTGGCAAAGAACTA
Organism: Dracaena cambodiana; assembly: GCA_036321105.1. Classification (NCBI taxonomy): domain Eukaryota; kingdom Viridiplantae; phylum Streptophyta; class Magnoliopsida; order Asparagales; family Asparagaceae; genus Dracaena; species Dracaena cambodiana. Next base: position 29,998,027 of record JAYEPQ010000013.1, read on the forward strand.
AGGCTTGACAAAAGATAATGGATAGGATGGAGCTTACACCCAAACGATTCACACAACTACTCTCACACATCACGAAGGTTTTAAATATTGGCGATAACAAATATATCGGTCAAAAAAATTCCATCACAGATATTGTTATTTGGGAGATCTGAGATATTGGAATATTTAATAAATATCGGATGTTAATAGTGGACTACAAATATCCATGTCATTCTATCCCAAGACAAGTATGTATAGGGCAATATATGCATATATGTATAAAGCTACATAAATAATCACACACACACACACATCATTTGATTTATAAGACGAGATTTGACTATGTCATTATATGACATCAGAGCAAGGTTATGGAATAAAGTTATGAAATAAATCTCAATCCTTCATAAAGATTAGATCCAATCTCCACTCTCCACTAAATAGAAAAAACCCTAACACTGCTCCATCCTTGTCCCTCATCACCGCTGCCACTATCGTCTCCTGCTGCTGCTTTGCTTCTTACTGCCCTGCCACTGCCGTTTCTACCTGTTGCCGCAGCTGCTGTTGCTTTTGGTTGCTGCTGCAGATGCCGCTTCTGTTGCTTTTGCGGCTTCTGCCATTGCAGCTTCTGTTTGCTGCCACTGTTGCTGTTTCTTTTGCTTGCTGCTGCTGCTGCTGCTGCTTGTTGTTTCTGTTGCTATGTGATGGAGAGTTTATTTGATATGAGAGTATTTTATTAGGTTTTTGAGATATGATAGGATTTGATTTAGTTTTATTTAGATTTGATAGAATTCTATTTGGATTATGTTAGGATTAGTTTTTTGGATTTTCGCTATAAATAAACATTGTATGAAGTAATTTGGAGATTGATGAATAATATATGAAAATTCGAGAAAATTCTTGCATGGATTTTGCATGAGTCAAATCTCTCCTCGTGGATTCGTTGAGAGTGGGTGTGAATTCGCCTTGGTAGATTCTTGAATTTTATCTCTTTTCCAATTCCTCCAAAAAAATCCTAAATCCCGAAATCCCTAATTCTAATGCACTTTCCATCTTGCGTCAAATAGAAATCGTTGTTAATGGGAAAAAATAGTTGAGGGGCCCACATCTCTCAATATCTCAAAGAATCCAACAAAATCTCAAAGTGGATAGAGATCTCAGATCTAATCAAATTCAAATTAAATCTAATATAGTCAAACTGAAAATCTCAGAGATTCTACCAAATCTTCCATTGATCAAATACATTGAATCAAATCAGATTAGATCAAATTAAATATTTGATCGGATTACAGTATATTTCTATTCTTATTTATAAAGCAAGTGATCCATCCAATTTATGCTTATAAATAGGCATCATGAGACATCGTGGAAGTCTATCTCTAGGGAGACCTAAGGTCACGTACTTTTAAGTGCGTAACTGATGTACTCTTGAGTGTATACTATTTGGTCAATTTAACGTGCCTACACGCATTCCAGAATCTAGCACGCAGGGCAACCTCATGCTGTCTTCAAGTTCCAATCAATATCGGATCATCAACAGAATCCACGGGCTTAATTCGCTTGATGGATTCTATCACTATTACAAGAACCCACTTCTTCTATAAATCTGCAAAAGAGAGTAATTATATATAAATCCTTCGTTTGTTTTCTTTAGTTATTTCATTGTAATATTTGAAAAAGCATTGTAATATATGGCAATGGAAGAAAGCAAAAATTTTGCGAAAAACAATCGTCTTTTTGATAAATTGAAGTATAGATTCATTCTAAATGTTAGAATATATTGCCCTAAATGCGACAAATATGGACACTCTCTCTCAATATACCACGATCAAGTATTCTAAGTGTCACACATCTTAGTATTATGACTATGAGTGCCCCTTCAAGAGTCAACACATGGATATCATGCCTATTAATCACGTTGATAATTCGGGAGTTATTGAGCTACAATGGTACATGTTCCTGAGAAAAGTACTAATGTTATTGTTGAATCACAATTAGAATCTAATATGTCTATTTTTGTTACCAATACTATCATTCTTTCTATAGTTAATGATGATATTGTTAATGAGTTACAAGAGTCTAATACACATGCACTAACTGAGATTCATGCTATCATAAAGAGTACTATTGATGCTCAGAATGGTTTTAATAGAGTCTAGTGCACCCCCATATGATATTATATATTCAATTTCAGAACCAATGATAGAGGAAGAGACTGAATATGAAATAATTGATACTAATATTGCTATAAGGATTTTTTCTATATTTTGATAGGTTACTCCTAATATTTCATTTTCTAGTGATTTTTTGGAGTTTTTGTTCGAGACTCATCAAGTTTCCACACAGTGTAGTGACATTATATCATTTGCAGTGAATCATTTGCGATGATTGATATATTCCATCCTAGGCAACTAATATATCTCCTTCTAGAAGTTATGCCACTTGAGTCTATTGCAGTACATTTGCTTGATATGCCTGTTATGCATATAAGATCTCTGGACAGATAGCAAGTTGCAATGATAAGTACAAATTTGTTATATATCCACATAATATTTTGCAGGAATTTGTTATTGATAATGAAGTGAAAGTTTTGGTTACCCCTGAGAGGCTTCTTTTAGAAATTATGAAAAAGTTGCATGTTCTACTTACAGATTTCTATGAGGTTTTGATAAAAATTTATTCCACTACCTATGACTTAGATATTTTATGGGATCCTTATTCAATTACTTCTATTGCAAGTGCCTTTCCAGATTTACCGTGGTTTGACGCAAGTTTATTAAAAAAGCCAGTTTCCCCTCCACTACTTTAGTTCAGATGTGAAGCACGTGCTAAAGTTTCTCAACCACTATCATGGCCCAATTGGGATATGTCATGGATACTGATCAATTCAACTAGGATGTGTTTAACAATTCTTATCTCAGCATTCATCTAGAATGAATGTTTTAAAGTCAGAGAGAATTGATGGAGATTTAATTGATATGAGAGGATTTTATTAGGTTTTTGAGATATGATAGGATTTGATTTAGTTTTATTTAGATTTGATAGAATTCTATTTGGATATGTTAGGATTAGGTTTTTGGATTTTCGTTATAAATAAACATTGTATAAAGTATTTTGGAGATTAATGAATAATATATGAAAATTCGAGAAAATTCTTGCATGGATTTTGCATGAGTCAAATATCTCTTCGTAAATTCGTTGAGAGTGGACGTGGATTTGCCTAGGTGAATTCCTAAATTTTATCTGTTTTTTCCCAATTCCTCCAAAAAAAACTTGAAATTCCCAAATTCTTAACCCTAATCCGGTTTCTTCCTTCGTCACTATGGTTGTTGCTATTTTCTGTCACTGTTGCTACTGTTCCAGCTGGCTGCACCTTGCTTATAAGGATGCAATCTAGCATCGATGCAACCTGTTGCTCCTGCCTTCGACTACACTACTATTGTTGATGTTGGTGGCTTGAGTTTACAATGTGTTTTGGCACCTAAATCAATCTTATTACTGTTGATATTACTAAAACTACTCTTAGGTTGTGTTCTCACCTCCTTAAATATGGAAGCTTCCTGTTCAAGTGCTTCGTCTCTAGCTACGACTACTGATACTGCAACCCTTAGTATGACCGAGAATTTATTTCCAAACCATCTTACTATTACTGCTGATAAGTTGAATGACAATAATTATTTTTTATGGCCTTAATTGTGTAGAGTGTACTCGTGTTCAAAGGAAAGTTGAGTATCTTATTGATGACCCACCAAATAAAAAAAATTACTCTCTGTTCATATTAGCTTACTAATGACAAGTTACTGATGACTGATGTATAGTTACTTGGCTCCTTAGTAGTTCGAAGGAGAAAGTTTTGGCATAATATTTTTAAAAACTGATGAAGAGATATGATACACCCTTAAAAAAGTCTATGAAAATGGGAAGAATATTCTAGAGCATTTGAACTGTATGAATGTCGTTTTACTCATAAGCAGGAGAACGTACATGTCCGAATACTATTTTGAGTTTTGAGGCATATTAGATGAGTTTAAGGTTCACAAACTCTTGGTGATGGATCTGAAAATTTTGAGACAATATCGCCAGGATCTCAATTTTGCTAAATTCCTCTTTAGTCTGGATTCTTTTTTATTGGCCAAGATGAGATTGAATTCTTATTTCTTACTGGTAAAAGTGTTCCATCACTGACTGCAACATATTTTAGAGTTCTTCATGTTTTCACTGGATCTACTACATTTGCAACTTCGCCTCCTATCTCTAATGTTAACTCTACCCTAAGCTAAAGAGTCCTACATCCATGCACTATCATAATCAGCCTGTATCTATATTACTCAAAATCTAGTATTTCAAATTGTACCAAGCATGTAGGAGCAAGTTATTTTCTTGTTTGAGATACTATGAAGAAGTTAATTTGTACTTCATTAACTATTTCATCAAAACAATTGGCTTATATTCTAAATAAAATTGCATCATCAAAAGTGTTTTCTAGTCTGTGTAACAAGCTGGGTATGATTGATATTTATTCTCCAATTTGAGGAGAATGTTAGATTATACTATTTTTTTTGTATTTAGTCTCACACTGTCTGTGGGTTTATTTGAGTGATTCCACTTTCTCAAAATAAGCCCTAGGTTGGGACAACTATATATGTATCCCTTGATTTATAATAAGAGGTTCGACTATTTTGTAATATTTACATACAACCCTTACGGATAGAAGTGTAAATCATATGGAAACATGTAATTTATTTATTTATTTTTCTTTTTGGCGTATCTAGGCTTTGGGTGTTGTTCTTACCATTTCTGCATAGTATTATTTTAGTGTCAAATTCAGCTGGTTTTGGTTCATTGCTATTAATGTAAGGGATCGAGTGCTGATGTAGTTCAAGTTTAGGAATTAATTGGTATTAGTGTGCTGCAGGGGCTGCCTCATGCCTAATCTCAGGTGCCATCCTATTTTCATGGGTTACGTAACTGATGGAGTGGCTGATGTAGTTCTATTTTGGAAACTGGTAGGTAGTACTGTGCTGCTGGGGCTGCCTCATGCCTAATGGCCTAGGTGCCATCTGATTTTTAGTCGTTTCTTTAAACAAAGGAAAAGAGAAGATAGAGACCAAGAATGCTGCCATTTCTGTTTCATTTGTTCGTACTTTTCCTCTGTGGCACCACTCTTTTTGATGGGAGGAGAATGGAGTTAGAGGCCTGGTCAAAAGAAAACATGCACCCACACACTCCTCAGGATATCCTCCACAGCCTAGCCTTCCCACACCCCCCCTCCCCCCCCCCCCCCACACAAAAAAAAAAAAAAAAAAAAACCCCCCTCCCCTCCTCCCTCTCTCCAAAGCTACTAGTCACTATGTCCTCAGGTGGCCCCTATTTCTACCTCTTACAGCAATAATTTAGCTTACAGTGTATGTGTAAAGGATGCTTTGTTGGATAAATAGTTGTTCATTATGTATTCACTAACCTTTAGTGCATGCATGTGTAACTATATTACATGTCTAGGAAACATGCTTAGTACAATGCTGTAGAGTATGATATGTAGGAAGCTTCCCCCAGTAAAGAAAATTAGTTTGTCTGCCACACCTGAGCGCCACACACATCCATTCAGTTTCTGATATCTGCAAATTTTAAATAACTATTTTCCTTCAAAATGATGTACAAGGGAAGGGAGTATGTTGTGTTTCTCTTGAAAAAAACCTAATTGTTCTGGAGATCACTTTACTAAAGTCAGGTCCTTACAACCAATAAATAAATATATTATAACACAAATACACGTGCATTCAATTGGAATAATGCTGTGTCCTTCTGGATTTTGACAATTTCATCTGGCACATCATGTCCATTTCGGAACATTGCCATCTAATCATGAGAATATTGACACTTTGACAGTGGAGGGACCATGGTCTGTCTTGCAAGGGGATTGCAAGCACATGTACACCCACTCTCTCAGATAAAAGTCAGAATGACATTAGCCAAGGTTGTTTGTGAATGATGCTAATGTTTCTTGAAGGTTTCTGTTCAAGTCCATGCCATATAAAGCTTCGGAATGGTGCTGATGATGGATATAATTACAATTATCTCACAGTTACATCAACCATCCATTGTCTCTATGGAATGAGACTTCTTCAAAACTTAAAAAATTAACCATGTATGAGGAAGCATTGAATACAGTGGATATTAATCAAGTAGAGGCAAGTAGGCACTAATTTATGATCAATCACAACATAAAATAAAAATCTCATAGAATCAGACATAGATAAAGACGAAAAAATTTTATGCAGAAAAACCCAAAAGGGTAAAAGCCCGCGAGATGAATGATACTGCATTATAACAGATATCAATATAAGGTTTGTCCCTGATCACAAAACAACCACGATCTTTAGCAATATTTCGATATCTAATTCTACCTAGACAGCCATGGTAATACCCCCAAATCTCAAACTCAAACTTTATGAGGAAATCTCTCTCTCACAATCACAAATTTAGGAATAGGAAATAAATAATAGATGGGTACATGTTACTAAATACGTAGATTAAACTCTCGTCTGGATGGTGCAGATGTAGATGAGCAATAATCTCCACTTCTCAATAACACCGCCATGATATTCTCAAACTTTTATTCAACAATATCTTGAAATCTCTCCTATTTCATTGTTTTGATCGAAACGACTTCTAGCATAACAGAGGTCGGAACCACGATAGGGCTGGCCTTCAATCTCGATTCCATAATTGACTTACTAAAAAAAGAGTAGAAATGCATTTTAACCCGGTATATGGGAATCAAAGTACATCAATTAATTGAAACAATTTCCTTTTTTAGTAAGATGGCAAATATACAGGGATTCTTCTCTCTCTCTCTCTCTCTCTCTCTCTAAATAATCGTAATTCATTCTTTAGATCTCCTTCATCAATCTTAGATCCAAAGGGCCAAAAACAATTTCTATCCAATATCAAAAGCCCAAAAATTTTCGTTTAAAACCAATCCAAATTCGTTTTTCAGATCTGCTGAAAGTCTACCATAGATCTACCGCTAGATCCATTGCTAGATCTTTTCGGTTTGGACTATAGGAGACATCTACTAGTAGCAGGAGCTGCTGTGTACTCCTCTGAGCTAGCAGTAGAGCTACCGGTAGCTTCACACATTGTAGATTCTTTTGACCTTTTTCTTCAAGTTTTTAACACATTTTGTCAATTGTAAACTATGATAAGAACTCAAAATCTTAACAAAAACCACAAAAACATATTCTTCCTTTTAATCTGCTCAAATTGCACACTAGGCCTAAATACTGGTGTGGAGGTACATTGATTCATAAGGGTGTCTCAACGAAGAATGAAATAAACTAGTCAAAGAGTGACGGTGAGCATAAAGATGCGAGTCCATATTTTGTTATATGAGATGGATGCAGTTGTTTTTGAATTCAGGTAGATAGCATGTAAATTATCTTGTAGCTATTTATACTATGTTTTAAAAGGAGCTCTGGCTGTCACATGATTGTGACCTTTGTTATATTCTAATAGTGGAATATGATAGTGGGGGTGATCATCATCTGTGTATTTTCCCATTAAGAATAGAATGGCATCTGTTATAATTATTAAAAATGGTGCCAAATTCTGAACCAAACAAGAGATGCTTGTGAATGGAAGGGTAGTCGATGATTAAGAAAACTTACTGTATTGGACCTGTAGTTTAATCTCATGGAGTCTAGAAACAACCCCTCGGAGATTAAGAAAGAGTATGGTAGCAAAGATGGTGATTTGCTATATGGAATTGCATTAGACTCTTAAGGCACAGATAATGGAGCAACAGTAAACATAGAGGACATAATCTTGTATTCCTAGCATACAGTGAAGTAGATGTTATCTCTGAAAGTACTGTCATATGTTAAGTCACTGGTAGTCGTAATTTCTTTATCTTTATTTTTGAAGTGCTCTTCGAAAAGAGAATTTTTATAGAGCATTAATGTGGAGAGCTCATGCTCTACGTGAAGACACTCCTGGATGCTAGCACAGAAAGCATACATTATACTACCTCTTTCACCTCTTAAAAAACAACTTTCCTGTGGTTGTAGTGTCTGCAAATGTCTGTTGTGTAGGCCTTTATTATGCTCAAGTCCACTGTCTTCATGCTCTACGTGAAGACACACTCCTGGATGCTAGCACAGAAAGCATACTATACTACGTCTTTCACCTCTTAAAAAACAACTTTCCTGTGGTTGTAGCATCTGCAAATGTCTGTTGTGTAGGCCTTTATTATGCTCAAGTCCACTGTATCTCTTGTTGGCCAGATCCTTGACTAGATCTCTTCGTACCAATTTCTGTTGTGAGAACCATTCTCCAAATAATTCCTTGTAAAATTTCTCATATGTTATAATTGGATTTAAATATTTGTGGCTTATTCAATAATACTTCTGTTGGTTTTGCAGTTAGAGATGAACACCCTGAAATTCCTCAGCTGGAGACCATCGACAGCAATGTTGGAAGATTTACGTCAAGTGATGCCCAAAATTGCAACCTTTGGGATTTCTACAATTCTGAGGTGGCTGCTTCACCCTTTGATGGTGATATTGGCTTTTCTGATGTTATATCTGCTGGTTTTCAAGATTATGAACACATGCAACATGATATGATATTTGATAATGAGGCTAAATACATGGTATTGCCTTCCCTTGAAACAACCACGGAAGTCAGTAGACTTCATGATGACAAATCAACTGAAGAAGCTGCAGTGTGTTGTGATGAATCATGCTTTTGTCTAGCAATTCATCAAATGACATCCAAAATGGAAACTGAGATAAGCTACACCTATAGGGACCTGGAAGAAGTTGAATTTGATCCACAGATATTTCTCAGAAATTTACCTGATTTGTTGGAGGCTGATTGTCCTAATTTATTATCAAACGAAACAAGGAAAAAGAAGCCTATCACCCTAGTACTTGATTTAGATGGTAAACTAAAGCACAATTTGCTTGCATTCATTTACGCATTAGCTTATTTTATTTGCTGACTTCTTCAACTATTAGTTTATTTTTGGTTAATATTGTTTCTTGCTGTGTGTAAAATGTTTCTATACTTAGTTTGCTCTAGTGTATTCGGTACTTTCTGTGTTTGTTTATTTTTTTGTCTTTGTTGATTGTAGAGGAATATTGATGGGGATCTAGATTGGAAGACCTACTTAAGTAGGAAGAGGAGAGTTTATAGATTAGTTAATTTGGAGATCAGTTTGGAGATTTTATTGGATTTTATCATTTTTGCTTATTTTCTTTTACTGCACGGATGGTGCACGTGAGTTTTAGTTGTAAATAACTCCTGTTTGAGACTTTTGGAGTTTGAAGAAATGATTAGCCTATTATAAGAAATCCTTGTTTCCAATTGAAATCTCTTCATATGAGGTGTTGAGTTGGTGAGTGATTCACCGAGATATGTGGCTTAAATCGTTGTTGTTCCCCAAATCTCCACCACCAAATCCTAACCCACTTTTCTGTGGCACCAAATTGTGGTATCAGACCAAAAGATTCAGCTCCAAAACCCTAGCCCTATTCTCCATTCCCTTTTCTGAATTAAAAAAAAAAGTAACTTTAAAATTATTTCCACCTTGTATCAAATATTAATTGTGCCATTTCAGTTAAAGCATCTGTAAAGAAAATTATGTCTTTTTGGGTAGGAAATTTTGCATTTCCATCTAAGAATATTTCTGCATTTTGATATTGAAGCTTTGGGTGAATTCGTGATTTTCTTAGTACTGCATCTTCATTCCACGAATGACACTTGGAAAGACTATTACTATTGTTAGACATGGTCGGTAGGGTTTCTTTTGCTACATGGTATAAAAGATATAAATTACGTTACATGGTTTATGAAGAGAGGCAAACCCGCTAAGTCTTCCATTCATCCCATTTAATTTTCACCTTTTTGTACCCGACAAGCCAACTCATTCTCCAAATCTACATTATATGCCCTACTTATTTGAAGCAATTAGATTGTACTAATACTAGTCTAAACTTTCGTTTTGTGGCAAAGATCAATAAGATCCATCTCTCCAATTCATGTTCCCAAATCTGAATACCTGTAAAGGTAGATGTAGCTAGTTTGTATATGCTATTTCTTTTTTAAATTTATGTCAAGAATTATGTATTCTTAGTGTTATTTTTATGGGAAAATGCCATATATTGTATACCATGGGCCCTCGTGCAGCAAGTAGTACTATAGGAGTCCGTAATTCGATATATGCAATTTTATTCCTAGATCAATTAAAATAGTGTTACTTTTCCATTATCCATTTGCTCTTATCTATTTAATGGTTACTTCTCGTGTATGTGTGTGGCCCAAGCTTATGTGTCTATTCTTCAAAATAATCGAAGCACTATAGAAAATAGCAACTCTAAATTATCCATAAAAACCAAAGAAAATGTTTAATATGTTTGCAATTTTTAAAAATAAGATATTTAAACTAACAATAAGCAAAGATATAACTATCATGTATTTAGAATTGTTAGAATAAATTAACCCCAAAAGGGAAAAATCTACATAACCTACTTGGTATTACTTGTAAAAAATTTAGAAGAAGCAAGAGTTATCTAGAGATTCTTAAATTGTAAAAGCAAGTAATGGAAAGAATAGTAATTTTATATCTAGACATATATACATACATATATGTGTGTGTTTTTATTATAAGTGAGCTGCCAGCTCATGAAAAATTACGTTAGCTATAGCAAAAATATAGTAATCTAATGATTTTTCTTCAATTTTATTTTTAGAATTAGGATATCTTCCTCCTTTACTTTAATAAGATTATATTAGATGAATTTTGGAGTTCATTTACATTTTCATCAAGTGGACACAAAATGTTTATTTATTAGAATCCATTAAAATTTGTGTCAATTTGATGGAGGACCAAATCAAAACTACCAAAAACTTGGGTATAGGTAAACTCTAAAGGGTTGAGATCATAATCCAAAAGAATTTTTTTAGGAAAACTTATTGGAGATAGTGGAAATGAACTGCAGTTTAGGTAATTTGCGTGAGCTGTAAGCTCATTTCCATCTCTCTCTCTCTCTCTCTATATATATATATATACATATACATATACATATATATATATATATATATACATACATACGAGATAGATTTTCCAAAGAACAAGGATTTTTTCGAATAAGCCAATTCATTCAGGACCCTGCGGATATATATATATATATATATATATATATATATATATATATATATATATATATATATATATATATTATATATGTACATACATATGTATGTATGTATATATAGATATATATGTGTGTGTGTGTATGTACATATATATATGTATATATAGTATATATTATATATATATATATATATATATATATATATATGTATGTATGTATGTATGTATATACACACATACATACATACATATGTATGTGTGTGTGTGTATACATATATTTACATACATACATACACACACACACATACATACATACATATGTATGTACGTATGTGTATATATATATGTGTGTGTGTGTGTTGGGGGGGTGGCTGACAAACGTGGCTTGACATATCACAACTGCCATTCGTTTGGAAACAAATAAGAAATTGTTGCCATGTAATGGTAATAAAATGGCTTCAATAATTATTAAAATCATTTTGTTCCATTATATTCCAACAATTAGCATGCTGAGACTAATTTGGAACTTGGAGTTAAATGAAGTCTATATCAAGTTTTGCATATTATGATGAAATCATGTGTACATGTGAATTAAAGCTCTTTAGTGAGGTTAAACCATTAGCATTTAAGAATTTAATATAACGGGAAAATTGTTGCTTTCTCATCTCTTGTAATAGAAGTGATTGACCTAAAAATTGACAATCTAGAAAACGGCGCAGATCATGTTTTGCAACTTTCTCTACTAGTATTGCTATTTTCCACATTAGATTTTACCAATTATTCATGCCACTCATATTCCAATCTGTGAACTTATATTCTCAAGTATGATGGTGTTTGTGCACATTTTCTGTATTCTCAATTTGCATGATTTGGCTATTATAATATGCTCCATGTGGGTTTGCCAACTTATCAACCTTTTGGATTACATATTAATTGGTTATTTCAAATGGTAATTAGCTGCTTCCATCTTCTGTCTGCCATCAAGGGGCAAAGGCTAATACATTCGAGTATATCCATCAATTTCAGATATTACATGTAGACTCTTGCTTAAATTCAAAATTAATTGTGAAAAGTATTTATATAAAGAAAAATTACTTCATCGGAAGTCAAAAAGTTATATAATACTTCTATAGTTGTAGTTGTATTCATTTATAAATTTTTCTTTTTGTTTTCTTATATAGTGAGCTTCGCAGACAACTTCACCCTTCCTTACACACACACACACACATATTATGGGAGCGGCTTTAATGCTCCTAGTGCATAACTAATTTAGTTATAGCCATCCTCCAAAATGCTTGAAACACAACAAAATTTGACGATCCGCTTCGTTTATTGTGATCTACATGTCTTTAAATATCTATGCAGAAAAAACCATAAATTTTAACAGTCATTGATCTAGCCAGTTGCCACATGAATGTTTTTTTGACAAAACAAAAGAGCCTTTAGTTGCATGGACAAATGGTCTTTAAAATTATTTTTATCCATAAATATTTCAAGACTTGTAAAACAAGATGAATGGAGTGGGTTGTCAATTTTTGTTATATTTCTTGTATTTGGTTTCAGGTGAAACGAAGTTAGTTATGCCATAGGAGCATTAAAGCCGCTCTCTCTCTCTCTCTCTCTCTCTCTCTCTCTCTATATATATATATATATATATATAATGCATATATATGTTGTATGTGTTTTATGTGTGTGTGTGTGTGTGTGTATGTATGTTTGTTTGTATATGAGATTACTATAAGAGAGCCGCCAGCTCATGAAACTTACATGAGTTAGCGGCAAAAACTAGTGATCTCACTATTTTTTTCAGTTTTTTCTGAGATTGTAGTCTTCACCTCTTTAGCTTCTTGAGGATCATATTTTATGGTTTTTGGAATACATTTGTCTTGATTGTGGATGCAAAATGTTGTATTCACCGAAAATGTTAATTTTGTGTCCACTTGATACAACATTAAATTAGAACAAAAACACAAGAAATTGGGTTTGAGTAAACCCTAGATGGTCGAGATCATTGCTGTTTTGTCACAGCTAACTCAGGCAACTGGCGTGAGGCGGTGACTCATTTCCATTATATATATATATATATATATATATATATATATATATATATATATATATATATATATATATATTTTGTGAGATTGACTTGGATCTACCTAAAGAGATTTGGAGCAAAATCAATCAAAATCTACCTTAGGATATTCATATGGATTTTGAAGTTGATCTAAATTATAGCAAGTGTCCAAAAACAAAAAAAAAATAGTTTTTTAATTATTTTTTTTTGCTCTTGCATCAAGTAGGGAAAAATTAAATGGTTGCAGAGAGTGAGTTGGATAGTTTATAGTATAGTATGTTTCCTAACAAAAAATTATATTACAGGGTTTTCAAGTATTTCAATATTTAATATTCCGATTGACAAATTTCATGCCCAAGTGTATTATTTTCGACCGTCTATTTAGTGCTTATTTGATGCATGGGCAAAATTTTCTTTAAAAATTTAATTTTTGGTTTTAGGATTCTTTAAAGGGAATTTCTAGATGTGCCCCATGTTTTTCTTAGTGAGTCCCAGGGAATTTTAAAACATGATCATTTTTCTCAGTAAGCCCTATTTTTTTCTTCTCTTTTTTCTAGAATTGTCATCTCTCTTTCCTCCTCCCCCAGCAATGGCGGCAATAGCGGTAACGGCAGCAACAACTAGCGACGGCGGCCGCAACAGCGATAGCACCAGCAGCTACAACAGCTAGCAACAATACCAGCTGACTTCTGCTGCCGCCGCTGCAGTGGCGGCAGCGACATCAGCCCCATGAGAAGAAGAGGGGTTGAGTGTTTTTTTTGTCCAAACAAATTAATAGCAAACTTATAATTATTTGTTCTTTAACCTATGGGCTCACTAAGAAAAACATGGGGTGCATCTAGAAATTCCCTTCTTTAAATTGTATTAGATCAATTTCAACGTAGTGGATCATGATAATGGATGCCTCATTCCAGTAAGACGGATTTGACTTCAAATCCTTCCAAAAGGATTCTAGTCTCAATGTGTGCATGTCTGTAGGTATATGGTATCCTTCAAGACCTTGGATATGTATCCATCAACAACCCTTGATATGATTTGGAAGGAAATACATTACTGCAATGTGTTGTAGATTGATATGAGTGTTGGTCACAATTATGAAGACATTTAAAGCAAAAATTTATATAGGAAAATCAGCTAGATATAGTAGTTAATTTGGAGGGGAAAGAAACTAAAATTTGTTATGAAATGCTCTTATGCTCAAAAGCATTATGTGAAGCACAAAGCAGTTGGTTATGCATATCTTACTCTACTGTTTTCACTTGCTGCGCACCACCACATTTATTGGCACTATCCTCTCTTTAATTCCTTAACTGCTGCACTCCAAGACCAGCTAGCTAAGATTTCGACCCCTAACTAAATTTCGTATCACTGTTGAACTCTTTCAACACATCCTCATATTTCACTTTTTAGGCACCCATACATAAATATGCTCTCTTAGTTACTTAAACTTACACATCCTTGGGATAGTCTGGAAGTTTTTTTTTTGGCAACAGAAATTTAATGCACTGTACATGCACTTATTTATACTTGTAATGCATTCCTTTTGTTAGATGCTTTGCACAGCGAATTAGGAAATATCGTTCCACTAAGTTTATTTTTTCACAACAGGTGTAATGCACTTTGTAATTGAGCATCAAATTATAATAACCATGTTTGCATATTATTATCACACTTTACATAAGTTCATTCTCTGTCATTCTTTTCAGAAACCCTTGTGCATTCTACTTTGGAGCACTGCGACGATGCAGACTTCAGTTTCCCAGTTTTCTTCAACATGCAGCTGCACACTGTATATGTAAAAAGGAGGCCTCACCTTCAAACATTCCTAGAGAGAGTCGCTTGTATGTTTGAGGTCGTGATCTTCACTGCTAGTCAGAGCATCTATGCTGAACAGCTGCTTGACATACTAGATCCTGACAGAAAGCTATTTTCTCAACGCATGTACCGGGAATCATGCATATTTTCTGATGGTAACTATACCAAAGATCTAACCATCTTAGGAATTGACCTTGCAAAAGTAGTCATAATTGACAACTCGCCACAGGTTCTATTCTTTCCCTAATACATCGTCTTTCAATACAGTAGATACTTGATATTCTCAAAGATAATAAGTTTGTTTTCTCGCTTAATTACAGGTTTTCCAGCTGCAAGTAAATAATGGAATTCCTATCAAGAGTTGGTTTGATGATCCATCGGATCAGGCATTGCTCTCGCTGCTCCCTTTCCTTGAATCTCTAGTTGATGCCGACGATGTTCGTCCTATTATTGCAAAAAGATTTGGCAACACAGAGTCATAGCTTGAGTACAGTGGAGGAGTTTATAGCCCAACTCGAATCACCTTTTCAGTGCCAATCTCTCTCAGATTCTTATTCATCCTCTACAGAAATTGACAATCAGTAATAAGTCTTGATGGCTGATTTAATTCTTTTGCATGTGGCAAGCAATCTATAATCTATTTTAGCAGCTTCCCGGCAACTATTAGATTGTATTTTGAATTTTTTTTTTTTTTTTTTTTTTTTTGGGGTATCCGAGTGCAAGCAGGTTATTATTTATTGTACATATCCCCTCCCCATGTTGAGTGCTGTTCTATATATTGACAATTTGAAAATTTAAGTTACATTTTGTTCATATATTGTACACTGGATGCATGCCCAATAATGCTTATTTTTGAACTGAGATGTTGATATCATTTATTTGCAGTTCTGCTGCTTTGCATACAATATTGTTTATAAAAAGTTGATGATGCATGTCCAACAAAGTTTATTTCTGTTCTTCAATTGGAAAATCCTTGTATCATGACAATCAGTTGAATATTGATGCTTGTGCAAAACTTTTTAGCGAGATGTTTTGGTCTATTCCAAGAGAGAAGGAATCCTATCAAATCAAATAATGCAGCTAGTGTTTCTGTGATTGCTAAGTAACCGTACATTTTAGGGGCTCATTTGATAGGTCCAAGAGGGCCGCATGTCACAACAGCAGCCGGAGATGATAATTATTTTTAGTCCGTTTTATTTAAAATTTTAAATTAAAAATAATTTTTTATTTTTGTAATTCAAATTTTTTTAATAAGACGGATAAAAAATTGATTCGTAAATTCGTCAATTTCTATCTCTACTAGTGACTTGTATAAAAAAGCTCGATTCCTAAATTACTCCATTGCAGATTTGTTTATCTCATTCATTGCAGCTTTGTTTATCTCATTTACCGTGGTTTTAGATCGAGTAAGCATTAAAGTTGTTCTTTTTGTAACGAGAGAGATCATATGTTCATTAAAAGCTATACAATTTTGAGAAAAAAATTAGGAGCAAAAAAATCTGCTGCATATTACATTCGCTTCTATATCATCCCTTACTTGGATTTGGGATGAAAATGGATAGATCTAAAGGTCAAATTTTTGCATGCTCTATTCAAATTTTGAATTAAAAATAAAAATTTAATTTTTTAAAATTTAAAATTTTGAATAGTACAGATAAAAAATTGACCGATAAATCTTCCCATTCTCATATCATTCTCCATCATTCTCCTAAGACGTAACTACTTAACAAACAAGTTGGCACACTTGTAGCCCTCTAGTAACTACCACCCCTAAGTACATATTTGAGCTCATCTTTAGGTGAACAGCTGCAATCACCAGCAACCATGGGGGGGGCCACGCCACGTGTCCGCCTCTGATTGGTCCGATCGCATGTTGATATCTTTATGGACCTCAACAAACCTCAAAGGCAATATGTAGTTGTCACCTTCTCATCGTAATCTTGGATTGAGGATGATAGATAGGAGCCCGAGCTAACATTATTGAAGGAAAGAGAAGCCACATATGGACTAGCTAAGGAACCCGGAAAATCTTGTCCGTCGATTCCTTCGCCACCATGCATGTCAATTCGACACATGAGCATACGGTGAACCTTCCGCGGGCATGTGGCAGGTTAAGGATGAGCCCCGCGTTCCTTTCCGTCCCTCCAACCTCTTTTATCTAAGGGTGTATTTGTTTGTATGGAAGTAGAAAGGAAGTAGTAGAAATAAAGTCATTTCTACTATTTCATGTGTTTGTTTGCACAAGAAGTAAAGTGGAAGTTACTTCTATAATGGTAAGGTGAATCTTACGTGTCATCTTTACTTCTCAACTTTACTTCACATTGATTTTGAGTGGAAGTAGAGTTAGAAATAAAAAGTAATAATATTTTATTATATCGTGCCTTCTTATCTTTTTCTTTCTTCCAAAAAACTAAATATTTTATTTTTCTTCCATCTCTTCTTTCTTCAAAAAAAAAATAAAAACCAAACACTAGAAATATATGAAATATAATACTTCCACCTTATTATTTTTTAAAATTATTTCTAATTTTCTTGCTTACTTCCACTACTTCCAAACATCTAAACACATCCTAAATTGAGAGCGATGTGCATGAGAATGTGCCAAAACAAATAATGCATATCTTCCAAGCTATTATGCATGCCTTTTATGGCGAATATTATTCTCTGGATTCCATTCATATAAAGCGTAGTAGACTATATTCTTGAATAATGTTTTTTCTCAAAGTAAATTTCGACTATCTCATTGTGCCTGTGTGCTTGAGTGTTTTTGCATGTGTGTATGCTTATGGAACATAGGGGAATCATATCTTGATTTCTTGCTAAGAAAAAAAAAATGTGAAGGGTAAGAAAATAATTTTTTTTTCCCTAAACAAGAGAAGAGAAAAGAAAATTATGAGATGTATAGTTAGATCGCATATAGTTAAAAGTTCTCTTTCGTAGAATCAAAAATCTCTCCCCAACTCGAAGGCAATGAAAATGAAAAACGAGATATTTTACAACTTCTCTCTCTTTTTCATGCTTCCCTTTTCTCCTCATCGTCTCTATCTAAGCAACTTGACAAAGCATTCGGCAAAATCAGGCTAAAAGACCTAAATTTAGATAAACTTCATTTCTAATTTCCTTAAGTAATAAAAGAGCTTAATGCCCCTATTTCGAACTCAGCATTTTTAAAGAATGATCGCAAATTTGATTATATTTCTTTTTAAACTATAATCAAACTCAAGACATATATATATATATATATATATATATATATATATATATATATATATTCATCGTCCAATTTAATTTTAGAAACTGTATTAATGGATAAAATAGCACTATTCTCCATTGTCGTATAAGTGCCCGTACATACCAGGGACCCGGCCCCAATATTCATGGCACTGAACCATGACGTGCCGCTAGGCACTCAATCACGTTCCGTACTGTATTACAGTGACGGACTTACCACTCTGGGTAGATATCAATTGGTGATCCAGTAATCACCCGGACCGCTGCAGTAAAAGAATCCCGGTCCTAACAAGACAATAAATCCTTATACGGCAAGCCTCTTATCCATCATATAGTTTCTCCCATTCCCGTGTTCATAATGAATTATGCACATGAAAATTTTATAATCCATATATATATATATATATATATATATATATATATATATATATATATATATATATATATATATATATATATATATATATATATATATATATATATATATATATATATATATATATATATATATATATATATATATATATATAATATTCATCCTTTTTCTTATGGCTACCATGTTCATGATTTTCCCATTTCCCTTCTTCACTTTGAAATCAACATTGTTGAACATAACCTAATTTTCAAGTTAATTATATCATACCTTGCATCCAAAAACAATTCAATTAGCAATACATAACAAGAAAATACTTTAAAAAAAAAAAAAAAATTGAGATGAAGAGACAACAAACTATCACCCCATAATAAGGGTAAAACAATCAAGGATTTGATTCGAAGAGGATTATAATAATTGCATTCACTTGAATCTTGATCAAGGAGACCACCTCTCATTGATATATAAGAAAATATTCTTCATTCAAATCCTTTTCCTACCCATTTCTACTCACCTTTCCCCTTTTTCATCTCAATCTCAAAAATCACCATTCAATAACCTCCAAAATAAAATAAATGTATAACTAAATGCATTCATAATCTTAATCAAGAAATTTTGATATTAGCATCTATGCTTCAATCATTTATTTATTTATTTATTTTGTTATCATTCAACAAGTTCTAAATTAATCATCAAAATAGAATTATGATAACTTGATTCATGATCTAGATCAAGAATCTTAGGTAGCACCTATTCATCACTCAAACCTTTTGATTTTCCTTTTTTTTTTTTTTTTTTTTTTTTTTTTTGCCTTAACAAGAGGGAATCGTTTCAATTTAAACTCAAACTCATCAATTTCCTAAATTTTCACTCCTCAAAATAAAATGATAAACATTCATAATCTTTATACTATGTCTCAATATTCAGAATTGCTTGGTTTGTTATAACTCCGAAATGAGAAAAAAAAATTAGTATTCGCAAATCCTTTAAAAAAAAAAAAAACAAAACAAAATCAAGAACATCAAAAATAGAGAAACTCATCATCATGGGAGACAACAAATAAAGCCATAATTTTTTTCTTTGAAAAGACCAAATACTACGAAAATGGAAGAGAGAGGGGATGCAAGCATCAAATATACAAATTTACAATCAAAACTTTTATATCTTACTCATTATTATCAATTCACTTCTTCACCAGAACCATCAGCGGTGGGCCCGGTCAATGCGGCGGCCGCCATGGCCTCTACGAGAGCCCGCATGGCCTCCGCCTGCACCTCCAGCGCCTCCACGTAGTCCGCCGTCTCCTCCAGCAGGCTGGGAGCCGACAGCTTCCGGCAGCCCGGTACGAGCCGGCCCAGCTTCCTCAGCCTCTCGTCCACCTTCTCCTTATCCGACGACTCACTTATTTTCAGCCGCCGATCGGCTCCGGATGGCAGCAGCGGCAGCCGCTTCTTGTTGGTCGGCTTCTTGGGCTTCCTGCGCCTCACTTTCCCGAGGATGACTTTGCACCGGCGGCTTGTCAGGATGGCCCGGCTCCACCTCGACTGCCCGCGGGCAGTCAGAGCGAGGGCCGAGTCGGCAGCGTCCTTGATGGCTCTAGCACTCGCTGGCGGCGGGTTCGGGCTGCGCAGGGCATCGACGAGCCGCCGGTTGTACAGCCGCTTCTGCATCGGCGTCTTCCATCGGGATTGCTTTCGGGTCTCGGGTTTCGGGTTCCGGGTTTTAGAGGATGAAGATGGAGATGACGATGAGGAAGAGGAGAGCATGGCGGAAAAAAAAATATGGATGGGAAATTGTTGTCAGCGGTGGGTTTGGTGGGTGTTTATATTAGTAATCTAATGAAAGTTTTAGGGTTTTTAAGGATACAAGTTGCGAACAAATATTATATTTAAATATTAGTTTCGTCCAAATTATTATTTAAGTACTAGTCTCTAATCACCCTATAATAGTTTTTCGATTATATATTTCATTGAAAATATCAACTAATCATTATTAAGAATTAATCATGATATCCCTTTGTCCACCACTTTATTTTTCATCTTTCTTCTCTTTTTTTACTATCATAATTGTAGTTATATGAAAAAAATAAAAAAAAACTTATGTGAGTAATATAGTGAAATATAACAATATCCATTAACAACAAATATGCAAAATAGATGGAAAAAAAAAATATTTCTGATGAGCCGTGAATACTATCGGTTTGAGAGGATATATTAATTTGGTCCCTTACAACTATGAATGGTAATAAACGGGTCTATGGGTCAATTTTTGATTCGTCCTATCTAAAATTTTGAATTAAAAATAAAAATTTTATTTTTTTAAATCAAAATTTTATATAGAGAAAGCCAAATTGCCCTGAAAAGTAAAGTGATCCTGTAATAAATAAATTTAGAGAACATTAACAAATACTAATATCCTAATAACAATTTGTTAGGACTGATATTTAAATATGAAATTGGTTAGAGAATCCTATACCTGGTTTAGGATCCCCAGAATGGTATTTGGGGGCTGACATGTGGGGCCCAGTGGGCACTATTGGATGGATGGGGGGAACATGGGACTAGGAAAGAGGTGATGCAACTAGCCAAGGTTTGATTCAAAAGGATTAAGACAGGTTTGATGTCTAATTAATGGTTTAGGTGGATGATTACTTGTTAGGAGATGATAGTATTTTGAAACCTGGCATATTTTTTTGGTGCATGCTTCCATTTGCTCAGTTTGGGGGCAATTTGGATTTTGGATGTAGTGCTATTAGTCAATTCTGTCTATTTTCAAAAATCGGGGTTTTATTTTCATTAAGTCATCTCAACTGTAGTATATTTTTATTATCTCCAATAAAAAAAATTCTGTTATTTTTTATTGATTATAATCCCAACCATCTACGGTTTAGTCATATTCAATTTCTTGGAATTTTTTTTAAATATAATATCTTGTATTTACTTAATAAAATACCCAATAAATTC
The DNA here is from genome assembly GCA_036321105.1 of Dracaena cambodiana. Classification (NCBI taxonomy): domain Eukaryota; kingdom Viridiplantae; phylum Streptophyta; class Magnoliopsida; order Asparagales; family Asparagaceae; genus Dracaena; species Dracaena cambodiana. Next base: position 30,019,617 of record JAYEPQ010000013.1, read on the forward strand.
CTAAATTCATGAAATTTAATTCTTAAGAAGATAGACTATATAGATAATGATCCAAAAAATAATTTAAGAGTAATTAATTAATTTTTCTCACTACCTCATATAACTTATTGAGTTTGAACCTCATTTACAGTAATTTTTTTGGTGTATGCTTCCATTTGCTCAGTTTGGGGGCAATTTGGATTTTGGATATAGGGCTATTAACCAATTCTGTCCATTTTTATGTGGGGTTTTATTTTCATTAAGTCACCTGAACTGCAGTCTATTTTTACTATCTCTAATAAAAACAATTTCTATTATTTTTTATTGATTATAATCCTAACCATCTACAGTTTAGTCATATTCAATTTCTTAGATTTTTTAAATATAATATATTGTATTTACTTAATAAAATACCCAATAAATTCCTAAATTCATGAAATTTAATTCTTAAAAGATAGACTATATAGATAATGATCCAAAAAATAATTTAAGAGTAATTAATTAATTTTTCTCACTACATCATATAACTTACTGAGTTTGTGCCTCATTTACAGTAATTTTTTTGGTGTATGGTTCCATTTGCTCAATTTGGGGGCAATTTGGATTTTGGATATAGGGCTATTAGCCAATTCTGTCCATTTTCAAAAATCATTTATGTGGGGTTTTATTTTCATTAAGTCACCTGAATTGCAGTCTATTTTTACTATCTCCAATAAAAACAATTTCTATTATTTTTTATTGATTATAATCCCAACCATCTACGGTTTAGTCATATTCAATTTCTTAGATTTTTTTAAATATAATATATTGTATTTACTTAATAAAATACCAAATAAATTTCTAAATTCATGAAATTTAATTCTTAAGAAGATATACTACATAGATAATTATCCAAAAAATAATTTAAAAGTAATTAATTAATTTTTCTCGCTACCTCATATAACTTATCGAGTTTGTGCCTTATTTACACTGATATTTTTTTGGTGTATGCTTCCATTTGCTCTGTTTGGAGGCAATTTGGATTTTGGATATAGGACTATTAGCCAATTTTGTCCATTTTCAAAAATCATTTATGTGAGGTTTTATTTTCATTAAGTCACATAAAGTGCAGTCTATTTTTACTATCTCCAATTAAAAAAAAAATTATGTTTTTTTTTATTGATTATAATCCCAACCATCTACGGTTTAGTCATATTCAATTTCTTGGATTTTTAAATATAATATCTTGCATTTACTTAATAAAATACCCAATAAATTCCTAAATTCATGAAATTTAATTCTTAAGAAGATAGACTATATAGATAATGTTCCAAAAAATAATTTAAAAATAATTAATTGATATTTCTCACTACCTCATATAACTTACTGAGATTGTGCCTCATTTACAGTAATCCCTGTTATTTTTTTTTTGGTGTATGCTTCAATTTGCTCAATTTGGGGGCAATTTGGATTCTGGATATAGGGCTATTAGCCAATTCTGTTCATTTTCAAAAATCATTTATCTGGGGTTTTATTTTCATTAAGTCACTTGAACTGCAGTCTATTTTTACTATCTCCAATAAAAAAAACCTGTTATTTTTTATTGATTATAATCCCAACCATCTACGCTTTAGTCATATTCAATTTCTTAGGTGTTTTTAATATAATATATTGTATTTACTTAATAAAATACCCAATAAATTCCTAAATTCATGAAATTTAATTTTTAAGAAGATAGACTATATAGATAATGATCCAAAAAATAATTTAAGAGTAATTAGTTAATTTTTCTCACTACCACTACCTGATATAACTTACTATGCTTGTGCCTCATTTACAGTAGTCCCTATATTTATTATTGTTACTATTATTATGATAATCAAATGGGAGCTAGAGTGTACCCCTAGCTAAACATAGCTAAAGGGATGACCAAAAGCTTACTTTCTTGTGAGAAGTTAAATGTCTTACCAACGTTTCTTGAATTTCCTTTTGTACTTATTTTAAACAAGAATACACATAACGAGTTTAGGAATTCTTTTTTTTTTCCTTCTTCTTCAACATGGTAAACTAATTTTTCCGTTTAAGCCAAAGGGTTAAAATAAAAAACAATTTCGCTCAATTCTCACCACAATTTCGAAATCTTGATGTTTTTTCCGTTTAAACCAAAGGTTAAAATAAAAAATAATTTCGCTCAATCCTCACCATAATTTCAAAATCTTGATGCAATAGAAGAGATGTTCAATATGGTATTATACCAATTCAGATTCAAATATTACAAAACATGTAGATTTTAGAAAAAAATATTACTGTGTAAAGCCCATGTCGCAAATAAATTCTATATCAAAATAAGAGGGCCTAGTTCACAACTGGGTACAGGTCAACAAGGGGAACTTCTAAAGGGGCACAAGGTTTTTCCTAGTGAGCCCAGATTTCCTAGTGAGCCCAGATTCTATTTTCAAAACAGGAGAATTTCTTAGTGAGCACAGTTTTATTCCCAAAATACCCTTAAGTATATTTAACTCACCTCTCTCTTCTCCTCACCGCCTCAATACCATTCTCCTCTCTTCTCCACACCACCTCACCCATCTCCTCCTTCTTCCTCTTCTCTCTTCCGCACCCATCTCCTTCTTCAACCTCCTTCCCCTTCCAAACCCGCCGCCGCCGAACCCTTCGCCGCCGAGCCACACCCCGCCGCCGAAGCCGCCGACGCCTCGTTCCAAAGCCGCCGCCGAAGCCTCCGCTGCCTCATTCTCTCTCCTGAGCAACCGACCCCCCACCCCCGCTACCTCAATCTCCCTCCTGAGCCACACCCCCCACCCCCGCTGCCTTATTCTCTCTCCTGAGCCAGACCCCCCACCCCCGCTGCCTCATTCTCTCTCCTGAGCCACACCCCCACCCCCCGCATTCAAGAAGCGATCTGGGATGTTATTTAGTGCACTCGCGAAGATCAAAGGCATGCTAACTGGTTGCACTCAGCCAGAAGAACCACCGGAAGAGCAAGTAGAGGAACCAAGACAAGATCAATCCAGTCTTACTGCAACCGATACGGCAATTATGACTCGATGCAGAAGTAGACGTCAACCCCTGAGGAAGACAAGGAGACAATGATTAGATTATATGAGTTGTGTATTGGTATGGATGATGTAAGGAACTTCAAGTGGCCGGTGTAATTGTTTTTTGCAAATATTTTGATGAATTTATAGAATATATGATTTTTGTTTGTAATGAACCCTATTGGTCACTTTTTGTTTGTTTCATATAAACACTACGTTTGTATTTGATCTTAGTTATTTAATTTGTATAAAATCTTGTTTGTTTTATACGTAAGGGACCTTGTTTATAATCTTCATTATTTCATTGTATTATTAATTGTATCGTTGTTTCATTGTATCGGAGTATCCATGTATCATTGTATCATTGTATCGGCGTATCAGTGTATCGGTTTATCGATGTATCAGTGTATCATTGTATCGGTGTAGCAGTGTATCATTGTATCGGCGTATCGATGATTTAGTTTATCCATATATCAATGTATCGGTGTATTAGTGTATCATTGTGCCGGTGTATCAGTGTGTCGGTGAATCATTGTATCTTTTTCCTTCCTTCACTATATTTTGTATTAATGTATAATTAGTTATTAATATAAGTCCTTAAAGTGACGTAATAGTTGTGTGTCTGGAGTATTATTGCATCGGTGTATTATTGTGTATCAGTGTATCATTGTATCGGTAAATTATTGTATCAGTGTATCATTGTGTCGGTATATCAGTGTGTCGGTGTATCATTGTATCTTTTTGCTTCCTTTCCTATATTTTGATAATAATGTATAATTAGTTATTAATATAAGTCCTAAAAGTCACGTTAAATTGGGTAAACTAATAATATATCATTTTATTATATTAATAGAGTGAGTGAGGCAGTGGCGGAGATATCAGATTGAGTCAAGCCCCTGTTCGGACTTACAGTCCGAACGGATCTGGTCCGTTCGGACTGTAAGTCCGAACGGGCTAAAAAAAATTCTATGCGAGAGGGAAGAAGGGCAATATGGGAATTTTTTTTTGAGGGCAAATTTGATATTTATACTGAACTTTAACTGGGCTCACTAGGAAAAAACTTGTGCCTATTTAGAAGTTCCCGTCGACAAGCAACAATGAACAGAAGAACAAAGCTAGATGTGCATTTGTTTAATGACTAAAGAAAGCTAATATTAATTAAGGCTTGGGAAACTCCTAAAGTCTAACCCACAAACTTTTATGCCAATTTTATATTGGGAAATTCTAAATGTGCACCATACTTTTCTTAGTGAGCACCATAACTTAACATATAAATAATGGCAAGTTTGTTATAAATTATTTTGACAAAAAAAATCCTTATCCTCTTTCTTAGTGAGCACCATTCTTTCTACTTCCTCTCTCACCAATCCCTTCGACTTTCTCTCTCAAAGCAACTTTTTTTAAATAAAAAAAAACCTTCACAGCCGGTGTAAGGAGGCGGAGCTCTGGTCGGAGGGGGAGAGTGAAGGGAGAAAGAGACAGAGCGAGAGGTTTTCTGGAAAGTGAAGGAAGAGAGGGAGGGAACTCTGGCCAGAGCTAGTGGTTCGCCGGGTGGTTATGGGATAAAGCTGGAAATGATATTGTGCTTACTAAGAAAAAATGACCATGTTTCAAAAACATATTGGGGCTCACTAAGAAAATTATGGTGCACATTTAGAATTTCCCTTTTATATTTAATTTATTTAAATTTGGTTGGGCACCATTTGTCTAAGAAACTCTTTTTCCAAAGTCTAACTCACTAAAGACTGTTTTTGGCTATCCGATATTGTATTTTACCAACTCTCTTTAGAGACTCTTCCTTTCAACCATCCGATAAAATTTATATTTTTATCAAATTACATCTTAATCATGTATTGACTTGTAAAATTATAATTTTATTATTGAATTCATATTGTTATAATATCAAAAGAAATTTGGATTGGGGACTCCGCTCGCGCACCCTCTGTAAGGATGCTTCACCTTTGCATCCTCGAGAGCTGTTCGAACAGCTCTATCCTTGAATAACTCTGCATCCTTAAAAAACTCTGCCCTCTCATTTGCATGCCTTGGTTGGTCTTGACCAGAAACATTGTTTAACAAACGATGCATTCAAATTATTTCTCTTGCCTGGCTATGAATCATAAAATGCAAAAAAATTTATTCTATGACTTTTTGGTGGATTCTCCTGATCATTAAATATCAGTATTTATTTTTTTAATATTTTTTTTTTTTTTCCATGTAGGAAGTTTTGTACTCAAACTTTCACAACATTATTTGAAATTTTTCTTATAGAAAATATATAGATAACTTTTAAACTTGGTATAACTAAAAACATTATTGTCGCCGACAATTATTTATCTATTTTTGCATGTGATAAATTTCAATAACGCAAATATAATCTAAAAGTATATAAAATTGCGATCTTATCCAAATCAGAAATTTTAATTGTAGGAGGGAGTAATCAAAGGAATATTAACTTACTTAGAAAAGGACATAATAATTTAGGGGTATTTATAGATCTGTCCCTTACATCTTTATAAATTATAATTTAATCTTCCAAATCTTTATGTTTAGGATTTAGTCTCCCAAATCCTTTAAGTTATTACAATTTAGTTCCTAGTTTATATTTTGGCCCGATTTTTCAGTTTTACCCCTGATTTCTTCACTTAATCTTCCCTTCCCTCTTCCCCCTCTCTTCTTAGTTTTTATTGGGTTCCCCCTTATTCTTCTCTTCTCTCTCTATATTTATTTATTGGGTTCTCCCTCTCTATATTGATACCAAATGTATTATTCTCCACTAAGTGTATTAAATCTAGAAATGAATTTATTCAATATTGAGAGGGAAAACCCAATAAATAAATTGAGAGAGAAGAGAAGAACAAGAGGGAGCCCAATAAGAACTAAAAAGAGAGGGGGAAGAGAGAAAATGAATTAAGTGAAGGAAATCATGGGTAAAACGGAAAAATCGGGCCAAAATATAAACCGAGGGACTAAATTGTAGTAACTTAAATGATTTGGGGACTGAATCCTAAATATGAAGATATGGGGGACTAAATTATAATTTATAAAGATGTAAGGGAAAGATCTGTGAATACCCCCAATAATTTATTTTTTAATTAAAAAATCCCACATAAATATCCATCTTCATCTAGAAAGATTCTCCAATACATGTACGTAACTTGGTTTTGTTACAAGTAAAGATTCTCCGAAATAGTAATGAAAGGGGCAAGCCGATTTTGATGCTAGGAATGACATTTGGACGTTGGCGGGTGCAGATAGCATCGACTGTGTCGATGTCGGAAGCTGAAATTAGTGGTTTATGTGAGACACTTGTCTGGACTGTCGACATAATACATAAACAACGTAATGTGTTAGAACTTAGAAACGATATGCCCAGAATGTTACACTGCTCATGGAGAAGTTGATGGCTTGTTATCAAATCTATAAAATGCGAAGAGCTCTTATGATTCCTTGAAAGTAGTGGGAAATTCTATTTGCGCACTGCATTTTACTCTTGGCGTCCTGATTTCCTTTTACATCAAACTCATATTTTGAAATAATGTCATTTTAATTTCTGCGTCCAATTTTTTTTTCCAAAAATACCCTTTCTTTTTTTTTTTCTCTAACTCTTCACTCGTCTGATTCTATTTAGCAAAAAAAATAATATTTTGGCCAGGTATTAATACCCTACCAAGAAACATTCTGGTCGGGTATTAATATCTGACTCCCAAAAAAAACTAATTAACGATAAATTTCAAATAAATACGCATAAAATCCAAAAAAAAAAAATTAAATCGTAGCTTAGATTTGTCCTATAATACCAATTGCATGTTGGAATTTTCCATTTGCATAAGAAAACTCAAACTCAAATTTCAAACTCAAATTTCACTTGTAACGGTGAAATAGAAGAATTTAAAATTCTTCTAATCTTTTCAGGAACGTTAATGTAAAAAAAATTTAAGGGGTCAAGAAATCAAATCGATGATTTTGTACGAGATGTGTTTTTATTAAATACCAAAAAAAATCATTTAGGGTTTTAGAGAGAAAATAGAGGAGGAACACGATGAGTCGTAGTTCCAAATTTTAAAAAGTCTTAATTTGGAATTTATAAGGGTAATTTAGTCAAAAAAAATAATGACAAACTTATAATTATTTATAAGTTTTAAAACCGTACGTTAAAAAGTAAAATGCCGTGTGCAAATAGAATTTCCCGAAAGTAGTACATAAAAAAAATAGTAGTTAAAATATATGAAAGTAAAAAAATGCCGATAAGAATTAGCACTTTAATAAAATAAAAGGTTGAGAAGTAAAAATTTTCAGATATTAATCTTATCCAATTCTATAGGAAAAAAAAAAAAAAGAAGTAAAAACACATGAAAACCATCTAATCAATCTACATAAAATAACGAGCACTTATATTTTAACTTACGTAAATACTAGACACCAAGATTGTAATTAGAAATCATAAAAATAATACTAGTGTTAGACATCTAACTTGCTAATGAAGCCAAAGATTGAATAATGAGAATTCATATGCGAAAACAAACTTGCTATAAGAAATTTGCCGTATTTAGAAAGATCTTCTATGCTATATTTGTTGAGGAGAAATTTCGTGCCTCGGGTGAGTGTGATAGAGTTCAAATACAAAACTGAGGAACAATCTAATCCAACATATCTTTCGGGAGCATAATAGATCTTAAATTGAGAATCAATGTAATCCATAATCTTAAGTTATAAATAGTGACCACAGCTTTTTATTTAAATCCATGAAGTTCTCTTATTATATCCAATGTGATACTGTACCACCATATATATATATATGTGCATGGGTGGACCCATGTTGCACTGGGTCAGTATATTTTATTTTTTGAAAAATTTGTTAAGGCTATCCCTCCGAAGTTCTTAATCTTATAATTCCATTCTTTCTAAATTTTTAGTTTTTAATTATGAAAATTATAATTATGAGAAATAAATAACTCAATATTTATTAAAACTGAAATCTCATTTTTTGGACTGAATAAAGTGTATATATATATATATATATATATATATATATATATATATATATATATAGATATATAACTCCAAAAATCAATAACAAAAAATTTTGAAAATAATATTTATAATGTAATGTTCTTAAATTTACTTAGAAATTATAGAATATAAATATTTATGCTACTATAATACCATAAAATTATATCTGAGTTATACAATAGAAACATGATAATTTTTTGGACCATGAGCTCCACCCCTGTGCCCTGACTGAAACGCTTTGCCTTCTGTATCTGCTGAGCTGTCGGAACAACTCGACATTCGAATCACTCTGCTCCTCATAGTTTGAATGTCTAGGCCTGTCCTGACCATACGAACTACTAACATATGAACTACTAGCAATGCTAGATTGCAAATTAGGTGGAATATCAAAACCATTTGGATTATGGAGGAGATTATGGGAGTTTTGAGATGAGTCACTCCCAATTAAAAGAGTTATTAGGGGGGGGCACATTAATTAATTAGGTACAAAGACGCATTAAGAAACAAAGAGAGGAGCCTCCCACACCCCCTTGCCCACTACGGCAGTGCGTGGTGGGACCCACCTCCATTTGGCCATCCCCATCTTTGTTCTCCCTTTTCTAATTTTTCTTTTTATTATTCTTTGCTTTTAAACTAGGATCACAACAGCATGATTACGACTAATTAATAAATTATTTATAGATTAATTTATAGTTCTTGTTTTTGTTGGTTAGGAGTTGTTGTTTGTTGTGGTGGCTTTTTGGAAAGGAGAAAGAAAAGGTAATGGGCCTGAAAGGCCTAAAGTGGGGGCCGGTTAGGTGGGACCGGCTGTCTCTCTGGGCAAATTCTAAAGGCACACCCAAATAATTAGGGTGCATTCCTTTCCTACTAGTTTGAAAAACTAAATTGAAAATAATAGAAATAAGCTGTAAACTTACTTACGTAAATTATTTGAACTATATTTTATTTCTACTATCTCTCATATTTTTTTTTTTTTAAATACTCTTTTGCATTATGATGTCAACGCTCTACGGTTCATTCATTCTCAATTTTTTGGATTTTAGTTTTAATTTGAACTTCCATTTGAATATATAATTTTGTATACATTTGATGGAGTGGCAAATAAACTCTAATATCTATAAAATTTGATGCTTAAGAAGGTATTGCGGTGGAAATCATGATTCTTAAAAAATATTGATAAAAAAACAGCAGGATTATCAGGTAACTTACTTGAGCTAACGGCTCATTTACAGTAATTCCAAACACTTACTATACTTGAGCCTCCTGCATTACATCTTATAGCATGGAATCAAGCGTGAAATTTAATCTAGCTTAGACTAAGTAAAAGTCTAAATTTGATCAAACTTGCTTGAAACTCCTCATAGGATTAAGATATAATGAAAGCTCTTGAGGATGAATTTTGAAAAAAAAAAAAATCTTAGACTCAAATCTATTACGAACTTTATTTCCAAAAGAATAATGAACTCTCTTGCAATCACATGTGCGCCAACAAGGCCATGATTGGCAATTGGCCGCAATAAGATATTGCCTCTACCAGCAAATCCTGGGAATGCAGGTCCCTGAGAGTTGTACCTCAACGAAAACCCTAGCTAGCCAAATTAAATAAACAAAGAGAAGGAACGTGAGTCAAGTTAATTATGAACACATTTAGAATAGCAATTTCCTTTTTTTTTTTTTTTTTTTTTTTTTTTTTTTTTTTTGTTCATTGTTGATTGTAAGGCACCCGTCCATGCTGGAGGTACCTAGGGATGAACTCGACCACCGAGTCCGGCGGCTTCGCTCGATTTTGACCGAAATCAGTTGGAAAAATTTTCTGACTGCAGTCGAAACCTAATAACTTCGGATCTGATCGGAAAACCCCGAACTTTGACTGTTCGTGCATCTAAACATTCCAAAATGAACTCCACAACCGACTCCGATAGTTTTGTCTAAAAAAAAAATTTCGACCGCAAATGGAAGCTAATATCTTCAGATCCGATCGGAAAACTCCAAATTCCGATGGTTGGGTTGGCCATCCCTGTGGATCCTCCTAATACCAATCCCCATGACATGATTTGCTTCTTGATTATTGTCGGCTGGCCAGGTTTCGATCGCCCGTTGGCTGATGCCCATGTGAGGGCTTGCACTCATTGGGGTATTAGTTAGCCTGTGTGACATTTTAAAGGATTAGTAGGGTGCGTAGGGCTGCATGAATGTCTGATTCCTATCCTTGAAGAGGGAATGAAAGTACAATTGACTCGGAGTTGCGGCAAGGCGTCGGAGCTGTGTTAAGTACTTCATTCGGATTTGGTCTTGTTAGAGAACGACCCAAACTCGATCCAACTTAAAGGATAATACGCAACATGAGTATATATATATATATATATATATATATATATATATATATATATATATATATATATATATATATATATATATATATATATATTTATATATATATAGGAAACGTGAAATACACCGGCGGTGAAGAGAGTTCCTTCACCGCCGCTTAGGTGTTCCAATAAAATCACAACACGTGGCATCATTTAAAGTAATAAATAAAAGAAATCACTTAACCACTCTTTGAGTGGTGCCACATGTAGTGATTTTATTGGAACACCTAAGCGGCGGTGAAGGAACTCCCTTCACCGTCGGTGTATTTTCCGTTTGCTCATATATATATATATATATATATATATATATATATATATATATATATATATATATATATATATATATATATATATATGAGGAAACGGGAAATACATCGGCGGTGAAGGGAGTTCCTTCACCGCTGTTTAGGTGGCCCAATAAAATTATTACATGTGGCGTTATTCAAAATAACAAATAAATGAATTGCTTTAACCGTCCTTTGAGTGGTGCCACATGTAATAATTTTATTGGGCCACCTAAGTGGCGGTGAAGGAACTCCCTTCACCGCCGGTGTATTTCCCGTTTACTCTCTCTCTCTCTCTCTCTCTCTCTCTCTATATATATATATATATATATATATATATATATATATATATATATATATATATATATATATATATTACTGTAGAAGAGCCGTCAGCTTAGAAAAAGTTACGTGAGTTAGCGGCCAAACTATAATGATCAATGATTTTTCTTTAATTTTTTTTTAACAATTACTATCTCTACTTCCTTAACTTCTTTCGGATTAAATTTCATAAATTTTGGAGTTCATTTACCCTTCATCAAGTGCATATAAAATATTTTATTCATTGAAAACCGTTAATTTTGTGTTAACTTGCTGGAGGACCAAATTAAAACTAAAAATCGAGAAATTCAGTATGAGTAAACCCTAAGAGGGTCGAGATCATAATCCAAAAGAAATTGTTTAAAAAAGATTATTGGAGATAATAGAAATAAACTGCAGCTCATATAATTTGTATGAACTGTCAGCTCATTTCCATTTTTCTCATGTGTGTATGTATTGTGGTCAATTTCTATTACAGATGTGGTCAATTTGCATTACAGATGGGGCCAATGCATAAACAAAAATAAAGGAATAATTATAACAACTATATTTTTTGGCATACTTGGCTAGAAAGGAACCGTCACATCTTCTCATCAAAATTCATATCTCCGGCATACATTTTTCATAAAATTAATATGCTGTTGAATAATTAATATGCTGTTGAATTATGGAAGGGACAACAGACAATAAATAAGAGATCTAAACAGAAGATTGGATATACCAGTTCTTGCATTGTGGGATGATGAAGAACAAGGAGATGATATTCTATAGGGACATAATCCACTATAGGAGGGTGGCGAAGGGCGGATAGGGGATACCCCGGACAGGAGATGGAGCGAGATTCTGATATTTAAAGAAAAATTGTAACGGAAGACAATTTGTAGTAGTGTTAGTGTAGTCTCGAGTATTATAGGCACATTGAGATAATTATATATGCATTAGCTTGTTTCGTTAAAAGCTATTTAATGAAACATGAGAGGTTTCGGAAGAGACTCACCATAAACACTCAATCATAATACTGAAAAATAATGCGATGTGGAACATGTTGTATTATATTATGATATATACAACAAATCTAGCGCTATCTAAAAGAAGGGAATAATCTTGGGATACATAGATAAAGGGAAAAAGCCTGGAGAGTTAAAATAATTAGTTTTTGAGATGGGTCAATAGGACTTTTCCAGCCCAGGCCTTATAAGCATTTGGGCGGGAAATTCTATTTGCACCCTGCTATTTACTCTTTACGCTCTGATTACTCTTTGCACCAGACTTCCATTTTAAAATATGAGCAATTTACTCTCAATGTACAAATTATTTTCCAATTTTGCCCTTCACTCTCTGGCACCAGACTTCCTCCTGCAACGCCCTAACCCTCTTCACTGTCGAAATCAGGGGAAATTCTATTTGCTATCAGCATGATCCCCAATCAAAAATTGCCAATTCTTTCATTTATCTTTTAACCTTTTTAGGGAATTTTGTTAGTGGATTTTAATTAATTAAATTAATAATTATTTCCCTCCCCCAAATCTCAATCCAAAATTCTATCCCCTTTCTCTTCCTCAAATTCTCGTCGATCGACCGATCGATCGCAGATTCAAGAAAGAGTGAAGGTGCTCTAATGGCATCAAGATACTGGGTGGTGTCTTTGCCGGCCCAAAACTCCGCCTCCGCCCTCTGGAGCCGCCTCCAGGAGTCTGTCTCCAAGCAAGCCTTCCTGGAAAATAATTTCGGCAAAATTGTAAGGGTAACTTAGTCATAAAAAATAATGATAAACTTGTAATTATTTATAAATTTTAAAACAGTGCGTCGAGAGTAATTTTCAGTGTGCAAATAGAATTTCCCCATTGGGCCGAATGCGGTTTCACACGGTCCAAACCCGAAAAACTTAGAAAAACCAGTCACACCGAAATCCTCGTGACCACAATGCGACCGCAGACACCTTTGATTCATTCTGACCGTCCGTTTCCGTATCAAGAGTCGTGATCTCCTCGCCTGCACAAAGCCACGTCAGCTCTCCTTTCTCCGACTTGCCGGAGCTTTTGACCAACGATACTCCGCCACGTGTATACCACGTCAAAGGGAGAATATAAAAAACGAAAAGAAAAGCATCTTGGAGAGTAGAGAGAGAGAGAGAGAGAGAGGCAATGGCGTCGGCGGCGAGGAATATGAAGGGGATGAGTTCGATCTGGATGCTTTTGCTGGCGATCTTTGGAACTTTCGCTTTCATACAGGTTTATTTCTATGTATACATCAAATTATTTCCTTTTTCTTGTCAGTTTTAAATCTTTAATTTCTAATTTGATGTGATGTTCTTCATTCGAATTTGATTCAATTATAGGGTTTACTGTCATAAACTTGGTCAAAAGTATGGTTGGGATTTGATTCCCCACACTAAATCCATCTTTTTGGAGGGGGAAAAAAAATCCACAATAACAATTGAAGCCTAAATAGGGGACTTAAAGGTGGTAGCTTGTTTGGTAATCTTGGCAAGTTGAACTGGAGACTTATGCATATATTGCTGCGGTGTAAGTGTTGTGTTTTGTACTTTAGTGTATATAAGTTGAGAGATATGGTTTTTAGCGTTCATGGTACTTAATGTGGAATAAAGTGGGGAAATGATGATTGATGTGCATTATTGATCTATGGAAAGTGGCTACTGGGGAAGCCGTATCTCGAAGTTGGTACTGTTTGTGCTCACTGGAGATGCTCTGCATAAGAGATTTCCGTTTGTATTATAAATATAATGAGCACCATGTTCCGAAAGTGGGGCTGTTTAGATAATCATATCTGACTCTTGTCCGCATTGGAAAATACATGGAAGATGTTTTATGGGGCCTAAAACTTAGTAGGTTCACCTTTTTTGGTCAACAAAGTAGTCACATCCACTTGTTAGTGATTTAGGCCTACTCATTAAGGTGGTGATTATCACCATATCACCATACATTTCCACCTTATAGTTATTTATGGGACAAATTTTTTTTTTTTTTGTTTAAATCCAAGCCTTGTACTTTTAAAATATGACCAGATTCAGATTTAGTTACAAAAATCGACCAAGTTTGGTCCATGTCGGTATTCCACACTTGATCTAGAAATGCCAAGCAATGTACTGCAAAAATCGACCAAGTTCAGGCAACATTAATGCTCCACAAATCAATATTTTTATTGGTTTTTCTTGAATCTAAGGTTCCCAAGCTCAGGTTTGCTGAGGAGAACTTTAATTCCCTAGTGTGAGATTGTTTTGTGTTTAAAAAATCTGGATTTGGACAAACCGTGATCCAGTGTTTGCAAAAAAATCCAATTCGGTTACCGTCGTGGATCAATCTATGGAATATAATGGAAAAAATAGTGAGGAAATTGTCAAAAGCTGCAGGGGAATGATTAACCACCAAGGTAGGATCTCAACAGTTGATTTCTTTGGGCAAACAATCCTTTGCTTACTGGTTTAGGTAGTTAAGGAGTGTTTTTTCATGGGAGGAATAGTGACTGATTTTGGAGGCTAAAATTAGGTACTGAACGGATCTGATTGGGATCTTGAGTAAGAGTAGGTGTTTTGGTGAATAATTTTTTGGTAGCAGTAGTGAAGATTGCTGAGGAATTCGTGGGATAGGTTTATGGGCAGAGAGAATTGTAGCAAGCTTTGTGGGGTTTGAAATACAAAATCTTTGGCATGAGTTTTGTTAAGGGAACTGGAGTGGACGGATGCCACATGTAGGTTTGTAGAGTTTGATGGATAAAGCATATGGTTGAGGATTATTGGGAGTGTAGGGCCTTGGATCCAATGTTTCAAACCTGAGCTCAAAACATGGTTCCAAACCCTAGATAGCGGAAAATGATCTTTCTCTTTAATGAATTTGAATTAAAACATTGGAGAATTTGGAATTCAACTTAGTATAGCTGCGAGTGGTGACATGGTCTCAACTTCGTCAATTTTTGTAAATAAATTTGAACTTGGTCAAATTTTATAATAAAATAACGTAAATTAGACTTTTCTAAAAATTGTCCTTAAAATATTATATCTACAACTTGTTCATCTTTACATTTTAAAAATCGTCATCTCCTATTATTTCATATTGACCTAATAGTTACATAGCATAACCCTCTATCAAGGTTTTCGGAATGGCTGTTAAGATGTATGACATTAAGCACATAAATAACTAGTCTTGCTTCTTGGCTGTTGTTCAAATTGCAGGCTGTGTGAGCGTATAGGACACTAAAATTTGGAATTAAGTCTTTATTTTGGTCTTTGCTTTGTCTAGGTGGTGGCTGAATTTTGAAGGGTACTAAGTTATTAACTGTTATGCTCTAAGTATCTTTGAGAATGAGTTTATCTTTTTATGAGTTTAATTCTGAATAAGGTACTCCATGAGTTTGTTTAAGGGCAACTTGTTTTGTTGATTATGTTCAGGCTAAAGCAACAAAGGAGAATCTGAAGGAAATAACACACAAGGTCTACTTTGACGTCCAGATTGATGGCAAGCCAGCTGGTATGCTTATCAAAGCTCCATCCTTTGTGAAACCAACTATATATTTAATATAATAATATTAAAATTCAAATGTACTAATTAATGAATTAGTTAACCTGCTTTCATAAAATTGTCATCGTCCCTTTTCCTTTCATTTGTTCCCACCTTGTAAGCTATGCCTCTAGATAGGCCTTTGTCATTCATCTCTCTTCAATATGTCCCACTCGTCTAATATGAATTCCTTAGTACGTTTACTTTTATTTCCATAATCTGCCTGTTTGCCTTCACCAGCATTAAATCGTGCAGTGCTTTTCTGAACATTCTTCAAATATTTGTTAAAATAAAAGGATTTTTGCATTATCAAGCCATTAAAGGATTTGAAGGAACCTGTTTTTTTTTTTTTTGACTATAACTTGGAAGTGATAACCTGATTCTAAAACCGAATCTTTACATTGGTGTTTAAAAGCTACTTTGTTTTATAATTTAGGATATTTTAGAATGGATGATTTTTAGATTCTCACTAGAAATTTTGAAAAAATTTGTTTTTGTGAACTTATATAACTATTACCAGTTTTATAAGGCTAGTTCATCATATAACAAGTTAGAGATTCATGATGGTTGTAATAAATGTTTCTTTTATCTTTGAGTAGGAATACTCTGGATATGCCTCAGGAGGGGGATTAATTTAAAATTATTTGATAAAGTCTCTAACCTTATAATGCTGAAACCCCATTTTTGGTTGGTGCTATAGTAAAGAGAAATTATCTCCAGGTTCCTGCACTGAAATGTTTTTTCTGTCAAGCCCTTATAGCTTAATTTTTTGAGAAACTGTGCTTGCTAGAATCATAGTAGTATTGAAACGTTATAGCTTAATATTAGAAGAATTTTTGCATTATGAAGACATTAAAGGAATGTGCTTGTTTACACTATAACTTGAGTGATTATAAAAGTAGGCCTTTACACCTTGTCTGAATATAAAATGTCCTTCAATTCTTAGCACATCTATAGATTTTTGTTATAGTAGAAGATGTTATTAGAGCAATTTGGCTTCAAATCTCATTAGAAGCACATTTAATTATATCTTGTCTTTCTCAATTTGGTGTCATTCTTTTGACAACCGTTCGGGCTGCATAAAGCTCAAAGCTCAGGTTTTAGCCCAAAAGGGCGCTTGACTTGAAGGTCAAGTTGATTATAAAAATATAGCTCTTAACCCTCAATATAACTTTGGAGTTTTGGTGTATTGAAAATTTGAAAGAGACTTTAATAGGGCTTATAAGTGCATTTGTTTTACAAATTGGATATTGAGATCGGATGATTATTAGATCCTTCCCATATTTAATGATCTTGAGAAGTGAATCTAATAATCCTGAGATCTTCAGGTTCCTGTATTCAAATATATTTTTCTTTCAAGCTCCTATAGCTTAAAATTTATGAGAAGCTGTTGGCATTATAATTTTAGTTAAAATATAGCTTAAGATAGAAGACTTTTTGCATTATCAAGTCATTAAAGGAGCTTGCTTCTTTAGACTATATCTTGGAAATGATCTTCTGATTATGAAGATGAATCTTTACGTTAGTCTTATAAGCGCACTTGTTTTATAAATTAGGATCTTGAGATTAGATGATTATTAGGTTCTTAACAAAAATTTTAAGAAGAATTTGATTTTCCAAACTTATTATATTCAATTAATACGAGACCCTTTTTAAAGGTAGATGATCATATAACAAAAATGAATACTTACGCTGTGTAGGGGCATACTGGATATATCTAAGGAAGGAGGATGCTATTAAAATTCTCTAATGAAGTGTCTAGACTTTGTAATGGCCCCTATTTGTGGTTGGCATTATAATGGTGAGAAAAATATCTTCAGGCTCGTGTATTGTAGCGTAATTTTTTTCATGCTCTCATAGCTCAAAATTTGCGAGGAAGTGTGTGTTTGTATTAGTAGTGAAAAATTACCTTCAAGCTTCTCAATTTTTTTGGTACCCCACTTTTTGATGCCTATCCTTGGGAATACATTTGCATTTGCTCGTACCAAAGACTAGTATTACCTACTTGTGACTTTTTTATAATTCAGTATATGTGCGCATAGGATTATTTTCTAATGGAATAGGTAGTCAACTCGGAATATTAAACCTAATTCTATTTGTTACAACTTTTTTTTAGTTACAAGTTTGTTTAAGATGTCTAATTCAATATGTTTGCTTGTAATTATATTGGTGATATTTAACTTGAAAAATCATCAGTTCCTAATTGAACTCAATACTGAGCATTTTCAATTGCTAAAAATATGTATGGAAACAGGTCAGATCGTGATCGGGCTCTTTGGAAAGGCTGTGCCAAAAACAGCAGGTATATTTTCATTAGCTTAAGTAGAAAGCTCTAAGACGTGGATTTATCTGCTATTCTATTTTGGTTTTTTTATATTTTGTTGTGATCTTTTACCATTTTACCAATTTTATATTAATCATACAGACTTTCATTATGTGAAGTTGAGTTGGAACTTGGAAACCATCTAAAAATCTTTTTCTTTCTTTTGTTGTGCAGAGAACTTCCGAGCACTTTGCACTGGTATGTTTACATTCTTACTTTTAGAGTAGACACTAGAGATTGCATATGCTGCCTTTTTTTCCTAAACTGTGACACTTGCATTGGTTAAGCTATTTTGTTCTAGTTTATGCTTAGTCTTTATAATTTCTCCGACTGAGTATATTCTGGTTAATGTTTTGCTGAGTGCTGTTATAAAACTTACTAAAAATTTTTTCCTCTGTGTGTGTGTGTGTGTATATTCTGTGTGTGTATATTCTGAACAAACTAGTATTTCAAGCTAATTGTGGTCTTTTGATGAATGAAATAATGCAGTAACTGCAATGTGAGACCCTATATTGGTGAGAGAATAAAAAATGAAGACTTAATTTATCTGCTGAATATCATTTATGTACTGTTAGATAAGAACCAAATTCATGATATCAATTGATAGTGAATGTGAAAAAGGTGAACATCATACTCTGGTTTTAAACTTAACCTTTGTTGATATTTTTAGTGTTCTTTAGCTTTTTGGCTTTACGTCCTCAGAATCAGATATAATGTTATTTTCTATAACAATCTGTATTATCTTCCCTGCTCCTTGTAGGCTTCTTAAGTCCTTGGTTGTTTGGAAGGTTGCTTCTTGGTCTCAATTCCTATAAGCCAATTGTTTTTTACGATCTTGTCAAGTTTTTGTTTTTACCTTAGTGTCCTTGGCATAAAATTTGGTGCATAATGCACAGTACCATATGGGAGACTCCAAGCCTTACCTAAGCAACACCATAAATTATATGGTGGGAAATCCTTGCATAATCCCCATGGTTTATTATGTCTTCTGGCTTTCTATATCCAAAAAACATCAATAACAGACACTTTTGAACTCATGAATCAATTAGTCACTGAACAAACAGTCCAAATTATAAAATAAATGAAAACTACTATGATACATTTTGCTCGGTACACATTTTAGAGTGTGATATTTGTAATGAACAGTGCAGTAACAGATTGTCCGTGCAAAGTTTTAAATAGTATTGGTTGATACTGATATACATTACAAATATTATTTTAAATATTGAGGTACCCAATACTCAATATACAGTATAATATCAGTCTGTTTGTCAATATTGCTGGTATGATATGAACAATTCTGTACATAGATACCATAAGTCATCGGCTGATACCAATACTGATTTCGATATTTTAAACCTTGATCCTTAATACATCCAAGATGTCATGCGTGGGCAGGTGGATGTAGAACCAATGACTTATATTTTGTTTGGTTGTAGAACAGTTTTCCTTTTGGCTTTATTATAGGGAGTCGTTATGGATCTTGTATATAGTTCTTTTGAAGAAAGAATAATAATGGGGCCAGATAAGTAGATTTTTTTTGAAAAAGAAGGAATATTGGCAGTTGTAGTACCAATGTTTCTGATATTATCTAGTTTCCAGGTTAGGTGTTGGTACGAGTCTATAGACCCTTCTAAGGTTTCCTATGAGTTTACAATGAAGAATCTTAGCAGACTCATAAGAATTCCAAACAGTCAACTATTGTTTTTTGCTATTGTCTTTACATTATACAACAACAACAACAACTAAGCCTTTTATCCCAGATACTTGGGGTAGGCTACATGAATCAAAAAAGAATCACGCCGGATTGATCACATTGATAACGCCTCAACGAAATTCATATTTTGGCTCATGTCATAATATGTGATAATGTTTTACATTGGCTGTCACCGGCCTACCACAACTCTCCTCCTTTATACTGGCTTGGGACAAGATTTATACTTTCACTGGCTTGGGACAAGCAGTGAAAGTATAAATATTTAAGCACAACACTGGCATAGTTATTGTTTTTACATTATAACTAATTTATATATTATTTTAAAGAGTCTCACTCCCACACCATATCTCATTGCCTACATATAAGAAAAACTTGAATGGTAATGAAGAATTGATGTTCACATTTTTTAGGGGCACATACATAAGTAAGTTTTTCTTTGAAATCTGTAAGGGTTCAACCAAGATGCTTTTGTCTGCATCAAGGAAACATAAAATGCTTCAATTTGTAAGAGTTAATATGCCGTTCATTGGGAATTGGCATAGGGGTGAGTAGGTTTCGGTTAAAACCGAAATTGTCGATCGAAACATGCCCGAATAAGAAAAACTAAACAGAACCAAAATAATTTGGTAGGTTTTCGATTTCGAGCTTTGAAACATGAAACTGTACCAAACTGACCAAATTATTTAAAAATTATATATTTATATATATATATATATATATATATATATATATATATATATATATATATATATATATATATAGGGGTATTTACTTGTTTGTCCCTCAAATCTTTATATATTATGATTTAGTCCCCTAAATCTTCATATTTAGGATTTAGTCCCCTAAATCTCTTAAGTTACTACAATTCAGTCCCCCTCCCTAATTTTTGACCTGATATAACCATTTCACCTCTCTTTATTCATTCATTCTCTTCCTCCTCTCTTCTCCTCCTTTCTTACTCCTCTCTTCTCATTTTCTTCATTATTCCTCATCTCTTCTCCTTCTCTCTTCCTCCTCTCTTCTCCCAATGAAGAAAAGGGGAGGAAGAGAGAAGGAAGAGAAAGTAAAAGAGAGGAGGAATAATGAAGAAAATGAGAAGAGAGGAGGAAGAGAGGAGGAGAAAAGAGGAGGAAGAGAAATAATGAATAATGAGGGGTAAAATGATAATATCAGTTCAAAAGTTAAGGAAGGGGACTAAATTGTAGTAACTTAGGAGATTTGAGGGACTAAATCCTAAATATGAAGATTTGGGGGACTAAATCATAATATATAAAGATTTGAGGGACAAACCAGTAAATACCCCATATATATATACATATAAACATACATGTATATATATACACATATTTACACACACATATATTATAGATAATAAATTTAATACCAATTTGATATCTTGAAAAGATATGCTTACTAAAACGATTGAAATAATAAATTCAGTTCATTTCGCTTTTGATTTCCATTCCTTATCGGTTTGGTGGGGTTTTGCCAAAATTGACAAAAACCGATCCGAAACTCATCCGTGCTCACCCCTAAGTAGGCACAAAGGCGAGCTCTACTGGCCAATTTAGAGGGAATATTGAGAGGTCTCTTTGTTGTTTTGGTTAAGAAGGCATGCCTTTTTGGGAGTTTATACTGATTTGGTTTGTGTAGTTTGCATGGAGAAAAGACTTCCCAACTATTATAGTCATCACCAGTATTTGATGTTTCCTCTTGTCTACTTAGTAGTTTCCTCTCCTGTACAAAATTGTGGAAATTATGTTCTTCATTTCTTAGATCATGAAGGTAAGGGTGACACTATTTGGTTGAAATTAAAAAAGCCCGGTTTGGTTCAATGGAAACAAATAGTTCGGTTAGCTTTGGTTTCGGGATCCAAACCAAACAAACTCAAAATTATAATTAAACTTCTAGAACCATAATCTCAGAGATCAAATCCTAGCCCTCTCAAAACCCGTAATCGTTTTTGGCCTCTCGCCGCTTCCTCATTTATGGTCGTTGGCTTCAACCACTTCTCTTTTATATACTGCCACTGGTGCTTCTTTCATGAGAAATACGACCTGACCCCGCAACAACCCCACACCCTCTGTGATCTCCCTATTCTTTGTTAGTGGTTGGTTTTATATTTGAAAATCTGCCTGGAGGTGAATGCTTGAATGGAAATAAAAGAAGAGGAGGGAGAGAAGCCTCAAGAATCCTTTCTTTAGTTCCATTAATGAGTTTCTTTTGATTTTGGATTCAATTATAGTGAATGGGACTCAGTGAAAGAGAAGGAAAGAAGTATATTTTGATTTCTTTAATTTTTTCATTGATGAGTTTGTCTTAATGTTGGGTTTGAATCCTTGTGTCAAAACTGAAAACAAAATTGGGTTTGGATTTGATTGAAACGAATGAGAGGATGATAAAATATCTATTATGCTTAACTGTTTATTTCATGGAACGTTTTAGTTCTTGGTCAAAGCTCCCATCTTGATAATGATGGTGATGCTAATTTTATTGGTGGACTGTGAAAATACAAGAATGAAGCAAAATCAGAGAGAAGAAGAAGAGAAGCATCTTGGATTTTTCTTATAATTTTTTTTTTCTAAAAAGTAAATGGGTTGGCTCATATGAGGTCAAACTGTTTGGTTCTGACATCTAATTGGTTCAATTCAGCTTTGACAAATAGCCAATAACTGACTGATGTTATGCATGTAGGTTTCGAATGGAAGAAACTCTTCCTAAGCTTGAAGATTTGTTTTTAACTCCCAACATATTTTCCTTTTGTTTCAATTTTTCTCACAAGTTCCTTAGTAAATAATTTTCATTCTCTCTTTTTCTGTTTTTCTAATGATAGTTGTTTCATTTTATAGGTTTTGAGGAAATTTTGTGTAACCTTCTCACGATTCATCTCTGTGTAGAATTCTAATCTCCACTTTCTCATAAGCAAAGGAACTTACTAGGCTTCTAAGGATGAAATCTGTTGGTGCATGTTGTTTGTCTATGATATAATATTAGCTAATGAGACCAGGGAAGGGATAGTTTTCAAACTAAAAAGGTGGATAGAATATCTAGAATTTGAAGGATTAGAATTTGTTGAATGAAGATAGAATTTATGGAATGTAACTTCCGTAACTTTCGAGAAGGAATGATGTAATGTGGGAATGAATATTAATATGGATATGCCCTTGTCTTAAGGATCAATTATTCATGATAAGATGTTAAGGAAATTTAGTGCGTAGAACTAAAGTAGGCTGTTAGAGTAGAGAAGTGCTTTTCAATTTTATGTGATCATACTGTACCAAGAAAAAATTATATTGGAGGTCTATAAGACCATCAATGTTTTATGGATTATTGTTGGGCAACTAAGAAACAACATGTCCAAAAGATTACAGTGTTACCTAATTTCCTCCATCTCTCTTACTGTGATCTAGTTTATGTGTATAGATTCATGGTACATTCTTATTCTGGATCAAGAAAACTTCTGACCCTAAAAATAAAAGAAAATAAATAATGTCTAATCATTCAATGAGTGTAAAAATACTCTCAGGGGTACGCAGATCTAAAATACCAATCTGGTATTTTGGATCAAGAAAACTACTGATTCTGGATCAAAAAAACTTCTGACCCTAAAAATAAAAGAAGATAAATAGTGTCTAATATTTCAATGAATGTGAAAATACTCTCAGGGGTACCCAGACCCAAAATACCAATCTTGTTATGTCTACCCTCTTCATGCCGATTACTACACGCATATAATGTGAATAATGTACCGAGAATCTAATAAAACTGAATGAGTGTGGAAGAAATGAGAATTCTTATACTGATGATTGAAAATACTAGGAAATAAAGTTAGAAATTAGTGCATCATTAGAAATTAGAAGATGCTTATTAAGGATAAAATAAGGGAAAATTGATTGAGATATTTTGGCCATGTTCAAAATGAGAGGTGTTAGAATGTAGTAGTGATTAGCTTAAGAGAACTTGTGTGTACCGTGTAGCAATTAAAAAGGACTTGAAAATTCTTAATTTAGAAGAGTTGTCCCTTAACAAGTTAATGAAAGAAAAGGATTTGTATAACCGACTCCAAAGTTTTAGGATAATGGATTTGTTGTTGTTGTTCTTGTATGCTTGCAAGAGCAATGCTATCTTCAGTCTTAGAAGCCGGTTTTCTCTGTATCTTTTCATCTGCTATATCATTACTCCTGTTAGTTGGACTTCTATTTTAGATTTGTTCCTTGGCACTTCATCAGAATAATTGGCCTGAATTGAGTTTGGCACCGGAAAGCCTTTTTGTTATAGTTTGCTTCTGTGTCTCCTATTTTTCTATACTTTCATATTTGAAATTTGGACGCTGCTAAGATGGCACCTCATAAGAAAGGGAGTGGGAATAATCAGTCAGTTGCAAAATGGAGAGGGTACTGGGAAGTAGTCAGATCGAGTTTGTTAGAAATCTTTTTTTTTAGTTTGTAACAATTCCTTTGTGGTAAACAGGTATACTTGAGAGAACTACAATGTAAATAAACCTTTGATTGGAAATTACCAGTTTTGATGGTGATGTTAGCTGCAGTGAAGGAAAGAAAGTATCTAGATGTTGATGCTAACTGTAGAAAGATAAAGGAAGCATCTGGAAATTTATATGTTATATTGCTGTGGAATAATAGAATTTACTTTGACAGATATTACTGTCCCAAAAAAAGCTATCTAAACAGTCAAAGACATGTCCTTGGAAATGTCTCTGCCAACAACCTTTAGTGACCTCCATCAACAGAGTACAATGGAAGTTGACAACAAATGTTCCATACAAGTAATGGTGATTGGTTGCCATGCCAGTTTTGCAAGATGTATGCCCCGAAGGTTAGGCTGTGTGTATAATAAAGCATTGAAACCTGAAGTGATTCTCCCCGGAAGTTCATCAATTGGACTGTTACCAAAGGAAATGCTTGAATTGGTATTAGGTAAAAAGGCCATATTGATTCATGTATGTATGTGTACGCATGCATGTTTGTGTATTTTTGCAGGCATATACATGGAACCAAAAAAGTAGTATTGTGCATAATCAGTGTGTGTATATTGACGTATAAACTTGTTTACTGAAGTTGCTTAAACTCAAGAGGTAAAGTTAGTAGGGTGCATAAGCAGTGTGTTAATTTGTTATTAATATGACATGGTATATGATGTCATTCTAATTTTATTGTAAAATTTTCCATAGAAAGATCAGAACTATCAACTGCTTGATCTAGCCAAACTAAACTGACCACTTTAGGTGGATCTTTTCTTTCACTATTTGGTACTGGTTAAAGTGCAGGTTACCGGTTGTTCCTGTTTGCCAAACACACACCTACTGATGAAACCAGATCGTTGATCTGTGAAAGGTGACCAAGGCCTTGACCAAACACTACGTCACTTATGTTCATGATCTTTTGCTTTGGTGATGCATATTTTATGATTCTTCAGCTTGAGGACATGTTTCATTTTTGTTTTGACATTCTCTCATTATGCGTGTGTTAATTTCAATATGTTAACTTCAAATCATTACCAAAAAGAGAGAATAGCTTGCCAGCATGGATTAATACAAAGTTCACCCTTTTATGCTTTGTGAAAGAAGCCCTCTAAAACATTGGATGCCTGATTTTTCCATGTCTCGATGACTACCAACAAATACTTACAGGCGAGAGAGGCATGGGTAAAAGTGGGAAGCCTCTTCACTACAAGGGGAGCACATTCCACAGGATCATTCCCAGCTTCATGATTCAGGGAGGTGACTTCACCCTTGGTGATGGAAGGGGAGGAGAGTCTATCTATGGCACAAAGTTTGCCGATGAAAACTTCAAGCTCAAGCACACTGGACCAGGTAAATACTTGCAAATACTTCATCCCTTCAGATTTCAAACTACTGATGGATTTTTGTTTTCTTGGTGTAGGGTTCCTGTCGATGGCAAATGCTGGACCTGATACCAATGGGTCACAGTTCTTCATAACTACCGTAACAACTGGCTGGTAACCTTTCGGTTCTCTATGATGTGCATATCTTAGCAAAGATGTTTGTTCATGCGCTGAAATGATTTGGTGATTGTTCCTTTATCGGTAGGTTGGATGGCAGACATGTTGTCTTTGGGAAGGTGCTCTCTGGGATGGATGTGGTCTACAAAGTTGAAGCCGAAGGGCAACAGAGTGGGACACCCAAAAGCAAGGTGGTTATTGCCGACAGCGGGGAGCTGCCTCAATGACGCGACTTCACTCACTTTGTTAAGATAGTAAGACTCTGTACCGAACAGTTGATGCTTAAAGATTGATAGTAGTTAGTTGCATCTGATGCTGGAACTTAATAGTTGATGAGCTTTCAAGTCCGATACTGTATTTATTTATGTAGCAGCTATCGAATTATTGGAGTCAATTATATATTTTAGAGTTTCACTTATTTCTACTGTTTTTTTTTTACATAAATGGCCGATAGTAATCCCTCCGCATTTCATTAACGAGAGATAACAGAACATTTAAGATGAACGCATGTAGAAAAAGTGAAAACAGAAGCAAAAAAGAAGAGGGTCTGCCTTCCAGAATAGTCTAGTACAAACCATAAAGTCAAAAAAGTAGCAAAATACAAGAGTCTTCTACAAAAGAACGTATATAGTCGTGGTCCGATACATCTTCCTTGCTGATGATCGTCTTCCCAACCCCTTCTCCCATGATCATGGTGTCTGCAGGTTCTTGAAGAACTCATATTTTGAAAGGTGCTCGTCTGATAGAAGTCATGTCTAGGAAATTACATATGCATGAGTTGACAACACCCGACGTTCATATGAAGAAACCATATATATATAAATTCTTTTATTTCTTTCTTTCTAAATATTCTAATGCTACTGCAACTATATCATGTAATATTCTCCTGGTTGAATGAGTTCGGTCCCCTGCGGACAGTTTCACTGTAAGGCTAAATTGTTGTGCACACATTGTCCAAACTATATCAGAATATCGTCAGGATGTGCGGGACAGTCTCGCCCGATGACCCACACAAAACACATACATTCAGACCTTACGTTTCCCTCTTTTGTAGATTTTTTTCAAGTGAGGATCGCATCCTGACCACCAGCCAAGATGTTCCAAAAAATGCAAATAGTTTGAGTGAACCGTCCACACATACTCCATCTCTAGATTGGACAATCACCATCCTCGTCCATTGGTGCTATCTGCAATAACATAGCTTTTAGTTGTACAAGTTGTACTTTGTACTCAATTGAGACGTCTTTTCTCAAGCTTAATTTCCAGCTTTTTCTGTGCCAATAGTATTCCTCGAATGCACCTTATCTAGTGCCCATTTAAAAATCTTAGGGAATAAAGTAGCAAGGGGAACTTTGGAGCACCACTTGTCGAGCCAGAAGGCCACCTTGGATCTTCTAGCAGCCCTAAAGTCAATACTAGATCAAAAGGCATATTTTTATTTTGTCAAAAGGTAAGAAACAATTTATTCCTTCTTCGACTACTTCCAAACACTCCGGATATATTTGGTTTGGAAGAAAATGGAAGGAAGAAAAGTAAAGAGAAAAGAAAATAAAAGGATATGGAAATTAATTTTTTTTTTTTTTTAGATATTCTCTCAAACCAAACAATAGAAACCATTTTCTTTGATATTTTCTTTTCTTTTCTTTTCTTTTAAACCAAACAGAGCCTTAGGGTGAAGCGAAGCGAGTCTGTAAGTGATGTTTCTTTAGGATCTGATGGAGTTGAAAGAATTAAAGATCTAATTCATACCGATCCAGTTTGTCATCAGTTGATTACGATCTTTGTTACATTATGGTTTTTTGATCTGAAGCATATCTTACGATTGAGATGTATAAACAAAGGGGATTTTATATATAGGTACCTTATCTTTAAAAATTAGAATTTAGTCCATAAAATCTTCGTATTTTGATTTTAGTATCTCAAATCCTTTAAATTACTTCACTTTAGTTCGGGAAATTCTATTTGCACACGGCATTTTATTCTTGGCGCCCTGTATACTCTTTACACCAAACTCCTATTTTGAAATACTATTATTTTACTCTCTGCGCCCAAATTTTTTTTCCAAAAATACCCTTCCTCCTTTTCTCTAACTCCTCACCCATCCGATCCCATTTTTATCCATTTTTATTTTAGTTGGATATTAGTTTAAGAGCAATAAATATTTTGGTCGGGTATTAATACCCGACTAAGAAATGTGTTGGTTGGGTATTAACATCCAACCAGTAAGAAAAGTCTCCTGCATAAAATAAACCTAATTAACGATAAATTTCAAACAAATACGCATAAAACCTAAAAAAAAAATTCAAATCGTATCTTAGATTTGTTCTCTGACACTAATTGCATATTGGAATATTTTATTTGTATAAGAAAACTCAAACTCAAATTCCAAATCCAATTTTCACTTGTCATGGTGAAATCAAAGAATTTAAAATTCTTCTAATTTTTTTAGGAATGTTAATATAAAAAATTTTACGGGGGTCAAGAAATCAAATTGATGATTTTGTAGGAAATGTGTTTTAATTAAATACCAAAAAAAATTATTTAGGGCTTTAGAGAGAAAATGGAAGAGAAATACGATGAGTCGTAGTTCCAAATTTTTAGAAGTTTTAGTTTGGAATTTATAAGGGTAATTTAGTCAAAAAAATAATGACAAACTTGTAATTATTTATAAGTTTCGAAACCATGCGTTAAGAGTAAAATGTTGGGTGCAAATAGAATTTTCCCTTTAGTTCCTGGGTAAGTTTTGGCATGAATTTCCCATTATATCCCTGGAAGGGAGGAAAATAACAGGTATTTCCCTCCTTTTCCTCTTCCTCCTCTCTTCTCTTCTTATTGGGTTCCTCTCTCTCTCCCCTCCCAGTTAATCTCTTTTTTCCTTCTTTTTTTTGTTTTCCCTAACCCTATATTCAATGGAGAGGGGAACTCAATAAGAAGTGGAAAGAGGAAAAATGAAGGAAGGAAAATAATATTTTCCAGAGGGTATAAAAGGAAATTCGGGTAAAAAATTATCCAGGAGCACTAAAGTGAAGTAACTTAAAGGATTTGCGGGATTAAAATCAAAATATGAAGATTTTAGGAACTAAAATTTAATTTTTAAAGATGTAAAGGATCGATATGTAAAAACCCATAAACAAAACGGTTGAGCTAGACCCTCATTAGCTTCGTTGAAAGTAACGTTGAATTCTTAGCAGTCGCAAGGAAAGTAGATGGATGACTGATTTTCTTTAGGCCCATCTAGGTAATGAATATGGGCTTTACTTGGTCTATTTGGACTCAACAGATTTAAGATCAAATTCTCGTGATATCAAGATTAACATGACTTGTGATTTTTCTTGTAACGCGTCCTCACGTATCTTAACCAATACATTCACCATGTGGGCCTGAAGTGTGGACCTAAGCCACTAAACTACATAACAACACAATGTTTAAGCATATATATTATTTTAAAAAATGTCTATAGACAAAATATTTAATCTTTTAAATTTAGATTCGAACTTATAAATATTATATTTTTTTTTAGCTAATAAGAAATGATACGTGATTTAGCATGTCCTACTCAAATCAGATATCTTGGTATATACTATTTGCTGATTATATTGTCTTAGTTGACGAGATAAGAGTAAGAGTGAATGCCAAGTTAAAATTATGGAGACAAATATTAGAATCCAGAGGTTTTAGATTGAGTATATCCAAAACAGAGTATATGGAGTGTAAATTTAGCAAATGACGAATCCAAAACTATAGTGCTATCACATTGGACGAGTAAGAGATATAAATGGGCAATCAATTTAAGTGTTTGAGTTCTATTATTCAAAATGATGGAGAGATCGATAGTGATGTTAGCTACAGGATCCAAGCTGGCTAGTTGAAATAGAGGAGTGCAACGTGAGTTTTATACAATTGTAACATTCTATTAAGGTTGAAAGGAAAATTTTTATAGAACTGTTATTATGCCAGTTTTATTATATGGTGCGGAATGCTAGGCTATAAAAAAATATCATTCATAGAAAATAAGTATAACAGAGATGTGCATGTTTCGTTAGATGTATGACAATATTAGGAGAGATAAAGTCAGAAATGAAGATATTCATGTAAAGGTAGATGTAATCTCCATCAAATGCTTACGATGGTTGGGTTATGTGTAATGTACACTGACAAATGCACTAGTTCGATAATGAGAGCTTGTTAACATGGACAAGTTAAAAGAGCAAAAAAAAACTGAAGAAAATATGGATAAAGGTAATACGCAAAGATATAGATTCTAGAGGTTTAAATGAGGACATATTACTCGATAGGAATGAATGGAAAAGGATTATCAGTGTGAGCGGATCCGGCATAATTCTCTTTTACTTCATGTAGCCTACCCTAAGTATTTAAAATAAAAAGCCTAGTTGTTATTGTTGTTAATACTCAAACCACGCATTAGTTCTACCTCTTCAATCGACTCTTCATGGAGATGTCACTTTGAAATAGAAAAGAATTTGAGAATATTTTTGAAAAAGAAAAAATTGAGAATATCCAAGAAATTTAAAAATTCGGACCGTCGGTAACTTTCGTTGTCACTTTTTCAACTACATGATCATATTTAATTCGGAGTTAGGAAATAGGATTCCATATAATATCTAAAAAAGAAATCATTTGATGATTAATGAAATTAGGAAAGTAAATATACAAATGTAAATATTTGACAATCAATATATAGTTTAATATTTATGAAACATATGAGACATCCTACCCTCATATTTCCCATTATGTGAGTTTGTACATTTTTCTTCTTCCTTTCTTTTCTCTTTTGTTGTTTTTTTTAAATTTTTTGATAGAAGTTTGAGAAAATATGATGGGAAAGAATAAAAGTTGGGCAATGTGCAAAAAAATATACTGTTTTGAAATGTGATTTTTTAATTTTTTTTTTATTTTTTTCCAACGGTATGCATGTACACATATGGTCTAATCGCGATGTTAAGACCTCTCCTCAAGGGCTTATATGTAATAGTTTTGCTCTCCTATACAAATTTATGAGATTATAATACTAATAAATATATATTTGTTTCATATGTATGTGTATAATAATCTTTTATGTTTCATTTTAGCAAATCTTGATGTTATCCAATAATGGTGTGATATGAAAGTCATCTTTTTTTTTTTTTTTTAATCACCAATGAGTAAAGCAGTTATGAACACCCACCCCACATTTATGGGGCATACAGATTTCAGAAGGGAGTAAGTTTTTATATTGTGTTTGGAGTTCAAAATAAAATATATAAAGCATTTTATTGTGCTATCCAAAATTTTGAAGTAGAAAAAATAGAATTTTTATTTTTAGTTTAAAATTTTGAATAGGACGGACCAAAAATTATCCTTTGGACCTCTCCTTTATTCTCATCCCTATCCATGATGTAGAGTTATAGAATATTGCTGGAACTATGTATGCTACACCCGAACCCAATCATCTCCACCAATTCTCTCAAGGTAGGGATGAGAATAGGTACGTCAACGGGTTATTTTTGGCTCGCACTATTTAAAATTTTGAAAAAAAAAATAAAAAATTTGTTTTTGTGATTCAAAATTTCGAATAGAGCAAATCAAAAATTGATCCATGGACTCGCCCATTCTCGTTCCTACTTCAAAGCCAGATTCCTAACCTTTTTAGACAATGTTTGTACTATTCAGAACAAACAGACTATTGAGTTCGATATAACTGTGCACAACGATCATTCTAGCTTTGAGGGCATGGTCCCGAGAATAGACATGCTAAAGTGTCTTCGGACAATCAAACAAAATGGCCAGACAAACTCAAATCCGATACATGCTAAACTTTCAATGTCCGAATCAGGAAGGAAAGAGCATTCGAAAATAAAGTTTGTCCAGACAGCTCATCCTGAGCCTCCTATCCATTTTTTTTTTTTTTTTAATATTATAACAATATAAATTCATTGATAATATTATAATATTACAAGTTAATACAACATCCAAGATGTAATATAATGAAACTCTAAATTCAGTCAACTGATTAAAAAAAAGAGTATATAAAAAGAGAGTTTGAAAAAAGCAATATCGAAAAGACCAAAAATAAATTATAGTCTTGACTCTTCAAACTTGAAAAGAGAATGACTTGGAATTTGAAAGGGATGGATGGCACACCCATAAAAAATTCTACATATTAAGTTAAACAAAAAAAAAAAAGGTAGAGGGAGCGACTGTCCACTCGGGCATAAGTGCGAGCGGCAGGTCTGTTAAAATTTTATGGATTTGGTGGATGGTCATGTTTTAATTAGGAAGAATTTTGAAATGGTTACAGATTAGTTAAGTAACAATAGAACAAAGGAATCACGGTTCTTTTGAAACTTACGAAACGTAGAGAAATTTACAATCTCCTCATTAGTCGTTCATTGTTGATGACTAGAAAATATAACCTAAACACACCAAAAAAAAAAAAAAAAAAAAAAAAAAAAAAAAAAAAAAAAAAAAAAGGGAAGAAAATACTAGACTTTTTGCTTGTTCGACGCGAAAATAAAACCATAATCTAATTAAATCTTCTTGTATTTTTGTATCTCTCAAAGGGAGCTCTTGTACTACCCCCTAAGGCAAAGATTCCTTCCCTCCAATACCCTAACTTTTGTTACATAAGCTAATGATATAATTGTTTGTGTAATGAGAAATTTTATTGATAGCTGCAATTACTAGCATATCGTTTACATATTAGAGTATTAGGGTTTCATAATTTGATTTGAGCCATGGAACTATTTATCCTAATTTTGATTTTTGCTCAAACCAAAGAAAAGGACTCGACATTATTGCCATCACGAGATCTGTGTCTAGCACATCTTATTGCTTCCAACGCCCAACAAGTGTCTCCAATCTCATCAACATCACCATTTCTTGGAGTTTCGTTAGGAGCACACCATTTTTCCTAGTGAGCCCACTTCTCAGCTTTCAGCCTGACTAAAATTTTACTCTCTAGTGGGCTCACTAGGAAAATTGGTGTGCTCCTTTGCAACTCCCCCATTTCTGCATCGTACACCCCACAATCCCTCTTATCTATATAAATAAATAAATAAATAAGGCATATAAATAAATAAATAAATAAGACGGACAACCCAAGTTAGAATACATATCTAGTGTTTTCTCAAAACAATAATAAAAAACATTATTCCGAGCAAAAGTAACAAAGGGGAAACAAAACCCTCCTATATTTATCCTAATCCACCAAATTCAGGAATCTTCATCCTAAACCTCGGCTTTTTTTTTTTTTTTTGAAAAATAAAAAATTAAAAAACTGACATGAATTTCTATAGCTAACGATATATTTGAATCCAATTCTTTTTCAAAACAAAATCTTCTGTGGGAAGAGTAAAACATCCAATATTTCCAAATATCATCCATGAATAAGCAAAATCAGATAATGGCCAAGAAAATATATAGAAAAAACTACCAATTACTACTGTAAAAGATTATTTTGTATGCATATAAATTTTAATAGATCTCATGATTTGTCTGATGAAAGCAAATATTTCCATCTATATGGTTGTCACAAATTTCGAAGATGTGGTTTTTTTTTTTTTTTTTTTTTTTTTTTTATGGTTTCATAAAGCGAAAAAAGAAGAAGAGAGAAATATCAACTCACCGAAATAAACCCAAACAGCTGACATATGCAGCAATCGTTCAGATCTAAATGCAAGAGCTCAGAAGAAAGAAATGTTTTGGTGGACAGTGTGCGTAAACACTAACATCAATATAAAAATCAACTCAACTGTGAAATCAAAGTCACAGGATTATCAAATTATCCCAAAAAAAAAAAAAGGAAGTGCATCACTTGTTCAATATTAATCGCAGTTCCTCAATATCCTATTTCTGCAAGAGATGGCCTCAAATCCTCCGTGATGATCTAAGTCAGATGCGATAATTTCAATTCTTTTACAGTTGTGCCAATTAAATTAAAAAAAAAAAAATAAGATCTATAGTCAAAACTCGAGAAGGGATCACAACGAAGGGGGGATGATTGCTACTGCAACCCAGTGCAAGCAGAACCAGAACGCCAATTCAAAATCATTGCAGGAAGGATCTAGTGAAGTGTTCCCTCGCTGCAGCCAATGCCTGAGAAATATTCTAAAGAAGAAAAAAAAAAAAGCAACAAATAAAACTCGTTATTTTGTCAACTTTAACAGGTGAGCAAATCTTAAAACACAAAATTCACCTGCTCGGCGAAAGCCACAGAACTATCGGCAGAGTTGGTTGCAATCTTTCCAGCAATGGCACCCCCGTCTGTTTCCAAGATGATCCTGCATTGAGGCAACAAGAACTTGAAATTTTCCTTTTAAAACAAAGTAACTTGATGCAGATTGCAGCAAAGCGGCTTATCCAATTTCAGCTGTCTATTGACGAAGATGACTGTTACTCTGCTGCAAATGACTTGTAATGCTTTTGTCATGATTATTGTATATAGAGACAGTAAAACTACTTCTGGCATAATGAGAGCCATGTCTAGTATGATTCATCCTACTAAACCATTCTCTTTTCTTCAATTGAATTGAGAATGTAAAAAAAAAAATTAATAATAATACAGAAAAAGAAAAATAACAAAATGGGAAGGTCACCTACATTAGTAGATGACAAACTCATCAACAGTCAACCACCCAATTATAGTTATGCTAGTAATTCCATCCTTTAAGGAGAAAATTGAATGAAAGCCAATACCCACCAGAAATCCCGTCGTAGTCAAGCCTCATTACGAATGCCTACCCATACAGTTGACTAATAACTTTTCCGGAGGGAAGTGTAGAGCAAAAGGACTTCATAAATCATAAGTAATATTGGTATCACTACTAGAAAATACATCCTAGTTGTATGAGTCATGACCATAGGAGTGCAATCATAAACTGAACCAAGAACCCAACCCGGGATGACCTGGGGATAGCAGTGCTTGGTCAAGACTAAAGAGAAACCGGTATGGTTTGTAAACAAGTTTACTATTTTACCCCTTTATTAAACAGATAAGGTCTGAGCCAATCCCTATAAACAGTTTTATCCCGATTAGAACCCATCTACTAAGGCCAAATATATGGTGCTACACAAATTCCATTATCACCCCCATCTGGATTCATACCAGCTGCCGCAACCAAATCTCCTGGATCTCTTCCTCTGTTCTGTTACTTTCTTCTTTGTCCTGACCACCTCCTCACATCCTTGTTGGATAACCACCCATATTCTTCTCCACGTCTTGTTAATTGCACGACCATCAAGTTTACAGATTGCTCGCTAGCTGTCTACTTAAGTAAAACATCCCTCAAGTTTTGATATCTCCTATATCTGTAACCCTCAACAACAACAACAACAACAACTAAGCCTTTTATCCCAGGTACTTGGGGTAGGCTACATGAACCAAAACATAATCCTTCTACATTCACTTCTATCAAGTAATACCTCCTCATTTAAAGCTCTAAAATCCATATCTTTTCGTATCACCTCCCTCCATATTTTCTTCAGTCTTCCCTTCGCTATTTTAACTTGTCCAACATTGATAAACTCCTCTCATCAAACTGATACATTTGTAAATCTACATTACACATAACGAAACCATTGTAAGCAATTTTTCTCGCATCTTCTCATCGATGAGAATTACACCTACCTTAACACGAATATTTTCATTTCTCAGTTTATCTCTTTTAGTGTTACCGCATATCCAGCAAAACATGCGCATCTCTATTACACTTATTTTGTGTGAATAACGTTTCTTTATAGTCCAGCATTCCGTGTCATATAATAAAACTAGCATAATAGCAGTCCTATAAAATTTTTCCTTCAGTCTTAACGGAATGTTATGGTCGCATAAAACTCCCGTTGCATTCCTCCATTTCAACCAGCCAGCTTGTATTCTATTTTGACATCACTATCAATCTCTCCATCATTCTAAATAATAGAACCCAAATATCTAAACTAACTGCTTATTTGTCTCTCGTGCCTGTCCAGTGTTATAGTACTATAGTCTAGAGTCCGTCGTTTACTAAATTTGCACTCTATATACTCTGTTTTACATCTACTCAATCTAAAACATCTAGATTCTAATGTGTGCTTTCATAACTCTAACTTGGCATTCACCATTACTGCTCTTGTCTCATCACCTACGACAATATCATCAGCAAATAGCAAATACCAAGGTATCTCATTCCGAATAGCTCTAGAAAGCTCATCCATCACTATAACAAATAAGAACGGGATAAATGCAAATCATTGATGCAATCTAATTGTGAGAAAAATCACTTGTTAGACCACCATATTATCTGATATTGGCTACTACTCCATCATACATGTCCTTAATTATGTCAATATATTTGATGGCGACTCTTTTCTTCATCAATATCCACCAAAACACCTCTCATGATACCTTATCATAGGATTTCTCTAGGTGAATGAATACCATATACAAATGTCTATTTCTCTCTCGGAATCGTTCTATAAATTGATGAAGTAAATAAATAGTTTCTATCGTTGATCGCCCTTCGCATGAATCTTATATATGTAACCCTCAAGTTCCCTAATCACACCATCCATCTTGTTTTCAAAGTGCTTGCCGGCTGTCTACTTGAGAACAACCTCCCTCAAGTTTTGCGATCTCCTTAACATGTCACCCTCAAGATCTTGAAACAAAATCACTAGCAATCCATAATTTCTCATCTACTTTAGAAACCACCAGCATTATCACATCCACCTGTTGACAGTCATCTAACTTGCTTGTATTTTTTATTTCTAGGATGGCTTTTTTTTTTTCTTTGCATGTGTCTCTATTCATTTACATCAAACAGTTACATTCACAGATGCAGGAAAATTGCTGGGCAACGGAGTTAATCACTCTTTTCCTTTCTACATATGAAATCAGCCTATAAGAATTTACACATTTGGTGCTTACTTGTATGCTGAATCCATACTAATCAATAGGCCCTTTATTTACTTGTGCATTTGGTGTTTACTAGTAGCTATGTACATAGTAATTTATACACCTATTATGTTTTTCTCCCCATAAAAACATACTGCTCTGGTCAGTCTAATTACACATCCCAAAAAAATTGATCCAAAACGGAAAGGTCATTGATTTCAGGTCCGGGTAGCCTTGATCAGACATAACTAGCCTCTCTAACAATCAAGTCTTGCTGGTCCAGTCGGATAACCCATTTATAAGCGGATCAGATATTGATATAGTAAATGAGTTAACCCAATACTAACCAGTTGGAAAATGATCTGAGATGACATCACTTCCACCCTATCTACATGACACCATTATATCATCACAAATGCCTACTAACATATCTAGATGACACCATGATACCATTGCAAATGCCTACTACCTAAAATTCTACGCATATTAAACTTACAATTCCTATTTGTTTTTACTAAAGGAGCCAGCAGATCATGAGTGCATTAATGTTTGTGCAGAGTCAAGATCATACTAAATCCACTAGTGCACTGTATAGAAACAAAAAATGCTGATGACAGTGTTAATGCATGGATGAAACTGATATTACTCGGGAAGAATAGCTTACCAGTTACAACACATTGAAAGATTACAGAGAAGTTTAACTTGCGGAGATAAGAAAAAAAAACATTTTAGGCTTCTCTGTTGTCGAATGCAATAGATGGACAAAATCATAATCAGGG
Source organism: Dracaena cambodiana (assembly GCA_036321105.1). Classification (NCBI taxonomy): domain Eukaryota; kingdom Viridiplantae; phylum Streptophyta; class Magnoliopsida; order Asparagales; family Asparagaceae; genus Dracaena; species Dracaena cambodiana. The sequence continues at coordinate 30,056,800 of JAYEPQ010000013.1, forward strand.
CCATACGTCTTTATGCGGACCAAGGAAGGATGTTGATTCTTCCCAAGATAAAAGCATGAAAATATTTCAAACAGTAATATCAGGACTAAGTCGAGCACTAGTTACAAAACTAAAACTTGGTTATACCATCTTAAAACAAGCACTTGTGAGAAATTTGATGTGCCCATCATTAACTCACTTCCGCTGGTGGGATCTAATTGCATTAAAAAAAAAAAAAAAAGGTTAGCTATTTCTTACCCTCCATCAACGATTTCATCAATGCAGAGAAGAATCAGGTCTAAGTTCTCAAGTGCAGTCCTCTTCTCTACATCATTCCTGGTATAAAGATATGCATCCCATTAGGATATTACCAACTAGTTAAAGAGAGACTGAGAGGAAACAATAGCAACTGACCTGAGTAGATTAACAATAGCATCATAGAAGCCCTGAAGAACTGTTGCTAAGATGAGTTCATTTTCATCATCACCAGCAGTGACAAAAAAGTGAAGGTCCTGGACAAACTTATAGACCACAATGTATCCATCAAACATTGCAATCTCAGCTGCAATAGGAACATGAATAATGAAAAACTCAAACTTCTAAGGAACTTACATGTGACAGTATTTACATAACGAAGTTATTTTTTGGCTGAAAAAAAATTGATCTGATTTAAAGCTAGACATAGGAAAACTAGCACACTGTGTAGGAAAAAATATAGTTAAGTGAGAAAGACCAGAAAAAAAGGACAACCCACGAAAAGAGTGAAATTTTTTTGACCAAGATGCATTACCTTCGGAACGAGCATTTGTCTTCATGGTTTTAATGAACACAGATCTCTCGAACGCCATCTTCGCACTATGAGTAGGCCAATCATCTGAAAAGTATTTGACAGCCACACGCTTTCCTTCAGAATCCAGAAGAAGAATATTTTTCACGGAAGGAGAAGTTTCCTAGGCAACAAACAAAAATTGAATAAGCTTCTTGAACAAAGGCAAAATCAAAATGAGAGCATGAAAGCATAAAAGCACATTCCAAAAGTTTTCCTAAACCCTGGAAGACTCAAGATTAGACGCTCATTACAATGGTTTAGCTGAAATGCTCATTTCACCTCATGAAAATCAATATATGGTTCTATCTGAATGTTCTATAGTTTATAGGAGAATTACAAAGTCAAATTCCATCCACTATGACCTCAGGACAAGAAACACGAAAAGCCATAACTCCTAAAGATCCAAACTCCACGGACTGATCCCTTGCTTGGATCAATCTACTTAGCATTTGGACTAGAATCAAGCTTAGCAACATAACACATACATTAAATATCCACTTATTATATTTATATATTGTTAAAATACAAAACAATTTCTCTTAATTCTCACCGTAACTTTAAAGTTTTAGTATAGTGACAGAGACTTCAATATGGTATCAGAGCAACCTATATTCAAATGCTGTCAGGCGCATTTAATTGCATATTTTAAAAAAATGAATACCATTGTGTAAATCCCATGTTCCAGCACAAAATGAGCCCTCCACCTGCGGGGACGTGGTAAAATACTAAACAATTTCTCTCAACTCTTACCACTTCGGAGTTTTGGGGTGCAGAGATCAGGACTTCAATATATATATATATATATATATATATATATATATATATATATATATATATATATATATACACTTAGTTAATATTGTATAGCACATGTTTCGTCACCTAGCTACTATCTCAGAAACTCGGGAAATAAAAATTATACCAAGTAATTAAAAGTTAATAAACTGAAACAGTTTGGTTTTTCCATCCAAATAATTATCTCCTTCAAAGAAGATAAAATCTATACCCTTTTCTCATCCATTAGCTAACCAAAATCTTCTTTAAAACATTAGAAATTGAGCTAAAATACTAACCAAAATTTAAAATCTAAACCATGAGTTAGAGTCGGTAGATGGTTTATGGTATCTAAATTGGTAAATATCAAATATATCATATAAACAATATCAAAATATCGGCAATATCTTATTAATATTAAGGATCTATATCATATCAGGAACTCCTGTCCGATTCAGTTTGCATTATATACTTAAGACCTTGGTGCAAAGAGAATAAAGATGGGGGCACATAAAAATATTAATGATGATAGATGATAGTTGTTAAGCAAATAGACAAATAAAGCAGACAGGCTTTAATAGAGTTGAATGGTAGAAATGGATCATTGTTGTTGAAAAGCTAAAATATTGAGATGGCTATAAAATGAAAAAAGTAGGAAATTCGTGTGATGCTTGGGAGTATATCCAAGTGTGTTCCAATAGCAATGCGAAAATTACATTTAAAATATTTGTTATGCAAATATAAATTTCAAATAAGCGATGGTACGAGAATACCTGTAAATCGCTAACAAATCTCGAAAAGATTTAGGATGAAAGGCCTTGTTATTATCTATTGAATGACATTTCTTCCGGTCCTTGGCCTTAAAACTGAATAAGTATCGGTAAACTACTAAGTAAAGTTGCTACTAGCTAGATCTGTGAAAGAGAAATTTGACAAAATTTTGAAATGGGTAACTCAAAGGAAGAGCTGATCTGATTAATCTTCCTAACTCCCCTGGTTTCCCATATGCAAACTTCAAACTTAGCAGCAAGTAGGTTTATGAGTTTAAAACTCCGTTTGCAGTTAAAAAATATGATGATCTTGTAAGGAGCAAATGGATGATAAAATCAAGATCTTACCTTGACTATAATAGCAGCTACAATAACTAAGTCGTTTATCCAAAATACTTGTGATATGCTACATGAACTAAAAGAGAATTACACCAGATCTATCACATGGATGATCCTTGTTCATTCATTCCTATCAAGCAATATGTAACACCTCGTTTCTTTCCCACCAATATCTTTGTATTTGTCTATACATTATTTTTATATTTATTTATTTTACAGTATATTACCTAAATAGTTAATGTGCTAGTATTGATAAAATTATTATTTAACAAATCTTATCTTTAACTATCTTACAATTTATGTTTATCTAAAATACTAGTTAGCTTGATAATAACAAATTTAATTAGTTCAGATTCAATTAGTTTTTAAATTTATCTTATGTAACCTTATCTTAACTTAAATGTATATAAATAAAAATAAACAAACTGAACAACACTCAAGAAGGGAAAAAAAAAGAAAAAAAAGGAGAAACTCTCTTCTAAACAGAAAAGAAGCGGAAAAAAAGAACAAAAAAATGAAGAAGAAAAAGAAGAAGAATAAGAAGGGATGAAAAAAAAAGGAAAAAAAGGGAAGAAGAAAAGGAGATCCGATCCGAATTGAGTGGAGTTTTTTGAGACAAGTGCTATCTCCATCCTCCTCTTGTGTACCTTTCTTTTGATCCTTTTGTATTTTATTTTAAAAAAATTTATAGTATTAACAAATTTATTGATTGTTTTAGGAATGCATATAAAATTAATTCTCAAAATATATGTCTTGTAATTTAATTCATCATGTAAATTAGAGAGGTTTTATTTTATTTTATTTTTTTAAAGTTTGAGTATATTTAATTAATTTCTTTTGGCAATTAGAATTAAATAATAACAATGAGCAAATTTATACAAATTATAGTTTATAAAAGGATGCTTAAATTTTGAATTATAGATTAGTGATACACATTTGCAAACACAACCAATGAATAGTTAGTTACATAATTTGATGTATCTATCATTCATAATTAATCAATTTTATGGATTCATTCATAATTAATCAATTTTATGGATGAATGCATCAAACCACTTGTAACATTTATGTTGCTTTATATTTTTCATTAAAATGTCAACATTTTTATTTTATTTTATTTATAGTCAGACTCCGTTTTCAGATTTTTTTTTTTATATAATTTAAATGTGATAATTTGTCCTCTAAAATGGGAAATTTTGAATGAATTGATCGTAAAATATGATATTTTGGTATTTCCTTTTCTTCGAAATAAGTAATTAAGATAAAGTCACAACTGAAAGAGTATAGCTTCTTTTGAAATTGCTTTTGCCTACTTGAAACATTACATAAACTGATTTGTTTTTTATAGCCATAACAAGTTTAGGAATTCGTGTTTTTAACGCATTGGTCAGTCATGATTAAAACCATCGCATGCGGACACTTTTATATTATATCTTACATGTTAACTTGATTCAATTAATTTCATAGGATACCAACTAAAATAAATGGGGGTAAGGGGAAACTGAACGGAGGAAGCTGAACACATTTTGAGAGGTATATATTTTTAGATGCGCAGCCGAATTTTAGGGTCCTAACCTAGAAGGTCCTAGAGTGATTACGAAATCACTGTCATGTCATGTTATAGGCTTCGGGCCCAAGAACGTAAGCTCGTCCATCATGTTTTTCTTGAGTATTTAACGGTATGGTTCTGGGTAGTACCAGGAGTCATAAAGCCGTTGTCTCAGGTATGTACAGGATACTCTTAAAGCATGTGGTCTTTCCTCCCAACAGTTCCAAACTAAATCACAATAGACATCAATAAGATACATCTTGTTTTATATGCGTATTTATTTCCATTACCTGTATCATCTGCAAGACAAGTATAATTAAATCCATAATTCATTTTACAAGACATGTTTTTCATGATGCTCTCATATGTTTCATATTTTAATATATTTTGTTCATTATGTACTAATATCACACATAGTGTGTTTGTTTGTTACTATCTCTCTTTTTGTGATATTTGCTAGGTCGTTTTAACGACCATAACTTTGTACATACAGACACTAATTTGCGGCTGGCCGAGGAGTAACATCCACTAAAGCTGCAATCATATTTCAAGTAATTGGCAGATACTCAATAGGTGCGTGCAAGAGGGAAATAAGAAAGACCATTTCTATTATTTGTTTTTTTAGAGAAGCTTTATTATTCATTTTTTTTAAACTTAAACTTTACGATGATGTAATAAGGATCCTTTGGCCCTCCTATAAACTTGTCTTGATTATTATTCTTTGGAATAAATGTATGGTTTTCATTCCATGTTGTTATCTGACTGTATATGTATATGTATTTGTGACAGTTATACATATTTGTATTCATGTATTTTAGACTTGGCGTATTTGTTTACGAGACGTCGTCAAATAGTGCTCGTACCTTGAATGCGGTGCATTACACAATATATTTTCATTTAGGACTTTAAAATTCATATCTTTTCGTGTCATCTCCATCTATATTTTCTTTAATTGTCCCTTCACTCTTTTAACTTGTCTTACATTGAAAAACTTCACTTGTCAAATTGATACATCTATAGGTTTATGTCGCATATGACCAAACCATAATTGGCATTCTATTCTATATGGAATACACCTATCTTAGTAAGAATATCCTCATTTACTATATCTCTCTTAATATTACCTTGACACATGTCCAATATCGATGCTTCATGGACCCAGAATTTTGGTAACACTTTTTAGTTGTCTATCAATTTTATAAATCTTTGGGTTAAGGGATTTCTTGGACACATCTTGGACACACCCACACTACTCGTACACTTATTTATTTATTTTTCTAATTTGAGTTATAAGTTAGCCTCATTTATACATCAAATCTATTTAGTACAGTTTGACAACCTTGATAATTAGTGGATGAAAAAACAATAATATCATTCGATTATGGTTTTTAAGATTGCAATATTAAATGTCATTTTTCGATATGTGTGTATATATAGACATATCCACGTCCCTTACATTTTACAAATATTTTGTGTTATATATCCATGTTTGTACCCTCCGAACTCATACCGGCAAGGTCGTATCTGTGCTCGACAGATCCCCACAATTCATTGGTAATCATGAATTAAATTTTAATAACATATTTGCATATGCAGTTGGATATGAATCAATGATATGCACTACAGAATATAATGACCTATCCAGTCATCCATTTCCAACTCTAGGTAACCTATAATAAATTTCTCCAAGTAATGTCAAGAATAAGCACCTCTTAGCATTTAGGTCCATATTATTTACGCTCATTTGGTTCATTCACCAGTCACCAGGTCAGATCATAGTCATTGACTACATATCACATTCATAAAAGATTTATTTCCAAAATACCAGTGTTCTAAATATCGGATACCGGTCTCGTATCGGTCAGCAAATTACATACCGGTTATCGGATACCGGGCGGGATATCGCGATACGACCCTAAATACCGGAGTATCGTATCGGTGTCATACCAGTTAAAAAATAATCATATAATTGGCTATATAGAACATAATAAAACACATAAAATAAGTTTATAGTACTTACATTGGCCTATTTACATTCAACTTACGAATTTGCAAATACCGTTTAGAACGTTCGCATATATACAGAGCGACATACAATCATAAAATTAAGAAAAATAAGTTTTCAATATAAAAGAAAAGTGTTTGTACAATACATAAGTGATATAATTTATAAAATTACAATATTGTCCTTTAAAACATGCTAGAAAGTTTAAATATCAGTCTTTACAATATATTTTCTAGCTAGATTTAGAGTCGACTGGTTCATTTGATGGCATGCCTTCCTCATTATCTGATGATGATGTGTCAACTTCTTCCTCATCGTCATCATCTGATACGTGTCGCTGATTAGACTTTGAAGATGATGATGTTTTTCCCTTTGAAGTTCTACTACTACTCTTCGACTTAGATGCCTTAAATTTTTCACTCTTTCTCTTCTTCGGATTAGCACCCATAGCAATTGACACCTGTCGAAAAGTCAATTGTTCTCCAGAAAGACTTCATCATCACTAGTCTCATAATGATCGCCATTCTTTTTTTCAGACATGAACCACTCGGTGACCTTTTCCTCTTCATTGTATGCTACTAGTGGATCTCTGTTTGGGATTGAAAATTTGCTCCTGAGCCTTGCATTGAATTTGACAAAGACTAAGTCATACAATTTCTTGGAACTTAACTTATTTCTTTTCTTCGTATGCACCTAAATGAAAGATAATCACATGAATTTCGTTTAGAACATATCTATTTGGGAGAAATAAATATTTAGAACCTATCTATTTAGAAAAGTTAAAATTGTAATACCATCTCAAATGTGCTCCAGTTCTGTTCATAACCCGAAGAACTGGTTCTCAGGCTCAAGATCCTCATTGCCATAATTCTCAATTCGGGAGCATCTGTCCCGTAGAATTGCCACCATTGAGCTAGCAATGAATATTTAGAAATAGTTATTAGTTATTTAATAATTTTTTTAATTAAAAATAGATTGAATTTTGCATTTCTTAAATTGAAATGCATACCGGGATTAATAATTCTCTTTACTGCTGCCCTTGTAAAAGACATTCCAAATGATCCATTTTGATTTTGATACATTGGGAGCTACTGTGCAATCTTATCAATTCTATCATGATCATTTGAATAGAATCTGTGCATCACGTCAACGAAGCCCGACATCAACGATCCATCAGCATCAATCTCAGGCTGCTTCGCATAGTAATACAAAGAGTTCAAGAAAGATCCAGCTCTATGCAGAGTACGCTTAAGTTTTTCCTCCCATCTCCTATCAATAATCTTCCATATTGGAAGATATTTCTTCTCTTCACCCCCTAGAGCATCTCTTATCTCCTCTTTAGCAGTCTCTAGGTTACCATACAGAAAACCCATTGAAGGGACCTTGTCCCCATCAACTCTACGCAAAACTTTTACTAGTGGAGTGAATACTTTTAGGGCAATGTTTGTGTTGTCCCAAAATTTATTGCTAGCAATTATTTCTGCAATCTAAACATTCATAAAAAATGTATTAAAAAAATATGAATAACGTATAATTTAAAATTATAAAATAAATTTTTTTATTAATTAAAATAAATGCTTTCTTTCCTGCATCTGTTCTGGAAAGAGTGCAATCCATCCAGTCATCAGGAATAAACATATGTTGCAGCTTCTTCTTCTCTCTGATTGATGATAAAGAGAGAAATGTCGTGGCAAACCTAATTGTACCCGGCCTTATTAGCTCTCCACCAATCGCCTTTCTCATTATATCTAAAGATTTGGTGTGGCTGTATATGTACACGGAGACTGATCTCCCCATCATAATTGCACTTCGAATGTGTTTAATCTTTCCAATATCTGCAAGCATCAGATTAACTGTATGTGCTGCACAAGATGTCCAAAATATATTTAGATGCGTCAGAACCAATGTGTTTGCTGCAGCCATATTGTTCGAGGTATTATCTGTCACAATCTGTACAACATTTTCCGCGCCAACCTCATTAATTCCCCCCTCCACAAATTTATGGATATAACTGCCATCGTGTCTCTCAGAAGATGCATCTTGAGACAATAAGAAGGCTGTACCGGCCAGACAATGTACAATGATATTCATTAAACTTCTCCCTTTCCGATCCGACCACGCATCAGTCATTAAAGTGCAGCCATTTGTTCGGCAACTCCGTTTGAATGATTCAAGAGTTGTATTTGTCTTCTCGACCTCTCTTTGGAGGCAAGTCTCGCTTAGCTCGTATGGGCTAGGAGTCTGTAAGTTTGGTCCATACATGCCAATGGCTTGGACCATCTGCATAAAAGCTGGCTGCGTAGCAATATTGAATGTAAGCCCTCCTTCATAAAAAAAAAAACCTGGCAATGTATCGAATTGCATCGTCTCTGGCCTTTTTTCTGGCGGCTGATGGCACGGTAAGCTGTCTTTGAGCTGCTTCTATTGCTTCCTCGACCGATCGAATAGCAAATTGATCCATCAGTCCTATTGTTTTGCGGGAAGATTGACCTGTTGTTTTGCGAGAAGATGACTCCTCTCGAGTTGTCTCCTCATTTTCTTCTTCCCCAACACGAACTTCTTTTAACAAATTTTGAAGTTCTATTGCTTTTCCTTTGTTTACTTCTCTAGTTTTACTTAGCATTACCAGATGATTCACGTCATCTGGGACCAGGGGACAACCTCTGACATTCCCGCTGACATGATTTAAATGTTCCTTCAAGCGGGTAATACCTCCCTCATATTCATTTTTACAGAAATTACACTCCACTTTATTGGGCTTATTGGGTACTTTTTTTCCCATTCCCAAACTGGATCTTTGCCTCCTCGCTTCTCTTGGACATTGGAAAAAAGTGGAGTGAAAAAAGACAAACAATTAATTGATTAAATAGCTAAATAATTGTTGCACTTAATTTATATTAACTTAATCTATTTAAGAATTCAAGCTTTTACTAAAATAAATAAAGTTAATAAACATAATCTAAGTTAAAAAAATAATCATATAAACGCTGTGTATTTATGTGTATTCACTGTTTTAAAACACTGCAAATATATGTCAATATTTACAATACATGCTATGTGATGTCTCATACTCGTCCCGTGTATTTCACATCAATTTGTGTCATATACAGTTGCAATCTCCCTTCACTTTAATGAACAAAACAAAACTTATATTTTTTCACATAACCAAACCTAAGAAGCAGTGAATCTATAATTAAAGAATCTGCAACAACAATAGTAAAAATTGTATAACTATCAAAACTAAACTTATATTATTTCACATCAATTTGCATCTATACTATGAAAATTGTATTAAATTGAATATACTACTACATTCACTGTACCCACCATGTTTAAGACATAATTAAATAAATTATAATCTGCAATAGTGAATCTAGCATGAAACAGTGAATCTGCAACAACAGTGAATACATATAAATAGTAAATACTCAAATTTACAAATTTTATCTATCATGAAACTCATACACACAAAATCATTTCTTGAATTACTGATTCACATTGAATCAGTGATTCGATTCACTGATTCAGTGAACCGAATCACTGATTCAATGTGAATCAGTGACTCAAGAAATCATTGTAGACTACCCGCCGATATAACTTTAGCAATTTCCCTCAAATTACACCCAAAAAAAAATCTAACATAAATCGCAATCAATTAAACCTAAATAGCACAATTCTAAATCAAATTAATATTAAAAAAAACAAACTAAACTTACCTGGCCGACGGCGACTGCCTCACTGGAGAACGGAGAGCACCCTTCGAAAACTCCCAGAGTAGGAGAAGAGCTATCGGAGAGCGGAGAAGAAAGATAGAGAGAACACGAGAGAGATTTTGGATGGATTGGGAAATTAGGGTTAGGGTTCGGACCGTTCGGCTCGATCGGCCGACGAACGCGGGGAGAGAACGAGAGAGAGAGCTAGAGAGTGGAAGAAGAAGAATCAGAGAGAGATTTAGGGCTGATTTGGAAAAAATTGGGATTAGGGTTTTTCGTTGCGGGGAGGGAAAGCTCGGATCGCCGGGAGAGAGAGAGAGAAAAAACGCAAAAAAAATGAAAATTTTCTCCCTTTCGACCCATTTTATTTCTTAACGGGTCGGATCTTAACGGATTAACGGATTTAACCCATAACAAAAATCCAAAACCCAATAACCGATATTATCCAATACCGGCCGGTATTAGACATCTCGATACCGGCCGATATATCGCCACGTGGCCGATATATCGGCCCATACCGGTCCAAAACGATAAACGGTAAAAAAATACTCATATCGTCTCGTTTCTTCATAATTACCGATATACCGGCCGATATACCGGTATATCGGCCGGTATTTAGAACACTGCAAAATACAAACTCATAAGTTCGAAATATTCTTTTACGTTTTACGGAAATTTTTAAGTGTTTCACCAGATCATACCAAGAAAAGATTTTTAGTCATACAAATTGGACTTTATACTCATACCTGAACAATGTGCCAAAGTATAAATTATGGTTATCAGTATGGGCTCCATTGGTAGGAATCAACATTTAGGTTCACAGACCCACTTGCATCCCCATGCCTCTTAAAAAGCCATACTTTAAACTAAATGCTAAAACTATTTGATTACTTTAATTAATACGTTATTTAAATAGCTCAAACTATTTCAAAAATACATAAATAATTTAATGCACATATTGAGCTACCAAAAATAAGATGACAGAGTTTATGTAATTTTTGCAATCCAACTATATCATCAAACTATAATAAAAAAGGGAAGCTTCATCTTTATTTCAGATAAAAATTGTCCTTGGAACCTAGTTAGTCCATCACCAATTTTGTACAGCGCTAAGGCACAGTAACCATGCTAAAGAATTAGTATATAGTAGGAAGAATGTAATATCAAAACATATTCAATTCAATTTGGGCATTATCCGTGAATTATAGTTCTATCAAGCTAGGATCTTCAAGAATCTTAGGAGCATCACTCTAGCTTCTCTTCTTTCACCCTCCTAGAGGTTCTACTGGCAAACTCAAAGGACAGGAAGGTGAAAGGAAGTTAATATATAACATTTTAAAGTAAACAAACATGCCCTGAGGTGTGGCTCCATAGTTTAAACTATACTGGAACAATCCACAACCATACAAAAGCATAAGAATATTTTGAAGAGTGAGTTGAACAAACTCAAAGTTTCTGATATTAGACCCACAACCATATATATATATATATATATATATATATATATATATATATATATATATATAACCAAGTTGACATCATCAGAATAATACGGTATCAAAAGAAACAAGTTAATCAACTTGATGCACTGGGAAGTAAGTGAATCATCCTAATTGTGGCCTATAAGTATTAAAACAAGCATTATCTAGCTGAAAACCTTCATGACCAAACCATTTACAAACTTTATATGAGCTAATGTACATAAAAGAAGCGTTTCATCCCAAATGAAATAAAAAAGTTTGATCACAAGATCATTGCTGTATTCCAATACTAATTAAACTTAGGAATAAAATATGAGAGAGAAAGAAGGAAACAAACTGCAAAGGCTGGGCATTTCCTTGCAGATGTACTTCTTTCTCATAAGTATCAACTTAAAACAAGTGAACGTCCAGCAGACATTAATCATTACAGCTAAAATCTCATGTCATCAATAGAAATTACATCTGCCGAGCAACAAGTTTTTTTTTTTTTATTTAAAGCACAAACAGTGGGTAATCCCCGGTGTTCCATTAATCAGGTGTTAACGAAACGAGCTACAATAGATTACAGAAGAAAGTTACTCCAGAGATTGGCAATATGACTTATACAAGCTTCGACAAGGGATTTCAGCAAATCTTGACAATCTACTTAATTGCTAGAACAAATCTCCCAACACAATTCTCACACTGGAGTATAAACCTAAAATATAAACGGGGTGTTTGTGATCTGAATTAGCGATTTTGTTTAATTTGCCAACTATTTGGTACTGTGACTGGATTATCAAGATTATACTCGTATTTATAAATCAAGATCCTCCCTTGTTTTGGAATTCATTCAGAAAAGTTGTGATTCAGCAGAATCAAACATATAATGTGAATTGAATTTGGTATTCTTCGATCCCAAGCCGATGAATTACAATGAAATATAACCGAAATGCGACAACTCACCATTGATCCGACCAAAAAAGAGGAGTGAAATGTTGTAGATCTGGGGGTGGTGCGCGAGATCTAATCAAATTAAGAGATACGATTAGATTCGATTCGATTCGATTCTTGAATGAAATTATCAAAAGAGAGAGAAAAAGGGGGAAAAGGGAAAGAGATCGGTGATGAGAAAAAAACACAGATCTGGAGCGATGTTTACCTGATTGGTTTGGGCCGAGCTGAAGCTAGAGACTCGATGGGAGATCGCCGAGAGAGAGAGAGAGAGAGAGAGAGAGGGGAGGGGGGGAACTTCTAAAGGGCCACAAGTTTTTTCCCAGTGAGCCCAGTTAAAGTTTAGCATAAATATCAATTTTGCCCTCAAAAAAATTTACCATCTTGCCCTTCTTCCCTCTCCCGCTTCCTCCAGCCTCTCGCGCGATTTTTTTTTTTTAGCCCATTCGGACTGACAGTCCGAACAGATCTGATCTGTTCGGACTATAAGTCCGAACAAGGAGGATCTGTTCGGACTGTCAGTCCGAACGGCACCCCGGTTCGGACTGACAGTCCGGACAGAGACTTGACCCAATCTGATATTCCGCTACTATCTCACTCACTCTATTAATGTAATAAAATGATATATCATTAGTTTACCCAATTTACCGTGACTTTTATGACTTATATTAATAACTAATTATACATTATTATCGAAATATAGGGAAGGAAGCAAAAAGATACAATGATACACCGACACACTGATATACCGACACAATGATCCATTGATACAATAATTCACCGATATAATGATACACTGATACACAATGATACACCGATACAATGATACTCCAGATACACAAATACAATGATACTCCTGATACACCGATATAATGATACAATGATACATTGATACACCGATACAATGAAACAACGATACAATAACTGATACAATGAAATAGTGAAGATTATAAACAAGGTCCCCAACGTATAAAACAAACAAGATCTTATACAAATTAAAGAAATAAAATCAAATACAAACGTAGTGTATATATTAATCGAACAAAAAGCGACCAGTAGGGTTCATTACAAACAAAAACCATATATTCTACAAATTCTTTAAAATGTTTGCAAAAAATAATTACACCGGCCACTTGAAGTTCCTAACATCATCCATATCAATACACAACTAATATAATCTAATCACTGTCTCCTTGTCTTTCTCGGGGGTTGACGTCTGCTTCTGGTTCGAAATATAATTGCCGTATCGGGTGCATTAGGAGTGGATTGATCTTGTCTTTGTTCCTCTGCTTGCTCTTCTGGTGGTTCTTCTGGCTGAGTGCAACCAGTTAGCACGGCTTTAATTTTCGCAAGTGCACTAAATAACATCCCAGATCGCTTCTTGAATGCCTTATACCCTTGCGCAAGTAATGGATCGATTATTGCTTCTATGCGTGTATATCTCTGTAATATTAATGAAGAAAAAAAAATAAGCATCAGATAAACTGGGTACTATATCTCTACAGCCACTTCGATTTCTCTCTCTCGTATCGGGCATTGGATTTGTGGTCGAGATGCTGCTTTCTTCCTCCTTAACGAGGCAGCTGGTCGAACGCGAGAAGATTCTATCGGATCCATTTATGTAATACAAAGATATTTCATTCATACATGTTTTTTATCAAAACAGTAAATTTTCTATGTGTAAGTAAGTAGTAATAAAGTATAATTTGCTACAAATATCATATTTTCTTTATTTATTTTTTAGCTGCAAGATAGTGTAATATTAAAGTTTAAAGACACTGAAACCGTCGTCTATTATTACTTAATCAACCATTAGGACAATACCATTAAACTTCTAAATTAACTAATAAATTTTAATATTAACGTCTATAATTAGAAAAATTACTAAATTTTCACATATTTTACAACTACGATTACAATATTATATTTTCTTCATAATTATAATCTAAATATTAAAAATCAAAATTAACAAAAAAAATGCTAGAATCAATTTTGCTAGCTCCTTCACTCTTCCTCCTCTCCATTCCAACAAAATCACAATGAAGAATTGTTTGATCCAAAAAAAATTAAAATTTTAAAATAAATATTGCTAAATTAGGAAAACTTACCTATTAATGGAGGGAAGTCGGCGGCGGTGGCGGGAGAACTAAAAAAAACTAGGAAAACTCACCTATTAATACTAACGTTTATGATTATAAAAAATAACTAAATTTCACATATTTTACAATTGGAATTACAATATTAAATTTTCTTAATAATTATAATCTAAATATTAAAAATTAAAATTAACAAAAAAATACTACAGCTAAACTTGCTACCTCATCCCCTCTTCCTCCTTCCAAACCCAACAAAATCACCAAACCCTAATATTCAAGACTTGTTTAATCCAAAAATAATAAAAACTAAATTTTAAAATAAATATTACTAAATTAGGAAAACTCACCTAGTAATGGCGGGAAGGCGGCAGCGGGAGAACACCGGCGGCGGCGACGCCAGGGCGGCCTGCGGCGGCGGCGACAGGGAGAGTAACAGGGGTCTACGAATGGGAGAGAGAGAGAGAGGGAGATTTGGAAGGAGAAATGATGAGAGAACGAGTATGGAGAGGATGAGTGGAAGTGAGAAAGGAAGAGTGGAAGTTTGGGTTAGGGTTTGGAGGAGAAATGAGGAGAGAAGAGGAAGAGGAGAGGAGATATAGGGGGAAGGACATTTTTCTAATACCATATGTGCTCACTGAGAAATTTTCCTTACAATGAAAAACCTACTGGGCTCACTAGGAAATCTGGGTTCACTAGGAAAAAACTTGTGCCCCTTTAGAAGTTCCCGGGGAGGGGCTAGTGTAGTGGGGGTGTCAATTGGGTCGGGTTTGATCATCCGCACTAGACCCGATCCCACTAAAAAAAAAAAGGGAGTTTCTAGAGGGGCACACCATTTTTCTTAGTGAGCCCACTTAAAGACTTCTTTTATATTACAAGTTTGTCATCAATCTTTTTGGACTGGAATGTCCCTTTCTTTAACCTCTTTCTCCTCTTCTCAAATCCTATTAAGTTAACCCAAAAAAAAAAACTAAAACCTACAACTATTCCATCAAATCTTTTCCTATATTAAATTATCTCACAAATTAAATTAGAAAATTAATTTTATTAGGTCTTTATTTACTCAAAAACCCTAGAAATATTGCGGATTGATAAAAGTTAAGAACTCAAAAAAACTCAAAGTCCGGACTAACAGTCCGGACTACTCTCCACTGTCCGGACTAGCAGTCCGGACGGTCCAATATCCGTTCAGACTGGAAGTCCAAATAGCGGGCTTCGGTCCGGACTTCCAGTCCGGACGGAAGGGCACGGTCCGGACTTCCAGTCCGGATGAAATTTTTTCATCTGAATTGGAAGTCCGGACATTTACTTTTTGTCATATTATTAATAGTACCACTATAAATAAGTCTTTTTTTGTCATATTATTAATAAAGTCGTAGTATAGTGGTGAGTGTTTCCATTGTTTACGCGAGTGCCTTGGGTTCGGTCCCTCACGATGTAACTAGAAAAGAAATAAATATGTTATTACAATCAATGATCAAAACAAAGGACATATATTTCAAAATGCCTTCCCCTTTTAGAATTTAAAGTTCTAAGAAATACAAAATTCTCAAGTATTGGTCTTTGCAGCAGCATCAACTGCAATAGTATGCCTTCGAGCTTCTTCAATGATACTAAACTTGATACCCTTGCCCTTTGGCAGAGAGACCCATGGTTTATTCCCCTTGCCAATGGTGAAGACGTTCCCAAAACGAGTGGCAAACTCGTGGCCCATAGCATCTTGGACACCGACACGTTCCCTTGTGCTTCTCCTTGTTCTTGATGACACCGACACGCCCAGTGTTTCTCCCGCCAGTCACCATTAATATGTTGCCAACATCAAATTTGATCAAGTCCACGATCTTGTTACTCTCTAGGTTAAGCTTTATAGTGTCGTTAGTCCTGATGACGGGATCCGGATAGCGAATGGTGCGGTCGTCGAATGTGTTGAGATATGAAATGTCCTTATGTCCAAACTAAACGGAACACACATTGCATAGCTTGAACTGCAAATAAAATCAATAAGAAACAACTTATTTATTAAGAGTTTTAAAAAAAATTTGCTAAATTCCATATTACCTGGAATAATCATTTAGATATTTATATTTATAAAAAGAATCATACCGGATCGATATCCTTCTCCACTCATTCATTTGAGCATGTGTTTCTTTGAACATCAGATGGTTGATGATATAATCTTCGGAACTACTGGTGGTTGGAGTATATCCGATAGGAAATCTAGTCCATTGAATAGTGACTCCATTATACTGAGTGAATCTCATTGTATGGGATTGCAGTTGCAATGAGAAAAAGAAGGAAAAAGAAAGCCGATGGCGACGGCATTAGTGAACACTTATAAAAAGAATGAATTATGAGGTAAATTTATAAAAAAAAATTCATCTATGATAAAAAAACGTCCACCTCCAAAATCTCAATGCTCCATCCTCAATCTTAATATCAATACCCTTCCACCTCCTCCTCCTCCTCCTCCCCTCTTCCTCCTCTCTAACCCAACAAAAAGTCCAAATCCAAATTTCTCTAACTCTTTGCTCAAAAAATAAAGACCAAAATTTAAAAAAAATTGCTTAATGAGGAGAATATCTCACGCACTTCGATTCAAAAAACGACGGCGGACGTGACCTGAATCACCGGGGGCGGCAGAAGATCGACGACGGAATTGGCGGAGGTGGCGACGGGCAAATCGAAGATAGATAAGATAAATAGGAAGGAGGAGGAGATAGGAGAGGGAGGAAAGAGAAAGAGGAAAGGTTTGAGGAAGATAATGGATTATGGAAGGTGAGAGAGAGAGGGAAGAGAAGAGGATGGGTTTTTGGGTTCTTCAACGTGAGGGAGAGAAGAATGGAGTTGGGGGAAAAGAAAGAGAAAAATGGGAGAGAAATAGAGTGATAATAGAATAGGGATATTTGGTGTGCTTATTAGGAAAATCCTCTCTTTTGAAAAGAGAGGGTGAGCTCACTGGAAAAACTGGGCTCACTAGGAAAACTGGTGTGCTCCTTTGGAAGCTCCCCAAAAAAGTCCTGGTATTTTTTTTTTAAAGGTAAGTGACTCATAGGGCTTTTGAGTTGGAAAATTAAGGAAAAATTATATAATAGTACTCTCCATAGAGAAAAAATAAATTCACGTATTATATATGTTGATTGATCTTAATTGTTTAAAGAGATAAGTTAGTAAGAGAATTTCAAAGTGCATATATAAAAACTTTAAAAATAGTACAAGTTTGATATTATTTTTTTTTGGGACAAACCTTATCCTTATATTTCTAAAGAGAATTTGCTGTCGTTATGAGGAGGGCTTGGCAAGAACGCTTGCAAGGGGATAGAATAATAGATAGGAGGAAGCAAGATGACAGCAAAAGGGAGATGGTTTGTAAGGGGGTTGCTGAGGGGATTAGAGGATCGTGTAAAAGAGAGTTAGAGGACACAAGTAGTTAGAGGAATGGAGAATGTGGGGCGAGTAGAGGAGCGATCATACGAGCAAAGTAGAGGGCGGAAGACAATCTTGAGGGGATCACAAGGTCGGAGATGGGAGCCCACGGATGGGGATAGTGAGAGATATTAAGTTTTTCTTCTTTTATAATTTGACGTTCTTGTCAACATTAATACTTCACCGGACAATGCGGAATTGTACAGGTGGACCTCATGTATTTTAGTGGTGACTCACACATATTCAAAATATGACCATGACCCCACTATATTTGTGTAATACCTTTTTTCGTGTAGAACTTAGTTCCATGTAGTACTTAGTTCTACACACTTTCAGATGACATCTGGCTCTGGCTCTAGCTCTAATACCACTTGTAACGCCTACCTATGATGAAAATAAATAAATGTCAAGTTTTACCTTAGTTTGGCCAAAATATGATTATGATTTTAGTTAGGATTTCAACATTTTTTTTAGATTTGTTTTGATTTTGCTGCACATAGGATTTTTATATATTTCTTGTAATATTCTAATTTTAATCAAAGAATAGAGAATGTGGTAGTGTTTGGCTTCATTGAAATTGGTTTGAATGTGAAATCCAAACCCTATTAAACCCTAATTTATTTCAAAATTCCTAATTTCTTTCCCAAATTTGCCCACAAATCCTAATTCTTCTTTAATCCTGCATTAGCCTCCCATCCTGAACTGTAGCAGGAACAAAATATTTTTATAGGAATATAGTAAGTCTTTTCAGTACAATATAATAGTTTAAGTAGTTTAAATCTAAACACATATTCATCCCAGGAAAAAAAAAAAAACTAGTTGTTATTATATGTTCTTATAGGAATATGTTAAGGTTTTGGTGCAATATTAACGGTTAAAATAGTTACCTGAAATTTCTCCCTCAAAAAGTATAGTTACGATTATCTTATGAATTCATGAAAATAATAATAATTACAGTAACTCTTGTCTCACATTTGATTTTGGTTTATTCGAGTTAGGGGTATTACACAGTTTAAATATTATCACTATAAAATTTGGCTATGAAGTTGCTATTGCTCTGCAAACTCGATTAAATTTGTTTTCACTATGTTCAATTATCAATTTTTGACTTCCTATGCTGCGCATAATCTCAAATTTGAACCATATTCTGGATATAATATAAAAAATCTATAAAAAGAAGTTAAAATCATATATTAATTTTAATATAGTATACAAATAATTATATTAAATCCAAATTTATTATATAAACTGAATAAAGAGGTATAAATAATATATAAATTATACAATATTAGTGTCGGATCATGCAGATAACTCATTACAGATGTATAAAAATTTTTATTTTTTATTTTTATTTCAAAGTGTACATTAAAAAAGAAGAAATGGATGACCACTGGCAATTCCAAGTTTTCAATTGCTGTAAAAACAAGCAACACCTAATGCTCTCATGAAGAAGATGGTTCCTGATTTGATTTTCGCGAATGTAAATATTTAATCGGGATAGTTAAGTGGACTACGGCCCATTCATAAAAAATGAAGAAAGTATATATTAAACTAATTTTTCTTTGGAAATTGACATGCTACGAGAGGGGCCCAAGTGCCGTGGGCTTGTAATATTGGAGGCCCGTTGTACTCCTCTCAGTTATGATAACTCCTGCGGTACATCACACCGCCTCTTAAGAAACCGAAACCCTAAAAATCTCTCATTTATTCCTCCCACGCCTCCACTCCACTTCATCTTCCCTCAAAAACCCTAACACTAGATCCCCAAATCCATCCACTGACCATGGCGTTCGAGGTCGGCGTCGTCCCCTTCAACCCCGATGGGTGGGGTCCACCGGAGAAGCTGGCCCCTTCCCCCATCCTCTCCCCCTCTGCCGGCTCTGGCGGGGCCCACGTCCCCTTCGCCCCCTTCTCCCGCTCCGACAAGCTGGGCCGGATCGCCGACTGGACCCGCAACCCGAACTTCCCCAACCCCGCCCGCTCGGCCGCCCGCGACTCCTCCGCCGCCTTCGACTTCGCCCTGGACAACCCCCTCGATCCCTCCGACCCCACCTCCGGCTCCCCTGCCGACGACTCCTCCTTCCGCCTCGTCGACGGCAAGCCCCCTCCCCGGCCCAAGTTCGGCCCCCGCTGGCGCTTCCAGTCCCGCCCCCAGCTCCCCCAGCGCCGCGACGAGGAGGTTGAGGCCCGCAAGCGCGAGGCCGAGAAGGAGCGCGCCCGCCGCGACCGCCTCTACCACCAGCACCACCGATCCAACCAGAACAACCCCAACGCCAACGCCCACCACAACCGCCGCGACGCACCCAAGTCCAGCGTCGACATCCAGCCCGAGTGGACCATGCTCGACCAGATCCCCTTCTCCACCTTCACTAAGCTCTCCTTCTCCGTCCCCGACCTGCCCGAGGACCTCCTCGTTTGCGGCGCCCTTGAGTACTACGACCGCACCTTCGATCGGGTCAACCCCAAGAACGACCGCCGCCTTGAGAGGTTCAAGTCCAGGAATTTCTTCAAGGTCACCACCACTGACGATCCGGTCATTCGTCGCCTTGCCAACGAGGATAAAGCTACCGTCTTTGCGACCGATGCGATACTCTCGGCTCTAATGTGCGCTCCGAGGTCGGTTTACTCATGGGACATTGTGATTCAGAGGGTTGGGAATAAGTTGTTCTTTGATAAGAGAGACGGGTCACAGCTGGATTTGTTGTCGGTTAACGAGACCTCGACCGAATCACTGCCTGATGTGAAGGAGGATATAAACTCCGCACATTCGCTCGCGATCGAGGCAACTTACATCAATCAGAACTTTTCGCAGCAGGTTCTTGTGAGGGATGGTAATAAGATGACTTTTGAGGAGCCGAACCCCTTTGCATCCGAAGGTGAGGAGGTTGCTTCTGTGGCGTACCGCTACCGCCGGTGGAAGCTGGATGATGATATGTATTTGGTTGCGAGGTGTGAGGTTCATGCTGTTTCAGATGTGAAGGGGCAAACATCGTTCCTTACTCTGAATGCGCTTAATGAGTTTGATTCCAAGTATACTGGTGTTGACTGGAGGCAGAAGCTTGAAACCCAGAGAGGAGCTGTACTTGCAACTGAGCTCAAGAACAATGCGAACAAGCTTGCTAAGTGGACTGCTCAGGCCCTGCTTGCGAGCGCGGATATGATGAAGTTAGGTTATGTTTCGAGGATTCATCCGAGGGATCATTTTAATCATACCATATTGAGTGTAGTTGGCTACAAGCCCAAGGATTTCGCTGCACAGATCAATTTGAACACTTCGAACATGTGGGGGATTGTGAAGTCCATTGTTGATCTTTGCATGAAGCTGAGTGAGGGGAAATATGTGCTTGTGAAGGACCCTGTGAAGCCGCAGGTTAGGATCTATGAGGTACCTGCAGATGCATTTGAGAATGACTATGTGGAAGAGCCATTGCCGGAGGAGGAGCAGACACAGCCACCAAC
Source organism: Dracaena cambodiana (assembly GCA_036321105.1). Classification (NCBI taxonomy): domain Eukaryota; kingdom Viridiplantae; phylum Streptophyta; class Magnoliopsida; order Asparagales; family Asparagaceae; genus Dracaena; species Dracaena cambodiana. Next base: position 30,078,147 of record JAYEPQ010000013.1, read on the forward strand.
GGAGGAGGAGTCTGCAGAGAAGGTTATGGATGCTGTTGCTGAGGCCGAGGCTGAGGTGAATGGTGGATTGGTTGAGGGTCAGCCAGAGATAGAGGCTACCGCTGCTACTGTTGCTTGAGGGGTACATTTACTGTCTTTTAATTGCATTAGTTGAGTTTTTCTTGGATGTTTTTATGATTACACTTCAGATATATGTTATTGTTCGTGTCTTGCTTGTGTTGTCTGCAGTAGCTGAGTGTGGCAAAGACGTGTATTTGGTCTTGCCAATAGGTCAGAACATTTTGGTAATTTAGAACTGGATTTTCATGAGAACTTATATTTAGTTATATGTTTCTGTTCTCACCTTTCTGGTTACATTAATGTTTTGGTTTCGTTCCTGAGTTTATTCCTTGTAGTTCTTGCTCCTGTTTTCCTTGTCAATTATGTATTCTTAGCCTGCAGAGTAGGTCATTTGTTAGTACGCCATAATGCACATATTTCTTGTGTTGTTGAAAATTGATGTAATTGCTGTGAATTATACGAGTTCGTGTTACATTTAACAATGCCTGTGATGCATTGATATGTTAGTTTTCTTCGGTTAAAGTGACAAATTGAGACCTCTAATATGTCATTTACGTGATGCACTCGACGTGAATGCACTTGTTACCTTGACTATGGGCCTTAGATGTGAATTCAAATTCTCTGTCACTTCACCTTTAAACTTCTGCCTTAAAACTGTGAAAATTATTTGTGTTTAGATTATATATGTATTGTTCTTGCATTTGAAGATGTTGCTGTAGTTTTCAGTTTCACAAGGACCGTACACTTTATTTTATATTCTATTAGAGTGGTCTAGAAAGTCTATTCTTTTGAATTTAATTGGAAATTTGGAGGCATGGTCTTGCAATAAAAGTAGATCCATTTGACATGACAGAAGTTACATACGAATAGCTAGTCTTAGATTTTGTAGGTTTTTGTGTTATTTAGGTCATGAGCCTAGTACACAACATGTGTACTTTTTGCATTTTTTTTTCTTTGTAGCCCCTAGTAGGGTAGTTTTCTGAATTTGTGTGTACTATGTATCAGTTATAGAACTTATCTTGAGGGCTCGTGTTATAAGTGTGTTATTTTGCAAGTCTGTATTCTTATCCTTGCTTCATGTGATTTGTGAACATGCAGTATACACAAGCATTGCCCAAATGTTCAGGTGTGTGAGGAATCTTCGTGGCTTTGCTGTTGGTTATGCAATTTTTTTTTTTTTTTATCTTGATGATTGTGCATCACATATGCCGACATCATGGTGAAAACACTAGTCTATGATTTTTTTGTTTGATTTATATTTCATACAATTAGTGAGTGTTTGATGTATGTGATTGAGAAATGGAAGTGAGAAAGGCAAATAATAATGCGTAGACAATTAAGTTAGTTGTTAAAGGGGAATCATATTTAGAGAATGCATGTATATTTTACTGCTTGTGAACTGAAAAGAAATAATACACATGAACTCTAATGGTTGAGTTTTTGCAAGTCTGTATTCTTATCCTTGCTTCATGTGATTTGTGAACATGCAGTATACACAAGCATTGCCCAAATGTTCAGGTGTGTGAGGAATCTTCGTGGCTTTGCTGTTGGTTATGCAATTTTTTTTTTTTTTTATCTTGATGATTGTGCATCACATATGCCGACATCATGGTGAAAACACTAGTCTATGATTTTTTTGTTTGATTTATATTTCATACAATTAGTGAGTGTTTGATGTATGTGATTGAGAAATGGAAGTGAGAAAGGCAAATAATAATGCGTAGACAATTAAGTTAGTTGTTAAAGGGGAATCATATTTAGAGAATGCATGTATATTTTACTGCTTGTGAACTGAAAAGAAATAATACACATGAACTCTAATGGTTGAGTTTTTGCAATCATTTACCATTTTGACACTGAGTTCATAATCGACGGAGCAATACCAATATTTAATATTATTTTTATGAAGCCGTACATTGTAAATACATCTAAAATGTGCCTTGTAACCTGAGTTTACTGTATGTATCCTTGTGCCTCGTGTTGTTTCACTACAGCAGTGAACAGTAAGTTAGTATTTCCAGCAAGGGCAGTTGTTAACTTTTTATAATTGTTTCCAAAGCAAGTTAGTTTAGCTTCTGTTCAGTAGATATGTCTTATACCATCTGTTGCCAATTTCACCGTAACAAACGAAACTGCTTCATTGCATTGAGGTTCTTCTTTAAAAAGCATGTATATGATCAACCCTCTCTGTTTTCTTTAAATCCTCACAAGTGTATCTATTCACCATTTACTTACGATTGTGAATCCTCTTCACTTTGATTCTTTGCAAACTGTGTCTATCAACTTTTATAGCTGAGAAGTTTATTTTGATTGGATGATATCGTTGTACAGAGACCTGCAAACTGTGAAATAAATCTGTCTTTTGTCTCCTTATTTAAGAATGTAAATATCTTTTTTCCATTTATACCTATCCAATATGCGGATAAACTTATTCCCACAATTGAACTGTACATTCAAACTCCTGGATTGATATAATTAAATTTATTGAAGCCTGAGCAATATTTCTTGGACCTATGATTTCCTTACACATCTATCGTGAATCTGTGTTGTCTTGGACACATATATTTGGACACATGTATTTCTTAATATTTCCTGCACTTTAGCTTCTCACATTCACTTGATCTGTGCATGCCCGTGCAATATAGCATATGTTTATAAGCAACTTGTCTTTCTTTAGTTAAAAAAAGGTTTCCGGAAACTAGTTTTCACTTGAATGTAGAACATGCTTGAAGGTTGAGTTTCTTGGTTTCTCGTCCTAGATTGCTGTGTATGTAGGTGGTCAGTAGTCATTTATCTATAGACTGACCCATCACTTAAGTTTCCTAGTGAAACCATTGATATCAATTGTAACTCCTTGTTGATAATTTCCCATACGTTCACCACTGAATACCCGAGCTTTGATAGATCGCCACTGGTTTTGGAACTTTGTTGTGCAGGTTTATCTGTGTCTGCTTTTGGTTGCATACAGTATCTAAATAAAGTATGTGGTCATTAAGATACCAATTGTAATTGTGGGTGCGCTACTATAAGGGCTAAAGATATGGTTGTACGAGGTTTCTGAAAAAAAATGGCTATCCTGAGCAGTGTTCTAAATATCGGATACCGATAATATACCGATAGCCAAATTACATACTGGATATCGGGCGGGATATTGCGATATGACTATAAATACCGGAGCGTCATATCAGTGTCATATCAGTTAAAAAATAATCATATAATTGACTATATAGAACGTATTAAAACACATAAAACAAGTTTAAGATATTTATCTTGGCCTATTTGTATTCAACTTACGAATTTGTAGATATTGTTTAGAACGTCCACATAAAAAATCAAAGATTCACTCATTCCATATTCGTAGAATCACAGTTTACATACATAATTCAAATTATTTTTCCACATCAAGTATTTTCATAACTTCACATTCATATACATAGTTGTGATTTTACAAACACAATTACTTCTAACAAAAATTACTAAAACACATTATTACCTAAAACACTGAATTAGTGGATCGATCACTGACTCACTGCCGTGAATCAGTGATCGCCCATCGAACATTGATTCGCAGAGATGAATCAGAGTTCGAACTGAATTAGTGGATCAAAAACTCAAAAAATTCACATGGCTATATTAATTCAAAGAAAAACTTGATAAATTTCGAGCTTAATCTTTTTTTATAAAAGAAATTTGATAAATTGACAAATAAGGAGAGTGACTTACCAATGGATTGTATATGGCCGGCAAAGAGGAGAAGGGTGGATGAAGATGATCGACAAAGCAGTTTTTGGCCGACGAATGTTGTTTTGAGCTTCCGACTTTTGGCCGAACCGACAAATCGGAGATCCAATGACGGGAGGAGTGAGGAAGAGGGAGAGAGAAAGGGATTTCGAGACCGAGGAGATGATCGGAGGGTTGCCGGTAGCTCGTCGGATTCGTCGGAGGAGATTCTAGGGCACACGAGTGGGGGAAAGGGAAGAGAGAAAGGGATCGAGGTTTTCTCTTGGTTGGATCGAAGAGAAAACCCGATCCCTCTTATTAACTAAGAAAACGGGTCGGGTTTGAATTTGGGTTAACGGGTTTTATCCGGGAGGAAAAATTTATTTGGTCAATATTTAAAAATATCGGTCGATATTTTTGATCCTGATATCGGCCGATATATCGCTACGTGGTCGATATATTGGTCCATACCGGTCAAAAACGGTAAGCGATAAAAAAAAATTCCCTTATCGTCTTGTTTCTTCACAAAAAAATGATATATTGGCCAGTATATGGCCAGTATATCGATATACTGACCGGTTTTTAAAACACTAATCATGAACAGTTACTTCAATTTTTAGGGGTCAGGGTCTAGAGGGAAAATATTAGCTAATGAAGCTGGCATGGTCGCATTGTTCAGAAGATCAACCTTTATGAACGATTCATTGGCCTATATATCATTTTGGAGGTTTATCGATAAAAAAAATTAGGTATTGGCTCATATACGCAATATATTGTCCAATATACCGCTATTTGATTTTGGAACTCCCCATTCGATACTAACCAGATGTCCAATTTGTAGAATCTTGCTTAGTCGTAGATGTAGGTAATGAAACTGGATTTCCTTGAAATATTAAAGTGCTGCCTGAAACGAAAAGTGGGGCTTGAGGCCTAATAATGTACATGCTAAAAAAAATTACGGGGTTTGGGGTTGTAGGAAAATAATTTTGTTGTTCCTGCTCATAAATGTGCCATGTTTCTAATTGCTATTGGAAGCACATTCTTATCGGAGTAAGCAAATTATTGAAGTTTCCTGGATCTAGTAGAATTACCAAAGGTGGGTGCAAGTCACTAAAAAATAGCTTAACTTTTGATCATCCCCAAATTTGGTTATCTGTGAAGGATCTCCATTCAATATTATAATAACCTTTGATCATCCCCAAATTTGGTTATCTGTGAAGGATCTCCATTCAATATTATAATAATTTTTTCTCACTTCTTTCTCTCGTCTCAAAAAAAAAAATTAGAAAAATTATTTAAAGTATGGTAATATATAATATTTTAATAGGATGATGATTTAGGTGTAATTAAAGTATGGTAGACATGTAATATTTTAATATGATGGTGATTTCAATGGAATTTAAATTTTAAAGTATGGTAAGATGTAATTTATTAATAAGATGGTGATTCTGCCAAAGAGAGTACGGAAAAGTCGATCAGAATAAAATGATGAGGCTCTAGTATTGATTTATTTTTAGTGTCTCTCTGAAGAATGCCCTAAGCCTATACTGCACTTGCAAAATAAACGTAATGAAGATGTGAGTAGGGAGTTATCTTAAGCCTTTCCTAGCTGTGTAAATAGAGGTTAATGAAAATTAAGAGGAATAGACTGCAGAATCAGATGTAAGAAATGTTAGAAAGTTAAGAGGGAGGATGATGGACTAGGCAATACTCGTCTTAATTCAAAAAATATTTTTTATAAGCAGCGTCGGCAATGGGTAGTATGTGGTACTTGGACATGTTACTCAGGTATCTGATATCCTGAGATTATATGAATTTAGCCCTCTCCTATCCTAGCCTAGGTGTTCGTGCACTTTCTACATATATTTGCTTAGAGTATAAATTGTTATCATAACTTATTTAATTTTCTGCTGAACCAATGACTTCCAAAGTCCAATCAATTGATTAGATTATCTATTTTATGTAATGTTGGAATTGGTTTCATTATTTCACAATTCAGTAATTTTATCTGCACTCTAATGTGGTATTTAATTGTTGAATTCTGAAACCTTCTATTGTCTGTGAGAGATTTGCACTGAATACTTAGTGGAAATTGTTACCATTACCATAAAAGAAATTTGAATAGCTAATTTCAGATATCATAAATATGAAGAGAACAAGAAGATGAATGTACTTACATGAATTGGAAAGTTAAATAGTATATAATATTTGGGCATAGTATGAGCTGCCAAATGGATGCAAGCCTAATGTGATATTTTCTCTTTGAAAATGGAGTTTATTTTAATTTCAAATTACAATTGGACTTAATTTGCATGGAAGTGAAATATGGAGTTCTTTTAGAATAATTCGAGATTATTATAGGTATCTTTTACACGTTGAGTAACAACTGAGCATAAAGAAGCTGCTATAGCCCAGATTTGATATGGCTTCTTTCAGGAAAGGCTAAGAAACTGGTTCATTCTGGTTAAAATTTCGTTTGTAAAGGGAGAAGGTATTTTCATTTTTTTAAATTGGCCGGCAAAGGAAAAGATTAAGCTATTATTCCGAGTAAGGAAAGTATTAATTTAGTTAACCCCTTTGGTCTTGTTTGGCAATGGGCCGGGCCAAGGCTGGAAGCAACTCGAAGTTAATAGAGGAGTTAAGTTAGATTTAAGCTCTCAGAGCTTGTAATGGTAACAATTTCCACTATGGGTTTATGATATATGAAATTAGCTATACAATTTCCAACTATGGGTTTATAACAATGTGTGACTGTCTTTTGAAATTTGAATGTCTGATTAAAGTAACCATAAAAGAAAGACTCTTGAATAGACTTTGATTGATCATCATATAGCGTAAATTCTTTTCAAAGTGCGTGGACTTGCCTTTTTGAAGCTAATAGTTCTCGAGATCCATACATTTAATTTTTTTTTTTTAATGCTAATAACCTTCTCGAGCATTACAAGTTAGTACTCATCCACATTTTTTGCCTTTTGGCATGTCGTTTCAAGATGTACTATGTTTTATGGGTATTCCTTACCTCGCTGCCATTTAGGCTCCAGCATCCATGCAGATTATTAGCTAGTAAATCAAGTATCCTTTTACAGTTTATTGCTATATGTTTAGTCAATATTGTTGAGTATTAAATTTAACGTGGGCACCATATCTGCTGTTAATTTGTCCTTTTTGGTTGCCACACCTTTTTCTCATTAGGAGTGTCAAGGTGCTTGCAGTGTTGATGTTCAAATAATTGGGATTCTTTTAGCTTGATTATGGGAGGCAAGTGGAATACTTTTAATTAACTTTCATAGAGTAGCCTGGTTCAAGGAACATGTGTTGGAAAGTCCTTCCTTAAATTTTGATGTACGAGTCATTAATTGTAGAAATGTGATGGATCTGCTGGAGGAGAATTTATTTTGCGGAGGATAGTGCAAGAAAAAGTAAAATATGGGTTTCTAATGTCTTGATCATAGAGGCAGCTGAAGTGTAAAATCTTGATATAGTTGTTATTATTGGTGATGCCTCCCTATGATGCACTATGAATTAATTTAGATCATTCACAATATTGGGAGGGGTTTCAGGAGTGAAGAAACACAATGGAAGTATTCAGGCTATCAATCTAAGATGGAAAATGATGTTGACATTGAATGCATCTTCAATATTTGAGACATGATAATTCAATGATTGAAGGGGACTGTACCATATTGTATATTTCAAATATGCATCCTGTAGTTGCATCCGGCAGTAACCTGTTGAATCCAATTTCCTTTGTGCAGAGATGATCTTGGTGATCTTGATTTACAACTCAATTAAGAGTTGGAAATGTTGCGATATTTATAGGTTCCTCAATATCCAAAACGGTGGTTTTCCTATCCTTGTTTCTAAGGAACAATACATCTGTTGTTTGTTCCGTTTCTGAGATTACTGGGCTATACTGGTGATGCTTGTTCCTGCTCCTTTTATTGCGTCTGTAACAGGTTATACTGGGCTATACTGGTGATGCTTGTTCCTGCTCCTTTTATTGTGTCTGTAACAGGTTATACTCACTTGTATGTCTTTGAGGGATGGACTTATTCTGGCCATGCCCGTTACACGAGATGTCCATTCTTTTGTTATGTTCGTTTATATTAAGGACTGGGATGTTGTCTATATAAAAAATAATACCATTATATGACCATAAACTACTATAAGTTTGTTAAGGGAAATTTACACGACGGCTATTATGCCAGTTATTTTGGAACATAAGTTGTTGCCCCGTCTTGGATCTAAGACCTTTTGTGACCCAATCCCTCCATTTTACCACTGTGCAAGGCCTTAGTGGCTATAGGTCAAATTGTTGGACAACTGAAAACTTGTTGAAAAATATGAACATGGATATAGTTATATGAGATATCTAAGATGAGTGGCAATGAAAGCAATATGTAAAAAATATGATAAGACATAGAGGAGCGAACATGAGAACATAGAGTGATGAGGTGAATATTAAGTGTAAGGATCATAATTTTATTGTGGCAATGACAAGGAGAATACATCTCCTGTAGGAGTGTGGCCATAAATTTAGATTCGATAGTTCTTAATTTATCCCAGCAGGACTGATCCATAATGGATTAAATGGAGAACTAAGATTCATGAGACATAAATCTCGAATTTAATTCTGAATATATTTTTTTTGTTTTCTTTTTTCTTTCCTCTAACTAAACAATCTGCACAGTTTCTACCGATATATACTGCTAAAAGAAGTCATTATTTATTCATTTTTTAATATTTTCTGAATAACATCTGTCTATTACTTCTAGAGCTTTGATTACACTTCAAAACCAGTGAAACTTTGCAAATAATTTTCTCAACCCTTACCCTTTGTTATCATTTTATTCTTCTACATGTTCAAGTAATTGTCGTGAAAGAAAGCCACCATGGCTTACATTTCAATTGCTTTGACGTATTTTCAGTTACTTCTATATTTATCCTTTTTCCGCAAATGGTATGATTTGTATCTTGAATGGCTGGCTAGCCTAAGGGCTGTCCATTTCCTAAAAAAATATTTTGTTCCATGAAGACTTATTTTATATTTTGTTGTCTATCAGAATGTTTCCGATTTAGCATGGTGATGCCAGATCGACCAATTGGTTAGAATTGGATCTTATGTTCCATAAAATTTGTTGATAACGAACCTCTCAATGTTTGGCCTTTGCCATCTCTAAAGCAAGCACAGGTGAGGTGGGCATCGAGTCTGAGTTGGTCGACGAGACAGAGTGCGCAGACCCCTCCGAAACGACAGTTTGACCGTTGTTATGACGGTAAACAACTAAGGGTGTGTTTGTTTTTTGTTTGTATGAAAGTATAGTAGAAGTAGTTGAAATAAGACTACTTTCACAATTTCAAGTGTTTGTTTAGCTAAGAAAAAAGTTCGAAGTTACTTCATATATGGTGAAGTGACGTATATTTGATATTTTACTTCTAAAATTTTCTTCCTCGTAACTTGGCTTGGAAGAGCTCAAAGAAATAGATGATCAAGGTAAAAAATTAATTTTTTATTTGTATGTCATAGTTACCATTCAAAAAAGTTATATTTTATATGTAGAAAACTAATAAAATAATATAATTATTTTTTTATTTAATTAAAATAATATTACCTTCACTTCCTAATATACTTTCATTTTTAAAAAGTTAGCAAATAAATACAAGAAATTAGCTCTTCTTCTACTTCTAGTGTAGAAGTTACTTCATAATTTCTTCATTCACTTTTCATACAGAGACCATAATTTCTTCATTCACTTTTCATACAGAGACCACAGCAGATCACAGCAGATGTAAAAGAATTGAAAGCACAACTCTTAAAGAGACTAAAGGTAAGGAGGGTTTTCATGGTGCGAATCCATTTATCAACTTTATTGAGATTGGAGTATCTTGCAAGCTCATCTTATGCTTAGTATGCTCCATACTTTCTTCCAGATTATTCTAAATTTTATTTATTTCTATCTGAGCCCAATGTTGAACAAGAGTTTGAGCTTGGGTCTCATACCGAGGCTAAAGCAGATGTATAAAAAATGGAAACATAACACACATCAAAACCGAAGATGGAGTCATTTTGATACAGATCAGGGGTGCGAAATCTTTGTCAAGCCAAACAGTCAGACTTCCCAACTGAGCCGACTATAGAAATTTTTGATTAACGATAACTATAAGTTTTTCTAACCATTGTCATTATTTGACAAAAATTCAATTTTACAGAGTTCCTTATCGAGACTTGTAACTGAATCAACTATATATGTATCATCGTATTCGGCAATTGAGAAGTTTCAACAGTTCATAAGATTATTTGCTATCTATGATCCTTTTCAAATTTTTCTCTCACATCTGATTTGCTTATAGGAGATCATCCTTTTTATGGTAAGAGATATATTGGAACCCATTGAAGATATCGTCACGATCAAGCATTGTGTGGCACATCTATTGGTGTGGCACATCTATTGGTTACAATTCGAGAAGGATTGATACATCACCTATGATTTTGATATCCATTGGGATCCTGGTATCGGTCTAATTTTCAATGACAGATCTAATATTTCATGCACATGTCATTACTGAATTACTATTTGTTTCAACTGAATTATTATTTGTTTCAACTGATCCATTTCGAAAGCCAGTTCAATATTTGCCACCTTGGTTTAGAGTAGAAGATCATGTGCCTATTTTGCAACCACTATAATGATTCGGTTGAGATATTCCATGTGAAAAAACTCATTAGTTCAGCCCATAGATGTTTGATGGTTATTCTAATCATATTGACCAGAGATGAATGCTCTAAAGAGGGAAAGAATAATGAGCATTTGGATTTTTTTTAATAGATTTCTTCATATTTTAATTAATATTTTTAGACTTTATTACATTTTGTTTAGTCCTAAGCAGCTTATTTTGTAAGACTACTATTGTGAATAGCCTGTTTAAAGTTCCAAATTCAATATAATTAGATTTGATTGGTTGATAAAAAATCACTTGATACAAGATCCCATGGTGGCAATTAGATTAGAATAGTTCAGATTAAATTAAATTAGTTTATCTCGTCTCACAAAATCATAGTTCAGTTTCAAATCTCTGAATGCTCAGAATTCTAGTTCATCCCTAAATATCAAAATCCCATCATAAAAAAACCCTAATCCGCTTCCTTCCCCCACCACTCTCATTGCAAAATTGGAGTCCATTATCGATCACTAGGACTTTAGGAAGCTCAAACCTACTAAGATGTGCTCTACATAAGAGGTCTATTACTTCATACGAAGTGATCTTAGCTATAGTTTGTCCATCCCCATTTAGAGTGTGTTTGGCTTATAAAAGTAATGGAAGTTAAATAAGAAATTGAGAAGTAATTTTTAAAGTTGAATTAAGAGAAGAGTTTCTTTTTGTATTTGTTTGCTAAAATTTAAAAAAGGAAGTGTATGAGGAAGTAAAGAAAGTATTTTTAATTAAATAAAAAAAGGGGTATTTACTGGTTTGTCCCTCAAATCTTTATATATTATGATTTAGTCTCCCAAATCTTCATATTTAGGATTTAATCCCCAAATCTCTTAAGTTACTACAATTTAGTCCCCCTCCCCAAATCTCCCAAATTTTTGACTTGATATTACCATTTTAGCTCTCCTTATTCATTTTTTCTCTTCCTCCTCTCTCCTTCTCCTCTCTTCCTCCTCACACCTCCTTTTCTTCACTATTTCTCCTCTCTTCTCCCAATGAAGAAAAGAGGAGGAAGAGAGAAGGAAAAGAGAGAAGGAGAAGATAGGAGAAATAATGAAGAAAAGGAGAAGAGATGAGAAAGAGAGGAGGAGAAGAGAGGAGGAAGAGAAAGAATGAATAAGGAAGGGTAAAATGATAATATCAAGTAAAAAATTTGAAGAATTTGAGGAGGAGGACTAAATTGTAGTAACTTAGGAGATTTGGGGGACTAAATACTAAATATGAAGATTTGAGGGACTAAATCATAATATATAAAGATTTGAGGGACAAACCAGTAAATACTCCTAAAAAAAAATTTCTTTCCTTATTCTTTTACTTTCTAAGCTCTTCCAACAAAAAAATGTGAGAAAGAAATTTTTAGAAGTAAGGTGTTGTATAGACGCTATCTCACTATATAAAAAGTAATTTTCAATTTTCTTCTTAACCAAACAAATACTTGAAGTAGTGAAACTAAATTTATTTTCACTATTTTTATTTTTACTTTCATGCAAATAAACACATCTTAAATAAATAGGAGAGGAGATTCGATCAATGTGAGCACAGAAGCTGGAGTACTTGGGATATACAGGCATGCCTTTGGCACAATTTACATTTCATTGCTAGCTATTTTGTATTTTTCATCATCTGAGCCAGTAAAATTCTTGCTTTAGACCCTTGGAAGCTAGTATCGCTTTAGGTGGAGGTAAGTAAACCCTCTGTTTAAGAGTTTTCCGCCATTCAACACGTACTGGAAAGACTTTTGCATGACTTTCTTCCCTTGAGCTCCGCGGCCGCTAGGTAAACGTGAGCAGGGTTTGGTTAAAATCGAATAATCGACCGAAATCGGTCCACAAAATCAAAACAAATTTTCGATCATTGTTTTGAGCTTTAAAAACTGAAACAAAACTTAACCAAACCGATCGAATTATTTAAAAATAATATATATTTGGATTTTGTCGACCTTTTATAATGCTTGATTGCGTCGTTTTGTCTTCAGCAGGTGCATGTCCATCATTATTAGGCTTTTGGCTTTATATTCTCTGGTGATTTAGCTTAGTAAAAATATAGTAGTAACGATGGGAGTTTTCGGATCGGTTCCGAAAGTAGAAGGTTCCGATCATCGTCGAAAATTTTTTCCGACCAAACTCCGATCGAATTCGGGCGAAGTTGCCGGAGTTGGCGGTGGAGTTCGTTTTTGGATGTTTAGTTGGTCGATCGGTCAGAAATTGGAGTTCTCCGATCGGATCCGAGAGCAGAAGGCTTTGACCGTTGCCGAAAAATTTTTCCGACCGAATTCCGATTGACTTTGGTCGGAGTCGGGCGAAACCGCCGGAGTCGGGCGGTCGGGTTCACCCCTAACAAATAGTGAATCATTGTAAAGAATTGCTCAAACTAGCCTCCTCCTCTAGTTCATGAGCTGAGAACGGTGATTCTCTTTTCTGATCTCATGAGTGAAAGTCTTCTCTCAATCTATACTTCTTCCTCTTAATTTACTATAACGCTTCCTCTTTTATATATATATATATATATATATATATATATATATATATATATATATATATATATTAGTAATTTTCTTCATCATCCTTCTCTTCTCCTAACATATGTTGCCATGTCGCTTATGAGAACGTGATCAATTTATAGAAGAACGAGTCTTGGTCAAATTGTCGTCTTTTTTTTTTCGTCTTCTTGTTGTGCTTTGAGAGAGCCTGCACTGGCTTCGCTGTTTCATTTGAAGGGCTTTCTGACGGTGGAGGTTATCCTTTGGTAGAGTTTGTTGATCCTTCATGCCATTAAAGGCAATGCAAACCTTATGACCATCTGGCATAGCTCCTCCATCTCCCTGTCGCTCTTAGGGTGTGTCTGGATGTTTGAAAGTAGTGAAAGTAAGGAAGAAAATTAGAAGTAATTTTAAAAAATAATAAGGTGGACGTATCATATTTCATATACTTCTAGCGTTTATTTTTTTTTTATTTTTTAGACGAGAAAAGAGATGGAAGAGAAAAAAAAAATATTTATTTTTTTGGAAGAAAGAAAAAGATAGAAAGATACAAGATAATAAAATTATTATTACTTTTTACTTCTAACTCTACTTCCACTCAAAATCAATGTGAAGTAAAATTGAGAAGTAAAGATACCAAGTAGGATCCACCTCATCATTATAGAAGTAACTTCCACTTTACTTCCTGTGCAAACAAACACATGAAATAGTAGAAGTGACTTTACTTCTACTACTTTCTTTCTACTTCCATGCAAACAAACACACCCTAGTTCCATGCAAACAAACACACCCTAGGGTTGGGGGGAGGGGGGATTCTATTTGAGCACACCACTTTGCTCAGTGGCCCACCTAATTATAAGTTTGCCATTTTTTTTTTTTGACTATGTCTGTTTACCTGGTCCTGGTCGGAGACTAATCCCCGAGCGATATTAAACCCATTCAAGTGCTAATCCCAAACAGTATGAAAACCGTTCAAGAAACTAATTTTCGACTGAGAAAGTTGGGCTCATTGATCAAAGTCGTGCGCTCAAATAGAATTTCTCAGTGTTGGGATGTTTGTTAGGATTGCTGATCTGACCACCACCTCCAAGGTCCTTATATTTGCTATCTTCATCGTTCAGTCAACTTGGGAGTTGTCCTCGACACCCTTAAACTTTGGATGCACATCTCTCCTTGAGAGTTCCTTAAGTGCCCGGTGTCAAGCCTCCATTGCTCAAGTCAGATCTCAAAAATTGGAAGGAGGCAGAGAACTGGGGTTTCTCTTATGCCTAGGATACACCAAGGGTCTGATAAAAATTGTGCGGTACATGTATTCTGAGTCCATTCAGAAGCGCCATGCATCTTAAGGGGAACTTCTAAAGGGGCACAAGATTTTTCCTAGTGAGCCCAGTTTAAGTTAAGAAAAGGGAAGAATTTCTTAGTGAGCACATATTTATTCCCAAAATACCCTTCACCTATATCTCTCATCTCACTCTCTCTCCTCACTTCATCTCCACCGCCCTCTCCCTTCTCTCCTCTCTTCTCCTTCCCAACCCCCTCCCCCCGCCGCTCTCTTCTCCTTCCCAACCCCCCCGCCACCCTTCCCAACCCCCCTCTGCCGCCTCCCTTCCCAACCCGCCGCCGCCCTTCCCAACCCCCTCCGCTGCCACACCCCCCACCCGCCGCTGCCTCATTTCCTCTCCCTTGCTCTCAGATTTCTCGCTGTAAGTCTCCTTTAATTTAATTTTAATTTTGTTACGTTTAGTTTATTCTTATTTGCTCTGTGACTGCTCTGAAAACTGAGAATTTCTTGTTTGGTTTGATAATATTTAGAATGAGGAAATTCTAAATGAGTACATTTTTTTGTTAATTATGATTTATAATATTTAGATTATAATTATGAAGAAAATATAATATTGTAATCGTAGTTGTAAAATATGCGAAAATATAGTTTTATTCTAATTAAAGATGTTAATATTAAAATGTATTAATTAATTTAAAATTTTAATAGTATTGTTCTAATTGTTGATTAAGTAACAAAGAATGGTTTCAGTGTCTTTAAATTTTAATATTACACTATCTTGTAGGTAAAAAAATCTGATATTTGTAGCAAATTATATTTTGTTAATACTTATTTACACATAGAAAATTTACTATTTTTATGCGAATCAATTATTGTAAGAAGTATCTTTGTATTGCATAGATGGATCCGGCAGAATCTTCTCGCATTCGACCAACTACTTCATTAAGGAGGAAGAAAGCAGCATCTCGACCACAAATCCAACGCCCGATACGAGAGAGAGATATCGAAGTGGCCGTAGATACTGAATTAAATATAGAAACTCCGAATTTGATCAGATATGATAGTGCAAGACTAGAAGAAGAGAATACTGATGTAGAAGGCTCTCAAGATGATCTTCATGAGTCAAATTACCGAGGTCCAGTTGATTTATCAGTACTGAAGAGTTTCAAGATGCATGTTGCTTTCCTGATGCACCCAATTAGATTATATTAGTTTTTTTTTTCAAACAAGGAGACAGTGATTAGATTATATTAGTTGTGTATTGATATGGATATTGTAAGGAATTTCAAGTGACCGATGTAATTGTTTTTTTCAAACATTTTGAAGAATTTGTAGAATATATGGTTTTTGTTTGTAATGAACCCTATTATTTGCTTTTTGTTCGAGGAATATATACACTACGTTTGTTTTTTTATCTTATTTCTTTAATTTGTACGAGATCTTGTTTGTTTTATACGTAAGGGACCTTATTTATAATCTTCACTATATTATTGTATCGGTTATTGTATCGTTGTATCATTATATCGGTGTATCAGTGTATCATTGTATCGTTGTATCATTGTATCGGTGTATCAGTGTATCATTGTATCGTTGTATCGGTGTATCAGGAGTATCATTGCATTTGTATATCAGGAGTATCATTGTATCGGTGTAGTAGTGTATCATTGTATCGGCGTATCGATGAATCAGTTTATTCATATATCATTGTATTAGTGAATCATTGTGTCGGTGTATCAGTGTATCATTGTATCATTTTGCTTCCTTCACTATATTTTTGTAATAATGTATAATTAGTTGTTAATATAAGTCCGTAAAGTGACGTTGAATTGGATAAATTAATGATATATCAGTTTATTATATAAATAGAGTGGGTGAGGTGTCCGGAATAGCAGATCGGATCAAACCGCTGTCCGGACTGACAGTCCGAACAGGAGAGAACTGTTCCGATTGTG
This sequence comes from Dracaena cambodiana, assembly GCA_036321105.1. Classification (NCBI taxonomy): domain Eukaryota; kingdom Viridiplantae; phylum Streptophyta; class Magnoliopsida; order Asparagales; family Asparagaceae; genus Dracaena; species Dracaena cambodiana. Next base: position 30,094,351 of record JAYEPQ010000013.1, read on the forward strand.
AGTCCGAACAGGGCCTTCCCTGTTCGGACTGAGAGTCCGAACGATCCAGGATCGTTCGGACTCTCAGTCCGAACAGGAAAGCCCCGTTCGGACTGACAGTCCGAACGGGAGCGCGAGCGTGAGCAGAAGCGGAGGCCTGGAGAGGGAGAAGGAGGAATGACAAAATGGGAAATTTTTTTAGAGGGTAAACTTGTTATTTTTTAGATATATTAACTGGGCTCACTAGGAAAAAAGTTGTGCCCCTTTAGAAGTTCCCATCTTGAGTGTGGTTGTTACCCCATATCGGGGGAACTTCTAACGGGGCACAACTTTTTTCCTAGTGAGCCCAGATTTCCTAGTGAGCCCAGTTAAAATTTAAAAGGGGATAAAATTTCTTAGTGAGTCCAATTTAATTTCCAAAATACCCTTAGCCTATATTCCTTCGTAAAACCCTCTCCTCACTTCCTCTCCACCCCCAAACCCAAAATCGCTCTCTCCTCTCTTCTCCTTCCAACCCGCCGCCGCCGCTGCCATACTCCCCCACCCGCCGCCGCCGCTGCCACACTCCTCCGCCCGCCTCCCCTGCCACACTCCTCCGCCCGCCTCCGCCCGCCCCCACCCGCCACCCTCCGCCCCCACACTGTAACACCCCAAACTATCATTTCAAATTATCAAGGCAAAAGTTTCTTTCTATACACCTTCAAATTTAAATTTAATTTCTAAGGGCACTACCTTGGCCTTTTGTGGGGATGAGTTGTTAAAAGAGGATGAGAGGTGGCACTCTAGTTGCCATTTGTCATGCATGCAAGAAGCCTTAGGGCTAGGCTAGAGGACAAGGTGACCAAAATACCCTTAGGCATATATAACCTTATTCTCTCAAAGAGAATTCGGATCAAAAGTACAAAATAAAAATCACTATTTACCCTTGGTTCTTCTAGTTCGTTGAAGTAAAGAAAACAGAAGGGAGGCTTTGCTAAGATAAAGGAGGAGATTAAAAGGAATAGATGCAAGTATCACCTTGTTCTTGTTCTCTCTTTGAATCGTATTTGAGTACAAGTAGCATGTATGATCTTTCTTGAAAATTATTTGATTTTTATTATGAGTACATGATTCCTTTTTCTTTATGGATAAATTCACATAATATTGGATCTGCATACTTAGAAAAATTTCTGGACTGCATATTTAGCCTGATTTACGAATGTTGGCTATTTTCGGCTTAGCCTCGCGTTTGGCAATTTTTAGCCTCGCGTTTGACTATTTCTGCTTCCTGTTTGACTATCCTTTTAGCCTCGCATTTGGCAATTTTTAGCCTCGCGTTTGACTATTTCTGCTTCCTATTTGACTATCCTTTTAGCCTCGCGTTTGGCAATTTTTAGTCTCGCGTTTGGCAATTTTTAGCCTCGCGTTTGACTATTTCTGCTCCCTGTTTGACTATCCCTTTAGCCTCGCGTTTGGCCATTTTTAGCCTCGCGTTTGGCAATTTTTAGCCTAGCGTTGACTATTTCTGCTCCCTGTTTGACTATCCTTTTAGCCTCGCGTTTGGCCATTTTTAGCATCGCGTTTGGCCATTTTTAGCCTCGCGTTTGGCATTTTTAGCCTCGCGTTTGACTATTTCTGCTCCCTGTTTGACTATCCTTTTAGCCTCGCGTTTGGCCATTTTTAGCCTCGCGTTTGGCAATTTTTAGCCTCGCATTTGACTATTTCTACTCCCTGTTTGACTATCCTTTTAGCCTCGCGTTTGGCAATTTTTAGCCTCGCGTTTGACTATTTCTGCTCCCTGTTTGACTATCCTTTTAGCCTCGCGTTTGGCTATTTTAAGTTTCAAGAGAAATACGGATTTATACACTTGGCATGATTTGCGGATTTATGATAACATGACATGTGAATATCAACAAGATACATGAAGGCAAGATTATTCATGATGACAAATTCTAGTATCTGTATTACAAGACATGATTATAAGTTCTAGTATCTATATTACAAGTTCTAGTATCTTTATTACAGGATAACAAGTTCTAGTACTCTATTACAAGACATGAATACAAGTTCTAGTACTCTTATTACATGACATGAAGCATTCTTATAACACATGTGTACATGATTCCAAATCTTGATTCTTGAACTCTTGATTCTTGTAAAATGATATGTGTACAATTTGACATGAGAGTCCACGTGTTTCCTTTAATTCACGCATATCATATGCACTACTAACATGGGAAAAACTACATGATGGATAGATAAGTACTGTATTGTACAAGAATCTTGTTGGCCAACTTCTTGATTAGGTGCTGAGGGCCTTTTACTAGCAGCACTGGGTGGTACTGAGCCACCATCTGATACATGAGTCACCATATGGGTGATGCCCGTTACTTGTTTCATTTAACGGGATCTGACTTGTAGCACCTAGCGGTGTGTCATGGTTCAGCGCCATGAATTAGAGGCCGGATCCCGGGTATGCACGGGCACTTGTACAATATGAGAAACTGTACGCTATTTTATCCATCATTGAGTTTCAATTCCAACACTAACATGACATGGACCTATTAAATTTTACACGAAGCTTGTGAATGATTTACATTGTTCTGGTTACATGCAACATGATTGATATCGAAGCTTGTGAATGATTTACATTGTTCTGGTTATATGCAACATGATTGATATTTACTTCGCTTACACTTGTCACCTTTACATGATTTGTTTCTGCTATTTGAATGAATAGTCTTACTCAATTCATTTTCAGCATTCGTATCAACGTAATTTATTTATTCTTTTATTTATTTGTACTGTGAAAGTACACGTGTATCTTGTTTTTGTGTTACTTGCTGGGTTTAATCCCCTGGATTTTCTTAAGCCCAGATCACGGAAGAAGAGAAGGAGAGATTGCTCCAGACAACGATCCTTACTTCACCAACCAGGTCGAGTAGAGGATACTGCTAGCACAATACTATTGGGGTAATTCGCACTTCTTGTTCTTGTCTCCTTTGTCACTTCTTGTTCTTGTTTCCTTTTTCTGAGCACTGCTTCAACTTGTAGTATTTAACTCTTTTGTGTAAATATTTAGAGCAGTGTGCCATTTTATGTAATCAACTCTCTTTATAAATGAAATCCTTTCAGTTTCAGACATGGTTATTCATCTTGACATGACAGTAGTTACGGTTATTCCAAGATCATGGGACTGTTGGGATGTTTATAGTATTTAAGCGGCGTCCCTTGTTTGAAAAAAAAAAAAAGAGCTGAATTGGGGGCGTTACAGTTTTGGTATCAGAGCCTAGATTTAGGTGGGAGACCATATGACTACTGCCACATGAAAACATGTCTAAGATACACTCTTGACACTTCTTCCTTATCCTTGATATCCATCAGATCTAGTATCGTGCCTATTTATTGTTTCTAATTCATTTGGAATATCTATCTTGAAACTCCATCTAATCAATTTCTCTTGGACCATCACAGAACGATGACGACCCAATCTTCTACTAGCACAAACCCAAATCCTACGGGTGAAGAGTCTGAGCTTAGAACTATAGTGGAAAGAGTAGTGCAGACACAAGAAACTACAACGAAAATATTGGAAAGAATGCTACAGTCCAAAGAACAAGAAAGAACTGGGATGGTGTCAGATTTTCGAAGACTGCAGCCATCAGTATTTTCCGGAACAGAAGGACCACTTAAAGCTGAGCAGTGGATTGTGGATATGGAGAATCTTCTGAAGGCAGCAAGGATTCCAAAGGAGAATCGTGTTGAAGTAGTATGCATTCAGTTGACTGACATAGCCAGAACATGGTGGCTTGCAGAAGAAGTGAAACACCAGGGACCCTTAACCTGGGACAAATTTGTAGAGGCATTTCTTGCCAGATTCTTCCACGTATCAGCAAGATAAGAAATGAGGAAGAAATTTCTGGGATTGCGACAAGGAGATCGAACTCTTGGTGCATATGCCGCAGAATTTGTGAGGCTGAGCCGATTTGCCCCAACCCTGGTGGCTGATGAGGAGGAAAGGGCACATTTGTTCCAGCAAGGGCTGAGGTCTCATCTGAGGGAGCACTTAGCAGGACATAACTACAAGACTTATTCAGAAGTGTTTGAAGCGGCATGTCGTTTGGAACAAGTATTCGAGGAGAATAGGTTGGTGCCATTTAAAAGGTTGTTTGGGCAAGGAACAAGTTCATCGACCAAGAAATTTGGTGGTCCGCCAACAAAGAGACAGATAATAATGCCAAATCGAAATTCAGTAATATGCAACTATTGTCATATGCCAGGGCATACCCAGAACATGTGTAGAAGAACTCAAGGGTGGTGCCTGGTATGCGGATCCGCTAGTCATCAATTGAGAGATTGCCCAAAGGCCCAACAATCAACAATAACCAAGGTCCCGTTTCAAGCAACAACCAGGCCAATAACAACGTCGGCCCAGAGAGTTCCAAGACCAGGCCAGAAAGGAACATGGGAGAACCGACAACAAACCTATGTCAGGGCCCGAGAAGGAGCAGGACGGAGGCAAGGGCAAGTTAGACTAATGAATGCAGAAGAAGTTCAAACCACTAGAGGAGTCGTGACAGGTATGATCTTGGTTAACAATAGACCGGCAACTGTTTTATTTGATTCTGGAGCATCACACAGTTTCATCACTAGCATGTTTGTTTCCCGTAATCTTATTGATTTCACTATCTTACCTACGGGGTGGAATATTGAGACCGGGAATGGTAGTATCATGACTAATAAAGAGTGTAAACTATGTCCATTAGTAATTGATGGTAAGGAATTTTATGCCAATCTACTAGTTATTAGTGGAGGAGGATATGATGTTATCATAGGCATGGATTAGATAAGCACCTTCTATGCAGTGATAAACTGTAGGAGAAGGAGAGTAGTATTCCAGATTCCTGACTGTCCAGAGTTTGAATTTGTCAGTGGAAGCCAATCCCTAGAACCAGCTAAATCTAAGGTGTTTCCAAAGGGAGGAGTTTTGGAAGCTATGGGAATAGGAGAAGGGATGATCCCAGTAGTATCAGAATTCTTGGATATTTTTCCTGAAGAGATACCTGGACTACCACCAGCAAGAGTAGTAGAATTTACTATTGATATTATCCCTGGAGCTGAACCAGTTTGTAAGCCACCTTATCGAATGGGGATTGCAGAACTAGAAGAAGTCAAGAAGCAAGTGGGCGAGTTAATGAAATTGGGTTTTATAAGACCCAGTGTGTCACCTTGGGGAGCTCCAGTACTATTGGTAGGAAAGAAGGACGGGAGTAAAAGGTTATGTATAGATTACAGATGTTTAAATGCAGTAACAATCAAGAATAAATACCCATTGCCAAGGATTACTGATCTATTTGATCAACTTGGAGGAGCGAAGGTATTCTCAAGAATAGATCTTCGTTCCGGATTTCATCAAGTAAGAGTCCGGACAGAAGATATCCCAAGGACTGCATTTAGAACCAGACATGGTCATTATGAATATTTAGTGATGCCATTTGGGGTAACTAATGCTCCAGCGGTGTTTATGAATTTGATGAACCATGTTTTTACTCAGTATTTGGACAAATTTGTGGTGGTGTTTATTGATGATATATTTGATCTACTCTAAGAATAGAGAAGAGCACGTTAAACATTTGAGAATAGCATTACAAACTTTAAGGGAACAAAGGCTATACGGAAAATTGAGCAAATGTGAATTTTGGTTGAGTCAAATTGCTTTCTTGGATCATATAATATCTGAAAATGGTGTATCAGCAGATCCTAAAAAGATAGAGGCTGTGATGGAATGGCCTGTACCAAAATCAGTATCAGAAGTTCGCAGCTTTTTGGGGATGGCTGGATATTACAGGCGGTTTGTACAAGATTTTGCAAAAATTGCGTCTCCTCTAACTAAGTTGACGCGAAAGGGAATCGAATATGTCTGGACGGAAGGGTGCGATAAGGCATTTGAAGAATTGAAACTAAGACTGACAACATTACCTGTGTTAGCAATTCCAGATAACACTGGAGGAATGAAAATCTATAGTGATGCTTCAAAACTAGGACTGGGATGCGTGTTGACTCAGCATGAAAGAGTGATTGAGTTTGCATCAAGACAATTAAAACCTCATGAAAGAAATTATCCCACTCACGACTTGGAACTAGCATCAATAATTCATGCTTTGAAAATTTGTAGACATTACTTACTAGGACAAAGGGTGGAAGTGTACACTGACCATAAAAGTTTGAAATATATTTTTACTCAAAAGGAACTAAATATGAGACAGAGACGATGGTTAGAGTTAGTAGCAGATTATGACTTGGAAATTAAATATCATCCAGGAAGGATCAATAAAGTGTCAGATGCTCTGAGTAGAAGACCTGCAATAGAAAGATTGACTCAACAAAAGGAATTGTTGGCAGAAATACAAAGGATGGATTTGGAAATAATTCTACCAGGAATGATAGCACAACTTATGGAAATGCGACTATAGTCACCCTTGATAGAGCAGATCAAGCAAGCCCAAGTTGATGACGAAAGCTTCCAAAGGTTAAAGAGCAAAATTGAGACAGGTAAGAGGCCTGAGATGAAGATACACTCAGATGGGACTATTAGATTCAGGGAGAGGTTATGGGTGCCCAAGGGAGAGACGAGGAAGAGAGTTTTAGAAGAAGCTCATAAATCAGCATATTCCATTCATCCCGGAGGCAATAAAATGTACAAGGATATGAAGAGGTACTTCTGGTGGCCGGGCATGAAGAAAGAAATTGCAAGATATGTATCCATGTGTTCTACTTGCCAACAAGTGAAGGTCGAACATCAGAAAATAGCTGGATTACTTCAACCCTTAACAATTCCAGAATGGAAGTGGGAACAAATATCAATAGATTTTGTTACGGGATTACCAAGGAGCACCAAAAGTAATAATGCGATTTGGGTGGTCGTGGACCGACCGACCAAGTCAGCTCATTTTATCTCATTTAGGGTTGGTCAGTCAACAGAAGCATTAGCAAAAAGATTCATGCAGGAAGTGGTGAGGTTACATGGAGTCCCATTTAGAATTGTCTCAGATAGAGATACAAGATTTAGATCACAATACTGGAAGAAATTGATGGATAGTTTAGAAACAGATTTAGACTTGTCTTCAGCATATCACCCACAAACAGATGGACAATCAGAACGAACTATCCAAATACTTGAAGATATGCTTAGAGCATGTATGTTAGATTTTGGAGGATCTTGGGAAGACCATTTATATATGGCGGAGTTTTCCTACAATAATAGCTATCAAGAGAGTATCAAAATGGCACCATTTGAGGCTTTGTATGGCAGGAAATGTAGATCTCCATTATGTTGGAACGAGGTTGGAGAGCGGAGCATTTTGGGACCTGAATTAATTACTCAAGCAACAGAGCAAGTAAAGGTTATTAGGGAACATATGAAAGCTGCACAAGATAGACAAAAGAAATGGGCAGATCGACGTAGAAAATCATTGGAGTTTGAAATAGGAGATAAGGTATTTATCAAGATATCGCCAATAAAGGGAGTGATTAGATTCGGTAAGAAGGGAAAACTTAGTCCAAGATATATTGGACCATTTGAAATTACAGAAAGAATCGGGAATCTTGCATACAGATTATCATTACCGTCTGAGATGGAAACTATTCATGATGTATTCCATGTGTCGCAATTAAGGAAGTGCTTGGGCAATGAACATAAGGCTGTGGACTTATCCGAGGTGGATCTGAGATCCGATCTAAAGTATGAGAAACAACCTGTAGCAATCATTGATCGACGGGAGAAAATCCTAAGGAACAAAGTGATACCGTTGGTCCTTGTTTCATGGGATGCACGATCACCTGGGAACTCCACTTGGGAACTTGAAGGCGATATCAAAACAAAATACCCGTACCTATTTTCATTATCAGGTATGTAAGTTGAGTCTATTTTTATATGACAACACATACCTGTATATAATAGTATACCTTTTAAAATTGGAATTTCGAGGACGAAATTCTTTTATTAGGTGGGTAGAATGTAACACCCCAAACTATCATTTCAAATTATCAAGGCAAAAGTTTCTTTCTATACACCTTCAAATTTAAATTTAATTTCTAAGGGCACCACCTTGGCCTTTTGTGGGGATGAGTTGTTAAAAGAGGGTGAGAGGTGGCACTCTAGTTGCCATTTGTCATGCATGCAAGAAGCCTTAGGGCTAGGCTAGAGGACAAGGTGACCAAAATACTCTTAGGCATATATAACCTTATTCTCTCAAAGAGAATTCGGATCAAAAGTACAAAATAAAAATCACTCTTTACCCTTGGTTCTTCTAGTTCGTTGAAGTAAAGAAAACAGAAGGGAGGCTTTGCTAAGATAAATGAGGAGATTAAAAGGAATAGAGGCAAGTATCACCTTGTTTTTGTTCTCTCTTTGAATCGTATTTGAGTACAAGTAGCATGTATGATCTTTCTTGGAAATTATTTGATTTTTATTATGAGTACATGATTCCTTTTTCTTTATGGATAAATTCACATCATATTGGATCTGCATACTTAGAAAAATTTCTGGACTGCATATTTAGCCTGATTTATGAATGTTGGCTATTTTCGGCTTAGCCTCGCGTTTGGCAATTTTTAGCCTCGCGTTTGACTATTTCTGCTTCCTGTTTGACTATCCTTTTAGCCTCGCGTTTGACAATTTTTAGCCTCGCGTTTGACTATTTCTGCTTCCTGTTTGACTATCCTTTTAGCCTCGCGTTTGGCAATTTTTAGCCTCGCGTTTGACTATTTCTGCTCCCTGTTTGACTATCCCTTTAGCCTCGCGTTTGGCCATTTTTAGCCTCGCGTTTGGCAATTTTTAGCCTCGCGTTGACTATTTCTGCTCCCTGTTTGACTATCCTTTTAGCCTCGCGTTTGGCCATTTTTAGCCTCGCGTTTGGCCATTTTTAACCTCGCGTTTGGCCATTTTTAGCCTCGCGTTTGGCATTTTTAGCCTCGCGTTTGACTATTTCTGCTCCCTGTTTGACTATCCTTTTAGCCTCGCGTTTGGCCATTTTTAGCCTCGCATTTGGCAATTTTTGTCTCGCGTTTGACTATTTCTGCTCTCTGTTTGACTATCCTTTTAGCCTCGCGTTTGGCAATTTTTAGCCTCGCGTTTGACTATTTATGCTCCCTGTTTGACTATCCTTTTAGCCTCGCGTTTGGCTATTTTCAGTTTCAAGAGAAATACAGATTTATACACTTGGCATGATTTGCGGATTTATGATAACATGACATGTGAATATCAACAAGATACATGAAGGCAAGATTATTCATGATGACAAATTCTAGTATCTGTATTACAAGACATGATTACAAGTTCTAGTATCTATATTACAAGTTTTAGTATCCTTATTACAGGATAACAAGTTCTAGTACTCTATTACAAGACATGAATACAAGTTCTAGTACTCTTATTACATGACATGAAGCATTCTTATAACACATGTGTACATAATTCCAAATCTTGATTCTTGAACTCTTGATTCTTGTGAAATGATATGTGTACAATTTGGCATGAGAGTCCACGTGTTTCCTTTAATTCACGCATATCATATGCACTACTAACATGGGAAAAACTACATGATGGATAGATAAGTACTGTATTGTACAAGAATCTTGTTGGCCAACTTCTTGATTAGGTGCTGAGGGCCTTTTACTAGCAGCACTGGGTGGTACTGAGCCACCATCTGATACATGAGTCACCATATGGGTGATGCCCGTTACTTGTTTCATTTAACGGGATCTGACTTGTAGCACCTAGCGGTGTGTCATGGTTCAGCGCCATGAATTAGAGGCCGGATCCTGGGTATGCACGGGCACTTGTACAATATGAGAAACTGTGCGCTATTTTATCCATCATTGAGTTTTAATTCCAACACTAACATGACATGGACCTATTAAATTTTACACGAAGCTTGTGAATGATTTACATTGTTCTGGTTACATGCAACATGATTGATATCGAAGCTTGTGAATGATTTACATTATTCTGGTTATATGCAACATGATTGATATTTACTTCGCTTACACTTGTCACCTTTACATGATTTGTTTCTGCTATTTGAATGAATAGTCTTACTCAATTCATTTTCAGCATTCTTAAGATACGATTGTATTAACGTAATTTATTTATTCTTTTATTTATTTGTACTGTGAAAGTACACGTGTATCTTGTTTTTGTGTTACTTGCTGGGTTTAATCCCCTGGGTTTTCTTAAGCCCAGATCACGAAAGAAGAGAAGGAGAGATTGCTCCAGACAACGATCCTTACTTCACCAAACAGGTCGAGTAGAGGATACTGCTAGCACAATACTATTGGGGTACTTCGCACTTCTTGTTCTTGTCTCCTTTATCACTTCTTGTTCTTGTTTCCTTTTTCTGGGCACTGCTTCAACTTGTAGTATTTAACTCTTTTGTGTAAATATTTAGAGCAGTGTGCCATTTTATGTAATCAACTCTCTTTATAAATGAAATCCTTTCAGTTTCAGACATGGTTATTCATCTTGACATGACAGTAGTTACGGTTATTCCAAGATCATGGGACTGTTGGGATGTTTATAGTATTTAAGCGGCGTCCCTTGTTTGAAAAAAAAAAAAACAGCTGAATTGGGGGCGTTACACACACCCTCCGCCCGCCCCCACCCGCCGCTGCCACACCCCCCACCCTCAATGAACAGTTCCACATTTTACATGTTAGTACTTTATACGCTTGTTTATTCTTTATTATATGTTTTAGGAGATCATTAGCAGCAAGAATTAACTTGCTTAATTAACTCACCTTGAGTTGTCTTTACTACAAATCTACAATCCATATGAAGGACTAGGCAACACAAAAAAATACAAATACAAAACTTAATGGGTATCAACTAGATGACCTTAATGACATAGAATATCACTTAATTGCTTATTTGTGTTTCCTCCGGATCTAGCTTTATTATATTTCTCCCATGAATTTTTTATAGAAAAAACTTCACCATTTGATATTTGCAGCAGGTATAACTGAGAAAACATAAAAATGGAAAATTTGTTGGACTAAAACATTACAACCAACAAATTTTTAATCTCCACATAACTGCAGAAGTTTCTCAAAGGTAAAGAATTATACTCCTCATAAGTACACATGATTCTAAAATCACAGCAAGGCAGGGTCATGGAATATTATGGAACTATGGATTTTGATATTTGCTTCAAGAACTCCATTTCGGGTTTACCATTCCATTCCAAGTCCCTGACTATGATAATTGCAAATTGTAGAATTGGATATTTTGCTTACCACATAATTACATTTAAAAAGGAAATTATATTTTAAGAAAAAACAGAAACTGATCTCTATCCATCCCATATTCCAACAGTGCCTTATGTCTGCGCATGCCAACCAGAAGTCCAGTAAGGATGTGGCCGAGCTCATCTAAAGGAGAAGAAATCTTAATTAAACATAAAGTTATTAGGAATGGTGAAAAATAAGTAAGATGGTTATTTTAAATTTTTAAATTAAACATAAAGTTATTAGGAAAGGAGAATTGTTCGGACTTACAGTCCGAACGAATTCGGAGAATTTGTTCAGACTTTAAGTCCGAACAAATCCCGGCTGCTCGGACTATCAGTCCGAACAACCGAGATCCGTTCGGACGAACGGATGCGCGCGGGCAGGAAGAAAGGAGGCAGCGGGAGAAGCAGAGGGCAATATAGGTAATTTTTTTTCGAGGCATACTTGTTATACAGTGGAAGTTTTAACTGGGCTCACTAGGAAAAACCTTGTGCCCCTTTAGAAGTTCCCCATATCAGATACATGGATCTATAGACCCGCTTCTATTGCATCCAACGAGCCTAATCATATTAGGCCCCCACATCTCATGGGGAGTTTCCAAAGGGGCACACCATTTTTCCTAGTGAGTCCACTTCCGGCAAATCAAAAATATCCTGCAAAGTGGGCTTACTAGGAAAAATGGTGTGCCTCTTTAGAAACTCCCCATCTCATGGTGGCCAAAGATTGGATCTGGTTTAAGTAGTACTGAACCCATATAGACATGATAGCATGCCTATTTTCTATAGATCTCCCAAAGTATGTTATTTATGTCTCATGTTCCATCCATATGCCATTAAACTATTTCTTCAGATGATTAAAAAAAACCATTATGTTAGCCTTTTTCTATTTGTCTAACAATTTTAGTGTCTAAAACATCACACAACCAATATGAGTTGGATCAGACAATTTTACCTGACTCCAATAGTTTTAAATAAACTCTACAATTGAAGTTTAGGAAAATTTACCTAAAGATATAACTATCGCCAAAATCAAGAAAATATTGAAAAAAATTTATAAAAATAGTTTTATTTTATTTTGCTCAATCATGGTAATGCTATCCAACTAGAATCAAAATCAAGGATAAAACAAGAGATCGTGCTCAAGTCAGATTTTAAGAGCTAGCATTTGAATTCGTGATTTGAGCGAGTAACCTGCAGAGAGATTATTAGATAATAAAAAAAAAATATAGAGAGGCACGTACATAAAGATTATACGATGTTCGCTCAAAACGGATGTACATAAAGATTATATGAGGTTCGCTCAAAACGGATCTTAAGCCTACGTCCTCGGTGCAAAACTGTCCGTTCAGCGTGAGGTTTATTGGAGAATAAGAGTTACAATTTCTTAATGAATCTCTCTTTTTAATCCTTTAGGTTACAAAATTTGTGAAAGAGGTGTCTATCTTTTTTTCGGAGAAGTGAATATTTATATTTGAGCATTCACAGGAGAATAAGAGGAGAATAAGAATTATAGTTGATATGAAATTTATCAGTTTCTTTACTGTAGATAGATTTGCCTTTCTTGAAGGATTTGATTTCCTTATTTTTGATAACTTGATAACAATTTAGCATGATCATAGATCCTGCATATATTTTAGAGATAACGTATTTAGTTGAAATGCGACTTTCCATATTGGGGCAATTGGAAATCATATTGGACCTTTGATTGTAATATCTTGATGGACTTTTTGACTTGGGCTTTCACCGTGGGTCTTTTCTGAGGTGGATCGGCCATTTTTTGCATCAAGAATAAGATAGCAGAATTTCCAGATGTGCCCTATACTTTTCTTAGTGAGCCCTAATCTTATAAAGCATTTTATTTACAAGTTTGTCATTTTTATTTTTGGATCAAATAGCCCTTATCCATTTCTTAGTGAGCCTCATTCCCTCTATTTCATTACCCCTTTTTTCTTAGTAAGCCCCAAATCCTTCTTCTCCCTTCTGAAACCCAATGCGAGTGAAGTCCAAAAAAAAAAAAAAAAAACTATGCTTCAAATCTTAAATCTCATCCACAATTCGATTTTCATTACTTGTATGAAATTGTTAGGTCTTGTCTGAGTTTTTTTCGTTTACTCTCTTTTGCAAATCGGGTGTGCATATCTCTCTATTTGAAAGTTGAGGAGAGATTGAAGAAGATGGAGAATAAAGTTATAATTTTGACAAAAATGGATGAATTTCATTGTTTAGAGGTATGTTTAAAGTATTTTTAGACTCAATATGAAACATAATTTGAACGATGAATTAAGAATATGATATTCAAATATTTTAATTTTATTAAGAATAGTGGCGCGTCCCGTGTGGCTGTGAGTACGAAAATACTGGTCGGAGAGCATGTCCCAACTTGTTCAACAATTGGTCGAGACGAAAATCTCGGCGAGTGGTTATATTTGGCCGGGGTTGAATTTCTGACCTGTTTTTATTTATGAACAAATAGTTTTAAACACTGGCTGGTGCTACAATCCCAGCGTAATGCTCATCCGGCGGGAGCTAGCCCCGTCCAATCTACTTACTGGCTGGGATTGCCACTCCAGCCAATAAGTTCCTATAGGTTTTCTATAGAGCAAACCCACAACAAAGTGCGAGCTGCTCTTCGTGGTGCATGAGTGGACCGAAAATGCAATGCAGAGTGCGGAGGACGCTCCATATTAGGGGGTGCTCTGGGCGAAGGAGATTGAAAGAGAAGGGAGAAGCCGGAGCGGAGGAGATTGAAACAGAAGAGAAATTTTAAATGCGACCCATTTTTTCTTAGTGAGCTCTATTTTTTTCCTAGTGAGACCCTTTTTTTCTTAGTGAGCCTTAATTTCCCATCTTTTTTTTAGTAAGACCCTTTTTTTTTAGTGAGCCTCATTTTTCCACTCAAACATGGGGTTGGAGGGTTACATAGACAATCTTGGAAAAAATATGGAGCTTACTAAAAAAAATGAGACATGTTTTAAATTACTCTAGGGCTCACTAAGAAATTGGGGCTCACTAGGAAAAGTATGGGCCGCATCTAGCAACTCTCATAAGATAGTGGGACAACAAATATGCACCACACCAATTGAGCACAAGGAAGACAAGGAATTATTCCTTTTTGCTAAGGAACCAAAAGAAGCTATCCTTGCCAGACTCGATGGGTAGAGACATGACAATGTCACATTGGGGGGAGAGACACTACGACTAGGTTGAATTTACACAATTTATATATGATAGAGGTTGATGAAGACAATACATATTTAAATGGTGTGATTGATGCAATAAAAAATGATAAGCTAGTGTCCTCTGCATTCCATTAAAACGGTTTTAATGGAACATGTAAGGAATTACATAAAATCCAATTTATAGTAGAGGTCGGTTTCCAACAGACTATATACAATCACATTACAAAGTACAGATACAAGCTACAAACTGCCATCTGCGAGTTCAAATGGTTTCGCAGAAGATGACTACTTGCCATCCAATGTCTAGAGGTGCCATCTGAAACCTATAGTAGAGGTGTGATTGTTTCTGGGAGCAACTTGGTTCTATTATCTCAGATAAATGGAACACAACAATTTGATTATGCTTCATGCTACAACTTGACAATGGGTGCTCATTGTAAGGTGGGGATAAAGACAATGATATATTACGAAGAGTTCCTTTAATGCTTCAGAATTCTTAGCATAAATAAAAAAACATCAATATACGGCTCCATGCTAGAGATCGAGACCCAAGAGCTAACTGAAACTGTTTGCACATTGCACATGGGGTCTGTCTATTTGTTGTATGCGCAAATGCACATAGTAAATTCACTTGACAAGTGAAGGGAATTTTCAAATTAAGTTGAATTTCCCATGCAACAATTTTCAATTACAACGACTAATTGACATAGAGAAATGAAATTTCCATTAAAAAAAAAAAAAGAAAATTCCCTCCACTTCCTAATGATGGAGCTCAATTCTGATATGATAGAATTTTATTAGATTAATTATACTCAGACCCCTTTTAGTATGAGGGGTGTATAACTTATCACTGTTAAAGTTTAAAACTCTCATTTAGACCATCTAGATCGCAGAAAAAAAAACTGATAGGAAGTTTAAACGAAGATATTTTTTTCGCAGTCTAGGGAGTCGTGATAAGTTATACACTTTCATACTATAGGGGATCTGAGTGTAATTAACCGAATTTTATTTGATATGATCTATTTTGGATTCAATTAGAATTTTATTTTTGGAGTTTTTTTCCTATAAAAATGTCTTGTATGATGTATTTTGAAATGATGAAAAGAATTGAATTTTGAGAAAGCTA
Organism: Dracaena cambodiana; assembly: GCA_036321105.1. Classification (NCBI taxonomy): domain Eukaryota; kingdom Viridiplantae; phylum Streptophyta; class Magnoliopsida; order Asparagales; family Asparagaceae; genus Dracaena; species Dracaena cambodiana. Next base: position 30,109,899 of record JAYEPQ010000013.1, read on the forward strand.
CATCAATTCACTATGTTAAAAAAAAAAAAAAAAAAATCTCTAATCGTGGATTCATTGAAAGCGAATATAAATTCGTCTAGATAGATTTCCAAACTCCTTCTGTTCTTTTCCAAATTTATCAAAAATCCTAAATTTTCAAATTTCTAACTAGAGTCTACTCCCATCCTACATCACTTACAAATTAAATTTGGTACATGCAATGAAACAAACATGCCTAGAGCAATCATAGAAAAGCTATTTAATTTTTTTCAAACAACAAAATAAAATCCTTAATCAAGTTCACTTGTCCAATACCATAACGTCAAACACACAAAACTCGCTTCCCTTTCATTCCACAATTTACACTCATTTGAAGTGATCGCAAGATAAATTCATACAGTTTGAAATTCATACAGTTTTGTGTCCATCTACATTGTCCGAAGGAATGTGCAGGCAAAGTGAACCAATTAGAGCACTTATAACAAGCGAAGCAGCTAGGCTATTTCATGACATATCCTGAGTTAACAAACTCAGGTACAGCAGTGATTCGACACATCAAGTACAAGTAATATATAGGATATGCTTATTGTCTTGTATTGCACAACAACAGAAACTGTGTGATGTGAAGATGCAATGCAATTGAAGAACATTGGAGGCAGTGGCTTAGCTTGTGTTCATGTCCTCAGGAGTAGAAGTGCCTCCATCTGCGTATAAACCAAAAATTTCTTTACTACATGTGTTTATAGTAAGAATTAAGGAAAGGTTTATGTTTTTCGCTAAACAAAGGTACCTTCGGCATTGGCAGAAGCATAGGCAGATCGCCGAGTTCTTGATTGCTGGTGAGATGTAGGCTGAAACAAATGAATAGATAACAAGTTAACAAAATTCTAAGGTTATGTTTGAGAGATTAGTTTTGAAGTGTTTTTGGATGTTTTGGAGCAATGTGTTATTAAGTCTTCACAGGATATTTGTGAGTTTTTGGATAACTGTTTTGAGTTGTTCTTAGAGCACTCCAAAACACCTAAATTGGAGCATTTTTTAGGACACTTCAAAACGAAGTATTTTGAAGTGTTTAAAATTTTTTGATCCAAAAATACCCCATCTCTTTTCCTCATTCCACCCCTCTCCCGCGGCCTTTCTATTTTCCAAATTAGATTATATTTGTCTTTTACATATTTATGAAATCCATGGAAACTCAAGAGAAACTAAATTCCCTAGTACAAACTTGAATGTCCCAAAAACCCATGGTAAGAATACCCCAAAACAATACACTTTTTAAAAACACCATAAAACACTTTACCTTTGACATCCAAGCACAGCCCCCCCCCAAAAAAAAAAAAAAAAAAAAAATTGGGAGAAGGGAGAACATAGCACTTCATGCAATATATGAATGAAAGTACAAGAGCAACAAATAAGATACCTGTAGCTTCGGGCGAAGTGCCTCAAGTGGTCCTTTGGGCTTCTCAACAGGTGCCCCTTGCTACAAGGCATGAATTAATAGAGCACAGATTAGAGGAAGCTTCAGATAATGTTTCAATTTGTTTATACTTGAAGGTCAATTTAAGTGAAATAGAAGAAAAACAGATTCATAAACATGTTGGTAATACCTTTCCTAACGCCCAATCAGCAGAATCGAAGAAAGCACGCTCATGATCCTGGAGATATAACAAGTTTTTTCAGGCATTACTGAACAAACATGATCGAGAAAAATAAGTTAAGGTACTTATTTGTCCGGCTTAGAGGAGAATAGCTCGACTGATACCTTGGATATGAGTGGTGGTTTCTTAGGTAGCATTCCTCCATACTTTTTTCTGAGGACTTTCTCCTGTCAGAGTTAAACATGAGGAAGCAGCAGGCTCAAAACAATAGCAATAAAATTAGAGAACTTGACAGGCCCGTTAGAAGCTATCCCATAAGCAAGAACTGGAGAAATACAGGCTATACAAGCATTGCAGGAGAGAAAGGATATCAAACTGTTTACCTCTTCTTCAGGTGAGGGCATAGAGTTCTGCTCAGTTTGGTCCATAGGCGCAGGGCCCTCCTCAGGCACATGCTCATTGGTACTTGAGGCGTTCATGTCTGCCATGATGTTCTTAAACTTATCTTACAGCGTAGCTGCAACGGAAAACAGCTATGCATTTTAAGCATCATAATCCCATCGTTTATATATAAAACAATTTGTTTTGATAAACAACATATCTTCATCTATTCAGCGGCCAAGTTAGAAAATAGACATAAAATCAAGTGGTACGACTTCTTAGTTAAGAAAATTTTGTAAACAGGATCACATATGGGTAAATCCAGAACAATACCAAAAAGAGATGAAAAACATAAGCCTCACAAGGGAGGGGAAATAATAAGGAACCGGGCAGAAGTTATTTTAATCCTAACCTGTTCACATTGTGGATGAAATCAAACGTCTACAATGATTAACTAGGTCTATTCAAATACATGACAGTGCAGGCTCATAAAAAGCAGTGCTCACAAAAAGCAGGTCAAATATCCAGTTCATGAGAGTTCATGGTATAGCTCATAAAAGTAGTGTAGTTGTGCAAAGTTTGATCTCGGTCCAGTGTAGACTGCTATCACCAACTTTCTCAAACATCCTCTACGAAAAATGGAAGGAAATTATTTGACTTTCCAAACAAAAGTGCTGGCAGAATTAAATATGCAGTACAGCTGATAGTGTTGAAAACACAGCAGGTCGGAGGTGTATGAGATACTGAATGGTACAAGGACATGATGATTCATGTTTAACGAGCAGTGATAAGTAATGAGGTCCATGAAGCACTAAGAAGCCACAGTAACAAAATAGACAAAATATAAAGGCAGGGAATGTCTTGTGAGTTGTGGCGAAAGAAGCTACACTAAATGAGCTAGATCTTTGACAAAAACATAACAACGATGTAGAAGCAATAGCAATGGCAAGGCACATACACATAAATCTGCTTGAAATTCTGGTAACAATGTCTAAAATTCTAAAGGAAACTCAAGCTGCTTGATATACAATTTGATGGTTGGGATCATGATTTTGACTACTAAAATCATGGAAAGAGAAGTCATAATGTGTAACATAACTTCATCAAGTACAAATTGATAATTCTAAGCTATGGACTCACACAGTGACCTCAGTCCTAGATAAATTTGATGGTCGCTTGAGGCGCCAGGAAATTTCAGTCTGATCCTTATACCGCTGCTTACAACCGAACGTAGCACTGGACGCAGCAGCTACAGCCCTATGGAGAGCGTCAGTCAAAACTAGAATGTGGCTTGCTATGCTAGGCAGACTGCCTACTGCATGAAATCTGCAGCACCAAAACATAGCTCCAATCTTTGCCTGTCCGTTCTACAGTGATGAACAGGAATCCTCTACACACTTGTTCCTCAAATGTGAATTCTCCAAGATTATATGGGCACCATTTGTCACTAAATTCAACTTCCTGAATCGGTCAACTAATATTCAAGAACTTTGGAGCCTAGAGAAGGCAACACATAAATCTCCACAGCCCAGAGCTTGGGATTGCATTGCAATGGCAGTTATTTGGTCTCTTTGGCTGGAGGTGGAACCCCAGAATTTTCAGATGCAATCATCCTCGGTTGACTCACTACTTCCTAGAAAAGTTTTCTACATTAACTTATGGTCTATTTCTCTTTATTCCCCGTAAATTTTCTCATAAGCCCCATGTATCTACATTAACTTATGGTCTATTTCTCTTTATTCCCCGCGAATTCTCATAAGCCCCATGTATCAATTGATCTATGAATACTAACTTCAGGTTGGCCAATTGGCTGCCCTTCTTCTCAAACGAAGAAATTGATAGTTTTGATTCATTGTTTATTCCTTTTGATTTGATCAAAACAACCGTGCAGAAAATTTCTCCAAGTGATAATTTCATAGTTATTTCCCAATTTATATAATTTTCATCGACAATATTTGACAATTCTCAAGTTTCACAGACATGTTCTAAGTTTTATATTCTTAATCAATCATGCAACGATTGCAGCAGATGAAGATTGCCATAACAGAGAGTTTTCAAGAACTGTCCAAGTCATATCTTCAAATCCCCCTTTAATGAACAACAAGTGAATTGCCATCGATGCTTAGTCGAAAAAAGCTTGAAAAACACTAGGGCATGCTAGTAGCAAGGTAAGCTAATTGACAAAGTCAAACAGCAGCAGAGGTGGGGCAGCAACATAGCATACTTCATGTTATACTTTTAGGAATTACATAATTCATGAAGTAGCAAATGATACTTGATGGTTTTGCTTCATTGTTACATCTTTGACACTTTGCCACGACTAAAATAGGGTAAAATTCTTCTGACTCAATTAAAGTATGCTGAACATCACAAAAGATGTAATACCAATTCTGATTCTATGAGCTTCCAGATGCAATAATCTATGTCCAGTTGAACAAAAATAGTCTGCTATCAAGGTTGGTATTGAGTACTGCGTAATCAAATAGCTTTTGATCCCCAACAAAAGAAGGGAGAAAAGATGCCAAAAGGTGAGGAGCAAATGTTCAAAAAGGAAAACCAAGCTTATATAATGGTATGGCATGATCTAGGATGCAACTTGACTATGGAACTTCTAACTTGTTACAAAAGAAATATCTTAAATCAGTGGTGTCATAAAAGCCAAGGGTTAGCATTAATGGTTCACAAGCTAATAAGCCTCAAGTAAGAAGTGTCAACTGGCTACTGATAAGAGAGAGAGAGACTATAGGACAACAGGGTGGATCAGAGGATAACATGACATCTTCAAGTAGCAGATATCAAGATTATGTCACATGGTTCACCTTAACAACATACCAGTCTTGGTAGACATGAGAACTGGGAAAAAGATGCATTAAGTTAGCCTTGCCAAAAAGACAGTGCAAAGATTTTTTTTTTAAAAATTACAATATCCCTGAATAAAAATCAACAGCTAATAGTAGTGCACCATAGAGCTAATAAATTGCCTAAACTAAATGCTACTCCATCCTCGAATTTAGCCCAAATATATTCATCATTGGCACCACGATTTGCAACTTGAATTGACTACAATAGTTACCCATCACAGGAGATGGAACTACTAAGCTTTCTGCACCGCTTCAGGTTGGCAAGGAACTGCCCACATGTAGTGCTACTAAACCGCTTATTCTATAACTTCATTCCTAATTAGCCCAAAAGTCTTAATTATGGGTTCTGATACTTTCCATGACAAGAGCCTCCTATACTATTGGGTCCAAGAGCATTTAACCATGATAATCAGTCTAACCCCTAAACTACCCAATTAGGGTCTTACACCCTATAACGAAATGGATATGTTAGCTACATCCAAGAAATACCAACAGACATAAGAGTGGAAGGTCAAAAATCTAAATTTAAAATCCCTTTTAGTTCTCTTTTAGCACATATTTTCCCTTCTTTCTATAAACCCTTCATCATTAGATTTTCTCTACCCAAAGCAAATTACTAGCTACTGTAAGCCACGTTCAACTACAGTTTACTACTTCTAGTCTTGTAAAGTCTCAGCACCAGAAAGACATTACTGAACTCAATACCAGGATAAATTGCTCCAGTATCACTTCGTGAACATAAGCTTTCTAATAAAAAAGCTCCTTATGTGTTAAAGTTGTTCAGTGAAAATCTACATAGCGTATTGACTTAGCACTGTAAAATCAAAGGATAACCATCAATTTTCTCAAATATCTAGAACTTTTGAGTATGTTGGGGTCAACATAATTTTCTAGAAGGTAACTTCTTTCATGAGAGTAGCCTATCCAAGCAAGAATCCGACAGGTCAAAAATAACACATATGATGGACATAATAAAGGCCACACATAATTAGAGACTTGATAATAAAGGCTAGATCTGATTAAAGATTTTATTTGATTGAGGTTTTACTGTTGAAGATATTTTTAGATTTGAATTTATTGTTAGGGATTTTACTAGATTTTGTTTCTTTTTTATTAATAAGTCTTGTAAATAGAACATTCAAGCAGATTATGATATGATATTGAAAATTGAAACCCTAGCACGCTGATATGCTATTGCTTTAAAAATATATCTTCATGAATTTATTGAAAGAGGGCGAGGATTTGCCTAATGCTGAAGCCCGAAACCTAATTTGTTCTTCACTAAATCCACCAAAATCCCCAGATTCCCCCATAAAATCCTAATTTTCCCTTCCACAAACCCTAGTTTAGCTTCCTTCCTGTGTCAAGGCTCTCATATACAATTTGCAATTTCTCGATGAAACTCTCAGTCTCAGAACTCTGCTAATCTGCTTTGTTATCCCCAATTCTTTCAATAGAAATCAAACTCAAATTCATTTTCTAACAATGACAAACTGCAACCTTCAAACAAAGCATGCATAGGTCCTCTTCAACACAATAAAGAACTCCATAAAAATCTCCTAATTCAATTAAAAAAAAAACTCTCAGTTAGATTTTGCGCATTTCCTGCTCAACCCTTCATTCCTACAGAAAATTTCAGTTATCATTTGTAATCAAATTCTATCTGCACCTCATCAAAATATTCTTTCAAAAATCTGTTTTTTTCCCACTCTAAAATTTTTAATTAAAAATTCAACCTTCGGATCGAATGAAGAACACCCATCATCAAACAAACATCAACAATCTCAGATGACTCAATGAACAGATCTAATTGAGTTCCCACTCAAAATTTTTGGAGATCAACAACAGATCGGAAGCTCAAATCTACATATTTATTATCTACATGGACGAAACAGTGCAACAAGAAAACTAAAGCCAAAAAAAAAAAGTGTTACCTTTTTCCTCTGGGAGATATCTAATCGATTCGCTAGGGCTCTCTAACTCTATATATTCTAATATTTTATTTACTCAATGATGAGGTAGATTCGAAGCTGTGGGGCCCCAAACAGCAACTGCGCTTGCAGTAACGTGCTGGCTTGCGCTTGCAGTAACGTGCTAGCTTGTCATATCGCCACACGTCATCGAGTAGTACGCAGAGAGGGGAAAAAAGAAAAAAAACTCAAAATTCTCTTTATTAAATTGTGACATATATCAGATATTATATCCAAAAAAAAAAAAAGATATACTCATGAGGAGATCTCCCGCCCAATTTTCGAATATCAAAACCTTAAGTAATTCAAAAGATCCAAGCAAATATCGCAAATTTGGCACCTTTAATTGGAAATCGATACTATCCAATCTCATCAAAAACCGCGAAATCGAACAGGCCCGTCGAATTTTCACCCAGATCCCATCCCCAGATGCCCATCTTTACACCATGATGATCAATGCCTACTCCCAAACCAACCAAATCGATGACGCCTTCCAACTGTTCGGCACAATGCCGAACCGGGACACAGCCGCTTGGAACTCCATGATCAAGGGCTGCTTGGATTGTGGGGAACTGATTGTTGCTCGCAAGCTGTTCGATGAAATGCCTGATCGAAATGTGATCTCTTGGACGACGATTGTGAACGGGCTTATGAAGTGCGGTAGGATCAACGATGCAGTGGAGTTGTTTGGTAGGATGCCGTGGAGAGATACTGCTGCATGGAATTCGATGATCTCGGGGTACTGTGACAATGGGAGAGTTCGAGAGGCGTGTGTACTGTTTGAGCAGATGCCGAGACCAAATGTAATTTCTTGGACGGCGATGATTGGTGGGTATGAGCGGAACGGTGAGAACGAGAAGGCGTTGAGCCTGTTTCGACGGATGTGGGCTTCAGAGATCAAGCCCACGTCGAGTACTTTTGCATGTGTGTTGACTGTGTGTGCGAAGGTCTCGGACTTGGGATTAGGTACACAACTTCATGGTCATGTTGTTAAGATCAGTTGTTTCTTCGATACATATGTTTCGACTTCTTTGGTCACTTTTTATGCTACTTGCAAGCAAGTTGAGAATGCAATGAAAGTATTTCACGAGAATGGGGATTGGAACGTCGTCTCATGGACAGCTCTTGTGACCGGGTTTGCCATGAATGGTAGGCATGAAGAGGCACTTTACGAGTTTCGTAAGATGGTTTCTTTTGGAATAAGGCCAAACCAGTCGACATTCACGAGTGCATTGAATTCTTGCTGTGGGCTTGAAGCTGTCGATAGAGGGAAGAAGATTCATGCTGCCACTGTTAAGCAGGGATTGGATTATGATGTGTTTGTTGCGAATTCCCTCATTGTGTTGTACTCAAAGTGCGGAGATATAGATGACGGTCTGAAGGTCTTTAGAAGCATGTACTCATGGAATATTGTCTCTTGGAATACGATAATAGTTGGGTGTGCTCAAAATGGATGTGGCTCGATGGCGCTCCAGTTCTTTGACAATATGATGGCATGCCGTGTTGAACCAGATGGCATTACTTTTGTCGGGGCGTTGGCTGCTTGCAGCCATTGTAGGTTGCCTGAGAAGGGACGCCAAATTTTCCAACTTCTTAGGGAAAATCCCGCAATTGATGTGAAGCTAGAGCACTATGTCTGCATGGTTGATATCTTGGGTCGGTCAGGGAACTTTGAGGAAGCCGAGGAGTTCATACGAAACATGCCCACGAAGCCAAACGCCACAGTTTGGCTGGCTTTGCTTAGCGCATGTAGACTGCATTCTAACGTAGAAGTTGCACGGAGAGCTGCACAAGAGATCTTTGATTTGGACCCGCACAGCAGCGGAGCTTACGTTCTGTTGTCAAACATATATGCTTCTTCTGGAAGATGGAATGACGTAGCGCAAGTTAGAGTGATGATGAGATGCCGAGGGATTGTGAAGATTCCTGGCTCCAGTTGGATTGTGCTTAAAGAATCAAGACATGAATTTGTATGCGGGGATAGGTCCCATCCGATGACGAAGGAAATATATGCAAAGCTGGATTGGTTGGTGGGGAAACTTCAGGAGTATGGTTATGTTTGCGACAAGAGGTTTGCTTTGCACGACGTTGATGATGAACAGAAGGAGGCTGCACTGACACATCACAGCGAGAAGCTTGCTGTTTCCTTCGGACTTCTGGCGACTGTCGATGGAAGCAGTATAAGGGTCTTTAAGAACCTACGTGTTTGTGGGGACTGTCACTCTGCGATAAAACTGATCTCAAAGATTGTTGGCCGTGAAATTGTGTTGCGAGATTCAACTCGTTTTCATCACTTTAGGGATGGCTACTGTTCTTGTCTGGATTGCTGGTAGCTCTGTGGCATTTGATTGATCGAAAAGGCGATGGCAGTCTGTTCCCCCTCATTCGTTGAACCTGTGACCGCTCCCGTCACTATTTACCCATGCTTACCAACTTTGTTCCGGCTAGTTGGTTAGAGGTGACCGTGACTGTATCGGACATAAAACTGATGTGGAAGCACAACAAGACAGTGTTGTGAAGTCACTTCTTTAATTTTGAGATTCCTTAATGCAAGTAGTGAGAGTTATAGCTATAAAGTAGCTTAAATAGAGGAGTTCAACAAATTTTTTCGAGGTGATGGTATTGAAGGATGTAAAGCTCGAAGAGGTAATGCCTTTTACTAGAAGAATTTTGTTTCAGTTGATTCCTTTAATTCATTCAAAATTTTGATTGCTGATAAGATAATGAATCAATTTTTCTTCCTATGCATGGTTCACTGTGAGGCTCAGTTTGTGTTACTTTGAATGATTTAAATGTATTTTGAAGCTTTACGACTCCATTTTCTTGTTGCCGTTCAAGTTCCTCATGAGTTTTCTTTTTCTGGAATATGCAACCCAATGAAGATGATCATCGCATGAAAAGATTTAATTGACAATGTTAGACGAAAAATCGGGAAATTCTATTTGCACACGGTATTTTACTCTTGGCGCTCTAGTTACTCTTTACACCAAACTCCTATTTTGAAATACTACTATTTTACTTTCTGCGCCGAAAATTTTTTCCAAAAATACCCTTCCTCATTTTCTCTAACTCTTCATCCCTTCCGATTTTATTTTTATCTATTTTTTGTTTAAGTCGGATGTTAATTTAAACGCAAAAAATATTTTGGTTGGGTATTAATATCCAACCAAGAAACGTTCTGGTCTGATAGTCGGGTATTAATACGCGACCAACAAGCAAAGTCTTTCCAAAAAAAAAGCTAATTAACGATAAATTTTAAATAAATACGCATAAAACCTAAAAAAAAAAAAAAAAATCGTACCTTAAATTTGTTCTCTAACCCCAAGTGCATGTTGAAATTTTCCATTTGTATAAGAAAATTCAAACTCAAACTCCAAACCCAAATTTCACTTGTCACAGTGAAATCGAAAAATTTAAAATTCTTCTAATCTTTTTAGGAATGTTAATATAAAAAATTTTAAGGGATCAAAAAATAAAATCGATGATTTGTAGGAGATTTGTTTTTATTAAATACAAAAAAAATTATTTAGGGCTTTAGAGAGAAAAAATAGAAGAGTAATACGATGAGTTGTAGTTTCAAATTTTAAGAAGTCTTAGTTTGGAGTTCATAAGGGTAACTTAATCTGAAAATATATAATGACAAGTTTGTAATTATTTATAAGTTTTAAAACCATATCAAGAGTAAAATGCCGTGTGCAAATAGAATTTCCCCATAAAATCTTGTCTCTACTAAGAAAACTAATAGATTGTGCTTGTTTACTCAGCATTGAATTTTCAAGTGGTGGGAATACTACCTTTGATCCTCATGGCGCTCCTTTGCCCATTTTGTGACCGTAGAAGGCTTTCAAGTCTGACAAACAGACTTTCCAGTAAGGATGAGTATTGATTGGGTTCGGTTTGAGTTTGGACAGAAAAATCTTAACCGAAAATCGAATCGGACTTCAAAACCCAAAAACGACCGAAACTCATTAAAAACCAAAACCAAAACCGAAACCGAAATCAAATTTTCGGTTCGGATGGGTTCGGTTGGTTTGTCAGGCTTTTACAGAACCTTGAATATGAATATCAATATTCAGATTGATGAGGAATTTAAGTAGAATTCTTAAAAAAAAAAAAAAAAGCCAAAGAGGGAAAAACAATAGCAAATGAAGTGAATTCATTAACACATTACTAAATTTGCAATCACTAAACCTCGAATACCAAAACGACCTGAGACCATAAGAATCAACCCATGAAAACCCACATGAAGAACTATCCAAACCATTGAATTCCAAACCTCCAAGCTCACCGAACAACCACGACGACTACAGAGACGGGATTCAGAAGCTTGAGCATCAAAATTGGAACAATTGAAGATCAAGGGGCTAAAGAGAACTAGCGGTTATGGTTAGGGTTTTCGCCATTTCGTTGCTAGAGCAAGCCAGTGGAGGTTAGAGGCAGAGGGGGAGCCGGAATGACTGGTGAGTGGTTAGGGTTAGGGTTTTCGCCATTTCGCTCTAGGCTCGTGAGTTGGGAGGGTAGCAAATTAGCAATTGTCCGAGAAATTTGGGTTTAGTTATTAGTTAATCGGTATTGGGTACTTAATGGGTTAATGGATAGTTTGGGTTTTTCGGTCGGGTTCGGTTTAAAAGAAAGACCACCGACTCCGACCCGAAACACCAAATAAAAATTCAGTTTTTTGACCGACCCGATCCAAAAACTAAAAAACCCAAACCGTTCGGTTCGTATCAGGTCGGTTTTGCTAGTCGGATCGGTTTTTTCAGAATTTTGTTCACTCCTACTTTCTAGCCTAAACGGACCAAACAAAATTTTCATGGGTAAAAATTAGAAGTTGTTTTTGAGTTGTCACCATTACTAGAATAAACCTACTCACGGCCCACAGAAGTTGAAGAGCCGCTTATTGAGACCTCCTCTATATATATATATGTGTGTGTGAGAGGTAAGCCATCTCGCACAAACTTATCACCCCTATTGAGCTATGGACTTATCACCCTTATATCGGGTAACAAGTATGTCCTCAAGGGCTCTGAACTATGTTCTAAAACGTTATAACTTTCTTCTGAATTCATGAACTAAAGATTTCTGATACAATGAAAACATTTCAATATTTTTCTCAGCAGACATAATCTCAAGCTATGAAGAAGAAAACCAGAAGCCTGCTCCAATAATCTCTCCATAATTCTGCTTAACGTGCACCCATCATCAAGACCAATCTATGGAAGCAAGAAACACAGCAGAACAAGGAGGAGGTATCAGGATCAGACGCACCTGATGACTCTGCTAAACGTGCACCCATTATCAAGACCAATCCATGAAAGCAAGAAATTCAGCAGCACAAGGAGGATGTGATGCACCTCTTTGGAATCACGTATCAGGAATGAAAACAGGCCTTTCGCAATCCAGGTGCAGGTGGGTGTCGGGAGCAAGGACACAGCCTTACTGACCATGCAGATAGAAGATGTATCTGTCATAGGGAATTATAAGAGAGCAGCAGCACAGGGAATTATAAGAGAGCAAATGTATGAACTGGCATGCTTGGCTCTTCCTGTATTGGCTTCAGAGGAAACTAACTAATGCATAAATTATCGATCATTCATAAGCAAATGCACGAACGCAACCGGTTTCAGCAAAATACCTTGCTATGAACCATTTATACAATCCAACACGCAAAAGGCAACAGGACGTAAAAATAAAAAAAAAAAAGGAGTATTTACAAATTTATCCCTTACATCTTTATAAATCATAATTTAGCCCCCTAAATCTTCATATTTAGGATTTAATCCCCAAATCCTCTAAGTTATTACAATTTAGTCCCTTTCCTAACTTCTATTAGCCAGTTAATTTTTTGACCTGATTTTTTTATTTTAGCCCTCCTTAATTCCTTCTCCACTCTTCCTCCTCTCTTCTCCTTCCCTCTTCCTCCACTCTTTTCCTTTTCTTCTTTGAATTCATTAACTTTTCCCTTCTTCTCTTCTATCTCTCTATTCTTCCCTTCCTTTTCTTTATAGGGATATTTAAGTCATTTTATTATTTAAAAAAAAGTAAAAATTAAAATCTGCCGTTTATTTGGACGAAAAAACTAACGGTTAGACAGAAAAACTAACGGAGGGACAAAATTGTAGTAACTTAGAAAATTTGGAGGATTAGATCCTAAATATGAAGATTTGGGGGACTTAATCATAATTTATAAAAATTTAAGAGACAAAGCTGTAAATACCCAAAAAAAAAAAAAACAATAAACGCCTGCAGTACATTAAGCAATTAATACATAGACATACAGGTAGACATACAGGTGACATCATCATCAAAATAACGAGATGACCCAATTAAGGACAGAATGTTAACAAATGCAGTTCACTTGCACAATCTTATTATCAAATGTGCACTAAGTTGCTCTGATCCTAGTAGAGAACTACTATGCAAGAATCAATCAAAAGCATTCTTTTAGAGTATAAACAATGAAAATGACATCTTCGGCACAAAGTAACAAGTGATGCAGAACTCGGTTTTAGATAACATAAACATCTCACTTTACTCTGGTAATAATGCATGCATATTCAAGTTCCAGATTCAAATACGTCTAATATTGATCGAAAGGGAAAGAAACAGACAGCATATTCAATCCCCATCTTTTAGATTGCTGTTCAAACAAGCTCTAAATTTAGGTTTACTAAATTCTCAAACGAAACATAGACATCTCCCTTGTAACACCAAAAAAGTTGAACCTACAGGCTGCAAAACAATGTCAGCATGCTGCAGACATGCTAAAAACAGCAGCATGGCCTCAACGAAGCCTCCTTGCTTCTCTCTCGGACTCGAGAAGGGTAAGGACATCACCCTCCCTGACAGGGCCCTTCACATTTCGCATGATGAGACGGTGCTGGTCATCCAAGAACCTGACCCTAACCTGGGTCACTTGACCCCTTGATCCTGTTCTTCCCATCACCTTCACCACCACTGCAAGCTTCACCTGAGAATCCATGCTGCAGACAAAGGAAAGCATCAGATGAGTGGCCCAGGATATAATTATGCGGAGGACAGAGAGAACAAAAGTGGCAAGTTGTGAACCTTTTAAGGAACCAACAGACAAAATGATAATCATCTTTAAAATTATTTTTTTTCACACTGACCATAATGCACAAAATTTCTTTGTTAAACCTGAAGGAGTTAATCAATATTACAGTAAACAGCAAATAAAACCTAGAGGTCTCAAGATTTCTAGCAATAAACAGTGTTACCGATAAGCGAGGGGCAATATGGGGTACGAGGCCCCTCGGGTGGCCAAGGCACAAGGTACATCTTGCACCCGACAAAAAACGAGGCAGATTTTTTTTTTTTTTTTTCCTATCTCAAATTTAAAAGGTATAACATCAATTAAATATACAACTATTCAGATTTCATTTAACGCACACGTCATGATCCTTCCAACTCATTATTTGAAACTCGAGTTTATTAATTCACATATGAATTTTTCCAACTCATTATTTGAAACTCGAGTTTATTAATTCACATATGAATTTTAGACTGTGTGTGTGTCAATGACTTTGCGCTCGTGTGTGTGTGTGTGCATGTGCATGCGCATGTATGCATATGCATGTGTGCGTGTTTGTGCGTGCATGCATGCATGTGTGAGACAAATGTAGGGAGTTACCAATGGAGGAACCATAAATCTCAACATAAAGGGTCTATAGACAATCCAAACCATTAAATTTTGATCTCCACGTCCTAAAATAGTGATACATAAAAATTCATGCATTTTCAATATATTTTGATCAAGCATTAGATAGTTATAAAATGAATGGTTCTTCAATAGAACAAATGAGACATCTTGATTGATGATGAAGAAAAGTCTAAATCACATGACTTTTTTATACTACCTGCTTAGAATATGGTCATAAATAATGTTCCAAATCATCTACGCCTCTACATAGACTGTCTACATTGATATCTAAGGATGCCTCCACAGGTAAGTCCCTACAAAGGCACCTTAAAAAAACAAAATAGATGGCCGAAATGCTACTTTTATATACCTACATTTTAGAACAAATTCTCAATCCAACCATTTACACATAATTCTAACACTTAGAAATGCGTACATATCAAATTTTGTTAGATTTTAAACATTCTACATCGCTAAATTAATCAATTCGCAAGTTAGGCCGCTATTTTATGCCTACTGAATGCATGATCAAAAAATATTTAAATATTTTGAGTTTTGGTTTATTACCACTTCATATATATAGATCAACTTGAACTACTGGTTCAAACAGGCTGCCAAGGCCTAACCGTAGTACTTGGGCCAGGGCTTAAGCCCATGCCCGGACCCGGAGGGGAGCAAAACGAGTAAGGGCATAGGCTAAACTTGAGTCGAGCACCGAACTAGCCCAAATATTCGAATACAGATTTCTTTAGAAAATTACAAAAAAAAAAAAGAACACAAAGTATGAAGAAATATGAAAAAATTGAACATATAACACACATGGTATTTTAAAAAACAAAGCTTTATTAATTATTAATCAATAATAATACAAATCTACACGAAATTTGCTATTCAAATAAAAAATATTAGAAAATTATTACATCACAATCGTATAAGTACATTCCAACAAGGTTAGCACTTACTCCTATATTTTCGATCATTTGCAGAGATATACTAAAAAAATATATCTCATCCGACTTTGTCATTTCTACTTCTAAATATTCAAGTGGCATTGACGGCATCATCTTTAATTTCAATCCGTTTGAAGAAGCTCCACACCTCGAATTAGGGTCTCTTATTGGAAGAGAGAATAGTTAGTTGGTTCGTCAACTGGAGAGCTAGAAAAAATTTTTGGGAGAAGACCAGCAAGTGCAATCTCTTCATCTTCATTATCAACAAAATAAGAAAATGCCATTGCAAATCGAAAACAAATTAAAAAAACTAAAATAGATGAGAATTTAGGAAGTTTTGGAGGTTTGATGGAAAGATTAGAGAGAGAGATTTTTTTTTTTAAAATTTTTTTTTTCTAAAGTTTGTGAGGGAAAAACTAGAATGAGGAGTGCCAACCCAAACACTAAATGAACAAAATACCCCCGAAACTAATTGCTTTATGGCTATTAGACAAACTCCCCATTAGCCATTGGGGGGCTATGGGCTTGCTCAATTTTTTGACAATTGAAGATTCTCGAGCTGGGCCTGATTCGACCCGGGCTTCATCAGAGGTGACCCTAATCCAGGTTTGCATTTTGACAGGTTTAACTTGAATGGTGTGGATTACCCCTAAGAATGTATAAAAATTAATTTTGAATGGAAAAAAAATGCCCTCAAATGCTTCCGGAAGGAACCAAGTCTCTCTCTCTCTCTCTCTCTCTCTCTCTCTCTCTCTCTCTCTCTCTCTATATATATATATATATATATATATATATATATATATATAATTGGAAGATTACAAAATAACAACATGAATTGAACACTGAAAAAAAATGAGAAAATGTAATATAATGGACCTAATTCACTAACTTATAGTATGCATATCCTTTAACGGAACTGATCAACTTATCATAAAAACATTTTATTCTGAGTAATGTCCATATTTATGCTACTATAAGAAACTTTATTCACTAACATGTTTTCTATCTAAGAAACCATACATAACTGAATGAAAAAGTTTCACATGCTATGCACCAACACTACCTAAATATTAGGTATGCTCATGTCTATGTTATATAATAAGCTAAAGATTAATGTGCTCTATGTAACAATATTTTAAATATCTGATATTGGTGATATATTAGTCGGCAAATTTATATACCAAATATTGTAATTGAGTGATATATCGTGATATTTACTAAAATTCAAATGTCGTGGATAATAAATATAAAAACATATATGTTATATTTACATAAATCATATAAATCTATTTAAAACAAGTTAGGAAATTAAGGAATACCTCAGTCAGCAATTTGCATTAAACCAACAAATAATTTAACATTTTTATATCTTTTCAAGCGTGTCAAGACATACCAACAAAATGCCTAACTATTGAAGCACAAAATTAAAATCAATGCATAGTGCATAACTGTTGATTGTTGCTGCTAGAAGCACTCTTGGGTGTTGCATCTCGCAATCGCCCCTCATGATGGAGCAACGATTAATGTAAGGTGGACAAACCTACTAATCAAGTCTTAATTCTTTCTTTCTCATGCATGTAGGTCATCAGATTTATAAGCTAACTAGTTGGATCAAGTTTTTTGTATAATTGAATAAGATTCGATATTACTATTTACTAGGCGATATCTTGAGACCAAGATATTGCTTGATATCTTGCTTTCAAACTGATATCTCCCTTCAAACCGATATGTCAGCCCATTTCAGTCCAAAATGGTAAACCATATAAAAAAACTGATCGTATCAATTAGAGGAAGAAACTGGATAAGGCCAATATTTAAAAGGCTGCTATATAAGGATCCAAATTATCATAATCAGATGATGGAATGTTTCAACCACCTTGCATATCAACCGGCAACAAAAAGGCCAAAATAGTCATACATCCATATACTTCTTTATAGTAATTGGCTCAAAAACTACGATAAAACATCAAATTTCCTGATCCAATACAGAAAATGGGCACATCTACCCCATAATCTCAAGGATTTAGAAATCCATTTTGCATGTTTCTTAAACGTGAATATAATCCTAAGCACAACTTGTTATAAAAACATAAAACCATCAAGGGATTCATCAACAAAGAAACCCATAACCTTGACATCTTTATTCAACCATTCATTCCCAAGTTCAAATGCTTCTAATTACAACAGTACCACCTTAACTATTTCTGGGCTGTGTAATTTTAATTAGTATTTAACAAACAAGGGACTGGAAACACTAAGCTCACTTTTTTTTTTTTTTGCTAGTCATACTCACACACATATTTTTTTGGCAATATTATCCAAATTGAGTCTCCTTCCAGAGTAAAACTCAGAACCTTTGGTAAATTGGAGAGGGGTGGTGCCACTTGAGCCAAGGCTCATTGGCAGCTCACTTAAAACCTACAATGCCCAAACAACTCAATGTCGCCTAGCTGCAACTTCTACAAGAGAAGTGGGATTCATTCGTCCAACAAGTGTCCAACATGGCACGGGCTCATGATAAAAGTAGACCAAAACCACTGTATTTTTAAATTTTACTTCAGTAGATACAATCAATATTTTTTTGACCAAATTATGATCAAATAAGTCTTCCACAATCTATAGCAAGGGGAAAAATAACAGATTGCGCATAAAGTGAGAAAAAAAAATAAATTAGATGGAAATTATACGAAAAAGAGGGCAAAAGGCGAAGTTTTGAAAAACCTTTACGAGGCTGCCAACAAAAACAATAGACTTCTTCCTGATTGAAAACAAAGATATTGTGAGATCACGTAATAATTGAAAGAAATCGATTGAAATTTAGAGAGTTCAAAAAAAAAATTAGGGTTTCGAAAATTGACGAACCTCTTCGATCTCTCGAACGGCGCAGGCGGCAGAGGGAAAAGCATCAACCCTAGCTTAGGTATTTATAGGTGAAAGTAAGGGAGGGAGGGGAGAGGGTTTATAGGTGAAAGTAAGGGAGGGAGGGGAGAGGGGGAATTCTATTTATGCATACATGAGACAAGGATTTAAAACTTGCAAATAATTACAAGTTTAATAATTTTTTTGACTAAGTTATTTTTTAAATTCTAAGATCTCTATAAATTTTTAAAAATTTAAAATATTTTAATTGTCTTCCTCTTCTCTTCTGTTCTTTCTCTAAAATTCCAAAAAAATATTTTTTTGTACTATTTAATTTTTTTTAAAATAAGCACATCTTCCACAAACTCATCTTTAAAATTTTTACATTGGAGTAACTTAAAAAATTAGGAAAATTTTTAAATTCTTCGAAATTCACTATAATAAGTTAAATTAGAGTTTAGAGTTTGAGTTTATTGAAGCAAATGGAAAAATTCAATATGCAATTGGTGTCAGAGAACAAATTCCATGTGCGAATTAAAATTATTCTTAGTTTTTGATACATTTTTATTTGTAATTGATTGTTACTATTTTTTTTATTAGTGCGACGGTCAGTCACTGGTTGGAGTAAAGAGTTGGGCTGGAGGCGGAAGGTGGCGCTGGAGCCGGTAAGTGGTGATGGACTTGAGGGTAACGATGGAGGCAGGCGGACAATAGAGGAAGGTTTGAAGGAAAGTTTGGAACTTTTAAAGCTCAGTCGTGATAGACAAAAGTAGGAGAGAGATGATGAGAGGGTTAAATTTGGAAAATAAATTGGATATAGATAATAAATTGATGATGTTTTAAAATGTGAGTTTGTCGTGCGTAAATAGAATTTCCGTAGAAAGAGAGAAATTCTATTTATGCACGGCAATTTACTCTTTGGGGTATTTACTGGTTTGTCCCTCACTTTATATATTATGACATTGCCCTCCAAATCTTCATATTTAGAATTTTGCCCCCCAAATCTCATAAGTTACAACAATTTTGTCCTCATCTCTAACTTTCCCTAACACAGTTAAATATTTGACCATTTTACCCCTCTTTTCCTTTTTTATTTTCCTCCTCTCTTCTTCTTCTCTCTTCCTCCTCTCTTCTCCTTTCTTCATTATTTCTCCTCTCTTCTTTCTCCTCTCTTCCTCCTCTCTTCTTCTCTCTTCCCTAATACAGTTAAATACTGAAAGAAGAGAGGAGAAAGAAGAGAGGAGAAATAATGAAGAAAAGGAGAAGAGAGGAGGAAGAGAGAAGAAGATAGGAGGAAAATAGAAGAGGAAAAGAGGGGTAAAATGGTAAAATTTTTAATTGTGTTAGAGAAGGGGGCAAAATTGTTGTAACTTATGAGATTTGGGGGGCAAAATTCTAAATATGAAGATTTGGGGGGCAAAATCATAATATATAAAGATTTGAGGGACAAACCAGTAAATACTCCTTACTCTTTATGCCTAGATTACTCTTTACACTAACATTCAATTTTGAAACATCAGAAATTTTCTCTTTATGTCCAAAATTTTTTCTAAATTTAACCCTCCCTCCCTCTCTTTTTTAATTTCATCCTAGCACTCAATGCCGCAGGAAAAATCACAAAATTCCGAACTTGTCTCCGACACCTCTTCCTCCGTCGCTCCAACCCCCACCTGCCTGGCCTCCTCCTCCGTCGCTCCAACCCCCAATTGCCCGGCCTCCTCCTCCATCGCTCCAACCCCATCCTGTCCAGCCTCCTCCTCTGTCACTCAAACTCATGACCAGCGACGACCATCTCCCACCAATAAATGAAAAATTAGTATCAATAAATTGCAAAGAAAAAAAAAAAAAATAAGAATAATTTTAAATTGTACCTTAGATTTGTCTTCCGACACCATGTTAGGTTTTTCTATTTGTTTTAAAAAAAACTAAAACTCTAAATCCTAATTTTACTTGTTATGGTGAATTCAAAGAATTTAAAGTTCTTCTTAACCTTATGAGCAACGCAAATGAAAAAATTTTAGAAAGTCAGGATATCGAAGAGTTTGTGGGAGATATATATATATATATATATATATATATATATATATATATATATATATATATATATATATTTTAAGATTTAAATAACACAAAAAATATTTTGTGAGTTTTAAAGAGAGAACAGAGGAGGAAGACAATTGACAGTATTTTCAATTTTTAAGAAATTTTAGAGATTTGAGATTTAAAAGGGTAATTTAATTAAAAAATAATGACAAATTTATAATTATTTGCAAGTTTTAAATATGTGGAGTAAATTTCCGTACATAAATAGAATTTCCCCTGGAAGGAGGGGAAATTCTATTTACAATTTACTCTTGATACCCTGGTTACTCTTTATACCAAGTCTCTATTTTGAAATACCATAATTTTACTCTCTGCACTCAATTTTTTTTCCAACTTTAACCCTCTAAATCTTCATCTTTGTCAGTTTTCATAGCACTCGACAATGGCAACACCAAACCCGAAGGTCTACTTCGACATGTCGATCAGCGGCACAACTGCGGGCCGCATCGTGATAGAGTTGTTCGCCAATGTGACCCCAAAGACAACGGAGAACTTCCGTGCACTTTGCACGGGCGAGAAAGGGACGGGTTGGTCAGGGAAGCTGCTCGATCCACCTTCCGATCCTTTGTTTCTTATCTTTTTTCCAAGCACACATTGACTAGGAAGGGGGCAGGTTCGGATGTTAATGGCGAGAGCGTGGGTTCTTCTTCTTTTCTCTCTCTCTCTCTCTCTAGAGTTTGTTTCTCTTCCCTTTGTCTTTATTTTTTCTCTTTAGAGTTGTTTCTCTTTTTTTTTAATTTTTTCTCGTGCCAAGTCAAGCACACATTGACTACGACTCGAGCCATAGCAGTGGCGAGAACATGAAAGGGGGCAGAACCAATAAGACCGAAGGACAATTTAGTCAAAAAATAAGTGATAAACTTGTAATTATTTAAAAATTTTAAAACAATGCTTGGAGAGTAAATTTTCGTGTGCAAATATAATTTCCCTTGAGGGAAGGGAAATTCAATTTGCACACGGCATTTTACTCTTGACGCACGGTTTTGAAACTTATAAATAATTATAAGTTTGCCATTATTTTTTTGACTAAATTACCCTTATAAATTCCAAACTAAGACTTTTTAAAATTTGGAACTATGACTCATCGTGTTCTTCCTCTATTTTCTCTCTAAAACCCTAAATGATTTTTTTTTGTATTTAATAAAAACACATCTCTTACAAAATCATCGATTTGATTTCTTGACCTCTTAAAATTTTTTACATTAATGTTACTGAAAAGATTAGAAGAATTTTAATTCTTCGATTTCACCATGACAAGTGAAATTTGAGTTTGGAATTTGAGTTTGAGTTTTCTTATGCAAATGGAAAATTCTAACATGCAATTGGTGTTAGAAGAAAAAATTAAGGTACGATTTAAATTTTTTTTTAGGTTTTATGCGTATTTGTTTGAAATTTATTGTTAATTAGTTTTTTTTGGGAGACTTCGCTTGCTGGTCGGGTATTAATATCCGACCAGAATGTTTCTTGGTCGGGTATTAATACCCGAGAAAAATATTTTTTTTGCTAAATGGAATCGGACGGGTGAGGAGTTAGAGAAAAGGAGAAAGGGTATTTTTGGAAAAAAATTTGGATGCAAAAAGTAAAATGATAGTATTTCAAAATATGAATTTGGTGTAAAGAGGAATTAGGACACTAAGAGTAAAATACAGTGCGCAAATAGAATTTCCCTGGAGGGAGGACTAACTCAGATTTGATCCATTGACTAAAATACCCCTGCAGCGGGGCGGGCGCGTATTGGACCTTGGGTTGTATTATCAGTTTGGCCGAGTAAAACCCAATGGTCCCAACGTGAGGACTACATGAAGGAATTTTCTTTGATCTTTTTGTAATATAAAACTTTTAAACACTTAATCTTTTGTAATATATTTTCAATTATACTGTTCTATGATGTTATGTGCCTGTGAATTCTTAGGAATCAGAGGTTTTTTTTTGGTAATTTGCTTGTTTTCGTTATTTGTGGTAGTTTAGCGTTTGGTGAATTTGTGTAATCACTAATACTCTTTAATTATTTATGAATTGTGAACATCATTGTGATCTTTATGTAACTTTGTGCATATGTTTGCTTTTTTCTCGTGTGGCACTATAGCGCCGAGAGAACCCCTTCGTACGGCTTGTGCACGCTAGACACGCAACGTATATGGCTGGTGTGTGCACGCCGATAAGAGGATTTTGGGCTCATAGTTTGTAATCTTTTTTGGGATTCAATATACCACAATATAAGCACATCTAAGGTCCCATAATGATACATCAACATATTAACAAAATCGTATAATAATTTATCATCATATAATGACCTTCAACTCTATTACAAAGAAAGGGATCCATATGTCCATATGTTACCAACAAACCAAAAGAATGTTTCAAACATATTTAGAGGTATTTACAGATCCGTCCCTTACATATTTATAAATTCTAATTTAGTTCTCCAAATCTTCATATTTAGGATTTAGTCCCCAAAATCCTTTAAGTTACTACAATTTAGTCTCCCAGTTTATATTTTGGCCCAATTTTTCCGTTTTACCCCTGATTTCCTTCACTTAATTCTCCTCCCCTCTTCCCATATCTTCTTAGTTCTTATTGGGTTCCCCTTATTCTTCTCCTCTCTCTATTTATTTATTGGGTTTTCCCTCTCTATATTGAAACCAAATGTATTATTCTCCACTAAATATATTAAACCTTAAAGTCTCAATATAAATTCATTTATTGGGTTCTCCCTCTCTATATTGGATAAATTCATTTCTAGATTTAATAATTTAGTGGAGAATAATACATTTGGTCTCAATATAGAGAGGAAAAACCCAATAAATGAATAGAGGGAGAAGAGAAGAAGAAATGAAAAACCCAATAAGAACTAAAAAGAGAGGGGGAAGAGGGAAGGGGGAATTAAGTGAAAAAAATCAGGGGTAAAACGATAAAATCGGACCAAAATATAAACTGAGAGACTAAATGGTAGTAATTTAAAGGATTTGAGAGACTAAATACTAAATATAAAGATATTGGGGACTAAATTATAATTTATAAAGATTTAAGGAATATATCTGTAAATACCCTATAAATAGTTATTACTACAAACTAAAATAGCAAGTACAGGTCAACTTACATATTTTACACAAGTTTCATATATATATAATATATAAGGGTTAATTACACTCAGACGTCTATAGTACGGAAAGTGTATAATTTATTATCTCTAAAATTTAAAACTCTCAGTTAGATCCCCTGAACCAGAAAGTTTGAGTGTAATTAAAACATATTGATTTAGATATAGAGGGTCTAAATGAGAGTATTAAATTTTAGGAATGATAAGTTATATATTCTCATACTACAGAGAATCTGAATATAATTAACCTATATACAAATAAAAGTTATGTTTTATTTTTGGATTGATCGATGAACTTTCCTCAAGGGCCATCGAGGTGCTCTCGATGACCCTTCCACTGCTGCAGTTGGCTTTGAAAGATCCTCAGCTTCTTTCGCACCCAAAATCGACCAAATATCAACTATTGTGGAGAAGAGCTAGTTCGAATGTCTTTGACTCTCTCACAAGCGCCTGTCAATGATAGGATCAGAAATAATTCTAAAAAAGAAAAAGTTATTTGTTATAATGAATCTCAAATATATGATTTTAACAATCACTAGTGATGGCATCTTCCTTACCTTGACGAGATCCTCCAGAACTTGTTACTGCGAAACTGGCTGTCTGAGTCGAGCTAGGTGACTGTGGATGCCCATATGAACCGGATGGGGTATTTACATATATGTCCCTTACATCTTTATAAATTATAATTTAGTCCCCCATATCTTCATATTTAGGATTTAGTCCTCCAAATCCTTTAACTTACTACAATTTAGTCATCAGTTTATATTTTGGCCCGATTTTTCCGTTTTACCTCTGATTTCCTTCATTTAATTCCCCCTTCCCTCTTTCCCCTCTCTTCTTAATTCTTATTGGGTTCCATCTACTTCTTCTCTTCTCTCTCTATTCATTTATCGGGTTCTCCCTCTCTATATTGATACCAAATGTATTATTCTCCACTAAATATATTAAACCTTATTGGGTTCTTCCTTTCTATATTAAAACCAAATGTATTATTCTCCACTAAATGTATTAAATCTTTAAGTCTCAATATAAATTTATTTATTGGGTTCTCCCTCTCTACATTGGATAAATTCATATTGGGTTCTCTCTCTATATTAAAACTAAATGTATTATTCTCTACTAAATGTATTAAATCTTTAAGTCTCAATATAAATTCATTTATTGGGTTCTCCCTCTCCATATTGGATAAATTCATTTATAGGTTTAATAAATTTAGTGGAGAATAATACATTTGGCCTCAATATAGAGAGGGAGAACCCAATAAATAAATAGAGAGAGAAGAGAAGAAGAAATAAGAACTAAGAAGAGAGGGGAAAGAGGAAAGGGAAATTAAGTGAATGAAATAGGAGGTAAAATGGAAAAATCGGACCAAAATATAAACTAAGGACTAAATTGTAGTAACTTAAAGAATTTGGAGACTAAATCCTAAATATGAAGATTTGGGAGATTAAATTATAATTTACAAAGATTTAAGGGACAATGTGGGTAATCCAAGGGGTAATTGGCTTCCATACTGCGATGGTCTTCTTTTTTACTTTTCTTGTTCCTTTTATTTTTCTGATTTTCATGAAAATCATATGAGTAACTTTTTAAATTAAAATCTTGGTCTAAATCATATTCGGTTTTATTCATATCTCAGATTCAGTTGATAATAAAGGAGGCGAACATGGATTTTGGCCTAGGATTCAAACTTACGGTTCCAAATTTGGACTCTGAGTTGCAAATACTCTCTCAATTGCATCATTTATTGTAATTTCTCCTTCTTTACGATTTACTTCAATTCAAAGTTTCGATATTTGTGGAATATATTGACATTGATAACTGGTGTTTCAAATAAATTATTAAAAAAAAAAAACATGAAATCCTCACAGACAGATAAGCAAACTAACTGTTTGTAGAAATGCCGAAGTGAACTTCTACTATCTCTCTTTCTTCGTCGCTGGATCCCGCTCCAAGAACCCCTCCACCGTCGCCGGAAACTCAACCCCCTCAAACCCACCACCACTCTCGCCGCTCAACGCCACCGCTTTGCCGATCATCAGATGCGCCAGCCTCGCCGGCTCTCGTCGCTCTCTCCGGTACAAGTCGATCCAGCCATCCAGTCTCTTCATCTCCTTCTGGCACTTGGGCCCCTTCAGCCCCGCAACCTTCTTGTAAAACCCACCACCACCACTGCAGTCGCAGGAGCAAGCGGAAGGCAGCGAGTGAGAGGACCCATCGGCTTCTTGGTACGGGATGGAGATGCCCAACAGGCCCATCAGCGTCTCGATATCGTCATCATCGGCTTCTTGCTGCTGTTGTTGTTGGTGGTGGTGGTGGTGGTCGTTGGTGATGGGGGAGTTGGAGAGGAAGTCTAGAGGGGGCCCGCTGCTGGTGGCGGCGGTGGGAATGGGGGAGTGGGGATTGGTGAGATAGAGAGGAGACGAGGAGAAGGGAGAGGGTTGGGTTTGGGTTTTTTCGGTGGACAGGCGGCGTTCGAGTTGGTCGAGGGAGGAGAAAAAGCGATTGTGAAGGGAGAAGGGCTTCATTGGTGGGAGGATGGACCTGTATTGGTGGGGGAAGTGGAGGAAAGGTTTTTCAAGTATCTTTTTATATTACTAAAGGTAGTTGCTAGATGCTCCTCATACTTGTCCCGGTAAGTCTCAATTTCTTAGTGAGCCAGAGTAGTTTAAGATAGTCCTTTTTTTTTTTTTTCCCCTTAGTAAGTCTCATGAATTTTTTAGTTTTATTACTATAACCACCGATGCAATATATGAGAAGGAAAATGACTCACTAAGAAAATTTGGAGCTCACTTGGAAATTAGATTTTTTAATGCCCTTTCTTTTTTTTTTCCTCCCCACTCTCTCTCTATTTTTCCTCCCACTCACTCTCTTCTTCTTTCGCTCAGACTTCTCCCTCTTTCTTCAACAACCACCGTCCAAATCGATCTTAGATTTCGACCGCGCCCTCTGACGCCCGTGAAAACGACGCATATTATTCCTATATCTTTCCTCTCATTCCATTTTCATCTCCTATATTGTTTGATAGTGCTAGTAGGTTTAGGATATAATAGGGATATCCAATTTTGAGTAGTATTTAGGATTTGATCATTTGAAAATCCAATTTGAACATCCAAATTTCATCTACTCCTATGTGATATTATTTAGTAGGATTTGTATGGAATTGAGAAAAATGCATTATCACCAAACACAGTATCGGACCAATTTTGTGTGGTTATTGTTGGAATTTTGGATTAATGTATATTTAATATTTATGTAGATGGATCAATATGAGTTACTCGAATTAGACCGACGGCCTCGTATCGGAGGAAGAAGGCTAGCACGAAACCACTGCTGTACGTCTACTTACTTTAATGTGTATATTTATAAGTTCCACATTTGTGTGGTTAGATTTGATGTAACAATTATTGTCAGGAAAGAGAACCATTAGATGCATCAATCATACGAAGAAAAATAGTTACGTGGCCACTAAGGTTTAGCCAGTCGAATACATAGTTTGTGGAGCTAATAAAAAAATTCTCATTTTATAAACAGTGTTGAGATATCAATACTTGTGGAAAAGTTGACATCCGAAAATGAATACCAACTTCATTATATAAGCAGTATTGTGATGTCAGCATTATACAAGCAATGTCGGACTTATTTGGTTTAGCCGATGTCGAAAACCAAGTCGAGACTTGATCTCTGGAACCGCCAACAATGGATGGACGGACCCGCCATCGTGTTAGAAAAACTGCTAGGCGATAGTGTGTTGTACTTCCATGCTCACTATACGTAACTTTATAATTATGATGTTATGAACAATTTCACTTTTGTAATTGTACTTTTCATTTGTATTGAATAGATGATGATGTTAACTTCAACTTATTGTCAATATTATCTATTTTTCGTTATGAACTTTTTAGTTTGATGATTGTCAATATTCGTGATTTATGCGTAATGTTCGCCATTGTCGAATGATGTAACTTATTCTCAATGGTATTTCTTAAAGCAACAAATTCATATGAAAAGTCCACTGGCCGAGGTTTCATCACCGGCCAGTGAACTTTGTTGGCCAGGGTGTACAACACGGCTGGTGGGTATTAGTTTCTTTATGAAAATTTTCCAATCTTACTGGCCGGGAGTGATAAACACTTTGGGTTAGGGTAGCTTTTCGTTTATATTTAGGGAAAGATGCTAATTTCAACTTATCGTCAATTATATATAACTTTCGTTATCAATTTGTACTTACTTTGATAGAAAACGCTATTTGAAAATTTGGAACCTTACTGGCCGGGGTGGAAAACCTAGACAGTGAATACTCTGGACGAGATTACAGCCCCGGCCGACGGGGTTACAGCCCCGACCAGTGAATACTCTGGGGTTACAACTCCGACCAGTGAATACTCTAAACGGGATAGTAATCCCGACCAGTATTTGCTTAAGTCAGCATTACCGTCTCTACCACGGTTTCCACCCCGACTTTCAAAAAATAGTCGCGGCAACTAAACATACTACCAAAATCTTTAAAAATACCCATCTTCATTCATCATTCAACTTATATTGTTTATTGAGTCCATAAATACTTTAAAAATACCTCTAAATAAGGAGATTCATCGATTTTTACCAATTTTGTAATCCTATTCTTCATCTTCTTAAATCTACTCAAAAACTCTCAATAAAAGATATCCATACTAGATTTGTAAAGAAATAATAACATCAAGTTCAAGAAATATTTAGGAATCACGATGATATGCAAATTTAGTTGAAGATTTATAATTTCTTAGGTCGTTTCTTTTTCTCCCCTTTTTTCCGTTTTTTTCCTTGGACAACTCGCGCAAAAATGAGAGGACACTAAGAAAAATAGCTTGAGAGAAAAGAGGGAATGTGACTCACTAAGAAATTTATAATATCAATTTGGTCGTAAATTATAAATGGCAAACTTATAAATAGTTTGACTCATTACCCTGGGGCTCACTAGGACAAGTATGGGGCGCATCTAGCAACTCCCATTACTAAATGAAGAGAAGGGGGAAAGCTTTCAATTTAGAAAAAAATCCAAAAAAAAAAAAGATAAAATTAGGATGTGGCTTCCCTAATTTTAGAACTTTTTCAAACTTATACAAAATATAAATTTCAAAATATACAATATGCTTAACAACTATTAGCCATAAAAAAAAGAAAAAAATTATAATAAAAAAAATGTATAACTATCACATAGAAAATATCAAACTACCATTATGATAGGACATGCATGGGGAGGATTATTTTTCAAAAGAGATAAATAATTATTCTCAACTACTCAGTTCTTTATGTCAATAATAAAAACAAAATAAAATAAATTTAATGTTACTCAAACTATTGCCATGAAATTTAATTATATAATTATAAAATTACAACTACCTTTGATACCAAATTCCAATTTTACAGCATACATGTAAGAAATGAAAAAAAGAGAGATGCCTTATTGCTAGATCTCTACCGTTTTTGTCAAAATAATTCAAAGATCACAACTTCAAGAAAAGAGTGCAAACAGAAATCATCTATTTTTTAATTTTCTCTCTTCAACACTTTTGAATATAAAAGATTTATTTTAGTTATGAACATTTAAAAAAATTCTAATTGTTGAGGTTTTGGATTCAAGGGATATATAAGAGTTGAGCATAGTAGATCACTCTATACGAATATCAAATTTGCATTATCAAAGTCGATGCCCAAATATTACCATAGGAAAAAAAAAAAAAGATAATAAGAACTCCACCTTCTCCGTAATAAATATCTCCAAATATTATCAAGCATTGCGCGGGTTTTCCACTTGTTGGGAAACTAAAAAAAAAGGCAATATCTAAAGGAGCACACCACTTGACTTAGTAAGTACACTTCTGTAAGTGAGCTCATCCTCTCTTTTGAAAAGAGAGTGTTTTTCCTAACGAGCATACCAAAATTTCTCTTTAACCTATTAAGTATATGATTTCGTGCCATCACTGGTCGAGATCTAAATCCGGATCAAACAATTAACCGTCCGATCTTTACCTCCGGACGAGTTATTGTTTGGTCCAGATTTAGACCATGACTAGTGAGTTTTGCCTCTTTTGCTTAAAATAATTAACCCAAAAAAAAAAAACAAAATATGTTCTTCATTCATCCATATTATGAGATGTATTTTTAAAGGTGAGCCCAATCTATCTTGCCTCTACTTGTACTTGAATCACCTTAGAATTTATTTTTTTAAGCATATCTTATTCATTGGCTATTGTAGTCTCATTCAAATTGGAAGGGCACATTACTTTTAAATTTGATGGGATTCATTAAATTCTTAAATTCCTAAAGCTGCTCCGAGAGTTCACCATGAGAAGTAGCTTTCATGCCCCAAGTGAACACCATGTAGGCTCAAGATGGGCAAGGATTGTACATTTACTATTTATATTTCGTTTCCACCTTCTCTTTGTTTTTTGAGATGGTGAGGAAGTGATCACGGATAGGGATGGTAATGAATGCATTCATAGGTCAATTTTTGACCCACTCCATATAAAATTTTGAATTAAAAATGAAATTTTTATTTTTCTAATTCAAAATTTTGTATAGGAATGACAAAAAATTGGCTCATAAACGCATTCATTACCATCCCTAATCACGGGTCATCAATTGAAGTACAGTAAGTTGTTTCTTACCAGCGAGATAAGCACAAAATTACAATATGAAGTTGGATAATGAGAGATCTCACGTTTAAGACAGACATATAGTAATCATTCGAAGGAGAAAAAGATATTTTGTTGGGACGTGATCTTTTTTTATGCTCGTTGAATATACAAGATATTCGTGTTAAGATACGTGTAGCCCCTATTGAAGAGAAGATACAAGAAAATCGCTTACAATAGTTTGGTTATGTGCAATATAAATCTACAAATGCATCAGTTCGACGAGGAGAGTTTATCAATATAGAACAAATTAAAAGAGTAAAGGGAAGACTGAAAAAAATATGGATGAAAGTGATAAGAAAAGATGTTAATTTTAGAGACTTAAATAAGGACATATTACATAATAGAAATGAATGGAGAACGATTATCAGTGTGAGCGATCCGACGTGATTCTCTTTTGGTTAATGTAGCCTACTCCAGTCCCCAAGAACTTGGGATAAAAGGCTTAATTGCTATTGCTATTGTTGTTGTTGTTTATGATCTTTTCTTTATGGTCTTTCTTCAAAAGAAAAAAATTTATGGAGAGCAGGCTAGGACACAAGAGGGACAATGTTTTATTGAGTCATTGATTTTCCTACAAAAATATTTTCGTATTTATGAATTTTTGGTATGGGGATGCTTGTAGTAGGCTTGATAATAAAGTGACAATGATGCTTAAACTCTGCATTAATGAACCCTTTTGCTATGGATGAGAATTGGCTGGTCCACCCCACTCTATTAAAAAATTTGAATTAAAAATAAAATTTTCATCTTTCTAATTCAAAATTTTAAATAGGGCAAGCCAAAAATTGATTCTTAAACCCGCCTATTCTCATCTCTAATTTATTGGACCCTCCCTCGATCGAGAAGCTAGTACGAAGAGATCTGGCTTGAATTTTCTTTTTTTCTTTTTTTTTTTTCCTACTGGAGAATGTGATAATGCTAAGAAAAATAGTTAATAGGAATGCAATATTGGTCAAATAAAAAAGAAAGACTTTTTCTACTTTTTCTCTCTATTTTGATATTGCCATGCATCAAATATTGCCATACTGATGCAACAGAAGAAAAACTAAGATATGTGGCAGAAAGAAAAATAGAATTAGGACGAAGATATGAGAATGAAATTAGAGATTTAGAAATAAAAATATAATGTGATATAAGGGATAAGATTCAAGCCTCATATCCAAAAAAGTCACTATATCCACTCTCACATGAATCACTCGATAAAAAATTTAAGAGTACCAACACTACAAGAAAATGGGTTTATAGTGACGATATCTTAGTGACAAGTATTAAAATTGTCACTGAAATTGATTATTTGTGACAAAAATTAAATGTTGTCACAAATATTATGTTTTTAGTGACGGAGATAAATAATTGTCACAAAAACATAAATTTTTGTGACAACAGATAAAAACTTGTCACAAAAACACAGTTTACAGTGACGCGAAAGAAATATCGCTACTAAAATATAAGGTTTTTAGTAACGACGACTAAAATTTGTCACTAAAAAATAGTTTTCAATGACGCTAACAAAAACTTGTTGCTAAAACTTAAATATTCAGTGACAACAAAGAAAAAATGTCACTACAATTAATTTTTAGTAACGAAGGCTATAAATCGTCACTGAAAATTAAATTTTTTTTGTGACAACTAAAAAAATTGTGACTAAAACTGAGTAATCAGTAACAGAAACTTTATGTAGTCACTAAAACATAAATATCTGATCATACATGTCAGTTGCTTAAAATCTAGTAATTGTATTTTCCCTTGTAATCTTCTTTGGAATGGGAGGGATCTTTACTTCCTGTATATATTATGCTCCAGCTATCCCTTGGTTAACTCACTTGAGTGGTTGCTTCCACAATAAACTGCCCCTTTTAAAACAAGAATGCTAATTTTTTATCAGTTATGCTGTCTTATATCATAATCATTGTGGTATATATGTCACATGGAAGTTGCTTGCTCTCATTTGAGTTATTTCAAATGTTCCTCTGCAAGTGCCCTAGTGAGAGGCTGAAATAGGGCAATAAGGCAACAAATGAAAAATAAAAATAGTTCTAGCACAAATATGAAATAAATACACTTATGAGGATAGATCTCAACAACGAAAATGTATCACAATGAAGATAGAGATTACAATAATTAAATCTTCTTTCAAGTATATTAGAGATCACAAGCGTAATTTTAATTAACAAATAACAAGCATACTTTTACGAAAGATGGGGGAGAACACAATTGACATGCTAATATGTAGTGGTGGGTCTGCATGGTTCTTTTCTTAGAGAGAAAAGAAAAATAGAAGAAAAAATACAAATCTTTATTAACGTTCATTCTTCTATTCCTAATACAACCTATCCATTGTTATGTTACAACTTATATAGGTAAGGATGGCAGACAAGAAATGGATGGAAATTCCCAATAGAGCAAGCATTGAATATATAAAAGGAGTCGATGATTTTCTTGATTATGCTTTTTCACAGCCTGAAGTCACAGATAGAGTACGTTGTCCATGTAACAAATGCATAAATACTGTTTATAAATTTCGCAAGGAAGTGAGACCTGACTTATTTAAGAAAGGTATTGTGAACAATTATAAAGTATGGGTGCTTCACGGAGAATAATATAAATCATATCTTCATTGGTCTAGAAATATTTTGATTATAACGTAATAATACATGTCTCATAAAAACAGAGGAATCCAATAACGGGTGAGAAAGCAGAACCAGATGATATTTGGTTAAAACAGCACACTAAATTGAATGCGCAAGGAGAATTACAGTGGTCTGATGCGAAATCACAAGAAATACATGTCAGTGTTTATATTATTCCTACTTTATGTTGCACTTATTTACATTCATTTACATATATTCCTCAGTTGTATCCATATATGTCCGTAGTTTTGCACTTATTTACATTCATTTACATATATTCCTCAGTTGTATCCATATCTGTCCGTAGTTTGAAAATTGTACACTTTATTAAGTAGGAATTATACCAAATCAACCTGAATCACATTGAAATTTAATATCCTATTTTATAATTATGTTTTTAAACTCTCATAAAAATTTCACAGTAATTTGATGATATTTTGACTGACAAGTAGATATATTCCTCAGTTGTATCCATATCTGTCCGTAGTTTGAATTGTGCACTTTATTAAGTAGGAATTGTACCAAATCAACCTGAATCACATTGAAATTTAATATCCTATTTTATAATTATTTTTTTAAACTCTCATAAAAATTTCACACTAATTGGTTGTGATTATGACTTCAAAATAATAATTTTCTCAGCTGCACCGGTATTGGACTGGTGCATAAGCGGTGCACTAAATTGATTACAAATTATAACAAACCGCCATGGATAGCTTTAAAATTTTATATTCTATTTTATGAGTTTGTTTTAATACTCTCATAAAAATTTCACAGTAATTTGATGATATTTTGACTGACAAGTAGATATATTCCTCAGTTCTATCCATATCTGTCTGTAGTTTTAATTGTGCACTTTATTAAGTAGGAATTGTACCAAATCAACCTGAATTACATTGAAATTTAATATCCTGTTTTAGGATTATGTTTTTAAACTCTCATAAAAATTTCACTTTAATTGGTTAAGATTTTGCCCTCTAACTTGAATTTGTATTATGTTTTTGGAGTTTTTTTGACCATTGTTACTAATGCCTTTATTTATTATTATTTAATTACAGGAAAAACTACATGAGCTTGTCGTAAAATAAACACAAGATGATGAACCTCAGATATCTCGTGATGACATATTGCTTCATGTGCTTGGTGAGAAATCAAGATATTTTCAAGAAAAAGGAGCAGGGAAAAGGCCTCCGAGTAAAAGACCTCGGCAGGATGTTCAGGAGTAAGTGGAGAAGGCTATAAGTGATGCTAGAGAGACAATGATGGTTGAAGTGGCTTAAAAAATTAGAGAAGAAGTTCAGACAGAGTCAGATGAGAAATTAAAAAAACAGCTAGCTGAGTCGGATGAGAAATTAAAGACACAGCTAGATGAGTGAGATAAGAAGTTGAAGACAAAGCTACAAGAGGTACGAGCTGAAATTAGAGCTGAGATGCAAGCTGAGTTCGAGTCCATGTTTCAAGAGAGAATGGCTTCTTTTTTTGGTTCTATATCACAATCAAAAAATTGATTTTTATGTGTTTATATGGATTTAATACTTTGCTGCGGACAAAAACAAGTTACAATTTGTGCAAGACTGGATCGTTTTTCTTACTAATATTTTAGCATGTTTATGTGATGAATTTTATTTTTCTATTATACATCATTGATATATATATATCAGCTAATTATAAAACATCTCCTGTGAATATGGTGTTTGAAAATATGAATGATTGTATATGAATGATTGTATATATTGTATTTGTAACAGATATGTGTATTAGCTATTTGAAGATGCAATTAATATCGTCACTAATAAATTTATTAGTGACAAATTGACATTTTTCTGTGACACGTACTGTTATCACAAATTAGATTTAGTGATAACGAACATCGTCACTAAAGAGTTATAATAGTGACAATATAATAGTTTTTCTGTCACAAGTTTTATTGTCACAAATACGATTTAGTCATGTTGAAAGTCGTCACTGAAGCGTCGTAATAGTGATGATATAATAACTTTTTAGTGACAACTATTGTTGTCACTAATACGAATTAGTGACGATATTAGGTGTCACAAAAAAAATGTTATAGTGACAATCTAGTTAGTGTTTTGTGACAAGTTATCGATGTCACTGAAAACTAAGTCGTCACTGAAGAGTCGTAATAGTGACGATATAATAACTTTTTAGTAACAACTATTGTTGTCACCATTACAAATTAGTGACGATATTAGTTGTCACAAAAAAGAACTTATAGTGACAATCTAATTAATGTTTTGTGACAAGTCATAATTGTCACTGAAAACTATTTTCAGTGACGGACACTAATAGTCGTCACAAAAACCTTCAGTGATGCCCACATAAGCGACGACACTTAGTCGTCACTAAACTCGTTACTGAATATTTTCAGTGACAACTTGAAGACTTTCAGTGACGACTTTTCTCGTCACTAAAAACCCATTTTCTTGTAGTGCAAGTTATGTACTCTTAAAATAGATTTCTCTAAAACAATTCACTCTGCGTTATTCTAAAACATAATAACAAAATACATGGAAAACTCTACGTGCATCACCTATAAACAAAACCAAATCAAATCTAAACAAAATAAAACCAAATCTAATCACATTTAAAATTTGAAATCCTAATAAACTTGCCTCAGTTGTCCCATCATAATTTCTTTTCATTATGTTAATGGATTTTCTGTTTTTATGGATAATGATATTTTTCTTTTAAGCTAGCAGTAAAGAGAGATAATAGTTATTACCATAATTTTCTTCAACGTTCAATATAAATGACTGGTTGCTTTAGCTCTATCACCAAAAGAATAAATCTGGAAAACTCGGACTCAAACAAAACGAATACTCGAAGTACTTGCTGAGTTTAAAAAATGGTCTCAGAAATTGACCGCAGATAATGATTGTGTGATGAAGAGAATATATCTAGAAAGAATCTTCATAATTTATCTTGTTGCCGATCACATTGTCTACAAGATTTGATACTTCCATTTTAAGATGCATTCCTATATTGTTTCGAGTTGCCAACTTCATATCATAGACCACTAGGTGCTTATTGGTCGCGTCAAAAAATATCTAGTAGCTAGATTTAGCATATGATCCACTTGATGTTAATGTAGAAGCATTGTGCAATCATCAACATAGTCACTTTCATTTTTAATGTATTCACTAGCCGGAGATTGTTGGAAAACCGTAAGAGTTTTGTTGTTCATATCATATCCTGATGATTGCTAGATATACATTCAAATTCAGAGGTTGATTGGTTCACAGAAAGTGAATTGGAAAATGGAACAAAAAATAGAGAGAGAGTCTACTTTCCACAATATAAAACCGTACTTTTTATATAGGGTTAATTACACTCAGACCTCTTGTAGTGTGGGGTGTATAACTTATCACCCCTAAAAGTTTTAAACTCTCACTTAGATTCCCTAGATTGCAGAAAAAATATTTTCGTCTGAGCTTCTCTGTCAGTTTTTTTTTCTGCGGTTCAGGGAGTCTAAGTGAGAGTTTTAAACTTTAGGAGTGATAAGTTATACACCTCTCATACTACAGGAGGCTTGAGTGTAATTAACCATTTTATATAAATTAGTTCATGAAAGTGGATATTATGGAAAGTGGAGTACTTACTTACATGGCATTAAAAGTTGGGGCTTATGGATACAATGGTTTTTGCACTGAGTCAATGCTAAAAGTTGCCTCCCATAGTCTTCTTTTATTTTTTTAGCGGGAGAGATATCCTCCCTCACGATTTTTTTTTTCTTTCTCTCTCTTTATTTTCAAAGGACCAATTTTAATAACCAATTTCTATGAAATTATTAATAGAAAGTAAGAGATAACTTTTCATGACCAATTCCTATAAAACAATCAAAAAAAATAATAAAATAGAAAATACATGGATCTCACCAGTCTGCTTTCCATTTTTAACTTTTCATGAACTAATCAACCCTTAGACTGTATTTGGCTTGAAAGAAAATGGAAGAAGGAAAAAGAGAGAGGAAAAGAGAAAAGAACAGAAAAGAAAAAGAAATGGAAATTGGTTTTTCTTTGATTTGATGTTTGGTTAGTAAAAGAATATTTTCTTTTCTTT
The DNA here is from genome assembly GCA_036321105.1 of Dracaena cambodiana. Taxonomy (NCBI): domain Eukaryota; kingdom Viridiplantae; phylum Streptophyta; class Magnoliopsida; order Asparagales; family Asparagaceae; genus Dracaena; species Dracaena cambodiana. The sequence goes on from JAYEPQ010000013.1 coordinate 30,146,750, forward strand.
CAAATTTTTCATCCAACCAAATAATAGAAATATTTTCGTCCTTAATTTTCTTTTCTTTTCCTTCATTTTCTCTCAAACTAAACAGAACGTTAAATTTTGTCTCAACAACTGTTCACCAAGCCATCTTTTCTTTTTCCTCCAAAATTTGCTCAGTGGATAAGTATGTTGTTAATTATAAAAGTCACCAATAATTGGTGGAGTACTCAACAAGTAGGGATGTCAAACACAAGTCATTGTAAGTTTTGAATTGAGATAATAGGTGGTTTTACTTTATTAGATGGGAAAAGTAGTTGTAAAATGGTATACTGAAAAAAATAATAATAATAAGGAGAAAGGTATACAAGCTTGAGGTATTGGTAAAGTACTCTGATGACATATTCGCATATGTAGAAGAGAAACTCTCTACAAGTTTTTCTTGACAAAGTTATCGTTCATCATGGTCTCATTTGGACATTTTATAGAACATTTAGAGTATGATGATGATAGAATTAGGAGATCTTGTCTCATTCGGACATTTTTTCGAATATATCGAGTACACTGGCGAGATCCTCATACTTGGCATACATTATGATGACAGTGGCAAGGAAGAGTGGAGATTGCATTTGGTGAAGAAGGTGTAGAGCTGACAGTGTGTGGACGGTTGATTCAGGTGAGGGACTGACCTGTGAGAGTGGGAGAGGACTGGCTAATCTGCTAGGTGGGTGAGCAGAGGAAGGGGGCGACCGCTGGAGTGAGCGAGGGAGGAGGCAAGCGGGAGAGAGAGAGCGGGGGAGAGCGATGGGTTGTGAGAGAATGCGGGTGAGGAAAAATGGAGAGTATGAGTTTGAGAGGGTTAAAATTGGAAGAAAATTTGTGTTTACCAAGAAAAATCCTCTCTTTTTAAAAGAGAGTTCACTCTCACTAAGTAAAGGTGCTCCCTAAAGTCAAGTGGTGTGCTCATTTAGAATTTCCCTCATTTGAAATATACTTGTATTCCTTTCACTCCAAAGACACATTTAAAGAAATGCTTACTTTGATAAGGAAAATAAATCATTAAAATTTAAAATTTTACTTTTGCCAATATTGAAATTGGTAAAAACTAAAATACTTGTGGTATTTTGGTTTAAAAAAAAAGATGAAGAAGAAAGCTTAGCTTATATCATATGACATGTATGGTTAGTATTAATTTGGAATTCAAATGGACAAGAAATTTAGGAAAAACTTTTGATAATAAAGACTACTATTGCTGGACGAAGGGAGTACTATCTTTACTTTATATTGAGAATTATAGTTATGCGAGAATTATAGTTATGCAAGGTTATCTGTAGGGAAAATCTAAATGCACCCTTTAATTTCTAAATACCCTCTCTTACTAAGTACAACTATAAAATTCAAAGATATATATATATATATATATATATATATATATATATATATATATATATATATATATATATATATATATATATATATATATATATATATATATATATATATATATATATATATATATATATATATATATATATATATATATATATATATATATATATATATATATATATATATATATATATACACATATATATATATATATATATATATATATATATATATATATATATATATATATATATATATATATATATACACACACACATATATATATATATATATATATATATATATATATATATATATATATATATATATATATATATATATATATATATATATATATATATATATATATATATATATATATATATATATATATATATATATATATATATTTAAAATACCCTTCTATATTCCTAAATTACGCTTCTCCATTATCTCTTCAAATTCTAAATGCCCCTCTCTCCCAATCATTTCTTTTCTCTTTTCAAAAATTCCAATATATCAAACACCTCAAAAAATTATAGTCTACTTCTAAGCAAAAAAATAAAATATGTAGATGTGAAAAAAAAATTTAATAAAATATTTTATTTATGTACAAATTTTATTTTTTTTGTAAAAGTTAAATTATTTCTTAAAGAAATGATTGTGCTCTTGATCGCCAGATATTTCCTTCGAATCTTTTGAAATTGATAAAGGCTTTATTATTTATTGTATAGATTTTTTAAGAGGTTTAGAGAGATTTATTATTTAAGTTTTGGGAGAATTAATATGGTTTAGAAAGAGATTTAGTTAGAAGATGGAGGAAGAAGATGAGGTTAGAAACTGTTCCAAATATTTCATTGCAAAATTTAACCTGTAATTAAAATAATTTTCCAAATAGTTTACTTTGAAATTGAAAGAATACATTTAAAGCTTCATTATCTATCAAAATAATTAGGATCATTTTTTTTTCTTGATATGTTGAATTCCCTTTCACTATACCAAAAACTTATATTGAAGTCTCTTCTACTGCACCAAAAACTTCGAAATTTATATTTTAATACGCGAAGTTCTTTCCACTGTACCAAAATATGTCCCCGCAGGGAAAAACTTGGGGTTTAAGCAATGATATTATTTTTTAAAAAAAAATCACAATTAAACACAAGCCCATAGGGGAAAACTTGGATTTTCGACGGTGGTATTATTTTTTTTTTAAAAATTCATAATTAAATATGAGTCTAGGGATTTTAGACTGAGTTACTCTGATACCATATTGAAACTAACCCTATAGACGCTAGTTCTGGTGGCTAAATAGATTACCTACGTGTTTGATACTTAAGACTTAAAATATCTAGTGATTAACTATTTAATTTAGATTTCATAGCTAGTGACAATATTAAGCTCTCAAGTCTCCATAACTGTTAACCGAGTCATCAACAATTGAAAATTGACAATTTACTTTAAAATAAACATTCTTTGAAAAATAATATCTAGATTTTTTTTTTAATTTTAAATAAACGAAAACAGTTGAAACAATTACTCATTTTATTTTCTTCTCTACTCTAAATGGAAAGCAGTCACTGTTTGCTTAATATTAACTAAGACTGTCTACCAATATATATATATATTTTATTTTCCGTATTTGGTTCCAAAATTACCTTCTCGAGAAAATCTATATGTTAATCGCTAAATTCTTTCTTGAGATAATATTACTGGTTTTAAAAAAATAATGAGATATAAATATAACCTTGGATTACTATTTTCTTCGGAAATTATGGCTCTGATAAGCTAAGAAGGAAGGAAGAAAGAAAGAATAAATGATGGACATTCCCCGCAGGTTGAAGGTCCATTTTGGGTAGAAATCTAGGTTTTACGTAGCAGTACTATTTTTTTTTTTTCTAAACTTCTGATACCATATTGAAAGTCCTTTCCACTGTACTAAAACTTCAAAGTTATGCTAAAATATAAGAGAAATTATTTTGTATTTTAACAAGAATGTTTTTAACTTAGCCAAATTAAAGAGCTCAAGTGGTCCAACGAAGATTGAATAGTAGTTTGGCTGAGGGACCGAATTTGAAATAGATGGCAAGGATGAGACCCACACGTTTTTGTTACCGGTGGAAAGGGGAGTTTCCAAATGAGCACACCATTTTTTCATTTTTCTAATGAGCCCACTTTCCAATCCGAACGAAAAAGAGCTATTTAGGGACTTCCTAGGAAAAGTGATGTGCTACTTCAAAAACTCCCGTCGGAAGGACGTAATGATCCTGGAAAATATACAAATAAGCAAGCAAGTGGGCATTTATCAAATGTAGGCTCAACTCAAGCTCATTAAAAGGAGGGTATATATGATGGGACAATTAAGTAAAGATTTTATTAAGATTTAAAAATTTAGATGCGATCAGATTTAGATTTTGATTTGATTTGATTTTTTATTTTTATTTTATAGTGGTGGTTTAAGTAGAGTTTTATATATATTTTGTGTTAGTAAACGGAAAATTAACTGACATAAAAAGAAAATTCATCACTAATGCTTAGATAGGCCTATCAATATATTATACATAATACCACTCAACATAACAAATAAAAATAAAATCATTCACTGTCTGCATGCATACCATGTGTAATATATTGATAGGCTCAACTAAGCGCCAATGACGGATTTTCCTTCTATGTCAGTTAATTTTCCATTTACTCATTTTGTAATTATGTTCTAGAATAATCAACAGCGTATTTTTTTAGATAGATTTATCTTAAGAGCATGTAATTTGCTACCTTTAAAATTTTTCTCAAGTAATTCCCGTGAGAGTGGTTATATGACTCGTCTACGTGTGAAGCTCGAATCATATCTGCTTTGTATTATATCCTAATTTTATCTCCAAATCTCTAATTTCATCTTCAAATTTTCATACCAAATTCTAATTTCACTTCTGTCTTGCATAAAATTACCTCTCAAACAAATGATGAAAGTGGAGAGTAAACATATTTAAATGCAATAATGATTTCATGAAAATTCAGGATGGAATGCTACATCTATGCATGATAAAGCATAAACTCATATTAAGAAAATAACTATGTTAAAGATATATTAGAAAATTAATTCTCTATTTATTAGTTTAAATTTTTGGATTAGCTTTTTGGGCTCCATAATTTTTTTTATTTTTATTTTTGCTAAAACAAGACCTCAGTGGCTACCTCCTCTAATAGACAGCTAAAACAAGTAGATGCATCTCGAAACTAATTTTTTTTTTAAATATCTATTTAGTTTTTGGCCTAAACTGTCACATGTCTTAACGTGTAACAATATATAATGTTTGTGTTAAAATTTGTGGTGCTTTTGTTTGGTTGAATATACATTTATATAAATTTGACATAATTTTTTTTTAAACTTTCAAACAGATTATGATGGAGATCAGATTTGATATGAAATGATTTTATTTGTTTTTAAGATTTTATAGGATTTGATTTAGTTTGCTGGATTTGATAGGATTTTGGATTCTATTAAAATTTTATTTGTTAGATATTTCCTATAAATAAATAAGCTCTACACGAAGTATTTTGTAGAAAATTGAATAATGAATGAAATATGAAAATTTGAGAAAATTTTTGCGTGGATTTCATTTGAGTCAAAATCTCTTCTTCGTTGAGAGCAAGCGTGGATTCGCTTAGGTGGATTCCCACGCCTAGGTGTATTCCCACGTCCGTTCTGTATCACATTATTATTATTATTATTATTATTATTATTATTATTATTATTTTGAAAATTTTAAACTAGTCCATCTAAGTCCTATACAATTTTTAGATAAAACATTAGCTTTTATACGAAGGATAAAAGAACCCTAAAAGTTAATTGTACTCTAGATGATATAATTTGAAACATTCTGTTTTTAAAGTTTTAATTTTATTAGATAATAATTCCTAAGTTTACAATTGTTTCTTTAGCGTACAATTTTTTCTCCACTTGAGAGGCCAAAAAAAATAAAAAACAAATTTAAAAAAAAAAAAATCCTTGGTCCAAATCTCAACACTTTGCTTACCAAGCAACTCCTAGTAAAAGTTTGGTAGTTATAGGAGCAAGTTGGCTCAAACAATTAACGTAAGAGTTCTCAAACAAATTTTCAAACACATGCAACATTAACCGAAATTAACAAAACATATCCTATTAAATATAGATATTTGATTAAATATATTCACATGAACTTGCCCCCTCACATCCCTACACGTGGCCAAATGCCCCGTGGCATGATGGGTCGGGTGCTGGTCACCAACACCCATCCAAACCTACCAATGAATGTCATGCTCTTGCCTAGCTAGCTACAACCCCCACTTGTCACAACTCCTCATTAATCCACAAAACTCGATTGGTCAACGCCCTCACCCTCTATAAATACTCTCGTCCAATCCAAATTTCAAATCAAAGAGATCAAACGAGAGAATTTCTATTAGAAAAACGACCAGCCATCTGAAAGAAATATATATCGCGATTCTGACCATCTAGAAATGGTGTTCCCAATTGTTTTGCCGGAGGTTGCAACACACTGGCTAAGATCGTTCTCCAAGCCATCGAGAAAGCTTAGAAGGCAAGGGTCCATCCACCGGGCCAACTCTAGACTACACCCGGTACAAACTTTGTACCCTAGCGTCACAAAGTGCTCGCTAGAGGGTAGGGAGTCGCAAACCATCATTTGCGACTTCCAATCTAGCCTCCTAAGGTCCCAATCCATGTTCCCATACTTGATGCTTGTTGCATTTGAAGGTGGAAGCTTGCTTAGAGCCTTGTTCCTCCTCCTAGCCTACCCTCTAATCTCGATTATTATCGGCGTTAACAAGGAGGTTAGCCTCAAGATTATGGTGTTCATTAGCTTTTGTGGGCTTAGGAGGAAAGATGTGGAGATTGTGAGTAGGGCAGTGTTGCCAAAGTTTTTCTTGGAGAATATGAATGTTTATTGCTATGAGGTGTTGGCTTCAACAAAGAGGAGGGTTGTGGTGAGTAGAATGCCAAGGGTGATGATGGAAGGGTTCTTGAGGGAGTATTTGGGTGTGAGTGAGGTTGTGGGAGTTGAACTAAAGGTCCTTGGTGGATTTTACACTGGCTTGGTTTCTTCTGGCTCTAGCTTGATTGAGAGGCACAAGGTTATCAAGGATTTGTTTGGTGAGAAGAAGGCTGATGTTGGTCTTGTTAGCTATTGCAATCCTCAAGACAATCTCTTCATCTCTTATTCCAAGGTTTGTTTTGTTTTTTTTTTTTTTTAATTCAAAATTTTTAATAGGACAAACTAAGAATTGCCTTGAATCTATCCACTCTCATTCCTAGATATCATAATAAAAAATTATTAGAAAAAAATATGAAGAAAGCTACTAGGAAAATTATGTTCTCAAAAGAATATATCACCTAAATATACATCCGTAGCTGGAAATAGAAGGAAAATTTTCTACCATCATGGCTTAAAACTACATTTAAATTATCATAAGTATCATTTTTATGATATATTTTGTAATTTGCAAATACTATTTATCTCTCATTCAACTACTGAAAACTCATTTTATGGTCAAAATGACATGTAGATATATATGGCTAAATATTTGCACGCGTTTGAGATTTAACATAAAAATTATTATGTACAGTATTAATCAAGATGGCCCGCTGTATTCTTTAGAATTAAATTTGAACCCAACATGCTCAAACAGTAGATTTTTCTAAAAAGGACAAACATTATCATTGATTTATCACACTAAATATTGTCCCTACAACTTATCAATTCCTTTAATTGTTGATATTAATATACATCCTTTATCCCAAGGGAAATTCTAAATGCGCACCATATTTTACTAGTGAGCACCATTTACCTCTATGTTGTAAATACCTTTACTGAATAGTATGTGGTGCTCACAAGTAAAATATGGTGCGCATTTAGAATTTCCCTTGTCCCAAATATCACCACTGTGGCACTAACGTGTCCCCACATTTTCTCACAGGAACCCTACATTGTCACGAGAGAGGCCAGTGGTCCTTCATCAGTGACCCCAAGGGACAAGTACCCTAAGCCCCTAATCTTCCACGATGGCAGGCTTGCGTTCCTCCCAACCCCCCTATCCTCCCTCTTCCTCTTCCTCTACCTCCCCTTCGGCCTAACCCTAGCCCTAGCCAGGATCCTGCTAGGCATAGCCCTACCCTACAAGTTAGCCCAAGTCCTTGTCCCGATATCTGGGCTCAGACTCAAAGTCCAGAACCTAAACTGCACCCAAGCTAGCCCGAACGGAGTCCTATACGTTAGTAACCACAGAACCCTACTTGACCCTCTCATGCTGACTGCAGCCCTAGCCAGACCTCTGGCTGCAGTAACATACAGCCTGAGCCCGGTGTCGGAGCTGCTCGCTCCGATCAGGACGGTCCGGCTGACGAGGAACCGGTCCGCTGACGCGGCGACAATTCAGAAACTGTTGGCCGAAGGTGACCTGGTGGTGTGCCCGGAGGGGACTACGTGCAGGGAGCCGTACCTGCTGAGGTTCAGCGCGCTGTTTGCGGAGCTGGCCGACCGGATGGTGCCGGTGGCGGTGGACACTAGGGTTAGCATGTTCTACGGGACGACTGCGAGCGGGTTCAAGTGGCTGGACCCGGTGTTCTTCCTGATGAACCCCCGGCCGGAGTATGAGATCAGGCTGCTAGGGTTGGTGCCGAGGGAGCTAACGTGCGCAGGGGGGGTGAGGGGAGTGGATGTGGCTAATGGGATACAGAGGATGTTGGGGGAGGAGTTAGGGTTTGAGTGCACCAGCTTGACGAGGAAGGATAAGTACTTGATGCTGGCTGGGAATGAAGGGATTGTGAAATGAGGCAAAATCAAGAAGAGATTGATTATTAGATTGTAATTATTGTTTTTATTTTTTTTTATTGTGTTGTATTTATTTAAATTGTGTTGGTAATGAGACAATAAACATGCACTTGCCTTAATTCTTTTGTTAAGAGCGAATGAGCCTTAACTCAAGCGGTATCACTCCTCTCTAATTTGGACTCAATTTAGCTAATATTGTCAAAAAATATATGTGTGTGAGTTTGACTAGAAAAAAAAAAAAATTGTTATATTTGAGTATATTATCAATGAGAGATCCAAGGACTAACTCTTGGCTCTGTTATATTCAAATTTTTGAATTTAAAATGAAAATTGTTTGGACTCGCAATTCTCATCTATCTATTATGATTCACTGAATTAAATTCCTAAAAGAAACTTGGTATTTCTTCACAGTGTGTAGAAATAATAGAGATTTAAGCAATCCTGATTTATAGTCTAATTATCTAGCTAGAGACGTAATTTAGAATATGATTGATTTGTGAGCATATGCAAGTGTCTTTTATGGAGAATAAAAGCAGATGATGGAGAAAAACTTTTAGTGATTTAATTATATACAACAAACCCTTTTGTGAAATATTATTCAACTTTTGGAGTTGCATTGAACAAACAACTTAGGCTCGAGGGAAAATGAAGGAAAAGAAAAGAAAATAAAAAAGAAAATATTTTTTATTTTTTTGGTTTAAGGGACAATTTAAAAGAATTTTTTTTTTTTTACTAACCAAATATCAAAAGAAAAACTAATTTCCATATCCTTTTCTTTTCTAATCTCTTTTTTTTTTTGGTTCTTCCATTTTTTTTCCAAACCAAACACAAACGTAGACTAGGATGCATGTCGGCCATCAAATATTAATTCAACATCTTGGCTTCTTCTTGTTCCTCCACCTCTCCAAGAAAATACCTCCTCAACTCCAACACAACATGCATGAATAAAAAAAAAAGTGAAAAACTAGTTAAATTAAATGTCTAAACACATAACGTGGAGGCTAATTACATAATTAAGAGTCTAATTAGGACCACGTCCATTGCTTCATGGGACTATAAGTGAAGTTGTATGTTTTTTGGCCATTGAGAGAAGGTGACCTAACTCGGACATGGAAGGAAACTTAGGCTGTCATGCAATTAATATCGCTTGCATGCATCATGCGCCACAACTTGGATGAGTTGTGATGTGAAGTGGGACTCTCTAATTAGTTGGTTACTAATTATCTTTCATGAATAGGCTTTTGAGTTATATTTTATTTGTTATTTAACAACATGTTAATGTTTACTACCGTTAGTGTTCTAACGTTTCCATGCTCGAGAAAATGACAATCTTACTGCAAAAGTCACATTACTGAGATTTAATAGATAAATCGAAAAAATAGAAACTTCAGGAGAAAGATCAAATAAGAAGATCAGATCAGAGAACAATAAGCATTAACGAGATTTAGAGTAAGTTCTATATCAACAGACCGAATCAAACTTTACTATTAATGATGTTTGTAAATTACAATTTTTTATTCTACAAGCTGGAAAAGTGTGATATTTCAAAGGAGGTGAGGTAGAGGTGCACACTGTATTATACTAAAAACAACCGTTAGAGTATATTAAACTATCCACTTTTTAATTTACTTCGAAAATATTTAACTTAGAGATAGCTTTAGTATTATAAACAAATTGCAACTTGGGATATTCGAATTAAGTTATGAATGGTTTTCTCTATAACGTTGCCTTTCTATTTTCACACTCAATGCTTGTTCAAACACTTGCGTATTTTAACTTTTTCTTATAAATAATTGTATGCTTATATCATGAGAAATTAAGAATGCATCCCCTAGATATAATACAAGTAATTTTAGGCTTATGTTTTTTGTATTTTTACTATTATTAAACCTTGATTGGAACTATAGCTCAAAGAATATCAACTATAAAAAAGATTGGAATTGTAAAATATTTGCTACTTAACAATGTACGCGGATGAACTTTTTGAGAAAAACACAATGGTACGTTAACGTGTCTATTCATTTTCACATGCAGAGGTACGTCTTTGTTCTACACTATAAAGATATGGTGAGATATATCGAGAGGCTACATAAAATGAAAATGCATCACTTTCCCAACTTTTGTTTTTCCCATAATGCAACAAGAAACTCCAGAAGTAGGGATGGTAATAGACACGTCCACGAGTCAATTTTTTATCTGTTTTATACAAATTTTTAAATTAAAATTGAAAATTTTATTATTTTTTTTAAATTCAAAATTTTGTGTAGGAAGGGACAAAAATTGGTCCATAAACACATTCATTACCATCCCTATCAGCAAGCGACTTGTGCTTGTGTAGAACACCAGTACATTTTAGTACAATAACAACAATAACAATTAAGTCTTTTATTCTAAATACTTGAACCTATGTACATTTGTCTTTTCTAAAAAATCAAAATGGCCTATAATTTAGTTCTGTCTACTCTCCTTCCTTGAAGCAAACTTGTAAGACTAGATTGTAAATTCCCTTGTAAAGTTTTTTTTATTTTTTTGGTTTTTTAGATGGCATGTCATTGCTAAATCAGTTTCGTGTTTTCTTTCCTTATTGATTGCTACAACAAAGAACAACATCATCGCATGAAATAAATGTGATCATAACTCTTAGTACTTCATACAAATATATGCCACCAATTTATACTCCATTAGAATCTTAAATAAAGAAGATTAATTTCCTCTCTTAATTGAACTCCATTGTTTTATCAAATAACCAAGATATTTCACACCTCATTAGAATTGTTTTTATTTATAAATTGGCTATTATTTTTTGGACAAGTATAAAGCCTCTTCTTCATCTTTGTTCTAAGGAAAATAGGCTTAGGATTTAATTTTGTGTATGTGCGTTGAATTGTGTTTTTGTTTTTGTTTTTGTTTTTTTTGGTTAATATTGCAATATCTCTATTTTGCAATATTACTAATTATTGCAAAATATATATTTTGCTCTGTGCCTTAACTTGAAATCCATCTCTTAGGAGAAAATAAAAATCCTATATTTTTAAAAGCTTTTAGTGTTATTTGTCATGGAATATTTTTATAACAAATTCATTTATCTATCCCTTAAAAAAAAAGAAAAATCTAATAAACTTTAACCCGACCTCTAAAAGTTATAGATCTCCTTGTTGAATTACTTCAATTTTGACTCGAAATCCATATCAAAATGCTGTGGGTTCTTCATGACACATAACCTTTTTCATGAGTTATTAGTAAATCATGGGTGTTCTATCAAGTATGACATATATTTTTTATTGTGTTACTTAAAATTTTTTGCATTACATATTTATTTTCTAACAGTGCAACGTCATATAGATGGGCTATTTTAAGGGGTCGTCTCATTTTCTACGTATAAAAAATGAAAATGGAATTTGAAATGCATTTCCTCTATGAGACATACTTCTAAAAATTACTTACCAAAAATCTGCAAGCGGTTTTACAAAACTAAAAAAAAATGACTAATTTTTTTTTTGTCCCGCATTATCTTTTTAATGTCTATTCCATATATTGCAACAGATGGTCATATGTAGAGCTTTTTAAAATTTTTTGAAATAAATATTCTCAATCATATTCATTACTTCTTCCTTGATCAGCACTTTGTGAATATTTATGCATTTTGAGGAGTATTTAAAGTTTTTAATAGTAATTGAAAAATGCAACAGTATCTGATTTTTTTTTTTTTTAAGGATAGTACATCAAAATTGGAAGATGTTGTTGTATATTTTTAAAAATTAGTATGAAAAATTTTTGTAGGAGGGCATGCCATAGATTCAAGACAATGAAAAAATGGGCCTATATTAAGCCTGGCCCAAGAATTGTTAACCTCATTTTCTAGTTTCTACTTCCAATCTCCAAGATAGTGACATTGTTGTTGTGTACCAATCAAGTAGGGGAATTTCTAGATGGGCACAACTTTTTTTCCTAGTGAGCCCACTTTTCCTAGTGAGCACATCATCTCTTTTGAAAAGAAAAGATTTTTCTAGTGAGCATACTATCATTTCCAAAATACCCTTCCATCTTTTCCTCTCTCTCACGTACTTGATCCGGGCTAACAGTCCCGGATCAATTTGAAGTGATCCGGGACTGTTAGCCCGGATCACACTGGTTGATCCGGACTGTCTAGCCCGGATCAAAGATGACTGATCCTTTTCTCTTCTCCTCTTCTCTTCCTCTTCCTCTTTTCTTCTCTTTCAAAAAATCTTCTCTAATCCAAAAACCCAATTCCTCCTTTCTCTTTTTATTCTATTCTCTAAACCCAACACTATCCAACCTCTCTTCTCTCCCTTTTGCCTACCGCGCACCGCCTTCGCTGTCGCCGGTCCAGGCAACGCCATCGCTGATCCTCTTCCGCCATTTCTTGTGGGTTTTAGAGTTTTTTTTTTTTTTTTTTGGTTAACTGAACTCTAGTTTGAGAAGAAAAGGAGAAGGGAGAAAGAACACATTGGCAAGATTATAATTTGATAGAAGTTTAAAGTGGGCTCACTGGAAAAAATGTTGTGCCCATCTAGAAACTCCCATCAAGTAGTCTAATCCCAAAACAGAGGTTAACAAATTGCTTTTGAGTTCTACTCTTAATAAAATAAATTTTAGAATCTATCTTAAAGTAACATAAATTTGTTCACACTAAAATCTAATGATTGGCTTAAATATATCTATGTTTATTTCTTGTTCCCCCTTTTTTTTAATCATGTCACGTTCAAGTTCTGCAAGTTTCTCTTTTATTATTTATAGGAGATTGAATTTTTTTTTTTTTTTTTTATATTTGTTGGGTTGATGATAAAGGACCAATTATAGCCTTAACTTGCAAAAGGGCAATCATCAAGTTGATGATTTGAGTATACTCGTTGCTTTTTACTAAAATCTTATTTAGGTTGAGGTTGATAGTGGCGAATTAGTAATTACTATCTTGTTGTTGAAGGATTTGCCTTTTCTTTTTTTCCACTCTTTTTTTATTTTAAATTTTATTTAGTTCATTGTCTTAACTTTCTACCTTTGCATCAAGAATATTCTATACTTTACAAATAATCATTTCTTCTAAGGCGCTTACCCACTAAAGTATAATTTTAGATAACTTTGGTCTCATGATAAAGCAAAATGTCATGCAATCGTATTAATATAAACTAATGATATTTATATTAACTATTTATACTGACATCACCAAATACGCTTTGATATGGATGTAAAGAAGCAATCGAACACAACCAATACAAATACAACAACTCTAGCCATAAAAAGCAGGGGTATTTAGAGATCTGTCCCTTAAATTTTTATAAATTATAATTTAATCCCCAGAATCTTCATATTTAGGATTTAGTCCCCAAATCCTTTAAGTTACTACAATTTAGTCCCCTAATTTATATTTTGTCCCGATTTTTCCGTTTTACCCCTGATTTCCTTCACTTAATTTTCCTTCTCTCTTTCCCCTCTCTTCTTAGTTCTTATTGGGTTCTCCATTACTCTTCTCTTCTCTCTCTATTCATTTATTGGGGTCTCCCTTTCTATATTGAAACAAAATATATTATTCTCCACTAAATGTATTAAACCTTTTAAGTCTCAATATAAATTTATTTATTGGGTTCTCTCTCTCTATATTGGATAAATTCATTTCTAGATTAAATAAATTTAGTGGAGAATAATACATTTGGTCTCAATATAGAGAGGGAGAGCCCAATAAATGAATAGAGAGAGAAGAGAAGAAGAAGGAGGAAACCCAATAAGAACTAAAAAGAGAGGGAGAAGAGGAAAAGGAGAATTAAGTGAAGAGAATTAGGGGTAAAACGGAAAAATCGGATCAAAATATAAACTTGGGGACTAAATTGTAGTAATTTAAAGGATTTATAAGATTAAATCCTAAATATGAAGATTTGGAGGACTAAATTATAATTTATAAAGATATAAGGGACAGATATATAAATACCCCTAAAAAGTAATTTAAGCGCCGCTATGAAATTTCTTCTTAGTGGGCAAAGAAATTTAAGGCGGAACGTTGTCCAAAAATAAACAATATAGTTAAATGAGGTTGATAATTATTTTCCCCCACATTTAAATTCTAATTTCTGGGGTCCAATTCATCTTCATCTGTTTCCCAAAATGTTTCATCCCAAAGAAAAGATAACCATAATTTTCTAAGAAACATTCTAAAAAAATTTGAGCTAGATTCTTTCTTGATCATAATCCAAGTCAATACACCCTAGGCTTGACTTGACCATACTATTTATGTCTAGCATATCTAACTATATTTGCATGTTTAAATATAAATTATTCAAGCAAAAAGATTTACTGTCTCCAGTAAAATATTGATTTACTCTCTCTCTCTCTCTCTCTCTCTCTCTCTCTCTCTATATATATATATATATATATATATATATATATATATGACACACTGCTCTGAGTCTAACTCGATACGAGATACCAAGTAAAGAGACAGTACCCAACCGATGAATATATACATATAAATTAATTTAAGGTCTCCAGTACATACTAGTAAAAGATGGACAAAAGAAATCATAGACCAATTATAGATATTCTGTTTGCTCCATGAAGTTGGGGTTATCCATTGGTGGAAGCTCCACCTCTTTATTGCTTACACCTAGGGTATGGAAAATCATGGGATTAAACGTGACAAGTTGAACATAAAGAAAAAGGATCATGATGGTGTATGGATCACATATATATCAATATGATTGGAGGTGTCATGGTTTCAAGTGAAAACATGCATACATATGAACTCTATATACCAAATGTCTAGGTATATATAATATAACGAAATCAAGTGTAATGGTGTGAATATATATAAGAAACAAGTGTAAGCATAAATATATTAAGTTTAGATTAAGGTCCAACTATAAGGTATTGGATAAGATACACATTTTTTTTTATTATCATAAGAATACTTGTGCATACTTGAGATCCAGAAACCAGATATATCATTGAACCATGATATGCTGCTATACACTTTAAGCAAATTTCGTACTGCATAATGTACAAAAGATGATGGCTCAGCACCACCCAATTGCACTACGATAAAAGATTCTGATCATTGAGATTTTGAACATAATTTATTTGAAAGATTGTTATGTTACTTTAATTAATATGATTTTTGTAATTTAAAATTAAATATTTGTTAATAGATTCTAACTTAATGATAATTAAATATATTGAACAAGTTGAAATTGGGCTAAGGGTCATGATTGTTGTATGGAAGAAATTTCAGAGGGATTTGATTTAGTCAAACTATTTGATTTAGTCAAACTATCAGATAGTAATATTGTTGGCCAGCAATTTGACAAGGTCAAAACCGAGTGGAGAATTCACCATAAAACTTCTTATGCCATCCTGAATGTCTTGAACCTTGTAAATGCATAATAATATGAAATTGTAATAAGATAACTACTCATGGTAAGCTTTTATTTTATATTGTATCTCATAACAGATTGCTTTATCGCCGACTAGTTATTAGTTGGCATTGTACGACATAATCGTTTCTTGCTGGTGCAATTAGTTGATTGATCATGAATTAGATGTAGGGTTAATAGTAAAAACTAAACAGTAGAAGTATCGTTTCTTGCTGGAGATATGTACACTTATAATACTATAATAATATCTTAAGAGCCTACTAATAGAAGTTTTAGGTGCAAGCACTAAGCCTACCATCTTGAGAGCTCAACAATGAGATTTTTGCATGTAGGCACTAAGCCCACTATCCTTTAGGTCAGAAATGGGAGTTCTGAGTACAAGCACTATGCCTATTGTCCTTGATACCAAGTTGTATGCCCGGTTTAAGTATCGAGTCCCGATGCGGGAAACACATAATCTTTTACTGTAATTTCAGTTTTAAATAACATAATTAATAATAATAATTTCATGATGGGATTGTAAACCGAACGAGGATAGAGAGGCACATTTGGAGACAAGTGCTACATGACCACCCAAGAGAAAGTGGTCTCATGACGGGATTGTAAACCGAACGAGGATAGAGAGACACACTTGGAGACAAGTGCTACACGACCCAAGAGAATGTGGTCTCTTGGATTTGTATGAGACATTTCTGAAATCCTTAATATGTCATGTAGTATGAGATGCGTAATAAGGTTTATCTCTGGTTGTTTTCCGAGTATAAATAGTATGTGTGATAGGGTTTTGTATGTGATTACAACTGAAAAGTATAGTTATTTTAGTTTATTTTCAGTGAGTAATACAATAAATTAATGATAAATTATTTTTATTGACCAAACTATTCACTTTAATGTTTTTCTAGTGTTTTATAATCTTTTTGCATGGTTATATATGGAAGAAAATCGAAAAATTAACGTATACCTCAAATATCAGTCCAGAATGTCATTTTACAGGTTAGGCTGTTGATAACCACCTGTAGACTGTCAACAGCCGTTGACTGAGATAGAACCTGAGAGTGGCTGTAGATGGAGCTGTAGATATGACTTTGGACAGTCATGGCCGCAGAGATGCTTATTTGAGGATTTCTGAAGAAAAAGAAGTTTCTTTGTAAATAGAATTTTTGCTAAGGTTTTTCAGAGGCTATAAATACCCAATGTCATTGAGAGTTTTATATAGATATAAATGATATAGAAGAGAGAATATATAGTTTTTATGTTTTCAGTTTTATACTCTTTCATAATTATTAATAAAAGAATCTCTACTATTTATATATTGATGGTTATGATGAGTATGAGCGGTTAGATTCTTGCATTGGTTCAGATGAAGTACGGACCCTAGAAAATTTATTAGCATGTATTTATTTGTTTATTATACTTGATTGATTTACATAAAATTGATGTTTTTGATTCTTTATTATCTTGTTAAGATTTAAATATAATTTTGAGTTTTTGATGATGCATAGTTTGATAATATATTCATTGTTTAGTTTTTAATATGCTGTAGACTTTTTAGGCGCTGTGTATGCTTATACTCTAAACATTTATTTTTTTTATTTATATGTTATGTTTAGATAAACTCAAAATACATTTGGGATTAATAGGGGAAAGTTAGCTAAATTATCAAGTATACAACTTTATTTTATTTTGTGCTTTAAAAATATATTTTTCGATTGTAGAAAGACCACGTGATCCATGCATTTGTGATAAACAAGTATAAAACATATCTAGTAAATTATTCTATGGGCGAGTTAACTCATCTGACTAACAATTTTTTTAAGTAATTAATAATCCTTCAATCTTTCGTTTTTAGTTTTAGAAACTCAATATTTTTATTCTGTAATTTATTTCTTTAATGTCTAATACAATAATTAAAACGATTTTCGAGAGGATGATTTTGGATTATCATCCTTTTACTACTTGTCGATCTCTTACATTTGGAAGGGTACGATTTATATCATAGTCAGTATGACTGAAGACGATCTTTACTTACCGGGTTTAATTTTATGGATTCTCATACATTAGGTGTGGAGTTCAAGAATGTATCTCACCGCCTGAACACGATCTGTACTTCTTAGACCAGGTTAAGACTTTGGGGTAAATATGAAGACTAACTCTATACGTCCTTTGTACATTTGTACTTTTATTTTGTATCTAATTATAACATGTACTGTACATTGCCTCTATATCATATACATATTATGTTTTACATATCCTCCTTAACAAAAACACAGTTATTTCCCCATATGTTTCATTCCTTGCGTACTCTAATACATGCTTGTATTGTGAATACAAATTAAGGTCTCGTGCATACTGTTATGATTTTTTGTGTGCCTATTAGTAGTGCACCCCTTTTTAAAAAACAAGTAATGAACGAGACATCACATCTTCCTACGCAAATATTTCTCATCACAGAAGCGAGATAAAACATAATTTCAAAAGCAAGGCCTAGCATGAGAATTTGTTGAAGGTTGCTGTCACTATACCAAAACTCCGAAATTATAGTGAGAGTTGAGAGAAATTATTTTGTATTTTAACACGCTTTTATAGGTTGAAGGTCCATTTTAGATAGAAATATGAGCTTTACGCATTTTAACAGAATTGTACCTGATTAATAACTTTATTTATTTCCACTTCTATTTATTTTATCATTTTGCTCCATTAAAATGTATCCAACGGGGTTCAAGGAGAAAAAAATTCAACATAATGGATCATTTCGTTTGAAAAATTAGAAGGAAAAAGAATTCAAAAATTAAGTACTTAAAAAATAATAGAGAAAGAAAGATGTAGATTGAAATACCAAAATTTATTTTCTTGCTTGTACCTCATAGTAATATCACCGTATTTGTGTAGTACATGGCCATTAAAATTGATAGTGTATCTAATTTTAATCCATCGACAAAATTTCTGGGAGAAATTCATGAACTTAATGTACAGATTTTAGGAAGGGTGTATATGCAGAGAGATTGATAGGAGTGACAGAGATGCATGTTCTATATAGTTACTAAAACTTACTTTACCAAATTTAGAAACATGTTAATAGGTCGGGTTTAATTGTTATTTTGTCAGATAATTTTTTTTTTAAATTGAATTGGAATCTTGCCTGCATATACTAAAGTAGTTTTATCATATAAGTAATGGATAGTTGACTTAAAACTTTGATTTGTGAAAATCTTCAAAATTCTGATAATTTGAGAAATGTCCAATCTTTTTTTGAAAAATTCTTATCATTTTGGCAACCATGGCAAAGAGAAATTATATTCATGCACACCACTGGGTGCACTCCGCTAAATCTTTAAAAATTAGAATTTAGTCTCCCAAATCTTTATATTTATAATTTAGTCTTCAAATTCTTTAAGTTACCACACTTTAGTCCTCCAGCTATATTTTTGGTCCGAATTTCCTTTATACTCTTGAATTATTTCACTTTAGTCCTTCCTTTCCTCTTCTTACTCACTTCCTCTTCTTATTGGGTTTTCCTCTCCATTCTTCTCCTCTCTCTTTTTTCTCTTCTTACTGGGTTTTCTGAGTTAATTCACTATAAAGATTAACTGGGAGGGAAGAGAGAGAACAAGAATGAAAAGGGCAACCAAATAAGAAGAGAAAGAGAGGAGGAAGAGAAAATGGAGGACTAAAATGAAATAACTCAGGGATATAACGGATATTTCGGCTAAAAATATGATTGAAGCACTAAATTGTGGTAACTTAAAGGATTATGGATTAAGTTATAAATATAAAGATTTGATTGACTAAATTCTAATTTTTAAAGATACAAGGGACAGAAAAATTAATAAGTTTGATATTTTTTTTAATTATATTTTTTTATTCTGATCCGAAATTAATTTATGATCTATGTTATGACCGGTGAGATGCGAGCAAAGTGGTGGGAGTGAGTAGAATTTCTAATTTCTGACCGGTGAGAGTTGGGAGCAAAGTGGTGGGTGTGAGTAGACTTTCCCCATGACAAATCATTAAAATTCTCTTGTTTTACCATTTCTATCCCAAGAGTTTATCCAATCTCACTATCTTTTTCCTAAATTAAACACTCCCCAAGATTCCTATAAATACTCTCCATCATCACCGAAGTTCATCTTCTCTTCTACGATTCTACTGTCAACGGACGCCAAAGCCAATTTAAATACAACATAATCCTCTCTCTCTCTGTGCGCGTTGTCTTCTATTGCTCTCTGTCTCTTTCTCTCTCTAAAATCATCTCTCCGTTTCTTCTCTCTCCTCCCTCTTTCTCTTTCTTTAATCAGTGGCGAAATTCGACTGGGATTCTTGGCTCTCGCCCAGAATTGGAATCTAGGGTTTCGATTTCGAGCTATTCCGACAGGTCGGGGCATCTCGATTACTGTAATTGCTGTAGTTTCTGCTTGATTTTGTTCAATTTTGATCATTTATTGTAACTCCTGCGTAAATTAAACCTGAGTATTAGAAAGCTGTAAATCTTGCGTGTTTAACGCTTAAAGTTGAGTTCTTTCTTGTGATCCCAAGTGTTTTTCGACTTATTTATGTTTCTGCGAAAAAGATGTTGGTTCTTGGGTGCCGATGGCCATAAATTGGTGGGAATTTGATGCATTGATCGGTATACAGTTGTGAATTGGGTAACCGCAGACAATAATAATGTTAAATTCATTGCAATTGGATGATTGATAGGGTCAGAGAAAGAGAATTTCCTTGTTTCTTAAGTGGTTGTTCAGTTTTCATGTCCTCTTAGTGTTTTTTGAAGTAATTAGCTGTTTACATGAAAATTTTAGTTTTATTTTATGATACTGTTCATAATTGGTTAGAATTTGATGCAATTATCTGTCTTGTTACCATGTAACTGGTATTTGGACAATTGTTGCTGATTAGGATGTTAAATTCACTGCAGCTGCGTGATTGATAGTGACAGAAGGTTTTTTTAAGCTTAATTTGGTTTTCTAATTGTCCATACGCAATTAGGACTGTTTCTTTCTATTAAGTTTAGTTCTTTCATGTGACCTCCAGGTGTTTTTTGATGTATTTAGCTGTATAGGTGAAAAAGGTTTGGGGTTTTAGTGAGGCTGATTATAAGTTGGTGGGTATTCAACTCACATATATGTCTGATGGGCAGGCAGTTGTGGATTCTTGAGAAAATGTTGCCAATAATATGGTTGAATTGGGTGACTGTCGTTGAGAATAACGATAAATTCATTGTTAGTTGGCTCGTCAATAGGGATATTTAAAGAGAGAGGTTGTTGGTAATGATGTGAAATTGGAAGAAAATTTTGGTTTTTTGGGTTGCCGTGTGTGATTTGGATTGTTTCTTTCTTATATAGCTTTCTTAAATAAATATGTGGATTATCTTGTATGAAGAATTGATCTTCCTTTCAGAACTTTTTCTTTCAAGTATAACTTGTTGCTGGAAATATTCATACTAAATCCTCATTCTGTATAAGATCGTGATTGTTGTTGTTTTTAATTCATTAAGATTTATGACGATAATAACATGAATGTTGTTAGCTATTATGATTACTAAGGAATTGAAATTTTTTTTGTTATGGGAACTTGATTTATTTGGCTATGCTTTTGGAAATTAGAGTGGGAACATCTGACTTTGCGTTTACTGTATGTGGGTTCTATGGCTTTTTTGTCTGATATGAACTTCTTGAAGCATGAAAACAATTCATTGACAATTATAAATAAAGTCGTCGTCAATGATGTATCAGGTTTAGGGTTCACTAGATTCAAAGATGTCTTTTAAGCATTGTTGTTTCAGTGGCAAACAAACTTGAGTTGCAATGATTGTAGGAATTTGTTTGGAAAGTTCTCAAATACATGTCTTGGTGTCAGAATATATATAGATAGAATCAAGAATTCATACCCTCTTTAGTTTTTTTTTTTCTTTTTTTTGTTTTAAATCATGAAAGGTTCTTTCTTTTTGTCAAGTTGCAGAGGCCATGGTATAGGTCATTCTTCAAACACATTAAAAAGGAGCAGGTAGACTTGTACCAAAGATTTTTCCTGCTGTGCTTAAGTCTTTATGGACATATGGAATCCTTCTGCAAGTCTAATATATTCAATTATTTCTATTAGGTCCTTCAAATATCTCATCAATGAAGATTGGAAGCAGTGAATGGGGGATTCCATCTGGATCCAATGCTGGTCATGGATCAAGTGATGCTAGTCTCTTTTCGAGCTCATTACCTGTCCTTCCACATGAAAAATGTATGCAAGTCTTTGGTATTTTTTAGTACTTAAGAACTGCATTGATTGTGTTGGCATAACTTTATGTGCGGTTGGGTTTTTCCATTCAGTGAAATTTGCAGATTCAGATGGAGTTCAGTCCATGGATGATGCCTCAACTGAGTTGGATAAGCTTAAAGATGCTATGAATGGGCTTGATCTCCAGGAGATTGGAAGCTTATTGCCTGACGATGAGGAAGAGTTGTTAGCTGGGATTATGGATGACTTTGACCTCAGCAGGTTACCACGCCAAGTGGAAGAAATGGAAGATTATGATATCTTTGGTAGTGGTGGGGGTATGGAATTGGATTCTGATCTCACTGAGAGCCTCACTATTGGTATGGCAAAAACAGGTACCAGTGATGGAAATGTTGGGAATGGAATTAGCCATTATGGTCTCTCAAATGGTGTTGGAACTATTGCGGGTGAACATCCATATGGAGAGCATCCTTCAAGGACATTATTTGTGAGGAACATTAATAGCAATGTTGAGGATTTGGATTTACGTAATCTCTTTGAGGTGAAGTAATTGTCTTTTACTATAATTTTCTTGATTACTAATGGTTGTCTAACTTCATCTGGTTGTTCATTATGTACAAGTTGTGTTTCTCAGCTAACTACTCATGTAATATTTCTGTTTTTATCATAATCAAGCGTTTGATTGTGTTGGTTTCTTACCCAATACCAGCATTCATAATTATCTAATTGTTTACTCAAACCTAGTTGCTTTTAGCTGGAGATAACATATTCCCATAAGTTCAGTCGATTTTGCTAATCCCACTGCTGAAAGACATGATGTGTTTTGTAGAATGTCTATCCTTGGCCTTGTCAGAAAATATTGAGAACCAAAACTCAATATCAATATTCACAAGTCAGAAGATTACATATACTTATAGATTTCTCAATTCCACATAAACCACTCAATAGACAATGTGGTACTAAACTTAAAGTAAACCCAAATACAAAATAGTATTATAATCTAACACTCTCCCTCAAGTTGGGATATAAATATCAATCATTCCCAACTTGTTACATACATTATAAAACACAGTTGGTGATGCAGTTTTAGTTAGAATATCAGCCAATTGCTCTGACAAAGGAGTAAACGGAGTACATATTATTTTCTTTACCAAATTATCTTGAACCAGATAACAATCTACCTCTATATGCTTAGTACGATCATGAAACACTGGATTTTGAGTAATATAGATGGCTGACTAATTGTCACAGTACATAGGCATATGATTTTTTGAGTTGAATCCAAATTCAGTTAACAAATTCTTTAACCATAATAATTCACACGTAGTATGTGCTATTGCCTGATATTCTGCCTCAGCTGAAGATCTAGACATTGTATCATGTTTCTTACTCCTCCATGTGGCTAGATTACTTCCAATAAATGTAAGATATACAGTGGGCGATTTTCTATCTCTTTTATCTTCTGCATATCTAGCATTTGAAAAGGCAGAGATTTTAACATATCCATATTTTTTATAAAATAATCCTTTTCCAAGAGGGCTCTTAATATATGCCAGAACTCTCAGAGCAGCTTTCCAGTATATATCTCTTGGTTTATGCATGAACTGATTTAGCAGCCCAACAGCAAAAGAAATGTCAGGTCTAGTAACTTGAGATAGATAAGCTAGCCAACCATTCTTCTATACTGCTTGACATTCTCATACAAAGCACTATTTTCACTCCACACGTCTAAATCTGACTCTATTAGAGTATTAGTAGGTTTATGCCCAAAGCGACCGGTCTCTTCTATGATATCTAATGCATACTTTATTTGAGAGAGAAGTAATTCATGTTTATGATAAGCTACCTCAATTTCAAAAAAATATTTCGGCTTTCCCATGTCTTTAGTTATAAAATGTTGCCTGAGATAATCATTTGTCTCAGTTAGACCTATTGTATCACTCCCAGTTAGTAGAATATCATCTACATACACAGTAAGAAGGACAATACCAGAACGAATATGCCGGACAAAAACAGAATGATCATGATGGCAACGCTGAAATCTAATACCGACAATTACAAAGGAAAACTTTTCAAATCAGGCTCGAGGACTCTGTTTAAGACCATAAATTGCTTTTTTGAGTTTGCAGATTACATTTTTCTCTTGAACAACATACCCTGGAGGTTATTCCATATATATCTCTTCTTTCAAATCACCATATAAGAAAGCATTTTTAACATTCAATTAAAATAATGACCAATCAAGATTCACAGTAAGAGAAGAGAATGTGAATAGAGTTCAGACGTGTTACAGGAGAGAAAGTCTCAAAGTAATCACCACCATAAGTTTGGAAAAAGCCTTTCGCAACAAGACAGGCTTTATAGCGATCAATGGAGCTGTCCGGCTTATATTTGACAGAGTAAACCCAGCAATAACCAACAATACAGATATCAGGCGGAGACGAAACCAAATCCCAGGCTCTACGAGAGACAAGGGCTTGCATCTCCTCATCCATGGCCAACTGCCAGGCACAGACTAACACTGCTTCCTGAAAATGAACTGGGTATAGAGACTAAAGAAAGAAAAAGGGCAAACTAGCAGAATATTGGGAGAAGGTGATTATAGAAAACAAATTGAGAAATAGGATGAACAGTAGTAGAGTGCTTAACCTTCCGAAGAGACAAAAGCAGAAGAATTCTATAGTTGTTGGGGACATGCAGCTGGAGATGGCAGAGCAACAGGTAGTGAGCTGGGAGGAGATACTTTCTGACAACGAGAAAAAACCAATAGTGATTTCTAGTGGTTTCTTGTGAGTCACCTGTTTATCTCCTTTATGAGGCACCGATACTTATCCAACCTCAGTAGTAGAGACAGGTAGGGATAAAGGAAGAGAAGTATCTAACTGGCAGGGGTAAAGGAAGAGAAGTATCTAACTGGCATTTGATGTGGAAGTGAAGTAGGGAACATATTAAAACAAGTAACATCAGCAGAGACAATACTTTCTAGATATTGGATCATAACACCTATATTTTTCTTTGTGTCGTAGAGTATCCAATAAATACACACTTGATAGTATGAGGAGATAGCTTGTCCAAAGCAGGATATGAATCTTGAACAAAACACGTACAACCAAATACTCGGGATATAAGTGGAAACATGTGTATATCAGGATAAAGACATGAAAAAGGGGTTTTACCATACAAGACAGATGATGACATCCTATTTATTAAATGACAAACACACAGAATAATATCAGACCATAGATATCTGGGAATATGCATGTGAATCATTAATATCCGAGCAACATCAAGAATATATTTATGCTTTCTTTCAGCAACACCGTTTTGCTGAGGTGTGTGAGAACAAGAAGTTTGATAAATAATTCCATTATTAGCACAAAATAATGAAATATCAGTTTTCATATACTCCATAATATTATCAGTACGTAAAATACGAAATACGAATAGATGTAGAAAATTGATTTTTTATTTTTTTATAAAATAGTTCAATTACACTAGGGACAACAGACCTTTCACTTAGCAAATACATCCATGCCATGCGAGAGAAATCATCCACAAATATAAGAAAATATCTAAAGTCCTTAAAAGAGAAAAAACGATATGGACCCCAAATATCAGAATGGACTAGCTCAAATGGAAATCTACTATATGGATTGACTCGACTTGGATATGAGACGTGATGATGTTTACCCAGCTCACAAGACTCACAATGTAAAGTAGATATGTCAGCTGCAGTGGGTACAACTAGACGAAGATTTTGGAGAGAAGGATATCCAAGACGTTGATAGCACTGTAAAAGGGAGTCAGAGGAAGCAACAAACCCTGTAAGTGATGTCTCATTGAGATAGTACATCTTCCTTTGCTCACGCCCCGTACCAATTCTCATCTCAGTCTGCAGGTCCTGAAAAACACAGTAAGTAGGAAATAATGTTACAGAACAATTGTTAGTTTTGGTGATTTGGCTAATAGACAACAAACTAACAGAAAAATTGGGAACAAACAAAATGTTATTTAGGGTTAATGAATTGGTAGCGTGAATTTTTCCATCACCAATAAGTGAAGAAGAGGAGCCATCAGAAATATGGACATGGGGTATTTATTTGAAAAATATAGGGAGACAAACTTGCTTCTAATACTTGTCATATGGGAGGAAGCTGCAGAGTCTATAACCCATGATTGGTTAGAGAAAGCAATGTTAGTATCAGTACCAGATAAGGATACATAAGTAGCATGCGGACTGGTTACGGTGGATTGAAAACGGAGAAGTCTGTCAAGTTCACTTTGTAGAATCTGAACCATCGGTGAAAATGCCAAAGTGTTAGCAGAATTCATTGTCGATGCAGTATTTTTTGTTGGAAGTAAAATAGTAGCAGCTTGTGCCCATTCTGGTTTTCCATATTTCTCCTAACAGTATGCAGATGTGTGTTTTTTCCTGTCGCAGTAATCACATTTACGGACTTTTCGTCCACCACTGGAGTTTCGATCACCATTGCGACCACGACCATGGCCTCCCATTGAATCACGACCACGACGACGATCACAGCCACAAGCTCGTCCCCGATCAGAAAATATGGCAGAATGGTCATTGGAGGTAAGGGTTTGAGATGCTGATGTAGTAGAACAAGTAGAAATACGAAGGATTTGGGAATGCGTCGCTGTCAAGGATGGAACACTATTACCAGTAAGAATTTGACTTCTCATATCAATAAAGAGGAATACAATCCGAAGAGAAATTTTGCAACAACTAAATCCTGACGATATTGTCTCAAGGTCTTGAGATCTGTAACCAGTGGCTGGTGAACTTCAACTTATCCAATATATTTCGGAGAGCGGAATAGTATTCGGATATAGACAATTTGTCTTGTTTGAGAGTAAACAAGCGCTCATAGTTCAAAAGCTCGTGATATATTTTTCTCATTGCCATATATTTCTCTAAGGGTGTCCCATATTTCTTTTGCAGTTTTCAAGAATATAACACTAGAACTTACTTTTTCTTTCATATTATTAAGGAGCCATGTAATCACGTAACAATCTTGAACAAGCCAATCAGAATATAGAGGATCATGTGCTTCTGGTGAATCATCTAGTAAATGCATAATTTTTCTTTGAGCACCGACAAATACTCTGAACGACTGAGCTCATAACAGATAATTATTGCCATTCAACTTAACAGTAGTAGTAAGATTTTTTGGATATAAATTCTCAGTCATGATAATAATTGTAGCACTAGTAGTAGATGAATCATCTGAAGTTGATGATACCATAAAAAGAAGATGGAGAACGCAAAGTATAGTGAAGTGGTTTGAGCAATAGCAGCAATAGACCTGTCGCAATTTTTGAGCAAGGAAGTTTTGGGCAAATAGATTTGCTGACTGTTTAAGACAAATCTTTCTACTGTTGCTAGCTGCTGGCTGCTCTGCTGCTGCGCTGCTGCTGTCGCACGTCTGCTGCTAGGGGTTTGTTTGAAGAAAACCGCCACAGGTAAGCTAGGGTTTTTTTTTGTGTTTTTGAGTGGATGGTTGAGATTGATAGAAAATCGAATCGCACGGTTGAAATCTATTTCTCAAATCTGCTCTGATATCCATGTTAGAAAGTATTGAGAACCAAAACTCAATCTCAATATTCATAAGTCAGAGAATTACATATATTTATAGACCTCTTAAGTCCACATAAACCACTCAATAGGCGATGTGGTACTAAACTCAAACTAAACCCAAATACAAAATAGTATTTTAATCTAACAGGCCTGTTATAGTAATTTATCAAGAACACTATGTTGTTTGCAGTTCATGTTTTAGATGCAACATGTCACTGCTATTTATCATTAAAAGACCTAGCCAGTGAATGCCTCATTGGTGAACATGGAGTAAATCAAACTTATGTTGTTCTATTGTATCCATAAATTCGTATTTTCAGCCCAAGCCACTTTGGTCAATGGATTAGCAAGCATTAGGATATTTGTTTTGTAGAGATATTAACCTCTAGGACATGTAGGGTTGGTTTTTCTGATCACTTATCCCAATATTGATTATATCCATAAGTTGTTGAATTTTGAATTAGACTTGTCATTTCGGACGTCTGATGCATTATGATGAGATGGTGATTCATGCCCAGTATATTTTTCTGTTTGGTAGGGGATGATTGTAGCTTGATAAAATCAGAAATTTTGACTATCTATAAGTGGGGATGTCTTTTTGTTTCCACTATTAGGCGACTCTAGCTGTAAGATATATCCATTTGTTTAGCATGTGCATAATGGGATACCAATAAATGTTGAATGTTCATAATTATGATTCTAACATTCTAAAATTACCCTTTGTCTGGTGATCTTGACCTTGTATATACATTCGTAATATACAATGTTCACATGCGCACACCGTACACATGCACACCCCATGCACACCCACTCACAAACAACCTCAGAAAATAATGGGTGAATCACTTATCGTGTATTTTTCTAAAAAATTACATGTATTCTTGTTATAACTTCACTGGACGATGCAAACCTCTAGACCAAGTT
The DNA here is from genome assembly GCA_036321105.1 of Dracaena cambodiana. Classification (NCBI taxonomy): domain Eukaryota; kingdom Viridiplantae; phylum Streptophyta; class Magnoliopsida; order Asparagales; family Asparagaceae; genus Dracaena; species Dracaena cambodiana. Next base: position 30,175,066 of record JAYEPQ010000013.1, read on the forward strand.
TACATACATTTAGGGACCGTTAAGCATTTGACCTCTTTTTCCTGAATATGTGTCTGTTCCCTTGACTAACTTAATTTTATTTTTATTGATTCAACTAAGGAAGAACTTTTGTGAGAAATAAGTTTCTCATAAGAATTTAGAGTTAGCTTGTGTTGTGGCGGACACAGATCTTTGTGATGGTAAAGAAATATACAATGGAGAAAGATTCTGTGTCTTAGGTGGAATGGCAGGTCATTGGGTAATAGCTGAAGGAGGACTAGAGGTAGTACAAACTGAACACATATATTAGCGACAGAAAACCTTTACTGGATGGAACAAAAAGGATTCACGTGTCTCAAGAAGTTTGGCATAAAGAGTTTGACGGTGTTGTCATTGTTGTATTTATTTATTCGTCTACCATTTAATCACTCTCTTTTTCCCCAACTACCTCGTGTTTTTCCTCTTTTTTTATTTACATATACTTCCTTTTTGTTTAGGTACCTTGTGATGAGTAATTCAAAAAAAGGTATCAGTAATATGTCATAAAATCTTAAACCTAATTTGTAAAAATAAAATTTCCACATACAGTATTTATATAGAGACTCCAGTACTATGAAACATAAATTTAAATTGGTATCTCTTTCTGTATGCGCACTGATCCATGAGTAATATGCAAGGTTTGAAATCTTGGAGTCAATATTGGTGTTGGCTGATGAATTATGGTATAGAAATTGGCATATTCTGTGCCACTTTAATTTATTTTAAATTACTGAGAAAATCCTACTATATTAGCAACTTTTTCTGTATTTTTGAATGTTAAGAGTTTCATTCACATATCAATGGCAAAAAATATGAAAACATATATGTCTAGTTAGATGTAAGATCCATATCTTTAGTGATTTATGTTAATAGGCATACAATCGTTGCTAACATTTCAGGACAATATCTTCCCATTCATTTCTGTTAAAGTACTTCCTGCATCAACTGGCAGGCGTGCGTGCTTACATAAAGCTATACTATATGTGTTTTCTATTTTTATTTTTTTTGGTACTTTGTTCTGAATCATTGGTTTTGTTATTTTAATCCTCTTCATAATTTTTTTTTTAATTTTTCTTGATTTGAGTTTATATTATTTGATTTTGCAGAAATATGGGGACATCCGTACTCTGTACACTGCCTGTAAACATAGAGGTTTTGTCATGATTTCGTATTATGATATTCGAGCTGCTAGAATGGCTATGCGTGCATTACAAAATAAGCCTTTACGGCGAAGGAAACTGGATATTCATTTTTCAATTCCAAAGGTTTGATATTGATTACATTTTGGTTTATATTTTTTTGCTTTCAATCTAAATCTTCTCCTCCTTACTTTCTTTTTGCTAGGATAATCCATCAGATAAGGATATGAATCAAGGAACCCTTGTAGTTTTTAACTTGGATCCATCTGTCTCAAATGATGACCTTCTTCAGATATTTGGCTCTTATGGGGAAGTGAAGGAGGTATGTTTTAAAATTTATTTATCCTTTCATGTGTTAGATTTGTTGTATATCGCTTTGTTTGATAAATAGTTTTTTTTGAGGTTACATTTGATCAATAGCAATATTGAAGAATTAATTTATCGAAGAAAATTACCAAATTTTTTACAGATAAGGGAGACACCACATAAGAGACACCACAAGTTTATTGAATTTTATGATGTCAGAGCTGCAGAAGCTGCTCTTCGCTCATTGAACAGGATAGACATAGCTGGCAAGCGCATAAAGCTGGAACCTAGCCGACCTGGTGGAGCTCGTAGAAAGTGAGTATGAATTTGATTACTGTACGTTCTCCTTTTCGTTTAGTAATCTAAAAGTTTTCTGCAAGAATGTTCTTCTGTGTTGTAGATTTTTTTTTCCTACTTATTTCTTATCGATTCTTTTACTGTTTTACTGTTTCTGTTTGAAGTTATATGAGGCCGTACTTCATCTGGTTATAGGAAGTCCTAAAATTTTGGGTGTAAGCAATACGTTTTGAAACCTGGTATAGCCTGTATTCTAAGGACAAAATTTATAAGGACCTTATCTCTTACAAAAGCTATAAGGGCAACAACAACAACAACTAAGCCTTTCATTCCAAGTACTTGGAGTAGGCTACATGAATCAAAAGAGAATCACACCGGATCGATCACACTTATGATCCTTTTCCATTCATTCATATCGAGTAATACATATATTTTCGTATCACCTCCATCCATATTTACTTCAGTCTTCCCTTTGCTCTTTTAACTTGTCCTATGTTTAAAAGCTTTCGTTGTCGAACTGGTGCATTTGTAGATTTACGTTGCACATGACCAAACCATCGTAAGCGATTTTCTCGCATCTTCTCTTTAATGGATACTATACCTATCTTAGCACGAATATCTTCATTTCTTACTTTATCTCTCCTAGTGTTGCAGCACATCAACGAAGCATGCGCATCTCTGCTACACTTATTTTCTGTGAATAACGTTTCTTTATAGTCTAGCATGCCGTACCATATAATAAAACTGATCAAATAGCAGTCCTATAAAATTTTTCCTTCAGCCTTAACGGAATGTCACGGTCGCATAAAACTTCATTGCGCTCCTCCATTTCAACCACCCAGTTTGAATTTTATAGTTAACATCACTATCGATCTCTCCAACATTTCGAATAATAGAACCCAAATACCTAAACTGACTGCTCATTTGTATCTCTTATCTGTCCAATGTTACAGCACTATAGTTTTGGGTCCGTCGTTTACTAAATGTACACTCCATATACTTTGTTTTGGACCTACTCAATCTAAAATCTCTTGATTCTAATGTTTGTCTCCACAGCTCTAATTTGGCATTCAACCCTGCTCTTATCTCGTCAACTAGGACAATATTATCAGTAAATAGTATACACTAAGGTATCTCATCCTGAAAAGTTATAAGGGCCATATTCATAATAAGAGGCATAAGCTTATTTTTTCATTAGTATCTCCAGAATTAGTACATCCTTTGGGGATATAGGCTTTGGCATGGACTCTTACCAATATATCAGGAAAGTTCAGTATTTCATTTTATTTCCGTTTATACTTATGTTTCTTTTTCTCTCTGTAGATCAAAAAGTGTACCTTATTCAGTATAAAAGGTAAAGGTATAAGCGGAAAATCTAAATGGCATCTATAAGAGGTATAGCCACTTGTACTATATTCTCCTTTGTTTTAGGCCGTTAGTCTTAATACTCGATAATATAGTTAAAATGGGGCCGCTAAGATTCTTTTATTAAGACTGATAATGGTTATGTTATAGTTATCATGCTATGGATGGGAACTTTGGGAAGTTACCCAGAACTTTAGGCTTTGGCTTGTTATGCTATTATATAAACTGCATATTAAAGTTGAAGAGGTGTTGTTTATATATCTTTATGTGCATTATTTGAAATACAAAAGCCAGAATGAAGAGTTATCCTTTGTTCCTTTCCTCTTTGACTGTCTTTTGCTAAGAAGTACCCTTGGGAAAATTTGAATGCCTTAGTGCTAGGGAGCATACATTTTTAGAAAACAAAGCTACGCGTACTTCTTTAATTGATTTTAAGCAAGTGAAAGAATGGGGCATGAACTACATGTGGAAAGTAGGTACAAATATTTGCTATTGCTACTGCCTCTTCATTGTCTCTTTTTGGGAAGAAGCTAGATTTCGAGACCTGTTGGTCTTTCCAACATTTTAGCTAATGTCTTCTGGTTGGTAAATTTTGGAAAATAGCTGCTTAGGACCATTGGATATAAATGAGATAGTGTCAACTGGTTCTGCAAGCTTTAGAAGGCTACTAATTAATGTTGTTATCAGCAAATATTATGACATACAGGTATATTCATTTTGGGGTCCATTTGGTGCTACTGCAATGAAGTGACATGTCATGCCAGCTATCATGGTTGAAAGCTACTTCTAGGCTGTGTATACCTAGCTAATCCTTAGCTTCATAAAATATATAAATACTTAATAAACCTACTGATTGACTTTCTAGTTCTTAGTCTGGTAATTTCCTGATATCATCTTTTACCTAGGAAATACTACTGCTCTATAAAAAATCAAATGTAAAATTGTTCATGTACTCAGTGAAATGGCTAGAAGCAAAGATTAATGTGAACACTAGTACATGAAAGGAGTACATTGTAAGCATATATTGGAGATGTCCTTCAGATGATCGTGGGTAATGGTGAATCTTTGAGTGTGCAAAAGAATCGGATTGCTGTGCATGTTTGACCCTATCTTTATGGTGTCTAGAAGAAAAATATATAAACAGGTATAATATAACATGGTTCTCGCAAAGAGTCCAATTCGCCTATCTGATACAGGATCAAAATGCATAGTATCAGGTGACAGAGGTGCTCCAACAAAATATTTATCAGTGTATGTAAATATATAGTTTATGCCGATGATATTGATACATCTAAACTAACTATTTTATATTTTTCCTATAACTCAATCTTGTGAATTATTCTCTGACATAAGTATCTATTGATATTATTTCCTTCTGCATCCTTTAAACTTATGCCCATGTTTACAAAAAATTTTGAAGTATGTATTTGTTTTGAAAGTTCTGAGAGTTCATCCGTTGTGATTTCAGCTTGATGCAGCAGTTGACCCAAGATATAGAACAAGATGAAACCAGAGGCTATAGACATCAAGTTGGTTCTCCTTTAAACAGTTCGCCTCCAGGTTCATTTATTACTCTGTTATAGGAATGTCTTAGTTGTCGGCTCCAAATTTTGGTGTTTTTTAAACCTAAGTTGCTGTTTCTGTTGTGTGTGTCTTTATTGATGTGTTGGTTGGATGTTACATTGTCAACAGGTGCATGGGCACAACTTGGCAGTCCGATTGAAAATAGTCCGTTGCAATCTCTTAGTAGGTCCCCGTCTGCTGGAATTAATGGTCATCTAGGTGGGAATCATTTGCCTGGATTGGCTTCTGTACTTCCTCCTTTGATATCCAACTCTGCGAAGATTGCACCAATCGGGAAAGATCAAAGAAGAACTAATCATAATGACGCCCTCATATCCAATAGCAGTTCGTCACAGGGTGTGGCATTTCAGCAGCCTCATTCCTATCCAGATAACGGCAGTTTAATCATGCCGAATATCGGTTCGAGTCCCAGAGGTCTCTCAACTTCTAATGCATCTGGCATAGGAACTTTGAGTGGACCCCAGTTTCTGTGGGGTAGTCCTACTCCCTATTCAGAGAATTCCCAGTCTTCTGCTTGGCAATCTCCATCTAGGGGACATTTATTAACGCCCCACGGTCAGGCACTGGGGAAAGGGCTGGGAGTTCTTTATCCAGATCGCCATGGCCCACCCCTTGCTTCATCACAAGCTCATCGTCATTCACATCATGTTGGATCTGCTCCATCTGGTATTCCTTTTGAGAGGCATTTTGGATATTTCACTGAATCACCAGATTCGTCTTTTATTAGCCCAGTTTCTTTTGGAGGTACCAGAACAAGCTGCAATGAGGGAAGTTCAATGATAAATTATGCTCGCCCGCCAATAAATTCTGGTGCTTCACTGTCAGGAAACATCTCTGAAACTGGTTCACCAAATTTCAGAATGTTTCCATCACAGAGAATGGGGGCTGGCGTTTATGGGAATGCACAGTATACTGGATTTGGAACCATTGGCTTTGAAAGTTTAACTGACCGTAGCCGTAGTCGGCAAGTTGATAATAGTGGGAGTCAACTTGATAGCAAGAAGCAATTTCAGCTTGATTTGGAAAAGATTGTCAATGGGGAAGACTCAAGGACAACGTTGATGATAAAGAACATCCCGAACAAGTATAATCTGTCAACATTCTTGTGAAGTAATTGGTTTGTGCATGAATGACAGATTGATTTTTTTATTTTATTTTATGTTGAATGTTTTTAGGTACACTTCAAAGATGCTACTGGCAGCTATTGATGAAACTCACAAGGGTACTTATGATTTTTTATACCTGCCAATAGATTTTAAGGTGATGATGGTTAATCTACCTATAGCAGTTTCATTTACTGTACCTACTAGTCCTCAAACTTATGTTAGTCGTGTATTTGTGCAGAACAAATGCAACGTGGGTTATGCATTCATAAACATGGTATCTTCTTCACACATTGTCTCATTCTATCAGGTAACTTTTCCATTCCTGTCCTGGTAATTAGCTCCTGATGAGAGTTCTTAGTGCTGTTGTATAAAAAAATTGTCAATTATCTTCTGTCTGTTGTGGTGAATCTTAAGCCTGAATTTGCAGAGTGCAGACTAGGACTGTCTTTGTATCCTTTTCTATCATCAAAAATCATATCTGGATGGCTTCATTGAATTGTTGAAGTTTCTATGCATATTCAGGCATTCAATGGGAAAAAGTGGGAGAAGTTTAACAGTGAGAAAGTTGCATCATTGGCGTACGCACGAATTCAAGGGAAAGCTGCACTTGTTACCCATTTTCAGAATTCAAGTCTAATGAATGAGGACAAGCGTTGTCGTCCTATTTTGTTTCGTTTGCAAGGATCAGAAGCTGGCGATCAGGTAATATAAGTGCATAAAGATATTGAAAGCTATATAAAATTCTAAGTTTATATTACAAAACGTATGATCTTTGTAAATACATTTGAAACCTTGGAGTGTACCTGAAATATTCAATTTTAATGCTCATTGTTTATTAAAATCTAAGATTACAAGAATGCATCATGCACTTTATGAAGACAATTTCTTGCCATGTTATTCATATAAATGTGTAACGTTTATTCACCTCAGGTTAGATGTATGATGAAGTATGTTATTCCCACTTTGACAAAGATCAATTGTTGTGGAGATAAGTTGTCATTTTTGGATTTTTCTCAAGTGAACAATATCTTTAAGGAATCCCCATTTAAAAAATAAAGAGAAAATCATTCTCAGAGTACACCAATTTTCGGCGTGAAACTCACATCCTCACACCAACCCTCCACTAAAATACTGAAAAAAAAAAACATTTAAATGTAACCCTAAAAGAAACCATAGAAAAACATGAAATGAAAACCACCAAAATTTCAAACCCTTAAAACATCTCAAAGATGAGTCTTGAACCAGAATCAATTTTGAGTCAAATCCTAAAATTCTCCACCTTGACTCACAATTGAAATTATCGTACGCTGACAATAAATCTTGCATCTTGAATAGCTTGTGTTAGAAGTGGAAACAAATTGACTGTAGTTCCACCTTGAGTGTTATGCTGTGGTCTCCAGATGTGGTATAGTCCATGCTAAGAGTATACGCTATAGAGAACTCAGACTTCTTAACTTTATGCTTTTCGTTTTCTGTTATCATTCATTTATATTTGTGTAGCTGGTTGATTAGTCACTGTGTTGTGTACCTAAAGCATACAAGTTCTTATCCCAATCTCCTTTGTTGATACTTCGATATCCTTCCAAACCTTTATCACTCCAGCTACCTACCTACAACCACCTGAATCCAACTGACCCGATGAAGTTAGATTTCTGTTCTACTTTGGAACATGTCTAATGCCGGAGAATGTGAGTCCTGCCATCAAACATTTTAATACCTTACAGCCTTGCAGGGAATAGTAATTTCCATGAAGAACACGTATTTACCAATTGGTTCATATGCAGCGACCACCTCTTTGGACACATGAAATGTTTAATGTGATAATTATTCATCCATGGTTTTGATGAATAATTATCAGGATAACATCTTGTAAAGAGAGAGAACAATATCTAATTCTCGAAGGCTTCAGCTACCAGATCATGTCCATTCAACTTTGTGTTCGATTCTTTCAATTTTTCTAATGCCTTTTTTGGTTGCATTGCCAGATTATATCTTTAGAGTAAACTACTCAATTATCTTTAGAGTAAATTACTGAATTTCATCTTTGTTCCGATTTAACTGTCTGACACCTTCGAGGTCAGCATGTTATTACAAGAACCTGGATTGTTCTTTCTTTGTAGTTTTCTGTCTAATTGACAACAAGGCTCTATTAACAGTTCCCACCAAATTAACTGTATCCATTCCATGAAGCAATGTCTTAACAAGATTGTTGTACAAGGACAACAAAAATGCTAGCTAAATTGGCACCTCAACTTAATATCCAACATTAACCTCAGTTAGTTTGTTGAAATATAATCTTGTTGAACAAATTATGATGGTTCTGCTTAAGAGTACCTTGCCCAACAAACATAGATGAATGATACTTGCAGCTTGTAGCTTTTAAAGCCTCATCCTTTGGTGCTGTATGTTTTCCTGATTTACCTTCTAATGCCTTGTGTAGACCCTGTTGGATCTGTTAGTCTCAGACGCGGTTACCATTGAGCTAAGCTATTTCACCACAATCTTCTTCACTTTGAGCTTAATACGACTCTTCATTTCCATCTCCATTTTAAACACAGTCCACTACTTATATTCATTTGAGTTGAAAAGAATACATGTCCGTAGTTGTGTCCTTGTTTTTGGCTTTTGGAGGTTTTGCTGATGTCTGACATCTGTTGTCAAACTATGACCTTTGTGTCTCTGTTGAATTAAAACAATCATGTTTTTATCTACAATTTGTTGCGCTTCTAAGTATGGGCTAAACAGAAATTGTTATACAGGATCTGTTCCTGTCAAATGGTATAGAGGTTCGTGTGTTTGATCAAGATGGTACCATCTCGGGTGATTCACCAGAAAGTCCAACAAAGGAGAGTCAAAGCGAGAAACCTGGTGGATCCATGCAAAGTTGACATGCCAAGCCAAGTACTAACTATTATATGGGTTACAAGTGTACAAAAAGACACTTTCAAAAAAAGCTTTGAGTTTTAAGAAATGTGGAGCTGCAATTGTACATAAGGGCGGGTTGCATTGGATTTGTATAGCTGACAGCAGATACATACTAGATGCCATAAAGGAATGAGCTGGAGATGTATAGATTCATCCACTTGCTTCTTTTACTTTATCTTAGGTGCTTTGTTTTTTAAGCAAAGTTACTATGGACGTTGCAGTATTGTGGCGAAACTGTACAAAGAGGGAAATCTGCTGACATACATGTTTTAATTCCTTCTGTTTTGAGTTCACTTCATGTTTGCAATATGGGTCTAGGACAAAATGTCTATCTTGGGCTAGACAGATGAATTAGAAAATTGAGATGTATTCTTGTTGTTCTGTTGAAAACAGTTGCATATTTTGTGTAGTTTATTATTTATTTATTTTTCTTTTTGCTCATTAGTGAAATGTTTTCTTCAATTTCTTTTAATTTTATTTAGAGGGTCGAAATCTTGTTCCCCCAAAAAAATGCTACGGAAAGTGTTGCATTGCCGTAAAGAACAGCCATGTAGCCACACCAACAGTATGTATCTAATCAACTGCGCCAACGCTTTGTAGCCATACAAAAAGCTGTACTAACATTACTTTGCTGTGTTAACAGTACTCGGCTGCACCAATGCTAATGAGGGTGTGCTTGTTTGCTAAGGGTGTGCTTGTTTGCATGCAAGTAGAAAAAAAAGTAGTGGAAGTAAAGTTACTTCTATGTATTTGTTTGGACCAGAAGTAAAGTGAAATTTACTTATATAATGGTGATATGGATTCTATGTAATATCTTTATTTCTCAATTTTACTTTACATTGATTTTCCCAAGCACTCCGGGCTGCAAAAGAAAAGATTTCTAAATCAAGTGGTGTGCTCATTAAGAATGCAGTGGAAAAGTACAGGGTTCCAATGCTAAAATCTCACTAAGAAACACAAGGGAATTTTTAAATGAGCACACCACTTGCCGTCGTGCCCAAAGCTTTCTTAGTAAGCCAACACTTTTTTTTTTTTTTAAAAAAAGAGGGTTTTTCTTAGCGAATCAATTCTACTCTTCTCCACTATCCTATCTCTGTTAGTTGTTCATATGTAAGTATAATTCCACATCGGATAGGACAAAAAAAGTCTATTGGTTTAAAAACAAAGTTGGAATTTTGACCTAACGGTTTAAGATTTTGAGTCAAACTGGTTCTCAGTTTTGTGTTTAGGCCCATTATGTTTCCCATTGGACCCGACGTTCTCCCATTGAGTCAAAGCTGATACCAGCTTCGGACCCAGTTTAGTATACTCACACTTTAAATACAAAGTTGGGACAGTTAAGTTGGTATACTTACAATGAAGGGGGAGATTGTTAATTGTTCATATATGAGTATAGTCCCATATCAGATAAGACAAAGAAATTCTATGGGTTTAAATATAAAATTGGGGTGTTGACCTAATAGCTTAAGTTTTTGGATCAAACTTGTTCTCTCCCATCTCTCGCCCATCTCAACCCTCACCTCTCTCTTTCTCTCTCTCTATCTCCCCCCTTGCTGTCCTCTTTTTTTTTTATGGTTACTTCTTTCTCTTTCTCTATTTCTCTCTTTAGGGTATAAGATTTGTGAGTTCAAGAGTTTGGATTTCATGGAGGAGGAGACAGGTGGTGTGGGAGAAAACAAGGATAATTTAGTCATAACAATAATGATAAATATGTAATTTCTTACGGAAAATTCTATTTGCCTACAGCAATTTACTCTTGACGTCTTGATTACTCTTTATACTAAACTCCTATTTTGAAATACCACTAATTTACTCTCTGTACCAATTTTTTTTTTTTTCAATTTTAACCTTCCCTCCTTCCTTCTAACTCCTTACTACGTTCGATCCCAAATTTTCCCAAACTTTCTTGATCTGCCTCCCGACCCACCACAGCCCGTCGCCGCCCTCAAATCACCCAGCGCACCAATTACCGCCATACTACTATTATGGGGAAAGGTCTACCCTGTTTAGTACTACTCTTCAGCATCAGAGGAAGAAAGAAGAGGCTGTGCTGTACTCTGACAAATAAAGAGAAACAAGTGATGGCGATAAGTTCGTGCAAGGGCTAGAGCAACTACAATCCGAATTTTACTCAGATTCAACTCTGCAAGAAAAGAAGCTGGACAAATTTGGATCATGGAATCTTGACAAAGAACAGTGAGATGAATGTCCTGTTTGAGAACAAGATCGAGAGCGAAACTGAGAATGATGACCTATCTGAGAAACAAGGAGATTATTGTTTCATTCCTTTATACCGGACAAAGTACCCAACAAGGAAATCTACTAGGGCGAGCTTTAAGAGCTCACCGCAGCCAGATAGTGATACAACAGGCTTACTAGATTCTACGGATGATGATAATGTTGCGAAACCCTACTATTCTAAAACTACAAGTCATCGGACTAAAAATATCAGCATCGATTATGCTAAGAAATCTCTCATACATCAATCAAAGGTGACAATGGGGGCATTCTCTGTAAGAACTTGACGAGGAATGCAGAAGTGAGAGAGGATAGAGAGGTTGAAGTTGATATCAACGTTTCATGCCCAATGAGAACAGAGTAGGCTTTTCTTTTTCCTTAATTTCTTCCCCTTTATCCAGTAAATGTGAGACCGTGAAAATAATCCTATGGGTTATTATTCCAATAATAGTAGTATGGCGTGCTCCGCTTTTGTGACGTTTACCCTTGATCTTTATATAAATTTTTTTAGGGTTTTAGAGAAAAAATAGAGGAGGGGATGAGTTGTACTTCCAAATTTTAAGAAGTTTTAATTTATGATTTAAAAGGGTAATTTAGTCAAAAAAATAAATGACAAACTCGTAATTATTTATAAGTTTTAAAACTATGCGAGCCGCGTGTAAATAGAATTTCCCATTTCTTACAAGTTAAAGAGATGGACTCATTAAGGGGAAATTATATTTACGAATGCCAATTTATGGTTGATGCACACATTACTCTTTACACCTACCTCTTATTATGAATCATCACCAATTTACTAGAAATTCTATTTGCGCACGGTATTTTACTCTTGGCGCCCTGGTTACTATTTACACCAAACTCCTATTTTGAAATACTACCATGTTACTCTCTGCGGCCAAATTTTTTTCCAAAAATACCCCTTATCCTTTTCTCTAACAACTCACCCCGTCCGATCCCATTTTTATTAATTTTTGTTAGCAAAACATATTTTGGTCGGGTATTAATACTCAACCAAGAAACGTGCTGGTCGGGTATTAATACCCGACCAACAAGCAAAGTCTCCCCGCAAATGAAACCTAATTAACGATAAATTTTAAACAAATACGTATAAAACCTAAAAAAAAAATTCAAATCATATCTTAGATTTGTCCTCTGACACTAATTGCATATTGGAATTTTTCATTTGCATAAGAAAACTCAAACTCAAACTTAAACTCCAAACCCAAATTTCACTTGTCATGGTGAAATCGAAGAATTTAAATTTCTTCAAATTTTTTCAGGAACGTTAATGTAAAAAATTTAGAGGGTTCAAGAAATCAAATCGATGATTTTGCAGGAGATGTGTTTTTATTAAATACCAAAAAAAATTATTTAGAATTTTAGAGAGAAAATAGAAGAGGAAAATGATGAGTCGTAATTTCAAATTTTAATAAGTTTTAGTTTGGAATTTATAAGGTTAACTTAGTCCAAAAGAATAATGACAGACTTGTAATTATTTATAAGCTTCAAAACCGTGTATCAAGAGTAAAATGCTGTGTGCAAATAGAATTTCCCCCAATTTACTCATTACATCCCTTTTTTTTTTTTCCAAATCTAACTCTCTCTCCCTCTCTCTTATTTTTTCTATGGCGACCTCATCCTCCAAATTTCCCAAACCTGCCTCCTCCAAACTTTGTTCCACATTCTGGCCCGCCTCCATCGTCACCTCCCCCAACTCCGTCTCCAACTCCCGCCTCCATCACCAACCTCCAACTTTAAATCCTAATTTTATTTATCATACTGAATTCAAAAAATTTAAAATTCTTCCTAACTTTTTGGAAAACGCGAAAATAAAAAATTTATAGAGTTAGAAAACCGATGAGTTTGCGGGAGATGTGTTTATTTTAAAGATTTAAGAAACACAAATTTTTGTATTTTTATTTTTATTGAGAGGAGAGGAAGAAGACGATGGCATGTTTTTAATTTTTGAGAACTTGAGATGTCAAATTCGGAGTTTCTAAGTTTCTTTGATGGTCAAAACGCAAAAAAAGAACGTGACAGGATGAGAATGTAGCCTGTAAGAAAGTGGTGTTGAATTCATGTATATTTGAACTTGAATTTTTGAGTCAATTCACTAGTTCAAAAATAAATGAATTAGATGAATGGAAAATGATTTCAAAGAGGAGTACATAGCAATGAGAACAAAAAAGAAAGAAGAAAAATAGTTCCACATTGGCTAGAGGTTTGTTAGGATGTGGGTTTATATATGATTGTTTGTTCCATGATATTGCTTATGTAAGAAGAGGAGAAAACTTGAGCACCACGGGTGGTGCTACGCACCGCCCGCACGCGAACGCGCACGCGCACGTGCATGTGCGAGGGCGAATGGGCGTTTAGGGCGCTTTAGTAGCGCACTTGACACTTCGCACGTATGCATCATCGCGAGGAGCTGAGGTCGACCCGCACCCGTTAAGAGTCGTTAGGATTTGTCCGTTGAGATCCAACGGTCGTCTGTTAACATTGCCGATAAACGGTCACAACTGTTAACAGCCAACCGTTGTGACCGTTTGTTCAGAAGCCTATAAATAGGCCTCTGTCTAGACTTTTTAGAACATACAATATACATAAATTTTTTTTCTTCTTCCTTCTTCTGCAAACAGAAACTTGGTTTTTTGACAGAGAGTTTCTGTTTCCAGAAAAACAGTTCTTCCTAAATCAGTCCTTCATTACACCATACATACAGAAAGTGTTCTTTATCAGATTCGCTAGAGTAATAGGATTGCGGCTTCCTTCCTGTTGCAGACCGGTCGTTGTATCCTGAGAGACCGACGCCCTTTGCAATCCATAAGCAAGCGGTGGAGGGCGAATCGGTTTTAAGGAGATAGTGTTCAATACTAGTCTCGATCATCTTCCTGTCTTCATCAATTCTGCATACGTTCATCCTTCTGAATACATGTTTTTCTTAATCCAGTAATACTTTATTCTGTTTAGGATAGTAAACTAGTTAAAAAAGAACAGTTTAATAGTTTTCTGTAAACAGTAATAGGAATATTTTTCTAATTCAAATTTGGAAAGATATAGACTACTATTATACATAATAATTCGTAATTCTTCTTCTCCAACTTTATTTCTGATTGAAATATAACACTGAAAGCTGTGCATAATAACAGAATTAATTCTGTGCATAATAACAGTAGTAATTCTGTGCATAATAATTCTGTTAACTAATAACAGTAATAAGTCTGCCCATATTAATTTGAAACATTAGCAAATTATTTATCCAACAAGTGGCATATGACGATCCCTATGCGTCAGAGAAAGAGAGCTCTATACTACTTGCGGATTATAATATCTCTGTTTTAGAACGAACTTACGAATTATCGAAAGATCTTTCCTGCCTATCAGCTACAGCATGGGACGGATGATGATATAAGACCCTCGTGATACTTGCCAGGCTAGACCGATTTGAAAAGATAATTTAGTCAAAAAAAAGCAAATGTGTAATTATTTGCAAGTTTTATATGAGTGGGATAAGCGTAAATTGGTTTGCGGGAATAGAATTTCTCCTCCCTAGGTCCGGTGGAGTGCTCATTTAGTAATTGAAATTCTAAATAAGCACACCACTTGATTTTGTGAGACCCACTTTCCCATGAACTGCTCACCGCTTGACCTTAGACTGTAGCGCTGACTAGTCAGCTGGTGTGCTCGTTTAGAATTTCCCATTTAGAAATTTCCGGAACAGAACAAAAGCGAACCCATTCTACCCTAAGCCCCTTCGCGATCTGTAGGAGGTGACACAAAAAATTGAAGAGAAACCGAACTGTTATCTGATTGGATCTCTCTCACTTGTAATAATTAGAATTACTGTCCCAAGCTGGGGCCATGTCGTCCACGTCAGCAGGTTCGGTAGGCCCAGCGCAGCCGCCAGTCCAGGCCATCCCAGCCGCGGCCGCCGCCCAGCCGCCCAACGGCAAGCTGTCCCTGGAGGACATTGCCAAGTACTTCCACCTCCCCATCGCTGATGCCGCACAAATCCTCGGTAAATTCCTACAATTTATTTTTCTTTTCAATTTTTTCTTTAATTTCATCCCATTTTGGCGTTGCCCATTCCAAATAATTTTGACTTTTTGGTTTCTTGGGGGGGTTTCTTGTTTCTTAGTATAAATATTCTGCTTCTAGTGTTGGGAACAAGGAGCTGCCTTGTAAATCTTAAATTTGGGCAGTCCTGAATAATTTGATTTTTGTTGTTAGGAAATTTCTTGATGGGCCATTGGGAATATGTGCCTAATTGTGGGAATTAGGGGCTTAGTTGGCAAAAAGCTGATTATGGTATGTGTCTACTTGTGAGCTTGTATAGTTTTTGTTTTTGCAGGTGTTTGTACTAGCGTTTTGAAGAGGATATGTCGTGAGAACGGAATCGTAAGGTGGCCTTACCGAAAGGTTTGTTCTTACCATTTTGTATTTTGGCAATTTTCTTTCTATTTTTTCTTTATTACTTTTACTTGCTCGTCGATGGTCCTTTTCAAGGTTCTGTGTACATAAGAATTAGCTACTTTGTTGCTTGACTTTTGGTCGCTATATTGCAAGAACACACCCTCTTTTGTTACCCAACTCTAAAATATAGTAACTTCTATGAGATATTTGCTTCACATCTTTCTCTCATATATATTATAAATTGAATCTTACTTGGTTAGAACACTTTTTTTTAATATATATATATATATATATATATATATATATATATATATATATATATATATATATATATATATATATGAGAAAAATGGAAATGAGCTTGCAGCTCACGCAAGTTAGCTGAGCTGCAGTTCATTTCCACTACTTTCAATAATATTAAATTTTTTTTTTTGAGATTATGATCTCGACTCCTTAGGGTTCACTAATACCCAATTTTTTGAGTTCTAGTTTTGATTTGGTCCTCATCAAGTTAACACAAAATTAACGTTTTTCAATAAATAAAAGATTTTGTATGCACTTGATGAAAGGGTAAATGAACTCTAAAATTTATGAAATTTAATTTGAAACAAGTTAAGAGGTAGAGATTGTAATTGTAAAAAAAAAAATCGAAGAAAAATCATTGGATCATTATAGTTTTGCCGCTAGCTCACGTAACTTTTGTTGAGCTGGCGGCTCACCTACAGTAATTCCTATATACACACACACAATTGAGATTGTTTAGCTTTTAGTTTTTATAAGTTTCTATTGTTAAACTGTACAAGTTTATAGATTTATGTTATTATACATAATATTCTATTGTATTGGTAATTAGACATATTGAGTTCATATATATAGCTTAGCTATTGAAGAAGAAAGTATGTTTTTCACTTTCGTGCTGAGACTCTAAACTGTAGTATCACGTTCTACAGAGCATTAGTTAAGAATCTCAGGGATTTGTTAATCATCTTGATGGTCTACCAACTTGGATCCAAGATTTATTTATCCCCTTCCCTTTTATATCATTTACTTTTTGAAGAGGACTCGAACCTCCACGCTCTTTAGCACGAAATTTTGAGTCTCGTGTGTCTACCATTTCACCGTCAAGGTATCTTGAAAGTGAATCGTATTGTGATATATGGAATATATGACAAAGGTGGATGGAGTATTGGAGTATTTCTATCGATCGGTCATGTCATATGGGCCCAAGTCAGATATCAAATTGCTTCGATTTGAATTATCCGTAGGATACCCTATATATAAAAAAGATGTACAATTAAACCTATTTCTCGATTCAATAGAAGCCCAAAAAAGTGAATATGGTACCCAAATAACGATAGATATGTCAAAAGCAATTACTTCTTAATCGTAAAATACTTGCGCAAATAGCTATATCAAATAAGAATTGTCTTTACATGATTTCCATATACACTCTTTTTTTCTTAGACGTCTTGGTAGCTTACTAACTGGAATCAATGATTTACTCATCCTTTTAACATTTATATTGTTGCTAGATTACTCTGTAGAAGCATTTTGGACGTTATGAGCATTACTACTCAGGATTTGCTTGGAGATCTTATTGGGAGAACATTTTAAACTTATTAACTGACCTCGGGAAGTCACACTCATTTGGAAGTACCTATTTTGTAGATTGGTAGTGTGGTACAAATTTATTGTAAGTAACTAGAAATAATATGGTAATGTCTAAGGAGTGGCAGAGAAGCACTTTGGTATAACATACATGTATGAAGTTGATAGAGGGTTCCATAAATTATTGTGGAATCACATGTATGAGCCATCTAATAAAATTGTGGAGAATAATTGATAAAAGACCAAGGAAAATATAATATCTCTTAAGAAAATATATTTTCTTTTTATAAGAATGTCTACCAACAATATATTTACTTACTAAGCCGAATAATGAAAAGATATGAAGAGAAGAAGTGCGATCTACTATGTTTTTTTATTGATCAAGGAGAAAAGCTTATGGGAAGTGGGTCTTGTAAAAGTAAAAAAGCTCATGGTTTTATCGATTTAAGTGCAGTAAGTATGTTCAATGGGGTCAATAACTGACATGAGGATATTCAGATAGAGAAAGTTTCATTTGCTACCCCCTTAAAATGATGGATTCTTGCCTAGCACTACTTACCATTGACATGCTAGACATATGCCATGTTATCAAAAGCAGTTAAAACGTCAAGGCGCTTAGCTTATGCAGCCAAGTAGGCAGTCTAGGAGGAAACTTAAGTGGTTTTTGGTGCTAGGGGTTCTCTTTGGGTGCCTATAACTACGTAACGCTTCTTTATAACATTAATAGGAGGTTCTCTTAAGTACCTTTTCCCAATAAAATTTATATTCTAATTTCTAAAAGTTTTAGTATTAACAGAGAGAATATGAAATTTATGACAGTAACTTTAGCAAAACCATAGAAAAGCTAGGGAATAGTGCACTTTGCTAGCTAAGAGTACTGAAGAGTGATCATTTTTAGTACCCAAATAATTATTTCTTCCTTGTCACAATGAAATTACCAAGGATGTGTTTCAGAATTAAAGCATGTTGGTCGAAGTTGAGAAGTGGTCCTGGATCCGTTGTCCTATTGTACTTCTGCCAGTGTAGATTGTTGGAGAGGAGGAAATGGAACAGGATACTATACTACTGTTGTTGGTTGAACTTGAGTTGGGACATGTTTTAAATTGGAGCTTGCTGTGCGTATGATTTCATCTCTTAAGCTGGTGATGAAATTGTCATGATCATAGTTGAAATTAGTCATTATTTGTTTCTCTATTAAAAACTAAGGTGATACTAAGGCCATCATTGAACCTAGATAGACTGTTAATATTTTGGAATAATGTATACAATGAACAAAATTGTTCAGGTTTGATTTCTTAGCATCAAAACTTTCAGAAATCAATGGGGACTACATCATTTTCTGATTTGTGATTAAACTTCAAAGTTGGTATGTGATAGTTTTGGCTGACTGCAATATTGGCAGAATCAAGTACCCAATTATGAGTTTATGTTTCCTCTTCTCCATACTTCTAGTCAGTGTTGTATTACACCTATTTCTAGTCTTGTTCATTTTTTTCATGCATAAATAATTCAGATTAGTGAAATCGAAACAAAAAGATGTTTAATTTTGATCTAAGAAAAAGCTACTGTTCCTGTGAACATGTTTTAAGAAATGGAGATAAAAAGATTTTGGTGTGACCTAATGAAGGATGATGAGACAAGTATTCTCCCTGATATATTTATCTTGTAAAAGATTTCTTGTTTTAGGGAATTTTGTCAGTCTCCGGATCTCCCATCCAATGCTAAATCTTACAAAATTCCTTCCATGCTGTCCACAGTGCCTCTAGTGTCATCATTGCTTGGCTGTATCATAATGTTCTAATATGTCATATTTTGTTCGTTATCAGCTTATCATACAGTCTAATTTAACTCATTGCACAATCTTGTAGTTTCTTGCTGGGAAGACGGTTGATGATTTAAAGAAAGAAGCTGCAAGAGAAAAAAGTAAGGACCTTACTACATTATCCAACACAGCCAAACAAAATCTTGATGCACCAAAAACGATGCCTCCAACCTCAGCTGGATTATCAACTTCGTGAGTGAAAATCTTTAATGTCATGTGCACAGCTAATCCTGTAGATTGCGACATACACTTCTGGTTTTCATGTGAATGCTCCATAACTTGCTTTATTTAAACAAACCTGATGCTATTTTCTCTTGCATTGAAAATTGTTCTCATTGACGTTGAATGTGTTGCCAACTACCAGGCATCCAAAGAGTTGCTACTTTCAACACATGTATATGCATTTGAATGTGGTTTTTTTTGTAAGAAACTCATCTTCTATAAACCTCTTCTTTGGATATCATACCCTCTTAGTGATATCCGCACAATCCTATTCTATTCCTGCAATTTTATAGAAGTTTGTGATAAAAAACGATTGTGATCACTTCTTTGCCATATCAACACCATCTTGTTCTTCTCTAGCATTCTTTTGAGAAAGGATAGCCAGATTAAGCGTAAGGACATTAATTGATGCTTTGATATGCAAGGATAAGGTACAACGAGACTATTGGACAACACAACAACAACAACAACTAAACCTTTTATCCCAAGTACTTGGGGTAGGCTACATGAACCAAAAGAGAATCATGCCGGGTCGATCATGTTGATAATCCTTCTCCGTTCATTCCTGTCAAGTAATATCTCCTTATTTAAATATTTAGAATCCATATGTTTTTGTATCACTGCCATCCATATTTTCTTCGGTCTTCCATTCGCTCTTTTAATCTGTTCTACATTGATAAACTTCTCTCGTCGAACTGGTACATTTGTAGATCTATGTTGCATATGACCAAACCATCGTAAGCGATTTTCTCATATCTTCTCATCGATGGGGGCTACACCTATCTTAGCACGAATATCTTTATTTCTCACTTTATCTCTCTTAGTTTTACTGCATATCCAGCGAAACATGCGTATCTCTGTGACACTATTTTCTGTGATTGATGTTTCTTTATAGCCCAGCATTCCGTGCCATATAATAAAACTGGTCTAATAACAATTCTATAAAATTTTTCCTTCAGTCTTAACGGAAAGTTACAGTCGCATAAAACTCCCGTTGCACTCCTCCATTTCAACTAGCCAGTTTGTATTCTATGGTTGACATTATTATCGATTTCTCCATCATTCTGAATAATAGAATCCAAATATCTAAACTGACGCTCATTTGTATCTCTGGTCCGTCCAATATTATAACACTATAGTTTAGGATCCGTTATTTACTAAATTTACATTACATATACTTTGTTTTAGACCTACTCAATTTAAAATCTCTAGATTCTAATGTGTGCCTTTATAAATTTAACTTTGTTCACCCCTGCTCTTGTCTCATCAACTAAGACAATATCATCAGCAAATAGCATACACTAAAGTATCTCATCTTGAATAGTTCTAGTAAGCTCATTTATTACTATAGCAAATAAGAACGGGGTCAATACAGATCCTTGATACAATCCAATTATGATAGAAAAATCACTTATTAGACTACCATATGTTCTGACATTAGCCACTACTCCATCATACATATTCTTAATTATGTCAAAATACTTGATATGGACTATTTTTTTCATCAATGTCCATCAAAGTATTTCTCGTGGTATCTTATTATAGGTTTTCTTTAGGTCAATAAATACCATATGCAAATCTCTATTTCTCTCTCGGAATCACTTTATTAGTTGACGAAGTAAATGAATAGGCCAATAGTTAAAAAAAATATGGAAGTGAGGATTAAAATGGAGGTTTATCGAGATCCAAGAGGTGAATTGGGTTCTGAATTACGTAGGTCAAATCTTGCAATAATTTACTGTCTTAATCTCTTATATAAACCTTGTTTTCTGTTCAAATGACATACCAACTTCCTAAACTAGTTAATACCTTATGCATTAATTCTACCCAAAATAGTGGATTGTAGAAGACGAGTTTTTGTTTGATTTTCAATTGACCATCATGATGAAATGAATAACCTATTAAATCTCACGTATTTGGCTAGATACATTAGATTATTATTATTATTGGTTTCGGGGGGGGGGGCAATGGATTGATACGACATCACCAATCGTATTATCTTTGGTTTCTAAAATAGTTTTTACTCCTTGTTTTATTAACAATAATTGTCTTATCCCCTTTTTTTGGTTTAAAAAGCTTGCTGCCTTACCTTTATGTCCAGAATCTATCCTGGTCTGCAGAATGTGGAAGTTTGTTCCTTGTTTGCATGAGCTTAAACTGCATGATCAAAAGAGGCAGATAGAGGATAGGTGGATATACATATGCATGACCATTATCTTATGGGAAGACCCTCTCTTATTCAGGATTATCTTTGTCAGGATATTGGCACCAAAAGATTGAGATTTGAGCTAATTGATGGCTGTATTAAAAGTTAACTTTGATCAATACTTTGTTGAAAATTTTTGGGCATGACTTATTACCATATCTAACCCCATTTTGATTGGATCAGTTGTTGTGGTGATTTGAAACTTGCTGTAGACACCTTAAAAAAAAAAGAAAAAAAAAGGGGGGAAATTCCCCCGCGGGTGGGCCCCGCGGGAATTCCTCTCGCGCGTGCCCACCCGCGGGAAGAATCCCGCGGGACACCTGCGGGAGGAATCCCGCGGGTGCGCACCCGCGGGAGAAATCCCGCGGATGGACACCTGCGGGAGTTCCTCCCGCGGGTGCCCACCCGCGGGAGCGCCTTCGCAGGTGCCAACCTGCGGGTTGTTTTCCGTCTATTCCCGTTTGTTTATTTCGCTGATATCTCGTGATCCGATTTTTCAGGGAGGATTCGAGCCGGATTTCGAGCTGATTCGGTCTATAAAAGACAGGAATTGAGTCCAGAGAAATGACTTTTGGACGATTTGGAGCGAGTTCGTGAAATTGAGGAGCGGGGCAGAGCCATCTCCTTCCCAGTCAGACGGTCAACGGAGTGCATTAGCGAGGCTCCACCACCACCCGAACCCACATAAAAAAGAAAATCAATCAATATTCCCGTTCTTGTAATTCCTCAATATTTGAAAATCTTAATTTTCTCGTTGTAATCAAATAATTTTACAATGGAAGGGAAGATTCAATTTTTGAGCAAAAAAGAATTGACGACCACAGTGGGAGCCCCTCTGTTTACCACAGACAACTTGGTGACGCAGTTCGACCGGGTGCGGATCGGCTCAATGGTTGAGATGCTGGTCGTGGAGATTGACTAGAAAAAATACGAGCAGTTCCTATCATCCTCGGATTCGGAGCCCAGGCGTCATCGCCGGGCGACGATTAAACAGGGCAACGCATCATCGCCCGCCAAAATTGAAAAGGCGTTATCGCCATTCAATACTTACGAGGTGTCATCGCCTGTTGAAACTAACAAGACGTCATCGTCTGTCAAGAACACGACGTTATCGCCCGTTTCAAAATCAAGCCAAAAGTCCAATCAGACCTTAACCCACTCCCAAAAGAAAAATCTAAGGCGTAAAACTCAACGAGCACGCCTTAATCATACAGGAAGGGTTGCAGAAAACTCCGGAACAGTGAAAAATTTCGGAGCAAACCCACGGATGCAGCCACGGGTTGTATCCCGCGGAAGCAACCCCACAGGTGCAAACCCGCGGCTTGCAACCGTGGGTGCCAACCGCGGC
Organism: Dracaena cambodiana; assembly: GCA_036321105.1. Classification (NCBI taxonomy): domain Eukaryota; kingdom Viridiplantae; phylum Streptophyta; class Magnoliopsida; order Asparagales; family Asparagaceae; genus Dracaena; species Dracaena cambodiana. The sequence continues at coordinate 30,197,663 of JAYEPQ010000013.1, forward strand.
TTGCAACCACGGGTGCAAACCCGCGGGTGCAACCGCGGGTTCCACCCAGCGGGAACAAACCCACGGGTGCAAACCCGCAGTTGCAACCGCGGGTTGCATCCCGCAGATGCAACCGCGGGTTGCACCCCGTAGATTCCACTTCGCGGAAGCAACGATGAGTTACGTTCAATGAACACAACTCTCATGTCTTTTCGAGCGCGCCTAAGGTGAGCATGCAACATACACCAAATATTTTAATCTATCTATCAGAGGCGCACGGGGCCTACACAACTACTCAGGCCAGTGTGCACTCCAGAAAAATCTGCAGAAGGGTTGGAGAATAATTTGATACTGGAAAATAGCTCAGCCCTGAAATATTGCAAACTCTCTAGTATTATGAACCGAATTTGCGATGCAAGAGGCGTCAAGATGTAAATAGAGATGAGAAGATACCTCAAGATTTGAGAGAGTACCTCAATTGGAAGAAGATCTCACAAAATATTCCTCACTGCCAATGCGAACAGCTGATCTCAACTGTTCTATCAACTGCAAATGCAACTTGAAACGGTCTGTTTTTGAGCGGATTACCGAACCCAAAAGAATACGGACAGTGAAAAAGGTGTGTTCTGCAACTGATCTGCCTGCCGCCTCATTACATATGGTTAATAAAGGCAAAAAGGTGGTCGGAAACAACCCTTCAGATAATGAAATCACTCCAGGGTTAAAATGAACCTCCATTCCATTTTTCCCGTTCCAAAGGGAAAGATATAATGACAATGGCGGTAGAAAGCACACCGAAGCAGAAAGCATGGACAACTATAAGCAACACAGTAAAGTCACCCATGCTTCAAAAGCAGTATTCGTTTAAGAATGAGCATACTGCTATTATGTTAAAGCTGCTCAGCAAACGCAAGATGCTTAAGTTGCCGGAGAGCAAGAGGCCTGAAGAGATTAGGAAGACTAACGATCCGAATTACTGCCTGTACCATCGGATTGTAGGTCACCCTACAAAGAATTATTTTATTTTAAAAGACAAAATTCAAGCGTTGATTAACGCTGGAGCAGTTCAGCTCAAAACTGAACAAAAAAGGAGTTAGAGCTAACTCGGACATATTTAATGTGGGTGGTCTAAAAGTACCACTTGGGCTCACAATAATTCCAAAGACGAGCTCAGGACGGTTAATTTAAATCCCCATAACCTGTAAAAAAAAAAGGGTTAACCCCTTTTGGCCACAAAGAAGCAGGGGGTTATGAGGGTGCAAAAAAAAAATGAATGATGAAAAAAAAATATAAAAAAAAATAAAAAAATGAACTGCCCAACGCCGTCAAGATAAAGAGAAGAGAACCAGCTTCTCGCCAACCCCATCATACTGGGGGTAAAAAGTATGAATTACCCAACGCCGATAAGGCAACGGGAAGAGAATAAATTTCTCTCCAACCCCATCATACTGTGGGTAAAAATGCATGAACTACCCAACGCCGTCAAGGCGACGGGAAGAGAATAAATTTCTCGCCAACCCCACCATGCTGAGGGTAAAAAGGCATGAACTATCCAATGCCGTCAAGGCGACGGGAAGGGAATAAATTTCTCGCCAACCCCACCATGCTGGGGGTAAAAAGCATGAACTGCCCAATGCCGTCAAGGCAACGAGAATATAACCAGTTTCTCGCCAACCCCTTCATGCTGGGGGTAAAAGTATGAATTGGCCAATGCTGCTAAGGCAAAGGAAAGAGAAAAAGTTTGGCATTTAAGCCCAAACAAAATTCTCGACAACTCTCCATGCTGAGGGGAAGAGCATGGCTAGCCCAACTCAAACGGTAGTTGGTAAAGGCTAATCAAATCCGTTAATAACTGGGGGTTTGCTAAAAATCCCATGACAAATCTGTCACAACAGTATCCTTATCCGAATATAAGGATATATCATTGCCCAAAGCTGCTAAAGTAAAGGAAAGAGGAAAAGTTTAGTATTTAAGCCCAAACGAAACTCTCGACAACTCACCATGCTGAGGGGAATAGCATGACTAGCCCGACTCAAACGGTAGTTGGTAAAGGCTAATCAAATCCGTTGATAGCTGAGGGTTTGCTAAAAACCTAATCAGATAAATCTCTTGTCACGTTAAGATTTCACCTCTGACAATAAAACTTTTCTCGTCATTTTTTTCTCCAGCAGAGCAAGTGACACTCCAAAATATTTGTCAAGTTAAAATCATACCTCTGACATCATAATTCAAAATCAAATGAGATAAAATCCGATTAAATTTCCTGTCATGTTAAGGTTTCACCTCTGATAGAAAAGAAAACTCGCACTTTTTCAAGTTCAATATTACAGCTTCTGATGTATTTGTTTTTGATATCGTTAAGTTAAAAATTATCTCTGATGAAAATCATCTCCCTATCAAGTTAACAGTTATCTCTGATAGTCCGATTCCAAAACTAAATACGTTAACCGTCACCTCTGTTTAGTCAGCTTATTCCTATCACGACTAGATCCTCTAAATAGGTTGAGCTCCAAGACACGTTTAATGTCACCTCTGTTTTTCTCTAATCCGTCATACTAGATGTCACTGAACGGTTAGGACTCTAATGAGCACGTTAACATAATACCTCTGCTTGATCTCAAATAAGTACGTTAATATCATACCTCTGCTTATCATCTAATAAGTATGTTAACACCATACCTCTACTTGTCACCCAACGAGTACGTTAACATTATATTTTTGCTTGTCATCTAATGAGCACGTTAAAATCATGCCTCTGCTTGTTATTGAATAATTGAATAAGCATGTTAACGTCATATCTCCACTCATATTCCGCGAAATATATTAACAATTATCTCTGTATACCAAATCCTTTAAAACGTCTGATAGCCAAAATTAAAAAATCCAAAGTGTTTCGAAATTCAGTGCGACTCAATACAGAATTTCGAAAACTTTGGAATGGGTTATGTAGACGCCTTAAAAAAGAGGGGGGGGAGGGGAATTCCCCCGCGGGTGGGCCCCGCGGGAATTCCTCCCGCGGGTGCCCACCCGCGGGATTTCTCCCGCCGGTGCACACCCGCGGGAGGAATCCCGCGGAACCCGCAGGTTGTTTTCCGTCTATTCCCGTTTGTTTATTTCGCTGATATCTCGTGATTCGATTTTTCACGGAGGATTTGAGCTGGATTTCGAGCTGATTCGGTCTATAAAAGACAGGAATTGAGTCCAGAGAAAGGACTTTTGGACGATTTGGAGCGAGTTCGTGAAATTGAGGAGCGAACCAGGGCCATCCCCTTCTCAGTCAGACGGTCAACGGAGTGCATTAGCGAGGCTCCACCGCCACCCGAACGCACATCAAAAAGGAAATCAATCAATATTCCCGTTCTTGTAATTCCTCAATATTTGAAAATCGCAATTTTCTCGTTGTAATTAAATAATTTTACAATGGAAGGAAAGATTCAATTTTTGAGCAAACACTTGCCTCTTTAGTAAAGTTGTACATGATGACTATATATTTTAGGGTTAATTGTAGTGAGATCCCTGTGCTATAGAGCTAGAGTAACTTATTACCCCTTAAATTTAAAACTCTCAGTTTAATTTCTGGACTTCTAACGTTGTTAGTTAATAAGTTGCTATTCTCACATCTGTTTAACTTAAACTGTATATTTTTTATAAAATCCCCAAACTACTCTCCTCTTCCTCACTAAGACTCACCCAAAACATGCTCAAAAGAGGGTAATTTGGGGATTTTATAAAAAAATACAGTTTAAGTTAAATAGGGGTGAGAATAACAAACTGTTGACTAACGACGTCAGGAGTCAAGGGACCAAACTGAGAGTTTTAAATTTAAGGGGTAATAAATTACACTATCCCTATATTAAAGGGGGTCTTATTGCAATTAACTCTTTGTTTTATTAGTGTAACATGTGAAAGTTATGTCTTATATAAAGGAAATCTATCAACTCACTATTTATTCTTGTATGTTTGTTAATATGAATCCTTTATAGAAAGTAACATGTCTAGTATTATGCCCAAGGTTTTAAATATCGACCCAAGGTTTTAAATATGGACCAACACCAATATATAGTGGTATCATTGTTGGAGTTGAGCTAGATGATAGTGTGTACAATATATGCAAATATTGCTAATATTTCTGATATTGTCGACATGACAATTGATTTTGCTAGTTCCAATACCATCAATAATCTACTGATGCTGATATTTGTACCGATTCAGATATTTTAAACTTTGATCATACCTATTCTTGTGAAATGTTTAATTGTAAACTAGCAAAAAGTACACAATACATGTGTAAAGACATAAATTAAGATCATCATCATCATCATCATTATCATTGTTGTGTGCTATGAGGAAGATGAGACATAACCAAATGTTTACACAATCTCCTGCATTATTGTGTGCTGATGCTGATTAATTTCATTTTAAAATCATTAAGCACTTGTCTGCATCATTAAACTCATAGACTTTAAGTTTGACAAAATTAGCAGAGATCAATCACACATGAAAAAGTAATTATCCGGCATTCGATTGGATATTTTTTGACATAGAATGATGAAGCATAATCACATTCGAGATATTCAGATTATAACTATTATAATGTGGTCTCTAGAAAGACAGAAAAATCGACAATGCAAATTTCAAGCAAAAAATATAATGTATGTCCGTAATTCCAGTGATAATTTAACTCTTGACTAAAATGTAAGTAATTACAATATTCAGAAGAAATATTATCCATTCTGAAATTTAAAAAAATCAACCAACTAATGTTATCATTAATGATCACATTAAAATCGTTCATCTTGTTTCGAAAATATAAAATCCAATAAAAATTTATGTGCTGCACTGCTTAAATGTAGAATATGCTGCAATAGGCTTGATGTATCTTTATTATTATTGATTGGTTAAAAGTTCCATATGGATGCTGCAATTGGCACTTGGATGTCTTTTGCATTTATACTAACAACTCGGTGTTCTGCATATTATTTTGACCAAAGTTTCTGTGGCTTATCCAGTGGAAATCAAGTACAGAGTAGAGCACTGGGACAACAAGGGGTTTCTTTACCAGGGAATGCGTCTCAAATGCAAGGAAGTAGAAACTCTCAACATGGATGGCCCAGTGCAGTCCAAAACCAGATGAGACATGTACCCTCCTTTTTTGATGACTTCAAATATGGATTTCCAGCAAATGGCTTGTCATCTGTTTCAGTTAAATGGTGGGGAAGTAACAGTATCGTAAGTGGCAAGGAGCTTGATTCAGCGAAATCCACACCCAACGAAGAGGGGAAACAAGATTCCTGCAAGTTAACAGATGAATCTTCTGGATGTGAGACGATTGATGAACAAACCGTGAGTGAGGAAAAGGACAGTACTAATATATTGGAGCCCTCAGCCTCCTTGGTATCTCTGAGGAAAAGAGCTTTAGAATGTGGACGGGAGCCGCTTCAGATTGGAATATCGAATTGTGAGTCCTACAGATTGAGCAGGCGGAAGAGATTGTTGCTATTGCAAATATTTAGATCCTCATTGCCAGATCAATGGAAGGACTCCTATACTTGACTTTATGAATCATTCCTTCTTCAGGGCTTCGTAAGGTAAGAACACATTTAAATTTTGACACAGCAATACCAACACTCCTAACTCTGCATTCATCTTTTTTGTAGCACATGGACTGTTGTCATCACTGCCACTTAATTGTTCTTTTAATCGTTGCATCCTATGACATACGGATACAACAATGCCGACACAGACACAACACCCTGACATGGGTTAATCCTTTAAATTATATAGGATGTGTGTCTGACTCGGACTTGGCTTCATGATAAAAGTATCCGTGCTTCATAGTCTGCATCTCAAGATACAGAGCTATGATCAAAACAATATTTTTGAGTGCTAAAAGGAATAAAATGTTTAAGATTGGCTGGATTATAGCTAATTTTGATTTTACATGCCACTTGTTGAAACTGAAAACTAAGTATCAAATCTATGTTCTTTAAAATATATTATTATCTTATTTTATATGCATCAAAGGATTCCCTTTTAAACTGAAGTTACTTTTCTCCAAAAAAGAAAATAAATGAGAAGTCTATTCCTTGACGTGGTGAATTAGTTGTGTTACTGCTAGGAGTTGTCCACGTGGACAGGGATTATCTATAAATATTTACATAAGGGTGACAGGTTCATTTACAAGTGCAACTGTCCATGCCACATTTTTATCTGCCAAGTAACAGTAAAGATTAAGGAACAGGTGGCACTGATTATCCATTTATCCCACGTCAGTCTTTTAGAGATCAGTCTTTATTTAACTTCCTATAGAGCAGGGATCTCTGACGTTAGTTTCTGACCCTCTCTTGAGCATGTTATATCTCCTGATGACCTACTTCCTCCATTCACAATGCCTTGTAAATACTGGCACTACTATTTAGAATGAAATTATTTCTCTGTCCAGCAATTCTGATCCATTCCTCCCTTGACTGTGCATTTAATGATAGTCAACTCCGTGTTCATTCCTGAAAGAACACAGACCATAAATAGAATCATTTTTGTAAATTCAACATTAAAGTGCTATTAGTAACCGTTTACTTCTGACCTAATGGGAATGGTTATTTTGTTTGACTACTCGATTATTGCTTGTATTGATGAGTTAGATGTTACGACTTTGTAAACGAAAAGAAGAGATTTCTTTTTATAGTTTATTATGAAGATCTCTTGGAGAAGTTTCTATGACTTTGTCCCCTCTTGATGTTGTTGCGTCACACATGTAGAGAATCAATTAACATGATTATTATTACGCAAAAAGAGAAAATTTGGAGCATTTCGTAAAGGTATCATCTTAATCTTGCTTGCACAGATATGAGCTAGGAGACAGAATATTCATGTAATTGCATAAAAAACAATGAGATGTTCACAAAGAAACAAACATTCTAGTAGTAGGTTTTCTTTTTTTAATAGCTTAGCTCGGCTTGATAATGGGTTCTTCATATTATTTTACTTCTCAACTTTATTAACGTAATTTTGAGCTCGATTTTATTTGAAAACCTGAGCTCAAGTTCGATTTGTAGCTGCTTAACAAAGCTCATTAGTACCCCTGACACGCCACACTCGGAAACTAAACTCCTATTTAAGGGGCAGACAGCTATTTAATGAATTCCATGTCAGTAGATGTGGACGTGTGTCGACATGATTCTGGACGCATGCTCTTACGTGTTCATTTAATATACAGAAAATATGGGAAATGAGGTTCCTTAGCATAGATGATGCATCTAATAAACATTAGATGCCATAATGAAAGAAAAACTATTCCACGTGTGTAGATAATGAATATTAAACCTATAAAGGAAAAAAAGAAGAAATATTCGAAGGATATATATATATATATATATATATATATATATATATATATATATATATATATATATATATATATATCTAAATTAGTATACGAAATTGGACAGTGACTCAATAGGATTAATGTGAGATAAATAAGGAAATAAAATAAAATAAAGAAGGAAGAAAATAAAGGAAAGGTGAAATTTTACCAAAATCAGAGTCTTTGGTTCAGATAGGAGGGAGGAGAGAGAGAGAAGAACCTGAATTTTTCATCTTTTCCTGTTTGATTGGATTTCTTTCTTGTTCTTCAATGTGATGATATCTTTAATATGATTGCTACTAATGTTTATTTGCATCTTTTTCACTCTGTCCTATGCTCATTGAATCATGACAGCCTCTCTCTCTCTCTCGCTCTCTCTCTCTCTCCCTCCCCCTCCCTCTAAACCTTAACCCGTTCAATAGAGACCCAACAAAAGAAATAACAAGTTAAATGTTTACTTTACAAATAAACCATATTCTTGTACCGAGAAATTTCTTCGACATAGACATATCTGCTCTCTTCTTGAAAATTCTTTCATCGCTCGTCTCCTCCTTGTCGTCACTAGGACCAGTTCTATCTCACCGCCATGCCTACTACAAGAGAGCTGCATTCACTATGCTTCTCTCAGTTACCCCTCCTGATTAACCCTAGTTGATTGTGCACTATTTGTTATTTCAGTAATTAAATCTGATACCTAATCACCCTACTGAAATAACCTATTTGTTTTATATTATTTCCTCATAACTCGGAGCAATTCTCTCAAACAAAACTGAGAGCAAATTATTAACAAGTAACTTGTAGATGTTGTTTTTAGCTGTTCTGCACTTGGATATTTTGAGAGGCTATAAAATGATTACAAAGAAAACCATGTATTATTTTCTTGAATACATCCATTTCCGGAGATATACTGCACCTGATCTTTCTAAAACTGAATCCAACCTTTTAGTATTTCTGATTTTTATGGAATCCCTATCCTACCTATGCCTTCTAAAACTGAAACAACCTTAAGCTCTTCATCTGCGTCTTTCTCATTTTGTGTGCTAGTTTTATTTTCCCCTTTTCTTTTCCGATTTTTTGGTGAGAACTTCTTCAGGTAATATTCTTTTGGATACCCTGGCCTTAGAAGTTAGAACATGATAAATATTGGGACCTCTCGTGATGCATTTGTTTTTTTGTTTTTCTATTAAGAAAAATAATTTAGATTTATTAATTATGTAAGTTGAGTAAGTCCAAAATATAATCAGTTTCTTTAATGCTTAACACTTCAGTTATTATGCTAATCTGAAGAGAAACATTGCTGCCCTTTCTCTCCCGTCCCCACCAAAAACTGAAAAGAAAAATCAAAACAGAAATAATAGTAAGAAGAGTAAAAATAAAAATAAAAGAAGACTGCAAGACAGACTGAAATAATCAATTAGTTGATTTTACACACATCGGAGCTCCCGCTCCACCAAGATGATTTCACTGTTATTTCTTTAAGGAACATTTAAATAAATAGGTTAGCATCTGTAGATGGATGTAAAAGGCCTACATTAGATTTAAAGAAAATTTATTAGAAAAGTTGGCAAAATATTTTTACTGTAATCAAAGAAGCAAGAGGGTTACAGAGAATTGTTGATTGAAAAAAAAGAAAGAAAGAAAGAAAGAAAGAACCGAAGGAAGGAATATAATTTTATGCACATTTTTGATATCTTTTTGGGACTATGTATCACATGCCCATGTCACATGCCGTATCTTGCTGAACCTTCATGCTAATCATGGTTTAAACATCTGTTCAACAAGGATGGATATGCTTGTTGAATTTTTGAGTTGCAACAAGTCTTAGTAGGGATGCTTCCTATGTATCAGACAATTATTGCTGATTACAATGATATATTATCTCAGCTTATTATGTTATTTGTTCAATTTCACCCTCTGTGCTATGGAGAGAAGGTCCTGTGAGTGCAAGTACAATGACCAAAGATTTACAGTTAACTTTGAGCTTTACATTTCATAGAATGTGAATCCTAACAACTAACAACATTAACTTAAAGGGACATGGGCACCATTCTCTCCATAACTGCAACGCCGATTGGTTGAATTTCTGTAACAAGCTCATTCTGACTCGTGCCTTGATTGCCTCTTGTTAGCTGTTAAAACTTTTATATAATGGTTATAAAGAAAAGTTGGAATTTATCATTTAGTCTTTGTCATATACCCTCTCTAATCTTTTCTGAGATGGATTCCAAAATTTATGGGAATCTCTATTTCACCTCTTTTTTCTAAAACAGAAACTATCATAACCTCTAATTAGCCTCTTTCTACCAACTTTTCTTTGTCTTATTTTTTTCTTTTTCTTTTTTAAATATGGGGATGGATGAAATTTCTTCGAGTAATGATTTCCTTTTTGATACCCTTGGTTTTGAAGTTAGAATATAATGTTTGTCTTGAATTGTAATGATTTACTTTTTAATACCCTTGGTTTAGAAGTTAGAATATAATAAGGATCAGTATCCTCAAGAAGTTGCTGTGGTTTCTTAAATTCTCATGATTTCTGTAATAAGTTATTAGTGGCGTTCTTCGTTAATTGGAAGACTTGGAGTTTTTATTGTGTAGACCGAGTATGTTATCCCTGATACTTTTAGACATTGCTACTTCTATTGCGAAGAGAAAACAAGGTTTAAAATATTGGAATCGCTATCAGCCGATTATTTATGATATCAAAATTGGCAATATTGGGTCGGCAATATTGGATCAAGATTTTGCAGTATATCTACCTCAAAAAAAAAAAATTTAAGCTATATATATCGGTATGTGCCGTGCATATGGTATCTCAAAATCTGATATGGCTTATGATTTATATATTGGTATCGGCCAATATTTAAAATCTTGGAGAAAAGAAATGAGCCCGTCACCGAACACACATACGGAAGTTATACAAGAACTTCCGTATGTAATATAATATGGAAGTTACACAAGAAATGAGCCTGTCACCGAACACTCAAAAAAAAAAAAAAATATATATAATTTAAGCTATATGTATCGGTATGTGCCGTGCATCAGGTATCTCAAAATCTGATATGGCTTATGTTTTATATATCAGTATCAGCCAATATTTAAAATCTTGGAGAAAAGAAATGAGCTTGTCACCGAACACACATACAGAAGTTATACATGAACATTAACTCCAAAAGAAGTGAATCCTGACTTCATCCTTTCATGAATGGGCATGTATGTTGTGTTGGAGCAAAAATAGAGGATATAAATATAATAAAATATATACCCATTGCCCATATCTTTTTGCGACTTATTATCACATTTCTCAGGTCCTAATCTTCATTTTCTGCAATGTACCCGAAGAATCACCATTTTATAGATCTAAACCAAACAACTCAAAATATAAACTCAGAGGTACACGGTAGTATTACCGGCGGGTTGAGATTTGTATGTCAACTTACTTGCAAATGTGCACGAATTCTTTTCCATTATTTGTGTACAAATCAATTATGTAGATAAGAAGGAATACAACTTTTTCATTTTCATTTCTATCACTGTGCCTTATCTTGTTGTTCTATTGACTTCTCTGTTCATGTCATAAAAATGCATGATAATGTGTGCCTACAAGTACATTTTATGTACTAATTTTGCATTTCTTTGATTGTAGTTTGTTATGAATTGCTTCCTTCCTGCCATTGTACGCAAACTTCTTGGAGTGCGGCAAAGAAGCTGACATTATCGGCAAGGAAGAAAATTTACAGTTATTCGCTGTAATTCTGTGTCGTACTTGTTGACCTCAGTATCCTTCCATTACAGAGAGTGTGTGTTGTACATCTCATCCATCAGACTAATTGATTTTCAAGAACACTAGAGTTCTAAGTGATCTGAACACCTGTAGAACTGCTCAAAGGCTATTCAGTTCTCACTAATAGAGAATGTTGTGAAAGCAGAACACCAACCTTCTTTTTTCAATGATATCTTTCATTTTTGGGGGAAGGGAGAAAGAGTTGCTAATGGACTTTCTCTCAATCTGCTGCATACGCTACAATCTTCTGCTAAAAGTTTTAAGCAACTCAGCAGGCAGGCTATTCATATCACAGTCAAGGGCTCTACCTAGGGATCCTCCTTCAAAACTACTGCTACGAGTCAAAGATCTCATTGGAGTTGCATTTGTTTGGTTTGCGTCTAAACCACCAAATGCTTGGGATAACTGTGAAATTACCCGAATTTTTTGCCATTATCTGCAGGTAATGTTCCTATGGATAGGTGATTTTTGTTGTACTGAGATTTTACAGGAATTTTCTGTCAATTTTTTTTTCTTCTTATTTGTCTAATTTTGCTGAAAGTCTCTCAAGATTGAATCAACTGAACAGTTGCATTATTAGGAAGTCAAGTTCTTAGCATTAAGAAATATAACCTTAAAATAACTGTCTAAAATAAAAGAAGATCAGCTATTTTGTGAATAACTAGCTGTTGAAAATTTCTACCATAGTTTTATCTAATAGCTGACCAGGTACTTTTTATTGCCTTCACTTGTTCTGTATCTTCTAAATAGACAGACACAAATAAACTCTAAAATTTTACTTCCTCCCCTTTAAGTAATTGTTTCAAATTGATTAATGATAAGATGCATATAATGTATAGATGAAAATATGCAAGTTGTTTATATTTTGTTGGACATTCACACTATGATGAAGAACACTGAAAATATGTACTTTGCGAGTTACGCTCACGTATCCACCCACTAATTATCTGAAGATTATCCAGGCAAAAGTCTTCCAAACGCCTTGCGGGAGTCAAACCCAAAACCTCTCACATAGTAAGAATGATGCTACTGAGATATGAAGACAATTGATCGAACTAGCAAATGGTAATCTTGCTTGCTCTCATGACTAAAATAAGAGTTATGCATTTGTTATTAGCTTCATACTTCATCTAGGGATGAGTTGAGCGAGTCTGAGAGCCACTCTTGGTCCGTCCTATTCAAAATTTTGAATTAGAAAAATAAAAATTTCATTCTTAATAAAAATTTTGAATAGTTCAGGTCAAAAATTAACTACATAACCTCACATATTCTCATCCCTAACTTCAACTCACTCACTGACAGAGGAGATTCACCTCTTTTTATCTGAATTCTTTTTCTCTTCCCAAAATATGTTAGAAGATTACTTGATGAAAGATGGAAAGTGCTTCCAAATTATGATGCATTTTACAAAGTTAGAGATGCTTCATTGCCTAGTCACTTGCAGCTTCTGCCAGGGGAAAGGCCTAAGCTTTCTGATTTAAGCAAGTTATAAAAGTGCACATAAATAACTTGGACAGTAAACAAAAGCTAATATCCAATTATAATATTCTAAATTTCTTGAAATGTGCTTGTTAAGGATCATACTTTCCGCTGGAGTTTTGATGGCAATGATAACATATAAATGTAAGATTTCTTTGAATTGGTTGAAGGCAATGTTTAAATTAGCGATAACAATAACGTAGCGTTTTGCCTCTATTAGGGTTATGTTACATAATGCATAATGTAAGTTATTCAATTTCCTATTTATTTAATAAAAATAAATATCAAACTAAATAAAATAGTTTTTATAAATTGAAAAATAAATTTAAAATTTCTAAAAAAAGAATATAAAACTATTTTTAATATATAATCTATTCTAAATTTATAGTAAGTTTAACACTAGTTTTCACATTTATCTTCATAAATTATATTGTTTGCAATCGTAATTCCAGTTATTATCTAAAGAAAAAAAAATAAGATTTTAATTTTTTTATTTCAATTCTAATTATTATCATTGTTGTAATTTATATTTTGTAATATTCAATTTATCTTTCTTGTAATTATTGATTTCTGTTCGGTTAAAAATTCAATAAAATCAACAAGTAAGATATTTCAGCAACCGGAGAAGAATTACAATAAGTCAACAACGAAATAATAGCAAATTATCAAGTCAGCTATTCCACAAGCTATTAAACAAGCCAACAACTAATTAAGTAATTTTTTTTTTTATAGCAACTCGCTGATAATCAAAATAATAATCAACAATAATATATAAATTACTAAAAAATAATTGTAAATAATGTAACATGACGTAATTTAACGTAACGTTACGTAATATAATGTAAAATAATATACAAAATGTACTGTTGCAGTGCACTAAATTATTTTTTGTTGTTACGTAGTGTTGGGGTTCCGTTAGGTTTCTTAACGCAATATAACAGATTTTATAATGCGTTATTTTTAATATTGGTTGAAGGTATATTTGGGAATTGTGTGGAATGTTTGTTCAAAGGTGAGGTTGGGAAATTCTATTCAAGCATACCACTTTTCTCAAGAAATCCACATTTCTCAGTCAGAAATTAGTCTCCCAAGCGGTTTTCACACTGAGGATAAGAAATATGGTCATAAAAGTAATGATAAACTTGTAGTTTTTTACAACTTTAGGAGACGTGCTTAATCAGCGAATTGGTGTGCTTAAATAAAATTTCCCGGTGAGGTTTTATTAAAATATTTAATTGAGATGTTATTGGCATTTTGCTAAATTGTATCAAAATCCTTTTCCTAAATATGATGAAGTATAGAAACCGAAATCGAAATTATTGTTGGTTTGTTTAGAGCATTATGAAAAATGCAGACCTGAACTAAAAGGATGGTTAAATTCCTCCAACATAGTTTTCTACATAAAGTAATATTCAAATAGCAAAACACTGTAAAATCTAACAAAAAAAAATAGTACAAGTTAAAACTTGAGAGTTTTCAAACTCTACTCCTTTATAGGATTAAAAGGTTCCAATCTAGCATGAATTTGAAACTAGAAACTTTTCATAATCCAACAATCAGGCAAGGTTGTTTTGCTTTTTAGTGCATTGTTGGTTGGAATGAGAGTGGACGGTTGTAAGAACTAATATTTGTTCATCGGGAGTTGCTAGATGTGCTCTATGTAAATGACTTACTTTATTTACAAGTTTGCCATTTATAAATTTGGACGAAATTATTCTTAGATTTTTCTTAGTGAGCCCCAGTATCTCTTTTCACTCTTCCCGTTTTTGCTAGTGAGCCACAATCCCTTAAACTCTCTCTCATCTTAGCGCGAGCGCTCCAGGGAAAAAAAAAATTGAAAAAAGGGAGAGGAAGAAGCGACTTCAAAACTCTAAATTTTCGTCAAAATTGAAATCTCATCATTTGCATGTCATTCCAAATTTTTTAAAATCCATTTTTTTTAATCACATTAGCCGATGTTACAGCACCTGTATAGAGACCCACTGATCGGACTGTAATTCCGGCCTATTTATTTAATTGCCCGGTTTTCCCACCCCGACTAGGGATAATTGAAAATTGAATTAAAATGACCTAGGCGGATCCTACTGAAAATTGAATTATCAAACCCTAAATCAAAGTCTAAACCTTAGATCCTACCACTATTGAACAACATAGAATTTAAAAATTGGAATGAGAGGAAGGAAATAGGGAAAATACCTCCTCGGCAGGGCTCAACGGCGCGTCGTTGCGTTTTCTTCTTCACGGCACTAGGCGCGCTCACAGTGACATGATCGAACGTCTCTGAAGAGAGATGGAGGAACAAGAACATAGTGGGGAGAGCGAATGGAACGAAGAAGAGAGTGGAGAGGAAGAACAAGGGAGAGAAGAGTTAGTTGGAGAACATAATTACTAGTGAGCCCCATTTTCTCTTAGTGGGCCCCATTTTCCCCTCTCAAATGGTTTTGGGGGCAAAACTGGAAAAATTACGGAGCTCGCTAAGAAAAAAAGGACTGGTTTAAAAGTATCATGGGGCTCACTAAGAAATTGGGGCTCACTAGGACAAATATGGGACGCATCTAGCAACTCCATTGTTCATCCTATTCAAATTTCTGAATTGAAAATATTTAATTTAAAATTTAGAAAAGAGTAAGCTAATAACTAAACCTTATACTGATTCATTCTCACCCTTAAAATTTAAGATTCCCTCCCTTTTCACTGCCTTTTTTTTTTTCCTTGCTTTTTTTCCTTTAAAAAAGATCCTTGAGAAAAAAGAAAGTATAGCCTCTGGATTAATTTGTAGCCAATCGCCATCCAGCTTTCCACGCTTTTATCTCTGAAAGAATCCTGACCCAAAACCAAAAGTAACAAGGGAACCAAGCCATGTGACGAGTTCAATTAGGCACAACTTTTCATACTATCTGTACTTTTTCTCCGTTACAAAGTTTTCCCTTAAACATTACCATCTTTATAACATAGTTCACATGTACAAAGCTGAAGGAAAATAAATTTTCACTTTCTTTCTTTTCTCGTACAAGCATTATTTATTCCCTATTGGACCACAATCCATCACTATTGTGATAATTTGAAGTTCATTAGAATATGCAATTGGATTCTAGTTTTATGCTTTACGATTTGCCTACTATATGCCTATTCATGATTCTTTACCAAAAGTGAGCATCACTAGTCGTACTTCATGCGATATAATCGCCTTCCTATTGGCAGGGGCCGTAGTTTTACAACCCATAATCCGTAAATAAGAGAGAATTTTCAAATAAATTGCAGATGCCCACTGAAGAGACATATTTGAATAACTTCTCAAAATATGGGGTATGCAAGATTTCTAGCATTGACAAACGGTTTATGAAAACGTATCCATGGCGCATGCTGAGTAAGGATGGTAATGAACGCATCCGCATGCCAAATTTTAGCCTGGCTTATATAAAATTCTGAATTGAAAATGAAAATTTTATTTTTCTAATTCAAAATTTGTATAGAAAAAAATCAAAATTTAGACCGTAAATGCGTCTATTATCATCCCCAATGCTGAAATTACAGACCATTGGTAATGTAGTTTCTCTTCCTTGCTACGAGGTTATCATGTGAGCATACAAGTCATTCTTAAAAAAAAAAAATTATTAAATGACCAATTCTTAGCAAATTCTTTTTATAAATGACCAATTTTACATGCCAATCAGGAAATTCTATTTGAGCACACCTCTTTTCTCAATGAGCCCACCTTAATTTCTTTTTTCACTCCTCGGGGATACTATTTAACATCGTTAAAGAATTAATATCCGACTATAAAAAAAGACATGCTAACAAAAAAAATGACAAACTTATAATTTTTTACAACTTTAGGAAGTGAGCTCAGTGAGCAAAGTGTTGTGCTCAAATAGAGTTTCCCGTCCAGCTCACTAGTAAAATCGGTAGATAGAAAATAGTAGATGCCAGATTCAAAAACAGGCTACAATCTCTGTGGATTAAGAAAAAAGAAGTAAATAAGAAAGTTGATGCAAGCTCGTACTCTGACCGACGCAGAAATAGTTACAAATTGGCGACTGTTGCTTCTTTTGTCTCTCACTCTCACTGCTGGCAACAGCCTCAGCTGAGCAACACAGAGACAAAAGATTGAAGAATATAGCCGTTGCTATTTTTAGCTGTCCAAGCACCTTAAAGGTGGCTATAATGATAGAACTCACACTGTGCAGACTTAAGCTCTCAGCCTCTCATTTCCAAACTCTCTTGTATCTCCAGCAGTGCTTGAAGAATGGCAACAGGAGCTGAAGCATCCCCAATTCTTTCACTCATCTCAGCTGCACTCATCCTGCTTCTCTTCACTTCAGGTTGCCGATTCGCCTTCGTTTTTTTGCTTATTTATTCTCTCTCTGCATACCGAGTGTGGCATCAATTTTGGATACCATCTCTATTTATTTTCAGAATATAGCACTATAAACTGAAATCGGTAATCAGTATTTTGCGTAAATATTACATATAATTTCATTCATTCTTAGAAATCATTAACATAGTCCATCATAATCCGGCATTCGAGCAAAAATGCACATTCTGAAATTTGCATAAATGTTGCATTTCTTTTCCCGTTATTCTCTCATAGAAGATTTATGAGTAAAATTTGCTGATCCGGCCTTCATGATGTAATATAACTTGTTCCTTTCAGAACTGGACACATTAGCTTAAACGGGTATTAAGAAATTAGCATAAATGTCAGATATCATTTCAATTAAATTACTGAAACTCTAAGTTTTTTCTGAACATATTGAACTCTACTTGTTTTCTCTGACAGGACGAACTATAAGGTCAACTCAGGCACAGGTATAACAAAATCATCTGGATGCTGATCTTACAAGATTGAACATCTATAGATAACAATCAACGATTTTTCTCTTATTGTTGCAGAAAACTTGGTGCGTTGCAAAGCCTTCATCCGATGAAGCAACTCTCCTCAGCAACATCAACTATGCCTGCTCTCAGGTAGACTGCAGCATATTGCAGAAGGGCTGCGCTTGCTTCTATCCCGATACACTCATCTCTCATGCTTCCATCGCGATGAACCTCTACTACCAAGCTAAAGGAAGGAACCACTGGAACTGCAACTTCAAGCAGTCTGCCCTCGTCACAACAACCAACCCAAGTAACATTTCCTTGGAACTTTAGATGTGATTTCAACTTTTAGTTCTTTGTTCCTTAGAAAATTTATGAACTGTTGATGTTCCTTGCAGGTTTTGGCATCTGTACTTATGCTTGACATGGACATTGAGAATGTAGCAGCATTGCTTTCAGCCAACTGATTCGGTCTTGATTCTGATATTAGTAGATTCGGTTGCAATTTGAGGCTTTCGGCTGTCTATGGTATCAAAGCAGCATGCATATCAATAAAATTCAGTCTTATATATGCTTTGTTTACTTCAGATTTTCGATTTCTGTATTATTGGTTCTTATGTTAGTACTGGGAGTTTGTTGAGTACAGATTAGATATTACAGAATACCGATAACTGAATTAGTAATATGTGTAATGAAATGATTCTAGTATGAGAATGTGTTCAGATCACCATGGCCAAATCTCTAGATATCTAAAGCATACTTTGTCAGCATCAGCAAACAATAAAAATTTTCAAGGGAGCATCTATGAAATTCTTTCCATATACAGTATATCGAAATATTGGATACTACAATCCAGGACAAGAAATGATGGAGATCTATAGGAGGAAGGAGAAGGCATGGAGGCCAACGGGCCAGATGTAAATAGCTCAAGGAGGGTCGTGCCAATACAACATTCTTCCCCAGTGCTGCCAATATGAGAAGGAGGCTTAATACCATCTGGTCCGTCACTAGGATGGAGGTAGTATCCAGCATGAGGAAGGAATACACCTACACTTCCTTGAATACATCAGGAATATCTTTGGTACAACCATCAAATTCAGATTGGACATGAGTTGCAACTCGTGGCCAAAAAGCATAGATCTTTCCTCTCTCGAAGCGGAGTTTGAGGAGGAGGAAATTAAACGGGCTGTCTAGTGTCTGGGTTCAGACAAGGCACCAGGGCCAAACGGATTCCCAATGTGCTTACATCTGGGATATGATAGGGGAGGACATGATAAATCTGCTACGAGAGATACACAACGGGTTCGTATTGTTTGACAGAATTAACTACTCCTAGATAGTTTTGATACCAAAGTCCAGGCACCCTCTATGGTAGGGGACTACAGATCGATTGCCTTACTTAACAGTTTTTTTAAGATTGTGCTAAAGATATTCGCAAATAGAATGTCATCAATCATTGGTGACATTGTTGGAGAGTATCAATCCGGATTTATTGCCGGGAGACGCATATTGTAAGAGGTTGCAATTGCTCAGGAGGTGGCACACTAATATAAGAAGTTAAAATGATAGGAGTTCTGTTGAAGCTAGACTTCGAAAAAGCATATAACATAGTCAATTGAGACTGTCTTTCAAAACTTTCAGGCTTCGAGGATTTGGGAATACATGGCTCTCATGGATCAATGGGTGGTTGACATCTGCCAAGGTGCAAATCCTTATTAACAGGAGGATCGAAAATAAAATAATATGTCGTGGGGCCTAAAACAGGAAAATCCCCTCTCACCATTCTTGTTTGTGTTGGTAGCAGATAGGCTAAACACCTTGATTAGGAAGGCGGAAGCTGGAGGGCTACCTGCAAAAGTCCCAAGATCAGCAACCATATCATTCACGAACCTACAATATACTACTGACACATTCATCTTTGGAAACTGCAATATCATACAAGTAATAGTGATCAGATGGATCCTTTGTTGCTTTAAGACATGGTTTGAACTTAGGATTAACTTTCACAAAAGTTCAATAATCTACCTGGGTAGATGCAACCTCTCATCTGCAATTTGTCCTTAGATCCTAGAATGTAAAGAGGCATTGTTCCCTATAAGATATTTAGGCATATCGATTAAGCTGAAAAAAATTATCCAGATAGGATTGAACCCGGTGTTCGACAACTTAGAGAGGCGTCTCGAGGGATGGAAGAGCCTCTCGAAGGTAGGATCATCCTACGAAATGCAGTTATGTCAGCATCACCACTCTACATGATGCCTTTCGTTTTGTTAGCCAGCTGGGTAAGAAAAAAGATTGATAAGCTGTGACGAAGATTTCTATGAGAAGGAGTGCACTAAACACCATTACCATCTGGTCACATGGGGATAGATATAGAGGTCGAAACAAGAGGAGGGATCAGGAATCTTGGATCTTCATATCTTCAACATTGCACTCATAATCTAGTGATGGTAGCAAATTCTAAATAGACCTCAAGGTCATCTACAACAATTACTTACTTCTAAATATGACCCAAGAAAGGGGTCATGGAGACCGAGACCATGCAACGTGACAAATGTGTCCACTTTCTAGAAAGGAATTCTGAGGTGATCTTTTGGCCGAGCATCTCTTTCCATTTGGGGAATGGGGAGATAATCTCATTCTGGCAAGACAGGTAGTATTTGAAAATAGCCCTCAGACACCTTTTTCCAAAGGCTTTTCAGCTGGTATGTGATTATGGTCCAACAGTTCTTGATTACTAACAGAGATATAGATGGAGGATTGCACATATCCAAACCACTTTGTCCCAAGCACTTACAGAGATTTTGCAACTAAAAACTTTTATACAAGAGAAACCCACATGCATATGATAATCCATCCTAGAGATGGGAAATTGGAAAGAATTCTCTGTCGGTTTACTTATATCTAATTCAACAACGGGGCAATAGGATGGAGGTGGCAAATAATATCTAGATCTCAAAATGCCCTCTAAAGGTCTGGGCATTCTTATGGCTGATAACCAAGGAACTCATCCTAACTTGGGACAACCACTAGAAGAAAGGCTGGGTAGGACTTGGAATATGCTTCTTGTGTTACAATGAAGATGAAACACTGGACCACCTATTCTTAAGATGCCCATGTGTAATAGAAATATGGAATAAATACATTTCCAGATTCCAGATCCGAATAAGAATAGACTTGAAGATAGCATCTGGACCAGGAGTAGGTATAAGGGAATGAAATAGGATGTACGAGGCACTATCATGGGTTCCATATGCTGGAACATATGGAGGAAAAGAGTCTGTGATATCTTTAGAGATGTTTCATACACAGTCAATCAGTGCTTTATGCATACTTGACATTATGCATTGGACATGACCTTTCGAAAGATGAGTGTATTCAGTTCTCAGACCTAGATGCAGATTCTCCGCCGGAAGAGGGAAGACAAGATAAACGAGCTAATTTGATGGAGGACATTGGGGAAGATTGGAGAGGGCCCCCTCTTCTAGCTTCGGGGTTCTTCTATCCTAATGTTGTATTTTATCTTATGTTAATGCATTTGAAACTCTGTCTAAGTAAACTCTTACGGAGTAGAGTATTGCATGGCAGAGACACAGTTGTGCTATTGTAATAAAATATTTCTGTCATTTCTCATTAATAAAATACAGAGAGTTCACTTACCCACCGTCCTTATTCAAAAAAAAAAAACTTATTCAAAAAAATAAAAATGATAATCCATGACAAGAAGTCAAATCATAAATATTATACCAGTGACAACCATGATCGTGATGATCACCGAAAAGCAACAATTGCAAACTTTTATTAAGAGAATTTAAACAAAGGTTTTACTTCGAGTCAACAATAACGTTAAGGACAAATATAAGAACAATACTCAACGAACTTCAAAGTAATATACATATGCATATTACACACTAGCTGAAAAAGAAATGATCAGCCAGATAGCTTGATCGAGGACCAACGGTTCTAGCGGCCAAATCTTTCTCGGTCATGAGGAGAAGAGAAATCGGTATTGGAGCCAACAGGGATGATACCGTAGGGATTAATAGTAGGATGGCTTCCGTAGTAGTGCTTCTTTATGTGGTCCATGCACACAGTGCTGCTCATTCCAGGAATTTGGTAGATGTCTTTGGTGTAATTGAACAGGTTCGGGTATTCACGCAATAGCTTCTTATTGCACTTGAAATGAACTGCATAAACCTGCAACAATAATATCTTTCTGTCAACAAGTATTTAGAGCTATCAAGTTGAGTTTGTTATAACATCTTGTTCTATAAATCAAATTGGAAAATGGAAAGATTTGTAAAAGTTATACGTTTGATGTAGAAAATCGTTAGGTTAGGTGAATATGTCAGATAACTATGACTCGATTGGTGAAAAAGTCTCTCTCTAAAAAATTGTTTCTCTTTGCTGGCGTACAAAGAAAATATTTTGTTGCGAATGAACAAGATATTGAGGAATTGTCCATATGTAAGATCATCATTATGGATATGGGTCTTTTAATGCACTCGGACTACCAACTGCCTTAAGAAGTTTCATCATTAATAATGGTAGACGGTAACTTTGTCAACTCTAAACCTCTAGGTGAACCTACCTTATTTCTTCCTCCCAAGAGTATAACAAATCGCAAGGTTAATTATTTCTATCATTATAAAGAATCATGGGGTTAAACTATAAAGTAAGTATAGACAAACACCGGCAACAACTTGTAGTGAGGAAGCTGAGTAAGACCGGACCCATGCTTATATTCCCACTTAGCATGCAGCAGGAAAAATTCTAGTAGCATCGGTTGGTTTACAAGGTTAGAATTTCAAAAAGGCAACAATGGTCAATTGAGTCCTACTGCAACTAGTGTTTCCTTGCAGATCCATAAGACAAACACTCGATGATTTGCTCCTGTTACCTTGACATGGAAGACAATTGTATAAGAGAGCAATGGAGGATGCATGCAAGCTTGAATACTTAAAAAAATCAGTAACCTTTTTTTGTAGATATTCCCAAAACCGTAATTGTAAAAAAATCATCTAAGTGGAGTAATATGCTAGGGGCTAGTCATGGGCGATAAACCCTTGATGAAAAGGTGTGTCGGCAAATTGTGGAAACCGACATGTTCATTAGAAATGCTCATGAGAATATGGGTTCTCTTTTTTCCAAATTTAAAACAAAGGAGTATGAAAGCATCCTATAAAAAAGAACTTGGCTATTCAATAGAAGATTGATTATTCTGAAAAAATGGACAGAATTAATTAGTCTTAAGAGGGACTTAGTCTCCTCTGTGGAAGTATGAGTTTGATTTCCAAACCTACATCTTAAACTCTGGTCCTAAGAAGCTTTAAGTAGCCTAGCGAATCTTGTAGGGATTCCACTCTTTATGGATAAAACAAAAATAATCGATGAGAAACTCTCATTCGCTAGATGTCTTGTCAAACTAAGCACCACCATAAAGCCAATAATGCATGTTTATTTTAAAGGTTGAAGGTGAATAGTCCCTTAGGATCCCAATGGCGTTTGAATGAGTATCACCTGCTTGTAAGAAGTGCAGTAGCTTCAGTCTCATTGACGCCATCTGTCCAACTACGGAGGTTTGGGCGTCTAAGCCCAAATCTAATGAAAATGCACAATGTGAAACCGACATCAGATGAAGCTACTAAAACTAATGATGTTGCTGTAGATGCAGAATTGCAAGATAGGAGAAGCAAGCTATTATTCCCAGTCCCACCACAGTGAACAAGAAAGAATCCAGCATACAGAAATCTCTGGTCATGCAAGAAAATCTAGGATTTGAAGACCAAATTTCTATTGATGATAAAGAAGAGATAATCTGTAAGGAACCTAAAGAATTGGAGCTGTAGAACAGCTAAGAACACCTAACAGGCTGGTTTTGTATCACCAACTAGCTCACCCTTAATTCCAGCTAGCTAATCCTATGTTTAAGCCTATTTGCAGTCGAAAATGAAGAATGAAAAACTGAGATAGAAAAACAAAAGGTGATGAAGAAAGAAATAAAAAAATCTGCTTTAGTGACGGACATACCACCTATGGAGCGAAAGACGCAACAACGTAAGCGATCTATGGGATAACCTAACAAGCTAGCTTCACGAAAGAACTCTGACGGAATTGATATAATAGTAATCTCCTGCATCATTTAATATACTATATTTTGGGATTATTTATACGTAGTTGTTAGTTTTTGGAGTTCTACTCATTTTTTTTTTTTTAACTTGTAAGGATTCTATAAATGATCATATTTATCATTCTAGGATATTACTATGGGATCGCTGGTGGAGTTATCATATTACCATTTCTAATACTTATGTGCTATTTTTGTAGCACAAAGAAATTACTTCACCTTTCAAGAAAAAACTACAACATATACTTCACCTTCTAGGTTAATACTAAAATAGAAGCTTTGCCAATATAAAGGGTATTAGACAAGTTATAGAAAGGACACAATAGTTGGAATCTAACTTAGCAACAAACCAGAATATACCTATTTTCCGTGAGAGTTTCACGTCGAGATTGCATCTGATGTCTCCATATCCTTGAATATTTTCTTTTAAAGGGGATTCCTATACTTGAAGATATAAGGAGGGAGAACGAAAGAATGAAAGCAAGAGGTGAGCACATCATTCATAAGGGCTCTCTTCTCTCAGTAGGAGCATGACACAGTCGTAAAGTTTTTTTTTATCACTGAATAGAACTAAAGATATGACCCATCAAAAAAAGATGAAGAATAAAAAAAGAATGGAATGTAACTAGAGTAACCTTCTAACAAGTGTTCGCGATGTCTTAGTGCTATGTGATCTGGGTAAGCTTAACCTATGAAGTATGGACATACCTAATTTGGCCCCATGTTTTTGATGGAGACGTATCGTCTATGATTTTTCATGACACATACCCGATATGTGCATTGGACACAGATTACTTGTGATCCTAAGTTTGTTGGTAATGAATGCTATGAGACTAAGTTTGTTAGTTTTATTTTTTTAATAAAACATTTTCTTGTGATATGGATTCAGCTTTGGGCTATGCTGATCATATAATCACTTTTGGGTATAATTCTAGTATTCACAATTCCTCTTATACCAGTAAACTACATTGAACTCTTCTTGTATGGTTATAGGAAATCCAAGATCAAAAGAAAGTTAAAAACTAATTAAACATTTTTTATTGTTCTGAATTGAAAAATTCTACTGAATGAAATATTCTTGCTTTTACTTGATTAACAAATCCGATAATGCAACTGAGTTAATGAACATCCTTGCATTTATTATGAATAAATATCTTATAATAATAGTTTAAGTTTATTTATAAATCTATTATATATAATGAATAGAGAAAAAATATCCTAAAACTTCTATATAAGAACAAGGTGAAATTCAGAATTGTTCTAACTAACATAAAATAAAACTTATGTATCACATTATGAAGTTCTGGAAGAGGGTAAATGTTAGAACCAATTTAAATTATTATTTTAATTAGAATATCAGATAACCAATTTAGGTTTATGTTGGAGCTACCAATGACAAAAATTATTCATTTGCTTCATTAACTAATAGAACAATTTCGAGAGAGGATTACAGACTTGCATATGGTTTTTATTGATATAGAAAAAACTTATGATAAGATATCGAAAGAGATATTATGCTAGATATTGATGAAGAAAGGAGTTCCAATTAAGTATATTAATATAATTAAGGATATTTATGATGGAGTAGTGAAAAATATCAAAATTTGTGGCGGCCTAACAAATAATTTTTCGATCATAATTGGGTTGTATCAAGGATCTGTATTGAGTAAATTCTTATTGTCATGATAATAGATGAACTTACTAGAGTTATTCATGATGAGATACCTTAGTATACTCAATTTGCTAATGATAATATCTTAGTCAATGAGCAAGAGCAGAGGTAAATGTCAAGTTGGAGCTATGGAGATTAATAGTATAATCTTGAAGTTTTAAACAGAGTAGGTTTGAAACAGAGTATATGAAGTATAAATATATCAAAAGGACCCAAGACTATAGTGTTGTGATATTGGACGAGTGAGAGATATAAATGAGCATACAGTTTAGATACTTGGATTTTATTATTAAAAATGATGGAGAGATCGATAGTATGTCAATCATAGGATCCACGTTGACGGGTTGAAATCGAGGATAATGGGAATTTCATGCAATCATAATATTCCATTAAGACTGAAGAGTAAATTTTATAGGATTACTACTAGGCCAGTTTTGTTATATGTCACAGAATGTTGGGCTTCAGAGAGACGTCATCCAGAGAAGATAACTGTAGTAGAAATATGCATACTTTTTTTGATATACAGTTACACTAAGAGAGATAAAGTGAGAAATGAAGTTATTCTTTCTAAGGTAGGTGTATCCCATAGAAGAGAATGTGAGAAAATCACCAATGATGGTCTGGTCATATGTGCAATGTAAATTTATAAATGCATAAGTTCAATAAGTGGAGTTTATCAATGTAAGAGAAGTAAAAAAGAGCAAACGGAAAACCAAAGAAAATATAGATAAGGACACTAAAAGTTTCAATAAAGACATATTGGTCAATAGGAATGAGTGGAGAAGGATCATCAGTTTGATCAATCCGACATGATTTTATTTTTGCTCATATAGCCTACTCCAAGTACTTGGACAAAAGGCTTAGTTGTTGTCATATATATAATAATACTAAAAAGTATTGTTTACCGTGTCCTTATACCCTACCTTTTAGGATTTTGCCATGTCCTATTTCTATATTCGTGTCATCTACAAAATTTGTGTCCATGCCTGTGCTTCATAGAGCTAAAATAAAATCCAAAATAGCATGTTCTATAATAACATAACAAAAATAGCATATTCTAAACCCAGCAACACCAACGACGACTAGCACAAGTCTATGACACCAATAAAACCAAGAAAAAGGTAAAAGGAGAAAAATGAAAAGTTTAAACAACGCAAATTATCTAGTAACAATTTAACACAGTTGAAATACGAAATCATGCACCATGTATAAGAGGTTCCTACAGGATCACAGGATTCTTGGCAAAGCCACACTAAAAGACGTGGAAGAAGTGCCTATAAAATCTTTGTTAAAGTTTCACTATAAGATTCAAAATTTTATCTGGATAACCCTGTAACGTACTGACACAAGATTGTATTCACATGCCAGACACACCAGCATCAAGTATCTGCCTACTGTGGACCTCCTAAGCAAGAGATATATGAAGAGAAATTGTGATCCAGAAAATTCTTCCATGAAGAGATTAAACGGTCATCAGAGCATAGTGAAGAAAATCCCACAACATGAGCTTCAAAGTGCCTCCCTCACTGCCTAACGCAGCTGTCCCAGTATGGAACTTGTAGAAAATGGCATGTTGGCCTTTAGTATAAAGTTTCACATGTCCACAAGAGATCAGATTAATTGGTCAAATATTCAGTTGTTCTTGATAGTATGCTCTGTGATGACAGCAATCATGATCACCGCTGAGGATGGTGTATGAAGTAATGAAAATCTAATATAGCTGCCTCACCTTTGAATGGTACATGGAAAACTGTTAACTAGCTATATGGAAACCATGTTCTCCTTCCACAGCTCCACCATGTCCATCACGAATGCAGTGGCCTCTAAATGCATCCTTCAAACTTTCATATAGTTAGTTATAGGTAGTTATCAATTAACTCTTCTATAAACTCATCATGGATGCATATGTGATGGCACTTTGAGTATCGCAAGGTTGATTGGACCGTCATTTGTTAATATCACTTATTCAAGTTGCTCTCAAACTCCTTGAATTGCCAGGTACTTTATGTTTAGCACGTAGAAGTTTAATATCTTTAGAAATTAGTTAATGCCACTAACTAAACAAAAAACATAAAAAAGCAATGGCTTTAGAAAATGACAAGGAATGATAAAATTATTTGAAGATCCATACCTCATCGAACCTAATAAGAGTTACGAACAAACGGATATCAGCTTCTGTCAGTACATTCCCACAGATATACCTCTGATTCGCTAGTATTGCCTCACATTTGTCCAGAGCTTCGTACAACTTAGCTACTGCCTGTGGTAATATCAGCAAAGAAACATCATCTTTTCGAAGGTAATAAAGTTTAGTCACATTGATATTCAATGATTTAGCCAAAAGAGAAAAGGGGGGAAAAAACTCAATGATAATGTTAACTGCCAATCATCTACACCACTATTAACAAATTCTATTACCTCATCGTAAGGTCCTTGTTTCTTAGCAAAACCACACTTATAAACACCATTATTTATCGCATCATAAACCCATGCATTGACACCATCAATCGTCTCTTGCAGGCGAGAGGGGTATAAATCCAAATCAGCATTCTCTGCTATTTCATTAAATTCAGTGTTAAGCATGCGGGTTATCTCTGCACTCTCATTGTTCACGATTGTCTTCAATTTTTTATCCCATAGAACCTGCCATGTAAAGTATTACAAAAGGAATGCTTGAATAAATAACTATGAACGATATCTTGATTACAAGCCAAAAACAAGATGGCAAGATGCATACAGGAACAGTGTATTTTCCAGAATAATTTGAACTAGCAAGATCATAAAGTTCCCTGACACTTTTAGCTCCATAAAAGGGGTCAGGATCAGCCCCAGCTTCTTCTTCACTAGATTGAGGGAAGACCCATCCAAAATGGTCATCAGTCTCCTTGGTCCTCTCCCACTTTGGTTTGACTGACTATTAAACATAGTAATAGAAATTATGAGATATTATTATATGCAACAAGCGATGTAGATGACGAGCTTCACGAGAGTTCTACCGTGTAAGTGATCGCGTTCTCAAGGCCCTTGAGCTTGAGAAGGGATAGACATCTGGATGCCCAAGGGCATGCATATGATATATACAAATGGTATCTCCCAGATTCTGCAGGAAACTGGGATGCCTTGTCTTTTGAAATAAAGTTGCGAAAGGTTGATGGTGTCCGATCGAAAGCACCAGTCTCTGTCATCTCATCCAGTGCTGATCGAGCCATTTGGATTGTGTTCTACAAGACGATAGCATTAGCAGTTTCAGCAAGGACCAATACACTGTTGCTTGCATGATAGCCCAGCGCAAACACGATTAAAGAAAGTAAAATGAAATGAAATAGTCGCTAAATCCTAAGGAAGGGAAAAGCCAAAACAACAGCCTCTAGATATTGGCAGATAACACTAGCTTCATATTTCTAGGGATCAAGAGATATGGCATCAACTGGTTCCGTATTGTACATGCCGCAACAAGACTATTTTCTATTGTACGAACTGACCAAGATGAGGTATTGGACATGTTCGTTGAAAAACCTTATGAAGGAACTTGAAGATGCATCAATATGCATAGGATCATGGGTACCAAACAATTCTAGACAATCATAGAAAGCTGGTCATAAAAACATGGTCTTTTTGCTAGCCATATGTGCTATATATCACTTCTCTGTTGAAGAGTTGAATTTGATAATCACATTGTTAAGATGATATTTAAACCCCCAGCCCCTCCCCTTTGGGGAAGGAACTGTCTCCCATTTCAATAACAGTCGAGCCTTCATACCCAACTTGGTAATCAGCCGGAATTCTTAAATCAACTGCTAAGTTTATGTTACAAAACAAAACTCCTCAATCCTAAATTATTTATCGTCTCCTCCCATCAATCACTATGTATGAATCCAAAAAATATCACCTTCACAGTTTGACACCAACCCTTTAAGCTGTCTAGTTGTCTCACTGGTTCCAAAATGAACAAGTAATATTTTTGCAGATGCTCTTGAATAAACTACAAGTTGCATCTAGGGTTTTCTTTTTCCTAATTTATTTTAATAAAAGAATTCTTAAATTTGTGCTGAGTAAAATCAGAAAGATGTCCAAAGCCACAGCTTTCTCACAGTGAAGCATCTCCATGTCCTCCATTTTAAAGGCGGGCATCGTCGAATTCGACAAATCCAGCTACAAATTGATCGATCCAATTCCAAATGCTCATTCATTCAATATCCAATTTGGTAATAAGTTAAACAAATCTTGAGGCATCAAATCTTTTACGACAGAAACTAATCTAACTGAAGCATAATTTCCTAACAACACCATTATCAAATGATTCCCACAAGACAAAACTCCCCCAATATCAAAATTTCCACAAAAAAAAAGAAAAAAAAATCAACAAAATTGGCTACACATTAAAGGAAAATATATTTTAATCAAATATAAGGAATTTTCAGAGAAGGATCATACCTTTAGAGTGGAGAAGGGCTGTCTTGGAGAAAAGGGTCTAAAGGGCAGCTGAAGAGAAAGATAAGTGAGCATAGAGTAGAGACCAACAGCCCTTCTAATTGGATTTAGTTGGCATTTTATATAGAAAGTGCACTAAAGCTCCGAAGAATTTATGATAATGGTTTGAGAAATTATTTTATATTTTAATATGTTTCATATGTTGAAGTTTTATTTTGGATAAAAATTTAGATTTTATATGGTGGTATAATTTTTTTTTAAAATCCACAATTAAATATGGATCCGATAAGAATTGAATTTGAATTGCTATGATAGTATATTGAGTATTCTTCTATTTATTTTAATATAGAAAAAATATAAATAAAGAGAAAAAAAGGAAGGTAGCAAATGCGCAAGCAAATAGTGATGAGTTCTCTTTATTTTGAGAAGTTGTAATGAGATCATCATGGGGTGGGTTATCTTATTTTAGGAAATTAAATAGATTTCATACATGTGCAATGAGATCATCATGGGGTGGGTTCCCTTATTTTAGGAAATTAAAAAGATTTCATACATGTGCAATGAGACCATCATGGGGTGGCTGCTTTTTACTATTGTTGACCATCAGCCTTTTATGGGGTGCATTTAATCTGTTAATTTGGCATCTAATTTCTAATTTTATATCTTTTATTTGGGAAAATTCTATTTGTGCACATAATTTTACTCTTGGCGTCATGGTTACTCTTTACACCAAACTTCTATTTTAAAATACTACCATTTTACTCTCTGCATCCAATTTTTTTTTCAAAAATACCCCTCATCCTTTTCTCTAACTTCTCAACCATCCGATCTCATTTTTATCCATTTTTGTTTGAGTCGGATGTTAGTTTAAGAGCAAAAAATATTTTGGTCGGATACTAATACCAAACCAAGAAACGTCTTGGTTCGGTATTAATACCGGACCAGCAAGCAAAGTCTCCCCGCAAAAGAAAACTAATTAACGATAAATTTCAAATAAATACGTATAAAACCTAAAAAAAATTTCAAATCATACTTTAAATTTATCCTCTGACACTAATTGCATATTGAAATTTTCCATTTGCATAAAAAAACTCAAATTCAAGCTCCAAACCTAAATTTCACTTATCACGGTGAAATCGGAGAATTTAAAATTCTTCTAATATTTTCAGGAACGTTAATGTAAAATATTTGAAGGGGTCAAGAAATCAAATCAATGATTTTGTACGAGATGTGTTGTTATTAAATACAAAAAAAATTATTTAAGATTTTAGAGAGAAAATAGAGGAGGAAAACGATGATTCGTAGTTCCTAATTTTAAGAAATTTTAGTTTGGAATTTATAAGGTTAATTTAGTCCAAAAAAATAATGGCAAACTTGTAATTATTTATAAGTTTCAAAACTGTGCATCAAGAATAAAATGCCGTGTGCAAATAAAATTACCCTTTTATTTGAATTTGTGCTCAATTGTAATTACTTTATGTAATGTCCCAAATTTACATACCAAAAGTTTCAACAATGCACCCCATTTCTGCATAATGTATTACCGACGGGTATCCAAAAATAGGTACACTAGACCTTTAATAATAAATAAGTATGCAATTAGAGTGCACAAATAAGAAATAATTATATTGCTACAGTTCAAAATATTATATTACATTATCCAAAACAATTCTAAAATAATTGCAATATACGTGATTACAAGGGATATTTTCTGCAATAGATTTTTCACAACAAAGAATGACAACTCGCTAAACAAGAGGAATATAAGTTAAGTCTGAATACAACGATTACATGAAAGAAGATAATTGCGTTAGTGAGGAAGCATTCAGCGATATGTTGGGGATTTTTTATTTCTAGGAGGAAGGATCTTCGACTGATGGGTCCTCTCTGCAATTCCTAATACCTGAACGTGTAGAGGTAACCAAGGGGGTTAGACTCAACAAGAAATGAATTAAGCACGTGATGGAAATAACAATGGCATAAAAACTATAAAAGAATATAACATATGCATGAAAGTTGGAATCCATGAATCAAAAGAAATTACATGTATGTAGTGGGGAACATTATGATCATGATAAATGGAATAATGCATTAAATAATCACGTATGTCAAAAGAGATAAGTTACCAATATCATATATAACAAGAAATGAAGTGGACATGTAAATTAAATCAATGCACATAAGATTAAGACCTAAGATAATCCACATGTATCCTAAATATTCGAGTAAACCAAAGAAAGTACATGTTAGGCATAACGTGGAAAAATCAATCTCACTAAATATTCAATCTCCATGTGATGTTAAGTTAATAGTTAATGGAACTGATTGGTGGATAGATCATATGTATTCTAAAAGTGTATCGTACACACCTAATAATACGACCAAGATGTTGGCCTCCCTTGACCAGCCGTATTGCTATATATTAATATTATTCTATGCATCCTGGGATCACAGCCATGAACCGCACCGTTGAGTGCTAGTATTATCCCATGCATACTCTGAATTATGACCATGACATTCATCTCCCTTGAACCAATAACACTGCTAAGTGTTAGTATTATTCCGTACATACCTAGAATCATGGTCATAACGGTGGCCTCTCTTGAACTAATTGCACTGCTAAGTGCTAGTTTCACCTCCAACTTAATAATAATAGACATCGATAACACGAGGCCGATGTGGCTGCGCAACCTTGCATAATACATGTTTCATTTCATTGTCAGTTCCACATATCCAAGTTGTTTTATTAATATTTTTGTTCAGAAATCAAGTTACGTCAAGTTATAAATGGTATAATGCAGGGTCAGTATCATAGTAGCATATCATACAAGTCAAACATATCCAAAAACAGAATGTTACAAGCAAGTCAAGATCTAAGTGTATTCCAAACAGAGCGAGAGGCATATGTGTGATACGATATATATGCATGGTCCAAGTAAGATAGTTATCAGGAAAGTAAAATATTATGACACCTCATGTTCAAATTAATATATTGTACAATAATTAGTCAGGTCAAGTGTCACCATTCTGTCAAATCTGAATAGGGTTAAAAACTATCAAGTAAATCAATAATTAAGTAAGCCAATTAAAATAACAATTAACCTAATCATGCAATTATCTAATAAAGTTTACTTCAAGTTAAATCATGACAAAGATATCGGATGAGTTTGGACTAATAAGGTAGGGTTGGCAGGGAGGGTAGAGTTGTGACGAAGAGGATTGGCCAAGTAGAACTGCCGGTGGATGTGCGTCAAGGAAATGAAGATAAGGCGAGTTGGCAAAGTTGACCGGTATGAGTGTTGGCAGGAATGAGTAGTGTTGGTGGAGATTAGTAATGTTGGAGGGATGAATAATATTGGTAAGAATGAATAGTGTTGGCAGCGATGAGTAGTATTGGTAGGGTTCGTAGTGTTGGCAGGATTGGTGAAGACAAGTAAGTTAGGCGGAGTTCAGTGATTAGCCAATAATTAAAATAATATGAAAATCATGCAAATAAAATTGAGGTAGAGTTCATATACGGTTTCCATGTGTAGGCGAAGCTCGCAAGAGGGAATAGCGAGCAACGAGGAGTTTTAGCAAGTCCAGCATTATTTAGTCTTATTACAGTTGCTAAGACCTTCAATAATTTTTATCTTTTTATATAATTAGAATTAGAAAAAAAATATAGAGGACTGATTTTGTTTTTAAACAAGCCTAAGATGGGCTTAGTCGGTTTTCAGGATTAAAAGATATAATGGGTTACTGAACATGATACAAGAATCTTGTTGTTGTGTAGCAACTCCGATTTCAAGGTATGTTTTGAATAGGATAAAGTGGGAATTGGAAAGTCAATAACTTACAAAAGTTGTAGATTATTAACTCTCTTTCCAACAAATTTAAAATCAGCTCAATCGAAGGTCTAAAACAAAAGTTATGAGTATTTGAGTGAGACTTTATCATATCCCAAGTCAGCAATTACCCCCTCAGTGTTGGCAGGAATGAGGGTTGCTCGGCGAGGAAGATAAGTTGGGTGGGGCTGGAGCCTCGCCGATGTGTCAGCGGAGCAATGATCCTACCAACAAGGTTGGCAGAGGTCCATCCCTTCTAACAATGTCAGTAGAGGAAGCCTCCGCAAAGGTGATGTTCCATGCGCAAAGTCGATTTTGAGCACGATTTTAGTAGGGCTAGTGACATAATTAGAGGACACATGATATATGAAAGTTGTATGAAATCAAACCCTGTTTCCAATGTGACCAAAATGAGTTGATTGGAGTTGTCTAAAGAAAGTTAAGATCAAAATACAAAGATGGTATACAATGGCTAACCCATGATTGTTGTGCCTATTTTGACTTCTATTCGAGTTTTGACCAGGTTAGAGTCAATATTAGCGAACAAGAAGTAGAGAAAATTGTAGGGAATTAAATTCTAATATAACTCCGAGAAGAATGGACTCATTTGGATCCTTAGATCAAAAGTTATGATTGAAATACCATGGGGTGTGCAAGTGACAACATAGAGTTGTTGTGCTACCAATCGACTTCTACTCGGATTCTGATCGGGTTAGAGTCAATATTAATTGGACACGGTGTATAAAGAAACTGTAGGAAATTAAATTCTAATATAAACTCAAGAAAAATAAACTCACTTTGGATATCTAGACAGAAGTTATGAGTGAAATACTATCTGGGTATGTGAGTGACAACACAGAGCTATTATGCAACTAATCAACTTCCACTCAGATTTTGACTAACCTAGAGTCAAAATAGGCAAGGATAGGAAACTCTCAGAGAATTGAGTTCTAATATAAATAAAAGAGCAATGGGCTTGTTTAAAGTAATGAGTCAAAAGTTATGTCGATTATATCGAGATCAGCTGAGCTAACAGCTATATCTCTTCATACAGAGATCTCTCAGAGATTGAAAAATCCGAGGGTTGTTTCTGGCGGGAAAAGGTCAAGAAAAGAGTTTTTTAATTAAACAAATATATCTTTATGTAGTTAAAAAGTTATTCTTGTTAAGTATCCAGTATAGATGCATGATTCCTTACTAAAGACGTGTGATTTCTTGCCTTGCTTTCGAAGAAGAGCTCCGAGGAGATGTTTGGGTTCAGTTGTGGCCAAGCTTGAGCTTGAGTACTACTGGAGGAAGATGAAAAGGAAAAAAAGATGGAGAAGAAATGAGTTGAGCATGAGGACAAAAAAAATAGATTGAGTCCTATGTACTAAAGGAAGGGGTAAGGAGCGAGGAGTGAGGTTGTCATGAAAGAAGTAATGGAGGGTATACTCTCCCAACCATTCATATAATTTGCAAGAGTGTCATGGCATCATTTAACGTAAGTCAGTGGCTAGCTTCAAGGTCAGAGTATGGCTGAAAATCCAATCTCCTACTAGGTCTCTACAAGCTGTTATTGAAGGCTGTTGGTAGTGAAAATTTCTCAGTAAAAGGAATTTTCCATACAGAACGCGGAGCTAACTCCGTAGCTCCGCGTTTGGCTATTTTTAGCCTCGCGGCAAATCGCGGAGCTAATCCATAACTTTGCGTTCTGGTTTCCTAGCTCCGCATTAACTCCGCATGAGCAGATAAATCAGAATCTTAAATTGATTGAGATTAAGATTTGGGCTTATCCAAATATCCAAATTAAGTCCAATCAGAACTCTAAATCAAGAGATTTAAATCAAAACTAAGATATTTGATTGGAATCCTTGATGAGTACAAGTTCTATTTAGATAGAAACTCTAATATGGACCTAAGGCTATAAATACCCTCTTGAGGAAGCCTTAGGGGATCTTTTGGAAGTTTTTGTGAAGTTCGAGTTACGCGTGAGAGCCTTAAATGAATCAAGACCAGAAAAGATCATCCAAAGTCGGCCGACATCTTCTTCATCAAGAGCAAGAAGACCATCGTCGTTAGATTGTTCAAAAGAACTACTTGATAGATCCTATCGCCACATAGATCTCACAATTCATTGTAAAAGAGAGTGATAGATTATAAATCCTCTCATTTGTTCTTTTTTTGTTCACTTTCGTTGTAATCCAAGTTGTATTCAATGGAAGGAAAGCAAATTTCTGCTGCGAACAAACTGGCGACTACAGTGGGAGGCGTCTCTTTCACCAAAGAAGAGATCGTGGCGCAATCTGACGTCGAGAGAATCGGATCCGACGTAAACATGCTAGTCGTTGAAATCGACCAGCAGAAGTACGAGGAGTATCTCTCCTCTGAGTTAGGTAACCTGACCGAAACATGGCACTATCGTTGCGTGCACTCCAATACCTGTAAATCGGGTAATCGGGCATCCACCGCTAATCGGGGACCCTTGGAGACCGCGGCCACAGAGTCGTTGTTTGGGCAGGAAACCCTAGTAGAGGATGATCTCTCTCTGGCCGAGGACGGCTCGGGAACTGGATTAATCAGAACCCAACTCCGGAACAGAAATCAGAGGGCTAGGCAAAAAGCGCTTAAAGCCCATGTTAAACACGAGGCTATTCAGGGAGCAGAACGCGAGGCTACAGCACCTCGCGAACTGGCTTGCGTTAATTGCAAAACCAGTCAGTATCTCGTTAAACACGAAGTTGCAACTTGCGTTAATCGCAAGGACAAGCCAGCGTGTGATCCTCCACGCGAGGCTATTTTATCTGGACTTAAAATCAGAGAAGCTCGCATTAATCGCGAGGATAAAATTTCCTTAAAGCCAGCGTGTGATTCTCCACGCGAAGCTATTACTGGGCTTAGCGATAAACGCGAAGCCAGTAAGATTTGCATTAATCGCAAAATTTCTGACACTCGCGTTAATCGCGAGGATAAAATTTCCTTAGAGCCAGCGTGTGATTCTCAACACGAGGCTAATACTGAGCTTAGCAATAAACGCGAAGCCAGTAAGATTTGCGTTAATCGCAAAATTTTTGACACTCGCGTTAATCGCGAGGATAAAATTTCCTTAGAGCCAGCGTGTGATTCTCGACGCGAGGCTAATACTGAGCTTAGCAATAAACACGAAGCCAGTAAGGCTTGCGTTAATCGCAAGAGTCCTTACCCTAGCGTAAATCACGAAGATGATTGGCAAATTTGCATTAATCGTAAAAATCGCGCTGGACGCGAAGTTATGACTTGCGTTAATTGCAAGAGTAAGCCAGCGTGCAAGAATTTTCTTCCACGCGGGGCTAAGATTCCAGAAGATAAACTTCTGCAAAAACGTCAAGCCAACGTAAAATGCGAGGCTAGCGTATCCAAACGCGAGGCTATTTCTCAGCCCCGCGTATCAAAACGTGAAGCTACTTCTCAGCTCCGCGTAACAAAACGCGAAGCTACTGCTCAGCTCCGCGTAAATGAACCTGAATACAAAATCGGGGTTGATCATTGCACTATTAGACCAGAACCTGACTCCAATGGTTCCAAGAAGCTCCAGTGGGCCCCTGGACCCTCTCAATGGATGAGTGGGCCCCATAACTCCATGTCTAAAGTCACTGATCTCAGGGAGTATTTAACCAAGAAGAGAAGTATAGAGCAAGTTCAATCTGAACCTACTTATCATTGCCAGCAGCTTATGACAGCAGTATCCTCTGTAGTGGATAATTATTGCTGCAGTAAGAACATGGCATCGGTGTTCAAACGATTAACTAAGTCGGACAAAAATCCTGCTAAGAAAATAAAGGCTACTCCCCGAGAAGAATGGAGAATTGTAACTTCTAACATGGTTTGTAAGGGTAAGAAAATCATAGAAAAGAATGGTGATTCAGAATCAAGTGATGAAGAACCTTATCATTTTACCCGACTTAAGTCAGGCGCTATCCCGGTCCGAAATTATAAGAAACTTGTGAAAAGTTCTTTTGATGACGATAGTGATAATTCGGCCATAGCCTCTCCTCGTTCTTCGGCATCATCTAAATTGAAGTTAGCATCATATATGATGAATAGATTTGACGATATCGACCAAAGATTTGAGGTCCAAGAACAAATAATTCGGGTGCAACAAAAGACAATCGAGGATCTTAAAATGTTGCTATCAAAAATGGTCAAAAATACTCAAAAAATTATCGAGGATAACGCCAAAAAGGAAAAAAAACTCCGTTCAGCAAAATGAACGAGGAAGATAAAGAAGAAAAAGCCCACTCGACACATGAGGACGAGAATAAATATTCTTTTCATGACCCTCATGAAGAGAAAATTGAGAAGTTACAAAACCAACTCGAAGCACTAATGCACAAGGAGTTGAAAGAGTCAGGGGTCTCAAGACCATACCCGCCTGAATGAGATTTGGCACCGTACCCCGAGAAATACAAACCGCTCAAATTGGAGCCATATGACGGGAAAGGATCTCCCAGTCAACATATTTATTACTTTTTGTCCCAAGCAGGGCATTTAATGGGCAATGATCTAGTAATGACCAAGGTATTTGCAAGTATCTTGCGAGGGCCTGCCTTCACTTGGTTTATGTCGTTGCCCCCAGGTACTATTAATACCTGGTTTGATATTGAGAAGCAATTTTTCGCACGTTTCTTTGAGGATGATACTGAAATTTCGGTTCATTCTCTCCTTGCAACTAAACAAGGAGAACAAGAAACGGTAAAAGATTTTATAGAAAGGTTCCGAGAGAAATCCGTGCATTGCAAACACGGAATGGTCCAGGAAACTCTGGTGGAGATATGTCGGCATAATCTCAAGACCAACGTGCTCTTAAAAATGGGGGCCATAGAGTCTAGGACTTGGAAGGATTTACTCAAACAAGGAGAGCAAGCCGAGGACTTGATCCGTCGAGTTGAAGAGTCTCGTGGATCAAAAAATACTGAAAATAATAGGCCGTATAGCAAAACAATAATAAGAATAAAGGTAAAGCAGTAATGGCGTCAGAGGCCGCTCCACAGAAAACAAATCCTCCGAGCCCAAAGCCCCAAAATCAAAAGGGCATGAGATAAAATAGGCCCCAGAAAGAAAGAACATACACCTTTAAAGAGGAACAGATGCCTACACTTTTCCACCTGCTCCTTAGGAAGGGAATGCTGAAACTTTCAGAAAATAGGAAAGCGGAGGACGCTGGCAAAACCAACGACCCTAACTATTATCTTTACCACAGGAATGTCGGGCACCCTACTAAGGATTGTTATCCTCTGAAGAACAGGATTCAAGCATTAATAGAAGCTGGAGTCTTGATGCTAAAAGAGGAGCAAAAGAAGGTCACTGCCAATATGGCAACCTTAGTGGTTGGAACTCATGAGTTCTCCGCAGGGGTGACCCCAATACCAGAGGGAAAGCTGGTCATGAAAAATCATGACCCACATAAAAAAGCCCAGACAAGACTTGTCCCCGTAACAACTTAAAGGGGGGAAGTCATATGGGTCCACCCTGATTTACTACAGGATGAACAGTGGACTATCGCAGGGGGTCAAAAGAAAAAGCGGACTAGCAATACTATTTTCGCGAAAATAAAAAATGAATACATAATTGCAGGGGCATTTACAGACTTTGAAAAAGAGCCCGAAACTATGGCCACTCATCAGGATGGGGCGGGCCCTTCTGGCACTCGATCTGGTAAACCATATCTCAAGGACTACACCAGAGTAGACCCGAAAAATATATACGGGAAACTCGCGAAGCCTGCAAAATAAAAGGGACTTCGTTTCCAGAAGAATCCTGTAAGAGACGAAGAATCCAAGGAGGCTGCATTTAAGTTTGATATAATAGCTCAGTTGGCAAATATTTCAGCTCGAGTCACGCTTTACGAGTTGTTACGATTGTCGAAATCAACTCGCAAGGCGTTAAGAGAGGCCTTGG
The DNA here is from genome assembly GCA_036321105.1 of Dracaena cambodiana. Taxonomy (NCBI): domain Eukaryota; kingdom Viridiplantae; phylum Streptophyta; class Magnoliopsida; order Asparagales; family Asparagaceae; genus Dracaena; species Dracaena cambodiana. The sequence continues at coordinate 30,237,056 of JAYEPQ010000013.1, forward strand.
CAGACTCTGAGTCATTCCTAGCTCAGATTATCGAGCCAGCTGACCAAGAATATGACTCTTACCCCCGCTGTCATCAAGTGAGGAGGCAGGTCCCACAGATTACTTTCTCTCCAGAGGATATGCAAGTAAGGAATATAAAGTATAATAGGCCTTTATATTTCACCGGATATGTCGGATCCACAAAGGTGGACAGTATTCAAATCGATCCGGGGTCTGCATTAAGCGTTATTCCCAGAAGACTGATGCAACTATTGGGAATATCTCTCCATCGTTTGACGCCGACAAATACTACTATATACGGATTTAACGCTAATAACAGCTGTCCTCTTGGCAAAATCCGACTTCGATGTCAAATTGGAGATTTGAGGACAGAAGTTACATGCTATGTTATAGACGCAGATACGTCTTATAACATCTTACTGGGGCGACCATGGATACACGCCTATATGATAGTCCCGTCGACTCTTCACCAGTGCATGAAATACTGCGATGATCAAGGAGAAGTCCAGACTTTAGTTGCAGACAGGAAGCTTTTCAAAGGATTAGAGAACTACTTCACGGATGCTATGCTTTACAAGCCAGCCCACGAAGTCTCCAACGATAGCTGCAAAAAGCCTCAAGAACCCGGAGAGAGCGGTAACGAGGCCGATACTGAGTACGAATCTCCGGAAGAGGATAATGGGGGTGATTATGAAATTAACCCTCGCATAAACCTTCAAATTTTGATAATAATGTAGCCAATGTAACAGAGGATGAATGGATTATTAATGAAAATATAAAATTAGTCTACGAGCCTTCTGTAGCTACAGAGTCTGAGCCTTCTTGTACATCCACTGAGGTAGATGACCTATCCGAACTTGAAGTTTTGACAGTATATCACTTGCCAATAAGGTCGTCTCTCATCTCTCGGTCTAAAATAACGAAAGGACGAGATCACTTCTTCGAAGTACTGTCGCGACATGTGTCGCATAAACCGATTATCTTCGGCAAAGTGATCACATCGCCTAACCAAAAACAAAGTAGTGAAAGTAATGAACAAACATCACCTCAATTTCACTTATATGAATAGAAATCCTGACAAATGATGGAAAAGATGGGTTATAATTTTACCCAGAAATCGGGATTGAACTTTGGGAAAGAGCGACGAAACCTCATACCCTCGTTTAGACAAAGAGGGAAGAGCCCAGACTATTATCAGAAAACTAGAAGGGGGTTGGGCTATGTATCTACTCCTCCCTCATCACCGTACAAATACGAAGAGGATTCTTCGGCAGATGAGGACTTACATCCACTCGACCACGATTCGGATTTAAGTACCGGCGTCTGGTTTCAATCTCTAATAGTAAATATGGTTTTAGCCGCACCGAAAAGCGACGAGGAACCAATTGATGTTCAAGATGATTCCTGGGCTAAATACATGGACACTCTTTGGGATGTCCGCTTTGAACAGCGTGACCCGCCTACGGAGGATAAACTATTACAAGTTAATATGGGAATGGAAGAGAACCCGAAACCCATTTTTATAAGCGACACACTGACTCCCTTGGAAAAGGAGGAACTTATATCTCTTATTAAGGAGTATATAGATGTGTTCGCATGGAGCTATGAAGACATGCCCGGTCTTGATCCTCAGATTGCCACACACTGGCTAAATATCAAAGAAGATGCCAAGCCAGTGAAATAACAACAGAGGCGTTTTCGGCTAGAACTGATGGAGGCAATAGTCGCTGAAGTTAATAAGCTCATAAAATCGGAATTTATCCGAGAAGAGCAACATCCCGATTGGGTGGCTAATATAGTGCCGGTTCGTAAGAAGAACGGTAAGATCCGGATATGCATTGATTTTCGAGATCTAAATGCTGCATGTCCTAAGGATGAATTCCCACTCCCGATTACCGACGTAATGATTGATAACACCTGCGGTTACGAGAGGATGTCCTTTATGGATGACTTCTCAGGCTATAACCAGATTAAAATACACCCAGATGATGAAAAGCACACGGCTTTCAGAACGCCGCTGGGGGTGTACTGTTATACAGTAATGCCTTTTGGACTAAAGAACGCTGGTGCCACCTATCCACGTGCAATGAGCGTTATATTTAAAGAATATCTGCGTAAAACGGTAGAGTGTTGCGTGGATGATTTGGCAGTCAAAAGTAAGAATAAAGAAGATCATTTTCATGACTTAAGAATAGTCTTCGATCTTATGCGAAAATATCACTTGAAGATGAATCCTGCCAAGTCTTTCATGGGGGTGCGCAGCGGGAAATTCCTTGGGTTCATAGTTACCTCAGAAGGAATTTTCCTTGATCCTGAAAAAGTAAAAGCGATCAACGAGATGCCGCCTCCCCGCAATCTTAAAGAGTTAAGGGGGTTACAAGGAAAACTGGCCTATATCCGGCGCTTTATCTCTAACCTATCAAGGCGATGCCAGCCATTCTCCAGACTCATGAAAAAGGGGGTTTCTTTAATATGGGATGAGGCATGTCAACAGGCATTTGACGATCTCAAAGAATACCTTACCAAACCTCCTGTTTTTATGGCACCGATCCCTGGGCAGCCATTCCTCATATATGTAAGGGCCATGGATAATGCGTTAGGAGCATTACTTGCTCAGTATAATGAGCACGGCCATGAACACGCCCTTTATTACTTAAGCATGACAATGATCGGGGCCGAGCGTCGGTATACCCCGATTGAAAAAGAATGTTTAGCCCTAGTGTTCGCTGTTCAGAAAATGTGACACCCCTAGTGTTCGCTGTTCAGAAAATGCGACACTATCTTTCAGAGCAAACGATACATGTCATCTCACGGGTTAACCCCTTGAAAATCCTGATGATAAAACCGTGATCCTTAAACGGCCGATTGGCAAAATATGCATTATTGCTGTCTCCATATGATATACACTTTATTCCTTAAAAAGCCATAAAGGGACAAGCGATCGCCGATTTCTTAGCAGACCACCTAATTTGGTCCAGTTCTAAACAGACGTCAGAGGTTAACACAACTAGTAAAGAACAACCATGGCAGATATTTTTTGACGGTGCTACCAGATGATCTGCTACTGGAGTGGGGGTTGTGCTGATATCCCCACATAAACACATACTGCCTAACGGTTACTCATTAACAGAGCCGTGCACGAACAATGTGGCGGAATACAACGAACTCATTATTGGTTTAAAAATGGCTCTGCAACTGGGGGTGAACTATCTAGAGCCATATGGAGACTCTAAGCTCATTGTCAATCAGATGACAGGTGAGTATGAAGTCAGACACGAAGCCCTCATCCCCTATCATCAGTTAGCCATCGAGCTAGCAGGATATTTTGAACAGTTTTATATCTATCATATATCTCGGAATGAGAACATCTATGCAGATGCTCTTGCCGCACTAGCTGCAACATTGGCGATCCTGCCGGGTGAAGCTAAAAGCATCACTATTGGTAGCAGAGAACTCCTCCATCCAGACATGGTATTCCAAACCAAAGAGGTGTGCCAGACAGGTTTAACTCTGGAACCCCATGATTGGCGATTTCCATTTATAGATTATACCTTATATGGGATACTGCCAGAGGATCCAAAGGAAGCTGCCTCGATAAAGAGGAAGGCCCCGAGATTTTACTATGATCATACACTTCAAACCTTATATAGAAAGTCAAGTGATGGTCTCCTGCTACGCTGCATATCAAAAGCGGAAGCTGTGAAGTGCTGAGAGAGACGCATGATGGGGTGTGTGGAGCTCATCAGTCCGGTCCAAAACTTGGGGACCGCATAAGAAGGCTAGGATACTACTGGCCAAAGATGATTACCGATGCAATGGCGTACGCTAAACGATGTCACGTACATGCTAACTTTATTCATCAACCCCCAGAATATCTGCACAATACTGTTGCTAGCTGGCCATTTGAGGCATGGGGAATGGATATTGTGGGGCCGATAACTCCCCCGTCATCCAGAGGACATCAGTTTATCCTCGCAATAACTAATTATTTTTCAAGGTAGGCCGAAGCCGTGCCCATGAGAGAGGTAAAAACGACAGATGTGATTAAGTTTATTAAGCATCATGTCATTTACCGTTTTGGCGTCCCCCGAAGGATCATTCATGATAATGGACCGCAATTCATCAGCCAGGGGTTCTCAAAGTTCTGTGATAAGTTCAGAATCAAGGACATTGCTTCAACACCATACAATCCTACGGCAAATGGATTGGCCGAAGTTTTCAACAAGACGATCATTAAACTCCTTCGGAAGTTCGTTTCTTCTAACAAACAAGACTGGGATGAAAAGCTAGGAGAGTGTTTGTGGGCTTATCGCACTACCGTTCGCACTCCAACAAAAGCTACCAATTTCTCCTTGGTTTATGGAAGTGAGGCCGTCTTACCTCTTGAAATCCAGATATCATCATTAAGAGTGGCCCTAGCCACAAAGATGACGACGGAAGAACGCCATCAACAAAGATTGCGAGAATTAGAAGCGTTGAATGAAAAACGTCTCCGGACTCAACAATAAATTGAGTTGTATCAAGCCTGAATCTCGCAAGCGTTCAATAAGAACGTTAAACTAAGGACCTTTAAATAAGGAGACTTGGTGCTGGCTATTAAAAAGCCAATGATTTTAACCCACAAGACTAAGGAAAAATTTGAGCCCAAGTGGGAAGGACCGTTCCTCGTGGAGACGGTATACTCTAGTGGAGCTTATCGCTTAATGAACCAGAATGGTGATAGGATGATGATGCCTATTAATGGTAAATTTTTGAAGAAGTATTATGCCTAAAAAAAAAGGATAATGATTTACTGACACATCTGGTTCATAATCCCTAGAAGTATAATCATCCACTTGTTCATGTTATGCATATGAGCACTTGAACTTCTTCATCAAACTAAGGCATGTGCAATTAGGCGCCTCTGCCGAAATCTGATGATCATGACCCGATCATTTTGGCATGTGCAAGTTCAACTTACGCATAAGAGCCTTGAACTACCTCCATCAAACTAAGGCATGTGCAATTAAGCGCCTCTGTCTAAGTCAATGATCCTGACCCGATCACCCTGGTGTATGTAGCTAAACACTTTCACCAAACTATCACTTTGCTCTAATGGAGAGATTTGCCGTGTTCAATAAATTTGATCCGGTTATTTTGATATTAATCTAAGTTACGCAAATGAGCCTTAGATTATTTTACCAAAACTATGAACTTTTATTTGTCACACAAGGAAAATTTGTAGCCAACAGATAAAAGAATCAAAAGAATTATCTTTATTCATAAATAAAAAAGAATAAAGTTACAAAAGAAAGAAAGAATTCAGAAGAATCATTGAGTTCTTTTTATTACAAAAGAATAAAGAATAAAAGGGAGTTATGGCTCTCCCAAAAACTTCAATTTATTTGTCGTCTTATCAATTACTCGACGACGAGTCTCCTTCATGGAGTGTTGAGCTTGCCAGCGTAAATCATCGTCATTTATTGCGAGTTGCTGGGTCAACCGTTGACAAGATTCTTCAATAGCATGGCCTCTTATTATGCCCTCCTGTTCGAGCTGTCCTTGTTGAAGGATCAGCTCTTCCTGTTTTTTAACAGACTCCCCTAGCCGAGACTCGCTGGCTTCTAAAATAGCTTGGGCCTTAGCGATAGTCTCTCGGGCTCTTAGGATGGCGGCCTGGCTCTCCTCAGAACTGACTTCTGACTGGCTCGTAGATATGCCAACTCCCGAGACCAGACTTCCTCTTGGCGCCTCAGCTCCTCTTGACGAGCCGTCATCTCTACTCGAAGCCGCGCCAATTCAATCGCAGTGATCGCTTCCACATCTGCTTGGCGAACTGTGTTCAGCGTATTCACCTGCTCTTCTAAGGCTTCTAAGCGGGCCCGATAGGAAGCTGCTCGGTCACGTCCTCCAATCCTCTCGATATTATCCAGATAACTGGACAACATTGGATGTCCAAGAGCAAGAAAGTCTCTTCCGTCCAGGATCATTCCAATGCATCTCCTTAGCAGCCGCATGAAGTCGTTAACACTGTGGTTGAAGAATTCTTCAAGAGGGTCAGCAGTGTCTAAGTTCAGAGCGGGCAGCGCCAAGGATGATGTCACCAGGGAAGGAGTGGCTTCTGTCGGAGTCGATGAGAAAGAAGCTCGTCCCTGTATCAAATTCATAACATGCGGGGCCAGTAAAGCCAGTAAAGACTTGGCAGAACTGGGAACCCGAGGTGAAGCGTCATTGATACTCGAAGGACGAGCAACTCTACCAACAGGAGTGGATGTTAGAGTGTCCTCGCCTGAAACTCCTCCCGTAACGGAAGTAGCCTCAAAAGAGAATTTCAACTGGTCTTCATCTCCTGTTGGCAAGTGAGCAGGAGCAAGAGGGGCCACCGGTGTCTCAATAGCCATTATCGTCGACGTTGTTAATATTGTTGGCTAAGGAGTAGAGGGCACACCAACCACGACCGGGAAAGTCCCCTCGGAACTAGTAGGCGGAGTTGGAGACGGCAGACTTGGAGACGGGGGAACCTTTCTGGCGACAATATCTGTCCTGTCATCGCTCCCTAATTCATCAGCAAGAAGAGTTGATGAAGGAGCAGAACATGGAGCTGGCGTAAAATAGTCCGCGTCAAATTCATTGGCAGAGTTACCCAGTCCGCCCACTGATCCTGTGGTACCGAAATAGTCCATCAGCTCCTCGGACTCTACCCTAGTAGTCGAATGCATGGGCGAATGAAGCTGACTACCTGCATCTCAGAAAGCAAAAAGTATCATATATATGAAAAACAAAAAGGTTAAAAACTACGAAAATTAAAGAGAATAGAACTATACTAGAGGAGACAAGTCGTGTAGTTAGACTCGAAGGAGGAGCCATTGCCGTCTCTAGGAGCACACCCGTTTCGCTACCCAGAGGATGCGTCGTAGTGTGCTCGACAAATTCTTGGGTTGGCTGAATTGGAGCATCAGGGGCACTGGAAACTTCGACGGGCCTGCTCTCCTCAGCCGATGCTGACGGCAGGGTTGAGGCAAGCAGATCTGTGGTAAACTGGACTGCTGCCTCATGGGGGATCACTAATGTCTTCCCGGCCAGCTTCTTCTTCTTTTTAGTTGGCTCACCCCTAACAGATCCACGACGCTTAACGGTCGGACTTCGGGAGCGAGTGGTGATAGGTTGGGAAGCACTTCCAACATCGCCAGCATCATTAACATTATCACCATCAGAATCACCAGTATCTGATGGATCTGCCGCGGTACTGAAGAATTCATCCATTCCCTTCACTCGGACCCTCTTTGCTCCTCTACAGCAAGAATAGAAGGCTTCAATCTCCTTGCAACAGCTATGGTTGATGGAGAAATTAGGTATATCAACATTGGCAACGCTGAACCAGGTGCAGAAACTCAAAACCATGCTTAAATCTGGCACCTTTTGGGGCAGTATAAACTCAGCTCCAGTTCCCCCGACAACGAAATGGAACCAGCCCCGTGCTCCTGCATACAATTTTCCCTCGTATGCTAGCCCTTTATTCGGGTTTCCTACATAAAGTTGCGTATATCCAAATTGACGAGCAAATCTACTCGGGATATATGGCTCTATGTAGCACATGGTGTCTTGTCTGTACACCAAGTGCCCGGTGTGAATATTTAATAACCACCAGAAGGCCCCCGAAGATAAATTGGTGAACTTGTTTGCTCCCAAAATATTTTTAAACTTAGATCCATACTCTCCTCCAGGGAAGTCTGGGAAGCAATGGAAGATCTCATAGTTCTGGTGGTGGCGGAGCGTTTTGCGGATTACTGACATATAATTACTCTTCCATACAGAGCGCTCGTACTTCTCCACGAATAACAGCTTGTCGATCGGGCTGTAATCCGCAGCACTCATCAAAGACGGGCAGTGCATGACTAGCCACGCCATTAAATATGTGTAGGGCATCTCCACCCTGGGGTGCGGTGTCTTCACCGGAGCAGCTTCTTTTGCTACCTTACCCTTTCCAGCTTTGCTTTTGTTCTTTTCTGTTGGCATGAAGCTGTTGCAGAGGGCCCGAAGTCCGCTCTGGAGGTTACCGACCATGGTTGGCAGGAGCCCGAATGGTCGTCCATAAGCCAATAGAACAGCTGGATAGATAACGTTCTTGGCAATGGCTTCCTTAGGTAATGAGGGGACGACACACCTCTTCAGCCATAATATTAAAAAGCCAGCAAGAAGACCCTTCTCCGAAATAGGAAACTGGGCTTGATAATGGAAGCTCTGAAAGACCGTGTCAGGATTAAACCCTCCTTCATTTGACTCGGTCGTGTATGTTGTGGCTTCTAAGTTGGAGATACGCTCCTTCACACAGAAGGGCGCCCACGAACCATAGAGAGACTCTCTTTCAGATTGATGAAGAGATAGTCTGCCCACTTCTTATGACCGATTCCCTGGTTCCTCACTCCAGCTAGATCGGCGCAGATGTGATAATGACACATCATTTCCCAATAAGTTTGATAGATATGTTCATCCCTCGCCTTCAACATCTTCAATTCTTCAGCGGTAGGGATATATTCTTCATAGGGGGCCTCGCCCATTGATAGCCCCGACACTTTGAACATCTCGTGGAGAGCAAGTCCTAACTCACCCACTGGTGTAAAGAAGGTGCCAGTTTCAGGGTTGTACATCTCCAGCAGGCTAAAAAGGTGGTATGAACTTTGAAGTAAGCCGAACTGGACATTCCTGATGGCTTTGTATAAGCCAATCCCTTCAGAGTCTGTTCATGGGTGTCCAGCACATACGTGATGAGCCTACACCACCACATGTTGCCCGATGAATGAATCCACCCGGGCATTCTGAAATCTTTGGCAGGGTACTGTCCACCCTTGGCCAAGAATTCGCTAAGAAAAGTCTTAGCTCGAATTGGGACTTCACCGACTGGGTGCTCCTTGGTAACTCTGCTCGGAAGAAGCCCGGTAACACATTTGGGGGGACCATCTTGGAAAGCCCCTTTTGCTCCAAATTTGCTTAGAGCAACCCCGTCATATTCACGAGTTAACTCCCATTCTAACTCGCGATGAGATGATAACCTCTGGAGATATACCAGAGGGTAGCTGCGCTCCATATCAGGAAGGAACATCAGCAGATCACCATTCTGATAAAGCCATTTGCTCTCTTCTTCAAAAAGAATCTCATCAGAATGTTCCATAGCATCTCCAAAGAGGAACGCTGGTTTCTCCAATGACTCCCGGTTCATGGCTTCAAAGGGAACATCGGCAATAATCTCTCTGGCAGTTGCAGGACTGTATCTTATCAGTTTCTCTCTGCGTTCTCTAAGACCTGGCCTGAAGGCAGGAAGGTCAGTGGTAAAATGAAACTGGGTTGCTGAGTCTGCACCACCAACAAAACCGAAATGATGCCTTTGGGAGATTGGATCTACTGAGTAACCAACTGCAAAACAAGAATCAAGAGTTAGAAAAGTTGTTACAAAATCAGAAAATTTTCTAAAGTATAGAAACGCAGAGTTAAATATAACTCCGCGCGAAGTTAAGAAAATAGTCTCGCGTTTTGACAAAACGTGAGGATGACAACATAACTTCGCGTTTGGATAATAAACGCGAAGCTAAGGGAATAATTTCGCGTTACGAAATGCGAAGCTAAATTTGTAACCTCGCATGTTAATGCGAAGGTTAACAAACATAACTTCGCGTTACGAAACGTGAAGCTAAATTTGTAACCTCGCGTGTTAATGTGAAGGTTAACAAACATAACTCCACGTTTACAAATGCGAAGATAGCGCGATAGCTTCGCGTAGAAGAAGGCCAGAGGCGTTTCTTCTTCTCCAAACCGTACGGCCGGAGTACGGCGATTTCGCCGGTTAGAAAGGTGATTGGCCGGTCAAAACCGAGCCAAATCACTCCAAAATTGTCCTAAAATGTCCAAATCCAGAGGTTTTTACCTCCAATAGGTGCGACAAATACAACGTCACCGCTGCGGCCGCTACCATGGCCACTGCCGCCGCTGCTTGCGCCAGCCGCCGCCGGCGAGGAAGCGCGAGAGGAAGCGCGAGTTTTGGGTGCCATTGTTACGGAGAAATCGACGGAGAATCGGCGAAAATCCGATCGGGTCGTTTGAGCTTGCATGGATCGCCGGTCGCCTGAATCTCTGGGTTCTTGAAATCTCTTCGAATGAAGTGAGGAAGAAGAAGAGACTCTATTTAAATGAGAAAACCCGCCCCTTGGTATTCGGCGCGAGGTTCGGAGCAATTACTGAGCAGTTACCCATTGAAACGCAAAGCTATTAGCTCCGCGCAAGTATACAAAACGCGAAGATAACTTGGTATTCTAACTCCGCGTTTCAGTGTAAATATCCAAAGTATTTCAAAATTTGCTAAAATCTAAGCCATTTTGAAAACTTTGGAGGGGGTTCTGTTGGCAGTGAAAATTTCTAAGTAAAAAGGAATTTTCCATACAGAACGCGGAGCTAACTCCGTAGCTCCGCGTTTGGCTATTTTTAGCCTCGCGTTATGCAAAACGCGGAGCTAATCCATAACTCCGCGTTCTGGTTTCCTACCTCCGCGTTAACTCCGCGTGAGCAGGTAAATCAGAATCTTAAATTGATTGAGATTAAAATTTGGGCTTATCCAAATACCCAAATTAAGTCCAATCAGAACTCTAAATCAAGAGATTTAAATCAAAACTAAGATATTTGATTGGAATCCTTGATAAGTACAAGTTCTATTTAGATAGAAACTCTCATATAGACATAAGGCTATAAATACCCTCTTAAGAAAACCTTAGGGGATCTTTTGGAAGTTTTTGTGAAGTTCGAGTTACGCGTGAGAGTCTTGAACGAATCAAGACCAGAAATATCATCCAAAGTCGGCCGGTATCTTCTTCATCAAGAGCAATAAGACCATCGTCGTTAGATCGTCGAAAGGAACTACTTGATAGATCCCATCGCCACATAAATCCCACAATTTATTGTAAAAGAGAGCGATAAATTATAAATCCTCTCGTTTGTTTTTTTCTTGTTCACTTTCGTTGTAATCCAAATTGTATTCAATGGAAGAAAAGCAAATTTCTGCTGCGAACAAAGGCCTATGCTGCTCGACATCACCTGCGAAAGCACTTATCCAAAATGAGATACAATATTCGAGAATCACTGCCATTATAATATAGTGCAACTAGGATTCCCTCTATCCTCTCCTAGCCGACTTCATCAATTCACTAAAGAGAAAATGATCAAAATGACTGACGTTCCATGGTAGGATTGCATCTAGTATATAAAAAAGCACTTGATCTCCTTTGTCCAAGGGCTTGTGAAGAAAAGATAGTGAACCAACTCACTACGTTCCCAATAATGATGGCAGAGGTTTGGATCTTGCCAACTCCTCCTCGATGGATTGTCCCAAGAAAGGATCATAGCATGTGACATAAGCCATATGAAATGCCGAATCTTAGATGGGTATTCGCTTTCCAAATAAGCGAAGCTCTAGGACAGCAGATCCAGATGAACTCAAGACTCCGTAACATGCATACTCTAAAAAAGCCATATTCATGCTAGAGCCAAGAAGGTATGTCAGCACCTGTCATAAGGTGAATTCTTGTTACTGCTTTATTGAGTTGTTTAATTCTCAAACAGTTGGACATTTCTCTAGAAAAGAGAAATTTCATCCTGGGTCTTCCTCTACCATAGTCTCCGATACAGAAGCCTCCTTATTTTGTTGCTAAAAGTCGATAGTTATCGCCCAATCTATCATTCTAGAAACTAACCTCTGTCAGACTGAGGCAAATATAGGTCATCGCTTTCTAGATTAACTACCTTTCCAGAAATCGAAGAGATAGGAGGAGTTCCAACGTGCATTCTACCATAATCCATAATGAAGACCATATTTCTCTCACAAGATTTTAACAAGAAAATTATCTGATCTTGAAACAATCTTCCATCACCATTTAGCTAAGAGGGATCCATTCTCCAAGCCCCCTCTTGTTTGATTTGTAGAACCAGTCCTAAGTAACCAAGTAGTAAGCGTGTTTGTCTGAATCAGGACCGCTGCAAAAAAATCTTTTACGAATTCTATTGATATCTATACCAAAAGGTGAAAGTAAGATAAAAAGTACAAAGGAGCACTAGACAAAACTAAGTTCAAAAGGATGATCCTCCTATGAAAAGGAGCTCCCCTTACCAACCCTCGAGTCTCTTATTAAATTTTTTTCAATAAGACCATTTCAGTCCTCCATTTTAAGACAACCGACTCTCAATGAGATCCCAAGGTATTTGATAAGGAAGTCCCGCTCACCCGAATGTCCTCTCATTTATGGTATTTGTGATATCTGAATGCCCAAGGAAAAATCAATTGGCTTTTATGAAAGTTAGCTTTCAGGCCACACGAGGGACCCTTTATTGGAGGATACAATTCTCTTCTTGAAGAAGATAGGCGAACCACGCTGGACCTTTTATTTTGTTATTATTTTAGGAGAGAGTTGACTTACATGTACCCTTCATTTTGACAAACTTATTGTTTATATTTTGTATTTTTTTTTTTTTTTTTTGAGGATTCACTTACACAATAACCCAAACTTTATTGTAGTTCTATTATCTGCTTGCTAATAGAACACGGAGGACTTCCACTCGCCGTTTTGGTCAAAAAAATAAAATAAAATAACTTTCAGGCCACACCAAAGTTCAAAAGAGTGAAACATCCACTTAGTAATGATAGCTTGATCAATGTTGTTACGCCCAAATAAGAGGGTGTCATTAGCATACTTAGCCACAAAGAGATCCAATTACTCCACTCTGGGTGCAAAATCACTTCTGTTTAACACTTCCATACTAGTTCACCATACCATAGGCCATCTCGAAATCCATTTTAAGAAGATATCTGCTTTTATTATTTTTCTCTTGTCTGGTGTATAACTTCCTTTATTGACTAGAAAGAAATCCTGTTAGTGACTACAGAGATATCCCCTAACTACAAAGATGAAAGCATTTATGGGGAAAAAAAAATGTTTGGCCTGACATTTTCTTTTGAGTTGGATTCCGAGCTTATTAACTAATTCATTTCAGTAAACATAAGCCCCATAAACTGCTATTTATTTCCTGCATCAGACATGTTATGGTAGAATGATCGAAGATGAAGATTAGGAAGATGATGTTGTCATTGATGAAGTTGTTATTTCTGTTGCAGTGCCAAGTTAATTTGATGTATGAGTTGTTACCTTAGGTAAGCTTTTAGGCTAATGTATGATGAAGATGAAGATGATGTTATTGTGTTGTTTATGTTTTCAATATTCTTTTGAAGTATTATTAAGGAATTCATGACCAACATAGTCTAAGGAACGAGAGAATACTAAATAGTATGTTAAGTGCTAAAATAGTTTGAAACATTATTGGTTCATAACCCAACAGTATTAAACTTTTGGATAAAGCCATCTTCCAATGATGATTATAATGGTGTCTTCTACATTGCGGAGCTTTTCTATGAGTATTGCTACGACTTCTCCCGACTTGAAATCTTGTCTACTCCGAAAAGAGACTGGAATTGACAAGAGTTGCAAGCAAAGCAAAGGCTAGATGACTAGGAGCTCACGCTTAGTTTGGATAGTCATGGGAAGTAGAGTCTCTTGAGGTATTCATGAGTTATGTACTCCCTCATTGGAGAGAACAGTAAAAAAGTGAGCAATAGGATGGGTTTAAGTAGAAAATCAAGAACAATACTCAGCAGCTTAAGTTGTTGGTTGTATTGGTTATTAGCTAGCATTGCCCTTCTTGCTCCCTGAGGGAGTTTCTAGATGGGCATAGCATATTTCCTAGTGAGCCCACTTAAAAAATCGCTTTATTTAGCACTTTGTCATAATTTTTTTTGGTTAAAAATGTCCTTCCTTCACCTCCTTCTCCATCTCCCCTGCACTCCTTTTCTTTTTCCCGCGTGAAAGCAAAGCAGAGGCAGAAAGCAGAGGGAAAATTTTTATTTCAGAATCCAAACCCTATTTCTCTTTAATATTAACTCCTTTTAGTAAAAAATCACGGAAATTAAAGTCTATATTTAGTTTAAATCAGTTCTTTCATTGTAAAATTCTAGAAAATAGAATCTCTGGCCTCCTGATCCGGACTAGCTAGCTCGGATCGGTTTGGTTGATCCGGGCTATCAGCCCCAGATCAACCAACCCGATCCGGGCTGGCTAGCCCAGATCGGGTTGGTTGATCCAGGGCTGATAGCCCAGATCAACCAAATTTATCAAATTTACACACTGAGGAAAAGATGCCCCACCCATAGCAAGAACTAGTCACCAGTTCATCAAATTCATCAAATTTATTACCAAAGAACTAGTCACCAGTTCATGTCTCCATCCACGTCAGGGGTTATTTACTCACACTGAGGAAGCTAAAAAATAATTTTCCACCCATAGCAAGAAAGAAAGGCCAATATATTTAAATCATTAATACATTCATCAAATTCATTACCAAAGAACTAGTCACCAGTTCATGTCTCCATCCACATCAGGGATTATTTACTCACATTGAGGAAGCTAAAAAATAATTCCCCACCCATAGCAATTAATTAAAACATCCTCCCATCCCCTAGGAGAATTAGAAGAAGCAGCAGCAGCAGCCTCAGAAGAACTAGACAGACTAGTATTCCGTGATTGAGAAACAAAGGATAGGCTAGTATTTTGTGATGATTGAGACTGAGAAGTTGCAAGAGGGGCTGGGGCTGAAGAAGGTGCCCCTGGCTTTGTGGTTTCTTGCAACTGGTTATTTGTTGGGGCAGCAGGGGGTGGTTGTGGGCGGGCAAGCTGCGAGGCAGGTTGTGGTACTGCTGGTTGGCTTGTGACTGTAGTTGGCACCATTTGATGGGCTTGGACTTGTTGACGCGAGCGGGCGGAGCGGCCGGGATCATGGATTTGGGGTCCAGCGAAGCGTTGGGAGAGGGTGGAAAGGGAATTTAGATTTGGGATTTTATGAAGGAGGAGAGGGTGGAAGAGATAGGTTGGGAGAGAGAGAGAGAGGAGGTGGTGTTAAAAAGAGAGAGTTTGGGAGAGGAGTTTTTGAGAGGAGTTTGGGAGAGGATGGGAGAAGAACGTGGGAGAGAGAGAGGAGGAGATGGTGGAGGGATAATATGGGAATATAGGTGTGCTCACTGGAAAAAACCCTCTCTTCTAAAAAGAGAGGGTGTGCTCACTAGGAAAAATAGGCTCACTAGAAAAAAAGCTGTGCCCATCTAGAAATTCCCCTCCTTGAAGTGCCAAAGTCTTCCCCATCAAGTACCTTCCATGTCCAACATTATGTGAGAGCTTTTGTGTTCCGTGTTGACTCTAACTTCATAATTCTTCGACATTCGGAAGTTACTGTGTCTGGATCCCACACAAGTTATTGTTCTCTTTAAGCATTTCGGCAGATTAAGCAACTACAGTTATTTCACTATGGCACATCTTGTTGTTTACCCATTAAGATAGGGAATATGGCAATCGACATCAGATCAGGTCCTCGACTCATGTCCAAAAGATCAAACCCGAGACTTAGAGCCTGTTTTCTTCTACCGATAGAAAATATCCTCAATCTGAATGAAAGAGTACTCGAGACAAAAGAAGCAATGCACACGGCAAATTGATATCTCTCTCACCTTCTCATTCCAAAAACAATCATATGCAAGCAGTAACAATTTTACTAACATCAGTTCAGAAACACTAGTCCAGGATGAACCAAATCTCATGTAAATGTATATTCTACTGATGCTATAGGATTTCAAAATCTCTCCTACAGAATGAAATGCAAACTTATTGCATGACAATTTTTCACATAAAGCGAAATCAAAAAGAGCCCCTATCACTTGGTTTCTGTAAGTTTACACATAACATAGGAGAATACATCCGGAAAGTATTTCACTTCCACAAATTTACATAACCATACTTGAACCAATTTTTCTGCTTGAAAGCTATACAATATGTTGCCTTGTTTAGATTACAGCAGCCTTTACGCTGTTTAGGACATATTGCTCAATTATTCGAGCCAGCCTGCAGCTGTGGCTTCAGCTTAAGAGATGCGCTGCAAATGATGGAGCATTTATGTTCAGCGAAGATCCACACAAGGACACAAACAAAGATCTCACCAGTTCATGTTGACAAAAGCTAGAATGATGGAAAGTAAAATATTTGTCCTAAGAAGGGAAGGTGGTTATGCTCAATGCGGTATTGTCCTCACTATATGTCTTTCTTCATCATGTCAAAGTGAATGAGAGAAAAAAATTGACCGGATCAGGAAGAGGCTCCTCTGAAACGGAGTGGATGCATTATCCAACAAATACCACCTGGTCTTATGGGGACAGATATGTAGACCAAAGGAGGCCGGGGTCTTGAAGTTGTGGAGTTAAAAACATTTTGGCTCTGATGGCTAAATGGTGGTGGCATTTGGCTACACACAAACAGGGTTCATTTCAGAAGTTACTGCTCAACAAATATGGCCCAAAGGAGGGCACTATATTTGGGGAAACAAAGATAAGACCTCGTACTTCAATTTTCTAGAGAGGGATGTTAATGACGAAACATTTAGTTTGTCACAGTTTGGAATATAAACTGGGATGAGGTAACAGCATAACCTTCTGGCATGATAGATGGTGATCACAAATCCCACTCAAAATACTATTTTTGGATATCTTCCAGAAATCAAGCGATAAGAATGCAAGAGATAGCCAATACTAGGGACATTCGAGATGGAGATGGAATTCAACGGCACTGTCGGAACAGGATCTTGTAAGAGTTAGAACACTCAAACAATTTCTGAGTGATTGGATCCCCTCGTCATTAGAGGAGGATAGACCAATGTGGAGGTGGGAGAAAGACGGTGACTTTACAGTCAAATCTACATACAATTATTTCATAGATAGTCGATAAGTGGATTTGGAAAGCTAAATGCCTCTAGAAGGTTAGATTATGCACGTGGCTCGTATGCAAAGATGCTCCTCACATGGCCGAAATTGCAAAAAAGAGGTGGAACGTTCCCAACTTTTGCACTTTGTGCAAAAGAGAGGGAGAATCGACTGAGCACATGATATTTAATTGCTCATATTCCAGAAGTTTGTGGGAATCATGTACGAGGTCGTTAGGGCTGAACAATAGCACAACCCTAGATGAAAATTTATGGAGAAGACTTAATAAGGAGGATAGCAAAAACCGAAAGATTACTACAGTCATTGTTGCATTTTGCTGGAATATTTGGAGGGAGAGAAATAATAGACTATTTAATGAGAAATACCATTATGCGGATTATTGCATGAGACTTACTATTCGTGATTTTATTAATTGGACAGGTATACTATCAAACGAGGAGAGGTTCCACCTGTCAGAGGGCGACTCGGGAAATGAGATGGAGGACACACCACCACAGGAAAGGTAGGGGAAGACTCCGGTAGACTGATGGTGATGGACTGGCAGTGGATCCATCACTTGATGGCAGAAGTATTGTGCTTCTTTCAGTTTTTTATTTTGTTCTTTTTATGTACTTTTTTTAATGTTTTGTAATGTAAACTTATTAGGTCTCTTATACTGAAGGACCAAGACTATGACTGTTCTATTAGTATCTCTTTAATGGATCGCAGAGGGAGTTTTAGCCCGTCGTTTAACGTCAAAAAAAATTTCTAATCAAGTTTTCTTACCTGTTTATGCAATATCTTTTTCCAGTAGGTGGTGGTCCGTCATCAAAGACATGGCCAAGATGGGCATCACAGACAGCACAAAGAACCTCAGTTCGGGGCATAAAAATGATTGACGTGTCTAACTTGGATTTAACATTGTTCCCGATTGGTTCGTAGTAGGATGGCCAGCCTGTTCCACTATCAAATTTCGTCTTGGACCTGAAAATAAAAGAGAGTTTAATACACTATAAAAGCTTACACTTTACTGTTGATTGTATGTCACTGTTGCAATTCATCTGAAAGTAGGGCTTACTCAAATAAAGGAGTGTCACAACAGATACAATGGTAGATTCCAGGAGTTTTGGTGTTCCAATATTCCCTGATGAAAAAAAAAACCCAGATACAAGTAAAAGACAATTTATGAATTTCTAACTTCGTAACCACTCATATTGCCAAAAAGGTTTTTGCATATCTTTTACGTGCCAGAGGAGAAAGCGAGAGCAGTCAGTACTTGAATTCTTACCCAGTGAAAGCTCTCTCAGTACCCTTTTGTCGAGTGATGTAAAATTGTTCTTTAGTAAGGCGTCTCTTCCACTCCTCATCGCTTACAGAAGAATAATCTACTTTGTCTGCGTCTATATAACAAAACATACGATGAACAAGGAAACTATTCCCAAAAAAAAAAAAAAAAAAAAAAAAAAAAAAAAAAAAAAATCAAGGAAAGCCAAACTATTTAAATGTTTGGGATTCCTACCAAAAACTTAGAAACATTCATAGGAGTCGTAAACCTACATGAGTTTCATCAAGAGAGTGAATGTATGATCAGAACTCCTTATCCAGATAAGAAGGGTGATATTGCTTCATTTTTACCTAACCGTCTAATCAAGAAGTTCTAACTAGTACTCAAAAGGAAACTACACCAAACTGTAAGGAAAGCATGAATCTGATTCAAGCAGGAACGACAACAGGACACAACAAAGAATTCATTTCTTCCATACATTAAAGATGATCTTAACAAGAAAAAAATTTACTGTGCTTAATCTTCCGGTCAAATGTCATAGTGAGAAGGAAATGCATTTTCCAAATTAATTTTGGCAGGCATCTTATGCTGACTACGAAAGTGAATCAGCTACCCAAATATACAAATATTCTTTTTCTCCCTACAAACTTTGGGTGTACAAGACGAGTACAACAGGAGGTTTTCCTATGATCCTATCAGCAGAGGATCATTGCTGCTACAATCAGTAAATGTCGTCGGTGAGCTAGAGCTTCGATGCATCAGGTTTACAGGAATATAAGGCATGGAAGGAGAGAGATAACGCGTCACAAGATTATATTCCAAAACATTTGGATATCATGTTAAGCTAGATATTTTAATGCAATAT
The DNA here is from genome assembly GCA_036321105.1 of Dracaena cambodiana. Lineage (NCBI taxonomy): Eukaryota > Viridiplantae > Streptophyta > Magnoliopsida > Asparagales > Asparagaceae > Dracaena > Dracaena cambodiana. Next base: position 30,256,013 of record JAYEPQ010000013.1, read on the forward strand.
TTTAATAAGCCTATGGATATCCCGTAAAGCTAATATTTCAATGCACAAAGTTATTGTGTCATCCGTAAAAACTATCTCACATGGTGAGTTCCACCATGCCATTCCACTGTGAAGCCCTCCATGTCAGACCTGTCTTCGGCATGACAATTCTTGGATTCATTGGGATATGTATCAGATGCTTCTTGAACTTGTCCTCACATTTCTACTTTCTAATGAAGTTTAAATTTTGAACAGCTCTTCAATGCTTTTCAGGCTCCCCTTGTTAACTATCCCACTGACATGTATTATACATGCTAATGAATAGTTTTCTCTTGCTTTTGATTTCAGAACTACATGTTAAATAATAGTTTAAATTATTTTAACTAAATATTGTTCCAATATCAACGAAAGATGAGAAGAAAATTTATTGCCAGCATAAAATGTGTTTAAATTAAAAAAAAAATGACAAGCCAATGCTTACCACATCTAAATACTACAATTCCGGTGTTCAAAAGTATTATGCATAAGTGTGCAGACTGATATACTACTCTATTGCCATGCCTGTGAATTGTCTGCTTTTTAAGATTCTGGGACAAGCACAAGCATGCACTCACATACTCTCACCCTCATGGAACACAAATACAAAACTATTCTAATGTAAGCTAAACTTTTAAGGTTGGGCAAGGGGTTCTATGCAAAATAACTTGAATCTCCCTCACTTCATACCTTATTGACACGTCCAAGGTAAGCTGTTAGGTTAAGTGCATGCACCAGCACACAAAAAACTTTATTGATTATCCATAATAAGCCGTAAAAGTTAAGCCAGGTCATACACAACAGATTTAAAAGAAAAACCCAAAGCAATAAAACAAATTGACACTTTATAAATGATCATAGGAAAGTTTAAGTAAAAATCTATGTTTGGTGTGATATAAAGTGAAGGAAAGGAAAAGAAAGGCCATACAAAAACTTTCTTTCAGATTTTATTTCTGTTCTTTAAACAGGTCGTAACGTGATTCTTGGTCTGATAGAAAGCAAAAGAAAGAAAAATAAAAGGAAAGGGAACGAGAAAACAAAAAGAAATAAGATTCTCTTTGTTGTTTAGTACTAAGAGAAATAAAAAGGATATTGAAGGGAAAAAAAATATAATAAAATAAGAAAAAGACTTTGCTACAAATTAGCTCTATTCACCTACCATGATTCCATGTGATAGTAACACCTAGTGACCTTTTCACTCACTCTCTCTGGATTAAAGAAGAGAAAAGGAAGAGAAAAATTTAACCCTTATTCTCTCCTTTCTCGAACTTTTTTTTTCCTTTCACTTTTCTCCCAAGCCAAACAATGAGAAACAACTTTCTTTCATTCCTTTTTTTTTTCTTTTTCTTTTCTTCGTCTTTCTCTCAAACTAAAGAGGCCCAAGAGATCTGATTATTTCGGCAAGAGGTTCCTCAAACTTTTCTTACAAGACAAACTTGCAACAGATACAGAGGATTGGCTTGCGGCTTGCAGATCTCAAGGGGATAACCGTCCCGGAGGATCTTATGTCCACAAGCGTATGAAATTGCCACCTCTGCAGGCACCAATCCTTAAGAGTAATAAGGGAAATTGATCAGGCTAGGATGCTGATCAAAGGGGTCGACAAGGGGCTATGCAATGGTGTTGTCTTTGGGTGGTGTCGTATGTTAGTTGTGCACATTCGACATGCATTCAATTTGTTGTAGAAGTTAAATGCAACATGGGATGCACTTTCAACATTCATGAGAAGTGTAGCTAGAGATGTTTTCGTTGAAAACTCACTTGTTGGATGCAGGGGGCAGCCAAACAGAGGCGGCATTGGGCAACTAGAGTCCGTAGGTTAAGTGCCTAACGACAGTGAAAATGACGCCAAGCCTAGATGGCCGCAACTTCGTAGTAGGGTGCTGGAGGTGTCGACAAACTCAATCAGTGTGCCTGAAAACAGCTGCTCTCCATCGACAATGAAGATGAGGAGTATCTATAGGTGGACGTCATTTTTTTAGCACAATTCATCAGGAGAGACGCTGAGCAACGAAGGCCTCTGAAAGGGTCACGAATGTGAGGGAGACTGCATCAACAAATTTGTGGAGAGTGCATGATGGTAGCATTTCTTTGTTCGGGCAAAATCTAGGATTATGCTCGACGATTTAGCATCCTTCGGATAAAAGTTGATATGAATAAACTAGGATTAGATTTCCAGTGTCGACGACATGCATCAGGGGTGGTTGGTAGCCATCAAGGCCCTTCAGTGTCGTATCATCGTCAGATCACCACAAATGAGTGGTAGCAACGCACATCAAGCGGCACTCGGCAGTCTAGGCCTAGAGTTGTGACTTTCGAGGCATCATTTTCAATCAGTTCAGCCCATGTAGCATATGGGCGTGTTGAATTCAAAATTTAAAATTGACTTTAAATCTGTGAATTTTACCTTATTCAGATGATTGATCAGAATGATGTCAGTAATACTTTGCTGATGGTGCCTGTACCCAACATTGCATCTCGGTTGTAATTTACTTGTTTTTTTATTTGTTGTTTTTACAATTATAGGGAAGTAAAGTGGGGATTTTACATAGTCCTTTCAACATAGAAGACCTTAACTATGCATTAGCATTATATAATAGTTTCGTTGATCTTCTATTAGTGGAACGCGGTGGCATATACTCATCGTTTACTCTTAGAAAAAACTAATCTTACAACACCAAGAGATTAAATAATGGACATATGAGCTGGGAAAGATGAAAATTTTCGTTTAGTAAACAACATTAATCTAATCCTGCGAGATAAGTGGATGAAATAAATTCTTATTATCCCAAAATGATTAACATCATTTATTGTAGCATCTTTTTGTAAACTTTACATTTTAAAAAGAAAGAAAAACTTTTAAAATACTTTTTTCCAACTTAAAGCTACTATAAAAAAATTAAAAATTCTAAAAATGAAAATATGGCAATATGACCTTATCCCAATGTGCGATGTTGCAATTCTCCTCTAGCCTGCATGGTTAATCATGGAAGTTGTTTGTTGAGGTAAATAAAGAGTTAAATATTTGTAAATATAGGATACAAACTTTCAAAATAGAGGCCACTATATTGAAATTGTAGCCAATATTAGGTTTTGGAGCACTAACTGCAACGATATACTATGTTTCATATGGTTTATCATTTTTGGATAAATAGTGGTGCAATATTGGATTGGACGCGATATTGTGGGTGCAATATCAGGATGAAAAAATTGGCTGAATCAGCTCATATCGGGCTAACTTAATTGGTTAAAAAATTATTGTGTCCAAGCCAAATTACCCATTTGTCAACCAAACCAGAACCGCTATATAAATATCAATTGGGAATTAGGGCTTGATCAACGGCCGAACCACAAATTCCTCTCTCATTCTTCAATCGAGTACTAAATTCCCCTAACTTATTTGGAAATCAACCCATCATCAATCAATCAACAATCGAAGGAGACAAGAAGCAACTGTTGATCCTTGATTCCCTCCACCCACCATAGTCACATAATGAAATTGATTGACGATCGAAGAAAAAGACCTAAATTGATTTTTGATCGAAATTCGAAGTGAAGTTGATTCTCTAGCGGCCAGCAAGTAATAAGTTCTCATCTCTCCATGTGTTCCTAGTCTCCCAATCTCTCTTTTGGTTTTTTAATTATTTTTTTATTTTTTTTCTTTCAACAACGCCTCTTTCGAATCAAAGAAGCGTCTTAGTTTTATATTTAGATATAGGCTTAAGTTTATGTTTGAGGTGAGTATATCTTAAATGTGTGTGTGTGTGTATATGATACTTTGTTTAGCTTTCTATGAGGCATGTATGAATTACATGATTCATATTTATTTTATACGGTGTATGCATGTATATTAACATTCCATTATTGTCATATGATATTTGTAAAATGTCCCCGATATTTTTCCGATAACGATAATTGTAACAAAATTTTCCAATCCGGTATTTCTCTATAGTCGATATTTAAAATCATAGATATGGATGGACATGGGTATCATGTCCTACATATTAGAGTAAAAATCTAATTTATGAAGAGTGGATTTAAATCCAAAAAAAAAAGCCTAGAGTTCCATTTGATTTATAATCCAGTATCTTTTGATTTAAATCATTTAGAAATATCTTAAAGTACTTTAATTATTGTTTGTTTTTAAACCAATACGCATTTACAAATCCATGCTATAGTCAAATAATGTTAACTCGCATAAATAGTTTTATTTATGTTGGATACACAACGTAATTCATGTCTTTATTTTTTAGAATATGTATATGTATATCCATATGTTGTTGTATCCGATCCCATATCCATTGTAGTGTGTCGTATATGGTCAACATATCTTTGTTGCAGTCAACTTAAAATAGAATTTTATGAGCATGATAGAAACTCCTCAACTTATTTTTCCACAAGCTTACAAAGTCCATCAGAAGGTTCATATAAGACCATCTAAAATTTCTTGGGAATCTGATTTAGTTCTCGATTGTTTGTATTGCCTCTTATAAGGGATAACACATGAGAAACCATTTCTCTGAAATTGTGCACAGAAAGCTCACCTAACATACATGTATATTATTCCTTTGATACCCGAACGTAAAAGTAAATGATTAATCGTGGCCGAAGTTATAATTAATCACAGTTACATACAATGTTTTTTTTAAGAAATAATTTAATATATTAGCTTTCTAATTGTAAAAGGATTTGAATTCTCTTCTATTAGGAATTATAATAGGACCTAAATTATCATTATATCATACTCCAACTTGTATTAGGATTTGGATTCTTATGTAACCACCCCCCCCCCCCCCCCCCCCCGGTTCTCTCTTTATATATGTTTGTGTGTATGCCCTCATCGTTAATAATATTAATAATTTATGTTTCTTATTTTCCCTAAACTCTGATATGATATTAGAGCTATCCTAAGCCTATTCTTCTTCTAAACAATCTCCTTCATTAAAAAAAAAAAATCTTAATTTCATCTTACTCTAATCATGATAAAAAAGAAGCCAAGAAAATAAACTTAGTTCTACTTAAGATACTCTCCGCTCCTTACCGATCCTTGTTGCATCTTCTATCTTTCCCTTATCCTTCAATATCATTTGCTTTTACATCATATTCTACATCCAAAAGACTCTTTTTTCTTTCCTATAACTTCTCCTCACCTCTTGCTAATAACTTTTGTGGTAAAATCATGTCACTTCTTATATGGTATTGTGCTATTTAAAAGCGTAGACAATTGTTATGCACATATTATTGTTGCTTCTATTGTTGCTTATTAAAAGTCTACTACTATTTCTCATCAAAAGTCTAATGCTATTGCTTGTCAAAAGTTCCTACTAATTCTCAAACGTCCATTACTACTACTTACCAAAGTTCCACTACTATGGCTTGTTAAAAATTGATTTCTATGAAGAGATGAAACTACTAGGATGCTTCCCATTGAAGCTTTGCTAAAGGTTTTTTCCCTCCTTTTAGAGCATGATACTTTGCCAAGCTGCGAGCACATGAATATGCTCCATCTTGATGGGGAGTGTTCAAAAATAATTTAGTGTTTTTTAGTTTATAGTTGTAATAGAATCTGTATTCTTTTGTATTACAAACTGTAAAAGGACTTGAATTCTCATTGTATTAACTTCCACCTTGTATTACAAATTGGGCTGTCAAGTAATCATACACACACATAGGGATTACTGTATATGAGCCGCCAACTCAGTTAAATTACGTGAGTCAACGACAAAAAAGTAATGTTCCATTTTCAAATTTTTTTAGGATAACGATCTCTAACTCCTTAGTTTCTTTAGAATCAAATTTCATAAATTTAAAGTTTATTTGCCCTTTCATCAGGTGGAGGAAGAGGATACAAAATGTTGTATTTATCAAAAACCATTAATTTTGTGTTTAATTGATGAAAAACCAAATCAAAACTAAAACCCAATAAATTGGATATGGGGTCGAGATCATAATTCAAAAAAAAATTATTAGAGATAATAGAAATAGCGAGCAACTCAGGCAAGTTAAATGAGTTGACAGCTCATTTCCATTATTCTCACACACACATATGTATGTATGTATACATATATATATATATATATATATATATATATATATATATATATATATATATATATATATATATATATATACATACATATATATATATATACATACATATATATATGTATATGTATATGTATATGTATATGTATGTATATATATGTGTGTCTATATGTGTGTGTGTGTGTGTATATACATACGTATACATACATACATATACACACACATACATACATATATACATATGTGTGTGTGTATGCATGTGCGCGTGGGTGTGCATGTGAGCATTGCGCTCATCAATAATAATGCTTATAAATTCTTGTTTCTTATTTCTCTAAACTTTGATAGTTCTTAGATTAGTGTACTATGAATAATGAATTGCAGCAATGTTATAAAAAGAAAATTCAACATAAGGTTCTTCACACAATTCAAGTCACAATTCGTTCACATCGCTTTGCAAAATCAATAAGTTGGCATTTTTTTTCCCATCAAAAAAAATAAATCCCTTCACTTCTGTTTTGGTCCATGAAATTTGCTTGCATATGGAACTCCTCATATTCTATCATCTAGTTTATTATCGTGATCCAAGAAAGAAAATCTTATGTTTCAATTGGACTAGTCATATACAACATTACCATAAACATCCAAGAGAAGGCACACAGTTTATGTTACATGTGACACTAGTAGAGCCAACATCGACCTTAATTCATATTTATTTCTATAATTACATAAATGGGATAGGAGCAAGATTTCAAAGGAGATTTTTTTTTTTTTTTTTTTTGCAGAATTTCATTCTACTGTATCTTGATTGATTAAGTGGCCTAGGACTTAGGTTAATCTATGAACAAGCAAGTTGCACTAGAAAGAGAACCTCAATAAGTTCACTAATACATACCAAAACTATCGCCTGAGATCATGAACTGGTATTGGTCCCAGCTTTATCTCTTTAAAAGCAAAACAATAACAGATTCACCAGGTAAACAAGAACTTGAAACCAACCTTTCTTCAAGCATACGAAGAACTATTTTCTCCAAGTGCTGACCAAAGATATGCTGAAGTAATACACTTGCAAGCACTCAAAAACATATTCTACGAAAAAACCACACTATATCCCAAAAATTGAATATAGGCCATCAACTGCATCATTACTCACAGGTCACAGCTTAAAATTTCCATCCCAAATCTGATTTTGTCACTATATTACCGTAATCCCAATAAACAAAATCTAGCCCACTAATCAAAAACCAATGAAGAATTTATCCAATTCAATTAAAATTTCCATACCCTCTCAAGAGAAAATTAAAATTTCCATCACAGGGTTCAAATACCATTCAAATGTTCAAGCGCAACAAGCGCAAAACTCAAACTTCAAAATTCAATAAACTTGGAAGCATTTAATATCACGTTTTGTCACTAAATTACAATATACCCCCAAAAAATTGGAATCCAGCCAACTAACTCAAAACTAGTAACGAAGAATTTACCCAATTCGATTAGGTCCCCATCATCACCAGAAACTTAACAAATTTTCATTACAGCGATCAAATACCATCGAAAATGTTCACCCGACAACCCCAAAATTCAAAATCCCAAGAAATTGAATCTAACCCATTAATCTAATATCATGAATAATCTACCCAACTCAATTAAACCATCTATCAACACCCAAAACTTATATAAAAAAGAAATAAAATAAAATTCCATCACATGGATCAAATACCATCCAATCAAACACATACCCAACAAACCAAGAAAATTAAAAATTCAAAAAAAAAAAGAAGAAAAAAAAGAAAGAGACTAACCTAGGGCTTGGTCAGGTTTCTGGGAAGATGGAGAAGAACCCATAGCAGAAACCGAGCGGAAATTTGAGCGCTTGCCAAAGAGAAGAGAATGCGACTTGGAGCGCAGAGGTGGTGATGATGATACCAGAGAAGAAAGACTCGTCACTCCAGTGTGGGTTGGCGTCATTGCGGCCATTTGCAATAAAAAAGGCAAGCTAGCGTGATGGAATCGAAACGTGGCCGGGTTAGTTGTAATGGAAACGAATTCCAATGGATACGAGTGCGAGCACGTAGGCAGCGATCTTTCTAGTTTGCGATCCATGTGTGGCTGCAAATGGGTGGCCTCTTGGGTCAGGTGTCGGCTGGCATCACAAGTGGGGGAGTTTCTAAAGGGGCACACCATTTTTCCCTGTGAGCCCACTTAAAAATTTCGATTTTATTACAAGTTTGCCATCGACTTTTTTGGACTGGATTGTCCTTGTCTCCAACCTCTTTCTCTTTCTCTTCTCAAACTGCAATTCAGTGAACCAAAAAAAAAAAAAAAAACCTAAAACCTACAACTATTCTATCAAGTCATTTTCCATATTAAATAATCTCACAAATTAAATTCGAAAATTGAATTTATTAGATCTTTGCTTACTTAAAAATCCTAGAAATATTGCGAATTGATAAAAATTAAGAATAAAAAAAAACTCATAGTCCGGACTGGTAGTTCGGACAGTCCATAACTGTCCGGACAGCAATATTTTGTCCGAACTGGCAGTCCGGACAAAATTTATTTGTCCGGACTTCCAGTCCGGAAAAATAAATTCTGTCCGGGTGTATACCCCGGACAGGAGATAAGTAGTATTTTTTTGTCTTATTATGCATAAAGTTGTTGTGCCATAGTGGTTAGTAGTCTTGCAATGTTACATTGGTGACCTAAGTTCAATCCCTGGCAAGAGCAAGCAAATTTTTAATTTTTTTGACATTTTGATTTGCGATTTTTTTAACATTTTGGTTGTTGTGACAAAAGCATACCGCTATAAATTTTTTTTCTTATTAGACCACCACTATGATGTTTAATCACTTTTTACTTTATTTTATTTTTTCCAAATAAATGATATTTTCTCCCAACTAAACAGTGTTTATTCAATTTAATTTCCATTCCTATTCGATTCGGTTTTTTCAAAATTGATAAATATTTACATATGCTAACCACCATAAACAATAAGAAAAATAGAATTAAATATTTGCAACCCATTCCAGAAAACAAAAAAAAAAACAATCACCAACAAATTCAGAACACACTAATATACCAGCTCAATCATATGGTAAAGAAAATCATGTAATTTATTATTAACTCGGAGTATGAGAAAGATACAATCAACCGACTGAGATCATAGAACTTATACACAAAGTTTATACTTTCCGACTACAGATTTCATCAATACACAAATAAATCCAAATAAATTCAAAAGATAAAAATTAAAAAAGGGAAAAAAATTGACTCTATTTTCCATCCGCCACCAATCATTTAGTTGGGACCGAAAATTCTTGGTGAGCCTCATACCAAGCGGAAATCCTTGCATGAATCCATACATGCATATAGTCAACAATTTGGTGTTTGAGGGGAATTCAATTAGGATAAACATATTTGAGAAAAATGCATTTAATTCAATATATCAAAAAAGTTCAGATGAGAACAAGATAAATGAGCTTATTTCATAAATGTCATACAAGTGTATATAGATAGAAAATTATAAATCAATCTTAACTAATTTGTTAAAAAGCTTCTGAACAGTTAAAGAGTTTCCTATATCCAATGAATCATAATAAAATACTTTTTTTCTTTCAAGCTTAAATCCCATTTCAGTATAATTTTGTTTGCTATTAACAACTTTATTATCGTGAATGAGAAAATTAAGACTCAACAGCTGAAAAACCGAAATGTTGCTTTCTTCCTCCTTAACGAGGCAGTTGGTTGTACGCGAGAAGATTCTACCGGATTCATCTATGGAATACAAAAATCTTTCATTCATAAATGCTATTTATCAGAACAGTAACTTCTCTATGTGTAACTAAGTAGTTACAAAGTAAAATTTGCTACAAATATCATATTTTCTCTATTTTTTTTTGCTGCAATATAGTGTAATATTAAAGTTTAAAGACACTGAAACCTTCTTTTGCTACTTAATCAACTATTAGGACAATACCATCAAACTTCAAAATTAACTAATAAAATTTAATATTAACGTCCATGATTAGAAAATTAATTAAATTTCTCATATTTTATAACTAGGATTACAATATTAATTTTTCTTATTAATTATAATCTAAATAATAAAAAAATAACAAAAAATTGCTACCATCAAATTTGTTATCTCCTCCTCTCTTCCTCCTCTCCAACCCAACAAAATCACCAAACTCTAATATTGAAGAGTTGTTTGATGTAAAAAAAAAATTTAAATTTAAAAAAATTACTAGATTAAGAAATCTCACCAAGCAAGGCGGCAGCGGCGGCGGGAGAACGGCGGCGGGGACGAGGTGAGCGGCGGCGGCGGCGAGAGCTCGGCGGCCCCGGCTTTAGCAACGAGAGAGAGAGGGAGATTTGGAAGGAGAAGGAGGTAGGGAAGGGGAAAGAGGGGATTAGGGGAAGTGGGAGGAGAAGGAAGAAATTAGGTTATGGTTTTTTGGGTTTGGATGGTTAGGGAGAAAAGTGGGAGAGAAAAGGGAGAAGATGATAAATATGGGAGAGAGGGTAATTTGGGAATATTTATTGCACTCACTAGGAAAATCCTTCCTTCTGTAAATACTATGTGGGCTCACTAAGAAATCTAGGCTCACTAGGAAAAATGGTGTGCTCCTTTGGAAACTCCCCACAAGTGGAGTGCATCTGATAGCACTTACTAATAAACTTCCAAAATATCGGAAATTATATTTTGAGCACATCAGTTTGCTCAAAGAGCACACCTCTTAAAATGGTTAGAGCTTACAAATTTTATTTTTTGTAATCATGTTATTGAATTATAGGACTTAGGTAGGCTCACTGAGGAAAATGGTGTGCTCAAATAGAATTTTCCAAAATATTACAAGCTTGCTCTTACTTTATATGACAAATTTGCCCAAATCACTTTAACCAACCACACTTCATATTTGCTCTCGTTGGCGGATTAGACACTGCCCAACACCATCTGGCATCGGGACAAGAGGGTAATGTTGTGATTTGTTGTTGATCTTCTTCCATTTATTCTCTTTTTTTTTTTTTTTTTTATGAGTGTTATAACGGGAGTTTGCACACCACTTTTTATAGTGAGCCCACTAAATAGTTTTTTTTCATTCGAGCTTTCAGTTGGAAAGTTGGCTCACTAGGAAAAATGGTGTGGTCCTTTAGAAACTCTCTGTTATAACGTATAAATGGTGTGGTCCTTTAGAAACTCTCTGTTATAACGTATAAGAGGTTCTCTCATTCTTATTTTGCGATGCTTTGTCATGTTTCAAAATTTTCTTCTTCTATAAAATGGGATGGATTATCTTAGGGATAAGGGGTGGGTTATTTTATCTTTTTTACTTAAAAAAAAGTTATATCGATCGGGAAGAATTAAATTAAAAAATTATGAGTAAATAACCTTTGTACTGCAAAATATACGATGAATCATATATATCTAAAGCAATAAATTTTATTGCAGTTACAACTCAATTATTTGACCATTAATACTAACTTGTTTGTTTTCTGGAGTGCGTGTTTCACCAGATAAATCTCACTCTTTGGAGCCTCTGGATTATTCTAAAATCAGCAGTGCCAGCATAAGTATAGACAATAATGACTCTGGCAATAACAAGTTTGATAACTTTGATAGTTATTACTTTCCACCTCTTATTGATCCGAGCAAGTATTCTCACATGCGACCTAAAGATTTAGAGCCCTTAAATGCTAAGCAGGTTTGAGTCTGCATCTGCTCCCCGACATTTCTGATAACAATATACTTATTCCTTTTTCTATCCTCTGAATTAATGGATTTCTATATCATAATATTAATCTCAAAGGTTGCTAACCTAGCTTTTGCATCAATGCTAGAGATTCCTGACTCGGTTTTATGTGCGCTTACCACTCTACCTGCACGGTTTAGGAGAGGAGTGCAGGGGCAGTGCAAGAGGGGATGTCGGGGGTGTTGGGTGGTGAAGAGAAGGCGTTCCTAATGTACGCTTGTACCATTGTTCCTATGTCACTTAGCTTGTAGTTGATCAAAGGGAGACCAATGTCCTGACGATGGTCCTGGATATGCATATGCAATGCACTTAACAGTGCGGGTATTTCAAAAAAGACCAACATCAAGGATTGTAGTACTGATTATGGATGCACGCAAATCCATCCATCAGTTAGTTCGATGTTAAGCATGTAATTAATGAATTTATCCACCATACAATTCCAAACTAAAATGTCAACACCGATGGTGGTTAAATACTTAGGGAGGTTAATATTGCCATGTTATATTTAACGAGCTTTCTCTGATTTCGCCCGTGTTCTCATGAAATGTGTGGATCATTCTAAAACCACCCACAACTTACTTACATTTGTTTAGTTTATGTGATTGCCCCATATGTCTCGTATTATATATATGTCGTTATTGTCTTATCTTGTATAAATATTACATGTTCATTCATTATGTTATATAATTTTAATAACGAATATAACATCACACTCTCTTTACATGTATTTTTTATGAGCACTAGTTCTGATTATATTTCTTACCTGTTTAACCTCTGAGTCATTCCTTGTTAGTCATCGCCCAATTCAACATAACATATTAAATTATTTTTGTATCACTCTAATTGCAAGTTACATATTTGACATTCGTTGTTTTTGGCTCAGTAACTTTATATGCCTTTCTTCTTTTTTTCATTATCACTCTACTTATATTTTCAATAGTACGTGTTTAAATTATTGCTTGGTGGGTCTAACCACTGAGTTACCAAACCAACTCAATTTTGAACATCTTTCAATGAAAGACGAATGATGATCCATACATCCAAGAGCAAGCCAATTAATAGTAGTTCAACAGGGTTTATCTTTTGCTTTAATTACTTTTTTACTGTAGCTATTATATTAGGGCTTAGCTTGCAATCTTTTAAAATGCAAATTGCTCTTTTTTGTTTGAATTGGTAATTGTATCTAAGCCATGCCAAGTAACTCACTATTATAAATATCTCTGCTTGTACCTCATTTCCACTATTGCATTTTGGATAATATTATACTATTGTAGACTATAATAAGATCAAGTTCTTTCTGTTTGTGCATTCTGTTTGCATGATTAATAGGTACAAAAAGGGATCGAGCATCTATTTTTAGGGTACCCATCCACTTTACCTAAGAACCGAATATATTTCCAAACTTTTAGAGTATAATTTGGAGCGTTACAAGAGTACCGCAAAGATGAAATGGTCTCTGACATGAGCGCAACATTTGGACATTCAACTAACAAGAGACTTCTCTTGAATCAATTCAACATCGTGCCACATACTACATTTACCTCTTGTGATCCGTCTAGTCGTCTTGTTTACACTATGGAAACTTAGTTGGGGATTATAACAAAGTGGAAACTAAAATAAGATAGAGATCCAAATCTCTTTAATTACTAGAAAACAATTACAAGCAAGAGGAAATCCTTCACTTTACAATTGGATTAGAGATTAGAAGTTTTGAATTCTGCGTAGGTGTGTCAATGAGATCTTAGTCAGAATGATTATCTCGTAGACTATCTAGCAATAATTATATGTTTTTAAACTCTCTTTTTTTATTGCTCTAGTTGAGTTCTCTGGACCAATCTCTCTTTAGCCTCTATGATGCAGTTATAACCATCTCCTTTGAAAAGTGGAGATCATATTCGTGTTCATGATCTTAAAATCTTGAATAACTATCTGGCTGAAGTAACTTTAGATAGTGCCGGGGTGGCTGTTTTCTTAATGTCGGCATGGTTGACTTAGTAGTGCCAATGAGGATAACCATGCCTTACCAAGTCAAGCAGTTTTGTTGTGCCGGTGCAAGTGATTTTTGTTAAACTTAGTTCATATGTGAGTATAATCCCGCATCGAATAGGACAAAAAAGTATATGGATTTAAATACAAAGTTAGAGTTTTGATGTAAGACTAAAGTTTTTGGGTCAAACTGATTCTCAGATTTGTATTTAGACTTATCATGCTCTCTGATAAATATATTTTTTCCAGTATTGGCTAAGTTAGGAGGTCATTGTACTTTTACTATCTACACACTACGTTCCCACTTAATTGCCACATGAAAACATTGGCCATAAAGTATTTGTAACCTCTTCATATCTTATGAAATATAATAAGATGACCTCTTGGTTGTCCGTTTTCTCAAAGAAAATGAAAAAGGAAAAATTAGATGAACGAGGAGTTGTCACAGAAGTGGCTACATTAAAAATTCATGCAAAAATGTAGAGCCTCTAAACTTCACTACGAGACATACATCAAGTTTTAGTCAATTAACAGAGAAGCCTTTGGTAAATATGTAGAATTATGGTAAGAATGCCAGGGTTTGCGATTATTGGGGACGTTCGAGTTGGAGATGGAACTCAACGGCATTATCTGGACAGATTTTTGTCAGAATAAGACTACTAAAATAATCCCTGAATGACTTAACTCCCTCTCCATCAAAATAGGATAGACCGATTTAGAGATATGAGAAGAATGGTAATTTCACAGTGAAATCCACATATAGGCATTTCATAAACGGTAGAGTTATCCCGACAAACACTTAATGGATTTGGAAAGTTAAATGCCCTCAGAAGGTAAGGTAAGACTTTTCTTTTAACTAACTCGTAAAGAAACTCTCCTGACTTGAACAAAACTACAAAAAAGAGGTTGGCTTGGCCCCAACATCTGTATCTTGTCCAAGAGGGATGGAGAATCAAGCGAACACATCATATGTAACTACTCATTTTCCCGAAGTACATGGGAGTCGTGTACTAAGGCATTAGAATTGAACATCGATACAGCCTTAGATGAAAATATTTGGAGAAGACTTGATAAGGAGGATAACGATAGTCATGAGCTTAGAATTGTTATTACTGCATTTTACTGAAATATATGGAGAGACAGAGAGAAATAATAGATTATTTAATGATAAATATCATTATATTGAGTATTGTATGAGACACACTATTCATGATTTCATTATTTGGAAAGGTGATCGCTTAGATGAGGAGAGACTCCACTTATCAAGTGGCTCTTCGAGAGATGATAGTGATGCCACTCCGCCAAATGAGGAGTAGGGGACTACACCAGAGGTGCGAGGGCTGATCACAGAACCAGTTTGCTGCATACTGGATCATTGTATTTTTATTTTCTTGTTTCTTTTCATTTTAGTAATATTTAGAATCTTTACTTTGTAAGCTTATTATTGGGCCACCCTACTTATAAATCATGACAATAATTGTTCTGTTATTATCTCTTTAATGAAACGCAGAGGACTACATCCTGTAGATTAGTGTCAAAAAAAAAATGTGAAGAATTTTCTTTTCCCTTGTTTGCAAGAAAGAGAAGCCTAATGTGACATGAAAATTTCATGAACACGAATGTACTACTGGATCTTCTTGATGTTCTACTCAGAACTTGTATCCTCTCTGATAGTAATTCGACTTATTTTTTTCTCCCCTTGTTCTCCTGTGGAACCTGTCTTTTCTGGCCAATGCTGGCACCAAAACAGGGACAAGTACACATCCAACGGCAACAACTAAGCTTTACAAACAAAAGCAGGGAAGAGAATCACGCTTGATCGAGTACATGGATGATGCTTCTCCACTCATTTCTATCGAGCAATATGTCCACATTTAAGTCTCCAGTATCCATATCTTTTTGTATCACCTCAATCCATATTTTTTTTGGTATTTCTCTCGCTCTTTTAATTTCTTTTAATTTATTATATTTTGATAAATTTCACTTGTTGAACTGGTACACTTGTATATCTATATTACACGTGTCCAAGCTATCGTAACGGATAATACAAATAATAAATACTAAATAAAAAAAATCAAGAAAATCATGCATAGGTTAGATGGACCTTTCTCATTGGCCAGCACCAAATTCTTGTGGATGCCTTGATGGTATCTTAGAAGTATCTAAAACAAGGATAGTGGCTCTGAGAGTGCCAGGTATTGCACCAACAACCTGAAAAAAATTCATGATCCAATGAAATGAAATATAGAGATTTCCCTAGATAAGATGACTGCCTTCTCACTTAGCTCTGTATCTCCAGCACTTTGCTATTTATTCCCCCTCTGCAAACATATTATTCAAATATTCAACTCTATTCACTGCTATTGCATAAAGTCATAACCACCTCTACAATGGCCACCATAATGGCTCTCTCTTCCCCTTCTCTCGCTGGAAAGGCGGTGAAGCTCGCTCCCTCACCGGCATCCGAGCTGATGGGCAATGGCAGAGTCTCCATGCGCAAGAGCATTTCCAAGGCCGCCTCATCTGGCAGCCCGTGGTACGGCCCTGACCGTGTCAAGTATCTCGGCCCGTTCTCCGGCGAGCCACCATCCTACCTCACTGGTGAATTCCCTGGTGACTACGGCTGGGACACTGCTGGCCTCTCTGCAGACCCGGAGACCTTTGCTAAGAACCGCGAGCTCGAAGTCATCCACTGCAGGTGGGCAATGCTTGGTGCTCTTGGTTGTGTCTTCCCTGAATTGCTTGCCCGCAACGGTGTGAAGTTTGGTGAAGCAGTCTGGTTCAAGGCTGGAGCTCAAATATTCAGCGAGGGCGGATTGGACTACTTGGGCAATCCCAGCCTTGTGCATGCTCAGAGCATTCTGGCAATCTGGGCTACTCAGGTTGTGCTGATGGGAGCTGTTGAGGGCTATAGAATTGCTGGGGGGCCGCTTGGTGAGGTGACCGATCCTTTGTACCCTGGCGGTAGCTTCGACCCGCTAGGACTTGCTGATGATCCTGAGGCTTTTGCTGAGCTTAAGGTTAAGGAGATCAAGAATGGTAGGTTGGCCATGTTCTCAATGTTTGGATTCTTTGTTCAGGCAATTGTGACTGGCAAGGGACCTTTGGAGAACTTGGCTGACCACCTTGCTGATCCTGTCAACAACAATGCTTGGGCATATGCCACCAATTTTGTCCCCGGGAAGTGAGAGGATCCGTTTCTTGTCTGCATCAACAACTTGAATCTGCTTCCAGTGACATGTATTCTGGATGTTGAGATTGTTGGTGGTGTAAATTAATCATGTGCAATAGAGTTCTTGCTTTTGGTTGCAAAATGCAATCAAATAAGCTATCACGTTGGTTTATTTTGTGCCAATTTATCCTGTAAAAGATGTTGTTTGAGAACTTTCTCGCAATGTTGTCATATATAGCAGATAACTTATAAGCCAGATAATAATTCATAAAGGTCACACAAGAAGCCTGAAGATAGCCGATAAACTGGCAGGGAAGACTGAGTTTTCTATTCCTGTCAAAATTTAACAAAACAATGTGGTGCAGGAATTGGACTAATTCTTGTAAATTACCAATATCATCATCCTAGAAACTGATTAATGTCAGTTCGGTAACTAAATAATCTTCCGGATTTTGACATATTCAAGCCAATTTCAAGTCCTAATTATATTATTTTATCTTCGATAAATATGAAACCAAAATGATCACAAAACATAATGGTTGATAAATTTTTCTTAGTGTTGAATCCTGTTGTACAATCAAACAACACTGACATCCCATGCTATATCTTTTAAATTTGATTTAGCGTGCATATATGTGCCTCTATGCATGTTTTCTTCCTGAAACTAACAGTAGCTGATGTCTTGCTGGTAACAGAAGTGAACATATCTTTCTGGAGAATTTATTTAGTAAACGAAAGTCTTCAAACTGCACATTTTGCAATTTTAAGTCAAATTTCAGTATGTGGTCTTGTAGAAGACCTTACTATCATGTAACGCCTCACACCTCACTAAACACAGAACAGAGTGCGTCACCGGCGGGCATGTGTAAATTGACATGCACGAGACCAATGAGTATGTAAAAGCAGGAATGAATAAATTTAAAATACAATTCATCTATCAGGATCTTGGAACTTAGTCTACTGCCATATAAAAAAAAATATATACATGTCTAAATTAGAAAGTAAAAATCAAGTACTGATACAGAAGTTGAGAACTAAACCCTCAAAAGAGTGATACATACCAAATCCAAAAATACAAAAAGTTGAGGCCTAGAAATCTACTACTGCTCGACTTGCTTCAGAAAGTACGGATCGTGCAATGGCGGATCCTCGCTCACATCTTCAGTACCTGAGCATGTGGGGGAGCTCAGAGTCAAACCCGACAAGTAAAATAATAAGAAGTTGAGAGCGTGTAATATAAATAAATAGGTAAGATATGAGTGTGAATATGAAAGTCTGCTCATATGTGGAAAATATTAACGATAAAGTAACAATATCAAGTAGGGATGTACATGTATATCAAGTCCAAGTTAATATCTTATTTTAATTTATATTTTGAGCTAAATGGTGAAAAAATAGACTCGTGGAAGTACCTGTGCATACCCGAAACCCGGCCAAGATACTAGCGTTGAACCAGCCGTGCCACTAAGCACTCAAGCAGATATCGATACTGAGTAATCGGTCGTCCCATTAATATAGACTAAACAAAAGATGTTGGTTCAGTACCATCCGGGCGTTCCCGCGGATGAGCTCCTATTTCGGTTATGTAGCATATCTTACATTTTTCACGATATAATATTTGTCCACTCTTTGGTTTTTCCATAACACAATATTTCAAGTTGTATTACAGACAAATCAATCCGGAATATGATGAACCAATCATATCAAAATTAATATATATACTTGTCTATCATCTAATCAATATCCAAGTAATAAGTAAGAAATGGTCCATGTCAAAATTAAGTTAACAGGCAAATCATAATCTATGTCATTATCAAGATACATGTATGTACTATTAAGGAAAATCTGACATAATTTCATATATCCTGTAAGTAACTAGTACGTATATGTCAAGGAAAGAATGATGGAGTCATAGAATACTAGAATGAGTGTTATGGAAATAATGATTATATATGTAAGCCACACATATATACAATTATGCATATAAACACGTATGTAAGTGAGTATTAGGGTGTAAAAATACATATGATGATCATGTATGTGAACCATATATATATAATTATGCATATAAATACATATTAGAAAGTGGGTACTAAAGTGTAAAAATAAAAGTTAAATAGGCTTAAAACTATTATAACTATTATTTTAACAACATATGAATTTTCTTAATTCTAATATGATTTCATAGTATAGTATGAAAAGTAGCAAATTTATTAAATTTTACTAATGTATATATTTTTCATGTAAATATGAATTAGTATAAAAAGAATTATGACCTAACATAATATCTCATATAAAAGAAATATTTTAATAACTTAATGTAAAAAAAAAGTATTTGAAGTCTTCTCTTTAAAACATGATTATATATATATATATATATATATATATATATATATATATATATATATATATATATATATATATATGAGAAAAATGGAAATGAGCTGACAACTCACGCAAGTTACCTGAGCTGTAGTTCATTTTCACTATCTTCAATAATCATTTTTAAAAAAATTATTTTAGATTATGATCTTGACCCCCTAGGGTTCACTCATACCCAAGTTCTTGGGTTTTAGTTTTGATTTGGTCCTCCATCAAGTTAATATAAAATTAACGGTTTTCAATAAAATATTTTGTATGCACTTGATGAAAGGGTAAATGAACTCCAAAATTTATAAAATTTAATCTGAAAGAAATTAAGAAGATAGAGATAGTATTTTTTAAAAAAATTGAAGAAAAATTATTAGATCATTATAATTTTGCCGCTAGCTCACGTAACTTTTCCTGAGCTGGCGGCTCACCTACAATAATCGCATATATATATATATATATATATATATATATATATATATATATATATATATATATATATATATATATATATACACACACACACACACACATACACACACACACACACACACACACACACACACATGTTTTAATGTCAAATGGAAAGTTATTTAAAATCATTGCATTATACACGAAGAATTTATATGGAAAATTTAAATGTATATCCAAATATGATGAACATTCATAAAGATAGTTTCTTTATAATTTTAAAATAAGGCATATGATTTAAGTTTGTAACTTGTAATTTAAATATAGAAGGCCATAAATAAAATTATAAATTTAATACATAAATATAAAGTAAAGTGTAAGAATCATATTTTTATATTTAAAATAATTAAAGAGAATTTTGTATAAAAATATCACCTTTCTAAAATTAAACAAATCAAGATTCTAAATTGGCTATAAAAGATTTTAGTTACAAAATAAAATCATAAGAGTGGATGTGATTCTACTTACCTTGATTGGTTAGGAAGATAAGCCTATTTTGAAACTAAAGAACATCTTCACCTTTTCTTCGTCTCTTTTCTTATTATTCATTTTGAGAGTTGGAGGAAAAGAGAAAGAGAATAATGAAAAATGAAGGAGAGAATAAATAATGAGGAGAAGAAATGAAAAGAGATGAGAAAAGATATAATAAAACAAAAGAGATATGGGGGCAAAATGATGACTTGTCATGTTTAGCCAAAGGGCAAGGTAAGATATGGGGTAGGTAGTTTAGGTTGACTTTTCATTGATATTTTATATTATATTAACTATACAAATATCTTCATAATGAAACCATATATGAGTGTATGGAAGAGAGGAAGAATGAATGAGTTTTTTGAGAGAAAATGAGATTAAAAAAAAAAGTCTCTTTTTCTCTCTTTTCATTTCAGTCCAGTAGTGGGAGTAGATTTGATATCCATAATTTGAAGAGATGGGATATTGGATGTATGAGTGAATAAAGACAAATAGTTATAGGACAAATGATTGGTAATAATATATTTTTTAGAGTTGTTTATGGCTGTAAATTCAAATTAAACTAATCCAAATAAAATCAAACTTTATTTTTGCAAGTCTAAAAGAGGAGAGACTAGTCAAAATATGTGTAGGGCGACCAATGATTAAAATAATTTTATTTTAAGTGATTATCCAAAAAATTTCAATAAAATTACGAAACATATAGAAAAATGAGACGAACAAAACGAATTCACTCTTGGATAAATTTGACATCACGAACATAAATTATGATAGAAATTATATTGTTACATATCATTATAGAGACATCTCAGCAGCAAAAGTAGCATATGGCATAGAATTTTTATCAAAGGTGAAGCGCCTCGCCATGGATGTAAATATTCCTAGAGTCTAGAGATGGAATTCTTGTTGTGAATTTCAACCCCTTTATTCTCTCTAATATGAATTTGTTGATACAACCTGATTCGTGCACTCCCAAATACAGGAGATCGATAAGTAATACTCGAGAGTCAACACAAGATCGTTCACTTGAGTATATTGTATTGTTTCTAGTGTTAAACAATTATAATATAAGTCATGATAAAATTAAAAACGGAGAATAGTTGATTTGAATTGCATTAATTGAATTAAATGAAATCAGAGTGACAACTCGGCTTAGATGAGTTAACACGCTCAATATCATATCACTGGATAATTATTACTATAACACTGGATGATTATTGTTATAATTATTTCAATTGCATATATATTATGTAGTCTTATACAATCGAAATATATTTCTTTAGAAGCACAAGATTATAAAATATAATATTGTTATTAGTTATATCTCCCAATTAATACTTATATGAATTTTAGGAGTAATTAAGCATAATCTAAGGAAGATAGAAATAATTATTCAAAGTTGAAGCATATATCATGCCTAAAAAACCAATGATATATCAAAACAAAGCAATAATTATATCATCATGAAGTAAACTATCGAAGCCCTAATATCATATATCAATACTCAAAAGAATAAGCTGGGAAACCAGTAACAATATTATATAAATTAATTAAGCACAAAGCAATAGATTCATACCAATTAGAAAAAAAAAAAAAAAAAGATTCATACCAGATAAATGATCAAGAGTTTATCTTCTCATCCAAAAACAAAAAAGAATTAGTTACTCATACTAGACATAATTATTAAATAAAAAGAAAGAAATATTATATTATCAAATATGAAGAAAATATAAGAGCTAATAATCTTCAAAATCTCTCTCTAAAACAATAAGAACTCTCTCTATATTTTCTTTATATCCTTCTATATATTCTTCTACATTCTTCTATATGTTTTTCTCAGATACAATAGGTATTTATAGCCTTCATAGTGTCGGTTACCCATAACTATAGTGTTCTCTGTTTGGAAACTCTTTTTTCTAAAAATCAGCTAGATCAACGTATCAGGCCATCCTGCTGTCAGTTAGTTTCAACAGTCATTTCGACAGCAACTCTCCTAAGGACCGTCGACAGCCATGATAGGGTTATCAACAGTTATTTGGCAAATCAGATTCTAAGGACCTTGTGCACATGCAAGCTTCTTGTATTCGTTTAATTGCTTCCAAAATCCTACAAAAAGATAGTAAAACACTAGTATAACACGATATAACACTTAAGAGGAGGATTGGACTAGCATTCATAAAAAGCCATTAATTTCTTATATTATATCTCAATATTGAATTACGTATGCATAAAATAAATAAAAAATATTAGTCACTCGTAATCACTTGTTATTTGAAAATTAATCCTCTTCAAGGCAATGTGGCCACCATGACAACGGAATGCTTCCCAATTTACATGCAATTAGGACACAATCCATGTGGAATACACACGGACTGGATCATTTCACGACAAGCGAATGCATGATTGCTCCTTTCCTTTCTTATTCATGGGATCTCACATAGTATTTTACAATTGTAAAGCTTGTTCACATAAAGAAAATACAATTAGGACTATAAATTGGCTGAAATATGTCAAAATCAAACTACGGTCAGTATATTAATTAGTTTTTAGGATGATGATATTGGTAATTTACAAGAATTAGTCCAACTTCCTGCAACATAGTGTCGTGTTAAATTTTGACAGGAATAGAAATTTCAGCCTTCCCTGCCAGTTTATCAACTATCTGCAGGCTTCTCGTGTGACCTTTATGAATTATCATCTGGCTTTTAAGTTACATGACAACATTGCGAGAAAGTTCTCAAACGGCTTCTTTCATGGCATAGATAGGCAAAAAAAAGCCCAACATGATATCTTACAAGAAGAAACGGTAGCAAATTACACTTTGCAAACAAAAGCAAGACTCTATTGCACAAGATTAATTTACACCACCAACAATCTCAACATCCAAAACCCATACATGTGACTGGAAGCAGATTCAAGGAATTGTTGATGCAGACAAGAAAAGGACCCTCACTTGCCGGGGACGAAGTTGGTGGCGTATGCCCAAGCATTGTTGTTGACAGGATCGGCAAGGTGGTCAGCCAAGTTCTCCAAAGGTCCCTTGCCAGTCACAATTGCCTGAACAAAGAATCCAAACATTGAGAACATGGCCAACCTGCCATTCTTGATCTCCTTTACCTTCAGCTCAGCGAAAGCCTCAGGATCATCAGCAAGTCCTAGTGGGTCGAAGCTACCGCCAGGGTACAGAGGATCGGTCACCTCACCGAGCGGCCCCCCAGCAATTCTATAACCCTCAACGGCTCCCATCAGAACAACCTGAGTAGCCCAGATTGCCAGAATGCTCTGAGCATGCACAAGGCTGGGATTGCCCAAGTAGTCCAATCCGCCCTCGCTGAAGATTTGAGCTCCGGCCTTGAACCAGACAGCCTCACCGAACTTCACACCATTGCGGGCAAGCAATTCAGGGAAGACACAACCAAGAGCACCAAGCATTGCCCACCTGCAGTGTATGACTTCGAGCTCGCGGTTCTTGGCAAAGGTCTCTGGGTCTGCAGAGAGGCCAGCAGTGTCCCAGCCGTAGTCACCAGGGAATTCACCAGTGAGGTAGGAAGGTGGCTCGCCGGAGAACGGGCCGAGATACTTGACACGGTCAGGGCCGTACCACGGGCTGCCAGATGAGGCGGCCTTGGAAACGCTCTTGCGCATGGAGACTCTGCCATTGCCCATCAGCTTGGCGGCCGGTGAAGGAGCGAGCTTCACCGCCTTTCCCGCGAGAGAAGGGGAGGAGAGTGCCACTGTTGAAGCCATTGGAAAGAGCTAATAGAAGGGAAGTAAGAGTTGTGTGAACAGAGTGGTTGAGATGTTGAGATTGTGTTTGAAATGGGTATATATAGCGGAGAGCCTGAGACTGAAGGACAAATTGAGAGGGAAGGATCCTTATCAAGTGAAATCTCCGTCTTTGATTTCATTGGCCGAAGAGATATGAAGCTGGGAGTTGATGCAAGAGCTGGCGATCTCTTAGCCTCTACTCCTCTATGATACTTTCTTGGTGAACTGGTGGTGCAGGTTCATTTTCAGGCAAGGGTAGTGCAAAAGAATCTAGAGTTGGCAAACGAGAGAGCATTGACATGCGTGCACTTTGGATGTGAGAGTGAATTTAATGGGGTTAATTTTGCAAGTTGAAACTGAACATAGGCATTTTGAATCTAGTTCATTGCTAATGTGTGTTTCCTTTGAGTGTTCAGTGTGACCAAAATAGGATGGGCCTCAGGTAAGAAACAGGCAAGCACTTCCAGGATTTTCTTATAGTACTGAAACCTGAATAATCTGCAAAGAATATTTCCAATGTTCGGAGGTCGCGTCAAAGAGAAATCTTGTGATAATAGTTTGACCGAAATGGACATTGAACTTGTCTTGTATTTTTGAAATAAAATTTATCTTGTATTACCGGATATGTTGGGGGAATTTCTAAATGAGAACTCCATCGGACTTGGTGAGCGCACCGGCTTAGGCCCTGTTTGGTTACTTGGAAGTGTAGGAAATAGAGAAGAGAATTAGAAGTAACTTCTCAAAAATAAAGTAGTAGAAGAGGCTACTTCTTGATATTCTTTTGTTTATTTGGTTTATATAAGAAGTAAGAAAAGCATACTTCTTTTACTTTCACAAATTAGGTTGTTTGTTTGGCTAGTTAAAAAGAAGTATGGAAGTAGGGATCTAAACACCATGGTGAGATTACCACCCTTAATTCTACAAATAATCTCTCTTTTCATTTTCAAATCTTAACCATAATATATCCAATCTTCAAAAAAAATTAAAACCATTATTTTAAGAATTATTATAATTAATATATTAACTAAATTAATATGGTAATATTAAATAAATAAAAAATTATAGATTCTTTTTGACCCAATTCAATGAGGCAAACAATAGATTCTTTTTGACTTGAACTTGCTACTCCTGGATGAAATTTGAAGCAAATGAGAATATTTTCATTATCTTTTCTCATTCTATGTTTCGAAAGATTTAAATGGATATAGTGAGATTTATATGATATTTGTGTTGTTACATTTTTATTAGAGAATATTTGCTTGCTTTGCAAAATTTGATAATCATTATCTTTCAAATTAAATAATACGGTTGTTTGTGAGATTGTAAATTGAAGAATATATCACTAACCATAGTTCTTGAGACACAATAAATCTCTTGTAAAAAAGAAGGCAGATAAGGATAAGGAATCTCAATATAAAATTATAAATGTATACGAGACATAATTTTCAAGAATGTATCCATCAAATGATTTAGTACAGTCTCACACTTCATCCCTACGAAGATGTGTCCTCACAAGCAGTGTGCCTTTAGTCATTTGGGGTGTACCTTTAGACAGTATTGGGACTCCCATCACCATAAATATCATTGATACTCCTCTCATTGCCTGCACTTCCTGGTATTGGTATCCTTCCATGTTTTCTCAAAATGTCAGCAACTTCATTCTTTTGAACTTCTTGGGACTTAACTATGAAGGCTTTTGCATCAAGCTCATTCTTATATAGCTCGTTGAATACCAAGTTAAGATCTTTTTTATCAAAATCCTTCATCCCCCATATAATTTCTGATAATCTTTCAAGCACTTTCCTTGGCGGAAAGCATGAATAGCATCAACAATATCTTTGAGCCCACAAGTTAGCTCTTGAACACATAAACTTGAATTTCATCTCTCTTTCTCTTTCTAGATAGACGAGAAGTGCTCCCATTCATATATTGAGATGCATGAAAGTTAGAAATTGGGGAATTCCTATTGAGATGTGGGGTGCACAATTTATCAGATGAAATCACCTTTGCTGCGTCGCCATCTTCATCATCAAGATTGATTGGCTCTTGTTCCTTCTCGTCATCTGAATCATAACTTAACTTTCTAAATTCTCCAGTGGCCATGTCCTCCCCGCAAATGATCTTAAGTTCTTCATATTTCTCTATCGACTTGTTGAGATAAGGAATGTGGTTCGGATGTTGCTACATAGCGGTTATAAATAAACATTTCATTAAAATTAAAAATACAAAACGTAATGCTATTAAAAGATCAAAATGTATGATAATAAACGTACCTCAACATACTCCTTGAGTGTTTTCTCATCCAGCAATATTGTTTTCGTATTCTCATCCTATCCCGCTCCACTTAGTTTCTTACATTGACAAATAATCTTCCATTTATCTCTAAAACTCCTCATGTGATTATCAATATGTTTTGCGGTAAAATTCTCATTGAACATTTGATTGATATGGTTGGCGGCAGCAACAAAAGCTTGAGGCTTGAAGGTCTTGTGGCATTTTAGTCCCTTACTAGCAAGATCCTCCAAGAAAGGGATAAGCACATCATCATAACTAGATTTCCATTTATTATTTGGTGCACCTTTCCTTTTTTTTTTTTGCCTCCTTATATATTTCCTTAGTAGGAGAATCTACCTCTATGCTACCAGTAGAATTTTTACCATTCGCATTGTGACTCGGAGATGTCTCATTGGTAGATTTAAATGCTCATAGTGTGGGATTAAAACCATGCATTTCGGGTAGTCCAAAATTAGGGAGCATCCCTGGTGGCATCGGATAGGGGATATTGATGCGTCCAGTATTAAAAAATTCTCCAACTCCCATTCCCATCATTTGAATATTAGAGGGAAAGCTTTTAGGTACAATAGGGCTTGGTGGAGTTGCTGAACCAGTGGTTGAGTAAGCACCTGCTCCATGCATTGCAAAGTTTTCTATATGGTCTATTATCCTGTGACAGTTACGCATATATAAGAAGTATATAAATAGACTGAAAATAATGCCAATGTTAAATAGAAGAAATCTATTGCATAGATAAAAGCTAATATGAATGTTACATGGAAGTTATACATTTCACTGAGCATACAACAAATATATGACTATCCTTCTAAGCCTATCTCCGTCTCATCTCCTCCCCTTTCTCTAGCACAATAATCAACCCACATTATTTTAGCTAAAACATCTCTCTTTTATAACCATTCCTGGTTAGCTTCCTTTTGTTCTCGCAATGTCAACCCTTATGTACTGTACACCGTCCCCTCATCAAAAAGCTCTTCTGGAGCTTCATTAAAATTTATATCTTCATGGATGAACCTATCATCTGGATCCACTTGCATAATATAATTATGTAATATGCAACATGCTATTACAACTTTTACTTGCGATTCAAATGGAAAATCAGGTTGACATTTAAGTATGCTGAATCGTTTTTTCAAGATACCAAATGCACTCTCAATTTTCGACCGGAGAGATGAATGTCGAAGATTGAAAAGTTCGCGATGATTCATTGGAAGTTTTCCCATTTGCTCTTTCAAGTGGTACCGTATTCCACGATAAGGTGCAATGAATCTAGGCATGGTTGTATATCCGGCATCACATAAGTAATACTTGTCTACATCAAGAAAGTTACATAAACATGTCATTTAGCTAATTTACATAATACCTAATATATTTATAATTTTTGAAGTTTTATTACCTTTAAGTAGGCGAATGCCTTTTGGTGGAGGTATGGACAAAGCATCTTTTAGAACTGCAAAATCATGTGCAGATCCTTCCCAACCTGCCATTACATAACAAAATTATTTGTTTGGTGTTATGGCAGCAAGGACATTTTGTGTTGGGACATCCTTACGACCTCTAAATCGAACAACAATATTATCCGGAACATATGCTTCTATGTGAGTCCCATCAATCATGCCAATACAATTCTATTAAATATTTTAAGATAAGAACAATATTTTAGAATAATCTAATTGATTATTCAAGCAAAGTATACAAGATATACCTGAAACCATGGGTACTAAGTAGTCCTACTATGAATTTCTTTGGCCGTCTCATTTCCCGGCTGTCGCATTAGCAAAGGTCATAGTTTTAAAATTGCCCTTAAAACAATATTAAAATATCGACTTATAGTTTCTTTTGATCATAGAAAGTAATAAGCGACCATTCTGTATTTTGTATTATGTCCTAATATGTTAAGAAAAATTGCCAGTTGCTCTTCAATAGTCACTTGATTTGTGTCTCTTAAATTTCCACCATTTCTCAGCATCCTTGCAAGGTGGAAGATGGGGCCTCTATCCATCCTTAGGCACTCATATGTAGTAAATCTTCTCGCAAAAAATAACCGATATAAGTTATAATTTCTTACTAAATCTCTAAGTATTGTGGGCTCTCTAGGAATATATTTATCTTCCCAATCAAACAGAATATAACAGGCAATCACAATAGTAGCAGCTGCATAAGAGCCAACAGAAGGAAGATATGTGTTCCACAACTCATTAGGTTGATCCATTAGAGTCTAGAAAGAAAAAAAAATTAAGATAAATATTAAGTCCAAAGCATCACAAAACAACTCGCATGAATATCAAATATTTATATTAGGAAACATGGTTATTAAAACAACAAACCTTCTCCTAGTATTGCAACCGGCTAACTTTGTTACATGGAAATATTTCAACAACTTTTTTAGTTAATTCTATAATCTGAAATAAGAGAATTAAAAATATAAATACTAATTTGGTATGACATATAAATTACGATATATTATAAAATGCTTGCAAGCGGAATACTAACAATAAAAGAGGCAGCATGGGCATGAAAAAGAAAAAAATGTATATATATAGTGGAAATTATATATATATATATATATATATATATATATATATATATATATATATATATATATATATATATATATATATATATATATATATATATATATATATATATATATTCGGCAAAGAGGAAGTATATATTAAACATATAGGAATTAAGCATATGTTACTGTACAATATGCATGTTACATTGCAGTTTTTATATATTCGTCTAAGAGTAAATATATATTAAACATATAGGAATTAAGCATATGTTACAGTACAATAGGCATGTTTAGGCATACAAAGAGCATATCAAAGCCATATATTAATTTTAAAATACTTATAATTTTAAGCAATTAGACTTGTTATAAGTAATTGCCTCAATTTAACATATTGGAATTCAACTTTTAAATCAAATCAAAATCCTAAATAGCGGAATCGCTCAATTTAAATAGCGGAATCAACTCTTAAACGCACAAATTCAACTTTCAAACAGCGGAATCACTCAATCTTTGAACCCAAAATCACGAATTAAATCATTCATCAATTAAATAATGGGTCGAAAAAGGGGGAGAAAACCTAGATGTCACCTTTGAACAAAAAATCCCCAAATTTTTACAAAAATAATGAATGCTGAGAGCTAGCATCGAATATACAAAGGTGAAGCCCTAAATTTCTATTAAAAAAATGATAGATTATGGTTATAATTCGAAGAAAAAAATTTGCAGTTATTTGGAAGAGTGATTCGCAGCTAAAAAAAATTAATGACAGTGAGATTATTCATTGTTTTGAGAAGGAACTTAGAAAAATAGAAATTTAGGGCTTTACCTCAGTGTTTTTGAGAAAAAAAATCGCACCTTTTGTTCAAAGAAAAAAAAAACAAAAACTTACCCGCGAGTCTTCGCTGCAAATCTTCGCTGCAAAGGATGAGGAGGAAAGCTTCGCTGCAAATCTTCAGAATGAGGAGCAAAGCTGAAGCTGTTCCTTTTGTTCGCTGCAAAAAGGATGAGGCGGTGAAGGGAAAAGGATGAGGCGGTGAAGGGACTCGACAATAGGAAGAGAGAAGTTCAATCTCCAAGAAATCTTTTGTTTTTTTAATTATTTTTTTATCTCCATCCGTGAGATCCCTCTATCTTCCGCTCGTTTTGGGGGAAGAAATTTTGAGTATTTACTCAGCTACGTAGGATCCACGTCAGCAAATAGGAAGTAAGTTCCAAATTACTTCTGAGCCCAACAAACAGCAGAAGTAGTGGAAGTAAGTTACTTCTCATACTTTCTACCCTACTTCAATGCAAACAAACAGGGCCATAGTGAGCCTGCCCTCTCTTTTCAAAAAAGAGAGATTTTCTTAGTAAACACATCATTCATTTTACTCTGTGTCCATATCTCCTTTTTGCCCTATCTCTCTCATCTGCTTTCTCCCTACCTCTCACCCATTCCAACCCTCACGAAAGCAAGATTGTGGACCCAGTAAGCATGAGCAGCATCTTGTGATATTTCTTCATACCAATATACAAGGAGAATCTTGTACGAGTAGATGGGTAAGGTTTAGTGTTTATGGGCTTATGGCTTCACAGAAATTTGGTAAAGAAAATGGGTGGTGTGTTGGGAAAAAGATGAGGGCAACTTTATTTTAAAAAAATAACAAATTTATAATTTCTTACAAGTTTAAAAAGTATGATCACTAATGCCAGTGGTGCGCTCCTTAAGAAATTCCCATATTTTGCCAATTGTTTTTAATTTTTTAACTTTTTTAGGCTAAAATACCCAATATGTTTGTTTATTTTCTATATATTACAATTGCTGGTATTTGCATTGATTGATGAATATATATATATATATATATATATATATATATATATGAGAAAAATGGAAATGAACTGACAGCTCACCAAGTTACCTGAGCTGCAGTTCATTTCCACTATCTCCAGTAATATTTTTTTTAAAAAATTTTCTTTTAGATTATGATCTCGACTCTTTAGGGTTCACTCAAACCCAATTTTATGAGTTTTGATTTTGATTTGGTTCTCTATTAAGTTAACACAAAATTAATGGTTTTTAATAAATAAAATATTTTGTATGCACTTGTTAAAAGAGTGAATGAACTCTAAAATTTATGAAATTTAATCCGAAAGAAGTTAAGAAGGTAGAGATAGTAATTGTAAAAAATATTGAACAAAAATTATTGGATTATTATAGTTTTGTCGCTAGCTCATGTAACTTTTCCTGAGCTGGCGGCTCACCTACAGTAATCCCTATATACATACATACATACATATATACATACACACACACATACACATACATACATATATACATATATATATATAGAGAGAGAGAGAGAGAGAGAAAGTGAGTAAATGGGAAATTCATTGGCGGTGAAGGGAGTTCCTTCACCGCCGCTAAGGTGGCCCAATAAAATTATTATACGTGGTGTCAGTCAAAGGACAGTTAAGAGAGATATTTTATTTGTTATTTTAAATGGCGTACGTGTAATAATTGTATTGGGCCATCTAAGCGGACAGTGAAGGAACTACCTTCACCATCGGTGAATTTCTATTTTTTCATATATATATATATATATATATATATATATATATATATATATATATATATATATATATATATATATATATATATATATATATATATATATATATATATATATATATATATATATATATATGAGATTACTGTAGGTGAGCCGTCAGTTTAGGAAAAGTTACGTGAGCTAGCGGCAAAAGTACAATGATCCAATGACTTTTTTTCAATTTTTTTAAAAAGTTACTATCTATACCTATTTAAATTCTTTCAGATTAAATTTCATAAATTTTGGAGTTCATTTACCCTTTCATCAAGTGCATACAAAATATTTTATTTATTGAAAATTGTTAATTTTGTGTTAACTTGAAGAAGTATCAAATCAAAACTAAAACCCAAGAAATTGAGTATGAGTGAACCCTACGGGCTCGAGATTATAATCCAAAAGAAAGTTTTTTAAAAAGATTATTAGAAATAGTGGAAATGAACTGCAGCTCAAATAACTTGCGTGAGCTATCAGCTAACTTCCATCTCTCTCTCTCTCTCTCTCTCTCTCTCTCTCTCTCTCTCTCTCTCTCTCTCTATATATATATATATATATATATATATATATATATATATATATATATATGAGAAAAATAGAAATGAATCGTTGTCTCCCATAAATTATCTAAACTACTGTCCATTTCTAGTATCTCCAATTAATAAAAAATTTCAATTTTCTTAGATTATGATCTCAATTCCTTAAGGTTCACTCATACCCAATTTTTCCAGATTTTAGTTTTCATTTGGCATTCCATCAATTACATAAAAAAAATTAACAGTTTTTGTTGAATACAAAATCTTATATCTAGATGAGCGAATATAGTAAATAAATTTCAAAATATATGAAATTTAATCATATGGAAAATTGGGTTATAGAGATCATAATCCTATATATATATATATATATATATATATATATATATATATATATATATATATATATATATATATATATATATATATATATATATATATATATATATATATATATATATATATATATATATATATATATATATATATATATATATATATATATATATATGAGAAAAATAGAAATGAATCGTTGTCTCCCATAAATTATCTAAACTACCGTCCATTTCTAGTATCTCCAATTAATAAAAAATTTCAATTTTCTTGGATTATGATCTCAATTCCTTAAGGTTCACTCATACCCAATTTTTCTAGATTTTAGTTTTCATTGGGCATTCCATCAATTACATAAAAAAATTAACAGTTTTTGTTGAATACAAAATCTTATATCTAGATGAGCGAATGGTAAATAAATTTCAAAATATATGAAATTTAATCATATGGAAAATTGGGTTATAGAGATCATAATCCAAAATAAATTTATTAAAAATTAATGGAATTACTATTTTCTTTGCTGCTAACTAAAATAACTTATCTGAGCTGGTTGCTCATTAATTTATATGTATACTATTTTTTCTCCGTGAATATTGAAATTCATCTTCTAACAGCAAACTTCAAATCTAGCTTAAGTAGATTAATGTCTAGTGATAATTTTGAAATATGGGAGAATGTATGCTGAATCTAGGATTCTCAGATACCTAGTGACATTAAATCTAGGATAAACGAGTACAACCAATTGATTCTCTGAGTTCTTGGAGGAGCAAAAAAAAAAAAAGGGAAGACATCAAACTCTAGTAAGATAACTAGACAAGTTAAATCATGGACAACGGACACAAGTTTTTGAACATACATGTAATAATTGAAACCTACAACGTAACAAATTAAGTTTTCAGTTAAAGTCCAAAAAACTTTTTCAAGTACATAACTTGTGAGGTAAAACGCATATAATTAAAGCACAATAACGGAGAATTTTTCCTCTGCGTTACTCCCTCTTTTTTTTTGTTTTTCATTCTCATTATTTTTATTTTTCCTAATTCCTTTTACCTTGAAATGTCTCGGCTTTTGTCGAATTTTGTCTATCTAGTTCTGATCAAAGTTCAATTCCTACTCCCACCATACCAATCCAAAATGTCATACCAGTTGAAAAGAATAAAAAGGAACAATTCTTAAGAAAACGAAAGAAAATTCAAAAAAAATCACAGGCAAAAATACCTGGCATGTGCTCATTGGCACGGTTGATTCATCAGCTAGATCATGATAGCTGGATGAGAACTCCTGGCTCAGGTTCAAAGCTGATCAGGCGATTGACATCCTCACTTGAGCGTAAACCAATGAGCACATAGATGTAGATATCAATCAGATGAGGACCTCAATCTCTCTTGCCATATAAAAACACCACTCAAGTCTCCTTCCACTCTCACCCCCACACTTCATTAATCAACTCATCAAACACTTTGCTCCTCCAAATGGCTTCCACAATGGCTCTCTCCTCCCCTTCCCTAGTCGGAAAAGCAGTGAAGCTTGCCCCTTCACCACCTCCAAGCTGATGGGTAACGGCAGAGTCTCTATGCGCAAGCCCGTCTCATCAGGTAGCCCATGGTACGGCCCTGACCGTGTCAAGTACCTCGGCCCATTCTCCGGTGAGCCCCCATCCTATCTCACGGGTGAATTCCCTGGTGACTACGGCTGGGACACAGCTGGGCTCTCTGCAGACCCAGAGACCTTTGCTAAGAACCGTGAGCTCGAAGTCATCCACTGCAGGTGGGCAATGCTTGGTGCTCTCGGCTGCGTCTTTCCCGAGCTCCTCGCCCGCAACGGAGTCAAGTTCGGTGAGGCCGTCTGGTTCAAGGCAGGTGCGCAAATCTTCAGCGAGGGTGGTCTGGACTACTTGGGCAACCCCAGCCTCGTGCATGCTCAGAGCATTCTGGCAATCTGGGCTACTCAGGTTGTTCTGATGGGAGCTGTTGAGGGATACAGAATTGCTGGCGGGCCTCTCGGAGAGGTGACCGACCCACTGTACCCCGGCGGCAGCTTCGACCCATTAGGCCTTGCGGACGATCCTGAGGCTTTCGCTGAGCTGAAGGTGAAGGAAATCAAGAACGGCAGGCTGGCCATGTTCTCGATGTTTGGATTCTTTGTTCAGGCGATTGTGACTGGCAAGGGACCTTTGGAGAACTTGGCTGATCACCTCGCAGATCCTGTCAACAACAATGCCTGGGCTTATGCCACAAACTTTGTTCCTGGCAAATGAGTAAATCTCGGGTTGGATTGAGATTGATGAATCAATACGAGTGAAAATTGTCTCAAATAGAGGCAAATTGTGAAATATTTGTATCTCTGTACAATTCTTTCAATGGGAAAGCTGTTCACTTCTTCAATTATCAGCATTAATTTCCTTCTCAGTGTTTCTGCTGCTGACAATGGATAGATTGATTTGTCAGGTACAAATCATAATTTAACTCTATTGGAAATTGTTTTACAATTGAAATTCCATCCTAAATAGATTAATTTGTCCCGATAAATATGAATATATGGAGAAATGTGACTACATTATCATGGTTTCAAATGTCAGCTGATATTGGTATGTGTCACAAAATATCATGTCCGAAATCTGGTACTAGATAGTAATGTTTAAATAACAAAATGTATAACATTTCGTATAGAAGATTATAGCACACATAATATAATTATGTGGGTTATGCGAATTTTAAAGTAAATATAAAATTAATCATAGTAATTTTAATATATAGGAAAACTAGTTTCTAAAATGTCAAAAAATAATGAATTTAAAAATATATATCATAACCTAATCTAAAAACATATAGAAATATACAATCACAATCTGTAATCAAAATCATATTTTCTCTAATCTCACATTTATACTTCATAAAACACAAATCTATACTAACCCCAACTATAGCAAGCATATAGATGTTGCCATTAGTCATAATAATTAATATCAAGCAAAAAAGTATTTATAAGCAAATCAAGTACTTTAACTATATAAGTAAAATAAAACAAACTAGTTATCTCATGAAATACTCTCATGAACGTTAGAATTGAAAACAACTTTTCAAAAATGTCATGATTATCCAGATAATAAAGTCGAGAGTAGAATCTCTTACATATTAGATTTGATACATTCAAATGTTTGTGGTCCTCTAAAAATTAAAATCTTAGGTGGTGCTCTTTATTTTGTAAATTTCATAGATGATTGTTTCAAAAAAGCTTGGGCTTATACTTTAAAAATCAAAGATCAAGTTGCATATATCTTTAGAGAATCTCATACCAAAGTGGAGAGAAAAACAGGTAAATGCATCCGATCAGACAATGGTGACGAGTATATGGACCATTCGATGAATAATGTAAAAGTAAGGAAATTCGACGTGAGATAATCGTTCCGAAGACTCTTGAACAAAATGGCGTGGCATAAAGAATGAATCGTACTATCATCAAATGGATTAGGTGCATGTTATCACATTCTAAATTACCGAAACCCTTTTGGAGGAGGCATTAAGGACTGCGATAAATCTAATCAATTTATCACCCTCAGCTCTTTTAAAAGGTGATATACCAGAAAATGTGTGGATAGGAAAGTAAGTCTCTTACAAACACTTGAGAGTATTCGGTTGTCATGCATTCGTTTATGTTCCTAAAGTAGAAAAATCTAAACTTGATGGTAAGACAAAACAATGTATTTTTCTTAGCTATGCAGATGAAAAGTTTGGCTACAACTTATGGGATTTAGAAAAAAAGAAGATAATAAGAAGTACGGATGTGATTTTCCTTGAAGATCAGACCATCGATGTTTTCAAGAAGAAAAAAATAATACTATCATCTATAGGCGAAATTGTAGACCTGTATCCAGTTCATTCTCCAGTCTTAAATAATGAAGGAGAAAAAGTGTCAAAACATCAAGCAAATGTTGTTACTCCTATTCAAGAAGAAAAGGGAGAGCAATCCACTGTAACACAATTGTCAATAGCGCTTTAGTTAAGGCAGTCTAGCAATGACCGTTATCCTTCTAGCAGATATCCAGTTAATGAGTATGTCATGATTATTGATGCGGATGAGCCAAAAAGCTACTAAGAAATGCAAAAAGATAGTCAGAAAACTAAGTGGTTAAAAGTTATGAAAGAGAAAATGGATTCTTTGCACAAGAACCATACTTATAATTTGATAAAACCAAATAGAGTGAAGGCATTAAAGAACAAGTGGGTGTTGAAGATAAAGACCGAAGAGAAAAACTCACAATCAAGATACAAGGTAAGGTTGGTCATGAAGGGTTGTGGCCAAAAATAAGGAGTTGACTTTGAAGAAATTTTCTCTCCGGTGGTAAAAATATCATCAATTCGTATCGTCCTTGTAACGGCTGCAAGTGTGGGCTTGAAGATCAAATAAATGGACGTGAAGACAACTTTTTTTATGGTGATATAGAAAAAGAGATCTATATAGAGCAGTCTGAAGGTTTCAATATCAAAAGCAAAGAAGATTTGGTCTGTAAATTGAGAAAGAGTTTGTATGGACTAAATCAAGCACCTTGACAATAGTACAAGAAATTTAATTCTTTTATAGTGGATCGCGGCTATAAAGAACTGTTTCAGACCATTGTATTTACGTCAAATATTATGATGGTGATTTCATTATACTATTGTTCTATGTTAATAATATGTTAATTGTAGGAAAAGATATGTCCAAAATTGATAAGCTTGAGAAGGATTTAAGTAAATCTTTTGCCATGAAGGACGTAGGAGTAACACAACAAATTTTGAGAATATATGTATCTTGCGACAGGAATACCAAAAAGCTATGGTTTTGCAGGAGACCTATATCAACAAAATACTAAAAAAAATTCAACATAGACAAAGCAAAACCGGTTATTACTCCACTTGTAAAACACTTCAAACAAAACTCTGAGTAGTGTCCCGAAAGCCAGAAGGAAAAAGAAAAAATGAGAATAGTTCCATATACTTCAACAGTCGATAGTCTAATGTATGCAATGGTATGTACTAGACCAAATTATAGCACATGTAGTTGGTATCGTCAGTAGCTTCCTTACAAATCTAGGTAAAGAATATTGAGTTGCAGTTAAGTGGTATTAAGATATCTAAGAGGAACTTCTAAATTAAGCATTTGCTTTACAGCAGGTAAGTCGGTACTAATATGTTACAATGATGCAGATATAGAGGAGATATTGACTCAAAAAAGTCTACATCTAGTTATTTGATTATTTTTGCGGGGGAGCTGTACCTTGGCAATTGAAGTTGCAAAAATGTGTTGCCTTGTCAACTACAGAGACTGAGTATATTGATGTTAAGGAAGTTTGCAAAAAGATATTATGGATAAAAGCCAGTATTGAAGTTACATTGATAAGCTTCACTTGTCGAACTGGTGCATTTGTAGGTCTATATTGCATATGACCAAGCCAGTAATATCTCCAATAAT
This sequence comes from Dracaena cambodiana, assembly GCA_036321105.1. Lineage (NCBI taxonomy): Eukaryota > Viridiplantae > Streptophyta > Magnoliopsida > Asparagales > Asparagaceae > Dracaena > Dracaena cambodiana. The sequence goes on from JAYEPQ010000013.1 coordinate 30,293,770, forward strand.
TTTTTTAAATTGTTTTTTTGGATTATGATCTCAACGCCTTAGGGTTCAGTCATATCCAATATTTTAGATTTTAGTTTTTATTTAGCTTTGCGTCAATAAATTAATAGTCTTCATTGAATATGTCATCTTATATCTAGTTGATCGAATGGCAAATAAATTTCAGAATCTATAAAATTTAATCCTAAAGAAAATAGGGTTGTAGAGATCATAAACCAAAAAATTAATTTAGAAAAATTAGTGGAATTACTATTTTTTTGCGCTAACACAGGTAACTTATCTGAAGTGGTGGCTCATTTACAATAATTCATATATATACGAATTTTTATCATCAGGTATTGAAATTCATCTTCTAACAGCAAACTTCAAATCTAGCTAACTTGCGTAGATTAATATCTAGTGAAAATTTTGAAATACGGGAGAATGTATGCTAAATCTAGTATTAACATATAAGTAGTGACATTAAATCTAGGATGGCGTAAACGAGTCTGGCCAATAGTTTGTCCTACTTCTCAGGAAAAAAAGAAGGAACCAAAGAAAGAAAGAAAAACAGACATCAAACTCTAGTAAGATGACTAGACATGTTGAATCATGGACAGTGAACATAAGTTTTTGAACATATAGGTAAGAATTGAAACCTACAAGGTAAAAAATTAAGTTTTCAGTTAAAGCCCAATAAACATTTTCTAGTACATAACTTGTAAGGTAAAGCACACATACAATTATAGCACAATAACGGGCAATTTTTGTTGGAAGGTGGTGGGCACAAAAGTTACAAGTAAAAGAGAGGAGAGAAATTTTGGAAGACAATTTGTATTGCTTGAAAATGATTTTCTTGGCTTTTCATTCTATCATTTGGCTAGATATCATGCCTATTTAAACTACTCTAGATACATCACAATTAATTAGAAATATGTACACATAATAATTACATACATGCATTACAAAATTCATGTATGGCTAAATACATCATTCATACATTTGAAATTAATAACTCTAGATAAACTCAAGTTTGGATAAGTTCAAGTTTAATTTTTCAACACTCCCCCTTAAACTTGAACTTTCTGAAGTCCAAGTAGAAACCTTAGTCTTCGAAAACTGTCATACTTCAAGGGCTTTGTAAAAATATCGGCAACTTGGTCCATGGTCTTTACATATTCAAGCTCCACTTCTTTCTTCTCAATGCATTCCCGAATAAAGTGATATCGGGTGTCAATATATTTGCTTCGATCATGGAACATCGGGTTCTTGGCTAGAGCTTGGGCTGACTTGTTATCAATCATGATCTTGGTAGCATCCTTTTGCTCTAAATGAAGTTCCTTCAACAATCTCCTTAGCCATATAGCATGGCAAGTGCAAGATGTGGCTGCAACATATTCCGACTCACAAGAAGAGAGTGTAACAATTGATTGCTTTTTTGAACTCCAAGCAATTGCATTGTTTCCCATAAAAAACACAAAACCGGTGGTGCTTTTTCTATCATCAATATCTCCCGCATAGTCACTATCACAATAACCCATCAACTTGAAATGATTAGAAGATGAATAAAATATTCCAAAGTCAAGAGTACCTTTAATATAACGGAGTATCCTCTTGGCTGCCATCAAGTGTGTTTCACTAGGAGTCTCCATGAAACGACTCACAATTCCAACCGCAAATAGAATATCAGGCCTTGTGCAAGTTAAGTATCTTAAACTTCCAACAAGGCTTTTGAACATAGTGGAATCAACATTTTCTTCATCTCCCATGATCTTGGATAACTTTGCTCCATAGTCCATTGGAGTGTTCACCGGCTTACAATCAAGCATGTTGAACTTCTTGAGTAACTCCTTTGCATAGCCTTCTTGTGAGATAAAAATGCCTTCCTCCATTTGATTCACTTGGATTCCCAAGTAATAAGACATAAACCCCATGTCACTCATCTCAAACTCTTGAGTCGTAGCCTTTTTGAAATTATTAAACATCTTTGGATTACTTCCCGTAAAAATAAGATCATCCACATAAACACAAACAAATAAGACATGCTCATTTTCAACTTTTCCATAGAGAGCATATTCATGCTGGCATCTTGAAAAGCCATTTTCTTGCAAGTACTTGTCAAGGCGACTATTCCAAGCTCTAGGTAATTGTTTGAGTACATATAGTGTCTTTTTCAATTTCAACACTTTGTTTTCATGGCCTTTCACGACATATCCAGTTGGTTGCTCAATAAACACATCCTCATCAAGGTAGCCATTAAGAAATGCAGACTTGACGTCTAATTGATGAATCTTCCAATGGCTTTGAGCAGCAAGAGAAATCAATAATCGAATTGTTTCCAAGCGAGCAACCGGAGCAAACACTTCTTCATAGTCAATGCCTTGCTTTTGTTTGTAGCCTTTCGCAACGAGCCTTGCTTTGTACCTCTCTACTTCTCCTTTGGCATTCTTCTTGGTCTTGTACACCCATTTGACGCCAATAACTTGATGATGATTTGGGGAAGAAACCAATTCCCATGTATCATTCTTTTCAATTGCTCGAATTTCCTCATTCATGGCTTGAATCCACTTCTTGTCCTTCTTGGCTTCTTCAAAATTCAAAGGTTCAGTATCAACAGACAAACAAAGCAAGTTTGAGTCGTCTAACCTTTGAGTTACATCATAAAGATCATCTATGCTTCGGTACTTTGGAGTTTTCTCATTTGAAGATGAACTTGATGAAGATGATCCCGGTGAAGATGGAAGGGGTGTGGTTGGTGGAGTAGCTTCTACTTGAATTTCTTGATTGGCTTCTTCATCTTCAAAGTATGGAAGAAAATCATAGGTTCCTTCCTTTTTAGAACTCCAATCCCATGAAGCATGTTCATCAAATTCCACGTCTCTACTTATCACAATCTTCTCATACTTCGGATTGAACAACTTGTACCCTTTTGTATTCTCATCATAACCAATGAGAATAAGCTTCCTACTATGATCATCAAGCTTGGATCTCTCTTGTTCAGGAACATGAGCATAGGCTATGGATCCAAAAACTCTCAAATGTGCAACACTTGGTTTCATTCCACTCCATGCTTCTTGTGGCGTCACATTCTTCAAATTCTTGGTTGGACTATGGTTTAAAAGATAAACCGCACATGCAACGGTTTCAGCCCAGAACTCCTTTGGCATGCCTTTTGACTTCACCATGCTCCTTGCCATATTGAGAATTGTTCGGTTCTTCCTTTCGGCTATCCCATTTTGTTGGGGTGATCTCGGAGCTGTCAAAGGATGCCTAATACCATGCAACTCACAAAAACTTGTAAACTCATTAGATGTAAATTCACCACCCCGATCTGTCCTTAAGGCTTTAATCTCATACCAACTTTCTTTTTCAACAAAGGTTTTAAATTTTTTGATTGCATCAAAGGCCTCAGATTTTTGTTTTAAAAAATAAACCCATGTTTTTCTACTATAATCATCAATGAAAAGCACAAAGTATGAGCTTTTACCAAGCGATTGAGGCTTGATGGGACCACAAACATCGGCATGAACGAGTTGGAGTGGCTTGGTGGTCCTTGAGATGGATTGCTTCGGGAAGCTCTTTCTTGAATGTTTGCCAAGTAAACATGCTTCACACAATTGATCGGGATGATCAATTAATAGAATTCCTTTCACCATCTTCTTTTCTCCCAAGGCTTTAAGTCCTCCAAAATGCAAATGTCCAAACCTCATATGCCAAATCCATGAAGTATTATTGCCACAAGTCTTCAAGCACATGGCACCACCATTCTTCAAATTCAATAAGAACATTCGGTTCTTTGTCATAGGCACCTTGGCAATAAGGTTGGAATCTTGATCTCTGAGCCAAAGCATACGATCCTCCATATGAATTTTGTAACCTCTTTCCAAAAGTTGACCAATACTTAAAATGTTACTAATCAACTTTGGAATGTAATAAACATCACAAAGATTTTTATGGCCTCCATCTTTTGTCTCAAGCAACACATTACCTTTGCCTTCAATCTCCACCTTTGTGTTATCACCAAAACTCACAAAGCCTTTTTTGCTTGTATCAAGCTTCACAAATTTGCTTCTATCACCGGTCATATGGTTGCTAGCACCATTATAAAGATACCAAACACTTGTTTCATCTATGGAGTCATCCTTTAAAGCTAGAAGTAAGTATTCCTCTGAATTGTCTTCCTTGAATTCGGCAAGATTGGCTTCCTCATCAATCTTCTTCGATTTACACTCCCAAGAATAATGGCCAAATTTGTTACAAGAGTAACATTCAACTTGGGATTTATCATGGTTGCCACGTCCACGTCCTCTTCCTCTTCCTCGGCCTCTTGCAGAAGATTGTCCTTTTTTCTCAAATGGTGAAGATTGCTCTTCTTGTCCTCTTCCTTGACCACGGCCTCTTCCACATCCTCGACCTCTACCTCGTCCTTGCCCATGACCTCTACCGGAGAATTCACCTTTGAAAGTCATCTTTGCTTGCAAAACTTGCTCCGTTTGCTCTTGCTTGCCACGATTCATTCTCTCCTCATGAGCACGCAACGAACCGTTTAATTCATCAATAGACATGGTCTCCAAATCTTTAGATTCTTCAATTGCTACCACCACATGATTGAACTTTGTGTTGAGGGAACGAAGAATTTTTTCTATCACACGAACATCCGGTAAAACTTCTCCAAGCCGCTTCATTTGATTCACCACCGTCAAGACTCTCGTAAAGTAGTCTTGAATCGATTCACTTTCCTTCATGAGAAGTGATTCAAACTCAGCCCTTAGAGTTTGAAGTCTAACTTTCTTCACTTTATCAACTTCCATGACGGATTTTTGAAGCTTCTCCCATGCTTCCTTGGATGTCGTCTCATTTGCAATCTTCTCAAACATATCATCATCCAAGCCTTGATGGATGATAGTGAGAGCACATTGATCCTTCTTCCGTTCCTTTTCCAATGCCGTCTTCTCATTTGGAGTAAGAGCTTCCTCATTCTCCGAAACAGCAAGACCTTTCTCAATAATTTCCCATACCCCTTGATAACCGAGTATGGCTTTCATTCTAAGTGCTCAATTCTCATAGTTGAGTTTGGTGAGTCGAGGATATTGGAAAGAAAGAGTGGCTGAGTTTGATACCATCCTAGCTCTGATACCACTTTGTTGGAAGGTGGTGGGCACAAAAGTTACAAGTAAAAGAGAGGAGAGAAATTTTGAAAGACAATTTGTACTGCTTGAGAATGATTTTCTTGGCTTTTCATTCTATCATTTGGCTAGATAGCATGCCTATTTATACTACTCTAGATACATCACAATTAATTAGAAACATGTACACATAATAATTACATACATGCATTACAAGATTCATGTATGGCTAAATATATCATTCATGCATTTGAAATTAATAACTCTAGATAAACTCAAGTTTAGATAAGTTCAAATTTAATTTTTCAACAATTTTTCCTCTCTCTCTCTCTCTTTTGTTTTTCATTCTCATTATTTTTATTTTTCCTAATTCCTTTTACCTTGAAATGACTCGGCTTTTGTCGAATTTTGTCTATCTAGTTCTGATCAGAGTTCAATTCCTACTCCCACCATACCAATCCAAAATGTCATACCAGTTGAAAAGAATAAAAATGAAAATTCTTAAGAAAACAAAAGAAAATTCAAAAAAAATCACAGGCAAAAATACCTGGCATGTGCTTATTGGCACGGTTGATTCATCAGCTAGATCATGATAGCTGGATGAGAACTCCTGGCTCAGGTTCAAAGCTGATCAGGCGATTGACATCCTCACTTGAGCGTAAACCAATGAGCACATAGATGTAGATATCAATCAGATGAGGACCTCAATCTCTCTTCCCATATAAAAACACCACTCAAGTCTCCTTCCACTCTCACCCCCACACTTCATTAATCAACTCATCAAACACTTTGCTCCTCCAAATGGCTTCCACAATGGCTCTCTCCTCCCCTTCCCTCGTCGGAAAAGCAGTGAAGCTTGCCCCTTCCCCAGCCTCCAAGCTGATGGGTAACGGCAGAGTCTCTATGCGCAAGCCCGTCTCATCAGGTAGCCCATGGTACGGCCCTGACCGTGTCAAGTACCTCGGCCCATTCTCCGGTGAGCCCCCATCCTATCTCACCGGTGAATTCCCTGGTGACTACGGCTGGGACACAGCTGGGCTCTCTGCAGACCCAGAGACCTTTGCTAAGAACCGTGAGCTCGAAGTCATCCACTGCAGGTGGGCAATGCTTGGTGCTCTCGGCTGCGTCTTTCCCGAGCTCCTCGCCCGCAACGGAGTCAAGTTCGGTGAGGCCGTCTGGTTCAAGGCAGGTGCGCAAATCTTCAGCGAGGGTGGTCTGGACTACTTGGGCAACCCCAGCCTCGTGCATGCTCAGAGCATTCTGGCAATCTGGGCTACTCAGGTTGTTCTGATGGGAGCTGTTGAGGGATACAGAATTGCTGGCGGGCCTCTCGGAGAGGTGACCGACCCACTGTACCCCGGCGGCAGCTTCGACCCATTAGGCCTTGCGGACGATCCTGAGGCTTTCGCTGAGCTGAAGGTGAAGGAAATCAAGAACGGCAGGCTGGCCATGTTCTCGATGTTTGGATTCTTTGTTCAGGCGATTGTGACTGGCAAGGGACCTTTGGAGAACTTGGCTGATCACCTCGCAGATCCTGTCAGCAACAATGCCTGGGCTTATGCCACAAACTTTGTTCCTGGCAAATGAGTAAATCTCGGGTTGGATTGAGTTTGATGAATCAATACGAGTGAAAATTGTCTCAAATAGAGGCAAATTGTGAAATATTTGTTATCTCTGTACAATTCTTTCAATGGGAAAGCTGTTCACTTCTTCAATTATCAGCATTAATTTCCTTCTCAGTGTTTCTGCTGCTGACAATGGATAGATTGATTTGTCAGGTACAAATCATAATTTAACTCTATTGAAAATTGTTTTACAATTGAAATTCCATCCTAAATAGATTAATTTGTCACGATAAATATGAATATATGAAGAAATGCGACTACATTATCATGGTTTCAAATGTCAGCTGTTGGTATGCGTCGCAAAATATCATGTCCGAAATCTGGTACTAGATAGTAATGTTTAAATAACAATATGTATAACATTTCGTATAGAAGATTATAGCACACATAATATAATTTTGTGGGTTATGCGCTTTTTAAAGTAAATATAAAATTAATCATGGTAATTTTAATATGTAGGAAAACCAATTTTTAAAATGTCAAAAAATAATGAATTTAAAAATATATATCATAACCTAATCTAAAAGCATATGGAAATATACAATCTCAATCTGTAATCAAAATCATATTTTCTCAAATCTCACATTTAGGCTGTGTTTGGATTAAGGGAAAATGAAGGAAAAGAAAAGAAAAAGAAAGGGAAAGAGAAAAGGAAAGAAAAGAATATGAAAATTGGTTTTCTTTTTTATATTTGGTTAGAAAGAAAATGAAAAAGAAAATCTCAAGAAAATTTTAGAAGAAAGCAGTTTCTTATATTTGATTGCTCAATAGAAAATTAAGAGGAAAATATAATTTTAATTAAACTATAAAAAATTTTAATATTAATTTACATATTATTAATATAATTTTTAATTTTTAAATAATTAAGCATATAAAAACCAAAGGTTCCAAACTTCACAAAAATTAAAAATATTTTGAAACTAAAATTACAAGAAAATTTCTGCAAAAATTTCTCTCTCTTTTTCCTTTTCCTCTCAACTTTCCTTTTCTTTCATTTTCTCCTGGATTTGAGGAAGAAAAGGAAAAAGAAAAAAAACCTAATACATTTTCTCTCACTTTCTTTCCTTATTATTTTCTCTCTAGTTTTCTCTCTAACCAAATAATGGAAAGCAACTTTCTCTTTCCTTTTCTTTTTTTTTCCTTTATTTTCCCTCAATCCAAACACAGCCTATACTTCATAAAACACACATCTATACTAACCCCAACCATAGCAAGCATATTGATGTTGCCATAAGTCATAATAATTAATATCAACCAAAAAAGTATTTATAAGCAAATCAAGTACTTTAATTATATAAATAAAATAAAACAAACTAGTTATCTCATGAAATACTCCCATGAATGTTAGAATTGAAAACAGATTTTTGAAAATGTCAAGATAATCTAGATAATAAAGTCGGGAGTTGAATCTCTGGGAAAACTGAAATCCAAACTAGTTATCTCATGAAATACTCCCTTTTCTTTCATTTTCTCCTGGATTTGAGGAAGAAAAGAAAAAAGAAAAAAAACCTAATACATTTTCTCTCACTTTCTTTCCTTATTATTTTCTTTCTAGTTTTCTCTCTAACCAAACAATGGAAAGCAACTTTCTCTTTCCTTTTCTTTTTTTTTCCTTTATTTTCCCTCAATCCAAACACAGCCTATACTTCATAAAACACACATCTATACTAACCCCAACCATAGCAAGCATATTGATGTTGCCATAAGTCATAATAATTAATATCAACCAAAAAAGTATTTATAAGCAAATCAAGTACTTTAATTATATAAATAAAATAAAACAAACTAGTTATCTCATGAAATACTCCCATGAATGTTAGAATTGAAAACAGATTTTTGAAAATGTCAAGATAATCTAGATAATAAAGTCGGGAGTTGAATCTCTGGGAAAACTGAAATCCAAATGGGTTAGAAATTAATTAGTAGAAAGGGTTAATTTTTGGAAGATGGCCATGTGATTTATACACTCTGGAAAAAGGAAAAAATTGTAAGGAAGTTAGGTTATTATAAATAATATAACTCAAACTAATACATTAATTATATCCCTAAATAATACAAGGTTATGTAATATTTAGTTATTTGAAGTAGTCATATGATGATGTATCTTCTTTAGTTACATAATAAATTATAATGAGTAACAAGACGGGTTATTTAAAACTATATCAGATATCATATAAGCCCAAAAAAATCACTCTGATATAGCTGATTCTAATAAGAAATTTAAACATTTTAAACCTTGCTCCGTGTGTTAAATTAGATCGTACAGTTGATACAAATTACGCCATTAAGAAGATAATTTTCCAAGAAACTAAAGTTCATCCTTAGAATCTAATCTTTTTACTTTTCTAGATATGTTAAGATTAGTATTTGATTGTTGTTTGAGTTTATACTAGAATTAGCATATTTAAGTTTATTTAGACTTCTTTTCTAATATTCTTTCTTTTTAAGTAGGATTTAGTTTTCTTATTCTCCAAATTATGTATCTATGCAAGCACCTATAATCCTCACTTCATATAATTCACTCTTGATAATTTAATTCATTTATCATGGCATTAGACCTGCGAAACTCCTAAATGTCATAACAAAACCACCACGCCAGCATTGAAGCCGCTAGGCTCGGCCTGTCTGGGTTTCACACATGCTCGGAACAGGTCCTAGCAGGTCCAGCTGGACCCTGGGCAAATGCTGGTCGTGCCCGAGTGGCCCGGAAAAATACCAATTGGGTTTTGATTGTAACTAAAAGATTAAGAAAAAATTTTAGAAATTCAAAAAAAAATAGTAAAAATTCAAAAAAAAAATATGCCGACACACATAAAAAAAAAATTCTTATTATTTTCCATTAAATGGAACTTTTCAATATTACAAATTTAAGAAAACTATTCTATCATAATAGTATGAGAATATCCCAACTAAATTCGCACCTATGTATCTATTTCCAATCATGTGTAACTATTTCCTTATAAACGTAGAATTAATAAATTTTATAATTTTCTTGATTCTTCAACATCTATGTCTTGTATTCCTTTTCAATATTATTTAAGTCTTGTCACTTCCATTCTGCTATCCAACAATCCTGATGAAACGTCACTACTTCTATTGCAGTCGGATCCAGAGAGGTTCTATGGTCTTTAATCAAGCGCTCTTCGATGCTAAATGCACTCTCTAATACTACAATAGATACTTAACGGTTAGTAAATCTCGAGTCAAGATAGAGACAATAAGATATATTGTCGATTTATTGTCTTCCAATATGATAATTAATATATCAGAATCACTCTCACCATCCGCACAATGTACTAAAAGAGCAGAGTAAGATTGGTCAAGTTTAAAAATTTTTTTTGCGATGATGTTCTGTATTTTCCAACTAACTTATCAACTTCAGAATTTCTAAAAAAAATCATTAGTTTTTTGGCTAGCAGTTGTTGCATATGGAACTTGCAATTTAGAACCATATTTAATATTATATGCTTCAAATAATTGATTAAAGTAAAATTTAAAACTCAAAAACCTTGTTAACTCTCTAATTGGCATCTAAATAATTTTAAGACTTTTAACTTTCATGCATGGATCAATTAAGACAGCTAAACCATATATAAGAGGAATATGATCGTAATACTTACGAAATTTATTTTCATTTATATAATTAAATATCCCGAGAAATTATTCTCTCGTTACCTATAAAAAATAATGAACAGTTAAAACTTATAATCCAGCTTATGAAATTATTGGATAATAACAACCAAATAATCAAATAGTAACAACAAAAAAAATATGTAGCGTATAAAAAATCTTTCAAACAACCAATAGCATCCCACTCTTAATTAATTGTACTTATAGCCGGAGGAACAGTTGGATATATATAAACAATTATATTGCATAATATATTCATCTATAATTACTCTATATTCTAATACAACTTTCAACTTCATATAATTCGAATTTGATTTATACTCAACTTCATGGGGAATTTTTCTAGATTTAACTTTATTTTTTTGCATATTTGTTTATAAATTTTAATTACAGAATAAGAAATAAATATGCTAATATCTCTAAATCTTTCTATCATGTCTTTAATATCGTCAAAGCACTTTGTACAATTAAATTAATAATATGGCAAATACATATCTAACATGAAAAGTATTACTGGCGCCAGCAAATACTAGTGATAAAGAATTTTTTATGTGTTTTTTAGTAACATTGTTGATGCATTGTATAGGGAAAGAGTAAACATTTCTATGTAAATTCATAATGATCAATTTGTGCAAAATTAAATTTGCAATATTCCTACTTGTTTGTACAACATAAAAAGAACAAAAGAGAATATTCTTTTTACATTTTCCAATTATCATCAATTCAATATCCATTAGTAGTTAAATATGCAATTTATTACCAAGATGTCCAAATATCATAAGTAAAAGAAATTTGAAAATAAAGATTTAAAAAATAAGAAATTAAAATTTCTTTTTCATATATATAATGTTTGATAATATCACATTAGTAAATTTGGTGAGAAAATTTTTCAAAAGCAGATTGAAAGCATCTTTAATCCAATTTATTTTTTTTTATCATATTAAAATGTAAGTTTCTAAGACCAACATATCTGACAACTTTTCTAGTTTTTATAGCATCATATGAGAATTATTGGGACTTTCCGTCACGAATGACTGTAACAGTATAGCTTGGTAAATGTTAGGTTGGAATTCTTGCCCTTGCTGCTGCCTTCTATATGATACTTCGAGCGAGTTTGTCATGCTTGTGCTATGGCGTGTTAAGTGTTTTTCTTTTCTTTTCTTTTTTTTTTTTTTTTTTTTTTGCAAATGGAACACTTCACCTTGATCGCAGTCATAATACCAGCTGTCATTCTTGATGGTGACGTTCTCAAAGAAATTCCATACCTCGGATTGGTTGTTTGAAAGTTGGAGCTCGATAGTTTCTTCAAGGGGAAATGTATAAGAAAATTGCACTGAAGTGAGTTCGGGTAGTGTCATATCCTCGATCTCTTGATATGATAGGATGAAGATACCATAAAGAAATATTTTTAAAAAAATAATTGAAAGCTTGAGATTGTTGATAAAGAAAGTATGAGCTGTTGAGAGACTAGAAAGAGTTTAGAGGGTTTGAGAGCCAGTGAAAACTAGAGATTGAAGGTACTTACAGAAGTTGGGGGGTGAAAATGTAAAAAAGAAAATTAAAAAAAAAAAAAAAACAATTATTAGTATTTGAATTTGTATTAAAATTAGTGTTCATTAAATAGGATATAGTTTTCGTCTGTGTTCTCCAAGTTATATATGGGTAGAACCCTCTCTTCGTGTAATTTACTTCTGATTATTCAATAAAATTTATTTTATTTTTCTTCAATTATCAACCTTTAAACTGTAGAACTACTGCCAAAGAGGCAACATAAATATTTTCACTCCTCTCTCAACTATCAATTCTTAGCAATGTAGCTCCCTTGCATCCACCCGTAAACCTCCGGAGTCAGCCCCATGCTCCAAGGAAACCCATACAAATTCCCCTGCACCGACGGCCGCTGCATCCCATTCGGACGACAACAGTGCTGATTGCACCCCTCATTCTCAGCCTCCTCGTCCCCCGCCGCAGGCAGCCGCTCGAAAGACGGATTCATGAAAGACGAGGCCATTATCAGGACTGGCCCGGAGGCGGTCAGCGGCCCCACTACTGCCCCACCAACAACCTGCCCCTGCGCCCCGGCCAGGTAAACAGTCATGCCAGTCACCGACACGGGCATGGGCGGTGGAAATAACGAGCTATGCAGAGACAGAATCTCGAACCTACCGTGCAGGGTGACCGGAGGTGAACCTGCAGGCTGCCGCAGCGTGATGTTGGCCACGCAACCACTGCCGCCGAGAACGCAGATCCCGCGCTGGTGTCTGTGGGCAAAACTGGCAAGACAGTCGAACACGTCGCAGCCGGAGGAGACCTCCATCACGTGCGAACGGAGCGAGCTCGGGCTCTCCCGGGCGATGATGATCGGCGGCTTGGGCTTGTTCTTCGACCCAGCAGGCCGGCCCCGCGGCCGCCGGAGGGGCTCCCTGGGGCTGTAAGGGGCTACTGGCACCAATGCTGACCTTGACTCAGGCTTGTCTGCAGGAATGATGCCAGCCATTTTGTTGCAGGATTGCTTGAAGCACAGGGCAGTATAAATGTTTAAGAAGTGAGAATAAGATAATGATGCATAAGATATGGGTAAGTGTTAGGACAAAGTTTATTCTTAATTATATGATTAGAGTATTGTTTGAACTGCCTAATCTTCAACTGGCTCCCTCTCATGTATATTACCTTTCTCAACAGTAGTATTAGTTAAATTTATAATTAGATGGAATGTTTTCAAACAGGCAAGAAAAGGCCTCAAATGGTACTAAGATACAAATATATCCTGGCGTAAATCCAGCAACTAGGAGAAAAATTGGAGAAGGAAGACTACTAGAAGATTGGAGACTATATATGATCATGCTAATTGTAAAAATATGCAGTGCGTGTGTGCGTACAAACGAGAGAAATATACATAACACACAAATCATAAGTAGTATTGCTCAATTTACACAACCATATTGGTGTCAATCTTGCTCATATTGTGCAAGTTCGCATATATCTGCATATACTAGTATCTATCACGTATTCGACTTTAAGGAACATTGACATAGATCATATAAAATGGGCATCTATATTTGCCAAAATTTTCGATACTCCAAGATATGATGGATATAAAATTACTAATTTTGGTACTATAGACAACCTGCTGATATGGATATGGATTCTGTGCTTCTAACTCTTGGTGTATTATTACGTCAGTTGTGGAGTATGCATCATGGATGTCAATACAATTTTTATAAACAACATTTGATCATAAACGTATGAGAAAAAAAAATAAGAAATCAAAATTATTCAGCCACCTCTCGCCCTGCCATGACACCATGTTCCCTCATCCTCCTCCTCCTCCTCTCCTCCCCTCCTTCCCCATCTTCCATTGGCCTCTTCATCGCCGTTCCATTCTCCCTAATTTCGTCAATTTTTTATTCTCCTATACAAAATTTTAAATTAGAAAAAAAAATTATTTTTAATTCAAGATTTTATACAATATATATCAAAAATTGATCTATAGACGTACCCATTACCATCACTACACTCAATTGCCAGTAGCCACCTATTAGAGAATTAATTACTACAGATTTATTAGAGAATTAATTACCACAGATTTTCTCTATATTTTAAATTTTTATAATTAATTGTAATATACTTGTAATCAGTTGTAATCCCCTAATTCTAGGATAGTTTCCATATTTTTGTTATTCATGGCAATACCCAATTTGTGTATATATATTCATTCTTAATCAATGGAAAAATAAAGCCATTGTTTCTCAATATTCTTCTCTCTATTTCAACATGGTATCAGAGCGTAATCTTCTTGGGCGTATTATCTTCTTTTTTTTTTCAAAAAAAAAAATATTTTTGATGCCTCTAACTTATTGGACTTATGCATTTGCCACTGCCGTATATCTCATCAATCGTATGCCCACACCCACACTACATTTTTCATCTCCTTTTGAAAAACTCTTTGAGTCTCCACCCAACTACACTAAACTTTGAGTGTTCGGTTGCTTATGTTATCCGTGGCTTCGTCCTTATTCTCAATATAAACTTGACTCTCGTTCCACTCTTTGTATTTTTCTTGGTTACTCTTCAACACAAAGTGCCTATATCTATCTTCATCTATCCACTTCTAAAACATATATTTCTCATCATGTCAAATTTCTTGAAAATTCTTTTCCCTTTTCCACTCACCAATCCCATCTATCTCGTCCCACCCGAGAGATCATTTCCAAATGGCTTCCCCCGATCCAAATTCTACCAATTTCCCATGGCTCACTCAATATACCTCCGCAAAGGGATTCCTCATATCAACATCCGTCACAAGATGTTCAAACGGTCGACCGACTCTCCTCCCTAGTTGACCGACACAGTTCGGTTGACCGCCAAGAAACCACAGTCGACTGTTTACCACTCGAACTATACAATTCTGAGACCTCTTCTACTTCAACCACAGCTCAACCTACCCATCAAAATACCCATCCCATAACCACTAGATCAAAAAACAACATCCACAAACTCCTAACCAAGATGACTCTCACTGCTGTCCTTTCTCAACAATCAGACATTGAGCCTCATACTGTTAACCAGACTCTAAAATATCCCAAATGGAGACAGGCTATTGTTGATAGGGAAAAATTGATGAGGAGGGGGCTCACATCTGCCAATATTTCAAAAAATCCAAATAGAATCAAAGTGGATGGGATTCAGACCTAGTCAAATCCAAATTAAGTATAATCTAATCAAACTGAAAATCTCAGAGATTCTGCCAAATCCCCCCTGGATCAAATCAGGACCAAATTCATTGAACCAAATCACATTAGATTAAATCAAATATTTGATTGGATTACAGTATATTTCCATCTTTATCTGTAAGACAGGTGATCCACCCAACTTGTGCCTATAAATAGACGTCATGAGACATTATGGAGGGCACCTTTTGGGGAGACCCAAGGTCCGTACTCTTGAGCGCGTAATTAAGGAGCTCTTGAGTGCGTACAATCCGGTTAATCCGGTCAATTTAACGTGCATATGAGCGTTCCAGAAATCCAACAGGCAGAGCGACCTCATGCTGTTTCCAAGCTCCTATCTCCGTCGGATAGTCAACGGGGTACAAGGTTTACGCCCCATAGCCACGTGAAGAGCCCACTACTTTTATAAAAAGAGGGATGATCTATAAATCTCTCTTCTTATTTTCTACTTTTCTTTTGTAATTTTAAGATTATTGTAATCTTTGAAAATTATTGTAATATGTGACAATGAAGAGGAATCCAGAAGATTTCACCGAAAACAGCTATGAATGATGAATTTGATGCTCTTGTTCGGAATGGAACTTGGGAGCTTGTTCCATCTACTTCTCTGCAGAATCTTGTTGGCTGTAAGTGGGTTTTTCGTATTAAACGGCTTGCAGATGGTTCTGTTGATAGATATAAAGCCAGACTAGTTGCCAAAGATTTTCATCAGTGACCTGGAGTGGATTATCATGACACCTTTAGTCCAGTTGTCAAGCCAACAACAATACGTCTTGTTCTAAGTCTGGTAGTCAGTAGAGGTTGGTAGTTACGATAATTGGATGTTAATAATGCCTTCCTTCAAGGCCATCTTTCCGAATATGTTTACATGGCCCAACCTCCGGGATTTGTTGATCGAGACAATCCAACACATGTATGCAAATTAAAGAAGGCTATATATGGACTCAAGCAGGCCCCACGGGCTTGGTACCTTGAACTTCGCCAATTTCTCATTGGGTCTGGGTTCACAAACTCTCATGCAGACACTTCTCTATTTATACTCCACTCAGGTGAAACTACTATATATCTACTTGTTTATGTGGATGACATTATTATCACAGATACCAACACCAACACTATTCAGCACTACATTGACCTCCTGGCGCAAAGATTTTCATTCAAGGATCTTGGTGCCTTGTCTTATTTTCTCGGCATTGAGGTTCTCACCACTCCATCTGGTTTGTTGCTTACTCAAAAGAGCTACATCACTTATCTTCTTGCCTGAAAAAAAATGTTTGGTTCAAAACATGTTGCTCCACCACTTGTTATAGATGGAAATCTCACATTTCATTCAGGTGTAGCACTGACTGACTACACAGAATATAGAACAATTGTTGGCAGTCTACAATATCGTTGCCTCACTCCCCCAGACATAGCCTATGCTGTCAACAAGCTTTCCCAATTCATGCATCTCCCGACGTCTGAGCATTGGAATGCTGCAAAACGACTGCTTCGATATCTGTGTGGCACACTGACTCATGGATTATTTCATCATAAGGAAAATCCACTTTCTCTTCATGCCTTCTCAGATGCCGATTGGGCTGGTAACAAAAACGACTATACCTCTACGAGTGCCTATGTTGTCTATCTTGGTCGTCATCCTATTTCTTGGACATCCAAGAAACAGCGTACAGTTGCTCGGTCATCCAAAGAAGCTGAGTACCGATCAGTTGCCGCTACTGCTTCAGAAATCAATTGTATTTGTTCCCTTCTCACAGAGCTTGGCGTCACTCTTCCTATACCGCCTGTTATCTATTGTGCCAATATTGGTGCCACCTATCTCTGTTCTAATCCAGTTTTTCATTCACGCATGAAACATGTGGCAATTGACTATCACTTTATTCGGGATCAAGTTCAATCAGGCGCTCTTCGTGTTCTCCATGTTTTCTCAGCAGATCAACTTGCTGACGCTCTTACCAAACCGCTTCCACGAAGCCGCTTCCAAGAATTAAGGGCCAAGATTGGCGTCTCCTCCAGAGCTCCATCTTGAGGAGACATATTAGAGAATTAATTACTACAGATTTATTGGAGAATTAATTACCACAAATTTTCTCTATATTTTAAATTTTTGTAATTAATTATAATATACATGTAATCAGTTGTATTCCCCTAATTCTAGGATCGTTTCCATACTTTTGTTATTCATGACAATACCAAATTTGTGTATATATATTCATTCTTAATCAATGGAAAAGTAAAGCCATTGTTTCTCAATATTTCTCTCTCTATTTCAACACCACCCTCATACTTTCTAATCACCCAAATGAAAGGATGCTTGCATCTCTCAAGGCCCACCACTAGTTCCCTAGGCTGATACTTGGAGAATGTGCACAGCCTCACAAAGCCATCATACACTACAAATCCTGGACTCCATGAATCAAGTCAATTCAAGCAAGTCTCTTGATCCCTTGAAGCCTTGCCACCCCTTCCTTCATTTGCATGAATCAAGCCAACAGATAGAGCTTTTCCAAGGAAATTTTTTTTTTATCATGTCTCTTATTCAAGCCTCTTCTTCAAAATCTTGTGTTTTTAGACGGTTATTAGTTTTATTAGAGCTTTATTCTTTACCCTAAAAGGTTTTGATTCTTACCTCAACCAAGCTCCAAGAACTAATTTCTTTTTTGTAGAATAAGGCAAAAAAATTATGCTATATGAGCCTTTTGGATCTTTTAGCAAGTGATCTTGCTATTTAGCACATGAATGCTTATTAGAACGGCAATATCAAAACCCCAAGTCCAATTAAATTGATTCTTTTTTGTTTAAAAGATGAGTGAAAACTATAAAACTCTTTTTTTGCATTGTTTTCTAATTTCCAACAATACACTAGTCGAAAATTGCTTAAAGTTATTGTTTGTGTAAATGCTAGGGAAATATCGTAAGTATACCTTTTCAGTATTTCAACTATAAGTTTTGATTTAAAACTCCAAATAAATTGATTATGATCTTATTTGTAATAGAATTACCTTCTCAGTAAATTGGATATTACTTTGATTTAGAACACCTAATGAGTTTATTCTGGTCTTCTTTAAAATATAACTTAATTTCCTATAATTTATGTGTTTTGCACATTTTCTAATTTTGAACGCGACCATGAGCGATAGCCTCGGCAAGCAAAACGCGAGGATCGGGCTAAACACGGACCAGGAGGTCATCTCCGCATTTTTGGATTGTGTGGACATCAACCTGAGAACTGCGTTTGTGTGAAGGTCACTTCTGACGAGAAGTTAGCCTACCTCGCATACCAATTTTGTATTTTTTTTTTCTATAACTTTTGAATCTGAGCACCAATTGAGTTGATTTTGGTCTCGCTAGAAAGATAATTCAATGATCTTTGTAATGTCTTCTAGTTCTTACTATAACCTTGTTGAAACTTAGCTTGAAGTCGAAGTTGCTGCAGAGCTGCAAGACTCATACACTGTGTTCTATTTATCCGTCATATCTTATAATCCCGGACTCTGATTAAGCCCCTCATAGATTTGTTAGAAAGCAAATCTAACACCTTACATCTCTTTTTGACATTACTTTCTCTAATTCTACTTATATAAAAATATAGAAATTATTTAACGTCTCAGCAACTATGTGATGGCTACAGCAAGTATGTGATGGCTAAATAACAGTAGAGTTGCTGAAGTTCCTCATAACTCGTCATTTCCTTTGCGAACTTCGCCAAACAGTTAGGCCCACCTATGAATTTTGTTTTGATTTTATTTTTATCGTTTTGACATTACTTCCATTATCTAATTATTGTTTAATCACTCAAACTCATAATAACTATACACTTGTATTTCAATTGCACTCTAGCACATGTCATGCACATGAGTCGTATTATGAGTAGACCCTGACTTGTTATTTTAATTACGTTTTATTGATTAATGGTTAATTGATAATTCATATCTCCACTCAATTCGGATATGGACCTGATATGAATTGCTATAGTTGACTTGAACTAGTAATCATTTGAATGGTATTGCAGGGATCTAAATACACACGGAACTAAATGATACATGAAGTAAAATACACTCCATATGACGAGAGTCACCTCTTAGATCCTTGAGAGCTACTTCTAGGTTCCATTGGGGTATCTATACTATCTATTGTGGTCATTTTTGGAACTCTTGAAATAGCTAAATATAACCGGAGATTGGTACAGAGCTAAATACATGTGGAGTATATGGAGTTGAGTGCACACCATATATGCAGCAAGAGTTACCTATTTGGCCTGTGGGCCTCTAAGGATCCATGAGAGTACCTTTTGCGTCAACTGGTGACATGTTAGTGTACCAATGTGAGAATCTCATATTCAAGTTAAGTAATCTAAGTTAAATTTATAACCATACTTTAAAACTAGTACGTTTATACTTTATAACCATACCTGAAAACTACTACTCTTGTTTTACTTGTTTACTATAAAATAATTTCTGGATTTCCCATGTTACTCGCTATAATTTACATGTCTCTTGAATTGCTTGCCATGATAATGATACATGATCCCCACTATTATTCATGAGTTTTAGGAATTCTGTTTTATCATATTGGGCTCCTGTGTTATCTTTTAATTCATGGATTTTTCCAGTTATATTATATTTTTAAATATTTTTTCAATTATTGTTAATCTCTAACACACACTCAATTTATTTCTTACTGAGTCTGACTACTGAAGTATCTCCATATGCCAGGTGTTAAAAACTTCTAGAAAGGCCTGCCAACTGATGATCCTTTAATGTAAGAGTAATCAGACGACTTTTATTCCCAGTGTGATCATCTCATGTTTTGTAGATATTGTATCCAATCTTATTTTGTATTCTTGTTGCTTAACAAGTTGTTTCTCTTTTGTTGTATAATCATATGTATTTAGTAATGCACTCTTGTAACTATCCAAGTTGTATTTGAATAATACAATATAATATTTATATAGGGTTAATTACAGTCAGACCCCCTGTAGTATGGGAGGTTTGTCATTTAACACCCCTGAAGTTTGAAACTCTAAAAAAAACTTCTAAACCGTTACAACTGTTAGTGGACAATTAGTTATTATCACTTCCGTTTATACTAAAGTTCACTATTTTTATCAAATACCTATTCTGCCCTACCAATTTTTTAAACCAGCACACCACTCCCTCTCTCCCCCCCTCCTCTCTCTCCCCCCCTCTCTCTCGTCTCCCTCTCTCTCTCCCCCCTCCCCTCTCTCTCTCGCATGTCTCTCTCTCCCCCCTCCCCTCCCCTCCCCTCCCCTCCCCACTCTCTCTCGCATGTCTCTCTCTCTCTCCCCCCTTCCTCCCCCCTCCCCTCCCCTCCTCTCTCTCTCTCTCTCTCTCTCATGTCTCTCTCTCTCTCTCCTCCCCTCCCCTCCCTCCCTCCCTCCCTCCCTCCCTCCCTCTCTCTCTCTCTCTCTCTCTCTCTCTCTCTCTCTCTCTCTCTCTCTCTCTCTCGTGTCTCTCTCTCCCCCCTCCCTCTCTCTCGTGCAAGAGCAGCAGGACTACTGCCTGCTTCTGCTGCAGCAGTGCTGCTGCTCCTGAAACTTGCTGTTGTTACTGCTGCTACTGTTTGCACAGAGAGAGAGAGAGGAATATGATGACTGAGAGAGAGATTATTAGGGGAAGGATAAAGAGAGAGGAGTCATAGGGGTATTTTAGACTTTTTATAACACGTGCACATCACGTGCTCTAAACACTGACGCCGTTAAGATGTCTATGGGATTTTTTGAGAGTTTCAAAATTCAGGGGTGTTAAGTGACAGACCCCCAATACTACTAGTGCTGCTTACTGGGCCGGGCGGCCCGTTGGGCACGCCCGGCCCGGCATGTGCTGGGCACGTGCCCGGCACGACCCGGCACCTCGGCTCGGGCCGAGGCTGGCCGTGCCGGCGACACGGGACGGCCCGGCAGTGCTGGGTCGGGCCTGGCACGTGCCAGGCAAGGCCCGGCATGCCGTAATTTTTTTTTTTTAAATTTAGCCGTTGGGGGTGTTTTAGGGGGGTTTTTGCAATTTTTTTTTGCAAATAGCCCCCCAATGGCTATTTTTATAACCGTTGGGGGGTTTCTTGCAAAACAAAATTGCAGATTTTTCCCCCAACGGTCAAAATAGCCGTTTGGGGGGTTTTTGTAATTTTTGTTTGCAAATTAAAACCTTTCTTTCTCTATAAATACCTCATTATCTCCTCTATTACCATTCATCATTCTTATACACCAAATTCATTCTAAAAAATCTTCTAAAATCTTTAATTCTCAAGAAGTTTCAAGCAAAACAAGTAGCAAGTTTCAATCAAGTGATCAAGAAGTTTAAAGTAAGCAAGTCTCCCAAACAAGATCCAAGCAAGTTTTCTCATTGAAGCAAGGTTTTCTTCGCTATTTCGGTTTCCAGCTTCATCTCTCTATCTAGATATTTCACTCTCTCTCTCAAATAGTTCAGCGGTTAACAGGTATTTATAATTTAAAGTTTTTTTGAGAATTTTAATTTGTTTTTTTCGGGATTTTATTAAAATGGATCAACACTCGTCTGGCGCTTCTTGCTCTCAAGCCACGGGTTCTTTTACTCCATTTTTAACTGATGAAGAATATCAAAATTTATGTCAACCCTTAGAACAAGCTCCTCAAGTACCATTTTCTGTATCTGAGGAAGAACCAACTGATACAACTATACCGGAAACACAAACTGTCATATCTACTAGGGCTGTTAGATCGAACATATGGAAACATTTTGAAAAAATAATAGAAAACAATGTTAGAAAAGCTAAGTATAAACACCGTCATAAAATTTATTCGTTTCCTTTAGGTAGCGGAACGGGTCATCTTAAAATACACCTAAAAAAAATCACCTAAAAAAAATCACCCACCAAATGTACCACATCAAACACAAATAAGCACATTTGGTGAATCATTAGGTATACGTAAATATGATCCAATTAAAACAAGAGAATATTTAGTAAGATTTATAATACATGACGAACAATCATTTATTTTTTCGGAAAATCGCAAATTTGAAAGATTTTGTAAATCAATATTTACTGACGAATATAAAAAAGTCTCACGTTCAACATGTACATCCGACATTGTACGCCCGAAAATTGAACCTTTGATTCCATTGCAAAATTGATGAATTACAATAGGAATTTAGATTACAAAAATTCCGAAGAATTACAAGAACGGGAATATTAGTTTATTCCCTTTTTATGTGGGTTCGGGTGGCGGTGGAGTCTCGTTGCTGCCTCCGTTGACCGTCCGACCAGGAGAAGATGGCTCTGCTCTTTTCTTTGATCTCACGAGCTCGCCCGAAATCTTCCCAAAGTCCAAGAATCCCAAAAATCAAAAGTCCCCTCTCTCGTTAAATTCCTGTATTTTATAAACCGAAGAAGCTCGAAATCCGGCTCAATTCTCTCCTGAAAAAGCGGATCACGGATTATCAGGAAAATAAAATAGGAAATAAAACAACGGGAAAACAACGAAAAACAACCCGCGGGTGGCAGCCCGCGGGATCGCCCCCGCGGGTTGCCACCCGCGGGAATCCTCCCGCGGGTGGCAACCCGCGGGGGCTCCCGCGGGTGGCAACCCGCGGGGGCTCCCGCGGGTTGCAACCCGCGGGAGAACTCCCGCGGGTTGCTTCCCGCGGGGGTTCCCGCGGGTTGCAACCCGCGGGTGCTCCCGCGGGTTGCTTCCCGCGGGTGCCCCCGCGGGTTGCAACCCGCGGGTTGCATCCCGCGGGTGCTCCCGCGGGATGCTTCCCGCGGGTGCCCCCGCGGGTTGCAACCCGCGGGTTGCATCCCGCGGGTGCACCCGCGGGTGTGCCCACTTATAAATTTTTTTTTTTTTTATTTAATTATTTTTAGTGTCTAAATAACCCCCTCCAAAGTTTTTGAAGTTCTGTATTGAACCGTACTGAATTTCGAAATACTTTGGATTTTTTAATTTTGGTTATGGACCTTTTAAAAGATTTGGTCGATAGAGATAACTGTTAATATATTTATTTATTCCATAACAAGCAGAGGTATGATTTTAACGTACTCATTAGAGGACAAGCAGATGTATAATGTTAACGTGCTTATTTTAGGTCAAGCAGAGGTATAATATTAACGTGCTTATTTTAATCCTAACCGTTCAGTGACATCTAGTATGACGAATCAGGAAAAGACAGAGGTGACATTAAACGTGTCTTGGAGCTTAACCTATTCAGAGGATCTGGTCGTGATAGGGACAAGCTGACTAAATAGAGGTGACGGTTAACGTATTTAGTTTTGGAATCGGACTATCAGAGGTAACTGTTAACTTGATAGGGAGATGATTTTCGTCAGAGGTAATTTTCAACTTAACGATATCAAAAGCACGTTCATCAGAGGTTGTAATGTTGGACTTGATGAAGTGTGAATTTTCTTTTCTGTCAGAGGTGAAATCTTAACGTGACAGGGGATCGATTTAATTAGGATTTTATCTCTTTTGATTTTGAATTATGATGTCAGAGGTATGATTTTAACTTGACAAATATTTTGGAGTGTCGCTTGCTCTGTTAGAGCAAAATGACAAGAAAAGTTTTGCTGTCAGAGGTGAAATCTTAACGTGACAGGAGATTTATCTGATTAGGATTTTTAGCAAACCCCCAGCTATCAACGGGTTTGATTTGCCTTTACCAACTACCGTTTGAGTCGGGCTAGCCATGCTATTCCCCTCAGCATGGTGAGTTGTCAAGAATTTCGTTTGGGTTTAAATACCAAACTTTTCCTCTTCCCTTTGCCTTAGCAGCTTAGGGCAGTGATGTATTCTTATATTCGGATAAGAATACTGTTATGACAGATTTGTCGTGAGATTTTTAGCAAATCCCCAGCTATCAACGGGTTTGATTTTGCCTTTACCAACTACCGTTTGAGTTGGGCTAGCCATGCTATTATCCTCAGCATAGTGAGTTGTGGAGGGTTTCGTTTGGGTTTAAATGCCAAACTTTTCCTCTTCCCTTTGCCTTAGCGGCGTTAGGCAATTCATACTTTTACCCCCAGTATGGTGGGGTTGACGAGAAATTTATTCTCTTCCCGTAACTTTAGCGGCGTGGGGCAATTCATACTTATTACCCCCAGTATGGTGGGGTTGACGAGAAATTTATTCTCTTCCCGTAGCCTTATCGGCGTTGGGCGATTCATACTTTTTACCCCCAGTATGATAGGGTTGGCGAGAAATTTATTCTCTTCCCGTAGCCTTATCGGCGTTGGGCGGTTCATACTTCTTACCCCCAGTATGGTGGGGTTGGCGAGAAATTTATTCTCTTCCCGTAGCTTTGTTGGCATTGGGTAGTTCATACTTTTACCCCCAGTATGGTGGGGTTGGCGAGAAATTTATTCTCTTCCCGTAGCTTTAGCGGTGTTGGGCAATTCATACTTATTACCCCCAGTATGGTGGGGTTGACGAGAAATTTATTCTCTTCCCGTAACCTTAGCGGCGTTGGGCAAATTTTTTTTTTTTTTTTTTTTTATGGGGGTTTAAATTAACCGTCCTGAGCTCGTCTTGGAAATTGTTGTGAGCCCAAGTAGTACCTTTAGACCACGCACATTAAATGTGTCGGAGTTAGCTCTAACTCCTTTTTTGTTTAGCTTTGAGCTGAACTGCTTCAGCGTCAATCAACGCTTGAATTTTATCTTTTAAGATAAAACAATTTTTTGTGGGGTGACCTACAATCCGATGGTACAGGCATAGTTCGGATCGTTAGTTTTCCCTACTTCTTCAGGTCTCTTGCTCTCCGGCAATTTAAGCATCTTGCGTTTGGTGAGCAGATTGAACATAGTAGCAGTATGTTCATCCTTGAACGAATACTGCTTTTGAAGTCTGGGCGACTTTGCTGTGTTGCTTGTAGTTGGCCATGGTTTCTGCTTCAGTGTACTTTCTACCGCCATTGCCGTTATGTCTTTCCCTTTTGAACAGGAAAAATGGAATGGAGATTCGTTTGCACCGTCTCTGGTTGCAGACTGTTGCATTTCGAGACGTCGAAGTATTTCTTCGGCCTGTTCGCCCTGCTTAAGCAGATCCTTCCATGACTTGGATTCGACCGAACCCATCTTGTCTAGGATATCGGTCAACAAGTTATGTCTGCAGGTTTCCACAAGCGTATCCTGCGTCATGCCATGTGGGCATCGAACGGAAAGTTCTCGGAACCGCTCGACATAAGTTTTGACCGTTTCGCCTTCTTCTTGCTTCGCTGCTAGCAAAGATAATATGGAGACTTCTGTATCATCTTCAAAGAATCGGGCTAGGAACTCACGTTCTACATCAGCCCAAGATTTAATTGATCCCTGGGGTAGCTGCATGAACCAGGTAAATGCGGGCCCCCGTAAAGTGCTCGCAAATATCCTAGTCATAGTTGGATCATTCCCCATGAGATGTCCTGTCTGTGAGAGGAAATAGAAGATGTGTTGCTGCGGCGAACTTTTACCGTCGAATGATTGAAGATTCAACGGTTTATATTTTACAGGATAGGGTACGGTCTCCCATTCTACGGGATAGGGACGGACTACCCCCACCTCTTGTAGGTTTTTGCGATGAAGAAGAGCTTGTAATTGGTTCTCCATCTTCTCTATTTTCTCTGCGTGAGGATTGAGGATAACTTTCACTTCCTCTTCCTCTCTTGAATGAGGAGGCACTTCTTCATCTTCGTCTTCGCTGTCTTCATTTATTTGGACAGGCCGTTTTCCTTTCTGCCGACTAGAAATGGACGGCGATGATTGGTTCTTTCTAGTTTGAGCCAGCAACTCAATCAAAAGTTGTTTCATTTCTTCTATGGTCTCCTCGTGCTGTTCGAGACGTTTTTCTTGTCTCTCAAGCCTTTCAGAGACTTCTTCTAGAAGCGCGCCCTCTGGTTCGCTAGAAACTCCTTTTGATCCTGGAGTAATTTCTTTATCCGAAAGGTTGTTTCCGACCACCTTTTTGCCTTTATTAACCATATTTGATGAGGCAGCAGGTAGATCGGTTCCAGAGTATGCCTTTTTCACCGTCCGTATTCTTTTAGGTTCGGTGATCCGCTCAAAAACGGATTGTCTCGGATGGCACTCGCAGTTTGATAGAACAGCTGAGACTAACTGTTCGCATTGGCATTGAGGAGTATTTTGTGCAGAGTTCTTCTTCCAATTGAGGTATTCTCTCAAGTCTTGAGATATCTTCTCCTCTCTATTTGCATCTTGACGTATTTTGCGTCTCAAATTTGGTTCATAATACTGGAGAGTTTGTAATATTTCAGGGCTGAGCTCTTTTCCAGCATTAGATTGTTCTCCAACCCTTCTGCGGATTCTTCTGGAGTGTGTGCTGGCCTGCGCAGTTGTGCGGGCCTCGCACGCATCTGACTTGTTCTTCGGGATCTGGAGGATTCTATCATGAATATGTTCATCCGAAGAGAAATTTGAAGATCTATCCTCAGGTGAGTTCATGAGCACATCCTTATATTTATTTGTAGAGGAACGGGATGGTACATCTGAGAGAGTAACCAAAAAGTTAGATGTGCGATGTGTGCTCACTGCGCGTGTGCCCGAATAGACACCAGAACCGACCCTTGATTTTTCCTGCGGAGTGAAACCCACGGGTTGCAACTTGCGGTGTGCAACCCGCGGTTGGAACCGCGGGTTTGCACCCGCGGTTGCAACCGCGGGGTTGCACCCGCGGGGTGCAACCCGCGGTTGGAACCGCGGGTTTCCACCCGCGGTTGGAACCGCGGGTTTCCACCCGCGGTTGCAACCGCGGGGTTGCACCCGCGGGGTGCAACCCGCGGTTGGAACCGCGGGTTTCCACCCGCGGTTGCAACCGCGGGGTTGTCCCCGCGGGGTGCAACCCGCGGTTGGAACCGCGGGTTTCCACCCGCGGTTGCAACCTCGGGGTTGCCCCCGTGCGGTGCAACCCGCACTTCTGCCTGCGGATTTTTATTTTTGGAATTTTTATTTTTGGAATTTTTTCTTTCCGATGTTTCCTGATCTGGATTTTCTGAGCGCAATTTTCCAGAGGCACTGTTGAGGCGGGCCCGCTGTGCCTTACGCCTCAGGTTTCTCTTCTGAGAGCGGGTCAGGGACTGGTTTGACTTTTGGCTTGACTTTGGAACGGGCGATAACGCCGCGTAAATTTCAACGGGCGATGACGCCTCGTAAATTTTCATAGGCGATGACGCCTTTTGATTTCCAGTGGGCGATGACGCCTCACCTTTTTTCATCGTCACCCGGCGATGACGCCTAGGGTCCGAATCAGAGGAGGAAAGAAATTCCTCATATTTTTGCTGGTCAACTTCTATGACCAGCATCTCAACCATTGAGCCAATCGGCACCCGGTCGGACTGCGCCACCAAATTCTCTGTGGTAAACAGAGGAGCTCCCACTGTGGTCGCCAGTTCTTGTACGCCCGAAAATTGAACCTTTGATTCCATTGCAAAATTGATGAATTACAATAGGAATTTAGATTACAAAAATTCCGAAGAATTACAAGAACGGGAATATTAGTTTATTCCCTTTTTTATGTGGGTTCGGGTGGCGGTGGAGTCCCGTTGCTGCCTCCGTTGACCGTCCGACCAGGAGAAGATGGCTCTGCTCTTTTCTTTGATCTCACGAGCTCGCCCGAAATCTTCCCAAAGTCCAAGAATCCCAAAAATCAAAAGTCCCCTCTCTCGTTAAATTCCTGTATTTTATAAACCGAAGAAGCTCGAAATCCGGCTCAATTCTCTCCTGAATAAGCGGATCACGGATTATCAGGAAAATAAAATAGGAAATAAAACAACGGGAAAACAACGAAAAACAACCCGCGGGTGGCAACCCGCGGGATCGCCCCCGCGGGTTGCCACCCGCGGGAATCCTCCCGCGGGTGGCAACCCGCGGGAGACCTCCCGCGGGTGGCAACCCGCGGGGGCTCCCGCGGGTTGCAACCCGCGGGAGAACTCCCGCGGGTTGCTTCCCGCGGGGGTTCCCGCGGGTTGCAACCCGCGGGTGCTCCCGCGGGTTGCTTCCCGCGGGTGCCCCCGCGGGTTGCAACCCGCGGGTGCACCCGCGGGTTGCATCCCGCGGGTGCTCCCGCGGGATGCTTCCCGCGGGTGCCCCCGCGGGTTGCAACCCGCGGGTGTTCCCGCGGGTTGCATCCCGCGGGTGCACCCGCGGGTGTGCCCACTTATAAATTTTTTTTTTTTTTTTATTTAATTATTTTTAGTGTCTACAGACATGTTCAAACTATATAAAGAGCAGAGGGACACTTTAATAGCTATTTTTACTTCTTTAATTTTTAGAATTGGTATAACTGCGGATTGTTGGGAAGCTAAAAATATGACAATTATTTATGCGTAACGGCACACTATATAGATCAAGAATGGTGCATACAGAAAAGAATAATAGGGTTTAGGGTATTTGAATTTCCTCACAATGCACATAATTTATCACAATCCCTTCTAAGTGTTTTTTCAGATTTTGGAATAGATAAAAAAATATTTACCATTTCTTTGGATAATGCTTCTGAAAATACGGCCGCAATTAGAATTTTTAAGAGTATGACAAAACTAATTGTAGATGGAAAATTATTTCACGTTAAGTGTATTTGCCACATACTAAACTTATGCATTCAAGATGGATTAAAATTAGTAAATGATTCACTAATGAAACTTAGGTATACATTACTTTTTATTAAAGATAGTGAGCCAAGAAGACAAACATTTAAACAAATATATAAAAATATGAAAATATCACCTAGAATTGTACCTATAGATGTTAGAACAAGATAGAATTCTACATATAAAATATTAAACATAGTTATTCAGTATAAAAATGTAATAAATACTTTTAATGAAATGGAGTCACCAATGTATAGTTTAGATAATAATGAATGGCACCAGTTGCATTGCATTTCTAAGTTTGTAGGCAAATTTGAAAATGCATCTAGAGCACTGTCAGGAACTTATTACCCAACTACACACATTGCATTATATTATCTAACCGAAATTAGTTCGGTTTTTAATGAATGTAGAAATCACTCTGTACTTGAAAGTATTGTTGAACCTATGGAAATTAAATTTAATAAATATTTTAAAGATTTTCCATACTTATTATATTTTGCAACTGTTGTGGATCCCCGTTGCAAGTTAGATGGACTTGAAATATTAATAGATTTATTTTATACAAATATGTCTCATGAAAATAATGTAAGGGATTTAGTTAATGATATTAAAACATGTTTAGATATTATGTATAAAACATATGAAGATATGTATGGTGTGCCAACACAAACTATAAAAGAACCATCTACTAGGGAAATTCGTAATCCAATAATATCATCTGTATTTCACAGGAAAAAGGTAAGACAAACTAGTACATATTTTAATGAATTACATTATTATTTAGAGAGAGCTAACTATGAAGATAACGCATCCCCTGAAAATTATGAATCTTTTGATATTTTTGCATGGTGGAAATCATAGGAAAAAACATATCCCGTACTTTCCAACATTGCCCGTGATCTACTAATTCCTCCAGTGTCTACTGTAGCATCGGAGTCTGCTTTTAGCGCAGGTGGTAGAGTGCTCACGGACTTGAGAACCTCAATGGCGTCGGACACATTGGAGATGTGTATCTGCTTGAAGGATTGGTACGACGCAGAAGATAGGGAACAAGACTTGACTAATGAAGATATACTTGACCAGAAGAAAATGAAGCTTGATTAAAAGTATTTAAATTTGTAAGGATATTCATGTATTTTCAATTTTTTTTTTAATTTTTAACTTATAAATCTCTTAGAAAATATATTAAGAACAAGTTGAGAGTGACGGTTAGAGTCCTCTTCCCTCTCTTCGGACTTTATATAACTTTTAAAGAGATTTATAGAGCAATTATATGAATATAATAAGATGAAATATAATATAATATTTGTTTTTATTGTTATTACAATGTATTAAATCTCCCTTTCTTTTTTTTTTTTAAATAACCCGGGCCAGCTCGGGCCTGTCGTGCCGTGCCGGCGGACCGAGCCCGGGCCTAGGCCCGGGCAACCGTGCCGTGCCGCCCGGTTGTCAGGTCTATACTACAGGGGTCTGACTGTAATTAACCATATTTATATATTATAGCAATGTAAATTCTTTCTGTTTGTGCATACTAATTGCATAGTTTTTTATTATAAAAGATCTAGTATATTCGCTTTTAGGATACTCACCGATAAAATCTTATTCAGAAATAGAATACATTGTCAAAAATTTTGGAGTATAATTCTGACGACTAGGTCAAAAGGTTATAGTTCTCTGACGGCTAGGTCATAAGGTTGGCGGAGCTGGCTGACAGCCTCGAAGAAGCTGGCTTGCAAGGCTTGTTTGGGAAAGAAGGCGAGGCTCTTGAGGTGCCCGAGCGAAGGGGATGAGGTGGAGGTTGAACATGTGGTGGCTTGATTTAGCGTTGAATCGTTCCACAGAGGGCTCGAGGAGGGGGGCATTAGCCGAAGTGGTGAGGATGGTGGAGGTGCTAGAATTGGACCTCAATTTCTTATAGTCATTGATGGCCAGTCCCAGGTCATCGTTGGGTCACTTGCCATTGATGGTGAGAACACAGTCTGAGCAAAAGGGTGGGCTCGACTATATTGGCCATCAATGTCAGAATCCTATCATCGATGGCACAACAGACTATGTAATATTTTGCAATGGTTTTGAAACTCGTGAACTGTAAAATCTAATCATATGCAACTCAGATTTTGTGCCTAACAATCCTAAACTCTTTTGCACATTAGTTAGAACTCTTCTGCAATTTTTTTTTTGTGCGTTTGCAGTTGTCTTCTCAAAGTGATCCTAACTTTAAAATATTTGAGGGAACTATGATTTGTATTTACAAATATCATCAATAGGCAAGTTTGATTTGACCCGTAGATATAGAACGTGCTCCGAACTATATAAAATTCTTAGTATTTTCTGATTTGATCTTCTTGATTTATTTTCTCTTAAAGTTTTGATTTTTGTCAATTTATCTTTGAATCTCATTGATCCAATTTTTATTTCAAACTATTATGATGCTAACTCTAATAATTTGCAATAACTGATATTAGAGCATCCAAATTTGATTTTATAATTTTGAAATTAGGATTATTGAAGATTCATAAAGGTGAAATATTTATGAAAATTATGCCAAAAAATTCAACTTCAATTTCTTAGGAACTACAGGCTGACTCCAAGTTCTTTGGAGCTACAAGCGACTCTAAGGAAGTTATCGAAGTCTTCAACACCCTCAAAATCCATATCCATAGTGACAATTGCTAAGTTCGAAATCAAGAACATTGATGGAACGAACAACTCTAGCATATGACAATGTGAGTCTAGCATATGACAATGTGAGGTTATGAATGTCTTATTTAACCTGACGATATTGTCGATAACTGAATGGTAAAAGATAAATTGTTTGGCCTTTGGAATAATTAGGCTTTGCCTTTTTTATGCAAGAACACGGTAGCAAGTAACTTTTAGCAAAACTTGGAAAAATTAAGTACATGACAAAAAGTACATAGAATCATCTCAATTTGAAGAACAAGTTTTTCCAGGTCCAACACAAATCCTGTACTTCTATAAGAACACGTCAATAGATGTAACAAGATACTTGCCGATTGAAAATTTTGAATGTTAAAACTACAAGCGAAAGATAAAGCTTTATTGCTATAGTAGTTAAAAATAAAAATTTGACAAAACAAACAGATTGGTGTCGTTTAGTGGTTACATGTAATTAATGTTAAAATTATTAATCAGTTGGAACCTAGGAATGGGCCATTGTTTAGGGATCAAGGCACATCACATGTCTTCTACCTATCATGTGTGAAATCAAGATCAGATAAGGTCAATTGGCCTTCGTAAATAGCTAATCAACATCTTCTTGATAAAGAAGAAAAGGACAAGGACAAGGAAATTATTTAAAATAAAACATATTTCAAGAAAATGAAATACTACATTTAGAACTTTGATCTAAAAGTTAACTAGCTTAAAGACCTGATAAAGGGATCCAATGCAACATATGCATAGATAGGCAAGTGCATACATATGCAGGACCTTGAGTAGATGCACAAATTTCAATCATTAGGAGAAGAAGAAAACAAGAGATTAAAAATTGTGGCATTAGCTATAGCATGTTGAATTCATATCAATCAACAGGGGGAAATGCCACATTGAGAGTATTGGTGAACAACTAAGTATCAAGTCTCAACTAACAAACATTCAAATTGGATAGGATTGTAGACACTTTGTCCATAAACATAGAGATGAACAAACAGTAACCCATCTAACAGAGAAAAAGACCGTCCCATACACACACGATTATTTTTCCTCTTGCGAAAGGGATAAAAAAACAAAAAACAAAAAGATCTGAACTCAACATATAAATATGAAATCTCATTACAGGAACATGTATAAAACAGCTTTTGTTAAGCAATTTTATGTGATTGCATAGTGCCCAATAACTTGAGCTACATACGAATGCCAAGGCCAAAAGGAATGCATCCATCGAGGTGAAAACTAAATGTGGAAGTACAATGCAGTAAAGTTAAATATGTGATGCTCTGTGCCTAGAATACATCAGCCTCAAGGAATACGTAGGCTATGTACAGCTGATCGACCAAAATGACATTAAGACTGCATGGTTCGTGTTAAATGAAAGACAGGCTAGTCACCCCGAAAAAAAAATGGGTGTTAAATCAGTAACTCTGCTGCCAGAGCTGATGGGATTGCTGAGATGGTTGGCTCCGAGAAACACTCAGATTCCCTAGGGTTGGGAGCTGCTGATGTTCCCCAGAGATCGCCTCCAGCTGACTATTGTACAAGTTTGGGTTCCCCATCATTCCCATGTGCATAGGCTCCTGACCCTGTCGGAGAATGCTGCTTGCTTGCTGACTCGGCCCCTGAAGGCCATGGAAAGTGTTGGCTGGAACAGACGGCAGTGTTCGTGAGTGCCACAATGAGTTATTGCCCTGAAAGGAAGCAAACTGAAGTAAGCACAAGCGTTTACATTTACTTGTAATGAGACGAGAAAAGGTTTTATTTTCCTATCCACCACTGAAAAGAAACTAATCCTGAATAAGGCCACCAGATGTTGGTTAATTCTTTGAATCTCGTTTCTCGTTCCAACTATGTAGTCGAGAATTTGAAATCTTGACAGTTCAGTATGGATCAAACTTCTAAAAAATGGGGGTGGTAAATGGGTCAGTCTGTTTATTCTAGGGTAGAAAGCAAGGCCTCAGATTTGAGGCAGCAAACTGCTTGAGGAACCTTCACGGGTTGGACCCAATTTGTCAAACCTGGCCATGGTTGTGTATTCGGTTAGTAAATGTCAGATTTTTTTTTTTTTTTGGGGAAGTCTAAACGGTGAGCTAGTGCCCCCCACGTTCCATTAAAATGCCTTTAATTGGACATATATAGAAGTACATAGGACCCACCTATGACAGTGGTGGGTTTCCAATAAACAAACAGGGTACAAAGAACAATACAAAATGCAAAATGCAAAATATACACTACAAACTGCTGTCTGCAAACATGCTTAGGTTTGGCAGATGGTGAGTCTCCAAAGTCTCTAGTCCTCGTCATCCAATGTTACACCTCCTGTTGCACTTGCTGACTCCATAATAGCTTCATTTCTGAGCGCCCCTCCTGCTCTCTGAGGAGACCTTGATGCCTGTGTAGCAGTGCTCCCGGCTGAGGGACCATGAGTCCCTATCCCCACGTCTCCATAAGCTGCTGACTAACATCAATAATAAGGTAGATACAATATTCTATGCTACAAGCATTATCTGCGAAAATTCTACTATTTCGCTCCAGCCATACATTCCAGGTCACAGCAGTCGTTGTCCTTATGATGTGACCTACTTTATTTCCCTGAGGTGTGACCCTCAGCCAAATGGACGATGAGTCAACCCAGCTGAGTTGGATATTAGTTCTATTGGCGATCTCTCTCCAGATTGTATTACTAAAGGAACATTCAAGTAGAATGTGCACCATCGATTCCTCATTGGATCCACATAACACGCATCTACTGGGACCTTACCAACCTCTACGCTACAGGTTATCCCAAGCCAACACCGAGTTTTTAGATTCTAGCCAGAGAAACAGTCTAACCTTTAATGGCCACTTTGTTTCCCAGATAGACATGGCATGCTTTGATCTTGTTCCCCCATCATTAAGGAACCTATACATTGATTTCACTGAGAAAGATCTCGAGTTTTCCCATCCCCATACAAGTAAATCCTCATTGTCATTGAGGTAAGTGTCATGTAGAAAATTACGTAATAGTTGCAATCCCCACCTGTTTTCCTGTCCCAATCTCCACCTCCCCCTGCACCAGAAGTCCACCACCATCCCTTGCTTACTGGAGCAAATATCATATATGAGCGGGAATAGGCTCTTGAGAGGAAGATTACCACACCAAGTATCCTCCCAGAAGGCGACATTATCTCCCCTTCCTATGTTGTAGGTAACACCCAACCAAAATATGTCCTTCGTGACCATAATGCCCTTCCAGAAACCAGAGGTGTTATAATTATTTCTTACTTTTTTCCTCTCCAGGAACCTCTACGTCAGTAATATTCGGTTAGCTCCATCGGAATTAGATAGGAGTCGCCACCACCATTTGGCTACGAGGACTAGGATGAAATTTTTCATGTTAAGGATGCTCAGCCCCGCCTCTTCCCCGGCTTTACATGCTTGGTTCCAGGAAACCAGATGAAATTTCCTCCCATTGTTCACAGTGTTCCCCCACAGGAACCTGCTACGCACTTTGTCGATTTTTTGCCCATCTCGAGAAGGATGAAGTATGACATGAGGTATAATGGTGTGGTAGAGAGGACCACGTTTATGAGAGAAAGCTTCCCTTCCAAGGAAAGAGCTCTCCTCCTCCACCCTTCCAATCTCCCATTAATCCTGTCGAGCATTGGTTCCCAATCCGATCTTTTGAACTTGCTTGGTCTGATTGGAATCCCAAAATAGTTAATGGGGAATTTACCTTCCATAAAGCCAAAGATTCCTAGTATCAAGTTACTGGTAAAGATTTTCCGGCCCATCATGAAAAGAGAACTCTTGTGGAAGTTAATTCACTAACTAGACCAATCTTCAAAACAATTTAGTACCCATTTGATTGCGTTGGCTTGTAGGATATTGCACTACCAAAGATTAAGGTGTCATCAGCATATTATAGGTTCTCGCAGCCTCCATTCTTCTAAAAAGCATATTAAGCCCCTCAACAACCAATACAAAGAGTAGAGACGATAACGGATCTCCCTGCCTAAGGCCCCTTTTGCAGACAATCACTTTTCTCGATTTACCATTAATTAAAACACAAACTTTCGTAGAATGTAGCCACACGTTAATCCAATGGATCCATCTGGAACCGAAGCCCCTTTGTCTCAAGATTCCCGTCACGCATGCCCAGTCAACCCTATCATAAACTTTCTCAAAATCAAGCTTTAACATATAACCAGACCTATTGGTTTTTACATTGGTGAATCACCTCCTGTGCGATAGCCACACCAACAAGTATGTTTCTTCCTGCAATGAAGCCTATTTGGCATTCCCCGATTAAGTTCTAGAGATACGGTGTGAGACGGGAAGCAAGAACCTTTGAAAAAAATCTTAAGTACACTATTGAAAAGGGAGATCAGGCGATACTCATTCATAGAAGTGGGGGAACTTTTCTTACGTATCAACACAATGTTTGAATAGTTTAACCTATCCAGACGAGCATCTCCATTATTCAGTTATCTAACTAATATCAACATCTCTAAATAATTCCAAGATATCGTGTTTAATAACCACCCAGAATATGCGAAAGAAGAAAATAGGGAAACCATTTGGTGCTTTGTCATAACATAGATCCTAGATGGCCTTCTTGATTTTTTCCTCCATAAAATATCCCACCAGATTTTGGAGATCACCCTGCATGCCCCATGCTTCTAGAAGAAAACTAATTTTGTTGTACTCAGTCCGATCGAAAATTTGGCGGAAATAGTTGCAGACATGGTTTCATCATATCTACACCTCCAACCGGGTTGCCCTCTGCTGTGTGAAGAGTATGAATTGCATTTGACCTATGTCTCATATTTGTCACTCTACGGAAATAGACCATGTCTGCATCGTCTTCCTTCAGTCATTTTGTCTTATCTCGTTGACGCCACATAATCTCTTCTTTCTTATAGAAATCATATATCTCTTTCCGATACGCAAAAAAAGCTGTCCTCCCCTCATCATTGAAGACTATAATCTCCTCTTGCCTTTCCAGGGATCCAATTCGTTGCATCAGTTCCTTCTTAAGAATCTTGGAAACGCCTAGAAATCTTCTTCCCATCTTGTTAAGACGCAGCACAATCTTCTCAATTTACCGCAAATCACCTCTACTGCATCTCTCCCTCATATTCGGTGTGCCCAGTTTTCACGAATCAACTCGTGAACCTCATTTTTGTGCTTACAATCTTCCTTGAATCCAACTCCGCCAGTGTTGTGCTTAAATATTTATCCTTTCACTGTCTGTCCCAAGCTAGAATAAAGGAGGATTGTGGTAGACCGGTGACAGCCAGCGTAAAACATTGTCACATATTATGACATGAGTCAAAATATGAATTTCGTTGGGGCGTTCCCTACTATCAAAGTGATCGATCCAGCATTATTCTTTTTTTGGTTCATGTAGCCTACCCCAAATACTTGGGATAAAAAGCTTAGTTGTTGTTATTGTTGTTGT
Organism: Dracaena cambodiana; assembly: GCA_036321105.1. Lineage (NCBI taxonomy): Eukaryota > Viridiplantae > Streptophyta > Magnoliopsida > Asparagales > Asparagaceae > Dracaena > Dracaena cambodiana. The sequence goes on from JAYEPQ010000013.1 coordinate 30,330,553, forward strand.
AATCTTCCTTGAATCCAGACAAATTGAGGCATGGTCCGTAGTGGGTCTAGGAATTGAATGGACTTTGGCAAGGCCAAATCTTTCTCAGGTGTCCGAAACTAATACTCTATCGAGTTTGACCAGACTTGGATCTTCTCTTATGTTTGACCAAGTGTACATTCTATCTGTGAGGGGGACTTCAGTCAGTCTTGCTTCATAAATAAGATGATTAAGGTCCTCCGTGTCCTTTGTCTTGGTATCCCCCCTTTTCACTCGTCAGTGAATCTAACTAGTAAATAGGGAAAGGACTGCTTACCCACGACATCATATTTGAATACAAGCCCTTGCACAGTATGAAGCCAATTTTATTATATCTTTCCTCTAACAAAATTCCACTCTAAAGCAAGGAATATTCTATTCTCCCCCTAGTTGTTGGTAGCATCTTTACTTGCTAACCACATCTCTCTACCTCCTTTTGTTCCACTAGCTGGCCTCCCTCTCCTCCATCTCCTCTGAGAAAAGAATTCTTAAGCTTTGTTTCAATGCCATTTCGTTGATCCTATCTAACTCACCAAACTCCAAATCTTTGTGCCCACAACATCCCTCTCGCACACACAGAAAGCGACCTAGTCTATTTACATTTCTCTGCAAACTTAACATCTCTCCCTTCAAGAACTCAACTAAGCTTCACAAAAAAATAAAAAATAAAAACCTCCCCTTTCCGAATTTCTACCTCAAGAACTTCAATCTGCTGCACCCAGTATTCAACTTTTCTATTAAGAACACAAGTGCCTTTCCATTTCCTAGCAAACCCAACCCTCCCCCAAAGTACCCACTTCAGCTACAACCACAACAAATAATCTCTTTCCTCCAACCCTCCAGTCATCTTTTTTTTTTCTTGGGACAGAATGAAGTCATAGCCGTATACCTACATAAGTAGAAAAGGAATACCCCAGAACAGGTACTCCAGCATTTACCATTCCTTCATCACTTTATCATTTCACCAGTTGCCCTATTCCTATCTCAGTATCCACCAAACTTAGGCAGAAGTTTCAAATTTTGTTCTTCTGGAGTTACCAATGGATCAATCATAAGTTCATTCCATAATAATCCTTTGAGCATGGTACCAAGTGCTCAAAGAAATTCTCTCTCACAAGATTTAATCTGAAGCATTTAGGAGTTTCCTGAAGAAGTCTGTATTATCAACATTCATATTGAGACCTCGTTGTTGGAGTCAAGACACTCTCTCCACACCACTAGACCTAGGTTAGAGATGGATGGAGTTTATTTTTAAAGCTAGAAGCTCAAAAAGGCTGTTGGAATCGGCAGATGGGAAATTACAAGGTGGCACAAGTCTACAGTCTTGAGTCCTAATCATAACTGCTTATGATTATGAGCTTCGGCCAGAAGAACTAACAGAGGAATTAGTATTCAAAGTTGCACATTGTGAAAGACTAGCATCCAAATAAGATTACTGTAGGTTTAACAACAAATAAGAGATCTAGTACCAACCTTATATTCTTGTTTTTTTTTTTTGGAAGAAAGGAATCAGACATGGACAAGTGTCGTAAAAGTAGTTTGGGCAGCCAACTAGCAAGGTGCCTAGGTCACAACCAAGAAATCTAGGAGACCAGAACCACCTAGTGCTTTCTTAAACATTCACCTGAGTAAAAGATCACTCCAGAGGAGCCAACAACTTTATTTTGTTATATTTAATTTCAATTTATTTTTGTTAAAGACAAAACATTATATATTAATCACAAAAGTTGCATTATAACAGATTAATGAGTCAACATACAGACTTAATAAAGTTCATCGGGGTCAACCAGATTACACCATATCCAGTTACACCTGACTGAAACCCATCAGACCAGGTTCAAGTCAATTAATCCAGTCAAAACAAAACAGCTGCCCTAGTAAAAGCATAATTCAAGATTGATTTTCACTATTCTCTAGAAATGGGGAGTTTTTTTATTTTTTTAGAATAAGGCTGTAGCCTAATTAATTATGGAAGTTAAAATCCTAATTAACATTGCATGGAATCAAACCTAGAACCTGCATCTTAAGAGCAAGGGGTGTTATCAACTAGGCTAACCTTCCTTTCCATTAACATGGTGAGAAATGAGATGCATTATTGAACATAGACATGATTTTCTGCGGTATATAGGCCGTTCTTGAGGAGAAGTCACTTATGCATATCAATACACACAAAATAGATACTAGACTATGTGCTATGTGAATTAGGATCATTTGATACTGGAAAATCACCTTTCACTTTTCCTTTTCCTTTTTCGGATCAAAAGCAAGAAACAATCACCATAATGAAATTTTTTTTTTTTCCTCCCTTGCCTCTCTTGAAGAAACAATGACAAAAGCTTTTGTTAAAGTGGGATCTGACCTAAGATCTAACCTTGCTAGGTAGCTGTCAAGCCCGAGGTGATTTTTCCTATACTATAAAGAAATATAAAATATATCCATGGAGGCTATGTATTTCCTGATTTGAGGTATTCATCCATCAAGCAAGATCACTAAATTCATAAATAAATATTACCATTGTTCCTTACAAAATAAGGACTCTTAACTCTATTTGGATTATAAACCCTTATATATCCCAGAACATTCGCAAAAACCCCCAGGTTCCCAACAACTTACCCTCTAAATACTTGGACGTAAAGTAAACATTTTCCTGACGAAATCATTCAACTGATCAACCTCCCTCAATAGTCACGTTGCTATTGATCAGTCATCGAGCAGTAGTTGGCTGAGAGGTAGGGCCCGTTTGGATGTTTGAAGTAGAGGAAGTGAGGACGAAAATTAGAAGTAGCTTCCAAAATGGAAGTTTAGGAAGAACCGTACAATAGAACTCTAGTATTTGTGTATTAATTCTTGGAAGTAGAAAGTAGACCAGGAAGTAGAAAGAGTATTATCTTATATATTACTAAAATATTATAATAGTAATATTATATTTGTTTTATGCACTAGATTTGAGCTTTTCTATTCAAAAATGCGGTGAAGAGAAAATTGGAAGTAGAATTATCATATAGGATCATATCATCTTCGCAGAAGTACCTTCAAATTATCTTTTTTGACCAAACAAACACATGATGTAGTAGACTTCCACTACTTCCATTTTACTTCTATGCAAAAAAACACACCCTTAAATGATGAGGAAGGCCTAAACTGATTAAAGCATTATGCACTGCAAATTAACCAATGTCAAACTCGTGGGTATTTGAACATATCGTTGCTACTTTCTGTACAAGTAGGTGGTGGTTAGCTCAAAATACGCAACGAGATGGAAATGAGTTCCAAACAAATTAGCCACTCTTAACCAGCTAAAGTAGAGCTTAATCCTTCTTAAACAGTGTGCTACAGTTTTGTGTCTGAAAGATCACCTAAACACGTCACCAACTGGTGCATGAATCAATAGTCCCTATAGTCTCAACAGCTCATAATTTGCATGTTAATTTCATTCATCACATCTCACAAGCTTTTCTCACAGTCAATGGGGACAAATATAGAGGACGAGTCAGAAGCCAATAGATCTTTGTAAGATAATTGAAAAAGCTTATGTTATTGGCCTATTATTGGCGCCAATGACCAGGGAAGAAAAATATTTACAACAGAGTTAGATCACAAGAAGATGGATCTACCTTTATGGTCATGCTCTAAGTTCATGAAACAAAAAGGGGCACAAACCCTTAAATTTTCCGTTTAAGAAATAGACAATGCTGAGTTGGAGATGATTAAGGATGCATTTCCATGTAGTTGCAGGGGCAATGCATCTCCAAGTACGGTAGTTGCAGCAGCAATGCAGTGTTTGGTTAGCTTTTTATTGCAACTAGACTAAAACATTAAATAAATGTCAATCAATGTTTAGCCTTTATCTATTACTGTAAAATTTCCAACACCTGCTAAGCTCAGTCATTATCAAAAAAAGTGTTGACATGGCAGGAATTAAGCATAGTTCCAAAGATGTAGCACGAGTGCATTCCTTTTTTTTAAGCACAGTTCCAACGACATGTTAGTGGGTGCCTGATGCAGTAAACTGTGTCTTGTAGTTCCAAAAACAACCACCGCATGCTTTTTGTTGGTTCACATTATAGTTGGAGCTACATGTAGATAACTAAGCACACCACAAAATTGTATTCATCTTTGAACTATAAACAATGGAGAGCAAAATTGGAACATTCACATATACATTATCACTTGAAAGTGGAAATATCAATAGCCTAAATGAAACCTCAATAATAATATGAACGCAGAATTGATGTTACCTGATGAAGATGGACACTTTCCTTGTATTGTGATCTTATCGCTTCTTCATAACCAATTGTTGAACCAGCAGCGACGTAGGTATGATTTTGTAGAAACGCTCCAGGAATATTTGCTGAACTTCCAAAACCACCATAACCTGAGCCAACAGGAAGGGATTGAGGTAGACCATTCAAAGGCATGCTGGATTTAAATGGCTGGAGCCCAAATTTCATGCCTGCACTTTGAAGGGAAGTTGGAGACTGGTGGAAGGCACTGCTGCCTGAAAAAGGCACATAAGCAATGCTCTGAGGTAGAACTGGGTAGCTATACATGTTAGTCAGAGGCCCTAGAGGAAGATTCGGTTGAGAATAAGTGGGAAGAGGTAGATGTGAATGGAGTGCAGATCCACTGGAGATTGTGGTGCTGGAAGCGGTTTGGGGAATAGACTGAAAGTTGGAGAAAAGTCCTGACTTTAAGACCTGCATGAACAAATTTACGTTATAAATTTCCAATAAATAAATGAGAAAAAAATAGCAAGCTAACTTCAATTATAAAAAGAGAAAATGTAGAAATTAAGCGATGATAATAACATTGCTATGTATGATATGACAAAAGGAACAACTACGGGTGCAACTAAGAATTAGTGTGAACACTAATCAAGAATTACCCCTATAATGTCTTAGCCCAACTATTTTTTAAGATATAATCCCCTATACAGTTGTTTTGAGAAAAGAATCCAAAGTAGCGGCCACTATGGATAATACAATTAATTAGCACCACTAACTCCCTTGCCAGTGCGATTGTGAATTGTCCTAGCTAGACATTTCGCTTCTGCTAAATAGCCAAGCCTGATACTTGAATTAGGATTGGTCAATAAAAAATAATTTACCAGGGTTTGGCTCATGATATTTCAACTGATTAATAACCTTGCTCACACAATTCAGACCACTTAAAAGACTGGTGTTTGGAGGCTCTGTTTGCTGCTTATGCACAGAAATGTCGAACTGTGAAGATGATAAAACTAGTCTGACAAAATGATATGGGACACACAGAAATACACAGCTAGGCAACAAGGTCATCACAAAGATGAAAGCCGTTTTCATAGAATGCACAACCATGTTAAACACCGGAGTTAGATACAGCATTATAGATAAGTCATCTCACCAAAATAATAGCATACCACTTCTCTCTAGGTACATTTCAGCAGTTAGATACAAAATGTTACCAATATATAACAAAAATCAGAAATTGGGGTCAGAAACTAGACAGGTACCTCAGGCATGGAAACAGTTGGCGCACCAAAAGAAGACATGGAAGGGCTATATTTTGTGGGGATAGACTGATTTGAGAGTGAATGTAAAAATGGAAGTTCCTGTTTGTTCCCAGCCAATAAACTGCCTGGAGTGGAGTCAATACGTGGCTGCTACACAAGAAAATCACAGGAGGGGTAATATATCACTGATCGTTACAAATAAAAACTGCAAGCATTAGATTAAGAATGTTATGCATTAGATTAAGAATGCTGTGCATTAGATATCTCCAAACAAGGTTTATAATATAGGAATCAGTATCAGTATCAGCATCGGCCAGTAATTATGAATCAGCAATATCAAAAATATCAGTAATATTGGACAGATATTATATCATATATTGCATATCAGATACCTCAAAATCCGTTAGAATATATATATATATATATATATATATATATATATATATATATATATATATATATATATATATATATATATATATATATATATATCAGTATCAAACAAAATTTAAAACCTTGGTACCAAACAAAGTATAGTGGCGTGCCAACTTAAGGTTCTTTCTGAAAATGCTTTACTTGAGAAGAAAATATATAGGGATGAGAATGGACGGATCCAAGGGCTTAGTAATTTAATTTTTTGGACAGGCCAAGGACTAGCCTTTGGCCCCGCACATTCTCATTCCTAGAAATATATATGATATGGCATGTCTAGATGAATAGGATATACGGTGACACTGAAGAAGTCTTGCCCACTTATTAAAAAAGGAAAAATGTGCCTAGAATGACACCTTGGATTGTAATCTAAGGAGGTTGCATCAAATCTAAATATAAGACATCAAAATGGATAATTTAAACCATTCATCGTGATTTCAATGCCCAAAATAGGTGGCATATAAAAAATTATGTGATTTACAAGCTTTCACATTGTTAAATCTGAGGATCTTGTTTGGTCTTGTTTTGTCTGTTGTTGAAAAACAACTTATTTTTTAATTATCCAAGCATAAAAAGGATTTAAATTGCCTAATATGTTAATACAAGTTATATAATCAACTTAAAACAAAGAGATTACAATAAATGGTGTTGATTATCCATAATAATAACCTACTGTGTATTTTTAGCTTGCTTTCTTAATTATCTACAGTGACAACCTAGACATACTTTTTCCTTTAAAAAACCTGATATTAGATGCGAACAACTGCTTGCTCTTAGAGAAACTTTTGGTAGATTTACATTGCGAGGGCTTTGGAATTGAACCACCACAAAAACTATATCCTTCGAAAATAATATCCTATGCAGAATTTCAGAGACCATTTTATCTAACAGATTTTAAGTTTATCTAACTAGTTCTATGGGTTGTAGGGCTAGCCACGTGTATCAAGCTAGATTGTGGACTAATCATATGCATCAAGCAAACATAAAACTTAACTCCCTATACATGAGCCTTTCGACATGGTTGACAAGCCTCCAACATAAACATGACTCACTTGAAAAAGGCAAGAAAAATAGGAACACCGAACGATTAGAATTCATTAGGGTTTATTATTCAGTTTTTTATTAGATTTTATTTGAGATTTTGGGACATTTATTTTATTTTTAATTGTTAAGGAGATGAAGGGTCATTTGTACCACTATATATATGGGTTTGTATTGTGTTCGCAGTGTGCCAAGAAAAGAATATATTTTCTTCTCTTCATATTTCTCCACCTATACAATCTTTGTCCCATTGTTATCAAATTGGTATCAAAGCACAATGAAGAAGTAGAAGAAGCGGAAGAAGAAGAAGAAAAAGGTTTTGAATAGATGGAATCGAACACAAAGAAGCACGATGCCTTATAGATGGCATGGAACGGCAGCTAAGTTTGCGACGACAAGCAGGTAAGGTACTCTGGAGATGGAATTGTATTAGCCGTTAGGCTCATATGAGCGAGCAAGTAAACTGCACCGGTGATATTGGAATTGTGATAACTGTTGGATTCCCAATGATGAGTAGGTGAGTTACGATAGAGGCAGTCGAACTGCAATAACTGTTGTAGTCACAATAATGTGTAGGCAATTTGCGTTGGAGCCTAGAGGTGGTTAATTACAATGATTGTAGGATTTACAATGGTGAGTGAGCGATTTACGTTAGAAGTAGTCGCATAGTAAAATGGACTTAGTTAAATTCCAAATCAAGTTAGAAATCTTGCAAACATACAAGTGATAAGCATGCATAGACCTAGTGGACACTCGAGGAGAGTGCATGGAGATGTGTAAGATATGCACAATGACTATGAGTAGCCTGAGGATGTAGAACTTATTTATGTGAAGTTACTTGATTAAGTCGCCAACATATTTACGAAACCACTAAAATTTGAAGTGTTCTCTGTTAAGGAGTAAACTTGGAATGATTAATCAAGACTAAGGGAGGATATTGAAATTAATTATTTAAATCAATTTAATCTTGATTCATTGTATTCCTTGAGTCTTTAATAGGTACATTGCATGATAATTATTAGGTACATGCAACCTCTTTGAGAATCTAAAGGGTCATTTAGGAAGACCAAGAGTCAATAGAAAGAGAGGATGTATTTGCATTTAAGTAGGGAGAGAAAGGATCATTTATATGGGTTGTTTGTATTGTGTTTGCGGTATTCCAAGAAGTTCAATAAAAAGAGTATATTTCCTTCTCTTCATACGTCTCCACCTATACAATCTATCTTTGCCTCATTGTCATCATGTTACACGTATCGTTGGTTATATATTACTAGTTGATTACTAGATGCTTAAAGAATTATTATGAAAAAAACCTTACTCCTATGATTTTCTATTCCTAGTTGTGTGATGTACGAGGTAGATGTGTGATTCGCATGGGTGTAAGACCCAATCCCATCATTTATCCTTTATCAAACCCTAGTTCTTCTCTAAATTCAGAAAATCTCCAAATTTCCACCACAAAACCCTAAACTGCTACCGCCCTATGTTAGGATACGTGTTGGCAATATCACATATTCTAAATTGCCTTTTTTTGTTTGGCTAAGAACATTTTCTAAATTGTCAATGAACAGGTTTGAACCCAGTATCTCTTAAAACCTAGAGTTTCAATACCATGTCAGATAAACAATTCACCTAACAGTTTAACTTGATATTTAGCACTTTAGCAAAATATTTTTGTCCCGGCTAATTTCTATAATTTATTGACATCTTTATAGTATTTCTTCAGATTTAAGACTGAGATTATTTTTATTAATTCAACCTTGTCATCCTTCCATCCGTAAAGTCAAAAGGTCATATCTCATGTCTTACTATTTCATCACCAATAGAATACATCAATATTAGATGTCTTGGATTCCACAATGCCACCAAGATGATGGCAGAATAACACTAAACAAGGTCAAAAGTTAATGGAAGTTAGAAGAGGAGAGAGAATAAAGAAATGTGCATCAACATAACCAAGCAGCAGATGGGAATTAACAGTAAGCAATCAATAAATGCAATCCTCTAATTATTCCAGTTCGGGAATAACCACCAACAGTTTTTCTAATCATTAATGGCACTTTTTTCTAACATTTTTGGCTTATGTCATAATACGTGACAATATTTTACGCTGGCTATCACAGACCTACCACAATCCCCCTCTTTTATCCTGACTTTGAATAGACAGTAAAAGGCTCAAGTCTTTAAGTACAGCAGGCACTTTTTCTAAATGAATAATCTATCATGAAATGGCATAAGTAAAAATACATAGAAGTCTAGAAGAAATATCAAAAGTAGAATGAGCCACAGAATGATACATAGCTTGCTCAATACGGCTGGGTTTCGTAAATATTGATTATCAATTGTCGAAAGCTGCGAAGGATTGGCCTGATGTCAAACTGAACCAACTTGAAATCAATTCAGGTTGAGGGTTCTAAGACGACCTGATTTTGAGTATACTCTACCGAGTCCTGCACACGGCTCTGTTCAGTGTTTCGGGTGGGCCAAAACCCAATCAACTTGCACTTCTAATTATAAGTACGTGTCAGGTAGCAAAACAATTATCAAGTTATCATGTATGCTGGATCAATATTGAGCTATAGAGGAAAAGGTCATAGTGTTTACACTGTAAGAAATAATACATCAAATGATCAAATTGAGAGCATTAATCTTCAAGTTACCACATTTTTCACACACATTTAAGTATGTATGCTTTGGTTCCCGATACTCAAAACACAGAAAGCATAATCAAAAGAAAGTGCAGAGGCATAAAGGGATATCTCAACACGCAGAAAACATAACCAAAAGAAAGTTCAGAGCTTAAAAGGACATCTCAGAAACCACTCTTTCACACGCGTTTAAGTATGTATACTTTGGTTCCCATGGTCTTTTATGTCTAGTCGACTGTTGTCCTAAGGGAAGGCAGCCTTCTCTTGGAAAACATGGCTCAATTTCTGTTCTTAGTTTTCAAATGGGCAACATATGTGCTGTTAAACCATTATAAAAGTAAAAAAGGGATTCTTATCTTCTTCTTTCGACAAAGGAGGACAAGAGCTCAAAGATCTAAAAGATTTATTGAGGAAGTGCTTATGTGTTTGTTGTTTACAACCTTGAATAAAGAAATTCTTTGGTCTTCACTCGACGCTCCTAACTCATTGATGCCGTAGGCAAAGAGCTATGGGAATATTTCATAGTCGTGCAGGGATAACTTTTAGTTTACTACGCAAGCCCCAAGACTACAGAAGAAAAAGGAAATAGGGTAACAACTCCTGACTCGAAGGTGAGAATTGGAATCGAACAGATTGAAAAAGAAATGAAATAAGAGAGAGTCATATCACACAGGGCAAAAAGAGAAGAAAGTGCAGAGGCATTAAAGGATTATGGAAACATTGTCAAAGAAATAACAATGCGCACCCCCACCCCCACCCCCACCCCCCCCCCCCCCCCAACCAAACGCCTCATTTTCCCCACTAACTCCAGAAATGCACAAACTCGGCACTTTATTTTTCACTGTGTTGATATCAATGGAAAAGAGCTCATTTGCAATCCAATGATTTGCTTAGCTTATGGAAATTTTAGCCACATCTTCAGGAAAACATACTACATTTAGAGGAATTGAATGTTTACAAACACAAATGATGATTAAACAACTTATTCTAGAAAACTGTGGGTCATATTAGAAATGACAAACAGAGGACTTAGAAGACTGACCATAATTAACCTTGAAAAAGATTAATAGTTATGATTATCAATAAGATATTAGAAAGGAACAAATAGGATAATATATTACCGTCAAACTTGTAGGTGGAGCAATATTTTGTATTTCAGAGTTTACTTGTACACAGTTATAGGTTGCATAATCCGGTTGCATGGCATCTGAAAATGCAAGGCTATAGACCGAAGGAATATTGTACTTTAAAGGTTGTTCAGAAATAAACTTATTATCTCTGCTACCCTCAGGTTGTGAAGCTGAAACCACGTCATAATTTCTTGAACTTGAAGCAGTGATGAGAGGAACACTGTCGTCAGTTGCAGTCCTTGACTGCTCATTATTGTATAACTCAGGATTCCTGCAAACAAGATCATATCATCATATATATTTTACAAGATAGTGACATCCACCAAAAATAATAAGAAGATACCTTATCGTCATACATATTCCACAAGATAGAGGCATCCACCAAAAATAATAAGAAGATACCTGGCATCTGGGTTATCAGTTGGTGGTGTATTTTCTGAAGTCACCTCAAGATTACTTTTTCCAGGCTTGGATAGCGCCCCAGGAAGGGAAGCACCAATACCCGATCCAAAAGTGCCAAAGCTCAAACGAGAACAGTCAGCATTAGTAACCTGGAGGTGCCGAGGAATTAATACTGCAGGGTTTTCCACTGTTGATGTTGCACTTTGCCCTTCCCTGCGTAAATTTAGATTCTGCAAACCTGATGAAAGTTCTTCATGGACATCCTCAGCTGAGAAACATGAAAAAAGAAGTAATAAATATAATACATGCACACGCACACAGAGACACATAGAGAGATCAGAAATTCAGGAAAAATCTGTGTAAATAATGATTATAACTACATTATATTAAAAAAAAAAACAATGAACCAAAATAGTACCAATATCAAGATCACTGAAATAACATTTACAATGAACCGAAAAATCTTCACTTTTTTTTGTTTTTCTTTTGGTTCCTTTCTTTGAGTAGTGGGTGAGCGGGGACATTACGGGGATCATCATATTCAAAGTTAGAAATGACACCTGAGATTTAAGATTCAACGACACTACATATGCACATGATGTTGTGAGTCTTGTGACATTAAAGGCACTGCTTCTTTTTGTTCTTTTTCGAAACAAAGGTTGTTGTCTGGTATTGAATTTGGGACCTCCCAGGTGCCTAACTGACGCAGGACGGAGGTGAACTTAGGGTTAGGGTTTTGAAAATTAGGATTTTTTTTAGAGGGATTGGGAAGAAAATATAAATTGGAAAAAAAACTTATGGGATTTGGGAATCCACCCACGCCCACTCTCTACGAATCCACGAGAAAAAATTTTGATTTAGCGAATTCCACACCAGAGATTTCTCAAGAATTTTTCTCAAAATATTATTCACCTCCTCAATACTTCATACAACCCCTATATATAAGGAAACCCTAACAAACAGAATCCTAATAAAATCCAACTCCTAATCAAATCAAATATCTAGTACAATCCAAATCCTAATCAAATCAAATCTAATTCTAATCTCCATCAATTCTCCCCGGCTTCAAAACATGAACCTCTGGTGAATGACGAAAATGATAACTATCGAGCAAATTCGGGTCGATCTGCTGGACTTCTTCGGTGCGCAACCAAGTGCAATCTGAGTCTGGACGTCCATACCAGCGCACCAAATATCGCTGATATCCACCATCAGCAGTCGAAACAATCTCATCATCTAGACTATCTTCAATCTGATCTATATGATGCTTGCGTGGAGCAGGAGGAGGCGGTGTATGGATGGAAAAATATCGATGTCCTGGCGAAGCAGATGATGGTAGATCTGGAATAACTGCTGGATAGTCAAATAGAGCACGGTATGGAGTCAGGTCCTCGACGTTGAAAACTGGAATGATCCCAAGATTGTGGGGGATCGCAAGCTCATAAACATTAGAACCAATCCTCTTAAGAACTCGGTAAGGACCCATACGTCGAGCATGAAACTTCTTCAAGATTCCTGGCGGGAACCTCTCTGGACGCACTCTAACCATCACCTCATCATCAACTGCAAATTCCTGCAATCTTTTTGTGCGAGTCTGCTGCAGACTTGTAGTTATTATTACTAATTACTATTTGCCGACGAATATGATCATGCAAATCATGCAAATGCTGTGCAAAAGACTCGGCTGAGGCACTAAGCCTATCACCTATGGGGAGTGGAAGAAGGTCTATAGGTTTTCTAAATTTATAACCTATAACTACCTCAAATGGACTCATTCCAGTAGACCTATTGACTGAACTATTATATGCAAACTCCGCTATAGGCAAAACAAGATCCCACGCCGTTAAATGGTCGCCCACTAAACATCGAAGCAAGTCACCTAAGTTACGATTGACAACTTCTGTCTGACCATCTGTCTGCGGATGATAAGCATTGGAGAACTTTAGCGTGATACCCATTTTCTTCCAGAGAGTTCGTCACAAATGACTTGTGAATCGAACATCTCTGTCAGAAACAATTGATTTATGAAGGCCATGCAAACGAACTATCTCTTTACAGAATAAGTGTGCAACATGTGAGGTATCTGAAGTCTTGTAGTAAGAAATAAAATGTGCTATTTTGGAAAATCTATCCACCACGACTAATATTGCATCATGCTTCCTAAGTGTGCGAGGGAGTCCTAAAATGAAATCCATGCTAAGATGCTCCCAAGGTGCAAAGGGTATGGGTAATGGTGTGTACAGTTCTATATTCTGCTTCCTACCCTTAACTACCTGACAAACTCGACAATGAGACACAACTTGCGCAACATCATGCTTAATGCTTGGCCAATAAAATCAGTCCTCTACAAGAATGATAGTTTTATCTCGACCGAAATGACCAGCGATCCCTCCTGCATGCATTTCCCAAATCAGATGATCGCGCAAAGAACTTTTGGGAATGCATAGACGGGTACCTCAAAATAAAAAACCATCAATAATGATGAAGGCATCTACTATAATAGGAGGATCATGTGTCAGAGATGAATAGATGCCACCAGAGTCCCGACAAGTAGAATAGTTTTGAATGATACGCTCAAATCCGATAACTTTTGCACTCATCGTCTGTAAAGTGCAAAGTTTCTTACCTAATGCATCAGCGGCTTTATTTTCAGTTCCTGCATAGTGTTTGAGTACAAAATTGTACTCCTAAATAAACTCAAGCCACTTGATGTGTCGATGCCCTACTCTCTTTTGGGAATTGATATAGCGTAGAGCTTGATGGTTTGAATATAAAACGAACTCTTTTGGTAGCAAATAGTGACGCCAATGACGCAAACATTACACTACTGCATAAAACTCTCTATCATAAACATCATAGCGCTGTTTTGTCTCATTCAATTTTTCGCTAAAAAAAGCGATGGGATGATTTTCTTGGCTTAAAACACTACTTATACCTATGTCTGATGCGTCACATGCTACCTCAAAAACCTTCAAGAAATCTGGAAGATGAAGAACCGGAGCAGTACTCAACTTCTCCTTAAAGCATGAGTAGCAGATTTAGTCCATTGAAACTCCCATTTTTTAAGACAATCGGTGATCGGAGCCATGGTGGTACTAAATCCCCTAACAAACCTCCTATAAAATGTGGCCAGACCATGAAAGCTCCTGACCTCATGGATCGTACGAGAAGTAGACCATTCTCTTATGGCCTTAACTTTGTCAGGATCTGCTACTACTCCGTCTTTAGAGATGATAAACCCAAGAAAGTGAACAGAGGAAGCTAAGAACGTACATTTCTTCAAATTGACAAACACTTTCTCCTTACGGAGAGTCTCTAAAACCTATGTCAAATGAGAAAGATATTCTTCTTGGGTTTGACTAAAAACGAGAATGTCATCAAAATAGATAACAACGAACTTGCCTAAGAAAAGACGCAATATCTGGGTCATAACTCTCATAAATGTGCTGGGTGCATTAGATAAACCAAAAAGCATGACCAACCATTCATACAATCCGTCCTTAATTTTAAAAGCAGTTTTTTATTCATCACCTTCACGGATACAAATTTGATGATATCCGGTTCGAAGATCTATCTTCGAAAAGATTTGAGAGCCAGCCATCATATCTAATAAGTCATCAAGTCTATGAATAAGAAACCTATACTTGACGATAATTTTGTTGATGGCGCGACTGTCAACGCACATTCTCCAACTACCATCCTTTTTAGGTGTGAGTAGAGCGGGAACGACACAAGAACTTAAACTTTCTCTAATAAAGCATTTCCGCAATAACTCATCGACCTATCTTCTCAACTCGGCGTGCTCAACAGGATTCATCCTATAATGAGGTAAATTGAGCAAACTAGACTCAGGCACGAAGTCAATGGCATGCTGAATATCCCGAAGGGGAGGGAGTTCATCAGGTAACTCATCGGGCATGATATCTTGAAAATCAGTGAGAATATGATGAATCTCAGGATGGTAAATGACGGGTGGACTAGAAGACTCACCTAAAGCAATTACCACATACACTAGTCTCTCCTCTAGACTCTCCTTGAGAAATTATGATCGACTTACCAAGTGAAGAGACTTTTTATGTACCTGTCCTGTGACTTTTTCGCTCTTTGGGCTTTCATCACTAAACTTAGGCGGCGCGGGTTTCAAAACAATTTTCTTTCCATTAAATTTGAATGTATATGTGTTTGATTTGCCGAAACTCATCACATTTAAGTCATACAACCATGGCCTACCAAGCAAGATATGTGCGGCGGTCATATCTAACACATCGCACCAAAGCTGGTCCTGATAACTTAACATCTGGATAGGCACTAGACAATGCTGGGTAATAGATTGGGCAGTTTTATCTATCCATATTACGTTGTATGGTTGTGGATGGGGTTCAGCTTTGAGGCCCATTTTCTCAACAGCTGTTCTTGAGATTATATTCACACAACTACCCCTGTCAATAATTACACGATAACTCTTTCCTCCGTGTGTGATGTATGTGATGAAAACGCTAGATCTACGCCAATCTTCATCTTTTGTTTTAGTGTAAAGACACCTAACGACGCCTAAGCGCACATTTGAAATGACTATTTTCTCGTCTGACTCACTAGCGTTTCCTACTGATTCATATACTTCTTCCTCAAGATCATCATCATCACCATTATGTTCTCCTTCTACGAGTAAAGCTCTAGTGGGACACTGTGAAGCTTTGTGGCCATACTCGTGACACCTAAAACACTCTATACCTTTCGTGCCTTGTTTAGATGACTCACCCATTACGGCTTTACCTTTAAAGTCTCTGTTGAGTTGGGTGTTAGATCTCTTGTTATCTTCAGAAGGGCGTCTGGACTACTCCCCGACTTTAGGAGTAAACCTACGGTCAGTAGAAAATTTGAGAGTGTTCTATATTTTCTGCTAATTGACAAGCTTGAGAAAGGGAACTTATATTCCGAGAATGGATATGCATAGCTCGTTGTATGTCTGCGCGTAGTCCAGAACGAAATCTAGATATCGCCTGGTGTCGGTCCTCTTGCAAATCACACCGAAGTGTCAATTCATCAAATTGAGTCATATACTCTTGGACCGTCATGCTTCCCTGACGAAGACTGTGTAACTTATCTAAAAGGTGACTCCTAAATGTGACTGGAAGATACTTCTCTTTAAGTCTAGCTTTTATGTCATTCCAAGTCTCTATCGCATCCAGATACCTATCACATTCTCTTTCTACCAATGTCCAATATATCCTAGCGGGCCCTGTCAATCGCATCCGAGCAAATCGTATTTTACGCTCTTCAGACATATCATACCAATCGAAATAGTAATCCATGTCAGCGAGCCAGTCACTAAAAACTTTAGGGTCATGAGTGCCATTGAATTTAGGAGTTTCAACTTTTATCTTACGTGTGATATCATTTTCAGCACGTCTAGTTCTAGGGACACTCTCATCTCTATTCCTTTCATTTTGATCTCTTGATCCTCTATCGTAATTCTTTTCATTATATTCATTCTTATAAATTTAATTATTTTGTTCTTCCATTTGTCGTTCTAGTGCATCCAATCGTTTATTAACAATTTTAAACTGTTCCATTTGTTCAGTGATAGTTTTTAATTGTTTCATCATGTTTTCTAACTTTTCATCCACATTACTAGAACTTGAGGTGGTCATTTTACCATTACGAAGAAGCATACAATCAAACAAGCGGATGCAATGCAATTTTCTAGACTCAGTCCAATTCTATATGCGTGCACTATATGATCAAATAAAATTTTCTAAAGTTTAGTTTCTAAAATGTAAGAAAATGGATCCTAAAATATGAGTATGCAGCAAGCAATGAGTTGGCAAATAATTATTAGTAATTTTAACTAACAATCTTACGCAGAATTTCACAAAATAATTGCAAAAGTTTGCTGAAGAAAATAGGTTAGTTTAGAGATTATCCAAATACCGAAGAGGTTCATGCACTTGTAGTGGTCTCTTGGAGTTTTTCCGAAGTTGGTTCGCCTGCTGAAGAGTCCTGAAATCCTGCCACAATTGTTGGAAACAAATCCTAGAAAACAATGCCTCGAATCTGACTCGAATTGGACTCCGAACGGGCTCCAAATCACCACTATTCCCCTTAACGGGTCTTCACTGTAAATGGGTCTGCACTGTAAACGGGTATGCACTGTTGTACTGAGAATGGATCTGGAGCTGCGGGTCGGATCTGAAGCTTGCGGGTTGGATCCAAGATAAATCCAACCTTCTATTCTTTTGGATGAGGGTCTGAATAAGTGGATCCAAATCATAATCAAATCAGCCAAACAAACCCAAAACCCAATAGCTTTCTTCTCTTTTCTCTCGCTGCAGTTGAGGGGGGAATCAGCTGGTTTGGTCTCGGTTGGAGCGGCGAGGGCGGTGAGGAAGATGTGGGACTGGACCCCGACGGCGGTGCTCAGGCTCGGTGAGTAAGATGCGGGTGTATCTGGAGTGGGTCCACGTGGCGAGCGAGGGGGAAAGGGTGGAGTTGTGGGGGGTTTGCTAGATGTGGTGAAGGTGGAGGTGGAGGCGTCCGCGGCTGCAGGATGAGGATGGAGTGGGTTTGGTGATGGTGGCAATGAAAACAGGATGAGGATGAAGAGAAATTTTGGTTTTTTTGTTCGGTGGTGGGGGAGCAGGTCAGGAGGTGGTGGTGGAGAGAGAAGGAGATGTGGAGGAAGTTTTTTTTTCTCTCTCTGATCTGAGTTTTTTTTTTTTTTTTCTACAGATCTGATCTGATATTTTTTTTTTTTCTGATCTGAGCTTTTTTTTTTCAAAAATAAAATAAAACTGAAAAAAAAAAAAAAGGATGGAGATGTGGAAGACGAAGAGGGTGATGGAGAAGAGAATTTAGGCTCTGATACCAAATTTGACGCAGGATGGAGGCGAACTTAGGGTTAGGGTTCTGAAAATTAGGGTTTTTTTTTAGAGGGATTTGGGAAAAAACTTATGGGATTTGGAAATCCACCCAGGCGCACGCCCACTCTCCACGAATCCACGAGGAAAGATTTTGATTTAGCGAATTCCACGCCAGAGATTTCTCAAGAATTTTTCTCAAAATATTATTCATATTCTCAATACTTCATACAACCCCTATATATAGGGAAACCCTAACAAACAGAATCCTAATAAAATCCAAACTCCTAATCAAATCAAATATCTAGTACAATCCAAATCCTAATCAAATCAAATCTAATCATGATCTCCATCACTAACTTCCCCCACTTTCCCAAAGAACAAGGCCTCTTTTTTTTTGCTAGAAAGTAAACAGGGCCTCACTGACAAGATGAAAGGCACTTCTTAAACCTACATTTTTATAATGAGATACTATCTTACTTCTTACCGCAAAAATATCACCAACCAAGGCACCAACATTTCTTCATCAATTAAATCAATTCAAAGTAATGCTCTTATAATGCATAAAATGCAAACTTATGTTACATGTCACGTATAATGGTGACAAACAAAATTGATATAGATATTGGTAAGTGTAAAAGGAAATATAGATCCTAATATGTTGCATATATGAACAAAAAATTATGAGATAAGCACAATGTTTTTCAAGGAATGAAGATTTACGGCTAAACCTCAAAAAGGAGGTCTCAATAGTGAGTGCAATAGAAAAATTAACAAATATGGCACGAGGAAAGGTTAGAACTCAAATTTCTAAAGTTTGTAACCAACTGGACAAAACTTGACCTTTTAGATAGTCAGTGTTGTAGCAATTTCCTTTTCTTTACTTTTCCTTTTTTCTTTAGGAGGAGCATAGCTTATTAACTGTCTGAAATCTTTTCTATGATCATAAGTGCCTCAGGAGACTACAATCACACCCACTATGCGTCATAGGGGAAACAGGCTAATAACACAAATTCTCCAAGAGATAATCTCCTTGTTGGGTTACTACAGTCTTACTGCTAGTTTGTCGCACAAACAATTAGAGCATGGATGATACTACAAAGCAATCGAGGATGGCTTCATATATGAAACATACCTTCATGATGTTGATAGGAACTAATGTTCCTAAATAATCCATTATCGAAACTTGAGGATACATTGGAACCATCAACTGTTACTTGAACATCAGAAGTTGTGGACATTGTTGGTAGGTTTTCACCATCATGACCTGACTTATGAATTTCATCTATATGAGAACTTAGATGCGAGTCAACCTCATCCATGTGCATGCTAGATGATGCAGAGGGTTCATGGTCGATAGAAGACCTGCCAGATGCATCTACATACACTTGGGATTCATCAGCTGACTCATCCACTAAGGTCCATTCTTCAAAAGATTCATGCTGAGTGACTACTGTACTTGGCACAGGACCAACCTCTGAAACCTGGAAGACATTAGCTTGTGAGGAATGTTTTTTCTGATTAGTTTCCAATGGGCTAACTGTGGTGGAGATACATCTGTCCTTGCCCTGTGATGTGTTTGGCACAGCTTCTTTATGCGACAAGCACTTGGACACTTCAGCTGCCACTGAAGTTGTGTTAGAAGGTTTCTGTAGAGGCCTACCAATCTTCACAATATCAGCCAATGAAGGTTGACCTGGCACCCCCAACCAGTTTGGCTGTAACGTTGCCGAAGGTTGCGAAGACAAAGAGGTGCCATCAGATAATCCGGGAAAATGTGTTATATTCCCT
Organism: Dracaena cambodiana; assembly: GCA_036321105.1. NCBI lineage: Eukaryota > Viridiplantae > Streptophyta > Magnoliopsida > Asparagales > Asparagaceae > Dracaena > Dracaena cambodiana. Next base: position 30,350,363 of record JAYEPQ010000013.1, read on the forward strand.
AGGGCATCACTATAGCTGCAAAAGATAAAAATACATCAGACGAAAACATTAATAGTGTCCAATAAGAAGGATATCATTAAATGTTACCAAATTCTTTGACATGTGCTCATTTATTTACACTTTGAGCAGCAGACAGACTTACGTAAAGAGAATATGACAGCCAAATTACAATATAACATTTTTTCTTCCAAAAGTGATACTAACAAAAAGGAGCTTCCTCAATCTTGAATCATGCTCCACAGGACCATGGTTTCATGTCTGACCATTTTGATGGGTAAAAGCTTGACTAAATAATCAACCGAAATGATGACAGTGGTGATGGCAATATTGATATCATATGCATCCATGATAATAAAAAATAAAAGCCGAGTACAAGCTCACTGTAGAAAGGTCTGTAGTATGAAAATCAGAAGGTAAATGTTTCTTCAGAATTTCCTATTTCCTCATAGTTTATCGGGAAATAGGAATATAGCTCAGTGTCCAAGTCCCTGTGGCAAAAAGAAGCTGTGCCAAACACATCACAGGGCAATAACAGATTCACCTCCATCACAGGGCAGAACGAGGGAGGAGGAAGCGCTTAAGCACCAAATGTTGCAGTCAGGCTTTAGTTTAATATAACACCAAAGCATTACTTTTTAAAAATTAACAGAAAAAGCGGGGAGAGATAGAAATTTAGGGGAAATGCACAATGAGATTTTTATATTATTTACTTTATTTGGAAAGAAGATATAAATATGAAAGAGATGTTTTTGAATATTTGTATGTTTAGCAGTTTCTGCGGTGATGCACACTGAAGCACTGAAAGATCATACAAGTCATATGCACCATTCAGTCATCAATTAAACCACAAATCCATAGAACCTTAACATTTATTCGCAATCACAAAATAGACTCAGTAAATAAATTTTAAATGTTTCACTAAACAATTACAGAATTTCAGTTAGTAAATGATCTTCAGAATAAAAAGCATGAAACAAACAATTTCAAACTTACAATTAAAACTCCTCATGTAAGAATGCAAGTTCAGAGGGATTTTAGCAGAGGGATGGAGGGAGAGAGAGGAATCTAGGAACAGGGAGAGGTGGCAGGGATCAAATTAAATGGAAAGAAATCAACATACCGCATAAAAGAAGGTTGAAGTTAAATAGATGTCCAATAAACCTACTCAAGAATGTACACCTCCGAAGCCGGTACCCCAGTTAGCCACCAGTAAAGCCTACGAACATGCAGTAAAACGCAATGGATTAACCATGGTGTGGCATTTGGGGTAAGCAGCATTTGGGGTAAGCAAAGAGAAGAGAGATAAAAGATGCAGGGTCCGGAATCAAGATTGGGAAATGGTACAATGGTTGATAAACTGAAATGTCAGGCCCGGTATGAATAGGCTAAGGGTTGGGTTTTTCGACAAAAAGGGCATATAAAGGCAGGCCCATTTCAAGTGAGCAAGTAGACTGAACTGTTCTCATGCCACTTTGCACTGCTTCAGACGCCGAGACGAATTAGATGTGTACCATCAACTAAATCTCCGTTTTTGCCTGAGCAGTGTTACTTGGGGTTAAAAAGACATGCAGCCACTTTAGCAGCCAATTCAGGCACCTGGCACAGAGCTTATATAGCTTTAGGTTGCAGTTGAGAAATTAGAAGAACTTTTGTAGTCATTGAGGGGAAAGCAATACAAATCAAAATATAAACAAGCAGTTGCTAACAAGATTTTTCATAACGATGCTGGTGACTCTGTGAGAGTTTGAATGCCTCGTATTCTAAATATCGGATACTGATGATATACCGGTCAGCCAAATTACATACCGGATACCGGACAGGATATCGCGATATGACCCTAAATACCGAAGTATCATATTGGTATCATACCGGTTAAAAAATAATCATATAAATGCTATATAAAACATATTAAAACACATAAATGAAGTTTATGATACTTACCTTTTCTTATTTGCATTAAAATTACAAATTTGCAGATACCCTTTAGAACATCCGTATATGCACAAAGTGACATATAATCATAAAATTAAGAAAAATAATAATAAAGTTTCATCGGACTACTTCACCTTCAAATGTCCTACTTCTCAATCGATAAAAATTTTAAACTATATATTTTAAACTGCATATTACTACATATTACTTCAACAAATCCTACAATTAAAATGTCCTACATATTAATTCAATAAAAAAAAATTACTACATATTACTTCAACACTCTAATTACTCATACTGAACAAATTCTCAAATCTCAATCAAATTCACTTCAAAATCCCAATATACTCATTAACTTCACCTCAAAATCCCAATAAATTTCATTGTTCGCCCACTGAACCTTTGAATCAATGGGCCGAAATCCATGATTCGGCAGAAATTGGACAAAAAAATTAAAAATTTCAACACAAAACGCAATTAACTTCAGTTAACTATTACATTTATAAGACAAATTGAAGAAAATTGTAACTCTAATTAAAATTAACATGAAATTAACAAAAAATTACTTACCAGTGGGTCGAATCGACTGGCGAAAGTGAAAGTTGGTGGAGGAATTGGCCGACGAAGCTCCTGTTGAAATCGGACGGCCAGCAAGCTCATGTTGGAGGATCAGAGGATGGGAGAAGAGTCGGCGACTCGTCGGATGGGGATCGATCGTTCGCGAGGAGAAGAGTCGGCGACTGATTAGGATTGAGCTCGATCGCTCAATCTCTTCTTCTCGATCGTTCGCAGGAGAGAAAGAGAGTTGGAGAGTGAGAGAGTTTCGGAGAGTGGGAGAAAGAGAGGAGAATCGGTCAATTTGGGAATCTAGGATTAGGAGTCGCTCGTTCCCTCGATTTCACGGGGAAGAGAAAAGAGAGCGAGAGAGAACGATCGAGTGTTCAGTGAATTTTTTCATCCCTTCCGATCCGTTAAGTGGGTTTTATTTCCTAACAGATCGGATTTTTAACCGGTTAACGGGTTTAACCGGCAACCAAAACCCATTCCCATCAAAGCCGATATTGGTGAAGTAGCTTTTTGGAAAATGAGCGACTTTTTAGAAAGTTGGATTGTGATAATCAGCCCATACCAACCGATATTTTTTATCTCGTTACCGGTCGATATATCGCCACGTGGCCGATATATCAGCCCATACCGATCCAAAACGAGAAACGGTAAAATGTTCACCTTCCCGTCTCGTTTCTTTGTATTTTCTGATATACCGGCCGATATTTAAAACACTGGCCTCATCAGCAGTGTACAAACTACAAATTAGACAATAAAATAAGCCTTTTATACTTCCCATGCATACCTCCAAAGCTTTAAACTTATCAAGGGACTCACTTTCAACATCTTGTCAAGAAACACATAATGAAACAACCTGCCTCCTTATGACAACCCGACTTCCTAGATGGTCATTCATCAGCCCCACTCGAGTACACTTAATTATGGAGTTTCCACGGATTCCTCACTCAAAAAGGATAGCTATACTTAACGAGGTCATGGAAACCTATATAAACCACTCTACTTATTGTATATCTAATGTAGGTCTAAACTCACAAGGTGTTTCAATCTACCGGCGCCGCATTCTCGCCATACTCCACCCAGCAATGTTTTCACACCTCTGTCCAACTGCATCACTACCCTCCTCTCTCACTAGCAGTGTGCCAATAACCAAATTGTGCTTCCACGCCTCTGACTGATATCTAGCTTTCATACCAATCGTAACAACCCGCCTACATATCACAATCCAACTTTCCAAAAAAGTCGCTCATTTTCCCACTCAAGCACCCAACTTCCTAGAAGGTAACTCATTGCTCCGGCAAGCTAATGAGAAGGGAAAAAATGGTGAAGTAGCTTCATGTTCATTAAGTTTTCGTTCCCTAGAGAGAATCATGGCTTCCCATGTGGATGGTGATAGTTGGGATAGATTGATGCTGGGAGTTTGTGTGGCATTTCATCGCTCGAATAGACAAAATATCATGTAGCAATGAAAAGCAATGGCAATGTATCAATAGCAAGAGAGGAACTAACAAGCTAAGTTATGTTGACGTGGCAACAGTGGCCTCATTTTTTACCTATATTTGATATATAGGCGAAAAAGATATATCAAGAAATAATTCACCTTCCAAATCCAGGTTAATATCAGCCAAGATCAGAACCCCTTTTCATAATTAAAGAAACCTACTACCCAACCAGTAAACCTATGTACCCAAATACAAAATACATAATGAGAAAGAGAGGATTAGTGTCAATTTGTCTCGAGCCCTTTTCCTCCTTAATAGCCTTATTGATCGAAAGTAGAAGGCAGTAAAGGCAGCAATAAGCATGACACCGCTAGGGGCAAACGGGGACAAAGGATATTCAGTTCAATTTTGTCTTTTTTATTTAAATTTTGGGCTCTTTATTGGTTCATGTCTTGATGCATTTGGAAAAACTTCTACAAACGATTAGCTATTCATAAGCTTAAATGCAAATTCCCAAGTGTCTCAAAGGCATTAAATATGTTTTAAGCAGTTTTGTATGATTTATACAGACAATGACATGCATATTGTTATCTGATATGACCTCCAATATTAAGAAAATATCTCAAGATATCAACAAACAAATGATATATCCAATACAGAACTTCTCTGACCAATGTGTCTATGATATCCAAAATTTGAAACACTTTGTGACAAAGATGTAAGATGGAATGATGATGATGTGTGGTACAAATATAGTTGTAATCAGCAGTAACAAGGTTGGCCTCTTTTATACACATGCTAAACAATTTGTCAAGCCTGCTATGTGATTCCTAAGTATTAATTGCTTTCCAAGCTTGGTCCTCTAGGAATAGTTAACCCTGCAGAAACATATATATTGTACTAATCTCATATTAGATAAGACAAATCGATATTAGAAAGATAAAAGAGTCAAGCCCAATATATGCACCAATACCAGAATCAAAGATGTCAAATCGGGATACATATAATGTATCGTTATCCCTATGTATCATATCATATATCATATCGTATATCAAATCGTAAGATACACTAATCAATATATAATAGGTAAGAAATAAGCAAATAACATATATAATATAATAAACATATGAGTAAATTTAAAGTATAAGTAAACAAATAAGTAAAGACAAATACTTTAGCCCGTAATATGTTAAATATAAATCTATATATATATATATAGACAATTAACATCCAAACGACCACGACCATGAGGTCATTAATCAAAATTATACTATATTAATAAATATGTTACTAAATTCACTAGAAGTTGAAAATTACATTTATTTTCTTCATCTTCGTCTCTTTTACTCCGCATAAACTCCTTTAGTATATTCTAATTTTCCTTCATTTTCCCTCGTTTATTGTTTACAATTGTATTTACGTTAAAAGGTCTTACCAATAATTATACAATAATTTATTAAAGACTAAATATGAGGAATAAATAACTAATTGATCACATCTTCTCTTCCTTTTCTTTGAAGTAGATCCATTGTTTCTCCTTTAACTTAAAACACGCATTGAAATCCATTCAATTAACACCTTTCACTATGTAAAATTCTTATTTTTCATCAATACATTCATAATCAAATTTTATATCCAAAGTCAAATTAGATCATATGTCATTTTTTTTATTGCCTTAGTTACGATTGTATGTTATATTCACAAAAACCAAAATATTGAGCATAAGTTCGTTGTCCCTCTAAAAAGATTTTAAACAAGTAATATAATATCAATTAATCATCGGTTATAGATGTATTCCTATCATCATTCTTAAAAATTTTTATTTTAATTTCTTCATCTTCATCTTTTCAAATCTATATGAATTCTTACCTTTATCGAGATTTTATTGGATAATAAATAAACTCATTAGATACTTGTACTGAGAATCAGTAATTAAATAATTTATATTGACTATAAATTAATAAAATGTCTCTGTTGATGATTTGTTTAAATATTTTTATCACCTAAAATAAGTATCTTGAATTTTGATATTCTCTATTGTTAAATGTCTAATACTTACTTGGAATTTGTATTCCGTATTTAAATCACAAGGTTCATTGGAATGAATTTGAAATCTATTTATAAGCCATTTAGCGTATCGTAACATATCGCATATTTTAAGATACGTATCGCATATCGTAGGATACGCTTACCGTATCGTAAGATACTTAACTCAATAGTAAAGGAAAGATGAGGAAAATTTGTACAGAGAGAGAGAGAGAGATTTTATTCATAGTACCAAGTTTTTCCGTTCTACAGAAAATAGGACGGAGATGCATGAACAAGAAATCTGCTTGTGTGTGTGCGCACACACACAAAGACAGAAATTAAGTGATGTACATATAAAAGAGAGACAAATATATAATGGAGAAAAAAGTTATGAGAGGCATCAAAGAACCACCTACGACAAACAAAGAAACCAATGGTTGGTAAAGTCATAATAAAGTTTTAGAATCATACAACAACAACAAAAGCAACGCCGTTTTGCTACCAAAACTTTGGGGTAGGCTACCCTGAAACAAAAACAACCAAGAAAGTTGCAAATATATGTAAAGCTTATTCAGTCACGAAGGCACATCTCTCGCTAAAGAGAACATAGCACTTTGTTCCACAAAATTGCCACAAGAAACGTTCATATTTTAGTGGAGAGCATTCAAATGCAACAAAATTACCAGAAGATAGTTTCATAGTTTAGTAGAGAGCATTAGCATGCACAATACTGCCACAAGAAAAACCTTTACATAATAGTAGCAAGGAACTAAGCACTGTACGATAAAATAGTTACATAAGTAGCCAATCAAAAACCTAGAGCACTAGCGCATCTAATAACTTTAACAATTGATAAGGCTGGTTGAGGAAGAAATAACCTGGCAAGTAGAAGCTACGGAGCTAACCTGGGAGATCAAGAAGAAAATATGGAAGGGAAAATGTATGAGACAAACATCGTGAGCAGAGGGTTTCACTTAGAGAGTAAGAAACAACAGTAAACCTGCTATGCAGCCTTACTTATATTAAAGGCAAATGAGAACATCAGCAAGCAGATCTGGGTCAAAACAATTCGAGCTAATTGTAAATGCACTGGGAGGGCAATGAAACACATGCTATGTCCAGGAATAAAGAAAATTACTTACAATATTTTTTTTAAAAGAAAAAGAATACAACGGAATCGTCCAATAGTAGACTAAATGGTGGATCTGGTTTCAAGTCTAGATATACCAAGGAACACATAAAATAGAAGGTGTTATGGTGGATCTAAGATATATGCCAACATGTTATCTAGTACATATAATGCAACCTTTTGCATTGTTGTAGTTTGATTGTCTGACTAAGCCATCTTTGGTGTTCAAAAACGCAGCCTATGTGGCCGCTTAATCGTATGTGGCATCAAGCTGCTCAGAAATCAACAAAATCAGCCCATCTATGTAGACAGGGCGATCATTCATTGACCTTGTGAGTATGCAGGTTATGTGCCTGACCTGCTTAATATAGAATGTTCTTTGCGTTTTCGAATTTCAATCATCAAAAAACCCATTACCCGACCTTTGAATTTCCCAATTCTCTCTTGTTCTCACTTATCTAGCCGACTCGTCTCCCTCGACAACTCTTCAATCTTGCTAACTCTCGCTCTTCTATGATTCTCGCTCTCTCACTCTCGCTCCTCTTCCACTCTCGCTCTTTTTTATCTCCTCTTAAAGACTATTATGGTTCTATCGTCGTCAACTTTGTCTCCTCTCTCCTCTCGTGGGCCCATGACTCTCTCTGGCATCGAGCCACCAACGCTCTCCTCTCTTTGGGACTCTCACGGCTCTCTCTCTCTCTCTTAGATTGAGCCCTAGACTCTCTCTCCACCCTCTATTCTCTATCTTCAGAATCCTGAATCTATTGTGCTTCCCCTTCTCCGTGTCAACAAACAATTCGAAATACCTCTCTTTCAAAATAGTCGACTACTCTACAACAATTTCTCGCAGCAACTCCAATCACACCGTCAATTGAAAGCATAAATATTGATTACAATCTCACAATGTTTAATAGATTTTTGATAGATTTTGATTTTAGATGGAGAATGAGTGATAGAGACTGATTTATTGGAAAATTTTATAGGCGTTGATGAATAATTTAGACTTGAGGAATCTAATTTTTAAAAGATTCCCCTTCAGGCGAGATACAACTCTAATCTTTTGATGATCAAGAGTCATGATAATATCATTTAATATTTTAATTGTGCTTTTTCGATACTTGAAAGTTAACTTATACTAGTTAGTATATTTTTTATGTTTTTACATTATTTTTTGGGATTTTATGGATCCAATGCATGCATAATTATGTATTCTTGATTTATTATATTAAATTATTAATATAAAGATATTACTACTTCCGCACAATTCTGCATAATCCATTTAATCATCACGTAATCTGTTTAAGCATTATGCACTTCTGGACCAAATGAATAAAAATGTGTTTTATAACATTGATTCTTGCCTAACAAACGTCCACAAATAACGATACAAGTGTTTGATAATTGTAACTATGTAGTTATTCTTCTATCCTATTTGCTTCTACTTTTTATGATCCCAAGAGCCACTTGTAAATCATCCATGTCATACAAAATTGAGGAATGGAAAAGAAACTAATTTCAAATGGACATCCAATTATAGACAAGTTCAGATAAATTCAAAAATGCCCATCTAATTTTTGTTTGTTGTATGAATATATGCATTATAAAATCTACTTACGGTTGTCAATTTTTCTTAACTTCTATGTATTATTTTTGCGTGAATCCCATTCCAAGTTCACCTTGTGCATGATCTGCATGATAGGTGCAATTGATATGAAGTCATCGATAATTTTAATATTTACCACATGTCCTAAATGTCGCTCATACGTGATCGATCCAACGTGATTTTTTTTTGGTTCATGTAGCCTATCCCAAGTACTTTGGATAAAAGGCTTAGTTGTTGTTGTTGTTGTTGTTGTCCTAAATGTCGCTCATCTAGAAAAAAAATAGCATACCTAAGTATGCATAACTAGGTAAGAAGGCTATAGATAAGAAGTATGTTACGTGTGTGCAATGATAATGGTCTTAAAATGCAAAATTACAATGCATGTGTTGAAGATGTTCTTAAATTGTTGACGTTTAAGTACTTGAATAAGGTTGTTGCAGCGGTACTTTTCACTAAATTTAACACACTGATATTTATGGTGCTAGATTATATCTCTCAATATAACTATTGAAGCGGACGTATGAGTTATGTTGTGAAACAAAGGTTTAAATTCGTCAAAACAATAGCAACATTGGTTTATGGTATCGAAAAATGATAATATGATATATTGTATAGGCAATATCGGACAGAACAGTAAAACATGATAACGTTGGCAATACTTATACCGATATTATGTCTATATGTATCAGATATCTCAAAATCCAATATGACATTCGTGATATGTATGCGATTTGGCTGAAATTTAAAACCACGAGTGAAGCCTTTATCTCATGATTTTGGAGTGTCATAATAACTAGTCTAAGTTTTACTCTGGTTGTCTAATAACGCAAACCTCTGCCCTTATCGTGGCTTCAAACAGCCCGTGAAGAGATATGGAAAGCACAGGACTGGATGGGAACATGCAGTGATCACTACTATTTTTATCAATCAGACAAGAAGCCATTCTCGTCCATTTAGTACTTATTCACTAATTAAAATACCAAAAGCACATTATTATTATCAAATTTCTTCAACTCCAAGTAGCGTCAAATTAAATAGCAATAATATTCTAAAAAACACTTTAATTATGCAAGCGGTCCGAAAGCACATAATGCTTGAACGGATTCCATAGAGATCAACTGAATTATGCGGAATACATATCAATTTAATAATACTTAAACATGCATGCATTGAGTGCTAGAAAGATATTAGGAAAATGCATATGAATTCCCCAGCTTTGCTCAGTAACAAACCAATAACATAATCTTATACTCAAACTCAAATCAAAATCCACTTGATACCTCCAATTCTACGGTCTTAATTTCAAGTTCTAATCAAAATCTCAAATATAATCTAAGATTAATAGTGAGTCTCAGGGACGAGAATAGAAGGTCAAGAGGTTGAGAATTTTGGAGAGAGAGTCCACGAATACAAGAAGCTGAAGAGAGTCAGCGAGAGGGAGGGGCGAAAGGAGAATGATTCACGAGAGCGAGAGGCTAAGAAAAGGGAGTCAACAAGAGGTAAACTGAGAAAAAATTCCAAGAAAGATAACTCGTCGAAAGAATCTCGCCGATAGCCAGAGCGAGTCTCGACGAGAGTGGGAGATGCATCAGATATGGCAAGAGACGAGTATGATCGACGAATCGAGGAGAAAGGATGAGAGGAAAGTTGGCAAGAAGTTCATAACACGTGTGTGATGGAGAGAATTGGAAAAAATCATATCTCCCATAATCCTAAAAAGGTAATAAAGATAGGGTATTGGTTTTTTATGTTTTGAAATCTGGGAATCCATCAATAATCTAAACGTATTATGCGGGTTATGTGGGCACATAACCCGTATAACCTACAATACCCGCCCGTTTACAAGGTTATCTGCATTATAGTGGTGATTTTTGGATTATCTATGCGGTCTCACTCTGCATTCGCTTATGCGGTTGCATAAGCAGCTGCATAAAGCAATTTTTTGAACACTGGATAGAAATTAGTATAGCCTAATTATCACAGTAAATCGAAGCGAATGAAATAGCAAAGACAGAAAATAAATAATTTTAAATTGAGTGTTCTTGGTTGGCCCAAATAAGAGGTCCCAGAAACATGTTTGAGCGTAAAGCACCAGTTATTTTAGTCACCAAATTCTAATACATTCAATATGGCAGATATCTTATTTACTGTAAGATCACATAGTAACATTCGTTTATATGACTAGAATATTCATGACTAATCAAGGAAAAAAAAAAGAATTCAAATTAGGAGATATCTCTTTCTTGTAAAAGATTGACTACAGTCCAAATATTACCAATACTGACCTTGAGGGTGCTAACATGGATGAGTTACTAGTTGTTCCTTGAGAACCTAAAACTGATGAAGTATTGCTCACCCTTGCCCCATTTTCTTTCATTTGTATGTGTTTACCACGAGTAACTCCGGCATCTAACAGGTAAAAAAAAAACAGATAAATGGGTCGCAAATAATGTAAAATACTCAAAAGAGCACAAACTACAACAAGCACGTACCATCAGAGCAAGATTCACTGCGTCCTGTTTGGGCAGCACCACCCCTAACTCCTCGACCGGAATAACTGTTCGTCTCCCTTTGAGACCTAGATTCGCCAGTTACTTTAATCTAAAGCACAGAAGGAAAAGTTGAAGCAAGCATGCATGTTAATCCTTAAATACATTCTACTAATGTCAAATGACTTCAAAATATTTTCAGCTTTTAAAGTATCAAAAGTTTATAGGAACAACAGTTGAATCAGATTTAAATAGGCATCAAAATAGTCATCAGATAAGTAACAATGGTTAGTGGATATAGACCAAAGAAAAGACAAAATAAATGCTCAAATAGTATAATAGCATCTTACTTGAATAAAGTTATTTGACCAAGCAAGTACAGTACTACAGCACATTCAATAGTGGATAAATCCAAAACGCCATGTTTATATAATGCCTCCATACGCAACTCAGCAAAAAACTGAGTTATATTTTAGTGCTTGTGGGTCTAAATAGTTTATTTCATACAAAAAGAATCACATATAAGAGCAGTGAGGGGAAAAACAAAAGAAACATCCATGAATGAGTTTATGAAACAGAAAAAGCAGAAGATACTTGAACATGCACTTGCCTCCTTTTTCTTTTCACGTTTGCTCTTCACCTCATGAAATGTATCTGCACAGTTGACAACCACAAATAGGATGTAAAATTTACCAGTATAGAAATTTAATGTGCATGAGTAAAGAAAAACTTACACAACAAAAAATGCTATAGGAGCAAAAGTTAAAAAGGATAAATAATGCTTGAAAAAATTATAAGGTTTGGATTAACAAATCTTGCTAACTTTTGACCTAATCAAACGCCATTCCAACTTCGGTTGATTGATTCAGCAATGCAGCAAATAAGGGTTGACAACAATACAAGAGAATTGGTACTAGACACAGAACTCTCCCCGACATTCTGTTTCTTTTTGTGTTACGAATGCCTAAGAGCTAGTATAAATCCATTCAAAGTAATCCAGGACACATTTTATACTACAAGAAAACCAAGAAATTTCTGTTCTTTACAGGAGTAGAACAAATGAAACAAGAAAACTAGGCCAAATGAATGAATAAGATAATTCACAAAACACAGCAATGATGAAGGATTCAGAACATAATCAAGAATTCTTCAAATAATCAAGGCATTTTATCTTGTTTCAAATCTTCATTGCCTTTCTACTATTATGCAAAAGATCCTTGGGTGATATAATTCTTTAAATAACATAACTGATTCAAAGAAACTAGGAATTAACAGTACAAAAACCTATATCATTGTACTTCTTTGATTTAAACTTAGCCTACAACCAAAAGGTTGAAAATAAAACAGCTAAAAACCATCACCACGTTCTATTTCTTCACTTAGTTTCAATTTGCTAAAAAATTATCCAATCCATTAATAAGCTATAGCTTTCAGCAAACAGAAAGCTTTTACACATGGTGAAACTCAATCCTCATGGTAATAAAAAAATAAGCAAAGAACTAAGGAGCCATTATATAAGCCAACAGATTCACTGCATTCTGTATCATTCTACATATCCAATTCCTGAAACTAATCAAGTGCCACATTGTTATACAAATTTAGGAAGTCAGCTTTTACAGCCAACCCACTTCCCAAATTGCGAAACACATGCGCAAATAGCAAAGCACCTATTCTGGTCAACATCGACTCATATTCAACACCTATTCAGATCACAGACTCATAATTCACGAACTCAACAATCATACTATGGCAATTACATTCAGACCCCATATAGTATGGTGATACTATAACTTATTACCCTTCAAGTTCAAAAATCTTACTTAGATCCCTGAACCATTAGCAGAGCTAGTCAACAAAGAGATATTATCACCTTGTTTTAAATTAATCTGTACTACAATAACAGCAACAACAACTAAGCCTTTTATCCTAAGTATTTGGGGTAGGCTACATGAACCAAAAAAGAATCACGCCGGATCGATCATTTTGATAGTCCCTCTCCATTCATTTCTATTAAGTAATATCTCCTCATTTAAGCCTCTAGAATCTATAGCTTTTCGTATCACATCCATTCATATTTTCTTCAGTCTTCTCTTCGTTCTTTTAACTTCTCCTACATTGATAAACTCCCCTCGTCGAACTGGTGCATTTGTAGGCCTATATTGCACATAACCAAACCATCGTAAGCGATTTTCTCGCATCTTCTCATCGATGGAATCTACACATACCTTAGTACGAATATCTTCATTTCTCACTTTATCTCTTCTAGTGTTGTCGCATATCCAACAAAGCATGCGCATCTCTGCTACACTTATTTTCTCTGAATGACGTTTCTTTATAACCCAACATTCTGTATCATAATAAAGCTGGTCTAATAGCAGTTCTATAAAAAATTTCTTTCAGTCTTAACGAAATGTTAAGATAGCATAAAACTCCCGTTGCACTTCTCTATTTCAACCGGCCAGCTTATATCCTATGGTTAACATCATTATCGATCTCTCCATCATTCTGAATAATAGAACCCAAATACCTAAAATGACTGTTCATTTGTATATTTTGCCCATCCAGTTTTACAGCATTATAATCTATGCTCCGTCGTTTACTAAATTTACACTCCATATACTCTGTTTTAGACCTACTTAGTTTAAAACCTCTAGATTTTAATGTGAGCCTTCATAAGTCTAACTTGACATTCACCTCTGCTCTTGTCTCATCAACTAAGACAATATCATCAGCAAATAGCATACATCAAGATATCTCATCATAAATAACTCTAGTAAGCTCATCTATCACTATAGCAAATAAGAACGGGCTCAATGTAGATCCTTGATACAATCCAACTGTGATAGAAAAATCACTTGTTAAACCACCACATGTTCTGATATTGGTCACTACTCCATCATATATGTCCTTAATTATGTCAATATACTTTATGGGAACTCTTTTCTTCATACCAAATTATCTCTCGTGATACCTTATCATAGGCTTTCTCTAAGTCAATAAATATCATATGCAAATCTCTATTTCTCTCTTGGAATCGCTTTATAACTTGACCAAGTAAATGAATAGTTTCTGTCGTCGATCGTCCCCGCATAAATCCAAACTGGCTCTCCGATATTTTAACAGTTTACCACAATCTATGTTCAATTACCCTTTCCCAAAGATTTATAGTGTGACACATGAGTTTTATTCCCCGATAGTTAGAACAACCTGAATATCACATTTATTCTTATACAGAGATACTAGGGTACTCTTCCTCCATTCATATGGCATTTTCTTAATTTGCCAAATCTTATTAAAAAGATCTGTCCGCCACCTCACACCAATCCCTCCTAGGTATCTCCATACCACTATAAAAATCTCATCTGGAACAACAGCTTTACTTGATTCCATCATCTTTAAAAACTCTTTTACTTCAGATTTTTTAATTCTACGCATAAAGTTACAATTTATATCCTCACATTGAATAGAAAGATCTCTCAAATTTTGAGTAAAACTACCATTATATAATCTATCAAAATACTCTTTCCATTTTTCTTTAATCTCTTCATCTCGAACTAGAACCATATGATCCTCGTTTTTAATACACTTTACAGTATATAGGTCTCTAGACTCTCTCTCTTATTCGAGTAATTCTATATATATCCTTTTCTTCCTCTTTATTATCCAACTTCTCGTACACTTATTTATATAATTTAGTTTTTGCACACCGAACAGCTTTCTTAGCCTCCTTCGCTAGTTTATACTTCTCAAAACTTATTCCAATATTATTATTATTTTTCTTCAAATCTCTATAAAGAACTCGCTTGATCTTAATAGCATTTTTTTACCTCTTCATTCCACCATAATATATTCTTACATGGTGGAGCACCGCCTCTCGACTCACCAAATATATTTTTAGTTATCCTCTTAATGCAGTTAGCCATTTTGTTCTATATTATATTAGGATCATCATGATCATTTCAATATGTTTCTTGTACTACTCTATCTACAAAATCTTTTTGATTACTTTCTAATCGCCACCACTTAATCTTATAATCTAACTTATACTTAATCTTTCTAAGTCTCTTTCTAATCTGAATATCTAAAACTAAGAGTTTATATTAGATAACTATACTATCAGCTGGCACTACCTTGCAATCGATACAACTAGCTCTATCTACTCTCATAGTTAAAAAAAAAAAAATTATTTGGTTCGCACTCAATCCACTTTTAAAAGTAATCAAATGAGAAACTCTCTTTTTAAACTAAGTATCCACTAAAATCAAATCATAAGACAAAATAAAATTTAGAATTGAATTACCTACTTCATTTCTTTCTCCAAAACCAAATCTTCCATGTACACTATCAAATCCATTACAACTAGTTCCTACATGCCCATTGAGTCACTATTAATAAATAGTTTTTTTCTAACGGGTATTCCTTATACTATCTCATCTAGATCCTCCCAAAATTGATTTTCATTGAATTCATCAAGTCCTACTTGTGGTGCATAAGCACTAATGATATTAAAAATCTCTCTATCTAAAATAAATTTAACTAATAAAATTCTATCATCTTTCATTCTAACCTCCACTACATCCCCAAGTAATTGTTTATCTATGATTACACATATCCCATTACGATTTTTATCTCTACTCGTATACCAAAGTTTATAATTCCAAGGTTCTATGACTTTAACTTTCTCACCTACCCACTTAGTCTCCTATACGCACAAAATATTAACCCTCTTTATAATCATAGCATCAATTAACTCTGCTAATCTACCTGTAAGAGAACTTATATTTCACGATGCCAACCGAAATCTATATTTATGTTTATTAGCTAACTTCTTTACCCCCACCCGCTCATTAAGATGTGGGAATTCTCTTAAATTTGACACCACATCCAAGCGCCGACATGGCGCATCGCTTTTCGGTGACGATTTAGCAACCCTCACACATTTTTCACTACACCCGGGCTCCGATATAACGTGTCGCTCAGTAGGAAACTCTCTAACGAAATTCATATTTTGACTCATATCATAATATGTGATAATATTTTACGCAAGCTGTCACTGGCCTAGCACAACTCTCCTCTTTTATTCTGACTTGGAATAGACAGTAAAAGGATAATTAATCTGCACTCTTTTTTAATCCCAAGTTTTCCCTCTTCTCCCTCCTTAAGAATCTAACCTAAATATGGGAAGCTCCCCCACCCACTTCCTTGCAGTTATACCCAGGTATCTTCTGCCCCCCTCCCTCTCTAGCCCAAACAAATTGTTCTTGTTGTTGTGCATGTTTGCACTGAAGCAGCTGCTATGCAACCATGGACAACAGCAGCAACTGCTGTGCCGCTATGCATGTTTGCACAGCAGCAACAGCAGCGGCAACTGCTATGCATGCTTTCGCCCTCTGCCCTTCGCCCTTCACACAGAGAGATATGTAGAGATAACACCTACAGTAGGACGACAGCCCAAAATCAATAGCTTTCAATGTCGAATCCTCCTCCTTATTCAAGAACAAGAAATTAGTCATTTATGCAGAGTATGGCTGCCAGTTTCCTCACTAATATGGCTGCAGTTTTGGAAACATTAGTCGTTTATGCAGAGTATTTGATAGTTCTCAAGAGAAGGACGTAGTTTCATGGAGTTCAATGATAAAAGCTTATTCATGGAATGAAAACGCAAAGGAGGCTCTCGATCTATTACAGCTGATGGGAAGTCAGAGACGATACCCAATCATATCACTTTCCTTGCAAAATTATCTGCTTGTAGCAATGTAGGCTTTGTAGATGAAGGGAAGGAGTTGTTCAGATCAATGGAAAAAGAGTATGGCTTAATGTTTCGCATGTATGGTACTTATTTTTTGCTGAGCTTGGCTTTTGAAAGATGCATACCATCAAAGAAGAATGATATGCCAAAGAAGTGCACGAATCCTGTGCTTTGAGGAAGCTTACTGTATGCCAAAGGAGTGCATGAATCCTGTGCTCACACTAAAGAACCCTCGCATAGAAAGTATCGCCTTCGCCCTTTGCCTCGTGTAACTCTAACCCCACAGTCCTTTTCAGAAAGAAACCCCCAACCTCCCCACTATTCTTTTCAAGGGTAAAAGTGTCCTTTCATTGCACGTGGGCCTCACGTGCTATCCGGAAAATTCTATTTGCACCCTGCAACTTACTCCACGCCCTAGTTACTCTTTACACCAGGCTTCCGTTTTGAAATATGAGCAATTTACTCTCAGCGCACAAATTATTTTCCAATTTTACCCTTCACTCCCTTTAACCTCCTTCGGCAGAATTTTCTCCCAAATTCAACCGACAAACCCCGTTCTTCCTTCCCGACCCACCACCGGAGCCGTCCCCACCGTCGCCGCCTCTTGATCGACCGCCGCTCTCCACTGTCGGCCCAAATTCTATTGCCAACCCCCGCCTTCCTTTCCCGGCCTCTACTGACGTGCCGTGGGGGGCGTTGTGATGGAACTCGCCGCGGTACAAGTCGCTGTTGGGCAGCGACTTCTCCACTACCGCCGCAACTAGAGGAAGATCACTGTGATCCTGTGGGGCCGAGAGGATCTGACGGCCCTGCGCCTTGAATTTTCCTCCGCCTTTAGTTTCCTTTTTGGCTTGTTGGTGTTCTTCGTTGAAAACTGAAATCTGTCGCCTCATTGCATTATTTTTTCCTTTTTTTTCACCAATGATCTTTAGATCTAGTTCTGAGTAAAATAGATGAAGGAATGAGAGCACCAAAATTGTGTTAAGAGAAAAAAAAAAAAAGTGAATGAGTAAGAGATGAGATTGCTGCCTTGATTTGCTTTAGCGGATAGAGTTCTTGGGAACGTTGCAGAGAGGAGAGAGTTGGTGGCAAATGACTAATGTGTCTTTTGGGGATTTTTAATAAGTTTTAGATTGGGATTTATAAGGCTAATTTAGTCCAAAAAAATAATTGTAAACTTATAATTATTTGTAAATTTTAAAATAGTGCGTCAAGAGTAATTTTCAGTGTGCAAATAGAATTTCCCGTGCTATCCCCCTAAACGGACCTCAAGCTCCAGTTGCTCTCCAGGAGACTAAAGTGAAAGTTTTAAACTTGAAAGATAATAAGTAATAGTATCCCAATACTATAGGAGATCTGAGTATAATTAGCCCTAAAAAATAAGCAAAGAACTAAGGAGCCATTGTACAAGCCAACAGATACACTGCATTCTATATCATTCTACATATCCAATTCCCGAAACTAATCAAGTGCCACATTTTTATACAAATTTAGGAAGTCACCTTTTACAGCCAGCCCACTTCCCAAACTGCAAAACGCAAATAGCAAAACACCTCTTCTGGTCAACTTTGACTCATATTCAACACCTATTCTGATCACAGACTCATAATTCACGAACTCAACAATCATACTATGGCAATTAGATCACATTCTATTCCTTTCAACAATTCCAATTCCTAAAACTAACGACAATTCAATTGACAAATAAAACATTAAACTTGCACACACACAAAAAAAAAAAAAAAAAAAAAAAAACCTTTACACAATTGAAATAGCTCAAGAAAAGAAGTCTAAGTAAATGGACATACTTGCTTTCTTAAATTTTAAACTATTATACTTCAATCCTCGCCACAGTCATTTTCTCACGTATTCAAATCGATAAAATTAACCAGGAAAAAAGCACTTTTGCCCAAAACCAAAGATCTACTGCCTATACTTCCAAAAACCCAACAAAAATCCATTCCTTCTCATAAATAACGAAATAAATAGCTAAATCCAGCTGGCCTCCACCAAGAAATCAGAAATGCAAAAATAAAAATAAAAATTAGAACTTTTTGCCCAAAATCCTAGCCCCACCTCCCATATTAATCCACGCTTTCTCGAAAGAAAAAGCTGCACTGCATTAATTTCCCTCCAAAATTCCCAATTTCAATTGTAACCTCTTCACCAGCCTCCCAACCCTTCCCCCCACCCAAAAAAAGAAAAAATAAATAAAAAAATTACACTCCGCCGAATCCAAAGATCCCACTTAAAACACCCACCCAAACCCTCAAAAAAAAAAATCCAATCTTTCCCATAAAGAACGAAATCAAAAACCAAAATAATAAATGAAAAACGCACACAAAGCGCGCTCACCTTGGGTGAGCAATCTAGAGACAGTCTCATTGGGGTCCATATTGCACTCTCTCAGCATCGCGTAGATCTCCTGCTCCGTGCAGTTAACGATCTCCTTCAGATTCTGCACCGTTTCCCTCATCTTCGACGGAATCGAAGCAGCCGAAGCCGAAGAAGATTTCTTCCCGCTGCTCATCTCTCTCTCTCTCTCTCGAACTCGAACTCGAACTCGGAAACAAAACCCTCGCTTTTTCCTCTCGCTCGCCCGCCCTCGAGTGAATAAAAAGAGAGAGAGAAGGAGGCTGTTTATTTTGTATTTATTAAGAGGGAAGGGGTTTCTTTTCAAGCAAAGACGAGGGAAAGAGAGAGAGGGAGAGAGAGACCCCTGCCTCAAGAGGCCTGATTCGATAACGATTGAGAAGAAAGCCATTGGACTCTATTGCCCACCGTCGGATGTGTGCAGGAGGGAGTTTTGAGATTGAGATAATTGATAACTATTGGGGGTGGGTTTCGGTGCCTAGCGTAAGCCTGGCAAGGGGAATCTGTAAAGTCAACACCGGGAACGTGCACCGCATTTTTCTTTGTGAGCCTCATTTTCGCAGTGAGCACCAGGTATTGTAAAAAGCTGGTGCTTTTTTCTAACTACTCGACCGTCGATTTCTGCCAATCCTCGCTGTCCTAGGAGCGACAACGCCGCTGATTAGCCGCCCCAAGAGCGACGATGTCGTTGATTAGCCGCCGCTAGCCTTCACCCCTGATTCGTCATCACGATCGACCACCAGGTAGGTAGGGCAGAATAATATTAAGATTAGCTGTCGACTAGCCTTCGCTCCCGCTAATTATGGTTGTGAGGTCCCTGAATCTTTGAGTCTTTGTATTAAGAACATGCCTAGTTAGGTAGGGCAGAATAATATTGTTGGCGAAAAATTCTGGAGTCATCTGTCAAAAATAAAGCAGATCCGCAAATTTAAGGTTTGAGCTCCGCAACTCAGCAGATCCGTGAACCTAAAGTTCAATATTCGCGACCCAGTTACGACATAATAGATCCGCGAATCTAAAAATTGAGATTCGCGATGCTATACATAGCTTCCGGGGAAGGGTTTAATACAAAGTCACCCGACCCGAACAAGGAAAATTGCCACCTCAGATCGTAGAGCCAACTGCCGAACGAATGTAGCGGCATTATTTCGATCGTGGGGATAACTACCTAACGAATATGACGGCACTTCTCGAGTAGTGGGGCTAACAGTCAAACGAATGAGACGGGGACATTGCCCTAAAACTCCTATAAAAAGCAGAAAAACAAAAAGAGAAGGGATCGATCATCTTCTTCTAAAAATTACCCTTTGTGATCAGAAGTCCAAAACCTTTTTGCCAACTAAAAGAGTTTGTGCGGAGTGTCAACGGAGAGCAAGATCGTCCTCCACAGCTAGTTCAGAACCCAGTTTTAAACAAAGAGGAATTTGATTTTTACTCATTTTTTATAAACGGAAAACCGTTGAAATCGTAATCCTTTATTAAAATAGCTCAATAGAGAATTATTTACAATTTTATGGTAAACAAATATAGGTCTCTGAATCTTTGTATTTGACAGTGAAAAGATTTTGAGTAAAAATGAGCAAAAAAAAAATTTGATCTTATATTTTGTTAATGTTAAACTACTCGAAGTTAGGATTTTTTAGAGGTGTGATACTTTACATGTATTGATTTATTGTTTGGAATTTTTTTGGAAAATAAATTTCTTACTTTTAGATGTTAGAGTAAATTAAAATTGTTATTTGTGTAATTTATGGTAATGTGGATTTTGGAATCAAGTAGTTAGGCATGTTCTTAACCAAAGAAGAAAAAATTACACCAATTGGCTTCTATATGCAGAATTATTTTCTAAATTTGTTGTGTAGTTCATAGTTTATGCATCACAATGTATAATTATACTGTCAAATTCAGATGGATCAATCCCAGTCATGAAGAATTCGTCCTTCAGTATCATATAGACGGAAGAAAATTCCATCAAAGTCACCAGCCAATCAAATCACCGAAGAAGTCCAAGACGAGCCGGTTGTGTCGCATAACATAGCGTACATCACGGCGGGAGAGGCAGAGAAAGATGTCCCACATGTTATTGATGGGGAACCGACAGATTTGTCAGTTCTTAAGAGTTTTAAGACTCATGTTGTTTATTTTATCAGTAATAATGAGATAATAACAATATATTCTGATCGTCGTTAGTTTATTATAGCTCTAATTTCTTATGAATTTACTTTTAATACAGGAGAAAAATCAATTGTGCTACATAAATCACACCAAAAAAATCATTGTATGACCGTTACGATTGAGCCAACCCAACACACCTTTCATTGAGATTATTAAGAACTCTTCTCTCTACCCATTGGTTCAGTGTTTGTACTCCTATATAAGCAGCATCGAGATCTCAGCCTTCGTTGAGAGGTGGCATCCAGAAATCAATACTTTTCACGTGCATTTCGAGGAGATTATAGTATCGCTGGATGGCGTCGTGTGTCTTCTTGGTTTGCTAGTAACAGGGAAGTCTTTCTCTTTGCCTGATTATGATGATCCACCATTGCCTATTGACTTATTAGTTAGTTCATTGGGCGTAAGTCATAGTGAAGCCAGTGATGAGTTAAACCAAGATTTGTTGGCGTTGATTTGTGTTTTGTAATATTTTTTAGTGTTCTGTAATGTAACTAAGAAATAACTTTGTTCTGCCGCCATTGAAGTATGTTTTGTAATATTTGTTAATGTTTTGTAATTTAATCGGAAGAAACCCTGTTTTCTGTTTTGGTGTATATCTATCACGTTTCAAAAATTATCTATAACACATTCCTTGTTGGTTAATATATTTCATGTTGATTATATTCATATAGGTTAGGTATATGTAAATTATTTGTTTGTGTGTTGTAAGTCTTCATATAGAAATTCAAAGTCACATTGTCAAATTCTATCCAGCATTCCCGCCCCATCCAATTAAATAAACTATCAGGGGTGTGAATCCCGGATGATGTATAGACTGTCCAGGGTGTACATATCGGATAGTTAAGTTTTCACAGAAAAGGAAAAGTTCACTGCCCAAAGTTGAAACCCCATTTTCCCCTTTAACTGTCCGAGATTAAAACCCCATCCCACTCTTTATCTGTCCAGGGTTCAAACCCCGTCCAAAACTTGAAAGGGTCGGGGATTAGGAACCTGGACAGTAGGGTTCAAAAAACTTGAACTCGCTATTTGGTGGCAATTTGTTTTAAAAAAAACTTTCAAAAACACAAAATAAATTCGTGCTCTTAAAAAATTAGACTATTTACTTGAAATTTCTTTACTACATATCTCTAAACATGGAGAATTATCCGAAAAAACCAAACTTCTATTACTTATCTTCATCTTCTTCAACGTTTAAAATCCACAGTCCAATGAATTCTTATCCTTCTTTTTACACTAAAATTAACTCCAAATCCACAACGAAATCAAATAAAATTACTCCAGAGTGAAGAAATCTAGAGGATTAGGATTTTTTTTTTCTTTTTTTCCCTCCGCTAGCGTCGCGCAGGAGGGAAAATAGAGCTCGCAAGGGAAATTGTTAAGTCATGGTACTCACCGGGAAATGTTCATGCCTTTTTTTGTCCAAAAAAATTGTGGCACACTTGTAATTATTTCGAATTTTAGTCATTATGCTCACTAACAAAATGTGGTGTGCATTTAGAATTACCCAGGCACACGTCAATTCTTCAGGGACACACTCCTTTTAACGGCACACCCTTCAAATTTGAAAACTATACTTTTTCAGAGAGACACATCTACTTTTCTATAATACTTCTGTTACAAAATTGTAACCCTCGTCATGGACACGCCCCTCTCCCGATCGACGCCCCCACCCTCCCCCCTATGAGCCCTCGTTTCTAGAGGAGTTAGTTAAAACCAAAAAAAACGATTGAAACTGATGAAAAAACAAAACCGAACCGAACCAAAATAATTCGGTTGGTTTTTTATTACAAACTTTAAAATCTGAAACTAAACTGAACCGAACGATTATTTAAAAATTGTATATTAATGCATACATATATGTATATATAGGGGCGGACCAAGACATTCGAACTAGAAGAGGCAGAGTTGGATAGAGTTATTTGTGGGTCGAGCTATCTGAACAACTTGTCGAGGTGCAGAAGGCGAAATTTTAAAATTGATGATTTTGGAGGGTAAATCTTGAAAAAAATTCAAAATTTAAAATATAATAGGTTTTTAAAAAAATGATCGGGCCAACTGCCCTCCCTCAATTCCATGTGGGTCCACCCATGTGTATATACATATAATATACATGTACGCCACATATACACACATATACATATACATAATATAGATAACAAATTCAATAATTTTTTAATATACTTATTAAAGCAAATAAAATTATAATTTTAAGTATTTTATTCAAAATTAAGTTTTTAGGCGAACCAAATTGGACCAAATTAGTTCGGTTCGGTTTCGGTTTTAGTTTTAATTATTAGTTGGTTCGATTCGATTTTGTCAAAATTGATAAAAATTGAATCGAAACTAACATATGCAGCACGGTAATGGACGTGCAATTTTTGACTATTTCTATATAAAATTATGAATAAAAAAATAAATATTTTATTTTTAATTTAAAATTTTATATAAAATGTATCAAAATTTATTTCGTAGAAGCATTCATTTACATCATATCATTGCTTGCTCCTACTAGTTTCCTCGGGAGTTTCCAAAGGAGCACACCAATTCTCCAAGTACTAGATAGTACTAGATTGTGAAATTTTGGTCGGGCTGAGTCCTGAGAAGTGGGCTCACTAGTAAAAACGGTGTGCTCCGTTGGAAACTCCCGTTTCCTCTCGACGACCAACGCGCCCTAACCAACCCTACCTCCTCCCTCAACCATGGCGACCGCTCTTCACTTTGGTGATATCCCCTTTAACATCCCGTTCTGACGTCCTCGACACCTCCCCCTTTGTCGGCCTCTCCGCCCTCGACCTCTACCACTACCTTATATAGCATCGCACCTTCTCCCCTTGACTTTACCCTTTCCCTCATAATCCACTACTTTGGCCGCTGGCCACGACTTCAAGGCCGTACAGCAGCTCCTCTCCATGATGACCAAGGTAAAATCTTTATAGCAGCTCCTCTCCATGATGACAAAGGTAAAATCTTTATAGCAGCTCCTCTCCATGATGACCAAGGTAAAATCTTTCTCCAGGTTTTGATGAAATTTTGGTTCTGTAGCAATAGACTCGAATTGGTGATTCATAGTTTTAGTTTAGAAATATTGGGTAATTAGTTAAGAATTTGAGCTAACTGGTGAACAAATTGAGTTAATTAGTTAAAATTTTTAGTAAATTACTTAGAAATTTGAGTTATTCCTATTTGAAATTCAATTTATTCGAATTAATTAGAATGGTTAATTAGTAGGAAATTATTTAGAAATTTGATTTAGTAGTCAGAAATTTGAGTTAAGAAGCTAAAAATTAGAGAAATTTTTGCTTTAAAAGTTAATTATATGTAATGAAATACCATTTGCTCACTATTAATGAAAAAAATTGTGAATTAGGAAGTAATTTATGAATAATTTTTAAAATTTAATGGCATGTAGATGAATTTGATGAATTCATGGGTGAATACTCTGTAACTTCTTGTATTTGTGTAGTTAGATGAATTCATGTAAAAATTTACTCTTCATTAAATTAAAAAGATGAAATTAGAAGTTGTATTATATTGTGATAAAATGTAGAGGATATTGGAAAAGGATTCCCAAGTCAGATAGAAAGAAATATGAATAAAAGAAATAGGTTATGGAGATAAATCACTATACGCTCGAATTTAGGGAATTCCTTTCCATTGCCATTTGAATTGATTACAGCAAAATAAAAAATGAAGTACAATTTTTTTGATTCGGATTACATATGTAAGGAAAAGAGATAACTCTGTTTTCCTTTGATAACTCTGTTTTCCTTTTCATTTTGTGGGATCTTTGACAGTGGTGGAAGGTTATTGATGTCTTCCATTGACGATTTGGATGCACACTGATTTTGCAGCTTGAAGCTCTCTGGTTCTCTTGTTCTGTGGCATGAAGCTGGAGGATAAGCCGGAACTCTTGAAGCACTATAGTTTTCGCTTCTCTGGTTCTCTATGTTTTTCTCTGTCTCTGTATCTCTAGATCTAAGTGTCTCCTCCTCTTTTTTCTCTATTAGATATGGCTTTTTACAACCTTCTGGAAACGTAACCATCCCTCTAATCTCTCTGTAAGTATCGTGAGAGGTTGCAACGAAATGCTATGGATCATTATAACAGACTCCCACATGGAGCAGAGTGTATGAAGCGCTCGGAGTGCATGCACACTAAGGAACACGCGCTCATTGCGCTAGGCACGTGCTCACTGCGCTAGGCACGCGCTCAGCGTGCCCAAGCATGCGCGTGGTGCCAGGTGCGTGCCTAGACACGCGCGCTCTCTAGGGCATGCACGCACTTGATTGCGCGCAACCCTGGGTGCGCGCTGCCTCGGGAATGTGCAGTCTTGGGAGGACAAGCACCTCCTAGGTGTTCGCACTTACCTAGGTGTGTACTGCCATGAGCACGTTGTCCTTGGTGGGCGTGCTCCTGGACATAGGATATGCTTGTCTAGAGGCGTGTGCTCCTCGACGCCTAGGCACGTGCTCCGCGGTGCGCGTACCTAAGTGCTCTTAGGGGTTGTACGCACCTCAAAGACGCGCTTGCTGGGATGCACATGCTTTTGAACATGGGATGCGCTTATCTGGAGGGCACGCGCTCCTCAGTGCACGCTCCACAGCGCCCATGGGCATGCTTCTTGGTGCGCACCCCTAGTTGCACTTCTGGGTTGAGCGTGCTTAGGAGGTGTGCTCTTGCCGAGGACGTGCGCGCTCCTGGGCATGGATGTACTCGTCTGGGGGGCACGTGCTCCATAGTGCGTGCTTCGCGACGCCTAGGGATGTGCTCCTCGGCGTGCGCCTCTAGTTGCACTTCTAGGTTCCGAGCGCTTGGGAGGTGCGCGTGTTGGTGATGTGCGCTCCTCGGCGCACAGGCGAGCACTCCTAGGTGCGCTTCGCCCTTAGGTGCACTCCTTAGGGCTCTCTTTCGGATATGGGTGTGTGACGCTTTTGTTTCAGCTAATTGTTCTATTTTTTAGTACCTACAATCATATTGGTTTATAGATATGATCCGAGACAATGTTGTTTTCTTCACATATTCTATAAAAAATTCTTTTGGTTCATTGACACCATTAGAAGTTTACGGAGCTATGAAGTTCAAAAAAAAATTCCTTCATATCAGGAGCAAGAACTCCTCAAGTGTTTGAACCACATAATGAAGATTAAGAAATAGTCATCGGTGTCTCTTAATCAACAACAACTAAGCCTTTTATGCCAAGTACTTCGAGTAGCCACATGACCAAAAGAGAATCATGTCGGGTTAATCACATTGATAATCCTTCTCCAATTAATGTCTCATCATCCTAACATACAATTCATAAAGTTGATCCGTAACTGGACCTTTCATCTGGTTGATTACTCGTATTGATATCAAAGCAAAATAGAGATAGCAGAATAATTTGAAAAGTGGTATCTGGAAACATCGGGGTGGAAATAAAACACCACTTATATATTTGTTTGAGTTTCAACAAAGTTGTAATCTGTTTGTAATATATTTTGAGAAAGTCTTCCTATGTTTAAACACAACTTATACATTTGATTCAGCATTTGAGTCATATGCTATGTTGTCTGGAACTATTTATTTATTCAATTTTCCATGTTAATAAACATGTCAATAGGCAAAACATAGTTTTGATGCAAAAGTAGAGGATAATTCACAGTTTCAGTGACCCAATAAAGAAACTTGAGACCAACAATAATACGATACGTACTATAATTTATATATAATTTGACATGAAGTATAATTTGACATATATTGATATATCGTTATGAGATCTTGTTATTTTATTCATATATTATTATGTGATCTTGTTAATATGTTGATATATGATAGTAAGATTTTAGATGTAATGTTTATATTGTAATATATGGAATCCCACAAGAGATCACAAACCAAGAGAGAGCAAAATCTTCTAGTCAATCTCCGCACTGTAGCATTGAGCAAAAAATAATATGAGCAGCCTAACATGGCGGACCAGGGAGCTTCAACCAGAAGCTTGTTATGCTAAAAACACCTAGTAGGCCTAGTATCACTGTGCAGATCGAGATTCTCTTGGCACTATAATGCCGAGCAAAAAAGTGGCCAAGGGTGCCGACCAGAGAGTTTAATGCTTATTTTACCTCTAAATTAGAAAATTAGCGGTGGCTCTCTCTCATGCGATTTCAAAATCAAGTTCGAAGTCTTCTCTATTCTCTCATCAATCCATTATTTCGAAATTGCGATGTAGGTTGATGACTGTTTCATGATGTGGCTTCATTTGTGTGTGACATTGTTTCAATTAGAGCACAATTGTCTCTTAAAATTTAGGGCTTGCAGGCTCATTTGTTTAATTATACAATTTAGGGCTTGTAGTGCAAGTAAGAAGATGCCCGGTGAAGAAGATGAATGCGTTCGAGAAGAAGGCCAAGTTCGTTGAAAGAGGAAGGGGAAGGTC
Source organism: Dracaena cambodiana (assembly GCA_036321105.1). NCBI lineage: Eukaryota > Viridiplantae > Streptophyta > Magnoliopsida > Asparagales > Asparagaceae > Dracaena > Dracaena cambodiana. Next base: position 30,378,262 of record JAYEPQ010000013.1, read on the forward strand.
GCACGCGTATGCTAAGAGAGCAGTGGGTTTGAGAGAGCAAAGACTATATGCCCTTATAAGAAGAGAGTGAGAAGAGCATATACTTATCCAAATAAATTAATAGCAAATTTGTAAATAAAACCAAGTCGAGTGGGTTGTTGGGGGTGTTCCGTTATAAAATCTCCGCTGGAAGTTGGGTCGTTCCAATTTGGATTGGGTCTGGGCAGGGCCTGACATGTCCCACTTGTTCTCCATTATAGGGCTGGCATGGCCTAAGCATGGGAAATTCTAAAGGCACACCTTGATGTATTATTCTCCATTATAAACATAACAAGGGGTCTCGTAGAGGCCAGAATGAAAAAGAAGTTTACTCCAAAGGGATAGTCCCTTGAACACGTCCAGATCAAGAAATCGATTTGCGAGAATTCCTCACTAACAAGAGGATGATGGTGCAATCCTGTCCACTGTGCCGATGTCAGCAAATAATCTCTACAGTACTTACCAATTGCCATTATGGTCCACCTAGACCTTGGTTTTCAGTCGATAACCGAACCAAAAAACAATACACCTAAAAGAAAGCATGTTCAATGATGAAGTGTCACCACCGACAAAGAATCTCTATTTATGACTTCAAATATAGTAAGCAAAGGAAAGAAATTACTTGGCGATGGGCATTTATCTGACGCGGAAGCAAATCATTATGCACGGTTCAGGTCAGGAATATTAGCACCACGAAATTACAAGAGATTGACTGGGGGTTCAGACAAGTAAAGTGAAGGAGATAGCGATCATTCAACCATTGCAACACTGCGATTATATGAGTCTTTCAGATTCGAAGAGACAATGGTCCATATGACAGGAAGTTCCAGTGAAATGAATCAAAGGCTGGTAACTCAAGAACGGTTAATTCAATAACAACAGAAAGGTCTAGACGAACTCCGAACGCTGCTTCTAAAGGTAGTAGAAAATACACAAAAGAATTCAGAAGACAAGACAAAAAACTCTCTAATAAACTGCCAAAGAACGACGGTGAGACAACTGGTGGAAATTCAGGAAAAGAAGAGGATTTTAATTTTGTCATAGACCCACATGTAGAAAAGATGCAGGACCAGTTGGAAGCCCTGATGCACAGAAAAGACCTGCAAGAAGTTAGAGTTGTTAGGCCATATTCAGTGGAGTGAGAATCAGCTCCTTTTTCCGAAAGATATAAGCCTCTAAAATTAGAGTTTTTTGATGGAAAAAGTTCTTCCAACCAGCACCTATACTATTTCTTATCACAAACATGTCATCTTATGGAGAATGATCCTATAATGACCAAAATCTTTGCAAGTATCTTGAGAGGGCCTGTATTTATATGGTTTATGCAGTTGCCCCAGGGACTCTTAAGTCATGGTCTGATGTGGAGAAAGAATTTCTGCGCTGCTTTTTCGAAGATGACGCAGAGATCTCGGTCCATACTCTTCTTATAAACAAACATAAAGAGGATTAGACCGTGAATAGTTTTGTAGATTGTTTCTGAGAGATGTCATTGTGATGTCCACATGGCATATCACAAAAAACGCTAGTGAAAACCTGCAAATACAATCTCCAAACCAACATACTCATTAAAATAGGAGCGGTAGAATCCAAATCCTGAAAGGATCTGGTCAAATAAGGGAAATAAGTGGACATAATCCGGCATATCGATAAACACCATGCTCAAAGGAGAATGTCCACAAACCGGCCACAACCACAATCATCCCGTCCTAAAGAAAAGGAAGCAATGATTACCAGACTCACTGCAAACCAAAAGCCACGGAGTAATCGAGATTCCTTTAGATCGCAATGGGCATACGATTTCAAAGATGAACAAGCAATCATGTTCTCACCTACTAAATAAAAAGGAAATGCTTAAGTTGCTTAAAAATCAAAAACCAGAGGAAGCTGAGAAAATATATGATCCCAAGTATTACCTCTACTATCAGAACATTGGGCACCCAACCAAGAATTGCTATATTTTCAAATATAAAATTCAAGCACTCATCGATGCAAAGGTGATTTAGTTGAGACCTAAACAGAAAAAGGTATCTGCGAATGCGACAACAATTATCATAGGATCCTTAGAAATTTCGGCCGGTGCAGCTCTAATCCCTACGAGAAAAATGGTAGTAAAAGACTACGACTCGCATAATTTGAAGTAAAAGGGACTCTACCTAATTTTTACTGAGAAAGGAGAAATTATGGGAGTACACCCAGACTTGCTAAAAGACGAACAATAGACTTTCTCATCTAATTCAAGAAATTCAAGGGAAACATTGGATCGACGCTAGCACAGCAGAGATTGAACCTGCCGGGGTCCTTGCCGAGCACGGGTAGTAGGCGCTGACAAGCGTATCTTTTAGTACGCTCCGAACTACAGTTACGACGGAGTTGTCCTCATTTGCTAGCAACCGGATCGGGCCGAGACTGTCGAAGATATTGACAGTGATAAGTATCTTGCTGCTTTTGCTAGTCATTGGAATTTTTTGTGTGATGACTGGAAATTTGATGGCAAAATGAGTGCTATAAATAAAAATTTCAAAAAAAAAAAACTAAAGAAAATAACCAAAAAACAGAAAAAGAAGAAAGAAAAAAAACATGTGTGTGTGTGTATATATATATGAATTTTTGCTGCCCAATGCCGCCAAGGTAACGGAAAGAGAGTAAAATTCTGGCCAACACTATCGTATTGGGGGTAAAAGTACGACGACTAATAATCCAAAACCAAAAGCTGAAGGGAAGAGGGAATGTTTGGCATCAAGCCCAAATAAAACCCTCGACAACTTATCATGCTGAGAAAAATAGCATGGTTAGCCTAACGCAAATGACGGTTGGTAAAGACAACACCAAATTCATTGATAATTAGGGATTTGCTAAAAATCTCATGATAGATCTGTCGCAACAATATCCTTATCCAATTACAAGGATACATCGCAACCCAATGCAAATAAAGCAAAGGGGAGAGAAAATTATATCCTCGACAACTCATCATGCTGAGTTAAAAGCATGAACTACCCAATATTATTAAAGCAAAGGAAAAAAAATAAGTTTCTCGCCAACCTATCATGGTAGGGGATGAAGCATGAACTGTCCAATACTGTCAAGGCAAAGGAAAGAGAGAAAATCATATCCTCAACAACTCACCATGCTTAGGTAAAAGTATGAACTGTCCAATGCTGTTAAAGTAAAGGGAAGAGAACAAATATCTCGTCAATCTATCATACTAGGGGATAAAACATGAACAATCTATAACCACAAAGGCGAAGGGGAGAGAAAATCAAATTCTCGACAACCCATCATGCTGAGATAAAATGCATGAACTGTTCAATGCTGTTAAAGTAAAGGGAAGAGGGAAAATTCTTGCCATCCCATCATGCTGAGTAAAAAATATGAATTGCCCAATACTGCTAAAGTAATGGAAAGAGAAGATCAAAATCCTCGCTAACCCTACCATACTGGGGGTATAAGTATGAAATCAACTGTCTAAAACCCAGAGGTGAAGAGAAGAGGAAATGTTTGACATTTAAACCCAAATAAAACTCTCGATAACTCATCATGCTGAATGGAATAGTATGGCTAGCTCAATACAAACGGCGATTGGTAAAGATACTTCAAATCCGTTAATAGCTGAAAATTTGCTAAAAATCCCGCGAACCTTTCATGTCAAGCTCGTAGTTCTAACAGTGAGATTTGAACCATCTCACCCATATCACTTCATATAGTCACCCATCTCAAAACTGTCATGTTAAGCTCGTCTCTAACAACGAGACTTGAATCATCTCATCCATCTCACAAAATCATCTCATAACACACTTCGATCACAATTGTTTTGTGATCTATACCCAATCACCGGCTCTGTCTGCTTTCCAGACGAGTCACCCCATGATCCTGATCCAATCACTGATTCTGCCAATTTTCCAGGTGAATCACCTCATAGGCATGTCAGTCATAGCTCTATCTACGGTTATGTGATCCTGATCCGATTATTGATTCTGTCTACTTTTCAAACGAATCGCCTCGTAAGCATGTCAGTCATATCTCTATCTGTGATTTTCTGATTCTGACTCGATCACTGGCTCTGTCTGCTTTCTAGGCAACTCACCCCATGATCCTGAATCGATCATTGATTCTGTCTACTTTCCAAGCAAATCATCCTGTAAGCATGTCAGTTATATTTTTGTCTGTCTACGATTTTTCTAATTTTAACCTGATCACCAACTCTCTGTTTTCCAGGCGAGTCACCCCATGATGCTGACATGATCATTGATTATGTCTGCTTCCCACTCGAATCACATTGTAGGTATTTAGCCATACCTCTGTCTATGGTCTTGTGATTCTGACCCGATTAGCCATAACTCTATCTACTTTTCAGGCGAGTCATCGCATAATCCTGACTTGATCATTGATTATGTCTGCTTTTCAGATGAATCACCTTGTATGCATGTTAGCTATACCTCTATCTACGGTTTCGTGATCATGACCCAATCATCGACTCTGTCTATTTCCAAACCAGTCATCCCATGATTCTGATCCGATCATTGATTCTGTATGTTTTTCAGGCGAATTATCTCGTAGACATGTCAGTCATACCTCTATTTGTGATTCCGTAATTCTAATCCGATCACTGGCTATGTCTGTTATCCAAGTAAGTCACCCCTAATCTCAAATCGGCTTTGTTTGCATTTCAGGCGAGTCACCCCTAATCTCAAATTGGCTCTGTCTGCATTCCAAACGAGTCACCCCTAACTTCAAATCAATTTTATTTGTTATCCAGGCAAGTCACTTCTAATCTCAAATCGGCTCTATTTGCGTTTCAGGCGAGTCACTCTCTAATCTTAAATCGACTCTGTCTATTATCCATGCGAGTCACTCTCATAACAAATATCAAAACTCAACTTGTTATGGCCATACCATATCTGTAGCAAGTTCCATCTTTGGCAACTCTGCCCTCCAAAAATCCAAAAATCAATAATTCAAATAATTACATCGATTTTGTCTGTTATCTAGGCAAAATATTCCCATAACGATCATCAAAAGTTCACCTCGCTATTGAAGTCTAAAGTATTTTGAAACTTAAAAGAAATCAACAAACAAGATTTCGAAAATTTTGGAGGGAGTCTTGTAGAAGGAAAAAAAATTTGTATTAAAAAAGAACTAAGACATACAGGGTGAACAACCTCGCGCACGCGAGGCTGATAGCCTCGTGCGGGGATGATAGCCTCATGTGCACGGGGCTGAATCAATTTCGAAAGAGGTTTTCTTTTGGTTTTTTACTAGAATTCCGAATCCAATCATATTCAATTACTCCGAATTGAAGATTTCAAAATCCAACTGAAATACAAGTTCAGAGATTAAATTTAGATTTTATCCTTATCTTCTAAAAAACCCCTAAAACTATAAATATGAGTTAAGAGAAGAATCTAAGGAGGAGAGAAGGGAACTTTGGAGCAACTTTGGATATCTTTAGAACGTTGACCAGTAACAAGAAGCCGCTGGCTAGAAATTTTCTTCATCAACTCTTTAAGTTTAAGACCAATCTAAATATCAGATCATCAACGGAATACGAGGTCGGCCTTCATAGCCACGTTGAGAACGCACACCTTTTGTAAAAGAGAGAGACATTATATAAATCCTCTCGTTTGTTCCTATTTTCTTTTCATTGTATTTTAGAGAATTATTGTAATTTCAAAAATCTATGACAGCGAAAGGAAGCGCGAGTTTTGCGGGAACAGTTTTATCATTGGGTAGTCACGGGTTGACTCAGTAAAAGTAGATCCACCGGTAGCTATAGCAATAAGAACGCTCAAGTTGGCTCAATTTATGGGCCATCGATGGTGTTACTAGTGGGCTCACGTAGAGCCACTAGTGGGTCTGAATCAAAGTTGTCAAATCGGGACACGTATATAGTATTGTTATTATTATGTATCATATTGTATATTGTATCGTATGTTGTATCATAAGATACATTGATTAATACAATAGGTAAATGATAAACACATAACACTAATAATATAATAAACATATGAGCAAATCTAAAATATAAGTAAATAAATAAGATAAATACTAAGGCCGGTAGTATGTTAAATATAAGTCATGTAACTAACATTCAAAGTGTGATGATGATAGAGATTTGATTAGGATTTAATTAGAATTTAGTTAGATTTGGTATTATCTTATTGCATTAGGATTTGTTAGATTTGGTATTATCTTGTTGCATTAGGATTTGGTTAGAAATTTAGATAGATTTGGTATTTTGTTAGTTTAGAATTATATATATATATATATATAGCTTGTAAAACCCTAATTTGAATATATAGTGAAATATGATTTCTTTTGAGAGCATGTGATTTGCTTTATCAAATCTTTTCTCGAGTGATTCGTGAGAGAGTGGGCGTGTGATTTGCCTGGACGTGAGGTCCAAACCATAATTTATTCTCCAAAACCCTAAATTCTTCCCCAATTCATCCACCACAAACCCTAAATCGCTCCCGTCCTGCGTCAAATTGGTATCAGAGCTCAAGATCCCCATCTTCAGGTATCAGAATCCAAATCCATCTCCATCTTCTTATTTTTTTATTTTTTTATTTTTAGATTTGAGAGAAAAAATCTGAAAAAAATTGGCAATAGATCAGATCTGAAAAAAAAGGAGCAAAAAAAAAGAAGAGAGAAACAGATAAAAAAAGAGAAAAAAATCGAGTGAGAAAAAAAAAGAAGAGAGAAAGAGATAAAAAAAGAGAAAAAAAAATCGAGTGAAAAAAAAGTTAAAAAAAACAGAGAGGAAGAAAAAAAAAAATCAAATTTCCCCTCTCCTCCTACAGCAGCGCAGCAGCAGTTGTTCCAGACCCGTTACGGAGAATTCAGACCTGTTAAGGGTTTTTTAGGTGATTGTGAAGCCATTTGAAGCCCGGTTCGCATCGAATTCGAGGTATAATCGACACATTCTAATTTTGGTATTTTCTGAACTTAATTTAAATATGAGATTCATATTTTGTAGAAAATGCATCAACACTGATATCGATTTCAAGCAAGGGGAGTGTGATATATATGATGCAGTCTCATATTTTCATGGTTATAATGATCCTAATGGTTATAATAATTGGGAAAGCAATTTGAAGCAATTTTTCCGTTACTTTCCGTTGACTTCAGAGCAAAAATATAATTATGCAAAATTAAAGTTGGTTAGAGAAGCTTCTGATTGGTTCCTCAACAAGTATAAATCTCGTCCAACTTGGAATTGTTTGCAGTTTTTTCTTCGTGCACGGTATGCTCCACATCTTGTTTTTAAATAATGTTCAAAGTGTGAAGGATATGGACACTCTGCTCGTCAGTGTCCTTCTATTAAATGTTCGGCATGTGGAGAATTTTGGCATTATGAGTATGAGTGCCCTAAAAAGAGTCCAGATACCGATATATCCGCTTTTGAGATTTTAGGCGATGAGACCGAGTCCAGTATACAATTTGCCAAAGATCCAAAAGTTGATAATTCGATTTTTCTGCCAAAGCCAACTACAGAAATATTCATTTACCCTATTCATGAAGATCGTGTTTTCAGTGACTTTCCAGCTCACATTCCAAATTCTTTATTTTATACAGAAGCGCAGATTTTGACTTCTCTCCAGACCTTCTACAATTGTTATTGTCACTGTATGCCCGAAAAATTGATTCTTCCTTTAAATTGTCAATTTGATTTTGACTTACAGCAATAAAAGAAAAATTACAAAATAAATTCGAGATTACAAGAATGGGGATCAATTGATTTCGATTCCCCTTTTAATTTTGTGGGTTCTGGTAGCGGTGGAGTCTTGATTCTGCATTCCGTTGACGATCCGATCTCTCTAGATTGAGGAACTCCTCTCTGGATTTTTGGACTCCGGCCTCTGGAAAATTGGACTCCGGTCTCTGGAAAAATTCCTCTCTAAAAGAATCTCCTCTCCTTCCTCTTTTTTCCTTCTGAACTCCGTTCCCAATTTTATATATTGAGGAGCGTTTTTAATCCGGCTCAAATTCTTCCCTCGAATCCGATTAAATTCCCAAAAATCCGGATCACGAGATATCAGCAAATAACCAAAAATAGGAATAGAAGAAAGACAACCCGCGGTTGGCACCTGCGGGATCGCTCCCGCGGGTGGCAACCCGCGGGAGAAACTCCTGCAGGTAGCCACCCGCGGGATTTCTCCCGCGGGTGTCTCGCGGGATTTCTCCCGCGGGAGTCCCGCGGGATTCTTCCCGCGGATGGGCACCCGCGGGAGGAATTCCCGCTGGGCCCACCGCTGGAATTCCCTCTTTTTTTTTAATTTAATTTAATTACCTTTATTATTATTATTTTATTTTATTATTTTTATTTTTTTATGTATCTACAGTCACCACCATGGAAATATCAGATAGCATACATTTGGCTTTCAAACTGTTCGATTTTCTTATATTTAGTTCGGTGGAAAGGTTTGCCAGATTTCGAGAAAAGTGACCAATTTCAGGTGACCGTGCTTGACTTTCTTTTTATCGCTATTTACCAGGTGATGAATATTTCCAAGTGCGGGAGAATTGATAGAGATTTGATTAGGATTTGATTAGAATTTGGTTAGATTTGGTATTATGTTATTGCATTAGGATTTGTTAGATTTGGTATTATCTTATTGCATTAGGATTTGATTAGATTTGATTAAAGATTTGGATAGATTTGGTATTTTGTTACTTTAGAATTATATATATATGGTTTGTAAAATCCTAATTTGAATATAGAGTGAAATATGATTTCTTTTGAGAGCATGTGATTTGCTTTATCAAATATTTTCTCGAGTGATTCGTGAGAGAGTGGGCGTGTGATTCGCCTGGACGTGAGGTCCAAACCCTAATTTATCCTCCAAAACCCTAAATTCTTCCCCAATTCATCCACCACGAATTCTAAATCGCTTCCGTCCGCCGTCAGATGATCATGAGACCATTAATCAAAATTATACATTAGTAAATATATTACTAAAATTACTTAAACTTGAAAATAACATTCATTTTTCTCATATTTGTCTCTTTGCTCCACCAGCTCCTCCTTTAGCATACTCTTATTTTCCTTTCTTTTTCCTCATTTATTATTTATAATTGCATTCAAATTTAAGAGATCCTACAAATAATTATAAAATATCTACAGAGACTAAGTTAAAAATAATCAACTAATTGATAAAAATTTTGACCATTAAATTTTCTCTTTCTTTTCTTTTTAGTAGATCCATTGTTTCTCCTCTAACTTAAAACACACATTAAAATTCATCCAAGCAACACCTTTCACCATGTAAAGTTATTATTTCTCATCAATCTATTTTAATAGAATTTTATATTAAACAATCAAATTGGATCATATGTTTTTCCAATATCTTCCTTTTTTTTTGTTGCCTTTGTTTCGTCGTATGTTATTTTCACAAAAACCAAAACATTGAGTATAAGTTCGTAATCCTCTGAAAAAATATTAATATAATATATATCATTGTCATTATCCTTAATAACTTTTATTTTAATTTCTTCATCATCATCTTCTCAAATTATACAAATTCTTTTTTTTATCAAGCTTAATATATAATAAGTAAGCTTTTTAGATACTTGAACTGAGAATTAATAAGTAAATAGTTTATATTGACTATAAATTAATAATATACATATTTTGGTGATTCAGTTAAATGGTTTTATCGACAAAAATAAGTATTTTGTACTTTGATATTCTTTGTTGTTAAATATTTAACTCAAAAAGTTCGTTTGAATGAGTTTGAAATCAATTTATAAGCCAAATCAGTGTATCGTAACGAATCGCGTATCGTAAGATACGTATTGCGTATCATAAGATACGCTTACCGTATGTTAAGGTACATAACTCAATAGTATCGCTGATAAGATATGTATCGATTTTCTTGCATATCGTATCGTAGGATACGTATTGCATATCATAGGATATTAACAATTATAGTCTGGATTCTCCAGATCCAACTCTTCATCCCTTTGCTGATATGGCAATAGATTTTTTATCCGAACTCCGTTTTGACTGATCAGGGTATCGTTATGAAGGTTATTTTGAGCTCTACACTTCTGTAACTGACACTAATATAAGATTGTGGTTGTCATTCCGTCAAATTAGGCGTATCCGTCGTATTGACCTTTATCAAACTCGATTCTTAATTATGCTCAATTACTTAGACTAGTTATACGTAAGTTTTGACACAGTTTGCCACATATGTAGAATCAAAATTACTAAAATTTGAACACAGATTAACGGGAATTTAAGATGCATACAAATTGGTTTTGGCCATTGGTATGTAAGACTAATGGAGGAGATTTGAAGATGGATTTGGAATTAATTTAGAGAGAGGAAAATCCATATTTATATGCTAACTTCTTCAAGGTCAAAAATAACTATAGGAGAGCTCAAGCTACTAAAGAGAAAGGCGTTTATTGCTTCAAAGCTGAGAAGAATGTGGCGCTGTCAAGATTGAAGATCGTTGCTTATCTACATCTCCAACATGCAGATGAGGATTTTATCTATGTGTTCCCTCTGTTAATTTTTTTCTCTCACTTTTTTCTCTAGATCTATGATTGCGAGAGAAGCGTCATTATAGAGTTTGTGCTAGTTTGAGAGTTGATTCTTATTGTGGCTATCTAATAGTAAATTAGCTATTGAGCTATTAACGATCGTGACTATCTAATGATTGTGGGAGCTAACTTTGTAATTGACGTGGATCATAGTGTATTCGTTGCTTTTTACTCTTTTGGATTTTCCTTGTAAAAATATCTGTCTTCATCTGTGTCCGATTCTTTGTGATTTTTATACTGTATTATGATTGATTATGTCTTAGTAATTGCTTGATTATATCTAACATCCATCAAATGTAACGCTTCCGCATGCTATCTGTGCACCTTCTTGGGCTAGTTGCTTTTTAAGTATAATTAACTGTATAAAAAACTTTGGAAGTAGAAGTTTCTGCAAGGACAAGCATATGTTGATGACCCTTTTATACTACAATTTCCTTTCTGAGAAATTTCCTTCTTTTAATTTTCATTGTTTTTCATTTATTGGCTTCGCTTTTCTTTCACAGTATGTTCTCAATCAAAGGAGTTGAGCACAATGCATCAGCGGATTCACAGCCTTGGATGTCCTGCCACCACGGGGTCCTTTCTGGTGCGACTATCTCATTCGCTGCAATGCTTCTAAGTTCTAACTTCGCGTCTGTTCTATTTGGTAAGATTCTCATCTTAACGTACTATACAGGATATTGGGTGATGTCTTTGTGAGGGTTTATCACACTGAGTTCGACTAGGGGAGCTGAAGTTGGATTTGAAACAGCAGCTTACAGAGTGAGAATCTTTCGGTTCATATATGTCCGTGTCCATATGATATTTATGTACATATCTAGGATATTTATGATTAAAATGTTGTGTCATTTGATATTTCTCATGGCTTTTTTTTGTCTTTCATAATCCTTATTTTCCCGATCTGTATGATATTTATGCCTTACTTGAGTCTATTTCGTTGCATACAATGCATATATAAAGGAATAAAAATAAGAACACTGAAGTTGCAAATACATTAGGAGTCTATTCATTTTACATGAATCTAACTGTGTGGCCGTTCTTTGTGTGTCTTGCAAATACATTAGGAGTCAACTGTAGTTATGGTCCCGCAGGTTGAAAATCCAATTTTGGTAGAAACGCAGCGGTATAATTTTTTTTTTAAACCCGCAATTAAAATGCGTGTCCAGTAGGAATTGATACCATATTGAAAGAACCTTCCACTGCACCACAACTACGAAGTTATGATAAGGGTTGAGAGAAATTATTTTATATTTTTAACATCACTCATCGGAAGTTCCATTAAAGAAAATGTCTGACTCTATTCAAGTTAAAATCTAACCCCTCTAAATTTAAAGCTGAAATTTCGCCTATAATAGGCTAACAACAAAATAATTTATGTCACGACTTTGGATTCTGATCATAGTATGTAATATCAGAGGGATAGAAAAATTTAGAACAAAACACATGCATATGTGTAGAAAGTTATCGTGGTTTATTATCCAAATCAGGGTTCGCTAATAACTGATTGTAGATGTTAAGGGACTTTGGAAATATAATCAAATGGTCTAAAACTTTCCCTTTGTCATAAGCAGTTAACGTAACCCTGTGAAGTTCATTATTTTAAGGAAATTTGTTTTTTGTTTAGGATGGCGATGTATTGATAGAATACGTGGTTCCTCACTCTGGAAGGCCCACTACGCATTGGGCTATCCTAATCGGAAAGTTGCTGTCGAAAGTGAAGGTGTGATAATAAATCCAAAAGGCCCACTATACAAGGGGCCATCTGTTCACTTGGCAACATTCGCAGCTGAAACGTGAGTCAATGAGAAATGAAGAATTATTGGATCAGGTTGTGTGGCAATTAAAGTGGCTACTAAATAGCGATAATTAGATCAATCAATGAATAAGCAATAATATGCAAATTATTTCAGCACTCAAGTGGACATATGAACAACGTTTAGTTATCATGGAGCTCAGTCGAGGGCCCATCATTCCCTTCTTTGCAATGTGCGAGTCAAATACACACAACTTGTCTACTTAGGATTAAAGTTGGCTATGCTATTCTAACTCTTAGATTTTGTACTCAAATTTAAGCCAAGCTCTATAATTGATGAGCCCGTAATAAACAATACAGGAAGGCGAGGTCTGTAAAGTACTAATTTGAAGTTTAGAGATAGATAAAAGAATTTTACGTAGGTTCAGGATAAAAGATTAAATGCATATGGCTTCATCTTTAAAGAGGGGTGGTAAACGGGCCGGGTGGTAAATGGGCCGGGCGGCCCATCGGGCACGCCCGGCCCGACACGTGGCGAGCCATGCCGGGCACATGCCCGGCCCGACTCACTGGAGCCGGGCCGTATCTGAGCTAGGGTCGCCTGGACTATAGGTACGGCTTGGCATGTTTTTAAATTTTTTTAAAAGTGGCCATTTATAGCCATTGGGTGGTGTTTTTTGTAATTGTTTTTGCATAAAACCCCTCAACAGCTATAAAAAGTAGCCGTTGGAGTTTTCTTTCAAATAAAATTTGCAAATTTTGACCCCAATGGTCAAAATGGTTGTTGGGGGGGGGGGGGGGAGGGATTGCAAATTTGTTTTTGCAAAAAAAAATCTCTTCTTCTCCTATAAATAACCCCCTCTTTCCTCTAATTTCATTTTTCATCACAATTCTCAAACTCTCCTCAATTTTTAACTCTCTCTAATATTTTCAAACACAAAATTCTCCCAGAAAACTTCTTTCATTTTCGATAAAGTTTCAAGACTCAAGAGCAAGTATCAAGAAGAAGATCTTTCGACTTCCAAGCAATCAACCTTTAGGATTCCTCTCTCATCTCTCAACTCTCTTCCTCTCTCATCTCTCAACTCTCAAGCATCAACAAGCGGTTTCAACTCTCATGTTTTTTTTTTAGCTTGCGGCGTTGAGTTATTTATAATTTAAATTTTTTTATTTGGTTTTTTTTGAAATGGATCCATACTTGTCCGGTGTTTCTTCATCTCAAGCCGCAGGTAGTTTTTTTTTTTTTTTTTTTATCAAATAAAGAATATTAAAGTTTTTGTCAACCATTAGAATACGCTTCACGAGTACCATCTGCATCACAATCATATGAAAATATAGAATCATCTAATATGCCCCAAGAATAGAACACCGAAACCACAATACCCGAAACCCAAATAACCATCCCCGGTAGGACTTCAAAATTGGATATATGGAATAACTTTGAAAAATTTATGAAAAATGATGTTAGGAAAGTTTGATGCAAGTATTGTCAAAGACCCTACTTCTTTTCTAAAGAAAGTAGAACGGGTCAGTTTAAAAGATGTTTAGAAAAAGTATACCCACCAAATGAAACATAACAAATACAGTTAGATACATACGGAGGAACCTTAGAAACGTTTAAATATAATCTTATAGCCGGTAGAGATAATTAGTAACATATATAGTACACGTTGAACAACCTTTCTTTATGGCTAAAAACCCAAAATTGAAAAAAAATTATAATAACGACACATAATCTCGAATTTAAAAGAGTTCCACATTCAACATATAAAACCGATATTGTAAAAATATATATAAATAAGAGATAAATTTTAATTGTCATTTTAACTTCTTTAATTTATAGAGTTATAATAATCTCAGATTGTTGGGAGGTTTTAAATAGTTGTCATTAATTATGTGTAACGGCCCACTACATACATCAAGATTGGATAATAAAAAAAATAATAATTGGGTTTAAGAGATTTGCATTTCCACACAACGCACATAATGTATCACAGTCCTTACAATCGTTTTTTTTTGCATTCAGAATAGAAAGAATTTTTTTTCCATTTTTTTGATAATACTTCCGAAAATGCAGCTATAATAGAAATTTTAAAAAATATTACTAAACCGATTTTAGTTGGCAAATTATTTCATATTAGGTGTATTTACCACATAATTTATTTGTGTGTGTAAGATGGATTAAGAATAGTAAATTATTTAATAACTAAACTTAGAAACACAATAATATTTATAAAATATTATGAGCCGAAAAGACAAACATTTAAACAAATATGTAAGAATTTTAAAATCTCACCGAAAATTTTACTTCTAGATGTAAAAACAAGATGGAATTTTACATTTAAAATGTTAGACGAGACAATTAAATATAAAGATATAGTAAATATGTTTAATAAAATGGAATTATCATCTTATAGTTTGGATTTTAATGAATGGAACCATTTGCATTGCATTTGTAATTTTTTAAGTAAATTTGAAAGCGCAAGTAGAGCATTTTTGGGCACTTACTATCCAACTACACATATTGCATTTTGTTATTTAACCGAAATTAATTCAGTTTTTAATAAGAATAGGAATAACCCAATGCTTGAAGATATTGTTCAACTCATAAAAATTAATTTAGTAAATATTTTAGAAAATTTCCATACTTACTATATTTTGCAATTGTTGTAGATCCACATTATAAATTAGATAGAATGAAAATTTTAATAGATTTATTTTATAAAAATATGTGTTATTGAGATAATGTTCATGATTTAGTTAATGATATTAAAACTTATTTAGATATTACGTGGCATATATATGAAGATATGTATGCTGATAAATAACAAAGTACAAAGGAACTCCTTGTTAAAGAAAGTAAAAAACTAATAATGACATCCGTATTTCACCGAAAAAAACCTAGACAATCTAGTACTTCTTTTAATGAACTTCACTATTATTTAGAAATGGCCAACACAGATGACTTGTAAAGATTTTGATATTTTTCTTGATGGAAATCATAGGAAAAAATATATTCTGTGCTTTCCAACATGATCCATTATCTACTAATCTCTCCAGTGTCTACAATAATATTAAAGTTTGCTTTTAGTACAGATGATAGAGTACTAATAGAGTGGAGGAGCTCAATGACAACAAACATATTGGAGATGTATGTTTGCTTGAAGGACTGACTTGATACTGAATAAAGGGAACAAGGTCTATCTAACGAATTGGAGTAAGAAAACTTACCCGGAAGATTGAAAATTGAAGACTTCTACATTATATAATCTTTATTTTTTTTTCCTCTTCACCATTGTAATTTTTTTATTCGAATTCTATATTTGTAATTTTTTCATGCAATTTTTTTAAAACTCATAAATCTCTTGAAAAAATACTAAGAATAAGTTGAGTATGATGGTCAGGATCATCTCCCATCTCTTCAAGTTTTGTATGATTTCCAAATAGATTTATAGAGTAATTTTATAAATATAATGAGATTTCATATAATAAAATTTTATTTTTACTATTTTTTTAACTTGATAGATCTAACTAAATTTACTAAATTAAGTTAACTAACTTATTAATCAAAATAATTATTTAAAAAAACTAAAAAAATACGTGCCAGTACGACCAGGCATGGACACGGCACATGTCCAACAGGCCAAGCCCGGACCAGTATTCGGACATGTGCTATGCCTAATGCACGGACCATGTCCATGCCGTGCCGTACCGTGCCGGGCACGTCACGATTGCCACCCCAATCTTTAAAGAGCAAAGAGTTAGTCAATGGGGTCACATCAGTCAGAAGACAGAAATCTTAGTTTTTATTGGGCTGTCTATTGGCCGCACCTTGCTGGCAAGTCTTTGTGGCTTTTGAGACCTGGAACAGAAGGCTATTACGAAATCAGCATTAGTGTATTTGCAATACACTAAATTGAAGAGAAACCCATGCGTTAGATGCAGTTTCGGTGAACAATCGGGAGGAGCTTCTTCCACTTCTAGCTCGTCCGCTTGACCAACATAGAAAGGAAAGACGGCTAGTCCTTGCAGCGAAAGAACTAGTTCTCAACTGAATTTGCTGTATCCAGCTCATAAAAAGGCGACCTTCCAGCTCGTCGTGGAACTGTTCATAAATGATTCTCTATTGAGCTTTTTCAATAAAGTATTACAATTACAGCAGTTTTTCGTTACAGAATATGAGGAAAATTTAATTTCCTCTTTATTTAAAACTGGACTCTAGAGTAGCTATGGAGGACATCTTTCTCTCTGTTGACACTCTTTATAAGATTTTAGTTGGCAGGAGTTTCGGATCACTGATAATATCAGCATTTGGATGGAAAATGACTCTCTTTATAATATTAATCTCTGAATCCCTTTTTCTGCTTAAGCTTATACTATTTATAGAGATTTAGAGACTTTTGAGTTGATTTAACCATTCAACTGATGGCCTCCACGATCCGAGAATTAATTTCTCGCCTTTTGCTCTGGTGGATTTGTATTAAATCTGCAGAATTTGCAACTGACGTCTTTAATTCTCGGAATCGTAACTGAAATGTGAAACGCGAATCTCAAGTTTTAGATTCGCATTTCTTTTAAATCGCAACCGGAACGCAAATTTCAGACTTTAGATTCGCGGATGCCTCTTTTAGATTATAACTGGAATGGCTCTTTGGAGGCTTTTGAGTTGATGTAACTGTCCAACTGATGGCCTCCATGATCCGAAAATTAATTTTTCACCTTTTGGTCTGGAGGATTTGCATTAAATCTCCAGAATTTGCAACCGACATTTTTATTCCTTTGAATCATAACTAAAAAGCAAAATGCGAATCTCAATATTTAGATTCGCGTTTTTTTTAAACTGCAATCAGAATGCGAATCTCAAGTTTTAGATTCACAGTTCTTTCAGACTGCTACTGAGATGCGAATCCCAAACTTTATATCGCAGTTTTGATGGAATTACAGCTGGAACGTGGATCTCAAACTTTAGATTCGCGGCTCCTTCGGACTGTAACTGGAATGCGAATCTCAGACTTTAGAGTCGTAGTTTTGTTGTAATTACAGCTGAAACGCGGATTTCAAACTTTAGATTCACGGCTCCTTCAGACTGTAACTGTAACGCGAAGCTCAGACTTTAGATTCGCGACTTTGTTGTGATGACATCGCTTCTTGCAGAATGTGCTTGGACGCGATAATGAGACCTTATAGGGCCTACTCTTTATTAAGTCTGCGAATATAGAAAAAGAGATTGACATTTCAGTTTCATTTGCGAATTTAAAATAAAAATCACGTCTCACCTTTTATGGAAAATAAGACACAATTTTGTGAAAGCTACGTCTTATTTTGTAGCTTTTATATGCAGATCTCTCTTTATAAAAAATGATTCTCAATAAAAGAAAATTTCCGCCAACAGGAACAACCTTGATAAGTTATTGTCAAGACACCGTTCTCATCAGGTAAAGACAAACAATGAGAAAAAACTAACATCCAATAGACTTCCAATCGGAAAAGGACTTGGATGAAATATCAATATCAATATGTGATGTGATATATACAAATGCTCTTATCTTACTAATGAAAAGCTTGATACCAAGGGTGCTTAATTAAGTTTAGTAATAGTTGGAAAAGACGACCACCGAAAGTCAACTAAAGGATGTAAAAGATTTAAACTTTCTTTAGGTTAAATTCCAAGTATTTCTCTGAACTTTCTCGCATGAGTATCTAAATTAATACGAAGAGTTTGCATCTAATAAGCTGGTGTATGATTTTCAACTTCAACATAACCAGGAGTATTATATACACGCATGTATACGCATACATATCTATATACATATTTGTATCTTATCTTAAAGATTACGTATCTTGTATCTAGGTCTTGTTTTAGTCTCCGGGATATGCTATTCTTTTGCTTAAAGAAAAGCTTACCTACCAATTTCATATAAAAATGAAGAGAAGGAAGAAGGTAGACAAAGGAAAAGGAGACACTTAACTACGTCAAACTTATTCACATTGGATACAAAGAAAAGGACACAGTTCAAGTCCTTATTATGGACCATGCTGGACTGATAACTATAACACGTATAAGTTCTGATCCAACCGATTAAGTCCTCAACAAGTAGTGATTGTCTAAATTCAAAAAGAAAAGGGAACCCTATAGCATATCCAAACAAAGAGAACCCATTAGGGTTTCCCTTTAACTAGGGGTGACAAGCTAGCCGCGGCCCATGCATCTTCTACTAGTTTGGCCAAATGGCATGGTCGACCTGTGATGCACTGGACCCAGTCAGGAGATTTTTTAAAAAAGAAAATTTTAAAATAAAAAAAACGAGTTTTTAACTTGGAGGAAACAAGGATAAGTATTATCAAATTTGAAATTGGGACAAAATCACTATATATAGTGAAATGTAATGGAATTTTTTTAATTAATGATCCAAAAGATTAAAAATTAGAAATTATTATTAGTACTTTTGATATTTATTTATTAAAATTTTATAACTCTTCAAATCTTTTGTTTATTTTCTTTGAATTTTTAGATCTTCCATATATCTTTTCTCCAATAGATATCTAATTTTTATTCATCATTTATGAAGCCTTCTATCTCGTCATAAAACTTGAATTCCTTCTTTATTTTTAATTTTCACATCCAGTTAGTCCTTCAAGCAGATAAACATCTCTGATATTTATGCCGGCATCATACTTCTTCACTTGCTAAATACTAAAGGTAGATTTTGATGCTATTGTAAAAATTTGAAGAGTTAGTATATATGTGTAATGATAGAAAGCACCCAGTAAGTTTTTCTTGCAGTTTCATAATGACAAAATATCAGTCTTCAAATCTCTCATTATCATTATAAGCTTCAGTGCGATTGAGACAAAAGTGCTGCCGGAAGGTTTTTGATTTTTTAAATATTGATAATAAACATATTAATAATGCGTCTTTAATTCTCATCTCCTGTATGAATTCTCATCTCCTGTATGAAGTAGGTTGAGATGACAATTTCGATTTTTTTATTTAGATATTGTGGTTTATAATATAATACGTATTATCCAGACACACTTTGATTTCATCAATTAATATACCAACATATTTTTCATAGTTCATATTATCATAAGAGTTGCAGTTAAATATGCATACCCCCATTTAACACGAGGATTCATATTAAGTAGAAAAGAATTTTTTTAAAATACTTATTTAATTTAGTTTCTATATGAGATATAATATCATTAAAATTGTTTTTGTATCTAAAAATAGTGAGCTAATAGTAAATCGATGGTAAAATACGAGATGCGGCCCGGAATAACACGTCAGTTTTTTTTTTTTTTTTTTGCTCTTTCAAATATTTCTAAAATTTTCTTAAAAAACACAAGAAATTTTTAGTAACTTTTGAGAAATAATAATCATTAACATTTCAGTTTGGCAGAATATAAGGAAGAGAAGTATGCAATATGTCAAGTTTCAACAAATTTTTACATCCTGAGTAAACCTGCGGGTTTTAGACCCAAGTTCTTACAAAATATTTTTAAAAACTTCTTTCTCAAAAATTTTATAGTATTCTTTAGTTATCTAGGATAATTATTAATTATTTTAAACCATCTTGTATTTATAAATTAATAATATGGCATACAAATGTAATTTGTTGCGGTTGATAAAGGAGTGTTACTATAAGTAGCTACTTATGAGGAGTGTTCATCCATTTTAATTAATAGCTAAATTTTAAAGCAAATTAAAATTTTAAAAGCTATTAAAGCGGTAGTTCACACTTACAAGCTAACAAGAGAGATGACCACTTTCAACGACCACTTTCAACTGTTTCCGGACTAACAAGTTGAACCTAATGAGAGCAGAGCTAGGCAGATAGTAAATGAGAGGTTTGAGAGAGTTCGAGGGAGCTCATACTGAGTTGGAGTTGGAATTGATATAAAGTAAAAAAAGAGAATGGAGTATTTATAAAAGACAAAATGAAAAAGATTACATTTTGCCTCCAATGGTTAATCTAGCCGTTGCAAGCCTAGCGGACTTGGGTCAGGCACAAGCACAGTGTCACAGGTTTATAACTTTGATTCTTCAAATGATTGAACCTTTACCATATTAGCTTACTCACTCAAATTCGAAAGACTAAATAAATCTAACTTACAAACTTATACAAAATAAGAAGAAGAGAACTTTTATATAGAACTTCTGGATTGAATACTTAATTTTTTTTTTTTTTTTTTTTTTTGTGCTTTATAAATGAGGACCTTTCCTCCTATATACTGTCAAGGTCTCAATATGATGGATACTTCTAGATCCTTCTACTCTCTAAATTGTTCCATACACTTATGAAGTATTTTCACACTCTTCTAGATTCTTTCACATTCTTCTGGAGTGTCTTAAACTTTTGTAGACCCTTTCAGAATATTCCACACACATTTACAAACTTCTAAAGTATTTCAATATATCTTCTAGAGAATTCTAAGATTTCTCATAGTGTTTTACACCCTACTAAACTCTTCTTTACAAACTATAGTATATATATAAGAAAATTCTTGAACTTTCTAAATTACCACATCATCATAAATTCAGTCTTGGAGATTTTCTTCTGAGCTGAATCATGACAATAGGTATGGATACATTTGTGCTCAGGCAGACAGTCCCAACCCAGAAACGGTTCGGGTATGCCGTGAGCCTGGGCCGCATTGGCCTCGACCGCCCCAGCTCACTGCCAGCCCTAATTTTAGCACACAAGTGGGCCTATCTTCCCCACTAGAGGTACCCTGTGATAGGGATCAAATTCCCCATCGAGATCATAGAGACGAAGAGAACAATACAATCACAAGAAAAATATAAAAATTAATATGGTTCAGCTAACTAAATTCGACCTATATCTACGGAAACAGCAAGAGAAATTCATTATGAGGAAAAGGTCACAAGAAGAGTTCCAATTATCTCTTTATCTTTCTCATCTCTCATAATAATGAAAGTCATCTCTCTCATCCATTACTCTTCTCTCTTATATCACATACAATATATATATATATATATATATATATATATATATATATATATATATATATATATATATATATATATATATATATATATATATATATATATATAGTATTTCTATCCTAATTTTATTAGAATAGTACTATAATCATTTAATAAATCGTCCAATCCAATTAGGATACTGGTTTCTGACCCAAGTCCATATATGCCCGAAACATGGAATCTTTCTTATATTGCCAATTTAATTTTGAATTACAGCAATAAAAGAAAATTATAAAATAAAAAAAATCGAGATTACAAGAATGGGGATCGATTGATTTCGATTCCCCTTTATTTTTGTGGGTTCTGGCAGCGGTGGAGTTTTGCTTCTGTACTCCGTTGACGATTCGATCTGGATTGGAAATTTTCTTTGTGGATTTTTTGGACTCTAGAGAAGACGTAGATCTGTTCTTTATGGACTTCCCTCGTCTCTGAAAAAATCCCCTGTTCTGAACTTCGCTCCCAATTTTATAGATTGAGAAGTGCTTCCAATCGGGCTCAAATTCTTCTCTCGAATCCGATTAAATCCCCAAAAATCCGGATCACCATGCAAAACGGAACAGAAGCAGAACGAAAGCGGAAAGCAACCAGCGGATGGAGCGGTCCGTGGGAGCGATCCCGCGGATGGGACCCGCGGTGCGCTCCCGCGGGTGGGGTCCGTGGGGCACTCCCATTTTATTTATTTATTTATTTATTTTATTTTTTATTATTTATTTATTTTTTGATGTCTACATAACCCCCTCCAAAGTTTTCGAAATTCTGTATTGAATTGTAACGAATTTCAAAATACTTTGGACTCTTTGATTTTAGCTCTGTAGTCTTCTTCGTGATTTTTATGGTATACTGTGAACCATATTCTGAAATCACTGTCTTCCAGCTGTTTTGTTGCTTGAGATATATTGTTGAAGCTCTTCGATGTATCAGAGATTACTTCTAGCGAGTTTTCTTAATGCTGGCCATTGTACCTGTGCGGCTGAGCCAAACTTTTGCTTGTAGTTTTGCTTTAGAGAATTTGTTGTCTGCATGCAAAAATGCTTTTGACGTCTCGTTCAGAGGCTAAGTGCATGACAGACGTGTAACAGATTTGATAGACAGAGGTAACTATTAACGTGTCTCTTGGAATATGGCAGAGGTATGATGTTAACATGCTTATTCGATAACAAGCAGATGTATGATTTTAACGTGCTCATTAGATAACAAGCAGATGTATGATGTTAACATGCTCGTTAGATGATAAGCAGAGGTGTAATGTTAACATACTTATTTGAGGTCAAGCAGAGGTATCATATTAACGTGCTCATTAGAATCCTAACCGTTCAGTGACATTTAGTATGAAGGATCAGGAAAAGACAGATGTGTCATTTAACATGTCTAAAAACTAGACCTATTCAGAGAATCTAGTCATGATAGGAATGAGTTAACTAAACAGAGGTGACGGTTAACGTATTTAGCCTTGGAATTTGACTATCATAGGTAACTGTTACTTTGATAAGGAGACGATTTTCATCAGAGGTAATTTTTAACTTAACGATATCAAAAACAAGTTCATTAGAGGTTGTAATATTGGACATGATGAAGTGTGAGTTTCCTTTTCTGTCAGAGGTGAAATCTTAACGTGACGGGAGATTTGATTGGACTTGATCTCATGGAAAAAAATGATTCGATTTTGTACCAAAGAAAATTAATGAGGAAAGTTTTACTGTCAGAGGTGAAATCTTAACTTGACAGGGGATCAATCTGATTAGGATTTTCAGTAAACCCCCAGCTATCAACGGATTTGATTAGTCTTTACCAACTACCATTTGAGTTCGGCTAGCTATGCTATTCCTCTCAGTATGGTGAGTTGTCGAGAATTTCGTTTGGGCTTAAATGCCAAACTTTTCCTCTTCTCTTTGCCTTAGCAGCTTAGGGCAGTGATGTATCCTCATATTCGGATAAGGATACTATTATGACAGATTTATATAGGATTTTTAGCAAACCCCCAGTTATCAACGGGTTTGATTAGCCTTTACCAACTATCGTTTGAGTTGGGCTAGCCATGCTATTCCCCTCAGCATGGAGAGTTGTCAAGGATTTTGTTTGGGTTTAAATGCCAAACTTTTCCTCTTTCCTTTGCCTTAGCAGCTTAGAGCAACTCATGTTTTTTAACCCAGCATGATAGGTTGGTGAGAAATTTATTCTCTTCCCATTACCTTGATAGCGTTGGGCAACTCATGCTTTTACCCCAGCATGACGGGTTAGCGAGAAACTTGTTCTCTTCCCGTTGCCTTGACGGCATTGGGCAGTTCATATTTTTACCCCCAATATGATGGGGCTGGCGAGAAATTTATTCTCTTCCTGTTGCCTTGATGGCATTGGGCAATTCATACTTTGTTATCCCCAGTATGATGGGGTTGGCGAGAAATTTATTCTCTTCCCGTTGCATTGATGGCATTGGGCAATTCATACTTTTTACCCCCTAGCATGATGGGGTTGGCGAGAAACTTGTTCTTTTCCCGTTGCATTGATGGCATTGGGCAATTCATACTTTTTACCCCCAGCATGATGGAGCTGGCGACAAACTTGTTATCTTTCCGTTGCCTTGATGGCGTTGAGTAATTCATACTTTTTACCTCCAGTATGATGGGGTTGGTAAGAAACTTATTCTTTTCCCGTTGCCTTGATGGCGTTGGGCAATTCATACTTTTTACCCCCAGCATGATAGAGTTGGTGAGGATTTCATTTGGACTTACAGGCCAAACATTTTCTCTATCCATAGTCGTAGAGATGTTGGATCCATTTTCATTTTATGACCCAAGTTGGAGTGCAAAGTTACACCTGAGTAGCGGCCAACATTTCTTTATTTGTTGTATTGAAAAAGAGGTCGGATGACTTCATTCCCTTAAGAATGATATTTCTTCAGGAATTTTTCGTTGATCTGTATCATCATCCAGTTATCGTGTTGATTGATTAATCGGTATGATCCATTTGGATAGACTGTCTCTACTACAAATAGGCCCTCCCACTTTGGCTGAAATTTACCCTTGTCTTGTGCATCATGTCTAAACCAAGTCGTCCATTTTGAAAGTTCTTTCTTGTACTTTTTGGTTGAAGGTGCTCTCGAGATTTGCGCTTGATACAACTCGATTTGTTATTGCGCGTTCAAGATGCAACCTTAGCCCTATATTCGCGGGCTTAACCTCGTGTTTTAAGCTAGCAGAGCCTCGCGACTGGGCTAATATAACTTTGCATTATACGCTGGGTTGGACTTGTGTGCAGGTTTAGCCTTATACACAGAGTTAGTTTCGCTTTTAGTTGCGGGCATAACTTTGCACTCCGCGCGGACCTAGCCTCGCACATTGTATGCGAAGTTTAGTTTTGTTCGCATTTTAATTGTGGGCATAACTTTTCATTCCGTGCGGACATACCCTCACGTTTAAATGACTTTACGCTGGTGGCTTAGCGCGCACTGTATGCAGAATTTAGTTTTGTTTGCAATGTTTACTGGACGTGAGTCTCACCCCCTAAGTGGGCCATATTTGACTGGTTACGAGTCCATTGTAAGTCGACGCGCCACTTCTTTTTCGTCGAATATTACGCAAGGCTCCTGATTGGCTTGGCGTCTTAAGTTTCTAACGCAGATCTTGACCTTCTGCTTCTTCAAGTCTATGCGGGGCTGAGAGTTAGTTTTACATTTTGGTCATGAACATAGCCTCGCGTTTAGATGACTTTACGCTGGCTTGGCCTTGTATTGTGTGGAGAGTTCGCTTTGCATATCATACAAGGCTTATTGGTGGGGCCCACTGGGTGGGCCACATTTGAATGGTTGTTGTAATTCAATTGACTGCCTTTTTGCTCTTTGAAGTTTACGCGAGGCTGAGAGTTAGTTTCGCATTTTAGCCATGAGCATAACCTCACATAGCCTCACGTTTAAATAACTTTACGCTGGCTTAGCTTCATACGTATCCCTGTTTGGCTGGAAGTGGGTCCCACCCCTTGCGTGGGCCACATTTAACTGGTTTCAATAGGTATTCAATTGATCACCTTCTTCTCATGCAAGATTGCTGATTGGCTGGACGTCTGACTTAAGTCTTAGCTTTCCATTTTTTTTTTTGAAGTTTACGAGGGGCTGGGAGTTAGCCTCGCATTATGGACTGTTTTGCGCTTTGGATTAACTTTGTGCTCTGGATTTGCCTCACGTGCTGTATTTGTCGTGTGTTGGCTTAACCTCACACATTTGGTTTATCCACGCATGCTGGCTTAGCCTCACACTGATTTTACTTCACATTCCTTTAAAGATTAGCCTCGTTTTTGTACTTGCATAGCCTTACGATCTATGCTGGCATATTCTTGCATCTGGATTACTTTAGCGAGGTTCGTCTTGCATTTGGATTACTTTAGGCAGATTTATCCTTGCATGTGAGTTGTTGTATGCGTGCTTAGCCTCGCATCTGGATGAATTTACGCTGGTTTGGTATAACGTTATATGCGTGCATAGCCTCACATTTTGGCAATTCTGCGCAAGACTGACACTTGGCCTTGTTTTCTTGTTCTTCTGTGTAAGGCTGACACTCTGACACTTAGCCTCGTGTTCCAGGTGCGGGCGTACCTTGCATTTTGGATGACTTTAACGAGTTTAGCCTCGACTTTGGGTTATGATTTAATCTTGCCCATATGTCGGGTTAGACTTGTGCGCTAGCTTAAGCTCACACACCGAGGTAGACTCATGCACTGGTTTAGCCTCGCGCACCGAATAAGTCCTCGCGTCTTACTGGCTTTAAGCTGGTTAGACCCCTCCCGTGTTTTATATGGGATTTAGTTTTGCACTCTGGATGTGGGTTTTACCCCCCTATGTGGATCCCATTTGGCTCGCACACGGCTGAAACTTAGCTTTGCTCTTCAGGCATGAGCATAAACTTGCATTCTGGATCAATTGATATTGATTTGGTTTTGACTTAGCCTCGCATCTAGATGACTTTATGCTGGCTTGGTCTTGAATCAGTTTTGCGTCTAAAATAACTTTACGCTGACTTGGCCTCGCATTGCATGCGGGCGTAGCCTCGCCTTTTAGTTCTTTTGCGCAAGACTGACACATAACCTCATATTCTGGTTCTAGACTTAACCTCGTGTTTCAGTCGTGAGCATAGCCTTACGTCTGACTGGCTTTATGCTAACTTGTGAAGGCCCGATGCATGGGATCTTGTTCAAGGGAGTTTATGCCCTGATCTTGAAGCAGCCTGGATGGACAGTTTGGTATACTAGAGGGAACCTCTCTAGCTTGGCATTTTTTTTTGCATGCTGAATCTGTCTCATGATATCGTTTCTCAGGCAATAGAAATGACTCAACATGGCTTTGGACGCCAATACTAAGTACATAGTCACTGAGCCCTGACCCGTCATGGTGAAACTGCTACCAGCATTTGTCTACTGTATCTTCTGTCAAGCTTTCACAATATGGAGAGCAACTTCGCCTAGTGCTTCCGGAGTTCCAGTACAAGTCCTTCGACTTCAATCAGACAATTTTGTAGCCACCACAGTATTCTAATCGAGATCGGACCGAACGGCCCGCCTTTACTACTATTGCCGACCCGACCATCTTGAGGTTGAGGATATCAATGTTGAGGGCGAGGTCGGAGAAGTGGATGGCGTGGTGTTAGTAAGAGTCCAACTGCCTGGCGGCTTCTAGCGGGCCCAGACTGCAGGGTGTTCTCAGTGTCCCAAAACAAAATCTCGACAAAATCGTGCAGATTGAATTGAAGAGCAGGAGCAGTACTTGATCCATCGCTCTTAGACTATCAAATCCACCAAGGCTTATACTTTCCTCCTTGGTCGTTGAAGAAGGTGCGCTAGCCCTGTTGCTACTTTTGTGCGAAGTATGAAGAGACAAGGAGGGCATCACGGTCATCTAAGATACAATGGCATTCATTTGGGCAGGCCGCTGACTTGAGGGCGTTGAGGTCAATGGCAGGGCTGGTTTAACTTGGTGGAGATGATCTTGATGATAGCACAGACGCGACCTCCTCCTCAGAGACGCCCTCCGGGATGGCCACGTCGCTGCGGCCTAAGTTGGGTGTTTATCAGGATCCCGGGCTTCGCCGTTGCAGCCTCAGAGTTGGAGTAAAGGTGGAGGATGTTATGGATGATGGAGAGGATCTTGGACCCATCGGCAATCAGTTTCTCCCCCTATGGCAGGTGATGGAGGAGAACTTCTGTAGACACTAAAAAATATAATTAAAAAAAATTAACTGCGGATACCCGGGGGAGGCTCCCGCGGGTGCAACCACGGGAGAACCCCTGCGGGTGCACCCGCGGGAGGCTCCCGCGGGTGCAACCCATGGGAGAACTCCCACAGGTGCACCCGCGGGATAACTCCCGCGGGGGGACTTCCGCAAGTGCACCCGCAGGTGGGGGGTTATAATCCGACTTTTTTTTTTTCTTTTGGCTTGTTTCACCTGCAGATTGAGCCAGTTCCGAAAATCTCGTGATCAGATTTTTTAGAAAGAATTGGAGCCAGATTTCGAGCTTCTTCGGTATATAAAAGACAGGATTTGAGTCCAGAGAAGGGACTTTTGGATGATTTGGAGTGAGTTCATGAAATTGAGGAGCGGAACAGAGCCATCCCCTTCCCAGTCAGACGGTCAACGGAGTGCATTAGCGATGCTCCACCGCCACCCGAACCCACATGAAAAAGGGAATCAATCAATATTCCCGTTCTTTTTATTCCTCAATTTTTTGTAAATCTCAATTTTCTCGTTGTAATCAAATAATTTTGCAATGGAAGGAAATCTACAATTTTTTAGCAAACAAGAACTGGCGACTATAGTGGGAGCCCCTCTGTTTCCTACAGAGAACTTGGTGGCGCAGTCCGACAGGGTGCGGATCGGCTCAATGGTTGAGACGCTAGTCGTGGAGGTTGACCAGCAAAAATACGAGGAGTTCCTATCATCCTCGGATTCGGAGTCCAGGCGTCATCGCCGGGCGACGATTAAACAAGGCGAGGCGTCATCGCCCGCCAAAATTGAAAAGGCGTTATCGCCATTCAATACTTACGAGGCGTCATCGCTTGTTGAAACTGACAAAACGTCATCGTCTGTCAAGAACACGACATTATCGCCC
Organism: Dracaena cambodiana; assembly: GCA_036321105.1. Taxonomy (NCBI): domain Eukaryota; kingdom Viridiplantae; phylum Streptophyta; class Magnoliopsida; order Asparagales; family Asparagaceae; genus Dracaena; species Dracaena cambodiana. The sequence continues at coordinate 30,406,680 of JAYEPQ010000013.1, forward strand.
GTTCCAAAGTCAAGCCAAAAGTCAAATCAGACCTTAACCCGCTCCCAAAAGAGAAATCTAAGGCGTAAAACTCAACGAGCATGCCTCAATCATACAGGAAGGGTTGCAGAAAACTCCGGGACAGTGAAAAATTTCAGAGCAAACCCACGGATGGAGCCACGGGTTGTATCCCACGGAAGCAACCCCACAGGTGCAAACCCGCGGCTTGCAACCGCAGGTGCCAACCTGCGGCTTGCAACCACGGGTTGCCACCCGCAACTTGCAACCGTGGGTGCCAACCATAGGCTTGCAACCGCGGGTGCAACCCGCAAACCCGCGGTTGCAACCGCGGGTTGCATCCCGCAGATGCAACCGCGGGTTGCACCCCGTAGATTCCACTTCGCAGAAGCAACGATGGGTTACGTTCAATGAACACAACTCTCTGTCTCTTCGAGCACACCTATGGTGAGCACGCAACATACACCAAATATTTTAATCTCTCTATCAGAGGTGCGCGGGGCCCACACAACTACTCAGGCCAGTGTGCACTCCAGAAGAATCCGCAGAAGGGTTGGAGAACAATTTGATGCTGGAAAAGAGCTCAGCCCTGAAATATTGCAAACTCTCCAGTATTATGAACCGAATTTGCGACGCAAAAGGCGTCAAGATGCAAATAGAGATGAGAAGGTAGCTCAAGATTTGAGAGAGTACCTCAATTGGAAGAACTCCTCACAAAATATTCCTCACTGCTAATGCGAACAGCTGATCTCAACTGTTCTATCAAACTGCAAATGCAACTTGAAACGGTCCGTTTTCGAGCAGATTACCGAACCCAAAAGCATACGGACAGTGATAAAGGTGTGCTCTGGAATTGATCTACATACCGCCTCATCACATATGGTTAATAAAGGCAAAAAGGTGGTCGGAAACAACCCTTCAGATAATGAAATCACTCCAGAGTTAAAAGGAGTTTCTATTGAACCTGAACGCGTGCGTCTAGAAGAAGTCTCTAGAAGGCTTGAGAGACAAGAAAAACGTCTTGAACAGAAAGAGTAGACCATAGAAGAAATGAAACAACTTTTAATTAAGTTGTTAGCTCAAACTAGAAAGAGCCAATCCTCGTCGTCCGTTTCTGGCCGGCAGAAAGGAAAACGACCCGTCCAAATAAATGAAGACAGCGAGGACGAGGATGAAGAAGTACCTCCTCATTCAAGAGAGGAGGAGGAAGTGAAGGTTATTATCAACCCTCACGTAGAAAAAACAGAGAAGATAGAGAACCAACTACAAGCTCTCTTTCATCGCAAAAAACTGCAAGAGGTGGGGGTAGTCCGTCCCTATCCCATAAAATGGGAGACCGTACCTGATCCTGCAAAATATAAACCGTTGAACCTTCAGTCATTCGACGGTAAAGGTTCGCCGCAACAGCACATCTTCTATTTTCTGTCGCAGACAGGACACCTCATGGGGAATGATCCGACTATGACTAAGATATTTGCAAGCACTTTACGGGGGCCCGCATTTACCTGGTTCATGCAGCTACCCCAGGAAACAATTAAATCATGGGCTGATGTAGAACGTGAGTTTTTAGCTCGATTCTTTGAAGATGATACTGAAGTCTCTGTACTATCCTTACTAGCGGCAAAGCAAGAGGAAGGCGAGACGGTCAAAGCTTATATCGAGCGATTTCGAGAACTTTCTGTTCGATGCCCACATGGCATGACGCAGGACACTCTGGTGGAAACTTGCAGGCACAATTTGTTAACCGACGTTCTAGATAAGATGGGCTCGGTTGAAGCCAAATCATGGAAAGATCTGCTTAAGCAGGGTGAACAGGCCGAAGATATACTTCGACGCCTCAAAAAACGATAGTCTGCAACCGGAGGCAGTACAAATGAACCTCCATTCCATTTTTCCCGTTCCAAAGGAAAAGATATAATGGCAATGGCTGTAGAAAACACACCGAAGCAGAAAGTATGAACAACTATAAGCAACACAATAAAGTCACCCAGACTTCAAAAGCAGTATTCATTTAAGGATAAGCATACTGCTACTATATTCAATCTGCTCAGTAAACGCAAAATGCTCAAATTACCGGAGAGTAAGAGGCCTGAAGAGGTTGGGAAGACTAACGATCCAAATTACTGCATGTACCATTGGATTGTAGGTCACCCTACAAAGAATTATTTTATTTTAAAAGACAAAATTCAAGCGTTGATTGACGCTGGAGCAGTTCAGCTCAAAACTGAACAAAAAAGGAATTAGAGCTAACTCAGACATATTTAACGTGAGTGGTCTAAAGGTACCACTTGGGCTCACAACAATTCCAAAGATGAGCTCAGGGCGGTTAATTTAAACCCCCATAACCTGCAAAAGAAAAAAAGGGGTTAACCCCTTTTGGCCACAAAGAAGTAGGGGGTTGTGAGGGAGAAAATAAAAAAAAATGAATGATGAATATATATATATATATATATATATATATATATATATATAAAATAAAATAAAAAATAAACTGCCCAATGCCGTCAAGGCAAAGGGAAGAGAATAAATTTTTTGCCAACCCTACCATGCTGGGGGCAAAAAAGCATGAACTATCCAACACCGTCAAGGCGACGGAAAAAGAATAAATTTCTTGCCAACCCCATCATACTGGGGGTAAAAAGTATGAGTTACCCAATGCCGACAAGGTAACGAGAAGAGAATAAATTTCTCACCAACCCCACCTGCTAGGGGTAAAAAAAGCATGACTACCCAAAGCCGTCAAGGCGACGGGAAGAGAATAAATTTATCGCCAACCCCACCATGCTGGGGGTAAAAAGCATGAACTGTTCAATACCGTCAAAGCAACGGGAAGAGAACCAGTTTCTCGCAAACCCCTTCATGCTGAGAGTAAAAGTATGAATTGCCCAACGCCGCTAAGGCAAAGGGAAGAGGAAAAGTTTGGCATTTAAGCCCAAACAAAATTCTCGACAACTCTATATGCTGAGGGGAAGAGTATGGCTAGCCCAACTCAAACGGTAGTTTGTAAAGGCTAATCAAATCCGTTAATCGGTAGGGGTTTGCTAAAAATCCCATGACAAATCTGTCACAACAGTATCCTTATCCGAATATAAGGATACATCACTGTCCAAAACTGCTAAAGCAAAGGGAAGAGGAAAAGTTTGGCATTTAAGCCCAAACAAAACTCTCGACAACTCACCATGCTGAGGGGAATAACATGGCTAGCCCGACTCAAACGGTAGTTGGTAAAGACTAATCAAATCCGTTGATAACTGGGGGTTTGCTAAAAACCCTAATCAGATAAATCTCTTGTCACGCTAAGATTTCACCTCTGACAATACAACTTTTCTCGTCATTTTTCTCCAGCAGAGCAAGTGACACTCCAAAATATTTGTCAAGTTCAAATAATACCTTTGACATCATAATTCAAAATCAAATGAGATAAAATCCGATTAAATCTCTGTCATGTTAAGGTTTCACCTCTAATAGAAAAGAAAACTCACACTTCATCAAGTCTGATATTACAGCTTCAGATGAACTTGTTTTTGATATCGTTAAGTTAAAAATTATCTCTGACGAAAATCATCTCCCTATCAAGTTAACAGTTATCTCTGATAGTTCGATTCTAAGGCTAAATACATTAACCGTTACCTCTGTTTAGTCAGCTTGTTCTTATCACGACCAGATTCTCTGAATAAGTTGAGCTCCAAGACACGTTTAATGTCACCTCTGTCTTTTCCTGATCCTTCATACTAGATGTCACTGAACGGTTAGGATTCTAATGAGCACGTTAACATGATACCTCTGCTTGGCCTAAAATAAGCATGTTAACATCATACCTCTGCTTGTCACCCAACGAGTACGTTAACATTATATTTTTACTTGTCATCTAATGAGCACGTTAAAATCATACCTCTGATTATTATTAAATAATTGAATAAGCATATTAACGTCATATCTCCACTCATATTCTGCGAAATATGTTAACAAATCTCTGTCTACCAAATCCTTTAAAACGTCTGATAGCCAAAATTAAAGAATCCAAAGTGTTTCGAAATTCTGTATGGCTCAATACAGAACTTCGAAAATTTGGGAGGGGGTTATGTAGACACTAAAAAATATAATTAAAAAAAATTAACTGCGAATACCTGGGGGAGGCTCTCGCGGGTGCAACCCGCGGGAGAACCCCCGCGGTTGCAACCGCGGGAGACTCCCGCGGGTGCAACCGCAGGAGAACTCCCGCGGTTGCACCCATGGGAGAACCCCCGCGGGTGCACCCGCGGGGGGACTTCCGCGAGTGCACCCGTAGGTGGGGGTTTATAACCCGATTTTTTTTTTTTCTTTTGGCTTGTTTCACCTGCAGATTGAGTCAGTTCCGAAAATCTTGTGATCCGATTTTTTAGGAAGAATTAGAGCCGGATTTTAAGCTTCTTCGGTCTATAAAAGACAAGAGTTGAGTTCAGAGAAGGGACTATTGGACGATTTGGAGCGGAGCCATCCCCTTCCCAGTCAGACGGTCAACGGAGTGCATTAGCGAGGCTCCACCGCCACCCGAACCCACATAAAAAAGGGAATCAATCAATATTCCCGTTCTTATTATTTCTCAATTTTTTGTAAATCTCAATTTTCTCGTTGTAATTAAATAATTTTGCAATGGAAAAAAATCTACAATTTTTTAGCAAACAACTTCGACAGGGACGAGACCTTAGGATTCATTGGCGGTAGTGGAGGCGACGCCAACACCCCTGCCCGGAGGCTGCTACAGTTCGTCGCCGCTATCTTTGAAGAGGAAGAAGACGAAGCGATTGAGATGGGGATTTGGTGAAACCCTAAGCTCATGAACACCACATTTTTTTTTGGAAGGTGAATAATTTCTTTTTCTCAATTCTCCTCTCAAAAGCCTCTGTACAATGTATGGGTTTAGTCAACAGTTTAGGCAAACAACCAAAACTATTCTAATATGCCTCAATGGCATACTTCGGAAAGTACAGCACATCTCCCTCCTTTGCCTTCATCTAGATCTCGAAATCTGATCTCCAGGGAGAAAGAGAGATATTTTATTTTTATTTGCCTTGTTAATAGATAAACAAAGGAATTTTTATCTTTTTCATTTTCTCTTTTTTTTTTGGCCTCCTTGCGTAGTGGGCTGCGGGTAGTGTATTTGCGGATGCAACCTTTTTCTCTCTTTATATTTTTATTTATTTTATTTTTTTTATTTATTACATATATACATATATTTGTTTTTATTTATTTATTATTTTTATTATTTTTTATTTTATTTATTTTTCCCTTTTTTAATTTATATTTTTATTATCATTTTTATCATTTATTATTATTATTTTTTATTATTTATTTATTTATTATTATTATTTTTAATATTTTTGATATTTTTATTTTTATTTTTATTTTTTTGGCAACCCGTGGGTAGCACTTACGGGTTGCATCCTGCAGGAGCATCGCGCGAGTATACCTCTTGCGGGTTGCATCCCGCGGGTGTACTTTTTGCGGATTGCATCCCGCGGTTGAATCCCACACATCGAACGACTTTTTTTTTTAGAGCATTGATCCTTTTATTATTTTATATATATATATATATATTTTATTTCTTTATCTTTTTTTTTTTTGCAATGACGTCTGACTTTTTTTTTTTTTAATAAATGATGACGCCTTTTGAATTTTTTTTAATTTTTTTTATGTGATGATGCCTCTCTTTTTAGTTTTTATTTATTTATTTATTTTGATAAGCGATGAGGCCTTGTAAATTTATTTTTATTTATTATTTTTTTGTTTATTATTATATATTTTTTAATTTTTTTCTATTATTTTTTAATTTTTTAATTTTTATTTTCTTGTTCAGCATCCGTGGGTGCATCCGCGGGATACACCCGTGGGTAGAACCCTCATACCGCATATTTTTTAATTATTTTTTTTTACAGTTTTATAAATTTTTTGTGGGCGATAACGCCCTTTTTTTCTTTTTTTTCTTTTTTTCTTTTTCTTTATATTTTTTTGCCTTTTTAATTTTTTTTTTTATTCTTTATTTTTTATTTTTATTTTTATATTTTTTCGTGTGGGAGAGAGGGAGAAAAGTACGGGTGGCTCAGGTGGGCCCCACCCGAGCACAGTACTTTTTTTTTGATCTCGCCTCGCGTTTTTTTTATTTATTAACTTTTTTATTGTAGTTGAGGCCTTTTTAATTTATTATTTTATTTATTTTTATTTATTACTATTTTATTATTATTATTATTACTTATTTTTATTATTATTATTATTTGTTTTTTTTTTGTCTTACGGATTCGGTATCCCGCGGGTTGCATCCCGCGATTGCATTTGCGGGTTGCATCCCACAATTGCATCTGTGGGTTGTGTCCCGCGGGTTGTATCCCGCAATTCCATCTGCAGGTTGTATCCCGCGATTGCATCTGCGGGTTGCATCCGGCGGTTGCATCTGCGGGTTGCGTCCCGCGGGTTGCATCCCTTAATTGCATCTGAGGGTTGCGTCCCGCGGGTTGCATCTTACGATTCTATCTGCGGGTTGCGTCCTGCAATTCCATCCGCGGGTTGCATCCCGCGGGTTGTATCCAGTTTTGTCAATTTTTTTTGTGGGCGATAACGCCTCAATTTTTTTTTTTGACAGACGATGACGTCTGGTCATTTTTTTATGGTCGATGACGCCTCATGATTTTTTTTACAGACGATGACGTGTTGTCTTTTTTTTTATGGGTGATGACGCCTCATAATTTTTTTTTATCGTTACCCGGCGATGACGCCTAGGCTCCGAATAAAAAAAATTTAATGATCGGATTGCGCCGCCCAAACTCCCACTGTGGTCGCCAATTCTTGTATGGCCGAAAAATTGAATCTTTCTTTATATTGACAATTTAATTTTGAATTACAGCAATACAAGAAAATTACAAAATAAAAAAATCGAGATTACAAAAATAGGGATCGATTGACTTCGATTCCCCTTTATTTTTGTGGGTTCTGGAAGCAGTGGAGTTTTTGCTTCTGTACTCCGTTGATGATCTGATCTGGATTGGAAATTTTCTTTGTTGATTTTTTGGACTCTGGAGAAGACGTAGATCTGTTCTTTTTGGACTTCCCCCGTCTCTGAAAAAATTTCCTGCTCTGAACTCCGCTCCCAATTTTATAGATTGATAAGTGCTTCCAATCCGGCTCAAATTCTTCTCTTGAATCCGATTAAATCCCCAAAAATCCGGATCACCATGCAAAACGGAACAGAAGCGAAACGAAAGCGGAAAGCAACCCACGGATGGAGCGGTCCACGGGAGCAATCCTGCGGGTGGGACCCGCGGGGCGCTCCCGCAGGTGCGCTCCCGCGGGTGCGCTCCCACGAGTGGGGTCCGCGGGGCACTCCCATTTTATTTATTTATTTATTTTATTTTTTATTATTATTATTTTTTGGATGTCTACAGTCCAATTGAGACTTCTTATGATCCTTTGATCATATATGGATACTCAATGGATACGAGATATAAACCCAACACCCTGCACCTAGGCACCTACCCTAGCTAGCTTAAGAGTTAGGCTTCAAATTTGAATTGAGGTAGCTAAGCCGAGGCAGTTTCACTATGACAAGGCTCTCTCTCTAGTCCTTGCAACATTCATACAATAAAAGAAGGAAAGAGACAGAGAGATTGAAAATCTAAGTAATTTGACCTAAAAGTGTGCATATTTGTAGGCTTATTTGATGTGTTCCCAAGCAGTGTTCTTAATATCGGATACCGGTCCTATACCGGTCAGTCAAATTATATACCGGATACCAGATACCTGGTGGGATATCGCGATATGACCTTAAATACTGGAGTATCATACCGGTTAAAGAATAATCATATAATTGGTTATATAGAACATATTAAACACATAAAACAATCTTATAGTACTTATCTTGACTTATTTGCATTTAAATTACGAATTTACAGATACCGTTTAGAACGTTCGTATATGCACAAAGCGACAGATAATCATAAAATTTTCAGCCACAAACTTAAATTTCAAGAAATATTAATTAATTATATTATTCACTGGCTAAATGTTCTCTAATTATTTAATTCAATGGCTAACACAATATGCATTATTCAACTGTAAAATGTTATCTAATTAATTCAACTATTATTTAATACAATGCAATTATATAAAAATTACAATAAAGTAAATACAATGCATCTCTATGGATGAACCATAACGAATAAAACAATCTCTTAATTCATTACATACTTATATTTAAACTAATTTTAGAATTTGCTACAGTTTTTTTTGGCAGATAAAGTGAATACATGTATGGTTGGTTTCGGCCACTGCCAGTGAATCAGATTCACTGATTCACACCGAATCAGTGAATCGATTCACTGATTTGGAGTGAATTAGTGAATTTGATTCACTGGCTGAAACTCCACCCATCACTGCATGTAAACAACAAAATTCTCTCAAATTTTAAGCATCCAAATCCTCAAACACACATGACAATCAAAAAAAAAATTTTTTAAAAAAAAGAAATTTTCAGCTAAGCCAGAGGAGGAGCTGGATTTACTAGTGAGGCAGTGACTACCAAGGGGCTTGTCGGCACCGCTGGAAACTAAGCAAAAGGAGTAGAGAGAAGTTGGGAGGCCGGCGAAGTTGCTTTGGGACGAATCGGGCTGCCGAACTTCCTTTAGGGCAAATTAATATAAGGAGAGAAGTAGAGAAGTCTCGCTGAGCTGTATTTTATGTTTTTTTTGGTAGATTTAGGGTTGCGACCATTCGATCAGTCAAGGAGAAGGAGAAGGAGAAGGAAGTTGGGGAAGAACGGGAGAAGGAGAAATTAGGGTTTTGTGAGTCGCAAATTCGAGGGAGAATGAGAGAGAAGCAGATTTTATTTTTTTCCTATCGGGTCGGGTCGAAAAGATAAACGAGTTTCAACCACAACCCAAACCCGTTAACAAAAAATCGATATTTGCTCATACCGGTCTGTATTTAACATACCGGATACCGGCCGATATATCGTTACGTGGTCGATATATCAGCCCGTACCGGTCGAAAACAAGATACGATAAAAAAATTCGTCATACCGTCTCGTTTCTATACAAAATCTGATATACCGGTCGGTATACCGACCGGTATTTAAAATACTATTCCCAAGTCTCATACAATAAAAGAAGGAAAAAGAGAGAGAGTTTGAAAATCTAAGTAATTTGACCTAAAAGTGTGTATATTTGTAGGCTTATTTAGGGGTGGCAAGTGGGCCGTGTCTGGCCTGGCACGGGCATAGCCTGTCCCTTTGGGATGGGCCCCGGGCACGGCACGACCGCCCAGGCCTTGGCTCGGGATCAGCCCATCGGCACGGCCCGCCGGGCACGTGCCGTGCCCAGGCCGGGCCAGGCCAGCTCGTTTTTTTAATTTCTTTTAATTATTAATTCTATTATTAAGTTAGTTTAAGAGAATAGTTAGCTTAATTGAATTAGATTTAATAAGAATAAACAATAATAAAAATAAAATTTTATTATATTAAATCTCATTACATTGATATAATTACTCTATAAATCTCTTTATAAATCATACAAAGCCCGAAGAGAGGGGAGAAGACCCTAGTTATCACCCTCAATTTGTTCTTAGTATTTTTCCAAGAGATTTATGAGTTAAAAATTTCATAAAAATTTTAAAAAATACATGAAAATCCCAACAAATATAGAAATTACAATTTGAAAAAACAATAAAAGTATATTTTCATTCATCTTCTGGTGAGGTCTCTAATTCTATTTCATTAGACGATCCTTGTTCGTTTTTTTCTGCGTCTAGCCAGTCCTTCAAGCAAACACACATCTCTAGTGTGTCTGCTGCCATTGAGCTTCTCCACTCCGTGAGCACTCTACCATCTATACTAAAAATAGACTCCGATACTATAATAGACACCTGAGGAGTTAGTAAATCATGGACCATATTGGAAAGCACATGAAATATTTTTTTCTGTGATTTCTACCGAGCCAAAATATCAAAAACTTCATAATTTTTTGGGGACACGTCATCTTTATAGTTAGCTCTTTCTAAATAATAATGTAGTTCATTAAAATATGTACTAGATTGTCTAGATTTATTTCGGTGAAATACAGATGATATTATTGGATTTCGGGTTTCTCTAGCAGTTGGTTCCTTCGTAGATTGTATTTTATCACCATACATATCTTCATATATTTTGTACATAATATCAAAACAAATTTTAATATCATTAACTAAATTTCTAACATTATCTTCATAACACATATTTTTATAAAATAAATATATTAAAATTTCAAGTCCATCTAACTTATTACGTGGATTCACAATAGTTGCAAAATATAATAAGTATGAAAAGTTTCTAAAATATTTATTAAATTTAGTTTCCATAGGTTTAACAATATGTTCAAGTATTGGGTGATTCCTACATTCATTAAAAACTGAACTAATTTCGGTTAGATAATATAGTACAATATGTGCAGTTGGGTAATAAGTGTCTGACAGTGCTCTAGTTGCAATTTCAAATTTGCTTAAAACTTAGAAATGCAATACAAATGATGTCATTCATTAATATCTAAACTATATATTGGTAACTCCATTTCATTAAATATATTTATTACATATTTATATTGAATTGCCGTATTTAACATTTTATATATAGAATTCCACCTTGTTTTTATATCTGGAGGTAAAATTTTAGGTGAGATTTTAAAATTCCTACATATTTGTTTAAATGATTGTCTTTTTGGCTCACTATTTTTAATAAATAGTATTGTGTTTCTAAGTTTAATTATTAAATTACTTAATATTCTTAATCCATCTTGTACACATAAATTAAGTATGTGACAAATACACCTAATGTGAAATAATTTCCATCTAAAATTGGTTTTGTAATATTTTATAGAATTTCTCTTGTGACCGTATTTTCAGAAGTATTATCGAAAGAAATAAAAAATATTTTTCTTTCTATTCCAAATGCCATAAAAATACTAAGTAGGGATTGTGTAAATTATGTGCATTATGAGGGAATTCAAATCTTCTAAATCCAATTATTCTTTTTTGAATACGCCAATCTTGATCTATATAGTGAGTCGTTACACATAAATAATAATAACTATTTAGAGCCTCCTAACAATCTGCGGTTATAGCAACTTTAAAAATTAAAATGTTAAAATAACAATTAAAGTTTCCCTCCTATCTTTATATATTTTAATTATGTCGGATTTACATGTAGAACATGAGATTTTTTTAAATTCGTCAGTAAATGTTATTTTTAAAAAAAATTTAAAATTTTGATTTTCCGAAAAAGAAAAAGATAGTTCGTCATGTACTATAAATGTTGCTAAATTCTCTCTTGCACTTATAGAATTATATTTATGAATTCCTAATGATCCTCCATAGGTATTTATTTTGTTTGATGTAGTTCATTTAGTGGGTGAGTTTTGTCTAGGTATATTTTAAGGTGACCCGTTCCACTGTAGACACAAAAAAAAAAAAATTTACAGCGGGGTCCACCCGCGGGAACTCCTCCCGCGGGTGCCAACCCGCGGGAGGCATCCCGCAGGAGGGCACCCGCAGAAGAATTCCCGCGGGTGCCAACCCGCGGGAGGCATCCCGCAGGAGGGCACCCGCAGAAGAATTCCCGCGGGTCCCACCCGCGGGAGGAATCCCGCGGGACACCTGCGGGAATCTCTCCCGCAGGTGCCCACTCGCGGGAGCGATCCCGCTGGTTGCCACCCGCAGGAGCAATCCCGCGGGTGGGCACCCGTGGGAGGAATCCCGCGGGTGCCAACCCGCGGGTTGTTTTCTGCTTCCGTTCCGCTTCTGTTCCGTTTTGGATGGTGATCCGGATTTTTGGGGATTTAATCGGATTCGATAGAAGAATTTGAGCCGGATTAGAAGCGCTCCTCAATATATAAAATTGGGAACGGAGTTCAGAAGGAGAGGAGGAGATTCTTTTGGAGAGGGAATTCTTTGGCGAGTCAATTTTCCAGAGGCCGGAGTCCAAAAATCCAGAGAGAAGTTCCTCAATCCAGAGAGATCGGATCGTCAACGGAGTGCAGAATCAAAACTCCACTGCTGCCAGAACCCACAAAATTAAAGGGGAATCGAAATCAATTGATCTCCATTCTTGTAATCTTGAATTTATTTTGTAATTTTTCCTTTATTGCTGTAATTCAAAATCAAATTGGCAATATAAAGGAAGATTCAATTTTTCGAGCATACAAGAATTGGCGACCACAGTGGGAGTTTGGGCGGCGCAATCCAATCTTTAAATTTTTTTATTCGGAGCCTATGCGTCATTGCCGGGTAACGATAAATAAATGTGAGGCGTCATCGCCCACCAAATTTAACAAGACGTTATCGTCTGTCAAAAAAAAAAAATTATGAGGCGTCATCGCCCATAAAAAAAAAATTGACAAGACGTCATCGTCTGTCAAAAAAAAAATTATGAGGCGTCATCGTCCATAAAAAAAAAATTGACAAGACGTCATTGTCTGTCAAAAAAAAAATTATGAGGCATCATCGCCCATAAAAAAAAATGACAAGACGTCATCGTCTGTCAAAAAAAAATTATGAGGTGTAATTGCCCATAAAAAAAAATTGACAAGACGTCATCGTCTGTAAAAAAAAAAATTATGACGCGTCATCACCCATAAAAAAAATGACAAGACGTCATCGTCTGTAAAAAAAAAATTATGAGGCGTCATCGCCCATAAAAAAAATTGACAAGACGTCATCGTCTGTCAAAAAAAAAATTATGAGGCATCATCGCCCATAAAAAAAAATGACAAGACGTCATCGTCTGTCAAAAAAAAAAATCATGAGGCGTCATCGCCTATAAAAAAAAATGACAAGACGTCATCGTCTGTCCAAAAAAAAAAAAAATTTTGAGGCATTATCGCCCAAAAAAAATTGACAAAACTGGATACAACCCCCGGGATGCAACCCGCAGATGGAATCGCGGGATGCAACCCGCAGATGGAATCGTGGGACGCAACCCGCAGATGGAATCGCGGGACCCACGTAGACGCAACCCACAGATGCAATCGCGGGATACAACCCGCGGGATACCGAATCAATAAAAACAAAAAAAAATTAAAAAAACAAAAAATAATATATATATATATATATAAATAAACAAAATAAATAATAAATAAAAATAAATTTATAAGGCCTCATCGCTTACCAAAATAAATAAATAAATAAATAATAAAAAATAAATAAATAAGCTAGGCGTCATCACCTAAAACAAAAAAAAATCATAACGCGTCATCGTATATAAAAAAAAGGGACGTCATCGCAAAAAAGAAAAAATTAGAGATATATATATATATATATATATATATATATATATATATAATAATAATAATAATAATAATAATAATAATAATAATAAAAGGATCAAACCTCTAAAAAAAAAGAAAAAAAAATCACCCAATGCCGTCAAGGCAAAGGGAAGAGAAGCAGTTTCTCGCCAACCCCACCATGCTGGGGGTAAAAAAGCATGAATTGCCCAATGCCACCAAGGTAACGGGAAGAGAATCAGTTTCTCGCCAACCCCACCATGCTGGGGGTAAAAAGCATAAATTATCCAATGCCGACAAGGTAACGGGAAGAGAATTAATTTCTCGCCAACCCCACCATGCTGGGGGTAAAAAGCATGAATTACCCAACGCCATTAAGACAACGGGAAGAGAATAAATTTCTTGCCAACCCATTCATGCTGGGGGTAAAAGTATGAATTGCCCAACGCCGCTAAGGCAAAGGGAAGAGGAAAAGTTTGGCATTTAAGTCCAAACAAAATTCTCGACAACGCACCATACTGAGCGGAATAGTATGGCAAGCCCAACTCAAACGGTAGTTGGTAAAGGCAAATCAAATCCGTTAATAGCTGGGGGTTTGCTAAAAATCCTAATCAAATAAATCTCTTGTCACGTTAAGATTTCACCTCTGACAACGAAACTTTTCTCGTCATTTTTCTCCAGCAGAGCAAGCGACACTCCAAAATATTTGTTAAGTTAAAATCATACCTCTGACATCATAATTCAAAATCAAATGAGATAAAATCCAATTAAATCTCCTGTCATGTTAAGATTTCACCTTTGACAGAAAAGAAAATTCACACTTCATCAAGTCCAATATTACAGTTTCTGATGAACTTGTTTTTAATATCGTTAAGTTAAAAATTACCTCTGATGAAAATCATCTCTCTATCAAGTTAACAGTTACATCTGATAGTCCGATTCCAAAGCTAAATACGTTAACCGTCACCTCTGTTTAGTCAGCTTGTCCCTATCACGACCAGATCCTCTGAATAGGTTGAGCTCCAAGACACGTTTAATATCACATCTGTCTTTCCCTGATCCGTCATACTAGATGTCACTGAACGGTTAGGATTCTAATGAGCACGTTAACATGATATCTCTACTTGACCTAAAATAAGCATGTTAACATCATACCTCTGCTTGTCACCCAATGAGTACGTTAACATCATACCTCTACTTGTTATCTGATGAGCACGTTAAAATCATACCTCTGCTTGTTATTAAATAATTGAATATGTTAACAGTTATCTCTGTCTACAAAATCCTTTAAAACGTCTTATAGCCAAAATTAAATAATCCAAAGTGTTTCGAAATTCAGTACGACTCGCCAAAATTAAATAATCCAAAGTGTTTCGAAATTCAGTACGACTCAATACAGAACTTCGAAAACTTTGGAGGGGGTTATGTAGACACCAAAAAAAAAATTTACAGTGGGGTCCACCCGTGGGAACTCCTCCCGCGGGTGCCAACCCGCGGGAGGGCACCCACGGGAGAATTCCCGCGGGTCCCACCCGCGGGAATCTCTCCTGCGGGTGGCCCCCTGCGGGAGCGATCCCGCGGGTTGCCACCCGCGGGAGGAGTTCCCGCGGGTGGGCACCCGCGGGAGCAATCCCGCGGGTGCCAACCCGCGGGTTGTTTTCCGCTTCCGTTCCGCTTCTGTTCCGTTTAGAATGGTGATCCGGATTTTTGGGGATTTAATCGGATTCGAGAGAAGAATTTGAGCCGGATTAGAAGCGCTCCTCAATATATAAAATTGGAAACGGAGTTCAGAAGGAGAGGAGGAGATTCTTTTGGAGAGGGAATTCTTTGGCGAGTCAATTTTCCAGAGGCCGGAGTCCAAAAATCCAGAGAGGAGTTTCTCAATTCAGAGAGATCGGATCGTCAACGGAGTGCAGAATCAAGACTCCACCGCTGCCAGAACCCACAAAAATAAATGGGAATCGAAATTAATTGATCCCCATTCTTGTAATCTTGAATTTATTTTGTAATTTTTCTTTTATTGCTGTAATTCAAAATCAAATTGGCAATATAAAGGAAGATTCAATTTTTCGGGCATACATCCACTAGCTAAAGGGAATGAATAGATTTTTTGATAATATTTACACCTAGCTTTTCCAACACCATTTTCCATAATTTTTTCAAAATGTTTCCATATATCCGATCTACAAGTCCTAGCGGGGGTGATTGTTTGGGTTTCGAGTACGGTTGCTTCGGTTGGTTCTTCTTCGGACATAGATAAGAGTACTTGAGGAGGGTGTTGTAAGGTTTGGCAAAAACTTTGATATTCTTCAGTTGTTAAAAAAGGAGGAAAAGAACCCGCGGTTTGAGAGCAAGAAGCGCCAGACAAGTATGAATCCATTTCAAAAAATCTTGAAAAATCGAATTAAAAAAAAATCTCAAAAAAACCGAATAAAAAACTTCAAATTATAAATACCTCTTGAGCGGTGAACAACTTGAGAGATAGAGTAGAGAGATGAGTACTGGAGAGAGAAAATCGGAAAACTAAAGAGAAACTTACTTGAAAGATTAGAGATGAGGCCAATGAGACGTGCTTGAATCTTGATGTTGAGGCTTGCTTGTTTGAGACTTTTTTATCACTTGATGCTTGCATGAGAAAGTTGAAAATTGAGAATTTGAGAGGAGTTTTGAGAGTTAGAATTTGTTTGTGTGAAGAATAAAAATTGAGGAGATGAGGAATTATTTATAGGGAAATAAAGTTTTTTTTTTTTTTTTTGCAAATATAAATTTCAACCCCCTCCCAAATGTCCATTTTGACCGATGGGGAAAAAAATTGCAAAAAAAATTGTAAAAATCATGTCAACGGCTATAAATTTATCCATTTGGAGGCTCTGTAAAAAAAATTGCAAAAAACCCCCCATAATGGCTATAACCGGTTTTTTTTAAAATTTAAAAAAAAAAATGGATCGAGCCATATCGGGCACATGCCCGGCACGACTCGGCCCGGGCGGGCCGCATTATGCCCACAGCACGGGCGACCCTGGCCCGACACGGCTCATCCAAGCAGAGCACGTGTCGGGCCGCCCTCATCCGAGTCGTGCCCGGTACGTACCCCGCCGAGCATACCTAACGAACCGTCCGACCCATTTGCCACCCTTAAGCTTATTTGATGTGTTCCCAAGTCTCGAGAGCGTGAATGTAATGGTAAAAGACATATACATGCTCTCATTTCCCATTTTGGTCACGTGCATGCATGGCTTGAGCACTAGTGTGGTCCTTGCATCTAGCTAGGGTTAGATGTGGATAGATTTGATTATTGGATTGAATTGTCTACCGACAACTATTCCATATATAACCATTGACCAAAAATCTATGACCAAGCTGAAGAACTTGTCATATTTAGTCAAATTGTGTGTTCTCTTGATATTAATTTATTCAATCATTTTTATTTCTTTTCTAGAACATTTCAAAGCTCCGTTTTTGAACTCGAGCTTGGTAAGTATGAGTATTGTTTTTCTCTATAAATAGAAGGAAACGTCTCTCTCTCTCTCTCTCTCTCTCTCTCTCTCTCTCTCTCTATAGGTGGCTTGATTCATGCATCAGGAGAGAAATGCTAGCTGGCCCGACCGCGATATGCATGCCGTCCAAAAAATCAAATCTCAATCCAACCCTACACTTCTATTTATATTGGAAATACTCATTTAACTGTACTAAGTCTAGTCTTACGACTGTCGATTGATATTAAGGATTTTACGACAACACACACCCAATCACAATCCTAGCTCTCATGCCCCTAACAATTTTCTTTTCAAAGAAAGACTATAGTCTGTTTTGGACGAACTACTAATGATCCAGTCTAACCTCTTCATTATTAAATTGGATTTAAAAGAAATTACTAATTATTTGCTTATGTTCTTCAAACAAAACTTCACACTTAATGAATTATTTATAAAATATCAACACTAAATTATAAATATTTATAGACTATATGTGTATTCTAGTATATTATATAATGGGAACACTAGGAATTTTCATTTCCACATATGAATTTGGTATTGTCGCATGTTCTTGGGGAAATTATCTTTATTCCCAATAATGTTATGCTTTTGTAAGCAAACTTTTCTCTTCTTTATATATATATATATATATATATATATATATATATATATATATATATATATATATATATATATATATATATATATGAAAAAAATGGAAATGAGCTGACAGCTCACGCAAGTTACCTGAGCTGTAGTTCATTTCCACTATTTCCAATAATCTATTTTTAAATTTTTTTTTTTGGATTATGATCTAGACCCTCTAGGGTTCACTCATACCTAATTTCTTGGATTTTATTTTTGATTTGGTCCTTCATCAAGTTAACACAAAATTAACGGTTTTCAATAAATAAAACATTTTATATGCACTTGATGAAAAGGTAAATGAACTCCAAAATTTATGAAATTTAATTCGAAAAAAGTTAAGGAAATAGAGATAGTAATTGTTAAAAAAAATTGATGAAAAATTATTGAATCATTATAGTTTTGCCGCTAGCTCACGTAACTTTTCCTGAACTGGTAGCTCACCTACAGTAATCCCTATATATATATATATATATATATATATATATATATATATATATATATATATATATATATATATATATATATATATATATATATATATATATATATATATATATATAATTCAACTGTTCCCTAAAATTTTAGTTGGGATATTCTTTCTTATCTCTTATTTTCAAAACAAATGTTTGTAGACACCAAAAAAAAAAAAGGGTCGAAACCCAAACGGTTGAAAAACCGCGGGAGAGACTCTCGCGGGTTGGCACCCACGGGAATCTCCTCGGGAATCCTCCCGCAGGTGCACCCGCGGTAATCCTCCCGCAGGTGCACCCGCAGCAGTTCCCGCGGGAAACTCCCGCAGGTGCGCACTTGCAGGGAACTCCTGTGGGTGCCATCCCGCGGGAGCCCCCGCGGGTGCCAACCCGCTGGAGCACCCCCCCCCCCCCCCCCCCCCACCAATTTGATTTTTTTTCCGCTTTTCACCCGCAAATCGGTCCAGTTCCAGAGATTCCGTGATCCGATTTTTTAGGGAGAATTGAAGCCGGATTTTGAACTTTCTCGGTCTATAAAAAATAGGAGTTGACTCCAGAGAAGTGACTTTTGGACGATTTGGAGCGAGCTCGTGAAATTGAGGAGCGGAGTAGAGCCATTCCTTTTCCAGTCAGACGGTCAACGGAATGCATTAGCGAGGCTCCACCGCCACCCGAACCAACATCAAAAGGGGAATCAATCAATATTTCCGTTCTTGTAATTTCTCAATATTTGTAAATCCCAATTTTCTCGTTGTAATCAAATAATTTTACAATGAAATGAAAGGTGAAATTTTTGAGCAAACAATATTGATCAACAATTATGTATGACAATTCAACCAACGGCTAATGGAATAAGATGCCATAGTCTTTTTCTATAGATATTCATGAGTGGCTCTTCAATTTTTGAATAATTATTTTTACATGGGAAACCTTTGAAAAGTTTAAAAAGAAAAATTATAGATATTTAAACGATGGTTAGGGGAGGGAAAACTTTTGTATTGAAAAATTGGAGAGCATGGACCTTTTGTTTTCTTTTCTTTCTCCTTTCTATATGTATCTAACTGTATAGTTAAGCTATAGGAAACATATATCAATATATATAAGAATAACAACAATGAATCGATCGCCACCTCACCTAAATTACCTAAGCTAGTGGCGAAAAATATTGATCTCATTATTTTTTATAATTTTCTTTGAATTATGATCTCGATTCTCTAAGGTTTACTTATATCCAATTTCTTAGATATTAATTTTGATTTGGCTTTCTGCCAAGTTGACACAATATTAATGGTTTTCGATGAATGCATCTTGTATCTCCTTAATGAAAAGATAAAATAAACTCTAAAATCCATGAAATTTAATTTTCAAGAAGCTAATAAGGTGAAGACCCTAATCTGAAGAAAATTTTGAAAAAAAAAAATTTGGAGCACTAATTTTTTCCACTGGATCACATAAGTTTCCTGAAATGATGGCTTATTTACAGTAATATCATATATATATATATATATATATATATATATATATATATATATATATATATATATATATATATGATCATTCTTAAAATTTAGGATATATAAAAAAATATTATTCACAGGCTATTTTAGAATTATGTAATTAATATTTCAAACTATAGTTGTATTATGACACTAGATGTGTGCTTCATAGTGTAGACAATTTTCCTACATTAATACTAGAAAAAGAACGCCTTTTCCTCAAAATAACATGGAAACCAAGCTTTTAGTCTCCATTTACGCATTCTAACCTTCATTCACATAAAAAATGATGGCTTTTATCATTTTTCCTTCTGTTTAAGTGGTTTTATAATAAATGTTTACTTTTTACTTTGATAATATAGACAAGGTTAAAGTGAATATAATATTTTATACTCACTTATAAAAATGTAAAACTATAAATACATTTTTTTAATTATAAAATATCTGAGGTGAAGTATGAATGACTGAAAAATGCAATTATTTGAAAAAGTAATTTATTTTGCTATTTTCCTGTACCAGCACATATCTATTATCATCTAGCTAAATATAGATATTAACTAAAGCACTCATTTGTCACTATGATGCTTTGCTGATGAATGAATACAAATTCTTCCTTACAATCTATCTTCCAATCCTTTAGCCATATTTTTTATGATTAATTATTAACTTTTGATACGCCATCCAAATCATTTGTCTAAAAATTTCCAATTTCAAAGCCGACCCATTGGCCAATTCTTGAGCTCGGTAGAGACAAAAGCCTAGGTACCCGAGTCGAGCACTTCTCCGCCACGAGAATCCCATGCAACAAGTCCCTTCATGGGAACATTGTCACAAAGCAGAAGATAAAAGGGGTTGTAAATTTTATATTTGTATATTAGTCATACTTGGCAATTTGTTATCCGTCTCTCAACTCTCTTTCTTACGTGATAATCCTACCTAGTCAACTATAAAATTAAAAATGTCAAAATGCTTGTTGAGAAGGAAAATGAATTTGTTCTTAATTTATCCAAGCTAACTGTCGTCATGGTTCATTGGAATTTTTTTTTTTTTGTCTATCTTACATATTTTGTTATTGATAGAAATTGTTATAATATTTTCGTCTTCACATGAAATGTTTCTGCCGGTTGTAATAAGAGAAAGAACTCATATTAACTGCTAATGAATACTTTTCATCATCTTTATATTTCTATAATTAGTATAGTCGAAGAGAGAAAAAAGATAAAACAAAATAAAGTGAAAGGACCGGATGTTAATTAATAAGTTTATTCAATTAGTTAATTTTGAAACAATTAAGTAAATCTACTATCATGATTCTTAATTAGGATTAGTTGATATTTTAGATGAATTATTTAGCATAAGAACTATTATATTAGACGTTAATATTGTAATAATAATTTATTAAAAATTAATATCCAAATATAAAATTTGTTAAGTTCCATGTCTTAAGATTCAAAGTTTGAGCGAGATCCCTTAAAAATTGGAAAATCAACAATCGATGGCTTCCCTTCTCCTCAAAGTTCCAGACAGGCAAGGAGAGAGATGAAAGCCCCAAGTTTTATTTATTATTTTTGTTTATTATTCTTTAAATAGTGAACTGTCACCAACACAAGTGAGCCCCTAAGTTGACAAGAAGGGTTCATAGGTTGAAATTTGGATTTTGGACCCTGCTGCTTGACCAAAAAAGATGAGGAAGAGTTGAAACAATGAGAATGGGCTTTGGATTTGAAAGAGGACAACGTGGGAACTGGGTTGGATAAGGTACGTGCGCACCCCACTAACTTTGATGGGAGGAGGGCAGGGCAAGGACTAATTGGAGTCAGAAGTCTTTGTTATCGTCATATTTAATTTTATGTGAAGGACTAGTACAGTAGTGGACATGTCTGGAACAGACTCAGAGATAGTGGCAGAAAAGACTGGAAAATTAATGAGTGAGAGGGATGGAGATAGCAACTTCTCGTCCGTTTCCTGACTTGGGAGCCAATTTGATTGAGAAGCTTGCATGGGATGCACTGAATTAAAGGATATCACATCCATACAAATATGGGTGGACCAAAGGGATTGATTAGAAAGGCTAGCTAGAGACAAAATGTGTGTGTGTGTGTGTGTGTGAGAGAGAGAGAGAGAGAGAGAGAGAGGTGATTTTTTACATGTTAAATTATCTATCTTTTTAATTAGATAATGATGATTTGTTTAAGTTCGTTCCCTCGAGATGCACACATTTTGGTACCTAAATCTCAGATGTGGAATAGATAAATTGAATGTACTGAATTAGCCAATGGCACGTGTACATATCATGGTGCTATAATTAACACATTACGCACATGTTTGGGGGAGTCAGTGTAAGACTTGATTGTGTAGAAGAGTGCTATTAGTAGTTTCTTCGTTGTGGTTGTGGAAATTAGATCAGTTATTCTATCGTTATTCCTTTTCTAAAACATGACAAGGCAAAAGATTCATCAAAATTTTTATAACCAATATTGAGTTTAATATATATTAAACTATTATCAAACCTCTCTTAGATTGATGCTTATTTTTCTAACTATGAAAAGAAAATAGAATTATCATCCGAGACTGATAAGTGCCAGTAACTATTGCTTACTAAATATAATATCTAACTAAAAATTAAATGGCTAGAGTTAAGAAGAAAATTGTATTGAATATTTTATATATTGCTAAAAATATAGTAAAACATCAATGTCTTCTCTCTCTATATCTATTATAGTTTTACACGTTACAGTAAGTATGGTTTAACAAAATAATACTTGGGATTTAAGATAATGATATCTTCTATGATATGCATCTTATATATATTGAGAACAGGTATAAGGAGTATAGTCTAAATAGTGTGATCTCTGTATAAACCTCAAGATCTACGAGTAAAAGTATAGGTATCAATCAAGTCATATAATAATCTTCTCAATAAAATGATACCTTAGCTACTAAAAATTTGAAGGCAGTTGGACCCAACTAATTGATTGATCTTTAAAGTCTATTGTTGGCTGGCCCTGACCTCATACAAATCTTTGACGGTCCTCTGCGGGCGCTCCTTAGCTGTTGTCACTCCATTATTTTTTTTTCCTCCATTGTTAGGTTGGCAAATTGCCAAATCCACGTGGTCATCAAGATCTCAGTCAATGCTCACTCCATTATATTATTATTATTATTATCACTAATTTATAACTAACTAGCTCGTTATCAATGAAGAGTTATGATGGTAGGTAGACTAATCTTAATTTGTTTTTATATTATATATGGATAAGTCTTTAAGTCTTGAGAGCTTTTTGGGGCAGAAAAAGAGGTCATCGTGTTTCTTTCTCCTTCTCACTGCCAGCCCGCGTTCAAGGGTCCAACGAACGTGCTCGCACACGGGAATAACGTAGGTTTCACACGCTTGCATTGAATTGGATTTGGATGAGAGAAAAAAATATATAATGTGCATGAGAAGTCAAGTCTGTGGAGTTGAGATGCACATGTGATTGGGAGGTGGAGGCAGTTGACGCGCTTTGGAGGATGTTAGAAGGCTTGTTGGAAAATGAGCACAGCTTAGGCGGCATGATATTTTCCTTTTTTGTTTTTTGTTACGGAGATCATATTGAGTTCGGATCTCTCTCCTAAACCAACCGGTAAATATGGGACAAAAGTGAGGAGGACAGGGATCTGTGACGAGAGGAGTGACATGGGAATATTCTCTTTCATTTCAAAAGAATCTATACTCTCGATCAAGTAAGATAGGATCCATATATACGGAAAGATAAAATTGCATGTGAAAAGAATGGATATGTGTTGCATGTTGATTGCGAAGTGGCTCACGACTGAATTAGTTTTTGAAGGATCCTTATGAAACCATATACTCAAAATTTCTACTATAGAAAGTGATGGAGGAAGAAAATGTGTTTGGATGCCTCCATATATGATGAGTAAAAGAAATGACAAAACACTCACAAAATGTATATCACATATAATATTATTTAGGTTCTTACTTAAGCCGCCTCTTAATATCTTAGAGAAAGTAAGTCGGTCATAGAAGAGAACATGTTTGGGTAACATGACAGGTCTAAAGCTTTACTTTTTCCTTTCACTTTTTTGATATTTAGTTAAAATAGATGAGTAATTTTGAGCCAAATAACAAATATTCTTTAGGCAGGAACTAAGAGATTGGATATAGTCATAAGAAGAATGCTTAGCATAAATAACTCACTTCCGCTAACCAAGAATAAATGCAAACACAAGATGGAATATGGTTCAATTAATCATAATATTTACCTTATATTTATGGATAATAATAGACAAGCTCTTTCATAATAACGAGGGAAAAAAATATACGAACTCAAGATATTCTCAAATTTTAGATCTCACAAACTCTTGCCAAAAGATGATGGTATCTCTCAAACGAACAACTGGATTAAAAACTATATAACTCTATGGCTATTTTCCTAGATGGAACTTCAAAACATTCCATCAAAAGATTTGGCAACAAATCAGTAACAAAAGTTTCTGTCTCCTCTAAATAGTCCTTTATCTACTAGTAAGAAACTAAGAACATACCGGTAATAAGAACAATAGAATTTGGATTCAAAACATCGAACAACTATAATGGTAAATCTTCTTGGAGCAAAATGGAGGTAGATCTATTATTATAGTGACATTTATATGGAAGGAAATTTAAAATTATTAAAGAAAAAGTCACTTTTAGGATACTAAGAGTGTTGATGTAAATATGAGCTCCCTTCCACAAGTAATTTGCTTGTAGACTCGAGGTCCACATATAAATTATGTTATCACTGAAGATTCAAAATTCAAATATTCTCTAGTTTATCATCAGAGTGCATTTAAGACTAGCATGTTCCTATAGTTGACCCTATTCTAATCTTGTTGTCAGTGTCACACGTTTTCTTTTCATCCATTTAACAACTTGATTAGACTGTAATAGGATTAATGCTTGCTAACAGCACTGGAAATTATAAAAAGTTCTTAATAAACCCCATCATGAATTGATGGAGTTGAACAAAGAACTCGTCTTAGATAACTTTCGATGATACCACCACAAATTGTCTCCTTATGACTAATAGTTTATCAATTACCATAGTTAATTAGCATAGATAATATAATCATTTAAACGAACCTTGACGTATGATCTCCAAATATCATTAATATCTAAATCTTGTAGATTGAAAATTTTATTGTTGAACTTCTATCCTAAGAAATAACACAATCCTGTAGACCTAATGGTTCATATAATAACTTTGTCTCTTACACAAGAAATTCATGAAAACTAGTGAATTGTCCTAATTCTAGCTAGATAGTCTTCAAAAAGGAATTGATTTGGGAGTTGCTTCTTCTAAACATGCCTTTTAGATAGGTATAGTAATGGACGCGTCCATAGGTCAAGTTTTGGTCCGTCATATACAAAATTTTGAATTAAAAATAAAAATTTTATTTTTATAATTCAAAATTTTGTATAGAGAGGATCAAAATTAGCCTATAGATGCCTCCATTACCATCACTATTTTTAGGTAGTCAGTATCACTATTTTAAGTAAAAGAATTTTATGTGGAGCATAACTTATACCTAGCCTTCCTAACTTCATTTCAGTTATTTTTAAAAAGGTTTCAGATGTTAGATCTTCAATTATTTTTAAAAAGTTTTCAGATGTTAGATCTAGAAATTTTGAAGAAAGCAGCTCCA